>CM053786.1:33925425-35282925 GCA_028749045.1 Cupressus sempervirens | reverse complement strand
ATGTCAAATAATGCCTTAAGAAGATAGAAACGGTGCCATTAAGCCATTCTGACCAGGTAGATAGATTAGATCAAGGTGGTAGAGTATTCTTCCACATTCAACATTTACTTCTGGGTGGTTGGGATCAATCATAGATATCAAATCATACAGAAAACTCGATCTCTTATCATTCTTGGTTCATGAATCAGTAGAGTCAGCAAGTCAATCAAACTCTGCATCTAGAATTAGCCACGTGGGCTAATAACCTCCTTTCTTTTTGCCACCTTGCAAGGTCTTCCCATTTTGACCACTCTCTTTCTTTACTAATTTCACCAACCTTTTAAAACTTGATCGTGATGACTTACAACATAACCGCCAACACTTAACTGTTACTACCTGCACTGGACTCACCGGGACATGTGTCACTTAGGTGCTATGTCACTATGGTTATCTTTTGAGCACTTTTTCATAGCCAGATAGTGCCCACCGTAGATATTCCTTAATCTGACAATTGTGAAGACTCACCATTTCCTACACTTGCCTTTAAGACTTCTGGGCCCACGGACCACTGTTAGCACACCTGGCATAACCTAGCATCTGACTCAGCCCAAACTGGAAATTCACAGAGAAACTAGTCCTACAGAGACATGTGGCATCAAAGCATTGTGTTGCTATGGAAAAATAACATGCAACTTTTAATAGTGACATAATGCCAACCGTGGATCAAAGTCACATCTACGGTGCTCAAACTCTTTGTAGGACTACATACCTACTCAACTAGATGGGCCAATGAGATCTGCCTTCATACTCTAACCTGTCTGACAACTGCCACAAAAGACAAGCCACCTTTTGCTACCTTCTAAGAAAGTGGGCCCATGACGTCAACTATGCCATGCATCGCTGAGGCATTATATTGCTATGGGTATATATCGTGCAACTTCCCATAGTGCGATAATGCCTACTATGGATGTTCTTTAATCTGGTGGTGAGCAAGATGGGTTTGTCCTACCAATATATCGACTAATAGAAGCTAGCCACATGCCAACCTATCTGACAACCCTCGTTTGTAGCCCACAAAGTGAAATAGGACCCACATTCTACGCAGTAATCTTTAGCCAATGAAAACTAACCAACTGCCAACACATCTGACAAACCACATTATGATATCTAATGGGGCACACTTGGGACCCATCGTATTTCTAAACCTTGCCGCAGGATCACTTTCCATCTGGGTGCTATGTCGCTAATGATAAGAAGCCTAGATTTTTTGATAGCACCATGGCACCCACCGTGGAATTGGAAAAACCCAGTGCCAGAGAAAAAATCAAGGAAAAGGGGACCCACCTAACATGTGGCAGAAGGGCACTATGTCGCTAATGCAAAACATCACGCAACTTTCAAAAGTGACATAGCGCCAACCATTGATCAAGATTGATCGAACAATGAGGAACTTGCGGGCCCGCAGAAATATATCATAAGTTTGATTTTTTAATTTTTTTGATATTTCTCAGGCATTAGAATAATATTAACTCTAGGAACTAGCCATTGGTGGGTAAGTATTTAAAAATTGAATATCGATAGGGCGCAAAAATGAGCAACATTTCTAGTGACTCACAAGGGATGCTAGCCTGCTACAAATAAGACCAGTGGCTTGAAGCATCCATTGGGTCATAGAGTAAAAAATATGTGGATCTTGAGCACTATGAAACCCTAACCCTACCCCTTAGATAGCAAAAAACTGAAAAAACCCTATCTCTGCAACCTTCAAAAATTTTGGGACTTGTTGTCTCATGGAGACAACCCTGTGCTCATGCACTTCTTGGAAGATAGGAAACAAACAAAGAACAAAACTAAAATAACTATGTACATGGAACCTCAAACCCTCTCAAAAACATGGCTTAAGATAAATCCCATTGACTGGGATGGGCAAAATTTCACCAACAGGCCTACTTAACTGGAAAGCATTGGCCTATTTTCAACTGATAATTAGATAGGGGCCACTCCATAACGCATCAAAATTTGAGTGTCTTCCTTGTTTTGCCCTATCTACATCCCATTTTAAAACCAAATCTCTCTCCCTAAAGATTTTGACCCTATCCTTCCTGTCAAAGCTCCTTTTTGCCTACTATTGGTATGTCTCTAAGGTTTGCATAGTTGTATTTCTCTTTTCTTCCATCTCCATCAGCTCTACCATTCTCACTGTCATGGCATCATCTTCAATCAACTCTAGCTGATGAGCTAGTTCCAGGGATGGAAATTCCAATGAAATTGGAAGCCTTGCTTCTCTGCCATATACCAGCACAGATGGTGAATTCCCTAGTGACCTTTTAGGTGTTATCCTATCAGCCCATAGTGCAGTCCTTAACTTTTTATGCCAACACCTCTGGTTATCCTCAACTGTCCTTTTAATGATTCTGATCAGTTCTTGTTGGAGGACTCAGCCAAACCATTACCTTGAGGATAATAATTTTAGGATGTGCTTAAATAGATATTACAGTCCACTACCCATGCACAAATCTGAGCTCCAACAAAAGACTTTGCATTATCTAAAATAATGGTTCAAGGGGCATCAAACTTGGTCACAATTCCATCAAGGAATTCAACAAATGAAGATTCAGTGGCATCCTTCAATGCAACTACCTCTATCCATCTAGTGAAGTAATCTGTAGTAGCTAAATTCCATTTGTGACCTGAACTAGAAGGAGGATTGATAGGGCCTATGAAATCCAACCCCCACTGAGCAAAAGGTTGATCCACCTAGATAGAATGAAGGGGAAGAGCTGCAAGTCTTTTTTTTCTAGAGAAGAAGGCACATCTTTCACACTTCCTCACATACTTATGACAATCATGAAATAGAGATGGTTAGTAATAACTAGCCCTCATGATCTTCATTGCAGTTGTTCTAGCTAAGAAGTGGCCACCATCAGGACCATCATGAAGCTCTTTGATCATTCTTTCAGCCTGGTCTATATCAAGGCATCTTAATAGGGCTCCATTAAAATCTTTTCTAAAAAGGATACCATCAACTATTACATAAGGGATTGACTATAATCTATACTGTCTCCTTTTAGTTCTATCTAATCCTTGAGGGTATCCATTTCCTAGCAAGAAGTTCTTCATATCATCCATCCAATTCCTTGGGCCATCATTTCTTGCTTCTTGTTCTTCTATTAATACCATGACAACTTCTTCATCTGATTCTTGAGATGATAACATTTGTTTACACAATCCTTTCCCTCTTACCAGTCTAGTGACCTAGATGGCAACATCATATTCCATCACTCTTATAATCCAACTAGCTCTTTTCTCACTAATATCCTTTCTTAAAAGGAACACCTTCACATTGCCATGGGGTACTAACAAATGAATCTTGTTATGGGACAGGAGGTGTCTAAATTTCTTTAAAGCTATAATGACTGCAAGGGCTTGCTTCTTTACATAACTATAAATATCTTCATACTCCTTGAGCCCGTCACTAAAGAAGGCTATGTGTTTCTCTTCATTCTTGTCATTCATTTGAGTCAAGATAGCAGAGATACTTGACTCACCACCTAAGGTATAAAGAATGAAATCCTTCTCAAAATTTGGATTCATGAGAGTAGGGGCTAAGGCTATGGCTGTCTTGATCTCTTCAAAAATTTCCTTCCCTTCCTTGGTCCATGCAAATATCGTACCTTTCTTAAGCATAGCTATAAGAGGTTTCACCATGGTAGCAAGATTTGGGATAAATCTTCTCACAAAATTTATCCTGCCTAGGAAACTTTGCAGCCCTTTTTTGTCTTTAGGAAGAGGGAGGGCAAGTATTGCTTTTGTTCTCTCTGGATCAATGGTTAAGCCATCTTTAGATACAATGTGTCCTAATAATTTTCCTTGGTTAGTAGAAAAGACACACTTGCTTAGGTTAAGGGAATCTCCAAACTCTCTACATCTTAAGAATACTTGTCTGAGATTATCAAAATGATCATCTACATCCTTTGAATACACAGTGATATCATCAAGGTAAACTAAGACAAACTTGTCAATCAATCTTTTGAAGGCCATCTCCATTGCCTTCTGAAATGTAGCATCTATATTGGTTAGGCCAAATGGCATCTTCCAATAAGCATAGGTACCCCACTTGGTGGTAAATGCAATCTTGTATCTATCAAACTCCTTAACTAGCACTTGATTGTAACTAGAAAATCCATCAAGAAATGAAAACCTCTTTGAACCACTAACCTTGGACAAAATCTGTTCCATAGGAGGGAGAGGATGGTGATCTTTAAGGGAAGCTTGGTTAAGGTCCCTAAAGTCCACACACAATCTAATTTCTCCATTCTTCTTCCTAATAGGGACAAGGTTTGCTACTCATGATGAGTGTTTGATGGGAAAAATTATGTTGGCCTCAACCAATTTGGATAACTCCTTTCTCATTAAGGGTTCAATTTTAGGATTCACTGGTCTCTATTTTTGTCTTACTAGTTTTACATCATCAACTAGATCTATGGTATGCTGAAATAACCTTGGGTCAAAACCCTTTAAATCATCATATGTCCAAGAAAATACATCATTAAATTCTTGAAATAGACGAATAAAATTTTCGTGTTCAATTTCAGAACATACCTTCCCCACGTTCAAGGATTTTCCATTAGCAACCATGACTATAGTGTAGTCATCTTCATTGGCAGCTACATTCATGCCTCTGCCTCTTTCTTGGTCATCAAGATTAAAAACACTCTCTAAGGTAATGAGACCTTTAGGTAGCTTTTTGGAGCTGAGGTTACTGATCTGATCACCATACTGATCCTGTAGCCTTGACTGATTTCTTTCTAAAAATTCTGCATCATTCTACAAGAAGCTAACAATTTTCTCATCAGACTCAAACACCTGCCAATGGATGTTGTTATCAAGGATGGAAGGCCTTACTACCACTCTAATTTGTTGCTTCTTCTCCTCCTCAAGATTCCCTAGCACATCATAAGATGCACCTATTGTTGCAAGTCTATCAGCATGGCTATTTTCCTTTCTAAGGATGCTTTGAATATTAAATGCATTAAAACCTTCAAGAAAATCCCATACTGTATGTTTATAAGACTTGAGCAAACCATTCTTGTTGGTATTCTGATTTATCACTTGATTAATCCCCAACTCATTGTCTCCATACACCCTTAAGGCTTGAATTCCTCCCTTTTGAGCAAGTAGGAGACCTTGAATCAAGGATTCATACTCATCTACATTATTAGTGCAACTGAATTGGAGCCTAAAGGAGAAATAGTACCTTACTTGTGTAGGAGAAACTAGCATCACACCAGCTCTTGATCCATTTTTATTCCTTGATTAGTCAAAGTACATACTCCATATCCCACTCACATCTTCTTTAACACCCACAAGATTGGGGACTAGAGCATCCTTTTCTAATATACAATATGTATTGAGACATGTCTCAAGGATCTTTGACACAGGGTCAAATTGATATGCATTAGCCCACTCATCCAAGAAAAAATTAGGTATCTCTACTAGGGAAGTGGTGGGCTCATTCACTATGTCACTCTCATCCATTTCTAGAATAGGGCAATTCATGTTGATGAGATTAGGAGTGTAGGGTTTAGTATGATGGAGGGCTTGAGGCTCTACTCTAATTGAAGCATTGGCTCCATATCTCATCTTAAAAGACATATATGACCAATCAGAAGATATGTAACCACCTATTTGGGCAGTAAAATCTCTTGACAGATAGATGGCAAAATATGGCTTGACCTCAGCAACTCATATAACTTAGGTTATAGTACAACCAAGGCATGCATGTAAGGCCATTTCTACATTCTTAAGGATCCCTATAGTCTTGACAGTACTACCATCCAACTATAATACATCCCTAACAATGGGCTCATATCCCATTCCCAAAGCATCAGCAACACACCTAGGCATCACTGAACTGCTAGCCCCTGAATCAATCATGCAATTGTGGACTAGTTTGCCCCCTATAATTAGAGAAACATAGAATGGAGGAGGTCTAACCTTTTTTCTTATTTCTACCTCCATTGATGGTTATACTAATATTGTGGCACTTTCCATGCTAGGTTTCTGATCCTTAAGTTCAATTCTTTCCAATTCTTGCCGCAGTAACCTCTTTTGCATGGGTATAGTAGCAACAACATCCCACATAGAGATATTCACATTTGTCTTCTTCATTTTCTCTACCACGCTGAATGGCATAGCAGGTGTTTTGGTAGAAGCCTTGGGAGCTGCAATCGTATGAGGTTGAGATGGAATAGCTTGAGGATTACTTGAATCTTTTTTGCCATGGTTTTGCCTTTGCTATTGAAAGGTACTTGATTGATTATTTGTTCCTTGCTCATGAGATACTACACTTGAAGTTGAGGCCTGATTAGGAGGAGGAGGGACAACATCTTCCATATCTTTTCTTTTGCTTCTAGTGCTATGAGCAATGGAATCCTAGTTTGCATTACAATGATCCCCCAATCGATGATTCATAAAAGAGAAATCACCCTGTCTTCGCATATCTGAGGTATCCTTAAATTGGTCCTCCTTGTATTATTTTTTTTTTGCAGGTTCTTGGAATGTCAATGCCATTAAAGATTTAGCCTTCTGACACATACAATAGGCATAGGAGTAATTGTAGGATGGACAAAAATCTTGATCTTGAGCCATATTGTTTTGAGGGACTATGGCCCTACTTTGGTTACATTTGAGGTTGAAGCATGGCCACTCTGCCTACTCTGATCAAAAGAATTGTTCCAATGATTAGGATTTGGAGGCCTACCATTGCTAAGAGTTTGATATTGCAATTGATGAGGCTTACTACCTTGAGGTTGTTGTCTTTCTCAATTCACCACTTTGTTGCTCATTTTCTGCATCATAGAGAAATTATCCTCTAGCCTCTTTCCTTGATCTTCTAACTTCTTCCCTTGATCTTGCAATTTTTTTTATCAAGATTCTTCTCTCTTTTATCCATGTTCTACATTAGAGATTGCATCATCTCTTTGATTTCATCTATCCCGTTTGAAGATGTGGAAGCTTGGGGGATTGGGACAAGGGATTGTGATGCAGAAGTTGTGGGAAGGGGAGCCATTACTGGTTGATGATTTGGAACATTAGGGAAGAATGGCATAGGAGGCATTGGAGCTAACTTAACTCCTTGTATCAAAATATTTTCTGCCCTTATTGCTATGTCATAAGCATTGGGCAAGGTATCTCCTCCCATAGTTTGGATTGTAGTGGCAATATCAATGTTAAAAGCTCTGAGGTAATGCAAGAAGGCATTACCAAGGGTAGGCTTCACTAAAGTAGGTATTCAATCCCATGTCTTTTGAAGTCTATAGTTAAAATTAGTCATACATTAATGGCGGGCTCTTTTTATAGTAGTCAACTACTCTAAAAGTGACAAATAGTCACTTTTATCCTCAAAATGTTTACAAAATCCTGCTCCTAATTCATCCCAATCTATTATAGAACCATGAGCTAGACCTCTATACCATTGTAGTTCTTTTCCTTTCAGAGATGAGGCTAGGAGCCTAACTGCAACATCATCCTCTATAATACCATAGATATTGCAAACATTTTCAACCTCTTGAATGTGTTCTAAAGGAGAGATAGAAGTTTCACTAGTAAACTCTAGTAAACTTTTGAGGGAAGCTACAGGTATATCATGTCTTTGGGCTAATAGGAGAGGGCTCCCACCATTAAAGGTGGCAAAAGTATGAGCTCTAGGTAATGCCATATAGACAAGTGATCTATTAATATGTATTGATGGTAGTCTAGGCTGAGACCTAATAGTAGGAGTAGAGATAGATCTTGTAGGTGTATTTTTTACTATTGCACTCCTAACTGGTGATAAAGATATTCTAGTCTTCCTTCTTCTAGGGTTTGAAAATGAAAGCTCTTGATACTAAAACTTACCTCTAGAAGATGCCCTTGTTTCAGCTCTGGGCATGAATCACTGCAACTTTGGTCTGGAACTAGGTATATATTTAAAGCTCAGAGTCACCAAGTACTTGAAGAATGAGCCTCTTGAAGGCTTGAACACTAAAGCCAGTATATCTCTTCAGTATTAATCTTGAAATCTTCCTTTTTCACACTAGTAGGCTTGAAATTTTTTGAAAGTTTGTCCCACTAGGCATGCCAAAAATTGTTGTATGACCCGTGGAGGTTATAAAAACTTATTTGAATCTGACTATTTGTCCCACCGGGTGTGCCAAAAACTATTGTCACTTAGGTTTGCACCCTTGTCCAAAGCCTATGCGTGAGGACAACCTAGTCAAAAATGGAAACAACCTCCAAGCTGTGGGACTTGAACTATTAGGTTGAGTCTCTGGAGAAGGCCGACTTCCTCTTACTATCAAGGTGCACCTAACTACTCTTGGAGAGGAAAAGGGAGAAGTAGAGCATGAAAGCAAATCTACCTAATCTAATCTAAAGAGGTGATGCACCAAAATAGAGTGTTCAAACCAATCTCTACCCATATATGCACTATTGAACTAGAATGAAACTAAGGATATACACATCCAAACTTACTTTAATCTAATAACCACATGCAGATCAAAAAATTAGAATGAATGACACAAGGAAGAGAGATTCTGATGCAGGAGCATCCAGAGGTATAAGGGCAATCCTGTGTCACCCAAAAAAATGTACTTAGACTTAGTTTCTGTTTCATGTCTTTACATTTTTGGATACCCATTTGGGTCAAATAAAGGTTCCAATTCTCATAGTTCCACTATCAGTGCATTTGAAAATCCCAAAAAAATAGGAGCATGCAATTTGGCCATCATTTTGGTGACCTATAAGGTGTGAATTGGCCAGATGAATGTAATTATGATTTAGAGCATTCCATAAAAAGAATCAGGTCAAAAGGCCCCACGGTTTGAAAGTTATTGCAATTTTTTGGGATTTGGAGACCTCCTAAGAATGCTTCAAAGTTAGGTTAGGAGCATTAAATGACTTTGAAAAGGGTTGAAAAATGGGGGACAAGCTAAGCTTTTCCATAGGGCTATAGAGTACTTCAAGAGCTTTCCAAAAATGTAAACGGTTCGTCAATCGGAGCTATGGTTCAAAAGTTATGCCTCTCGAAAGTTCAGTTACCGTTTTTGGATTCTTCTAGAATTGCACCGACTTCTAACGTCACTTCTGGAACCTTCTATTTAGTCGATGGATGCCTACTAGCACTTTCCAAAATGTACTCCTAGTCCTTAACCCTTCGGGGTCTATTTAAGGAGATTTTTGGCATTGTAAAAGGTAGTTCGGAGTGGAGTTTGAGAGGAGGTACCATAAGGAGAAATTATCTCTAGATTTATGCTATTGTAAGCCCTTAGGGAAAGTTTTGAAGTTCATTTTTCCTGTACTGTTTGTACTAGCTTATTTTCTCAGTTAATATAATTTCCCTTTTCTTTTGTTTCCATTCTGTTCTTGGGTTGAGCCCCCATCAAATTCACTTATATTATCATTCATAGGCCAAAAGAGATATAGTCATGTAGGTTACAGATATCTAAAAAACATCAATGAGAGGCAAGGATTCTTGCACTTTCACACCAATGGCTGAAGGAGATAAGTAGAGAATCATACAGTCTAGAGGCACAGGGGAATTTACATTGGAATTATAGAGCAACAACAGAGAAAAGTTAGAAAAAGGTCAACCTGGACAAAATTTACAAAAGTTTCCTTTATAGTTTAGGCATAACTAAGATTTTCCCTCCAAAACCATCCCACAACCATCGGCTATTAAGGCTCTGCCAAGGACAATCATGGGGATCTGAAGAAATCTGATCTTCTGTGTCAAATAATGCCTTGAGAAGACAAAAATGGTGCCATTAAGCCATTCTAACTAGGTAGATAGATTGGATCGAGGTGGTAGAGTGTTCTTCCACATTCAACATTTACTTCTGGGTGGTTGGGAATGATCATAGATATCAAATCATGCAGAAAACCAAATCTCTTATCATTTTTGGTGCATGAAATAGTAGAGTCAGCAAGTCAATCGAACTCTACATCCAGAATGGGCCACGTGGGCCAACAACCTCCTTTCTTTCTGCCACCTTGCAAGGTCTTCCCATGTTGACCACTCTTTTTCTTTACTAATAGTGCCAACCTTTTAAAACTTGACCGCGATGACTTACAACATAACCGCCAACACTTAACTATTATTGCTTGCATTGGACTCACCAAGACACATGTCACTTAGGCACTATGTTGCTATGGTTATCTTTTGAGCTCTTTCTCATAGCGAGATAGTGCCTATCGTAGATCTTCCTTAACCTGACAATCATGAAGACTTGCCATTTCTTGCGCTTGCCTTTAAGACTTTTGGGCCCATGAACCACTTTCAGCAAACCTAGTACAACCTGGCATTTAACTCAGCCTAAACTGGTGATTTATAGGGAAACTGATCCTACAGAGACACATGGCATCAAAGCATTATGTCGCTATGGCAAAACAATGTACAACTTTCAATAGTGACATAATGCCACCCGTGGATCAAATTCACATTTGCAGTGCTCAAACTCTTTGTAGGACTGCATACCTAGTCAATTGGATGGGCCAATGAGATCTACCTTCATACTCTGACCTGCCTGATAGCTGCCACAGAAGACAAGCCACCAGTTGATACCTTTTGAGAAAGTGGGCCCATGATGTCAACTGTGCCACGCATCGCCGAGGCATTATGTTGCTATGGGTATATATCGTGCAACTTCCCATAGCATGATAACACCTACTATGGATGTTCCTTAATCTTGCAGTAAGCAAGATGGGTCTGTCCTACCAATATATTGACTAATAGAAATTGGCCATGTGCCAACCTATCTGATAACCCTCATTTGTGGCCCACTAAGTGAAACAGGGCCCACATTTTGCACAGTCATCTTTAGCCAATAAAAACTAACCAACTACTAATGCATATGACAAATCACATCATGATATCTAACGGGGCACACTTGGGACCCACCGTATTTCTAAACCTTGCCACAGGATCACTTTTCGTCTGGGTGCTATGTTGCTAACGACAAGAAGCCCGAATTTTTCGATAATGTCATGGTGCCTACCGTGGAACTGGAAAAACCCAATGCCAGAGAAACAATCAAGGAAAAGGGGACCCACCTGACACAAGGCAGAAGGGTGATATGTTGCTAATGTAAAACATTTTGCAACTTTCAAAAGTGACATAGCGCCAACCGTTGATCAAGATTGATCCAACGATGAGGAACTTGTGAGCCCATAGAAACATATCATAAGCTTGATTTTTTAATTTTTTTGATGTTTCTTAGGCATTAAAATAATATTAACTCTGGAACTAGCCATTGGGGGGTAAGCATTTAAAATTTGAATATCGACGGGGTGCAAAAATGAGCAACACTGATGATAGCCACTCTTTAAATCAATCTTGGTAAAATACTTTTCTCCACTCAAATAATCCATTATTTCATCCATCCTCGATATTGAAAACCTATATTTCAGTGTGATCTTGTTAATAGCTCTAGAATTAGTACACATTCTCCATTCTATATTCTTTTTAGGTGCTAATATGGTAGGTACAACACATGGACTCAAACTTTCTTTGATCAATCCTTTCTGCAACAACTCATGCACTTATTTATTAAGTTCTTCATTCTCTATAGGTGTCAATCTATATGGTGCTTTGTTTAGAAAACTAGCTCTAGAAATCATATCTATACAATGACTTATGCTTATTACTAGAGGTAAACGATCAAGAATATCATCAGTAATAATGTCTTTATACTCATTCAACAATTCTATAATTTCTACTATCATTCTATTACTACCAACTTCTACTACTTGGTCATTACTACCAACACTTGGTCCTCTAGGAACTATAGAAAAACAAACTTGATTCTTTTTACTTCCTTTTCAAATTTCTTTCTATTAACCATGCAAACTTTTATTTTAGTACAACTGACCTCATCTAAACTTTCAATCAAAGGCAGCAATATTTATTTCTTCCCATTTACCCAAAGAGTATATTGATTAAATCTTCCATCATGTATAGCATATCTATCATATTGCCAAGGTCTGCCCAGAAAAATATGACAACAATCCATAGACATAATATCACACAAAACATTATCAAAGTAATGTCCAATCTTGAACTTTACAAGGTAATGCTCACTTACCAATATCTTATGCAAATCTTTGATCCATGAAACATGATAGGGTTTGGGATGTTTCAGCCTCTACAACTACAACTTTGTATCTAGCTCTTTTGATGCCAAATTTTTAGAACTTCCACTATCAATGATCAGTTTGCAGCATTTTCTAGCCATCTTGCATCTTATCTTGAAAAGACTTCTTAAAAAAGGTTCCTCATCACTTCCCTTATTACATAAGGTTCTTCTCAACATCAGATTTTCTCCAACCTCAGGTCCACTTGGCGAACCCTCATCATTTTCCTTGAATCACAACATTTCTATTACCTTGCCCACTCTTAGAGGAACTACATTCAAAAGATCTATGTCCCTCTTTACCACATCTGAAACAATTACCATGAAATACACCTTTAGAATAAGAATTACCTCTTCCTCATTAAGAATTTGTACCTCCTTGGTAAGAATTACCATTTTCCATTTGGTCTTGCCATTTTCATCATTCTTCCATTCAGATTTGCCTTTATCCTACACAAAATTATTAGATCTACCACCTTTAGCATAAGATCTACCTCTGCCTCTCTAGAATCTACCACCTCTACCTCTTTATCTTTTTTCATGCTTCTTCATCAAGATCTCCTTATCTTTTAGGGCATATTGATATGCTTCTTCTACACTTTCTAACTTCACAAACCTAATTTCATCTTGAATTCTAGATCTCAATCCACTAATGCACCTTGTAATTTTCTCAAAATCATCATCCACATGTCTAGATCTGATGTCTAATCTATAGAATTCCTTGGTATTTTATTTCACACTCATGTGCTTTCATTTCAAATTTTGCATCTTTCTCAACAATCTAACTTGGTAATTAGTAGGAAGGAATTTTTCCTTTACCTTATTCACCATCTTTGGCCAAGTTTTGGTATTCTTCTTTCCTCTCCTTTGTCTATTAATTTGCAAATGTTCCCACCATAGTGATGCATGACCTTTTAACCTATTGACTGCAATCTTCACCTTTCTATTATTAGGAGTGTTTCCATACTCAAAGAACTTATCCATATCAAAGAGCCAATCCAACATAGCATTGGTATCTAATTTTCCATCATAAGAAACAACTTCTATAGCAGGCTTCAAATTTTCCCTAGACAACACTCCTAACAATCTTTCCCCATCTTGATCTTCTTCAAGTTTTGGATTATGTTTTGGTGTTGCTACTTCATCATCACTTACATCATCAAGATGTGCTCCTCTCCTCAAGGCTATCTCCACAACACCTAATTTGGCTGCAATTTGTCTCAATTAATCCAATATAGCATTATCAACATTATTTCCTCTACCACGAACCATCTTTACAAATCAGGTTCCTGCAAGATCATAACCCTCTGCAAGCTATAGGTCAAATCCATAGATCTACCACCCTACAACCAAATCCAAATCATGGTTCTACATGATCCAATCTCCACAAGGATGAACCTCAAGCTCTGATACCACTTGACATAGGTAAAGGATGAATAACTAGGGCCAAAGGCTCACCCAACTATCCAAACCACCATGTAAGAATTATACAATGGAAGCAAACACAAAGAACAGTAACCAAAGGAGGAAGAAGAGTGAAATAATTTTATTGATTTATCAAAATATTTTCATAGATGCCCAATTGTAAGGCCTTCTAGGTTATGGCCAAATACAAATACATTCACATTCAATGATCCAATAGAAAATTCACACTTTCTCGTTCTGCTCTGCAATCCTCTTCCCAAAAAACTTGCCTAACTCTAAGCCTAAACACTCTATATATACTATCCAAAATGGTTTATAAATTATTCTAGAACATTACATAAGAGGAAGGCCGAGCCAACAATGGTCTAGACACATCCCAAGAAAAGATCTTAACATAAATATCACAATCAAAATAAATCTTGCAAGTCAACTCATAGAAATCACGTTCAAATGCTAACACTTAGCATAAGCACGAAAAATTGGCACATGAAGGGTCACTCAGCATACACTGAGAAACTCGGCTCATGTAGGAATTTCTAAAATAACTTGGAACATGAAGGAATTGCTACAACAACATGGCACATGAAAGCATTGCTATAGTAACTCAGCACATGAAGGAATTGCTATAGTAGCTTGGCACATGAAGGAATTGTTAAAGTAACTCAGCACTTGAAGGAATTTCTATAGTAACTTGGCATATGAAGGAATTTCTATAGTAACTTGACTCCAACTTAGTGCTACAGTAACTCAGCTCCAACTTAGTGCTACAGTAACTCAACTTGAACTAAGTGGTATTAGTCCTTAGATAGTTTTGACATTTGAGTGTCAACACACTTAATCACTCTTTGTATTGAAGTTGAGTACACCATGTATACTAAACCACAACGTGTGCCAAGCTAACATTTCAACAAGTGCCAAGTGACTTTAGGTGCCAAGTAGTATATAAGTGCTAAGTGATATATAGGTGCCCAGTCTTAGTTGATGCAAAGCAAGCTAGAATGCAGTATATGCTAAGTGAGCTAGAATCATATATGTTCTGAGCAAGATAGAGTGTAATAGGTGTCAAGAAATCTAGGATAGTATATGTCAAGCATTAGTAGTCCAATATGTGTTGAGTAACACAAAATCAGCATATGAGTTTGTGCTCTCATAAACTTAGATGTAAACCATTTCTAGAGCTTGATAACATTATGCCAAAGGAACTATATGAGATAGTGGAGCATAAATGCCATTATTGTTTACAAATGGAAATGGAAATTAGAGAGTCTACCCTAGCACAAGTGAAGCTTAACATAAAAAAGGCTCAAATAACCAAGGCAAACAAGAAACATAGTGGGAAATTTGCACCCAAATACAGAACCTTTTGCATTCTTCAAAATAAAGTTAAAGATGTTGTAAATAAATCTACATAGATATGGAAAAAAATATACAAGATAACTGATGATAAGGTGGAAGAAACAAATAAGGCAAAATCTAGTGCCAAAGAATAGGTGGAAGACAAGAAGGCAAAAAAGAAAAAAGGAGAGGAGGAAGCCAAGGAAACAGAAAAGAAAGGTGAGGAAGAGAAAGGAGAAAAAGAAGAGAATAAAGAAAAAGAAAAGGAGGAATCAAAAAAGGGAGAAGAAACTATGGCAATAGCTGACCAGCAGCAGGAAGAAGAAAAGAGTGTGCAAGACACACAACTGCCACCTCCTAGCCCTCCTCACACAACCACTACACCTACAGAGATAGTAATCATAAAGGATGTTACTGACAAGATAGCTCAAAACATCAATCCACTTACTATAGAGGATCTCTCAAATATCCTTCACCAATCTACTTTACAAGCACAATTATGTACAAGCCATGTATTGGTGAGTGTAGATGAACTACAAAGAGCAATAGTAGCACCACAAAGAGAAATGGTGAAGCCAAAGGAAAAACCTTTTACATACACTACTGCTAGAACTAAAGTTTTGATGTTGCCACCACCACCTCCACCAAGTGCAACAAGTGATAATTTTCAGATGTTGATTGCAAAGGAGAGGAAATCAAATGAAAAGGAAGATGCAACAAAAGAAAAGGAGCAGGCCACCATTCAAACATTGGTAGAACTAGGAAAGAATGGCACTCCTACTAAGACCATTTAGAAGCTGAGCACTGAAGATATTTCCTTGCAATTTTCAACTCCAGGCTCGATTTTAACAAGAGTGGCTAGGGTACTTCACTATGGAGACCCTGAACTAGATGAAGAGATTGTGATACCCTCCTATGATTCAAAAACTATCACAATGGCACAAATGATTAAAATGAAAAATGCATTGGATAGAAGGATGAGGCAAGAAATATTGAGGAAAGAGTTTAAACACAAGCAAGCCCTTCATTACATCAATGACATCTTCATGGATGCCTTCAGCTTGTAGTCACCAAATGAAGGAAAGTCAATAATTGAGCAACTGTCAGACATAGTTGACCAGATGAAAAATGAGGACCAGGACACCAATGTTAAACTCATGGAATGGTCAAAAAGGAAGTTTCAAGTAAAGGTTAGTGAAAAGATATCAAGTGGCATTGCACTTGAATAGGTAGAGTTGGCCAAGACAATAGATAAGGCCAAAATTGTTCTTGAAAATTTTTTTTTATTGTATAGGAAGTTGTGTGATTTTTCAAATTTCACACAAGAAACTAACAAATGAATAATGAGCTTGGAAGGAAACTTGAAAATCTCTAGCATGCAATTACCTTGAGATCCAGCTTAGAGTGAGAAGCATTTTGCACAATCACTTCACACACAAAGGGATTTTGTTGTACTAAGAGTAGAGGAAGCAAATATCAAGGTAAAATTAATGTAGATCCAGTCCTCCATAACCACTCATTTAGAAGTCCTCCACAAGAAACAAGTTTATGCTAAGACAATTTTAAAGAAAGATCCAAATCTTTCTACCCTTGATGGGATTGTAAACCTTTTTCCAAGGACTACCATCTAACACAAGTCATTGGACATTGCTTTGGAGAATTGGGATGCAGCTCTAAAAACAATAATGGAGGTGAACATCAATTTTTTGGCTAAATATGGTATTACTCCATAGAACCCTTTGACATTAGTGTCAAAAAGGGGAAGAATTAATTGGGGAGATATATGTTTAAGGAAGATATAGTATTTTGATGAAGATATAAGATAGGGGGAGAATACCTATAAATTTTGATAGTCAAGAGGGGAGATACAAAATTTTGAAATTTTGGCACTCATATGGAAAATAGCTCTGATTCAAATGCAGAACTTCCATAAGCTCTAATAAAATACATATAGAGAAACAAGTACAAAATACAAGTACATGATAGAAGACAAAGAGTATCAAGAATAGTCAACATAGAATTTTGATTACAAGAATGACAAGGCACAAATCAACTTGGGGGGGTTAAGGTATTTTGAACAAATTTTGTGGATAAGGCACTCATAAGGACAGAATAGCAATGATTAGTTAAGTGTTTTTGACACTCATGTCAAAGGGGGAGATTGTTAGTCCTTAGATAGTTTTGACATTTGAGTGTCAACACACTTAATCACTCTCTGTATTGAAGCCAAGTACACCATGTATGTCGAGCCATAGTGTGTGTTGAGCTAGCATTTCAACAGGTGTCGAGTAGTACATAAGTGCTGAGTAATATACAGGTGTTGAGTCACAATTTATGCCAAGCAAGCTAGAATGTAGTATATGTTGAGTGAGCCAAAATCATATATGTGCTTAACAAAACAAAGTGTAATAGGTGCCAAGTAATCTAGGATAATATGTGTCAAGCATCAGCAGTCCAATATGTGTCGAGTAACACAGAATCAACATATGAGTTTCTGCTCTCATAAACTTAGATGTAAACTATTTTTGGAGCCAACATAAAGAGATTTCAAAAAGGAAAAAGGATAAGGATGAATCATTTATATTCCCTCTATGATCTGCATGCAACCAATCAGAAAAATGGAGAGGGTATGCAACCAATGAAAAAGAAATACAAGGTATGACTGGGAATTTGAGATTCAACATGGATCATAGATCCATACCTAACCCTAAGTCTTCACATTTTTAAAAGGAGGTTGAATAATCCATTGCATATGTGGATGATAATAGTGTATGGGGAGATTATAGCAAAATTTTAGTGAGAAGAAGGAAAGACTTAGAGGAACAGAGCAACAGTTTCATAGCTAGTTGATTAGAATAGTACAAGGGATAAGGGATAAGATCAGATCTCAGATCTCAGAGGATCAAGATTAGAAGAGAGAAGATCAAGTTCCTGAATCCAATAATTAGAGATTGCATACTATTAGTTCAAATGTTCTAATACTTTCTTACCATTGTATTAGATGTTTAAATCCTATACTGATAGGTTAGCTTAACAGCTAGGTGGAAAAACCTTTGGAGAAGGTGATTGAAAATCCTATGTATTAGGTGGGTTTAACAGCCTAGTGTAAATCCTTTAATAGGGTGACACTTCATGTAAAGTGTTTTCTAAATCCTCTAACTTTATCACTATTGACATAGTGTAAAGCCTTTAATAGGGAAGGCCTCTCATAGGGTAGACCATCAGAAGTGGTTGAACATATATTGCTGTAGTGATTTTTGTGGGTATTGTCCCCACCCAAGTTTTACCTTCTTATTCCTAAAGGGTTTTTGGGTTATCAATTCTAGTGTTATGTGTTTTTGCATGTGATTTACTTTATGTTCCTTTATATTTTTACATGCATGCAATTTGTTTTTTAGTTATATGTTTAAAGGATTGAAAAAGTTTGAAGTGTTATACTTTTGATTCACACACTCCCCCCCATAGAAGTACTCTTACCATTTTGAACATTCCAACAAGTGCTACAGTAAGTTAGCACCAACTTAGAGAATGAACAAAAATGAGTAGGATAGCAAGGCAACCTAGGATGCTCCCGCATTATCTACAATCCAACAAAGAATTTTATTCCACCAAATATGGACATTTTAAATTCTTTATTCATTTTTTCTAAAAATTCTTTGCATAAGTCATCATTTCCTATGAATACGGTATCATCCACAAATATTTCTGCTAACATAATTATCTTATCTATTCCTTCCTTAATATATAAGCTACTATTATCATTTGTTCTTTGAAAACCAATCTATATCAAATAGTTATACAGTCTTTCATACCAAGCTATAGGATCTTTTTTAAGACCATATAGGGCTTTATGTAATTTGCAAACCATGTCCATTTTTTCTAGATCAACAAAACCTTCTAATTGTTCAATGTGGACATCCTCATCAAGAATTCAATTCAAGAATATGGATTTAACATCCATCTGATATACTTTAAATCCTCAATGAGATGCATAAGCCAGTAAAGTCCTAACAAATTATAATCTTGCAATAGGGGCAAAAGTTTCACCATAATCAATACCTTCTTCTTGAGAATAACCTTTACATACCAATCTTTCTTTGTTCCTTGACACTTTTCCAACTTCAATCAACTTATTTCTGAATACCCATTTTGTACCAATTACATTTTTATCTTTGGGCCTAGGTATAAGAGTCTAAGTTTTATTCTTTTCTATCTATTCTATTTCTTCATTCATAGCCTCAATATAACTTTCATTTTCCAATTCATCTTTAACATTTCTAGGTTCAAATTTAGCAAGTAAACATGTGCCTTTTAGTTTTCTTCTTTTCATTGTTCCATCTAACTTATCTCCAATGATCTCATCAAGTGCATGATGCCTTCTAACATTTTTAGTAAATACATGTTCTTTGACCTTTGAATGAACTATATTGTCTTCATTTTGAATTTCAATTTCTAGCTTGGGCCCTTCTATCTATAGCTCAGGTTCTTCAGACTCAATGTGCACTAACTTAGTAGCTTCTGAACGTGACTCAAGTCCTTGTGACTCAATTTACACTTCTTGCAACTCTATAGGTGATGGAGATTTGGACAGCTTAGGAGATGAAGTCACCTTTGTGTCAAATGTGTTAAGCAATGTATCAGGTTCATAGTAGGAAAATCTTTTGTAGTCTTCTTTCTCCTTTTTGCTTTCTTCTTCAGTCTTTTTTGCAAACTAATCAATTCTCGCATGTGCACTTTCTATAATTTTGTGAGTAGAGAAGTTCAGACATTTGTATACTTTTCTTTTGTAGGAATATCCTAGAAATATACCTTCATTACTTTTTACATCAAATTTTCCTTTTCTACATTCTTTCAAGATATAACATGTATTACTAAATACTTCTAGGTAACCTACATTGGGTTTGTAGCCATACCATAGTTCATAGGGATTTTTGTTTGAGTCCTTCAACTAAACTCAGTTCCAAGTATAAACTATAGTGTTGATAGCTTCCTTCTAGTATTTTATATCAACATTCTTCTCAATCATTAGAGTCCTTGCACAATCCATGATGGATCTATTTTCTTTTTTAGCTATTCCATTATGCTTAGGAGTACCAGGGGCTAATACTTTTCTTTTGATTCCTCTTTCAATGCAGAAATTGTTGAATTCATTTGAGATGAATTCCCCACCTCTATTTGATCTTAAGCATTTTAATCTTTTTCCAGTTTCTTTTTCTACTCTAGCAAGGGACCATTTGAATTTCTCAAAAGCTTCTAATTTTTCTCTCAGATACATAACAGTCATCATTCTAGAATAGTCATCAACAAAAAGAATGAAAAACTTTTCTCCACCATAAGTCTCTATTCCAATAGGTCCACACAAATCAGTATGCATAATTTCCAAGATATCTTTAGACTGGTACTTTTTGCTCTTAAAACTAGTCTTTACCATGTTACCAATTTGGCAATCATTGCATAATCCAACATCAGGTTTCTTCAAATTAGGAAGACCTCTTACTCTTCTAAGTTTGCTAATCTTGACCATATTATCAAAGTTTACATGACATAATCTTCTGTGTCATAGCCAATTTTCTTCTACTTGAGCAATGAAACATAAACAATCACCCAAATCAAGATAAAATAGGTTACATTTTGTTTTCTTTCATAATCCAATTAGATTTCCTTGGTTATCTAGTAGTCTTGCCTTACCATTCATGAATTCTACCTTGAATTCAATGTTACTTAGTTGTACCACATTTAGCAGATTATGTTTTAGTCCTTCAATTCAATAGGCATTGTCACATACAAGTTCATTGGTTAATGAGATTCGGCCTTTCCCTTTTATGCAACAAGGTTTATTGCTTCCAATCTATACACTACCTCCATCACAATGCTCAAAATGTTCAAACTTAGTTTTGTCTCTAGTCATATGGTGAGCACATCCACTATCTATGATCCATGTGTCATTCTTGCTAACATGAGAGACAAGTGCCATCTTTTTTCCTTCATCATTAGATTAATCTTTTACAGTAATATATACTATTTCATCTTCACTATTATAAGAATCTTTAGCCATAGAACAAGTTTTCTTACCTTTGTCTTTGTAGGATTTGTGACCTTTGAATTCCTTCTTTCCTTTGTACTTGTGGCTTTTCTTTTCTTCCTTGCCTTCTTTGTTTCAACACCTAGTAGCAATATGGCCAATTTCTTCACAAAAAAAACATATTAGAGGAATTTTACCTTTGAACTTTCCTCTACTCCTAGAATATTTCTTTGCAAGTGGAGCTTCCAAAATTTCAAGATCACTATCAAAAATTTCTTCAGATTCTTCCTCACTTTCTAATTGACTATATTTTATTTTCTTGCCTTTTTCTTTGAATGAGAGTTTAGCTTCAAATGCAGACTCGATATTCTTGGAAGTAGGAACATAGTTTTCAAAGTTGTCTAGTTCAAAAGGTGTCAATCTTCCTACTAGGGCATCCAAACTTAACTTGTTATTTGGAACACATCTCTTTTCTTGAATAGTAGACACTCTAATTGCATAGATAGAAAGCAAAGTTTTGAGAACTTTACTTACAATAGTTTCTCTTTGATTTCTCCTCTAGATGCTCTGATTGCACTAACACTAGCCTTGATCCTTTCCACATATTTTGCAACATTTTCATTTTCTTTCATCCTCATTTGATCAAATTTTCCTCTAAGGCTTTCTGCTTTGGCTCTTCTTACATTTTCATCACCTTCATAGATTTCTTTTAGCTTGTTCCACATATCAAAAGAAATATTATAGTCTTTGACCTAATCAAATTCAACATAACTGTGAGAAAATGCAATGTCAATCATCATGATGTTATGGTTCTTCTTCTCAACAATATCATCAACTGATAATGTTCCAGTGGGAGTTTTATATTTTTCATCAAGATATTTTCATCTTGAGTCATTGATGGTAGCCATATGAAGCCTCATAAGTTCTTTTCATGTTGCAAAGTTGTCTCTATTTAGCTTTGGAATCTCTCTCTTGTAAGACATCCTGATCTTTATCTTAGGTCCTTGAAACCTTCTCTACAAGTGCCAAAAGCTTTGATACAAATTAATGGAAATATAAGAGGAGTAACTAAGAGGGGAGGTGAATCAGTTACCACTAAAATAAATCCTAGATCCCTTAGATGTCAACTATAAAATTTAGACTTGATAAAACTAATCACTCCTGATATTTGATAAACACACTGAAATTGTTGTAACTCAAAAGATGCATAGTGTGAATTACTTTAGCAAATCTTAAGATGTTATCAAAAATTATTTGCTAGCATGAAAGAAATAACATGAACACATGAGACACCAGGATTTAATGTAGAAACCTAATTTGGGAAAAGCACCAATGTAACTAGTTACTATTTTTCACTCTTTCAAAGTGAACCTTATTATTAGCCAACCCTATTAAAGGTTACAAAATACACTATTAGGTGTGACTCTATTAAAGGATTTAATCACCCTATTAGGAGTGGCCATGCAAAAATTCTTAAAACAATTCAACGAAAGTGCCAACTTGTTAGAGGATTTACAAATGGGTGTTAAACCAACTCTATTAAGAGATTTTAGATCAGTGCTACAATAGTTAGAGAGTAATAATGAAATGACCTAATTGTGATGCAACCGAATTGTTCATTATAGATCTCTACTCTAGTTCATACTTGATCCTTCCTAATTGAATGATACTTTTTTGCCTCACAAGGATATTCACTTATCCTTCAAGTTTTCTTTCTCTCTTTTCTTTTTCAACTCATTCAACTTTCATCTTACACACTTTGAAATCACAACTTGACCTTTTACTTATACCTTTCAAATTATCAAGTCAGCTAAAATAAAAATTAGAATAACCAATATTCATCACCTAAGTTGGCTAGAATCATTAAGTAAAATAATTAAGCTTTATATGCCAAAATAAAAAAATCCTTTGGTAGCTAACCCAACTTGGTAGAAACTGATTCTGAAGTGATTTCCTGTGTTAATAAAAAAAGGCTTGGTTAACACTATGAACTTACAAAATTTCTTTGGTAACCAAGTGAACTCAGTTATCATTGACTCTACATAACTTCTTTTGACACCCAAGTGAGCTTGGTAGATACTACCTTCTACACAAAGTAAACTCAAGAACATTTGATGGACTAGAAAAACTATCTTCACTAACCAAGTGAGCTCGGCATGCACTGACTATCAACTAATATGAAATTTATGTAACATCAAGGACAACACACAATTAATCAATTGTATCCAATAAAGAAACCCACTTTCAAAGCTATTCCTGATATTGCATACAAGCAAGACCCTTTTGGTGCATTGTCAATGATTCCATCAAATGTCTTAATGGTGCAAGATGTAAGGAAATTCTATAACTATAAAATTGGTAGTATTGGGGATATGGAGATTAGAGAAGCATTCAACTAACTCTTTGATAATGGTGTATTGAAGGAAGAATTCAAAATCGTAGAGAAAAAAATATTGATACGAGCCCTAGATTTCCCAAATGTGTTTAAAACTAAGTAGATTAGGATAGTGCTTAGCTGAATACATGATAGCTCATTTTGGATGGATAATGGATGTATAAAAATTACTAAGAGGATAATCCATAGGGTAACTAGTTACCCAACCCTAGATCAGCCTAAGACATTGAGAAGTGACTTAAAGGAGGTGATTAAGAAGAACATTGGAGCTGTATGGAACAAAAGAGGTATGAAAATTGATATAATTACTAATCCATTGATTGAGTTTTTTGTTAAGGTAATTTCACACAAATTTTACCAATCTAGCAAATTAAATAGTGTTCCCTACATAGCTATGGATGTGGGATACCAAATTGTCAAGAAAGATCATTCATATGATCTAGCAAAACTCCAACTACAGTAGCTAGTAGAGAACCTTGGAACCATTTGAAAGACAAAGAATGCACAATGCAAATTTGGTTCTATATTGATATACATATTATTTTATGTGCAAAATACCTTTCCAAAATTTGGAATAGTAACTTAAGAAACTGACATGTCAGTAGTAGTTCAAATTGGTGAATACATTGAGTAGCTAGGAGAACATTTTGAATATATGATGACTAGCTACTTTGAGGATTTCAAATAGTCAATGAAGAAGAGGTTGAGAATACTAGTGTCACTAGTAGAGAAATACTATGATGATGTATGTTTTCTAGTGGATGCTAACTACACTTTTGTATAAGCTACTACACCAAGGGTGAGATTGTTGAGACCCTTAGGTTATGAAATCAATGTGGATGAAGCTTCTATAGCTATTACTACATTACTTGTAGAAGAGGTAGACAAAAGTGCAAAGGTATTTGGAAATTATGAAATGGCTAAATCCAAAGTTATAATGGAACTCAAGTCTGCATCTACCATGAAGAAAAAGGAGAAGATAGTGAATAAATTGAAAGCTAAGCTTAGAGAGTGTGCTGAGCAAGAGGAAGAAGAGGAAGAAGAGGAAGAAGAAATTCAACCACAAGTAGCTCTTGCATTAACTTAGGGTATGGGTGATGATCAACCAAAAGAGGAGATTGAAGTAGTTAAAGGTGTCAAGGAAGAAGATGCCAATGAAACACCTAAACCCACTAATACAAAGAAGAGGAAGACCAAGGCACAACCATTGGAAAGGGATAAGAAAACTATAAAACCAAGCCAAGCATAGCCTATTGTGCCTACTACAAGAGCTAGTACATGTGCAACTACACAAAAGGTTAAAGAAAAGACCAAACAAGCAAAGCAAGGAGGTCAGTTGAAGAAAAGGCCAAGGAGGAAGAATGTGGCAAAAGTTGAGTGTGATGAAGAAAAAACTAAGTTAGGTGACATTAGCCAATTTAAGGTGGTGAGTCACAATCCTCTTTCAGACTTAGAAAATTTATATGAAAATGTTAAAATAGTGTAGATTTATCAGGATTTACACATGTAGATTTTGACAATCTTGGTAAAGTAGAGAAGAACCAAGTGGAGGAGGGCATATATATCATGATGGAAAAATTCAAGATTATTCCATTAGAGATTGCCAGCTCTATGACCAAAAGTTTATATGATCGAGTTGAGTAGAAATGGCACTATTGTCTGAACCCAGAGAGACATATTAGAAGGACCTCACTGGCACACATGATGCCTAAACTAAATAAGGCACAAATTACTAAGGCTATGAAGAAATATGCAGTTAGGTTCACACCTAAATATAGAGCTTTTAGTATATTACAAACCAACATTGAGGATGTAGTGGAAAAGTCTACACAGATGTGGAAACTTACTTATGGGTTGACTACAGTGAAGAAAGGAGAACCAAAACCCATTGAATTAAAGGGTGATGAAGAGGATGATTACAAAGATAATAGTGTTGAGGAAGGAACAATAATAAAAATAGATGACAAGGCAATAGCTGAGCCAAAGCAACATGAAGAATAGAGTGTGCAAGATACACAATTGATAAGTATCAATCCTCAACATGTCATAAGTGAGACTACTAAAAAATAATTGTTAAGGATGTTTTTGACCTATCAGCTTAGAACATCAATCCCCTTACAGAGGATGATTTGGAGAAGATAGTAGATCATTCTACACTATAGGCCAAAATTTGCAAAAATCCTATTTTGATCAGTATAGATGAATTCCAAAAATCAATGAATAATATTGAAAGGGAAAAGGTGAATCCACAAGAAAGACCACCTATCATCCTTCAAGTCACTACCATACAACCTTTGGTCATAGAACCTAAATCTACATCAGATAAGGTTGATATAGTTGAGAAGAGTACAACAAAAATACAAGTCACTATAAAAGATCAAAATGGAATAGGTCAGATAGTCTTATTTGTACCTAAAGCATAAGATCAAGGTGCAAGTCAAGTCATTGTGGAAAAATAGGGCAAGCCTAAAGATAGTAAGATGACACCTCAATTTAACGAGAAAATATCCATCTAAGCACTAGTAACCTTACTAGCATCTAGCACTCCTTCCATACAAACTCTTCAGAAGACGAGCACAGATGCAACCCCTTTGTAGATCTCTATGTCAAGCCCAAGTTCATCAAAGGTAGAAGAAGTGATCCAATATGGATATGTGAGCCTTGATGAATAAATAATTTTTCCCAAGTATGACTATGATACAATTACCATTAAAAAAAAAGCATATTTCAACAAGCTCTAGCAAGGAAGAAGCATCAAGTAATGCTTAAAAGGGAGCACATGAAGAAGTAGGCACTACAACACATCAAAGACATATTTTTAGATGCATTTAGTCTACCAACTCCAAATGAGACCAAACCACTAACAAAAAAACTAACAAATATAGTGGAGAAGGTGAGTGATGCTAACCTAGACATAAATGTCAAATTACTAGAATGGTCAGAAAAGAAGTTTCAAATCAAAGTTAGTGAGAAAATATCAGGTGATATAGTACTAACACAAGCTGCATTGGCAACTAAGGTTGAGGATGTGAAGAAGGTACTTGAGAACATCTTCTCATTGTACACTAAATTGTGTAACACTCTTCACCCAAAACCAAAAGTCACATCTTGAGCTTGGAAAGTTAGATAAGTTCATCAGGTGTCAAACTACCTATGAATCCAGCTCAAAGTGAGAAGCATTTCAAGGCATTGCTTCAAACCTAGAGTCAGATAGCTACATTTTTAGTAGATGAGGCCAACATAAGGGCCAAACTGACTAGCATCTAGGCCACTCTAACCCCTCATATGAAAATTTTGCACAAGGAGATAGGCTATGTTGAAACTCTATTGAAGAAATACCTCCATCTTCCAACATTAGATGGCCTAGCCCACCTTGCTACCAAGCTAGCTATCCAAATCAAGCCTCCAAATGTTGCATGTGAAAACTAGGATGCAACTCTCAAGATAATATTAGATTTCCATAAATCCTTTTTGGACAAACATACACTAAGTGTATAGCCCATTGACATAGATGTCAAAAAGGGGAAGATGAAATATTGAGATGACATATTTTGAGAAGAGAGAATAAGACAAAGGGGGAGAGAAAAAGATTAAAGAAATAATATAAGTGGGGGAGAACAAAAACTTTGGGGAGATACAAAATTTTGGCAGAGATATAAGGAGAATGAGAATTGGGAGAGACAAGATAGATTAAGCTAAAATAGAGTTGGGATCACAAGCATCACAAATACTATTAAATAAAAGAGTATCACTTAAGGCATACTTAATCAGCAAGAATACAAAATTTTGGATACATAATAGACATATCAACTTAGGGGGAGATATCAAATTGTGAGGTATCTAAGTTATAAAATTTTGAAATTTTTAAGCTATGTACATAAGCTACATTAGAGATATGTTATGTTCATGAGATTAAGGATATTAATGTATACTCAAGTGTTTTGACACTCATGTCAAAAGGGGAGATTGTTGATCTCAGATTGGTTTTGACAAGTGAGTGTCAACACACTTAATTTTTTTACTTAGTTCATGCCAAATAAGTTGTACATGTTGAGCACAACATGTATATTATAGAGCATGTCGAGTCACAATGAGTGCCAAGTCACTCAAGTGTCAAATAGATAGTGTATGCCAAGTAACATAGGAGCTAAATAAATAGTGGATGTCAAGTGACAGAGATGTTGAGTCACAGCATAGAGAACAATATATGTCAAGCATCAGAGACTTTAGTTGCCAAGTGACATAATTTTGACATTTTTTTTATAATGACACAAACAATTATGTAAACCATTTTTGAGCTTACTTGAGATTGAATTTTTATATTTTGGAGATAAGGATAAATCTCAACTTGGATTCCCTATGCAATTACATGTAGCCAATCAAAAAAAGGGAATGTTTAAGTGACAAAATGGATGAATCTCAGCTGTGTATTCATACCTAACCCTAAGTCACCAAAGTCTTCTTAAGGAGGACAAATCCTAAACTCTGTAGTAAGTGAGTAAGGTATTGAAGGAGCTAAGAGAGAAGTTTGCATGTGCAAATAGTGCATTCATAGTGGCTAAGGAGTTATAAAGAGAGATTACATTGTAGAATTAGTTAGAACAAAACAAAGGAAAGGAAAAGGATACAAAAAAGAGACATATAATCAATGAGGATAAAAAAGACATTAGTGTAGAGCTGATCTATCATCAAGAAATCAAGTGCTAACTATAGGATCAAAGCTGAGACATTCTAATTGGTAATTTTAGTCAAAATCTCTTAATAGGGTAGTCCTAACAAGTTGTATGAAATCCTTTAACAAGCTACTTACTTAATTGTAAGTTAAAGTCCTTTAGCAAGGCATATTTTTACTAGGGTGTTGAAATCCTCTAACAAGGTGAGACCTAACAGTCTTTGTAAGCTTTAAATAGGGCAGACCTTTCATAGGGTAGATCATGTTTCATGGTCAAAACATTGTAACCTTCATTGGATACACTTTATTACTATAATAGTAAAGATTTTTTGGGTGTTATCCCAACCCCAATTTTACCTTCTCATTGGAGGGTTTCTAGGTAATCATAGCTAGAGTTATATGTGTGTGAATGTTTATATGTTTACATGATTTAGATGTACATGCTTTACATGTTATTTCAGTTTACTCATTGAATGTATGAGATGGATGTGTGGTGAAAGTTTTATGGGTCCAAGCTTAAACTACTGATTCACACCACCCCCCCCCCCCCCCCCCCCCCGCCCCCCCCCACCCACCCCCCCCCCCCCCCAAAGAAGTTTACCATACCTATTGTAATTCCAACAATTAGAAGGTTCAAAATCACAACTTTGTAGGGTTAAAATATGAGTTAGAGTTTTAAGTTGCGAGGTTGCAATCAAAAAAATAGTTAGCTTCAAATGGTTATTACAACATCGCAGGTGGCAATGTAGTTTAGATGTTTTAAGTTGCGAAGAATTGACAAAGAGCCATGTAGTTAAATTTTAAGACATTGCATTATCGCAACAGGTTAAATTTGACCCAAGGCCAAAGTGATGAAGTTGTGAAAGATAACAACACTGTTGAATTTAGGGTTAATGCTTCATTTCATGCAACTAATTTTAATTAATGGTTAAGGATGCAAATCAGCGATATATGGTCATCACACTATTGTGAGGTTTAATTAAAAGAAAAATATTAAGTTGTGAGGTTACGAGGAAGCTAACAGTTAACTTTGAAGTGATTACCACAATATCACATGGTTAAAACAAGCCTTATGTCTAGTGGTTGCAAAGAGGTGACACGGTCAATGTTTGACTCTTTGCAGCATCACAAGTGAAAGAAATGTTAAGCCCTAAATTGTGACAAAGTCAAAAAAAGGTTAGTTTAAAGGGTTGTGTACCTTCACAATCATTAAGATGCAATCAATTTCTAAAGTAGCACTAGTGTGATAAGCTATCGTGTAGCCATTTTTGCTAGATCGCTACTAAATAGGGTGAAAATGTGTTCACCTAAGTGAATAGAGGAAAATATGGATGAAAGAAATTAATATGTGTAAAGGGGGAATATAGGATCTATCCTTCACTCAAATTTCCAATTCCAAAAAGGAATGAGTCAAATGTATCAATCACAAAGAAGTGATCAATGAACAAATGTATCAAATGATGCAGAATATGAAGAAAGGAGGAAATCCTATAATTTACTATAGAAAGTAAGTACTTGAAACCTTAAATGAATAAAAGACAAATACTAACCTAAAATTAGGTTGAATCTAGAGAATGCTAATTTATGATGTCTATGTATAGTTTCAGAGAATTTTGCAATCTCTTCTAGACTAGAAATGTTGAGATGGAGAAAACCCATAAAAATTTTGTCCTTTTGAAAGCAAGTTGACATTGACCTAGATGGTGGGGCACAACCTTACCCCAAGGCATAATTGTGCCCCAAAAATTCAACCTTCACCTATACAGCTCCAACAAAAATTATGTTTGTGGTTCCTACAAGTTCAACGAAAAGGGTATCCAAATCTACACTTTAATTTGATGTCTTGTACCTATATCTACAAGACAAAAGGCTTTTGTTGTTCAGATGGGGGGTTTGCCTTGGTCAAACCCTTGTTTGGAATTAACCTTGAAATATAATTGAAATTTTAATATAAATAAACAAAGTAAATGGAACTATTCACATTGCTTATATTGAAATCTGTGTGGAGGATTCAGATCCTTGAATTGACAAGTATGGATGGTCCAAATGTATGTAGGATGTCTCAAATAAATGGAATTAGAACTTCAACACCAATCTTGAATGGATATTTTCATAGCAAGATCCTTGGATGAATATGGATGGAGAAATCTTCAACAAGAGGACTCCATAGAGATTGAATCCTTCAATAGCTAACAATGGATCTCCTTAATGAATTGGACCTTGAAAGCTTGAATACTTGATAATGGATCATCTAGTATCTTTTTATGAAAAGTAAGTAGTTTCTCTTAGTAAGTGGGTGAAACCACAAACTTGTGTCACCCTTTTGTAAAGGAAATGGCTAACAAAAGTATAACTATTTACCTTCAATGACATAAAATTGGTTACTTTGAATTTGAAAATGAAGTAAACTAATGAAATATCTAGAAATGGATGAAGTTTAGAATTATATTTTTTAATAATTATTTAGAATAAGAATTGATATATTTTTCTAATTTTTAAAAACAATTTTTTAGCTACTAAAAAATGCTAAAAATTGGGGGTCTAGTTCCCATCACAAAACTATAGGGAAATAAATTCATTTCCTTTTGATCTATGAATATGTTATAGATAACATATATAGCTAGAAGAATAAAAAATAAAAATCATCTTTAGACCTATATTTTCTCTTTTATAATGATTCAAATTTCTACTCACCTAAAATTGATAAATTTCATCTCCCACCACATTTTTCAAAAAAACTCTATTCTAACCAAGAGGAAAATTATACATTCTCGAAGAGGACTCTCTCCTATAGAATATCATACAATTTTTAGATTTTTTGATATGGTTTAATATTTTTTTCTTTCTCAAAATTAACATTTTTTTTAGTGTTAAAATACATGCTTGTAGAATTTTTTAATTATAATATAATATATTTGATTAAAACACTATAAAATCTATATGAGAATATTCTTGGCTCTGAGCTCTATAAAATGATATTTTATATGCTATTAAAAAAATCACTAAAAATAGTAAGAGTTATTGAAATACCACTTTTTTTGAAATAATTTTATTTCTTTAGTAATTGGATACAAACTAGTATAAAACATGCATTTAATATCTATTTCCAATTCAAAAAGTGTGAGACCATTTATGACTTAGCTAGAATAAATTTATCTACATCATATATTTTAAGAAAATTGATTTTTAGATAGAAATACTCAAATTTAGTTGTTCTGATAAGTCGGCCTAAAAGGTGATACAACTTTGTAATTTTACCCATGTGGATGTAAACTTGATAGATAGTAGATAATAGATTGATTCACTCATGGAGAGTCTATGTAAACTTGAAAGATCATATATGTCTAAATGAGGGAAGAAGGCTTCCTTATATAGAGATCTAGGACACAAACTTCTAGAGAATGCCAACATTAGAGAATTAAATCCTAATTAACCTTAACCCCTAGAAATTTACCTAGATTAAATGTAATTTAAGAGTTTACCATTCTAAAACCTGAAATATCTAACCTAGAAGCATTAAAATGAAACTTTTTGAATCTCAATATCCCAAAACCTTCAAAAATTAAAAATTGGACCTAGGGTCAGGGATGAGATTGACCCTACCCTAGGTTAGGGTTGAGGCCATCATTCATCTAGTTTAGGGCTGAGGTTGACCTTGACCCTTCATGTCATCCTTGACGTAGAAAATCAAAGCCCTTGATTTCATAGAGAAAATTGTCAAAAATAGGATGGAAACAGAGAGAGAGAGAGAGAGAGAGAGAGAGAGAGAGAGAGAGAGAGAGAGAATCAAAATAGGGGGAAAATATTCAAATCCATGCAAAGACCTATTCAAGGTGCTTGACATGACCCTAGACCACTTACTCAGAGAGCTAAAATCTCTTAACATGGAAGTTCTTCCATTTTAAGATGATACCCCACTTTAGCAAGAGTATGGACTCAATGCAAACTCTTGGTAATGTAGATCGTAATGAAAAAATAATCTAATTAAAATTAAAAGGGACAAAGGGATCCGTAAGCCCCCAAAGACCCAAGTCTTTGTCAACTCCAAGATCACAATAAGAGAGATATCTCTAGAAAAAGAGAGAGAGAGAAAGAGTGTGATTATCTTGCCCAATGAAAACTTATGTCCCATTGTGAACCACACAACTAGAAAGATGGAATTGAACTACCTAGTGAATGTGGCTACTCACTAGTCAACCCATCAAGGATTCACTCTTAAGAATATTCTATTATATAAGAGTAAAAGCAAAAAGCAAAAGAGATCCAATCTTAAGGACACCTTCGACCTTAAGGGATCAAAAATATTTGAAATTGGAGGGATCAAGAGATCCTAAAATATAAATCAAGGCTTTAAGGATTGGTCACTAATCCAAAAAGGGAGAAAAGGTATCTTGAAAAATAATATATGTATATAAAAAAGAGTGTGTGTGCAATAAGTGAATAGAGTGTATTCCCCCACATTAAAGTCATTTTTATCACTTTAACAAGAGCAATGGCTTGAATGGAAACATAAATAACTCGATTGATTGCATTTCCACTATGAGATGCCCATAGACAAAGATAAATCAAGAGAAATACCACATAAACATACATAGAACATAGAAGGGATCTACCTATAGCAAGGTCAGTATAATCAAAAGATAATATATATATGATATTATTGCAAATGAATTGATATTATTCCCCAAAGAAAGTAGAACTACAATCACAAAAGAGGAAAGATAACATAAGAGATATGAAGAAGAAACTTTTTGGACCATGACGTGGAGACCAAAATGAATCAGTGCTACCAAGTCATGAATATAGGCATATTACAAAAGGAAACATGTGCAAACAATAGCACAAGTACAACAAAAAATGAAGCAACATATGGAAGAATAGAGATACATATAGAAGAATAATACAATAGGTTAAATTCCTTTATCGCCTTGTACCAATAGAGAAACAAGGATCATAAACATGAAACAACATATGGAAGAATAGAGATACATATAGAAGAATAATATAATAGGTTTAATTACTTTATCACCTTGTACCAATAGAGAAACATGGATCGTAAACATGAAACAACATATGGAAGAATAGAGATACATATAGAAGAATAATACAATAGGTTTGATTCCTTTATCACCTTGTACCAATAGAGAAACAAGGATTTTATAAAAAAAATTAACAATATCTAGAAAACACATCATAGGAGAAACATGGTATGATAGAAAAAAAGACAAAAGGCTACCATAAAGGACAAGCCAATGAAGCATATCACTTACTCTCCCTATCTCATTGTATTTCATTTAAGGAAGGTGGGTAACTCGCAAGAGGGATTATATTCAACATAGTAGGAATGATAGATAGTTCCAAACAAGGATCCTCTTGAGAATCACCATATTTAATACTAGGTGTAAGTGTCAATTTTTATGAAAGTATATTAGGTAAATCAATGTCAATGTCAATAGTTTTGTATTCATCATTAGCATTATCAATATCAGCAAGAGTATCTTCTTCATCTAGATTAATCAAAATAGGATCTAAGATATGAATGGAATCCTTAGAATCATTCATCTTAACATCATTATTAGTAACAACTCCTTTTGAAATGTCATGCATGGTTGTATCCAAAGAAGATAAAGATTTTTAAAGAATAGAACTATGAGCTTTAGCTTGAGCATGATCCTTCTTATGACATTTATTAGTGGATTGATTATGTATTTTCTTGCTTGAAATGTGTTGAGAACTAGGAGGAATAATTATTAAGTCCTTTGCAATTTCTATAGGAGGATTAATAGGATTATCAAGGGACTGACAAGCAATAGAAGGAGCTTGATTAACAAATGTAGAAGCTCTAGATGTAGTGCCTCTCCCATTTGACTTTTGTAAGTCATCCTGATGGATGCACCTTGCTGATCTTTTGTTGTGATGGATCATGATTGTGACCCTGAGTGGTCTACACCGTTGAGGTGTTTGGATTTATGTTTCTTTATCAGTTGCTTTATTTATGCTTTTCACTGATCTTTGAGATTATGATGTGATTTTTGGTTCACTGAGGTTTGTGCCAGTGGTTACCAGGATTGATGTGGTATCATGATGTTGTTCCGTGATTACCCTGAGATGTGTGCAGAGATTGCATTGTATACTATTACCATGCTACACTAGACTAGGTTCCTGTAGCAGTGGTTAGTCATGTTTATGATTGTGTTCACTTATGTGTTTTAGTGCCTTATTTAATGCGTAAGTAATGAAATGGATTGTTCTTGTTGGATTATTGGTTATGTGTTGCGGACATTTACCTTGTTATATTTATAATTAGAGAGATATTTGTTACTCATGTTATGTTTACATTTGAGAGGACCCGAGGGTCAGATGCTACACTTTGATTCCAGTATCATGGATTTTAGACTACTATGTTGTTCAATTAATCATATTGCATGATGATGCCAGTTTGAGATGACAGTGTGTTTTATGATGTTATCTGGTTATCTGGTATTTGGACATACCTCTGAATTTGTTATGTGATGGATTTAATGTTATGGTTATTTACTTCATTCCTGCATTACTATGCCTTTTGTGAACGTGAGTGATGTAAATAGATTATTTTAATATAATTAAATAAATGGTTAAATTAGGTGATTTAATACATTTATTGCTTCAGCTATGTTATTATATGCAATTGCACTTGATCGTGTTGTTTAGTGTGCAGGATTTATATCCCTAGCAGTAGCACATGGAGTTAGTGATTCAGCCATTCATATTTTACCAATGTCGTCCTTGTATGGTCGACATATCCTTTATTAAATTTTTAATTTAAACCTTTTGGTGATTATTAAATCCGAACTCATTTGCATTATGTGATTAGACTAGTAAGCATGTCTGTGCATTTAGAGTTTTGCTTTGTCGCGAAAGTTGTTGAAGAGATTTATGTGTTTTTGGGTTTTTAGGCTTTTTAATTGATTTATTTTAATTTCTGGCAGCTTTGCCATAGATGAATTCCTATTTATAAGAATAGCCTATTTTTGTTTGGGTCGATTCGGGGTTTAACTAGATTGGCTGGTTAAATGCCCTAATCGATTATTCACCCGAAAAGTGAATAAATATCCAAAAAGGAATTTAATTCCTCACTTCTCACTTTTGAATTGAAAAGTTGGAGAGTAAAACCCAAAATCCTCTTCATGAGGATTTACTATTTTGTTCGTTGTGGGAGCTACGGGCATGGGATCATCGCGAGGTTGGGCTCGTTGGATCCAACTCGGGGAAACCTTGGATTGCCACGATTTTTAGCTACTTCTGCGGGATATTTATTTTATGGTTCAGATTCTCGTTTTGCCCTTTTCGCTGTGAGGTAGGGCTTTCTCGTTTTATTGTTTCCACTCCGTTTTTGCTTCTGTTTTTGGTAGCCGTTTGTTTGGAGGCTGAGAACTAGTGTTTCCCTCCATTTCTGTATGCTAGTTCTACCCAATTGGGCGGGTATGAACATTTCTCTATTTTTTGAGATGAGGGTTTGGAGATTTGCACTGTTATGCTGGCCGTTTTTGCATACGGTGTTTGATTCCATTTATTTTTGGATTTTTGGGGTTTTTGAACCCAAAGGCCAAATGGGTTTTAATTTTTAAGTTTTTTAAATTTTTGGGGTTTTTACCTCGTTTTGTGTGCTGCCCTATTTTCTCAAGTTTTCTTGGCACAATGTGGGTCATGGACCAAGTTGATCCGTTTGGATATCAGTCAGACCACTATTGCACCTTTTGTTGCATTGGGATGCATGTCGCACCCGTACTCCCGACTTTGTGTTCGGTTGAGTGATTTGTTACTTGTTATGGTTTCTTTTGGACCTTTGCTTTTGTTCGTGAATGTTAGGATTCGTGTAGAATCCATACTCTCGGATTGAGGCCGGTTGAGTGAGTTCATGATGTTTGGTCTTGTTGCATCATTTGGATTCGTGTAGAATCCACACTCTCGAATTGAGGCCGATTGAGTGATTTAATGATTTATGGTTTTATTGGCTTTGGGATTCGTGTAGAATTCATCCTTCCCATGTTGCTTTCAGTTGGGTGTTTTCTTTGCATTGTGTTCTCATTCCTGTCCTTGTGTTATGATCTTCGTGATGTTGGTGTGCCACACACGAGTACGTACGCGTACATTTGTTGGGTGACTTGCAAGGCCCGATCTTCCATGGATTTGTCGAAAGTTATGATCATTGGGGTTGGGATGGGAGTATGCATGCCCACGGGCACTTGTCGTAGGATGAGCTTGGGTAGGGTAGGGTAGCATATGGAGGGGCTTCTATCTCGCAGCCTGGTGACCTTAGTCCCATAGGGTTGGCAGAGGAAGTTTTAAATAAGTGATAATTAAAGAAAATGTGTGACTGATAATAATACTTAACATAATAAAATGTGTGTGCGGGGCCCTCCGTTGAGGATTTGAAACGCACGATCCGAGCTTGGGCTTGTCAATGCCAAGCGACTCTCCATGATGTCAGCCCCTACTTAGTAGCCTTTTGAGTGTCTGACCAGGACCTTTACTCCTTGCATTGTCTTAGGTTCTTGGTTCAGCCATCATACTGTCTGGCGTGAGTGTTAGCCTTGGTTGTTGTTTTGTGTGTTTGTGGTTGGATCATTATCTCCATCAGCACGACGGGTGTGGACCTATAGGTGCCACATGGTTGGGAGGCATAGCTACCTTCACCACTGCTAGGGATCGGTGTACAAAGATGATCTTTTGTCCTAGTGCAACCGTTGCTAGATGTTTTCACTTGGTACTTTGGGTTCCGGAGTATGCTTTCTTGTGATTTATGCTTTCATTGGGATGCTTGTATATCATGTTTAGATGATGTTAGTTTATTTGACGCATTCACTTATTATGATGTTTAGCATATGATTAGATGCTATGAATTGTTGTATTAGCATATTTGTTGCTTATTGTTGTTTAGCATGTGATAGGTGATGTTATCTACTGTAGGATTATCTTATGCTTTTTTACTAGCATGTTAGATTTCCTTATGCTTATATTGTTGCATGTTTTTAGTAGTGACGTCCCTATTACGACAGTACCGACGATCTAGTCGATGGCTTGGGATGTTACGCGCGGGGGATGGCTAGGACCCACGATGGTCTTATGATGCTATTGACGGTTGGGAGGAACCGCGTACTTAGTTTGGTTGTTTTTTTCCTGAGATGCATTTTTGTGCATTGCGATGTTGCTTTTTTTATCTGCAATGTTTATATTCAGTGTGTTCTATGCTGTTGTAGTTTAGATGGTTTGATGTTCTTCATTCCGTGTTGTTCTTGCACTGGAGTGTTCATTCCTCGAGCCTTTGTGGATCCGGTACTCCCCGGTGTGGAGGTTCTTTTGTTGGTTTTTCCCTGTTTTTGAGTTCTGGAAGTGTTTTTACTTTCTATGGGCGACATTTGTTCAGCATTGTGCGACACTGATAAAGTATCACACACCCATAGAAAGAATGTCGCACAACACTTTAAAGTGTCGTACGTATTACTAGAGAAGTGGCGTACGACACTGGAAGAGTGTCGCACGGCTTTATGAGAAATGTCGCGTGATACTTTTCTAGTATCGCACGCCTTCTTGAGAAGTGTCGCACGCAGTAAGGGAGAAGTGTCGCCCTCCCTTAGTAAAAAGTGTCGCACGATTTTTGTGAAAAACCTGCGTGTACCATCAGCGGGCACTTTTCTTTGTGATCTGATCTTTTTGAGAGTTGATCTGGATACCCTTTTGGCCGTTCTTCGAGCCTATGTTGTTGCATTTCGATTTCAGGAGGTTTCTTTGAAATTCAATTTTTGGGTTTCTATTGTAGTCCTTCGGGGTTTAAAATATATCGTTTAAGTATAAGTTGACGTATATTTTAATATACGTGAAAAATCATTTGAGATAGGTTTCAAACCTCTCAGAGATAAGTTATGGATTCTAGGAAATTTTAGGGCTTCAGAAATCCAGACTTAGCCAATTTTCAGGGCTTCAGGATTTCAAGCTTAGCCAAATTTTGGGATCCTGCATTTTACCCCAGCTTGGTGTTTTCTTGATGAGTGGTCATTTCTTGAGCCCTCATCATGTGCATTGTCGTTGTTAGCTTTGTCTGTGTGTGTCCATTTGGTAGTGGCGTTTAGAGATTCGTTGGTTGCTGAGATTGTGTTGAAGTCTTCCGTTGTGATCTTTGTGATCCCTGTATGATGTTGTCTTGTGCATTCATACTTGTAAAAAAAAAAATATCTTGGCTTAATTTGAATCCTTGTTTCCAAGGATCTCCAGGCAGGGCATTACACTAGATAAAGGAGGTATGGAAGGTGTAGGAAAAAGACCATGATTAAGATCCATAGGAGGTAAACTTAACTCAAGAACATTATGATTCTTATAGGATTGATATGAACAAAAAAGATGATTAGGCCAAGAAGGACATGAATTAAGTAATGAAGGCCAAAAGAAGTCAAGTGTAGCACAATCTCTGGACCTAGAAGTGTGATATAAACTATGATTAACCATCTTCATTTCTTCATCATGAACAAATTTAAGACATTTATGAATAGGTGAAGCAATAGCATGCATGGCATTTAACCATGGAAAACCAAGTTTAACTTGAAACTAATTAGAAGTAGGAACAACAACAAAGGTAGTGTTCACAATTTTTCCACAAAGTTCAACTAGTAAATCAATAGAACCAAGTGGTAAATAAAGAAAACCATTACAAGTTTGAATCCACACATCCGATGTATTACAAAAATTGTGTTACAATCTTTTCATAAAAATATTTTCTTCAGTAATAACATTGACTAAATGTGTATGATCAACAAGACAACCATGAGTATGTATTTGAGAAATCCTAGCAACAATATAAAGGGGACCATCAAGAGCTTTAATAGTCTTAGAATCATCAAAGGTAATCAAAATTTCTTGAGGTCTTTTATTCTTAGGTTTTCTTTGAGGCTTAGGTTGAGGCTTCAATTTAGGATTAGGTTTCAATTGAGATTGAGCTAAAATTTGAGGCTGAAGCTGCTAAGGTTGTGGTTGAGGTGGAGATGTAGATTGAACAACATGCTCCACTTGATAAAAAAATATGATTAAGATCATCCATATTTGAATCATACACAATATCCATAGAATATGGTTGAGCGATCGTATTAGTATCATGTTGAGGTAAAGGATTCGTATAGATGTGAAGATTTTTATTATGAGGAGAAATAGATTTATTCCCACTACCATCAAAATTATCAATAGATAAAGCATTATAATCAATGAATTCCTAAACCTTATGTTTTAAAGAATAAAATTTCTTAGTATGATGACCATTCTAATGATGATATTGATAAAAAGCTTTAGAATAAAATATTAGAAACTATCATAGTATGTAAAAGAGGTCAAATAGGAGGTAAAGTAATCATATTAGTAGTTAAAAACCTATTCATAATAGAATATAACGATTCAAAAAGAAGATTAAACATATGATTTAATCAAAAAGCAATAGATGTAGAAGTGGCACTATGAGATGCAATAACAACTTGATCAACAATTGCATTTTCTTATTTGTTTATCTTGACATATTTGTTGAATTTTTTTAATTTATTTGGATTGGGAGTAGCATCACTTTTATCAACAAAAACAAGAGCCATTGGAGTGGTGATCTCAAATTGACTCACTTGTAATTGATAATGATGAAGCACTACACAAAGTTGTTGAAAAGAAGTAAATTCGGTAAGTAGAACCTTATCTCTAATATCCATTTGCAAAATTAAAATAAACATATGTTAAATATCAATATCAGGAATAGGATAGGAAATCTAAGCATATAAAGGCTTAAATTTTCCAATAAATTCAATCCTTAGAATTTTGTTTATAATGCACCAAATCAGTCAAAGACACTTCCAAGCCAATATTTTTTTGAAATTTTTGAATAAAAGAATTCGCAAGTTGTGGAAATGAATCAATAGAATAAGGTGACAATGAACAAAACCATTGTAATTCCTTGTCACAAAAGTTTCAAGAAAATAACTTAGCTAAAATCCTATGATCATGAGCATAATCACTACAAAGGATTTGAAATGTTTTAACATGATGAATAGGGTCTCCCTTACCATTTTAATACTCAAGATGAGGCATATCGTCTTACTAAGGAATGGGATTATGAATGATATCCTAGGAAAAAGTAGGAATACTAAACTTGTTTTGAGTCAAGGATGCAAGTTATGATTGTAAAGATGACACAGTTTGAGCCAAACTAATAAGTGTTGAATCATTTGAGGAAATAGGAGAACAAGAAACATTAAAAACACTAGGTAAAATGTATGAAGCTACAAGAATGGAAGACACAACTAAAGAAACACTAGGAACTACAATTGGTAGAGGAGTAGAATAAGTAAAAGGAATATTATGATAAGAAGGTTTGTATATAGGAAGGGACATAGGAGGAACACTCATAAGAATAGAGAGAACTATTATAGTCACCAAAGAAGGATTATAGGTAGGCACACAAGGGAAAGGAATAGAAGAAGGTTCTACACTAGTGATTGGAGGAATCAACCCTAAATCTTAAACTTCTTGAGCTAAAGGTTTAGCATTGAAATGCATAAGGTAAGTAATACCATGCAAGAGATTAACACCTTGATCACTATAATGAAGAACTTCCTTAAGAGCCTCTATAGCTTGAATAGAATCTTGATTATGGTTTTCTTTAATAAGCTAATTACCCATTTTATCAAGTTTAGTTGAAAGTTTTTTGACTTGTTTAGGAGGAACTCTTAAAGCATTATCCTCATTATGAGATGAGTGAGAAGAGATTTTCTCCATAAAAGGATTAGAATTAGGAATAATCAAAGTCTCATCTAGGATCCTAATGAAAGAAGAAGACTGAGAGGGGAGGGGTGAATCAGTAACCTTAAATTTTTTTATTAATTTATCATACATCCATCTATACTACTGCATGAATTAGTTCTAAAACATAAAACAATCATTACACAAGTGAACATAATATTTGGTGACCCAGAAACCTTCCAAATAGAAAGTAAAATTGGGGTGGGGATGGTACCCACAAAACTTCAATACTGCAATACAAAGTTGGCCTGTTAAGGCTTACATTGACCACTTCTGGTGATCTGCCCTATTAGGAGCACAAAGGACTGCTAGGTCCACCTTTTTAGAGGATTTGAAAACATACAATGAAGTATGCACTCTGTTAGGAGATTTGTACAAAGACTATTAAGTCTACCTTGTTAGAGGATTTTAAAATCTAATTCACATATTAGGATGAAGTAGTGGATCTACTTGCAACTGACTGCTGATAAGATCCCTTATGTACTGATCACTTCATGTGATGGATATAACTTTTTAGTCTCTAAATTGACCTTGTTGTGTACCTTGAACTGTTGCTAATGAACTTTTTCATATACTTCACATTACTTCACAATTCCTTCTTATTCCATACATCATACATTCATTCATTCATTCATCAAATATGATATCTTACAGTACATCTTACATATATACCTTTCAAACTTACAAAATTACAAGGTCAACCAAAATACAAGTAAACAAATACATTACAGAGTCAGCCCAATAGTAAATAACTCGGGTTCGCTTAATTGACTCAATGACCTTCTAATACTCGGCATCCACTACATTACTCGGCATTTTTGTGCACTTGATAGGGGTGATCCCACAATAATGGGTTCCACTTTTTGACCAATTTTGACACTGAAATCAATATTTTTGCAACAAACATCACGTTCAAGTGACTATATCTCCAAAACTATAAATAATTTCAAGATGACATAAACTAGTGATTTTGAGTACTTTGTTCCTACTTTGTAACTATATTTTTTAATCTAAAAAAAAATTATTTATGTCAATTTTTTTTATCTCCTCCGAAAAGTGGTACATAATAAAATTCAATATTTTAAAAAGTGACAGTCTATTTGACACACATAACTTTTTTTCTAGAAATGATAATGAAGTAATTCTTTCGACGTTAGATTTGTAACATCAATATCTAGAGGATGCATTTGGTTTGATTTATTTTGGTTGAATATTTTATAGTTTATGAAGTTTTGAAGTGACATGAACCGTAATTCAGACATACATTATGTTTGACATAGATAATTTGAAGTCAATTTATCATAACCCTTTTTTTTTAATAGAAAGGTATCTCAATAAGCCAGTTCCTCCATATTTTTCAAAAAAAAATTGACCTAGTTTACTAATTTTTTCGAGGTGTCAAAGTCGGTTGATGTTCAATTAGTAATGAACCTATAATGAGTTAAACTCATATTTGAAAGTCTTGATCATTAAATTATGTATTAAAATTATAGTCATTGGAAAGCTTGCTCTGAGAAGAACATTTTGACATTTTTTATTTTACAGTAGGAGATCATTCTCTTGCAATTATGGAAGTCAAAAGAGCAAAAAAAAAATATTTGAAAAATAGGTGAAATTTTTTGTGATTGTGTATGTTCGCATGAACATGGTGTTTGCGTGAACATGTTTACCATGTTCACACTAATGTACGTTCACACGAACATGCACCATAAAATTTTGCGACCACCAAAAAAGTTTGGGCACATGTTCGCCTGAACATATGTAATTCAACGTGTTCGTGCGAACACCCAAAAAAATCCAAAAAAGTTGCCATTTATCTTTTTATTTTCTATTTCTATAACTATTTTCCATCAACCTAACCTACGTGCATTGTTTGTCTTTGCCATGAATTTCATTCACAAAATCGAAAGCATCAATTTGGTAAAAATATTGTACATTTAAATTATTTATTTATTTCTTTCATTAGTGAAGTTGTTTGATGGATGCATTGAAGTTAAATTAAAACTTAGTAACATATTAATGGTGTTAAAAAATGTATATTCTTATTGTGTTACTAATGGTCTCCTTGTCGCATGTGGCAATTATGGAATAAAGACATGATCATAACAAACCACTAATGCTTTTTTTGTAGGACATTGTCAAAGACCATTTTGTGTTTGTCAAAACCATGTGTGTGGATTTATTAGATTAAATAACACTTCGTTTGGTGCTTTAAATGAACTTTTTATTTTCTGTCTGGTGTGTCTATAGTGTTTAAATCCCTAAGAGTTGCATTGGATGTATCCTCTCCCCTCGCCATTCGTGGATCTTGGGTGTAAGAGAAATCCATGTAACTTTTATAGGAGGCCTATCTTGGACCAAGATACTCAATATTGGGTATGCTAGGGGATGACCTCAGAGCAATAATGGGCCAAAAGCTAGGTCAACATTCCAGTCGCTATATAAAACTTGATTATGGTGAAAGTCATGTCGACGGTATTGCTGAGTGATAGCTCTCCTCTAGTACCCTTATGGTGCATCAAACCCCGATTCTCAAGGCTGGGAGACCTTCTAAGGAATTTTATCACTCACTTGCTGAACAGAATTCCTTTACTAAAAACCATGTTTTAGTGGCTAAAATCCTTTCTATCCACTAGCTCAAGGGGTCACCCATGCCCATGAAGACATCCTACACTCTCACGGTCCTTAGTAGAGACAATAGTCCCTTGGGAAGTCATTCCCCTTGAGACAAAGATCTTGGTAGCTCCGAGAAGTGAGTGTGTTGTAAGGGGTAGCATGTGGTGCCAAGGTCCTAAGTTGTCCACTTTGGATAAGTACGATTGAACTTTGGTTCAAGTAGGAATTTAGTGGATATAGTCCTAAAGCCTAGGTTTTGGTGTGATTGTTCACTTTTAACAATAGCTATTATTGTCTTAATGTGTCTTGTGTGTGTGTACAACATAATCAAGATAAAAGCTAACATTCAAATTTACACCTTGGAAACTTGAAAAACCTTGTCAAAACATCAAACATTGTCAAAACCTTGTCAAGATTTCACCTAAGTTCAAAAAACCTTATGTATACCTCTATCATTAGCATAATCATATTCCTAAATGTCATTTTTTACTTACCCTAGTGGTATATCCCCCTCATATTTCATTGTGCAAACCCTAGCATCATTTTCACTATCAAACCCTATCAAATTGTCCATCAACCAACTTGTCTTCTTCATCACCTATCCTCATTTTACATTGCCTAAATGTCATTATCAACCCTAGGAAACCATCCCTTGCATAGTCCACTTTGCATACACCTACCGTTAGCATCTTTACCAAGTCCAAAACATAACTCTTACTTTCATTTTTCATATCATAATCTTCATCTTGCGTACCTTCAAAAATACACCTTGCATTTGCACTTGCATAACATCCCTAGGACATTTGCACTTTGCATATCAAAACCCTATGTCATTTAGCATTTCCTCACATTGCATAACATCTCTAAACACTTAAAAATCTCTAAAACACTCATATCTTGCATACCCACATCTTAATTATCAAGTTTTGACCTCTTTTACCAACTGCAACCCTGTTTTACCAACTACACACTTCATGGGTGAAGTTGGTAGTTTCAGGGCACACTTAGTAATTAGGTGTTTCATTCTAAGTCCAAGAACCCTAATCTACACTTCCACACCTTGCATTGCATCCCAAGACCTTAGGAAACACTCTAAATTATTCAAAACACTCAAAATTTTCATTTTAGGCACCCTGCAACTCTATTTTACCAACTGCAACCTTTTTTTATCAACTACACACTTCAAGTGTGCAGTTGGTAGTTTAGGTACGCACTTGAGAGGCATAAAGTTCATTTAAATTTCCCTCCACTGCATCTGCATTATGAGGTATCATGCCAGCACTCACTAGGACACAACCTTTGGAGTTATCAAATGCAATAATGGCACCTATAAGGTCTCATCAAGAATCAACCATCAAAATCATCTAAGGTACATTTGAACACAACAATTTTAATCCCTTGTTTGATGAGATAACACCAATTCCTAAATATCCCAAAAAGATGTTAAGACTTGATTTTAGGACTCACATCATTTGGAGCTACATCATTTGCAGAAGAAAGAAGGACATGAGAGCTACAAACAAAAGAGGGGATTTCTAACATTATGTTTGGTTCTTTTGATAGCCAATGCCATTGTCTTTTATGCAGCAATTTATTCTTGAAGAATATTTATTATAATGTTTATTCTTGAAGAATGTTTGTGACTCGCAGATTTTAGTCATATTATAATGAAGAATATTTATGCTTTGTTGTAGATGACTGCATTCTATTGATTTCTGTCAAACAATTTAAAAGTACCAACAGCGATAGACAAATCTATACAGTGGTTTTTTTATCTGGTTATTGCACAAAATTTATCATGAGGCAAGGGATAAATTATTATTATTTTTTATTTTATAATGGGAAACAAGAAAGGAAGGCAAAACAAATATGCAAGAAAAAGATCTGATGAAGCAGAACAAAGAAATATTTAGAAGACTGTGGCACGCTATCATCGAAGTAAACAAGGTGAAGAAAATGTTGAAGAAGGCTCAACAGAAGTAGAAGTAGTACGTATGGGAGAGAGGTCAGGAACACTCCCTACAGAATCTCAAACAATGAATATTGAAGAAGGTTCAAGATCAACCCCTACAGAGGTTCAAATAATAGAAGTTGGAGAAGGGTCAGAATCTTTCCCTATTGAATCTCAAACATTGGATGTTGGAGAAGGCTCAAGATCGGGCCCTGTAGAAATTCCAGTAATAGAAATCAGAGAAGGGTCAAGATTAGGTGTAGGAAATGGTATGGATGAACTCTTAAATATTGTCTAATCTATAAAGTATGGTATTTCTCATAAGAATTTAGATCATTTACTTAAAATGGATGTAGATAAATTGAGAAAACTTGCAGTTAGTGTTCAACCATTAAGTTTGTCTAAGAGAAGGTCAATGAAGAAGAAGATAAGAGAAATTATGACTCAATTTGATAATACTGAAACACTTGAACAAGCTCAGTTGCTTTCACTTTTTCTTACACAAAAAAAGTTGCAAGAGGCATTGAAATTGTTAGGTGTAAACACAACATCAAAGAAGAGAAAATTTTCTAGCATGCAAACTAATTTGATTGAAAATGTTAAACAAGGTTTGAGAAACATAGGAAAACACTCTCGAACTAAAGATAAGTCTCTGGCATGAAAAGTGATGTTGATGTCTGTTGTAAGTAAAAATATGTCTCAAAATAGATAAATATCTTCAATTTCGTCTGAAATGGGTTTTAGTAGGAAAACAATAAGACAATATGTTAAGAGAAGATTAATTGTGGATGACAATACTATGGAGGGCAACTGGGCAATTATGTGTAGAGCACCTCATTCTTATATAATTGAAGAGTTATTAAAAAATTTAGTCATATCATTTTGGATTGATAACACTCATCCTTCATCAAATAGTAGAGATGTTTTTAGGCATAAGATTACACTTGGTCAATATGAACATCATACAAAACATTGGTTGGACACAACACAGCATGAGTTATATGTATCATTTTGTAATGAACATCCTAATGTAAAAGTTGGGCAAACATTGTTTGAAAAATTGAAGCCATACTTTGTGAGGTCAAACAAAGTGTTTGAAACTTTTTGTTGTCATCATCATATTGACCTTGATCTCCACTATCAGGTATTTTGAAAGTTTATAGAAGACACATATTGTTTTCATGTTGCTCCTCCTAGTAGGAGAAGTGAGTTTATATCATCCATTTTGTGTGACAACATAGATGATCCAACTGGTAAAATAAATTGCATCAAAGGATTATGTGAAACATGTGGTGAATTGGCTCTATTTCCTTTGAAAACTGAAAATATTGATGTAACAAAAATATTGAATTGCAAAAGTTACAATTATGTCAAGAATGAAACAAATTTGGGGAAAGAAACAAAAAGGTTGGAATATGTTGAAGAGGAGTTGCATGTTCTAAAATTTATGGACAAATTTAAGAAATTGATTCAACCTTATATTTGTCATGCATATTTTGCAAAGTGGTAAGCACAACAGTTTCAAACTCTGAGAGATAATTTTCCACTTGGAACAATTGTATCAGTTGTTGATTTTGTAGAGAACTATTCATTTGTTCATCAGAAAGAAATTAAATTAGATTATTACTTTAATAAGCAGGTCACTATTATGGTACATGTTTTTTTATAGACATGCACAGTTAGATTTGGATGGTGTTCAGAGTATAGTTCAAGCATGAGTAATTATAAAGGAATATCATTTTTATATAAGTGATGATAAAGAACATGACATTCACTATGTAGAACATTGCTTCAATACATTCTTTTCTTATTTGAAAGAAAGAAACATAAATGTTGATAAACATTATGTTTGGTATGACAGATGTGCCACGCAGTTTAAATCATCTAGACCATTTTATGCATTGTGTAGATATCATCGCAATGAGAATATAAAACACATATGGAATTTCTTTGAGAGTGGCCATGGAAAAGGTGAACATGATGGTGTTGGAGCTTGCATCAAACATGCTTTGCGAAAGTATCAAATGAATTATCAGGGAGTTTGTGTAAATGATGCACATGATGTTGTTGAATGGTGTAAGACTCATTTTACATTAGATGAGGTTGGGACATCATCAACAATGAGTCAACAGACACCATATAGAGTCTTCTAGGAGATAACAAGTATGGATATGTACGTCTATTTAACTTTTATGCACAATTAAATTATAAAATTTTATTGTTAAGTTTTATTTTTGAATTCATTGAAGTTTGAATTTAATTTTTCTATATTTTCAATTTAACGAACTTTCAAGTGTCAATAGAAAAAACATGCATGGTTGTAAGAGGATAGAAAAGACACATTCCTTACATTCAGTCATGAGTATAGATAATTGCAATTGGACATTGAAGACAAGAGAATACTCATGTTTTTGTGATAGTTCCATTGATGAAAACTATGAAGAATGCATCAATCAGACACATGGATATACAGGTGCATGGATTTCGGTACCACTTGATGTTACCGATACATTTGATAAAGAAGATGAAAATTTTGATGATATTCCATTGATTTCTAATGATTATAATCATATCTCTGGATTGGTAAAAGTGGGTGAGTATCATAAAAATTAATCTCAACTTTTTATTTAATTATCAATTTCAACTATCTTATGTATATTGTACACATGCATTCATGTATACTTGTTATGCAGGAGATGTCTTTGCAATGACTGCTAAGCCTGGAAATCATGAACGTGTCAGTTATTATTTATTGCAATGTACTGCAGAGAGGACAAAGTTATATGACCCTGAAGAAAGTGATGGAATGTTGTTCCCCATAGGTAAATTATACATATAAGTGTACATGCACATATATATTTAAATAAATAAATATATCTAGGTAACTTCATATCTGTCAAATTTTAAAACACTTAAATTTGTGATATAGGTTCTATTGTGATAGAGGGAACATATTTGAAGCAAGAGAAAATAGTCCAACATGGAATACACTTTGTTGATTATCAACTTGACAACAAAGTTTTACAATACAGCCACCTGGTCATTGCTACAGGGCTTTGTCTGCATCCAGTCAAACTTAAGCATGTACATTGCAAGTGGAGACTAGATAGTGAAGATCATGAAAAAATATTGCATGTTATAAGTGTACATCATGGTTGATTAGACCTTTGAGATTTATTTTATAATAATCTGAATATCAACTTTGGTGAAATGTGTTTTCAATTGTACTATGGTGAAATTGTGAATATCAACTTTGGTGAAATTGTGTTTTTAATTTGAATATCTGAGTTTCAGTTATCATTAGTTTATTTTAAAAATATAATATTAATTGTACTATGGATGAATTTAATAATTTAACAACTCGATATAAATAGGCTAGAAGTTAGTTCAAACTTACACAATTTCATTATTTATGTTACAATTCTTAAATATCAACTTCTTTTCAAACTATTGAATTTCATCTTGAATTAAATGTGTTTAGATTAATTATACGATCATAAGTTCCTAATTTTCATTAATTTATTAAAAAATTATATAATTTAATAATTTAAATTAATTGTACCATGGATGAATTTAATAATACTCCACCTTAAAAAGTTCCAAGGAAATTCAAGTAGTTGCAAACAATAAATATGATGATTTTGTATCATTGTAAAACAAAATGCATACTTTCTAAACCCACGGAGGTCCTCCAAAAGTTATAATTAAAAACCATCTGTTAAAGAAGATCAAAAACATTATTATTACGATAAGCTTCCATGACAAACCACTTTAGAGTCAGTTCAAAGAAACTCGTTGGACGACTAAAAATTGAACTCTCGTTAAAAAAAAAAGTATTTTTTGATTGTAGACCTTTATAAAATTAATTTCAAAAATGAAAAAAATTACTATTCTTAGTTAGGGTATGTAATCCTTTGATTTGACAATTTAAAATCAGTAGAGAACATTCTGTTCTAGTTAAAATCCTTTTCTATTTTTCAAGTAGTCTATTAATGTTGAGTTATTTACAAAAAAAATGAGCCTACACATCGATCAGGAAAAATTATTAGTTGAGGCTTTTGAGTGCATTATTTCTTTCACTTCCATCACAATGCGAGGAAACTCATAATTTAAAACAGATACAACACAACTTAAATGTATTCCAAATCGATGAAGAGAAACTTCTGCTCCACCAATACCAAAAAATAGAGAAAGCACTCTGATGCCATTAGGATATAATGCTTTCAATAATGATAAATGATATGCAATTGTATCTATTTGGAATGAATTACCCAAACAACACAAGCGGTCAGTCAGACAAGAAGTTCCACGAGTGTGATCTCTATCAAATTTTAATATAAGTTCTATCTCATGGAGCTCTAGAGGGACGAGGTCACCTGGCCTGACCCATAACAAATTCCACTCTTCACACTTTTGAAGTATATATTTCTATGCACTATCTTGCAGTTGCCCTCGTGCATTCTGAATGATAACTCTAAATTGATCAATAAGGACAATGCCACATCGTCTTGAGTCTATGGAATTTTTTTTGTCGTCTGATCCCATAAAGGCCAATACTTTTTTATTTGCAGAAGTTCTTCCTAAATAGTCATGGGGGGAAAGAATCTGCTTGAAATTGCTCTTCTATTGAAAGGTTATGCACATACCCTCTTGCTCTTCTGGAAGCTAAAAAGAACATTGAGTCCACCAACTCTGGTTCAACACTATTAAATTGTTCGAATATTGTCTTCCAAATATCCTTCGATGCAAAAGCATCATTCTCATAGTAGAAGAAATGTGGCCTTTGCATGAACACATTGATTTCCTTTGAACGTTGGCCAATAGTTTTTCTAGGAACTCCAAAACCAATTTTAGTTCCTTGGGACACAAATTAGGGATTGCATCACATACTTCAAACATTGCTTGCTTGTCTTGCATACCCTCTATGTATTTTTCATACTTCAACACTTTCATTATCTATGTTACAATTCTTAAATATCAACTTTTTTTCAAACTATTGAATTTCATCTTGAATTAAATGTGTTTTTAATTGTATGATCATAAGTTCTTAATTATCAAATTTAGTTTATTAAAAAATTATATAATTTGATAATTTAAATTAATTGTATCATGGATGAATTTAATAATTTAAATTCTTTTATCAACTTGCTTTCAAACTAGATTGAATTTCATAAGTGAAAATTAAAGTATGTGCGTTTAAAATTGTAAGATTATAAGTTCATAGTTATCATTTAGGTCAGTTTATTAAAAAACTATATATTTTAATGTTACTTTATTACATCTATGGTCATGTACTCTTAAAGTTTAAATTAATATATTTTTTTAATATTATATTTTGAAAAAGTTCTCTAAAATAATGTATTGGCTTACCTAATTAACATATTTTTATCCACATAAAACAAATATTTATCTTTAGTAGGTTAGTAATTGATAATTTAAGAAATATGTATCTTTCTAACTTCTTACTAATTGATAATTGATATACATGTACACACGTGTCTCAAGATTATGTTCTATTGCTATAACACAAAAAAATACACATACGTACACATATACATGTCTCAAGAATAAACATCTATAGATCTAATATATCTCTATGTATGTGAAATGTAAACCGTAAATCTCAAATAAATATACGTATGTAGAAAAATATAAAAAGTCATATATATGTACATGTGATGGTATCTAACACTGAAATACTCAATAATCAAATAAATAGTGAAAGTACATGCATGTCATCAAGGAACTAAAATACATGTGTACATGTAAACTGGACCTCCAATATATATGCATCAAAAAAAATATAAATCTGATCTACTACTAGAAGGACCCCTCAAGACGCATATGAACAGAATGACCCTCTGATTGAGTCTCCTATACATCCTCTTGCCGAGGTGCATCAACCAAGCCCTGCAAATATATATACATATATACATACATGTGTTAGAGTTCTATCTTTAAAACATATATACATACGTGCATCATGTACATATACATTCAAATTAAATACAAATTTGCATATATATAGATATATATCTAGTTTTCAAAATATTTAAATAACTTTAAAGAAACCATTTAAAACTCAAGTACCTAAGCACTACCAAGTGCCTCAATAGAATCATCTCTCTCATGTATATGATGCCTTGAACCAACAGTATGTGTAACCATGTGCTCAGCGACCTATGTCTACATGATTTATTACAAGTTAAAGTTTAAATTAAATATCTACATATATATATATATATATATATATATGAACTAAATTTTTCAACAAATGAACATATTTTTTAATTTCATATATATTTAAAATTAAAAATAAATTATATATGTACCTGGGTCTCTAGAGGTGGAGGATGATCAGCAGACTCCATCATATCATCTACTGATGCACTTGAGCCTGAAACTCCATGTGCAATTGCTAGTAAATTTGAGTGAAGTGGATTGTGTAACTAGCTGGGTACATTTGGTGTAGAATTAGTGCTGCCAGGTCCGAATAATAGGTCCATGTATGATGAAATGCCCAAGGTTGAACTAGTATCAATCTCAGATAGGCCTCACAACTACTCACCAAAATCATCAAGGCCCTCAGCTGTGATATGGACATCTCCAACTCGTATGCTCGAGTCATCTGTAGAGTGTCATGAGTCTGGTGCCAAATATTGTGAGCTACGCATAGGTGTATCATCTATCACTGGTGTGGCAGCCTGTGTCTATGGAACTATGTCGGGGCTCTAATGCTGTCTAACAACATCCATCATCGCATGTACTGGAATCCTCTATGTATCAAAAATATAGCTAATAAAGTGCAACATATCCTCCAAAAAATACAATGTCATATCCATATGTGTCTACTATATTGAAAGACCACGAATATTGCCTGGTAGTGGTAGCCCAGCAGCTCTATATGCATCATCAGAGGAGGCACCTGAAGTGCTACTAGATGCCTAAGAAGATGGTCGACCAAGTGGACGAGGACATCAACTATGAAGATAATGACCAATAGAATCTGATGTGATACTAGTCGCAGATGCAATGTGCCTAATAGTGTCAATTGCTTCCCTCTAGGAAGCAATGATGCCTCTATCTGCAATAGGCACATGTGTAGGAATCACATGAGGCATCCTCGGTCCAAAAAACTATCTAAGATCTGCACGTGGTAGACGATATACATTGCGATACTGGTCACGATCTATGATTTGACCACGCCCCTATCTGCAATAATCAAGAATATCCAAGTAGTTGATGTTGAGCCCTATACGAAACTCAATGTACAATTGTTGTGCAAAACAAAGGGGTATTTGGTTGTTATTAGGATAATGACCATATGCAGCTAAAAATTGTGGATAGATCATGCTAGCAATAATAGGGTCTCTGCATCATGTGACTCTGTAGCCTCTCACCCTACCCTGTGTCCCCTAATAAGCTGGAAATAGCTCTCTCTGGATGATGTCTTTGGGGGCTACCCTCTTGACTTCATCGGATGATGCATCTCCTAAAACCTCAACCCTAAGCTCCCTAGATATGGAAGCTAATATGGTAGGAGTAAATGAATGATGACCTCTAAACCTAGCTGTCAAATCCTATAAACTCCTACATATCGTAGTACATATGTCTCTATAAAGACCATCATCAGAGGTCAATATAGACTGTTGCAGTCTAGCAACCTCATGCTCTAAAAATGCAAATAATGTATCGATATTGATGCAGGGAGGTGGTGCAGCAGGACCTCTAAGAGGAGTTGTAGGTGCAGCCTGACCTGGAAAATGAGCCGCACCAGGAGCTAGAACATGAGTTGCACAACAAGCCCTATGTCAAGGTACATGAGGAGCCCCACCAAAAGCTATAGTATGAGCCCCACCATGAGTTTCACGAGGAGCCATATCAAGAACTGCATCAGGTACTACAACAGGAATCACATCAACCTATGCCACAGTAGGAACTACATCAGGTGTCAAACTAGAAGCCACATCAGGCATATCATGTGAAGCCATATCTGTAGAAATGTATGAAGAGCTAAATTTCTTGTTGTACATAATTTTTTATTTTTAACATTAAAAATTATACACATGTAATTAAACATACATCACACATCATGGACCTAGATAATTTGTAACACATCCAAACCTAGATTAATTTGCATATAAGTATAAGATGACTTTAAAGCTGAGAGTTTGGTTATGGTTAGAGTTAATTTGTTGTTCTAAGATTTTATTATACTTTGGGGGGTATTATAAGAGAATTCAATTAAAGGGTACCTAATAAAATATTTATATTACTCTTAAATGATAATGTTTCGAGGTTTAGGTTTGAAGTTGAGTTACATATATATCATTTAAAACAAGGGTCATACTTCATGTGTGTACATGTGTTTGAATGTATGTGCATTTATCTCAAATGTAATTTTTGACAATTTAGGATTAGGGTCAACTTGTTTTAATTTTATGTAAGTTAGGCTTCAATTAGGTTTTCAAATAGGATTTTAGTGTAATTAGGCTCAATTTAGGGTAAGATTTAAGACCTTATGACATTGTCAGGGTTTACAAGAACTTAAATAATTTCTAGCATTAAATTTAGGGGTTAATATTAAAGTCCATGGTTAAGAATTTAGGATAAGGAAACTTAGCATATGAAGTTTATGATTTGGTTCAAGATTATTATATAGGTTATTTATTATCATTTATAATATTAGGTTTAGAAATTAAATTTTAAGATCAAGGTTAGGGTTAGGGTTTGGATAATGGTTAGGGTTAGGGTTTGGATGTACATGTATGTTATATTCATACCTAGATATGCAAATTAATCTACATTCTTATATATGTATAATTTAGGAGCTCCCCTTAAGACATCTCATTGAATTATATAGTGAATTATATACTTCTAATTATTAAGACATTAAAAATAATAACATATGTACATTTAAACATGAATATTGAAAACATATGTATGTACATCTATATCTACCACATTAACATATTTACATGTACATTTATGAAATAAAATATACATTTTAATCTACATTATTATGTATAATTTAGGATCTCCCCTTAAGACGCGTTATTAAATATAGTTAATTACACTTAGTTATAAGATAAATTAAGATCAATAGTTAACATATACACAAATTATACATATAAAAATGTGAATTTATTAAAAATATGTGCATACATCTACTTTTAACCATGAACAAATATACATGTACATCTATGTTCAAAATAAAAAATTATACATTTTAATCTATATTTTTACATGTACAATTCAGGATCTAGACCCTTAAGATATGTCATTTAATTAAACTTCTAAGATTAAGACAATAAAGTGAATTTGACATATATACATTTAACATTAACACACACACACACACACACACACACACACACACACACACACACACACACACACACACACACACACACACACACACACATATAAATGTTTTTTTTTTTAATTTCTAAAATTTTATAATGTTTTTCTAATTTTTTTAAAAATATTTTTTCTAATGTTTTTCTAAATTTATTTTCTAAATTTTATATTACTATAAATTTTCTAATATTTTTTTAAATTTGTTTTCTAAAATTTATATTATTATAAATTTTCTAACTTTTTTCTAAATTTGTTTTTTAAAATTTATATTAAATTATAAATTTTTGAATGTTTTTGTAATGTTTTTTCTAAATTTATTTTCTAAATTTTATATTAAATTCTAAATTTTTTAATGTTTTTGCAATTTTTTTTTTAATTGTTTTATAAATTTTATTTTAAATTATAAATTTTCTAATATTTTTTCTAATTTTTTTTAAATTTATTTTTTAATATTTTTTTAATATTTTTTTTTAATTTTATATTAAATTATAAATTCTCTAATATTTTTGTAATGCTTTTTTCTAAATTTTGTAATGTTTTTGCAATATTTTTCTTCTAAATTTTCTAATTTTTAAAAATGTTTTATCTAAATTTTCGAATTTTTTTCAATTTTTTTTAAAATTTTCTACTTTTTAAAACTATTTTTTATAAATTTGTTTTCTAAATTTTATATTAAATTATAAATTTTGTAATTTTTTAATAATTTTTTTCTAAATTTTATATTAAATTATAAATTCTCTAATGTTTTTGTAATATTTTTTTCTAAATTTGTTTTCTAATTTTTTCCTAAATTTTATATTATATGTTTTTTACTATTTTTTCTAATGTTTTCTAATGTTTTCTATATAATATTTTTTTGTTTTCTAAATTAATATAAATAAACAATAAAAATATTAAATTAACATTTAGATATGTTTTCAAAACTATTAAAAACATAAATAACATTCAAATATGTTTTAAAAACACAAAAAAATGCATTGAAAACATTAAAATCTACTTTGATAATATAAAAAAATAATTCAAAAACATTGAAAACATTAAATTAATATTATTTTGACATACTCGATAGTGAAAATGAGAACGAAAACAAGAGGATGACGTTGACGAAAGTTGCTCAAGACACACATTCGCCCGAACGCTCAATCAACAGTACTCACTATAAAAATGAGTGTGAAAAAGTGAAAAAAACATATTTAAGCACAAAAAATTAGCTCAATACATATTCACGCGAACATGTACCTAGCGCATGTTCGCGCGAACATACCTTGACATACATTCGTGCGAACACGCACCTAGTACATGTTCTTGCGAACATGTCTAAGGTGTTCGCGTGAACGTATGGTGAATAGAGATGCGAAAATTTGTCAACTTTTTCAAGTTTCTTGGTCCCACTAAAGTGGAACCCATTATTGTGGGTTCACGCATAGAAGTAAAGGCTCAATCTATAGTAATCACTCGATGTAGTTCTAAACTCGGTAACCACTGGTGACTCGGTAGATGTAGTGTCACTCGATAGATACTGTAGACTGATTTTACCTTGCTTCACTCTTTAAACATTGAATCTTTCATCGCTCGGTTTGCACTAAATCTTCATGACACGAACTATCTGCTTGGTAGACACTGTGAAGCACGGTAGATACTAAGAAGCTTGGTAGACACTATTGGACTTAACATTGTCTGTGTTCTCTTGGTAGCCATTGTCTGCTCAGTGTAAACTGATGAACTACTAAGTTTACAAGGTAACCACTTGATGCTCGGTAAGCATATAGAATTGAGTAAGTGTTGTCACTAATGACAAAATAATCATAATTCCAACAATCTCCCCCTTTGGCATTAGTGACAAAAACTCTTATGAATAAAAACTTACATTCTAGTTTACTCTGCTATTTACATATCTCACATATCTCCCCCATACATATGGTATGCATAGCATTTATTTATATAATGTCTCTCTTATTCCTTATCTATTTCTCATATTCCAATGTCAACAATCTTATCTCCCCCTGCCAACAATCTCTTCTCCCCCTTTTTTGACAATAATGCCAAAGAATGTATATACAATAAATTTAAATTGAGACATCAAAATGTGAGAGAAAATCTAAGTGTACCTTGAGAATAAGAGACAATGTCTTATCCCAATTGTCTTGCAAAATCTTGTAGGTGGAGAGAGCCACTTGAACTTTTGCAAAAAGTTCAATCATATGATCTGCTATTGAAATTTTGCTATCATGAATCAATGTATTTGAGTAGGCAATGTGTTTCTACATTTGATCTGTTGGGGTTTTTTAAAAGGACTAAAACTACTAAGCAACAAAATGCTTAATACCAAGATGATAATACTCATAAAATCTAAAGGTCAGCCAATTCTTGTTAACAATTGCATGTGTAAAGTATTTGTACTCAACTTTGACAAAACAAAAGGTCATTTTCTACCCTTTTGGCTCTGCAAAACTAGGGTGGGTATACCCAAGGATGATTCAAGACTGGGAAAACTGTATGAGGATTATTTTTAGTTTCATTTTGATTCTCATTTCAAAATCCTCAAACACATACATAATTCTTAATAACTTGATAAACACATCCCATATAACAGATATGGCCAAAATTTCTTCTATAGATCTACATATGTTCTTAACAATAGTGGCTAACTGAAGCTAAAACATTCCATGCAAACAAGTGCTAGCTAGCTTTGAAGATCTATAGGAAACAAAAGTAAAATTGATTTAATTCTACATTTTTGACAACTATTTGTGACATACTTCTCCTTTAGCTGAATCAATTTGATCAGTGCCTAATCTATTGGGGTTCAGAGTTTGTAGCAAATTCTTAGATCTAACTTGTTGCCTTACAACAAATTCTACCAGCAATTCTTATCAGAACTTATCATTCAAAACCCTTTCCATTACTAAAGAAACCTTATTACATTCATCAAAGCTTTTATTTAATCCATTGAATTAATAGCAGTGATAAATAGATATACAACCTAACTAGATTGCATTCAATTGCACAAGCCTTTACTTACACAATATCAAGACAACCAAGTAATTGGAAGGAGACAAGATTCAGAAAGAACTGATATGGGGATAGTTCACAATTTGTATTCATTTTCTTTGAAAATGGTATATCATTTACAATAGACTCAAAATGACCTTCAGAAAGAAACACAGCTCATTCTATATTCATGTATTCTTAGAGAATTTATAGAGAAAATACATCATAAACTTGCTTTCAAAAATTTGGACCAAAGACAGACTAAGCATATCACTTAGAAAATTAGAATTCAGACCCTCTTTAGCCTTGGAATCTCACTTAAATAGTGTGAGATACAACAAGCTTTAGGCTAAAAGAAAGTGACATGTGTCACTTAAAAAAGCCAATAACAGAAAAGCTATTACATCGAACATTCCTTGGTGGGTCCTTTTTTGTTATGCTTCTCAATTGTTGAGATAAGGAAATATGATCTGATTCTTCATTTATTGTTCATCCTCAGAGTAAGTGGCCATGAGTTTAAAAAGTGACGTGTCATCTTCAACTACCTGCAAACTTACTTTAATCTGGGGATTTTCCATGTCTTCATTACTAACTATGAGGGTAACTTTTACTTTTGCATCTTCCTCCTCATCACCTTCTGACATTTGTTCTACAAACTAATTTTTCCATTTATTATAAGAAGCATCATCTGGCCAATTAAAATTTAGAGCCTCTCTTTGTATAATCACTAAAGAATTTTCAATTTCCTCTAAATCATCAAACTCTTTTCTCATGGCATTATAAAATAACTATATCTTTACTAACTCTTCATTTGTCCTTGCCCAAAACCAGTGGGTAGTTTCACTCATGATGTTCTTGATCCTTTCATAAAATAATTCATCCAACTCCTTTTTCAACTTTTCCTTTTCCTTTATTGTATCAACAGATTCTAAAGCACAAGGAAATAAAGTGAATTTTTCAGCAATATACTGGGAAAAACAAAGTGTTAATCTCTTCTGCAAAGAATCCCTTTTATCATCAAAATCTTCTAGTTTATTTAAAAAATCAAAAAAATTCTCTACTTGATGATAAGGAATTTGGATGGCAGATATACAAATAATTGTGATATCATTATTCCTCTCCCTCCACTTCTGTGCAAGGGGAGTCAATTTATCCTTATCTCTATTCAACTCATCCATGAGGGTTGAAATTCTTGTCAACTGATCAAAGAAGGTTGACCATTGTATTTTATCCCTTAAATACATCACACCCTGCTTTAATTTTCCTTCATATTGATTTCTTAGTTCTACCTGTAACTCATATAATTTGGTTTTTCTTCTTCAAAGTCCTCTGCAACATAGAATTGGGGCCTTTCAGGGGTGTCTGGTATTTCAAAAATAGGGGTTGTTCTATCAAATGAGTGTGGAGGGAATGCAATTCTAGGTGCACTGGATTCTCCCACCTTTCTTTTCCCATTTATCTTCTCCATTTGAGACACTTTGTTTTCCAGTGACTGTATCTATATACCCCTTTCCTCATATTCTTTTAAAACTTCTTCAAACCTAGCATTGAGTTGGGTAAACTTATCTTCTTCCTAGCTAGATACAAAACCACCCAATTTTAGCACTTCTGAGGCCATTCCCATTATTTTCTTACTACTTACTTCACTAGCCCTGTATACTTTCAATGTACCAGTATGCTCTGCAGTGGGAAACTCATGCATCCTAGTATTTTCCCTCTTTTCCATAGACCATATAACAAGGGGTTAGTGGTCATCACTAAATTTGACTCCTCTATGAGCCTGTAATATTTCTTCAACAGTTTTTAGTTGAACATCTTTCTGCTTCCTTACTGAATCAAAAACAATTGCATTTGCTATAACCCATTCTGGCAAAAGGAGGACTCCTGACTGTCTAACTATTTGCCTCCCAACTTCAGGAGTAAACTGGGAAAAATCATTCAAAAATTTTGACTTCACCTCTCCCATAATAACTGAGTCAGGTTTATCTGGTTGCTCAGCTTTGATTTTTTCACAGGCTTTCTCAAAATTTCCCATATTTAATCTCCACAAAAATTGAGCAAAAGCCCTAGATCTTACAAAATTTTCATCATTAATAAATCTTTCAGAAGCCTATGCAACTATTGGGTCAATTTCCTTACCTTGGTAATCAGCAATGGTTAGGTCCAGGGAAGGTGTAGGAGGTTCTTATGGCTCTCGAACATCTAAGTCTATAGAAATGACAATCTCATCCCCTTCTCCACCCATTTGTCTAAGTTGTTCCCTTAGAGATGCTTCATCATCTATATGGATTGGGGATTGGCTTGGGGAGTATTGTTCCTTTTGAGAAGAAGAAGACCCCTACTCTAGTTTTTGCCTTTTTGGAGAGCGAGTTGCAGATGGGCTTCTTGACCTTTGCTTCTAATGAGAGGGTGCTTGTTGCAAATTTTGAATCATAACATAACCTACCCTCTTCTGCAATGTATATTGGCCAGAAGCTACCACATTTCTATTGCTTATTCTTCTTTGTACTTCTACAGCCTTGTCTAGATGTGTTTCAACATACATAGCTTTCTCTTCATTCATGGTTTGAATTATTATGGAAAAATTATTCATTAATGCTTGTATTTTAGCTCCCCAATATTTCTTTTCTTTCAATGGGTCATACTGGGGGTCAAAAGCATTAATAAATTCCAGGGTCTTACTGAAAACTATCCATTTCTCTTTTCTCAATTCATGTTCCTACAATGTGAAGATATTTCTGATTATATCTTTTGGATAGTAAACCTAATGTGCCATATGGGAAGCTCTTACCCTTTGTTTTAAAAGGGCATAGAATCCTTTAGGGTCACTAAATCTGGCATGAGACTCTACCATGTTATATCTAACCAAAAACAAATTCAAGTGCTTCCACCCTTTTCTGACAAAGACAAAATCATGCACTACAGTAACAATTGGAAAGAAAATGCCCTTCTTAATCAATTCCTTCTCATCTATAGTGCCTATCTACCATAAGAGCTCAGCAATCCCAATCTTCAAAGGCACATGAAAAGGAAACACATATGGCTTTCCCATAAAACCATATACCCTTATCACAGTTGAAACATTATAAGCGATTATATCCCCCCAATTATGACTAACCAATAGCCCTTGTGCATGATCTTTAGGTGTAATCAATTCCAACAATGCTTGTGGAATTCTAGTACTATCCCCTCTCACAAGAAATCTCAGCCTAGATGCAAAAAATCTATCAAACCTTACATAACTAGCATCTATGGCTTCTAAAGTCATATCCACACTCCATAACTGCACTAGATTCCTTTCTCCATCCTTGGTTGTTTCCAACTCCATACCCTTGGAGAAGAAAGTGTATCCCTTGTATAAGCATACATGCATCAGCAATGAATACCAAAAAAATGGTTTGTTTACTTTTCCCCTCGCTATTCCAACCAAACCATTGTGAATCTCTTTTGATAGAAAAGTGGCAAAATCCAAAATGATACTAATTCCAAATTGAAGGGTTTGAGCCATTATAAGGACAATAGAACCTGGAATTTGATCACCTTCATCTATCCCCAAAATCTTGCAAAGAGAAAAATACAATGCTTGAGCTCTCAAGTTGAAATATCTTCTCAACAATGGCTTTGGGGTACTGGCTGTAATCATAGGCAAATTACCAACCTTGGCAGCATGCTCCTGTAGTGGCCCTATTCTTAGATAAATTCATTGTGCATCATATCTGGCTTGTAGATCATCCATATCAATGACTTCATGCACAACATGGTTAGGGTTAAGGTTGAAAACCTCACTGAATAGCTTAGGGAAAACCCTAAAAATATTGATTCTAGAATGATTTTTTACCCATCCCGTAATAGGATCATATTTTTTTGCCAGGTCCATCAATAAATCACTATCAAAGAAAATAGTGGGGACTACTAGTTTACCAATATCAAACTCCCAAACATTACTCATAGCAGTATCCAATTTTCGCTCTGAAAACCATTTCTTGAATAACTCTAGACCTCCCATGGAAACCTAAGCATCTCTTAACCAATTAGCTTTGTCATATAAACCCTCTGCTACAACTATTCTGGGATGTTTCGGGATGAGTTCCCTCACCTTAGTTATTTCATGCACTGATAAGGGGAATTGTTCAAGAAAGTCATCATACATAGAACATTTCAAATAATCTATTTTCCTAGTAAACTCTTTTTGGGGAGGCATTTTGAATGAACCCTAGAAAATTCTAAAACAGCAGATACTTCAAATTTACTTAGAAAACCACATAGTACTTACCCGCCAAAATTTGCACTTCTGCACTATGAGAAAACATCTACAATTCTACTGGATTTTTAACCAAGAATTTTTGTGCCCTAGCTCTGAAAATTTTGTATGCCCTGATATTCTCTCTGTGCTTTAGTGGTTCATTAATGGTGAAATTGTGGGCTCTTATCATGCAATAAAATCAAACGTATAAGGTTTGGATCATATTTACTCTCAGTAACCGTTACCCACAATTTGCATCCAAGTTTGAATCTCATCCATAGATTTTCACTAGATTGGACGGTCCTGATTTAAAAAGTAACAAGCATTACAACTTTTAAAACAATGCTACGTGTCACAATTTTGCTTCCCCACATTATTTAAAATCCCTTCATCTTAGAATTGCAAGGAAGCATCGTTCGTCGATCAAGACAAGATCAATGATCTGACTAATCTACTTTCTAATAAAAACTAGTCAGATGTACTGACCAATAAGAAATTGCCATATGAGCTCATGTCGTCTGAACACATTCCACGCCAGCAGATCTCACATCATCTTCTGGGCAAGCAAGTACTTGGCATCATTTAGTACATGTGTTGTGCTGGCGCATTCCCACTTTCCTTATTTAACAAGCATTTTCAAATTGTCGGCCTGCGCTAGTCATCGATCATTGAAAGATCAACGGTGATACTGATCTTACCCTGCAGAGCATCTAAACAGAATTTTCGATGTCACCACAGACACATGTCTGCAGGGCATATTCCCGCTTTGTTTAAACATCGCTCAAATTCAAAATGTGAGGAAGCACCTTTCATTGATCAGGATAAAGATCATCGATTAGAAACAACTCTTCACTTTATGCTCACATTATCCACTTGGGCCAATGACATGACTACTTTTAACCCGTATGTTCTAACTATTTTGTTTATTTCTAACACCTTTCTGGCCTAGGTCATAAATATCTCTAGCTAAGCACCTTTGGCGAAACCTATGGCATGACTCCTACATTCTTCATGGTCTAGTCCCACTGTGACACATGGTGCAAAGGTGCATTCCTGCTTTTCTTATCTAACTTGTAGCTTCATAATGCAAGATTATGCTAACTGTAGATCTTCGAAAGATCTACGGTTGATAAGACTTCATTTCCACCCAATAGTCAAAACTCCTCCATGTGGCACATCTAGCAGTATATGTCATCAATCATTTATAGTGTGGCATACTTCTTTGCAAATACCTGACCCCACCTTGCCACATGTCACAAATCAGCTTGCCCACATTACTTATTTCCTGTACAGTTTCAAAGTGCAGGCATGCGTTGGCCTTTGATCTCTGATAGATCAACGATTACATAAACTTTGCCTTTTGAATAGAATATTGGCTAATAGTGACGAATGATGTTCCTCCACCTATTCCAACTCATCTGACATACATCACGGAGGACATCTCACCATTATTCTTTTAATAGCAGGCCCATCTAGTCAGACCATGTCACTTGTCCAACTTTCACTTCCCTGCATTATTTATCTGTCGAGCATATTCTTCTTGTGAGAAAGCGCTAGCCCTTGATTGAGATGAAATCAATGGCTGACGCTTCTTGGTGATAAATGGCATATCTCTATAGGAAAATCCTCCAATGGCATCGTGGGAAAATTAGGACGTGCACAAAAGTACTAACAAGCCTACAAAAGTTCTTGACAATTTATGATTCACTGAAATTTAGGAATGTAAAGGCAACATGTCACCAAGTCGCATGCCAGCTTTACTTAAAGGCCTTGCATCTTGAAATTATGGGTATGTGATACTCATTGATTTGAATAAGATCAACGATTAAAAAGACTTTCCATCATCAAAGGTAATTGCTAATAGAATGATTAATCAATTTGTATGCTAAGTGCAATCACGTAAGATTAAACAAAAATATAATGACCTCATGCTTATGCAAGCCCTCCCTTGGAGAAAAATGTCATTGAAAACATTTTTTCGAAAATAATTTTGAGGGTATTCTAAAGCTAGGGCAATGTGATGACTTTGAAAAAACACAAAAACCCTAATTTTCAAAATTTCAAGATTTAAATGATTTTTCACAAGATTTTCCTTTAACCTCTGCATAGTGAAAAATCAAGCCAACATGATCCATGACTGGAAAAATCATATTTTGAATGTTGATCAATGTAGATCGGATTCTTGCTTCTTCTCTGAGTAGCTCTACCTACATTTCAGACAAAAATTTTACCTTTGTGTGATGTGATGAGCTTGAACTATGGTCAAGCTGCAACTTTTGAGTACTATCTTTCATTTCCATATCTAATTTATTCAATTTTTCTTTGACTTCCTTAGTGAACTCAGTAACATCACAGAGCTTGCCTAAAAGTAATGTTACATTTGTGAATGCTTGCTCAAGATTGCTCAAAATTGAGGTTAATTCAACCTATTTTATTGCAATGTGCTGAGCAATATGCTCAAGCACTTTATTATCAAATTTCTTCTCTACCTTTTCAATGAGTTTTTCTTGCCCAGAGGTGTCCTCATTGAACTTATTTATAGCCTCTTCTAATTGCAAAAAAATGTGTTAAGATGAATCAACATCAACACCAATAGCTTCAATAATTATGTTTTTAGCATTTTCTATTATAGTATATTCTCTATCTCTCTCTTCTATGAGTTGCTTCTGCCTTGCCTTCTACTCTAGAAGCTGACTAACCATTCTCATCTCACTAGTTGAGTCATTGTCCAAATCTATCTTTGGAATAACAATTTTTGTATCCAAATCTATGTCTTCATCAATTTGTTTTCTAGTAAGAAAAAGTTTCATAGGAGTCTTAGGCTTTACTTCTGTGCTTACTTCCTTGGATTTAGAAACAAAAGCAATAGTTGACATGGATGGACTAGCAAAAGATACTTGAATAGGTGCAACTGGAGGAAAGCTAAGAGAAGCACTAACTGAATCCAAAATTGGTGTGCTTCCCAAAAATGATGTACAAATAGGTAGTGTACAGATTGGAATATTCACTATTGGAGTAGACAAAATTGTAGAAAGAACTATAGAACTTACTGTACATACAACATAGGAGGTAGACATAGTTGATGTTGTAATAATTGATTGCTCAGTGTTGATGAGGAAAGTTGCAACTTAGTAGATGAAGTAATGGTTACTTCCATAGATGATGCTCAAAGCTGTGGGGAAGCAAGAGTAGATGATGTTTCTGATGTGGCCAATCCTGCTGAAGTTGTCTCCAACACTGATGATGTTGTAGTCTTAGGTGGAGAGTGAGGAAGGGAAGCAATGAATTCTACTACTATCCTGACCAAATCACCTTCATCCTTCTCTTCCTCCACTATTTCTTCCTCCTTCTCCTCTTTTTCTTTCTTCTCTTCTTCCTTCTCCTCCATCAATTCTTGCACATCTTCATTAGTTACTATGATCGAGGGAGTATTATCATCTTCCTCATCCTCTTGGTCACTTTCATCATCTTTGATTTCTATAGGATCATCACTGGGCTTTTGTAGATGATAGATACCCTTCCACATGTTTGTTGCATCATTAACAACATGATCAATATCTTTGATTAAAATCAAACATGTATGGAATCTAATCATCATTCTTCCTTCATTTTTCTTCATTGTTGCCTTTATTTCTGCCTCAGTAAGATTTGGTAAAAGATTCTTCAAGGATTTCTCATATATGTCCTTGGCTATTTTGGTGGTTGACTCCCATGTTGGTTGCAATCTTACCAACAACTCTTTGGAGATTTGAGGGGAAATCTGGTCTGGGGAGTACTTCCATTTTCCCATCTTATTAAGTACTATTTCCTCAATCTGCATCTTCTCTGCATCAATCCTTGTTTCAAACTTTAGAGCTTTGAAATTTGTGATGCTAGCTCCCTCTTCCATCTATTTCAATTTTTCTTGGAAGGTAAGTTGGGGCTTATTAAATACTATTTCATCTTTATTCTTACCTTTGCCTCTTCTTGTGAAAATAATTGTGGAGGCTTTTGGGGGTTTTGTGATGATAACACTTCCTTCTTTCTTTGTTGGCTCTACCTCTTTCTTTGATTCTTCCTCTTCATTTTCTAGTTCTTGCTCCTCTTCTTAATTCTCACATTTTCCCTCGGTAATCATTAAAGGCTTGGTAGCAGTTTTCAACTTGGCAACCTTTCTCTTACCTTTACTAATTGTTTGGGGAAGTTTGATTTCCAATTCTATTCTAGCTTTAGCCTCATCATAGGTTCCAAAAATTGGTTGCTCTGGATCTACTGGTTCATTTACCAATGCTTCAATAATATCCCTAGTTTCATCAATTTTTACCTCATAAGGTAGAGGTTTTACCCATGCAACTTGGGGCTTGACTACCTGAATATGTACTCTGTTGCAGTCAACCATAAAAAAAAATCATCTTTGTAATCTTCAACAAGTTTAGGAGGGATTTTGAACCTGTTGTTCATTCTCTCCTTGAAGTCCTCAAAATAGTTGTCCATTATACTGTCAAAATTGACACCCATTTCTACTATAAACTCATTAATCTGATATAGAATAGGGCCATCCTTTCTCCATACAATAGAACCTTTGGAGGGAAACAATATTTGTACATAGAAGAATAAACATGTCAACAAGGAACCAAATTTACAGGGGTTATTCTAGGACAATCTGATACTATCCATGTTCTTGTTCAGTTGTCTTCGTAATAGGTCAGACAAGTCATACTCCAAATTCTTCTTCACAACCTTAAATGCCAGGTCTATGGCCTCACATGGCACACTGTTCAATCAGCTTGAACTATAGATCTTGTCAGCTATCACATGAATTCCATATCTAAGTTCAACATCAGTAACAGTGCTAATCTTTAAGCCTCTATTGTCCCACTCAACTAGGGTTTTCTTTTGAAGTTCATCCTAACCTAGGGTTTTGGTAGTTTTAGCTTTGCTGAGTATGGGAAGTCCAATAATCTTGTGAATCATCTTCTTGGTGATTAATATGGGTTTCTCCAACCATAACTGATCATTGTGAACATGGCTGAGAATATACCTAATCCATCTTATTTGAAAGCTTATTAGCATATGGGAGATGTGGGTCAACCCTTTTGTCTCTAGATGTTTATGCTCGAGTTTCAGAGAGCCACTAACACACATTTCTTCTAACACGCTATCCATTTCTAGGGTTCCTATTTCTTGAATAGAACATTTGAAATGAGGTCAGATATCATTGATTAAAAGTACCTTTGGTGGAATTTGTGACTATGCACCATCAGGATCTAGTACCTTTGCAATTGCAAGAACAAACTTAAAGTTTAGTGCTTTCCATTCTATGCCCTTGACCAACATTTTTTGATCCACATTTTGCCTTGCTAGTGCTTGTGCTTGTGGAAGCCATAGTTGCTTGGTAAGTGATGGAAATCTTTGAACAAACTTCTTTATCTACAAATTTGCTCAAAATCACTTTGAAATTGCTTGAATGCACTTGGAAATCTCTTTGCTCTGAGGATACAATGAAAAAGAAGTTGAATTTCCCCCACTTTGATGAATAGTTCACCATTAATGCTTGTTACCATGTTGTCATAATGTGTCGTAGACTGTCATCCACTAACCTAACTTGAAATGAGTATTAACTCCGTAGATGAAAAAAATTCCTTTACTCCGTCCTTGTTCGATAAAGTATAAAACCACTTTTCTCAGTAGATTCTGATGTACTCGATGAAAGATAACCTCTCTATGATCCTGATGTATCTGCAATACTAATTGGATCATTTTGCATTCCTCATTTGGAACTACTCTAGATATACCTTGATGATATAGTTTAAGATCTTCCTTTATGAATCTAATTGGAAATGGTGGAGTCACCCACTTCTTGAGTGATGTGGCCATCATTTGAACTATTCTGCTTGGTAGATTTAGGAATCCACTATTGTCTCATCTATTTTTGAATGTTATTAGCTTTAGATTTCTTTTCATCTTCAATTCTTCCTACATTCATGTAGTTTTTAGCTATATGATTGAGTTTAGTGCATGTATAACACCTTACAGTAGTGTCCTTCTTCCTTAGGTGATGTCTTGCACATTTTTTACCAATGTACCCATATTCTCCATAATAATGACATCTACACTAGGTATTGTAGTCTCATCCAAATATTGCTTTAACAAGTTGTTCAAAAGGATTGAATGATTTGGATCTACATTGGAATTCCTTGTGACCATGCGTCTTGCATTTGTGATAATTACCTTCAAATTTTGGTTTCTCCTTGCATTCATTGGCTTTGTGACCATGCTGATTATAGTTATAGCACTTTCCTTTGAATTTTATTTTTCCATTACTCTAGCATTTGTTTGATGTGTGACCAATTTTTCCATAATGATTGCATGAGAGTTTTTAATTCCTTTTTGCACCTTTATTAGAAGATTCACCTTCTTCTTAATTGTATCCAAGTCCTACTTTATCTTTTTGCTTATGAAGATTCTGCTCATTTTGTTGAATCAGTTGATTCATGTCTTCTTTTGACTTCATCATTCTTTCATTGATTTTCTTTTTAGTATTTAGGTCACTATTTAATTTTTCAACAATTTTCTTTTCACATCTTAGTTCTCTCAATATTCTTTCATTAATTTCCCTTTCACTATTTAGATCACTTCTTATTCTTTCATTCTGTACTTTGAGAATCTTGATTTCTTCATTTTTTCTAGAGATTTGATCCATGAGGTCTTCATGCTGATTGGATTGATTATTTCTTGCTTCCAAGTCTTCATTTTCTTTGTTTCTTTGTTCCAAAACTTCACGTAGCCTGATTGATAAGATTTCTTGTTCTCTGTTAAGTTTTCTTACTTCTTCCTGTAGAGAGCCATTCTTTGCTAGGACTTCCTTGATTGCATGATTAGCTTCATTTGAACTGCTTGATGGTAAAAGGTCTTCAATATTTTCTTCAACATACTGATGGTCATTCATTTGTCTTGCAAGTTCCTTCCTTCTCTTCAGCGATTGGGAAAGATGCCCATTTGCTTCTTTGAGTTGAGCCATGGCCATTTCTAGATCTAGCTTTTCATTTTTAATTGCCTTGTCAAGTCTGAATATCTCCATTTGTCCTTTAGATCTTTGATCAAGCTATCAAACTTTATCCTGAGAACCACAAATGCTCTAATACCAATTGTTGGAAATATTCAGGATATGACAGGTTACTGAGAGGGGAGGGGTGAATCAATAACCTTAAAACTTTTTATTAATTTATCATACATCCATCTATACTACTACATGCATTAGTTCTAAAACATAAAACAATCGTTACACAAGTGAACACAATATTTGGTGACCCAGAAACCTTCCAAATAGAAAGTAAAACTGGGGTGGGGATGGTACCCACAAAACTTCAATACTATAGTACAAATTTGGCCAGTTAAGGCTTACATTGACCACTTCTAGTGATCTGCCGTGTTAAGAGCACAAAGGACTACTAGGTCCACCTTGTTAGAGGATTTGCAAACATACAATGAAGTATGCACTCTATTAGGAGATTTGTACAAAGACTGTTAAGTCTACCTTGTTAGAGGATTTGAAAATCTGATTCACCTATTAGGATGAAGCAGTGGATCTGCTTGCAACTAATTGCTGATAAGATCCCTTATGCACTGATCACCTCATGTGATGGATATAACTTTTTAGTCTCTAAATTGACCTTGTTGTGTACCTTGAACTTGTTCTAATGAACTTTCGCATATACTTCACATTACTTTGCAATTCCTTCTTATTCCATACATCATACATTCATTCATTCATTCATCATATATGATATCTTACAATACATCTTACATATATACCTTTCAAACTTACAAAATTACAAGGTCTACCAAAATACAAGTAAACAAATACATTACAGAGTCGGCCCAATAGTAAATAACTTGGGCTCATTGAACTGACTCGGTAACCTTCTGATACTCAGCATCCACTGCTTTACTTAGCATCGTCATGCACTCAGTAAAAGTGAAGGCTCAGTCCATACTAATCACTTGATTTTAGTTCTGAACTCAATAACCACTAGTGACTTGATAGATGTAGTGCCACTCGATAGATACTATAGACTAAGTTTACCTTGCTTCACTTGGTAAACATTGAATCTTTCATTGCTTGGTTTGCACCAAATCTTCATGACACAAACTATCTACTTGGTAGACACTGTGAAGCACGATAGATACTAAGAAGCTTAGTAGACACTTTTGGACTTCACATTGTCTTTGTTTTCTCAGTAGCCACTGTTTGCTCGATGTAAACTACTGAACTGCTAAGTTTACAAGGTAACCACTTGATGCTTAGTAAGCATAAAAAATTGAGTAAGTGTTGTCACTAATGAAAAAATAATCATAATGCCAACATTCTACACTAGGGATAGGAGGAATGAACCCTAAATCTTAAACTTCTTGAGCTAAAGGTTTAACATTGGAATGCACAAGGTAAGTAATACCATGCAAGAGATTAACACCTTGATCACTATAATGAAGAACTTCCTTAAGAGCCTCTATAGCTTGAGTAGAATCTTGATTATGGTTGTCTTTAATAAGATAATTACCCATTTTATCAAGTTTAGTTTAAAGTTTTTTGACTTGTTTAGGAGGAACTCTTAAAGCATCATCCTCATTATGAGATGAGTGAGAAGAGTTTTTCTCCATAAAATGATTAGAATTAGGAATAATAAAAGTCTCATCTAGGATCCTAATGAAAGGAGAAGAAGAATCAAGCTCAAAGATACCCATAATTCTATGTCCTCATCTAGCTAGAAGATTAGAAGTAGGACCAGAAGTAATAAAGCTCATAAGCCAACGTAATGCAAATAAACTAAACTAAGAAAACATAAAGCATGAATTTTTTTTTGTATTTTTGAATTTTAAAATGCAAGATCATAAACTAATCTCATATTAATGCAAGAAAAGACCTAAAAAATATGAAATGAAATTTAACTTTAAAAGACAATAGGGCATCTATTCCACAAAAGAGAAAAGGGTAAGCATGTCAATTTCACCAAATTGAATAGGGTAAAAATGTGTACACCTAAACAAATAGAGGAAAATATGGATGATAGAAAGGAATATGTGTGAAGGGGGAATAAAGGATATATCCTTAACCCAAATTCCCAAAAGAAATTATCCAAATTGATTAATCACAAATAAGTGATCAATGTAAAAATAAATCAAAAGATGGAGAATATAAAGAAAGGAGGAAATCATATAACCTAATATAGGAAGTAAATACTTGAAACCTTGAATGAACAAAAGACAAATGCTAACCTCAAATTAGGAAGAATCTAGACAATGCTAATTTCTAATGTTAGTGTACAATATCAGAGAATTATGTGACCTATTCTGGATTGGAAATGTTGAGATGGAGAAAACCTAGAAAACTTTTGTCCTTTTGAAGGTAGGTTGACCTTGACCTAGATAGCAGGGAAAATCTTACCTTAGGGCACAATTGTGTCCCAAAAAATTAACCGACCTGCACAGCTATGATGAAAAGGGTATCCAAATCCAAACTTTAATTTATTTTCATATACCTATATCTGCAAGATAAATAGGTTTTATTGTTTGGATGGGGGTTTGCCTTAGTAAAACCCTAGTTTGGAATCAACCTTGAAATATAATTAAAATTTTAATATAAATAAACAAAGTAAGTGGAACTATTCACTTTTCTTATATTCAAATCCTTGTGGAGGATTTGAATCCTTGAATCCACAAGTAAAAATGCTCAAAATGAATGTAGGAATGTACGTAGGATGTCTCAAATCAATGGCACTAGATTTTCAACACCAATTTTAAATGGATCTTTGCATAGGAAGAGGCTTGGATAAATATAGATAGAGAAATATTCAACAAGAGGGATCCATAGAAATTGAATCCTTCAATAGATAACAATGGATCTCCTTGATGAATTGGACCTTGAATGCTTGAATGTTTGATAATGGATCATTTGATATCTTCAAATGAAAAGTAGGTAGTTTCTCTTAGAAAGTGGATGAAAACTTGATAGATAGTAGATAATAGATTAATTATCTCATGGATAGTCCATGTAAACTTGATAGATTATAGATGTTAAAATGAGAGAAGAAAGCTTCCTTACATAGAGATCTAGGGCACAAACTTCTAGAGAAGGCTAACATTGGAGAATTAAATCTCAATTAACCTTAACCCCTAGAAATGGACCTAGATTAAATGCAATTTAAGAGTGTACCATTCCAAAACCTAAAACAACCAACCCAAAAGTCAAAAAATGAAACTTTTTGAAGCTCGATATCACAAAATCTCAAAAAATTGAAAATTAGACCTAGTCTGTAGCTGTTATTATCCATTTATGTCCATCGGATGAGAGGGGTGTGATAGTTCCAACTAGATCAAGGCCCCAACAAGCGAAAGGCCAAGGTGGTGCAATAGGCTATAGATCCTGTGCTGGAGCGTGCACAAGATTTGCATGCTGCTGACATGGGAGACACTTTCTGACAAAGTCACAGGAGTCTTCTTCAATGGTAGGCCAATAGTAGCCTACTCTAAGGATTTTTCGCGCTAAGGCAATACCACTCGTGTGGGCACCGCAAAATCTAGAGTGTACTTCCTTTAACACCATCGCGGCCTCATTTTGGTCTAAACATCGAGAGAGAGTATCGTGATAACCCCGACGATATAGGGTAGTGGCTATGATAATATAGCGGGATGATTTTTGGATGAAGTTCTGGTGTTGGGTATGTGTGAGGTGAGGGGATATGATACCATCGTTAAGGTAAGCATGAATCTCATGGTACTAAGGGGATTGGGGACCAACCAAGATACAAACACGATTTGAATCCTCATTCGCATAGGCGGGTGTGAGGAGCTGCTCCACTAAAAACTCATACTGTGTAGCTACTTGGGGAATTTCCAAGAGCGAGCCTATAGTAGCCATAGCATCTGTTGCTTTGTTCTGTATTCAAGGCACTTGTGTAAATTGAAGCTTTGTAAAATGTTGGGTTAGCTGATCAACTAGCTATTTGTAGGGTAATAGCTTTTCATCTTTGGTTTGATATTCATTTAGGGCTTGCTTGATGATGAGCTGAGAATCGCCAAAGATTTGTAGCTCAACAATGTTCCATTATGTAGCTATCTTTAATCCTGCTATGAGGGCCTCATATTCAGCTATATTGTTGGTGCTAGGGAATTGTAGTTTGAAGGCTTTTGGAATGTAATCTCCTTGAGGTGTCACCAACAATATTCCTGCCCCTGATCCATGAGATGTGTATGAGCCATCAAAATAAAGTTTCCATGGGGGTTGTTCTTCAATTAGACAGATATGCTCATCTGGAAATTCTGTGATCAATGGATAAGCATCTATTAGAGGTGCATCAGCTAGGTGATCTGCTATAGCTTACCCTTTGATTTCCTTTCTATCCACATACTGGATGTCAAATTCACTAAGGAGCATAACCCATTTGGCCAAACGGCCTGTAAGTGTTGTTCTAGAGAGCATATACTTGAGAGGGTCAATCTTGGAGACTAGTTGGATGGTATGACTTAGCATGTAATGGTGAAGCTTTTGAGTTGAGAAAACAACTACCAAACAAGCTTTTTCCATAGGAGTGTAATTGAATTCATAACCAACTAGGGTTCTACTGATGTAGTAGATGGCTCTTTCTCTGTTGTAGTCATCAAGCTATTCTAGAAGTGCCCCTAGAGCAGTAGGTGTTGCTGATATGTACAAAATCATGGGACGACTAGGAACTGGTGGAACCAAGATAGGGGGATTGATGAGATACTACTTGAGATGGTCGAAGTTGCGCTGACATAAAGGATCCCACTTGAAGTTCTCATCCTTCTTCAGTAAATGTGAAAATGGTGTACACTTATCTACAAGCTGGGAGATGAAGCAACGAATAGATTGGAGCTTTCCTTGAAGAGAGTGAAGCTGTCGCAGTGTCTGGGGAGGAGGCATGTCTAAGATAGCCTTGACCTTCTTGGGGTCAATCTCTATACCTCGTTTAGAAACTATGAAGCCTAGAAGCTTGCCAGATGTGACCCCAAAGACACATTTCTTGGGATTTAGCATGAGATGATATTTGGCTAACCTATCAAAGACTTTCTCTAGGTCAGCAAGATGATCCATGAAGGTATGAGACTTGACCAAGATATCATCCACATAATCCTCCAAAATGCTATGGATGAGATCATGAAAAATGGCTGTCATAGCTCTTTGATAGGTAGCCCCAGCATTCTTTAGGCCAAAAGGCATCATGTTGTAGCAAAAGGTTCCTCAAGGCATAGTGAATGTTGTCTTATGCTGATCCTCTTCTGCAATCTTGATTTGATTATACCCTAAAAATCCATCCATGAGGGACAAAATTTCATGTCTAGCTGTAAGATCTACAATCATATCTATGTTGGACAAGGGAAAATCATCTTTTGGACAAGCTTTGTTAAGATCTCTAAAATCAGTACAGATTCTGATGTCACTGGAAGGTTTAGTGACAGGGACCATGTTGGAGATCCACTCTGAGTAGTCGATAGGTCGGATAACCTTAGCAGCTAACATTCTTTCTAATTCAGCTTTGACCAATAATGCCACCTTGGGGTGCATTTTTCTAAGCTTTTGTCTGACGGGCTTGATCTTTGGATCAACTACAAGATGATGAACTACAAGCTTTGGATCAAGTCCTGGCATGTCCTGATATGACCATGCAAATCGGCCAATGTTCTCTCTTAAGACCTCAAAGAGGAGGTCAGCTTGGTCTTGTGATAGGGATGCAGTAATGTGAACAAGTCTGGGGATCTCTGAAGAACCAATGTTGACTTCTTGAGTATCCTCAATTAGAATAGAAGACACCTCTGGTCGATTATCTTGAGGAGGCAATGCTAAATCCTCATGTTCTTCTTGTGGCTCTAGATTTTCTTGCTGAGGGGTTCTCTTCATTGACTTAGCTAGTCTCAAATTCACCTTAGTTCCAGTTTTGGGTGTATCGGAACTAGGTTGGGGATTTTCTCCAAAATACCCCTTGGGATCTAGCTTGTAGATATAGGCAGAATCTAGCTTTGTTTTCTTGTGAGGAGTTTCAGCTCCCATGAATCTTAGAAGTGCCTCCTCTAATGTGAACTCATCGATGTGTATGACACTTGGTTGGTCCCAATCTATGAGTTATGGATGGGCGAGTGGTAGGTCAATGAGGTGGATGGATAGTTCTTGGAGAACAGAGTCTCCGAGGGAGATTTGGTCTAGGATATCGTCGTAGGCTCTCTTTTCAAATTCCTCAAGAATGTCTTCGATTTCGACAAGGTTGCGATGAATGTTCAAAAAAGCGTGACCATTCTCATTGGTGCCCCCAGTTGTGGGTATGCCAAAGCCAAGACCTGACTTCGATTCCCACTTGTGTGCGTCGATGGGGCACTACATGCCTCTTTCTTCTGGTCCTAGACCACCACCTTGATAGTTCCATTTGTCAATGATCATCTTATGTTCTTGGGGATACTTTTGGCTGAAGTGATCAAGGCGTGCTTGATTTCTTTGAGGTGCATCCTTATGTAACCATTTGTTGATATCTGGAGTGAGCTCCTCATGAAGAGGGATTTTTGAGGATACAAAGGTTGTTGAGCCAAACTGTTTGTATCAAGGAGGTGGAATCTCCTTAGCTTTGTGATATGTCAGTCGTCCATGGGCATGTGGATCAAGTGGGAGTACCCTGACAGCAAATGCATTTGATAGACTATACTCTCCACAACCTTTGTTATTGATCTTCATGGTAGACAGGGTAGAGGCAAGGATGGTTTCTGGGTCATTATAAGTGTGGGATGAGCTGGCGATGGATGTGCCGATATCAATACCAGGGCAATAGTTTGTATATGCAGCTTCAACCACATTGCAGTAAGCAAAGGGTTCTGGATCGGCATGGATGGTTACCTCAATGCCTTGATGTGGAAATTTGACGCACTGATGGTAAGTGGATGGAATGGCTTTCATGGCATGAATCCATGGGCGACCGAGGAGGATGTTAAATGGTAGGTTTAAATCAATAACATGGCAGAGTGTCTCTTGGATGACTGGCCCAACCTTGATTGGCAGCAAAATAGTTCCTTCTGTGGTTCTTTCCAAGTTGTCATAAGCTTTGATGGTGATAACCTCACTGATGATATCTGCCTCAGTATACCCAACTTATTTTATGAATTTTAGGGTGCAAATATTCAAGGCTGATCCATTATCTATCATTACTCTTTTCACAGCAAAGCTGGATACCATGATGGCTATGCGAAGCGGAAGGGTGTGATCTGGCTCGACCATGGGTATGTTGGTGGGTTTGAACGATAGGGCACATGAGGATGAGAGGTGTCCAACAAGATTATGAAAATCAGTAGCATTGATATCAGAAGGGACACGGGATTCTATGAGAGCACTGTCAAGGATGTTCTTGTACATAGGACTAGTGCGAAGAAGGTCTAAAATGGAGATTTGGGCTGGCATGTTCCCAAGGTGTTCCAAGATATTGTACTGGCTTTTTGATGGAGCTGATGCTGTTGGTGTAACAGGTGGGCCTGCGATGTTAAATTGCGCTCTTCGAGTGGTGACTGCACACTCATTGTTTGGTCCTTGGATATTGATAACATTAACGGAAGGCACTTTCTCGGATATACAACCTATAAGGCTACCATAGTCTATATAGGATGAAGTGTGGTCATTGTTCTTCCCATGCTGTTGGTTTGGCTGACGGTTGTTGGTGTTGTTGTTGTTGGTTTGGATAGGTGCTTTTCCAAGATTTTGGTTGTGGTGTGGAGAAAAAGCATTTTGATAGATCTGTAAGCCTGCATTGGGAGAGGTTTGGGCACCAATAGTGATTTCCTTCTGATCAATGAGGTCCTACACATAGTCTTTCAGTTTCATGCATCTGAGGGTAGTGTGACCTTTTACCCTATGAAATTTTCCGTACTCATTATCTTTGTACCATGCAGCTTTGGATTGGCTTGGGTCAATTTTCTGGGTAGGAGGAAATTTGATGAGGTTTTCCTTGACTAATTTCTCAAAAATGATATCCAATGGCTCACCAAGGGGTGTATAGTTTCTAGGTGTAGGTTGGAATCTAGGCTTTTGTCCTGCAGCTACATTGATGCCATTAGCTTGATTTCTAGACCCTTGGAAGTTGGGTCTTGGATTATGGTTTTGATAGCTTTGGTTATTCTGTTGTTGGTAGTTGATAGCTTGTTGATTGTTTGGTTGATATGGTGGGTTGGACTGGTTGCGAGAAGGACCAACAATATTCACATGTCTGGTGTCAGTGACGCCATCTGTTGCAACGTGCTTGTTTTTTTTCCAATACCTAGACTTGTCATTGGAATGTGATTGATTTTGGTTGGCTTCCTTGTAAATCTTGACCACACCATCTTTAATGAGTCCTTGCTCAAGGATCATTCCTTTCTCTTTGATATCTTTGTAGGTCTGCAAACAGTTCATGGTCATGTGGTGAGCCAAGCTAGGATGGGCATTATCAATAAACATTTTCACCACATGGCATTCTAGCAAGGTGTAGGATATGCGAGTGGTAAGGGTTTGCCATCTTTGCAGGTATTCGGCAGGGCTTTCTCCACCTCTTTGCTTGGTGTGGACAAGATCAACTATTGATAGCTCTGTTTCAACAAGATGGGCATATTGGGCTACAAATGCCTCAGATAATTCAGCAAAGTTTTTAATTGTGCCATAGGGGATTCTATAAAACCATTCAAGAGCTGGTTCAGCCAAGCTTTTGGAAAAAAGGCGGAAGAGGAAGACATCATTGTATGCTACGTCCTAGCAGTGCATGTAAAATTCTTTAATATGTGTGACAGGGTCTCCTTTTCCTCTGAATTTGTCAAATTTGGGTACCTCAAAGTGTTTGGGAAATGGTGTCATGGTAATGGCTCTGTCAAATGGGTAAGGACACACATTCTCAAACTTGAATGTCTTCGGATCATTCCCTTTTTGGATGGCTTTCAGAGCTATCTTCATTTGCTCCCATTCTGAATTGATAGGTGATGGCTGGGGTGCCCCCAATGTAGGAGTGCTTTGAGGTAGGTATGTGCTGGATGGGGCCACTGAATATGGATGGCTATGAGGGATTTGCCGATAGGGATTGTACATTGTTTGGGCAACTGTATGGTGGATGACAGGTTGCTGAGGGGGAGGTGGCGCATATTGCTGCATGTGCTGCGAGGCTTTCTGTTGATATGGGATTTGAGGTTGGGATTGAGGAACATAAGCTGGTTGTGGGATAAATGGATTGCTTTGTGGAGGTAAGGTATAAGATAGTTGAGAGGCTTGGGGAAAGGATCGGGGGGCTTGTGGGGTTTGACCAATATATGTGGGTTGTGCCCCCATTTGGGATGGTATCTGCAAATAATTGGTGGTTGGCTGGGGTGGTGGATTACCTCCTAGAAGTGGCATTGAAAAGTAGTTGGTAATTGGAGGTAATGGATTAGTTGGTGGTGGAGGTGGTGGGAATTGAAAGCTTGGGAATGGAACTGATGGGGTTTGATAGCTTTGTGGTTGGATTTGGAATCTTGGTAGAGTGGTGGCAGGGGCTGGGGTCACTTGGGAGCTTGGTAGAAAATTGGTAGTAGCTTGTGGGATTTGATAGCTTTGTGGAGTGAGGGTAGTAGCTTGTAGATTTGTGGCTAATGGTATTGAGCTCCCAAGACCTAATGGAAATGATGGGATTGTGCGTTGGGCTGCAGTGAACAAGCTGGGGGTGATGAAAGATTGATTACTTGGCCCCATGGGTGGCATCCCTATTGTATATTGATGAGGTTGGCCAAAGATGCTAGCACTGATTTGGGAGATGGGTGGATTTGGAAGGCTGGGTTGGGGAGCAGTAGCAGCAATAGTGAAGGGGGTGAACAGTGAGTTGTTTTGGGTAAAGGGAGTTTGGAGCAGAGAGGTATGAACCAAGGATGGAGTGGTGGTGGCTGGGTTGGCTTGTGGCATGGAGATTTCAACTTGGGTGGATGATGGTATGTTTGGGTCTGTTGGATCATATGGATTGGTTGGAGGCTATTCTTTTGGCATATATTGAGGATAATTTGGATCATAAGAGCCTATGGGTGGTGGTAGCTACCCAAAAAATGGGTGAGATGGATCTGATAATGGAGGGGGTCTTCCAAAGTCAAAGGTTCCTACATTTTCCCTTCAAAAATTAGCCATGATTGTCTCTTTGTTCTTGTCTATAATGGCATTTACCAATACTGCATTTCCTGGTTGGTTCATGAAAGCTTCAATGTCAGTACATGATGGCATAGCTTTCTCTGGGCTGAAGGATGGCTGAGTGCTCAAGGGGGGTGAGGCTGTTCGATCCAAATGATAGGGCTCCATTTTTTCTTTCTTCTTGGCTAAGCAAGTGACGGGTGGCATGAAAAATGCTCCTAGGGATGAGATGCAATAATGTTGATGGATGCAAAAGGGGGAAGGCTTCTCTATGCAAATGATTTCCTAGGTTAAGGGAAAGCTATATGACAAAACCTAAGGAGGATTGGGTTGGAGATTCTAACTTCAAAGATATGTTTCCAAAGCACGAAAGGTCTTCTTTCCTATGTGCAAGCTTGGTGGTGATTGTGTCAACTTAAGGATAGACTGATGATCCTTTAGGAAGAACACGATATTGACCACTTGTGGATCCCAACCTTTAGCTCAAGGTGATGAGGGATAACAAGTGACAAAGCTGGATTACCCTAGACAAAGCTCTGTCAAAGGGATAACCTTGGTGAGATTGATGGATTTGGAAGATTTTAGGAGTGGCAAACTTTTGGCAAAAGTGACAACAATTTTGAAGGCTTGGATGTGAGGTTTTGATTGCTGGCTAGATGGTTTGATTCTAAATGAGATGGATGAGCTAATAATGCTTAAGGGGATGACCTAAGATGGCTGGATTTTCTACAAAGATGACTCTAAAGTGAAGCTTATCCAAGAAGATGTGGAGAAACAAGGGTGTCTAATCATAGAAATCATGCCTAGTTGGTAAGGCATAAGCAGGATTAACTCTGGATTTTTGGCTAAATTTGATAGTGCACTCTAACCAGGCCTCTTGAAGTGCTTTGTCGATAGCTTTGTCCTCTAATTTTTGGAGTTTGGCAATTTGTGGGCTTGGTGTTATTTCTTTTCTCTTGGCTAAAAGTTCTTGGTATGCTAGAGATGGCTTGAGTTTAACTTTGTGGAACTTCTGTTTGGATTTGGGTTGCTCTGACATCAATTCCTGAATCTGCTTGGCTTTGAGAGATCTTGGTTTTTTTGCTTCAACTCGTTCAACTTCTGGAATAGGCAGTGACTACGCTAAGTATGCCCTAAGCTAGGATTGACCAAGTTTGGCAAACATTCATTCAACAAATAAAAGATCAAGCAATAGATAGAAACAACCAGATAGAAGTTTTTGATTCTTAGAAAGTGATACTTGCGCCAAGGAGTGTGTATGTTCTACAAATGTTTTGATCAGTCACCTCAAACACATTAACATCCTAGATGGTTGTCTACAAGGCTAACAGTTGGTTTAGCTAAGGAGTCCTCGATATACCCAAGGTACGTGAGGCCCAAATCCGTAGATGAGACCAAAAAGATGTCACACAGCCGAGAGGAGTGGTAACCCACTTCTTCTCTTTCACTTCTCAAGGGTATAAAGTTCCTTGAGGCTTAGCCCGAGTGACAAAATCTTGATCCCAAGAGAGGTGTCTTTCGATTCACCTTCCGATTCTTATACTCTGCTAGAACGTTGGAGTTGAGGTCGTCCAAGGGGTGATGAAATCCCCAAGCAGGCCTCTTAAAAAAAAATAAGGTTTTGGATCCTAATCTTATGCACCCAAGATGGCCTTGAAAGATGACAAGGGGAGAGAAGACTTGGATGACCTTGGGCTAAAAAACATGCTTGTTCTTTTACCAACTGACTCTTATGTGTGCTAATCTAGACTTTGCAAGCACTCATGTTTAAGAGACAATGTTCAATTCCAACTTGAAGCGCCAACAAAAGTAAATCGATCGAAGAATGCAAACAATAAGAAGAGTTAGGGTCAACAAAAGCAAACTTGTGCGCCCAGAGGCCCTCCACGTCAAGTATCGATTAATTTTCTTTAAGGCATTCAAGATTGAGTGTGAGTTTGTTTTAAGCCCAAAACAAAAGTGTGTGAGATTCGATTTCAAGCGTGCGCCCAGAGGCTCTCCACGTCAGTTGCTGTTCAATTTTAGTGCCCAAACTTGAAGTGTGATCGATTTAATCTAGAGTTTTGATCATTTAAGAATTTTGATAAAGTTAAAGCAAACATTCAAGGACCAAGTGAGTGAGTTATATTGTGGAACATTTAACACCTTTTTCAAGTAGACCCATCCCCATAAATGGCGCTGAGATTGCAACCAAAGGTTAATATTTGATGGGTGATTAGAAAAGAGGTGAGTCCAAGGAACTACTCAAATTGATTTTTGCAAATTTGAATTTTAACTTAACAAGGTTTCTTAAATGTCCAAAAATCAAACTTTACCTAGATTGCATGTGGAAAAAAGATTTGTTTTGTTCAATTTTTAGAAGCTCCAAATGAAGTGTTTGATATTGCAATGGTTAATTGATCCTTAGAATTCAAGATTGGATTTGTTGTTTTAATCATGCATTCAAGGAAAATTTGATTTTAATCCATGGCATTCAAGAGTGATTTTAGCAACATGCATTCAAAGACAAGTGGTTAAACATTCAAGTGTTTTCTTTTGAGCATTCAAGATTGAGATTTTGTGTGTTGTTTTAAGAACTTTGAAGTGCTTTGTTTTAACCTTAGATCATTCAAGATTGTTTTGGACTCAAAAGTGAAAATGACTCTTTGGACTTTGGTTTTCATTCAAGATTTTGTATTCTAGTTTGCATATTTTAAGCCCAAAAATGATATTCCTAGATTGTTTTGATGCATGAAAAACCTAAGAAACATTCAAGATTTTGCAATAAGACATTTGTTTGGAACAAATAAAAAATCTTTTAGGACAATTTTTGGCAACCATTTAGGACTCTTAGTTTTCATGAGATTTTTTAAAAGAACTTTAGTGTGCACTTAGTGTTGATTTTGAACCTTTTGAAATGGAAACTTGAAGTTCTTTTTAAATTCCCAAAAATGAAGTGTTCCTAATTTTGCATGAATGCATCTAAAACCTTAATGTTGCAAGGATGCAAATGATTATATTGGTTTAGTTTCACTTGTTAAAAAAAAAATTCTTTTTTGCAAATTTTTAATTTTTCAATGGATTTAAGTATGATTTGGGGGTTCATTTTAAGCACTAAAAAGAAGTGTGTATGATTTTGCTTCCTTAAAAAAAATGGCCAAGATCTCCCACAAGAAGAAGAAGAAGAAGTAGATGGAATAAGAAGAATATAGACAAGAAGAGGAAGAAGAATTTCAAGTTCTTTGTCCACCTATAAGCTTGAAAAATCTTCAAACACTATGAGATAGATTATGAGTTCCTTTGTCTTCTTCATGCTCATGTGGACCTACAAAACCAATTTATACAATCCTACCAATCACAAAAACAAGAAAAATTAGCCAAAATCAGCAAATGACATACAAAATTTGACTAAAAAAGCTAATGAAGATGACCCATGCGGGGTCCCACCGGGCGTGCCAAAATGTATATGAGCAATGTTAGTATGCTAAATAGAAACTAAATTTGAATAAAGCTTCTACAAACTAAACAAAATTCATAAACTTCAAGATAGACTAAGATGAGCTGTTAATTGAGAATATGAACCATTAATGGACTCTCTCAATAAGAAGCTCTCTTGTTGAGTAGCTTTATCTAAATGGATAGGATGTATGCTCAATATGCTTCCAAAGGCTTCAATGGATGATTGTGAATTTTTAGTGTGGATAGATGGCTTTAGTATGGATTTGGCTCTCAAAATAGCATTATAACTTTACTTCATTAATTGTGTTATTTTGCAAAGGGGAAGGATCCAATTTATAGGCAAGAGGCTTGAGGGATTGAGGGCTAAGATGCAAGGATGGGAAAAAGCTCATGGAGGGCTCAGATTGCATGAGAAGAGAGCACATGGATTGTGCTTCCTTATAGCCAATCAAGCATGGTGAGAGGATGGAGGAAAGGGGAAGGATGAGTCAACAAAGGAAACTCAAGAGATAAAATCTTCATAAAGACCCTCATAATGACTTGTAAGAGTCATTTATGACCTAGTGGACTTCATAAAGTTTTATGGTTGAGATATTTTGAGGGTGATGAGAGAAATTTTGACTTGGACTTGATTAGGAAGGTTTTAAGTTTGTTTAGGCTTGTGCAAATGATTAGAGGATGGATTAGGATGGTTTAGGATTAGCTTAGGGATAGGCAAGTGGATGGCATTTAATGAGGGTGGGTGAAGGAGGAGATATTTGTTAACTTTGGCTTGGGTTAGTAAGTTTTAACCCATGTTTAGAGAATGTGACAAGGTTAAGAGGGGATTAGGATTAGGTTTAAAGACATCTTCTAGAAGAGTCTAGACTTTGGATGAGGATAAAGACTTCCTAGAATAGTCTAGAATTTCCTAAGATGAGGATGAAGACTTTCTAGAAGAGTCTAGAACTTCTTAGGATGAGGATAAATTAGATTTTTAGGAAATAAATAAAGTTTTATTTATTTCAAGGGTTTGGGTTGAGGAGATATTTATTAAAACTTTTTAAATAAACATGAGGATTAATATTTAATCTTAATTAAATATTTTGAGTTGGGATTAGGGGTAGGAAATGATGGGATTAGCCTTTAATCAAAATTAAAGAAGGATTAGAAGATTTTGGAAGAGGTTATTGGTCATAAGAAAATTGGCCAAGTTTTGGGCAAAAAATAAATTTTTTATTTATTTTAGGATTTTTGGTCAATTTATTAATTAAATAATTAATAAATAAGGAAATAATGTTTAAATAAGATTTAAACATTTTTGGGAGGGATTCCTTAATTAAATATTTTTAATTAAGATAAAGGGATTTAATGGCATAAAAATTAATTAAATAATTAATTAAATAATTAATTAAATAATTAATTAATAAATGATGATGTCATCAGGGATTTTTTCAAAAATAAAAATACTTTATTTTTTAAAGGATTTTTAGGTGTCTACAATTTCAACTCTAGAGATCAATTTTATTGGTTCATATGTTTTTTCATGGGTTGTACTATTTATTGTATAAGCCTTATGTCTTTTCTTTTCTTTGTTGACATCCTTTTGTAGTATTTTTGCAAATGCACTAAGATAAAGTATCACCCTATGGAATTTTGGGATCTTGCACATCTTTTTGTTTTTTTGTACTCGCACTATATTATAAAGTTCCTTTGGGGGATTCATGTTGGCCATATTTTCCATCTTCTTTTGTCAAGTGAGTGTTTCATTCATGACATTAGCCTTGTGATGTGTTGATGACACATGGCATTATAGGTGCTTGTACTTCTTTTGCACTCTCGATGTTCCTAGCTCTTCTTTCTATAGGAGTTATTGCATTCATTCTTAGTGTTCATGTCTTACTTTTCTGTATTATAGGGGGGTTATGTTGGTTATATTTCTTTCTTCACTCAATGAAGTGAGCTATGTATTTAGTATTGATCCTATGTACTAGGAGATTGGAGTGGTTGGATACCTATGCATTTCAGTGAGATGGATCATTTACCATATAGACATTCTTTCATTCCTATTTTTGTAGGCCATGAAGACACCTTCCATCTTTGATTAATCAACTCTTCAAACTTAGTCTTCTCTACCTGGTCATGTTCTATATAGTGGAGGTTCTTTGAATCAGCAGTTTGGGAATGTTTGTAGCTTCATGCTTCAATAGTGTTCTTTATTGTCATCCTTTTGTTCCTATTTTCTAGAATATTCTTTCCATCTCTTTTTGGAGTAGGGTTTTTCCCATGTGGTTTTCTCTATTTTTCTTTACAGAGATTTGGTTGTGCTTGGGTACCTCATCAAGCCTTGTTATCAGGACCCAAATTTCCTTTCACTAGTAGTTTCTAGGTTTTTAGCTACTCCCTAAGTTTATCTTAAGAGGGGTGTTAGAGTAATAAGATATTTCATTATTAATTAAATCACTATGATTTAATTATTAAGTCAATTATTATTTCTAGTTCACTTAAGATAAAATTTGGGCATATAATAATTAATTCTTTTATTAATTATTATCATGCAACCTAGGTTATTTATTTGTTAGGGTTTTGATCTCCTTTATAACGATGATCTCTCTTTGTAATTAGTTTATTTTTAATAATAGAAATTTCTCTTTTCACTCATCAAGAATGTCTTACCTATGGATCTAGGAATTTTAGCCACCATAGCTTTTGCTTCTCTCTTTCTGTGATAGGTGTTTGCATGTAGGTGATTCTTGGGAGCTATGGGGTTGATCTTTCATGAACTTTAACATACTCTTCTTTGATGTAGAACCACACATGGGATCTTTATCCTCTTTCGAAAGGAAAAAGGTTGGTTTAGTTGGTGTTTCAAAACATCATGTTTCAAAATCCCCCATGAGAATAGAATAAATCTAGGGGTAGCTACTTCCCATCTACAATGTACTCTTTTAGACACTAGGGCCAACTATGAGGCTAAACACTTCTTCTACTTTAGGCTCTAAAAAACCTAGGCAGGTGTACATCTGTTTCACTTATATGGTACCAATGTTAAAGCATACACTTAAATCTAAAAAAGTAGATAATATTCTTAATCTATAACACTTGTGCAGACAACATATACATGAAATAGCTAGAATCATGACATATGAACTAGATAAGCTAAGTGAAGGTAACACTTTTCAACTCTTCAACATGAAAGGGAAAAGATTTTGATTAATGATGTTGAATATCAGCACAACCCAAGGTATGAACAACAAAGGCATGCAATCTCCTAGCTGATCAATCCCTTATCCATTGGGCATAAGTTAAGTAAAAATACACACATGGATATCTGAGATATACTCATATATTTAGATATCTAATCTATCCATTCACCTTGTAAAGAAACATTTATCTTCAAAATGAAATTTATAATTATAAAATCCTCCCATGATCCCTACAATTTTGTTAGTGCATATCAAACAATTTACTCGAGCCCTTGACCTAATAGAAAAACATGCAATGGCATACAACTTCAAAGCCAAGCTACAATTGGACAACATGTATCTTATAAATATATCAAAAGAAAATTACAAACCCATGAAGATGGAGACAAAGTTTAGATTGAAACTTTCAATAAATCTTTCTATTAATCTCCTTGAAATCAATACATCAAATGTATGCAAGGCTCAAAATATACATAATAGATGATTGTATAATCTATTTTCTTATAATAAATTAAAATTGTTGCTCATAACAGAGAAAATGCTGAAGAAATGGTGGAAAGCCAACTAAGAGCTTGCTCAAAGAAATTTGGAACCAATAGGTGATATCACAGCAATGAAAAACTTTCTAATAAACTAGAACCAGCCCTAAAGAAAGAGAAAAGAAAACAAGACAGGATAATTTCCAAATTAGATCAAATGCAATCATTTTTGTCCACTTGGAAAATCTTAATTTGTAGATGAAAAATATCTCTCTAGTCTCCCTCCATAACTAAAAATAAGATATTTTCCTCTACTGCTCAAGAATGCTTGAAAATATATTTAGAATGATGAAAAGTGTAACTGATTAAGATACCATACTTGATTTTACCACAAGGGAAAAAACAACCACTAGATGACTTCTAGAGGCAAAAAGTAACTCTCAAAATCATTTTCCTCTGAATTCTAGGAGCCAACAAAATTTTATATCTACCTTCCAACTAATTTTGTTGCTCAATGATGAATTGTGCCTATTTGACTGAGAATGCCCTAGAAACAAAAAAAACTACTTATATCCTATACATGTTAGTACCTAAACAAATTTTGACTTCAAATCTAGATAGCTTGTCTTCTTCCAATTCCAACAGTATATTACACTACATGTTTCTAAAGAAAACTACCCCTATAGTGCTTGTTTGAAAATCCAGGCCCCATTTCATGCTTCAAACATTAAATTAAAAAATTCAAATGTTCTATAGTCAAAACTCTTGAAAAACATTAAAACATTTCAATTTTTCATATCAGGCTTGTTCAAAATTTTGATTGAAGTTAATAAAAATGAAATTTTATTATTTTATAATTTTTTCCTTTTTTCAATCTAGGTCAACCCTTTGTTGACCACTATGTGGCAGCTTTTGATTGGTTTAATTTTGCCACCTTGAACTACCATGTCAACGACCTTGCCACATGTCACCTCCTTACTCCATCATGGGCTTAACTCCTGACTTGACTCTAACCCTAGTGACCATGTGATTGACATGAATTTGCAACTTTGAAACCCATCCAGACTAACCATGATTAACACTTGCAAGGTTACAAAAATAAGGCTTTTCAAAATGTCACAACCTCAAACTCCATCTTAACACTTAACACTGTGATTGTGTGCCTGATAGTTAACATTTTTACACCATTGCATGGTTAAGGCCTAACCACGTGGTTTCCCCCACAACATTATGATTTTGTGCCATCTATCTACTAGATGATGCCATCACTGTCTTTACTACTTCAAATGTGTTTTCATTCAAAATTTTGATTCTTGAGCCAACTAGCATAGTCATCTATGGGTGGGGCCCTTCCACATGAGGAATTGTCTAAAAGGTGTGGAGCCTTTTAGACACTATACTTATTATGAATGTGGTATTTAAAAATGTGCAAAGCACACTATGGGAGCAATGTGAGAAAAACACAAAAAATCCTTCCTCAAAATCCTACACATACAAATTTGGCTCTCCCTTTAACATCTTGCATCAAAACCATTGGGTGTGCAAGTGAATGGAGCCTGGTTGAGAAAATAACTGGTGACAATATGTGGTGGCTTTCTACTTGTCTAAAAAATCAAAAGCTTCAAAATCAAAAAAAATCTATCTTAAAAGAAAGACATCAATAGTTATTTTGAAACTGCTCTAGCATCCTTCGCTTTCCTCAAACTAATTTGGAAATAATTACAAGTGATAGGGCAAGATGAAATGCTAGATGAGACTTTATATAGTTGAAGATAGCCCAGTCAACATGGTGGCTCCTTTAGATTTTTACATTGCACCTCATGGAAATTGAGTGACCAAGATGGCAATCCTCTTTGGCACAAGTTGTCGATTGGTCTTCTTGCAAAGAAATGAAACATAAAAGGAAACCTTGTACCTCCATTTTCTAGAGCATAAGTGACCCCATTTTTCCTATCTGTGCATATACAAGGCCCTTAAAATAGAAAGGGGGAAATGGGAAGAAGAGACTTGTCTATTTCACTCATATATCACTTCCCTTCTCCTTAATGAAGGATTTCCTCATTTCAACCTTCCCAACATAAGAGAAACTACCTCACTTCTTACCAAAATACAACCTACTTTGTTCCCACTATTGTGGCTTCTCCCACCTTGATTGGCATCCTTCCTCTTCTTCCTACAATGGAGCTTTGGTCCTCCATCTTTGAGTCAACCTTCTCAGCATACAAGGACCACAAGCAATTGGTGGATCATAAAGATATAAAACTACTTGCTCAGTTGCACAAAATCCACTCACATTGAAAGCTTCAAACATGAGTTACACCACTGACTCTCTTATAGCCTTTACAAGTGTAGGTCAAATAAATGATGTTTATGGTAGAATGATTTCCTTCTAAAAATGATAATCAAAGCTAGACATTGTTAAAGTTCCACCACAAAGCACTATATTTTCTAGAAGTTTTCATTGATTCTCAAAAGGGGCACATAAAATGCAACAAATCAATTACACTTGAGGGATTTCCCAACCCATTTTATCATTAGAAAAGGATATTTTTGTTTCTTAGATAGGAATATCTACATTGAAATTTCTCACACTCTTCAAAACAATCAATTAGCTCATAATGTCATGTAACAAAGTGATTCCTTGAATACAAGTTGTTCACCAAGAAATGAACCATGATAAAAAAAACTTCATCCCCCCTTTCTAAAAATGAATAAAAAGGTACACACTTAGACCTTTTTATAATTAACACCATTATCACCTTATCTTTAAAACATATTTTAAAACTCATAATGCTTTATTAGGACACTGAAATCAATTAGATCCCAAAGTGGATCTAGCAAAAAAAAAAAAATCAAACTAAAATGTTGAAAATAGATTGAAAAGATCATTGTTGAGAGATTATTGAAAGATGGAGATTGTTGAAGAAGACTATGTGTTTCAATCATTGTTTTGTCACTTATGTCAAACCTACTATTTGCTAGTAAAACAACTGCTTATAAGATTCAAGTACTATCACTTATTTGATTGATGAAGAGGATTTGATCAAAAGATGTAACAATAGCACCTAAAGGAAAGGTTGAGTTATGATTATGTAATGAAGTACAAGGATCCATTGAGACAGTGATGACATGATGTATTGATAATCTACTTAAAGTTACAAAGGTTGGTTACACTAAGAAAAATTAGAAGAACAAGTTACACAAGGTTTTTCTACTAAGCTTGACTAAGTGGATAGTAGGTGCCAAGAAAAGTCAATAAAAGTTGAGCAAAAACTTAGTTGGAGCTGAGAAAAAGTTCATTCTAGTGTATGCTAAGCAAAACGGTTAATACCAAGTAAAATTTAGTTGATGTTGAGCACCAGTAAACTTTAGTTCATGTCAAGTAATTTCGTAATCGATGTTGAGCAACACAATATGTGTTGAGCATCAGAAGCTTGACAATGTTGAGCTACTACATTATTTAAAAGATCATGGACTCGATGAATCTAAGTCAACAAGTTTGTTTTCTTGGATTGTGTGAACCAGGTGGAAGATAAGGTTAATGAGCTGGTGGCATAGGATTCAAGGTAAATCATTTTTAGGAAAATTTAAATGGATTCTAGGAGAAGTTTCTAGAAGAGATATGAGATATGGGGTAGATACATTGTATCCTACCTAATCCATCTGAACCCTAAAATTGGATGATGGAGAATGTGTGTGAAAATATCTTAATTTCCTATTTATAGGGATGGCTAGTCATGAAGCAAGGTTCTCTTGTGTGAGAACCTAAGGGAGACAAAGAGTTAAGAGTTTTGCTTCATCTAGTGACCTAAGAGAAGAGTCTGCAATGGCATGTTAAGCAAGAAAGGCTTAAGGAGATGAATGCTTGAAGGGTGAACAAGATATTAGAGCTAAAAAGTATGAAGGCCAAGCAAAATTGATGATTGAATAGAGATTTTTAATATGCAAGAAATGCTATAAGTTTTATCAGATCAAAGTCTTACTGTTACTCTCTAACAATTGTATTAGTCTAGGGTAAATCCTAGTGATTATGGTTGACCTAACAGTCATTTGTAAATCCTTTAACTGGGTGACATTCTAAGTGAATGGTCAAAAGTCCTCTAATAAGGCTCACTCCTAATAGGGTGACTAAAATCCTTTAATAGGGTCACATTAAACAGTGTGCATTATAACCTTTAATAGGGTTGGCATTTCACAAGGCATCACTTCAAAAGAGTGAAAAAGAGTAGCAGGTTACTGGTGGTTTTTCCCAAATTGAGTTTCCATGTAAATCATTGTGTCAAGTGTGTTGATGAATCTGTTATGTTTCATGCTTTACATTTCTACAAGTTGATTTGATAGTAACCTACACATTTTAAGTGACTGCATAATCTTATCAATGCATGCATGAGTATAAATGTTTTATGGGTTCACTAAGCTGTGAAAAGTTTTATTTATTCATCTAGACCTTGGATAACTAAATCACCCCCCACCCCCCTCTCAGTTATTCTAAAGTATTCCAACATGAAATACCTAATTTCTTAAAAATGGCCCACTAAACTCATCATACTAATTTGATTCAAAGTCTATCACTGATTAACCACTTAAAAGCACATTTTATCCTTTCTAGTAAATTACAAATTTCATGCCAAGGGTTCCTCTAACTGGCCTTAAAAACTGACCAAAATACCTATCTGAGCCCTAAAAACTAAGATGTAGATTCTCTATTCCATGTTCTTGCATCTTGCAAAATCTTTCCTCATGACAATCACTCAGCCCAAAGATATTGACTACCAAAGTTTCCTTCTTAAAACTACCTGCAAGCAAACATGTTAGAAAATAATAAATTGCATTCAATTTTGGCTTTGGAACCAAGTCAAACTAACACTTTGGGGCATGAAATCTAGGATATCAATTTACTATCATAAGAAGAGTATAAATCTATGATTTGGGCTCATGATGAATAAGAGGGCACATTCAAAAAGTGTGCGAAGTGGCATACTTGGAGTTGCAAGACTAGAAACACTAGTAGAAAAGTGATTTTCTCAAAAGGAATGGACCTAGGAAAGTGTGCAAATGGATTCATCATGACTTGCAAATTGGAACTTAAAGAATTTTTAGAGTAGAAAAAAATGGTACAATCCATTTGATTTCACCTATCTTGGATTCAAAGTTATGACATCTTAAACAAGGGTACTAATCAATCTGCATTTCTTAACACTAGTAAAACACCACAAATTACATTTGGAATCATGTTTGAAATTTGATCAAATGGGTTCATCATAAGTTGAAATCTGAAACATAACAAGTCTTTGACCTCAAGAATATAATGCAAAAGGAATTTTCTCATTTCAGTCAATTGGGTCAAATTTATAACTGGTCAAACAAGGCCTCCTAGAATTCTAAATAATTTTCATTAGCATGACAATAGTAAACAACCGACTTTGATGGATTTAAAACCTAGTCAAAACATTTTGAAACAACTTCAAAATTGAAATATAGGTTAACTAGTTTGCATGCTAAATGCTCCCAAAGCAATGAGTCATGAAACATTACTGGGTGCAAGATATTCAAATGAAAACTAGGCTTCCTATCATTGTTTGACACTTGGGTAAACATGCATATCTAAACATTGCTCAAAACGAAACTTCAAGGAATGACTCGAAATGGAATTTATATTCATGGGATGCATGTACAAGCTAAATGCAAGGTGTTAGAAACATTAAACACCTCTTAGTCCTCAAAAGGATAGTCAAGTACACATGCATAAAATTTTCTAATAGGGGTTCCAAATGACTCAAAACCTTAGAATGTTACTCAAATTAGGGACACAATTTTGAGTCCCATTAGTGGATATGTCTAGTAATGCATGTCCCTTGTGGGCATGGAAATGATTCAGAATCACTAGAAGAAGAATACCACTCTAACAAATCTCTCAAACAGCTGACTGAAAGCAAAAATAACTACTCCTAAACTATACAAATGATGGCCCCGAGCCAAGAAACTTCAACCAAACTTCTTACCTTTGTCATATACCTAATTTTCATCTTCATTTTCATGAGGTAAGCTTCCAGTATCACTTCCATTAGTTTTACCATTCAAATTAGCATCTTGAATCAATTCACTTGGAAAAACAAAATTTACATCTTCATGTTCATAGTGGATATAAAAACTAGGAATCACTTGAACAAAGTGATCACTATAAACATATAGATCAGCATGCTCAAACATATCAAAACTAAAATGAAAATCCTCTTCATTAGATGAATCATGCATTCTATCAACCTTGAATATGAAAGTTTCATATTCAATTTGGGGAAGAAGATCACATATACCTTGAAACTGTGTATCCTCATGTATAACTAGTTTATACTCAAATGAGCAATCAAATTTATAATCACAAATATCCATGTCAATCTTTGAAACTAATCTATGTTTCTCAAATGATTCTTCACAATCAACAACTAGATTAGCAACCATATTAGAGAATCCATCATAAAACTCATTGCAAAATGCAAGTTGATTTTTAACAATAACTTCATCTAATACTTAATTATCTACTTCACAATGTGCAACATCAACATCACAATCAATGTCACTCCTAGAAAAAGAACAATCTGATCTCTAATAGCAATAAGATAATGTATCACTATCAAGCTCATACTCAACCAAATCTGAACATTCTATGTGCTCTTCAAAAAGTGAGTTGATAATTCCATGCAAAGCTCCCTTGTAAACATTATAACAAGTGATGTGCTGATCAAAATCAAACTCTTCACCATACAATGGATTAGTGAGAACTTTGAAACCATTTCTAATATCATTGTCATGAATACTTTTAGCATGTGAAACAAAAAAATAAAATCATCATCATTACATAAAGACATATCATCCACTCTATCAATGAAACATGTGAAATATAAATCAATACTACTTGCATTGTCTTCTCTAAGATGATTCTATGACTTGAGCACCAATCATTTTTCAACTTATCAATAGGTGTTGATGCATTAATTTTGGGATCACGTATATACTATTGATTAGAACTACATGCAAGCTCATGACATTCATCTACACAACTAGGAAATTCATCCTTATAAATCATCCCCTTATCCTCATATTGTGTAGATAATTCCTCTTCAAAACTTTCAATCTCAATCTAATTTATACAATTCAAAGATGAAATTTCATTTTTAGATTTAGAAGAGCCATACCTTCAATTGAATAAGAATACTCGCTATCCTTATTGCTCTCTTCTTCCCAATTTGTATCAGATTCATATGAAGACAGACATGTGTTATCATTTTCCTCACCCTGATTTGAGTAACCACTCTCATCATCTTCTTCATAACATATTAGATCAGCAATCTCATTTTCATCACTTGAAACGTAATTTTCAGCCTCTTCATCCTTATAAAACTGAGATGAACACCTTTCAATTTCATGATTAGTAACATTCTCAACATAAGGAAAATCATCAATACAAGAATCAACAACTGAAATTACTTCCCACATATATAACCGATTGAGTGAATTAACTTTCTCATATATTGTTGTAATACTACAAACATGTGCACTATGTTCAGTAAGAAAGGGATCAGCTCTTCTTTGCAACAAAGGCGACTCAACTTCTCATGTTTTATAATTTGAATTCTCAACAAGATTAGTTACAGTAGTAGGGATACCTAAATTTTTATTTGAATTTGAATAATCTACATGTCATTGGTTTCTCTTTTCAAATTCATCATGCCGAAAAACATTTCTAGAGAAATGACTCTTAGTTGGTCCATACTTTATATTGTTTTCAATCTCTATTGTTGTCATGTATACCTGATGAAAAGTCTTGGATTCTTTATCTCTCAACCAATAACTCATTTTTTCATTAAATTCATCAAGATAAATTACTAGATAAACTTGATCATCTAGTCTATACTTCTCAGGAATCTCATTTAAGACTCTTGCAAATATGATATTAAATTTAGGAACTAGTTCACGATTCCTGATTTGGATCTTCAATAACTTCTCAAAAGAATCAAAGATGCATATTATTTCCCCAAATTTCTCTATGAAGGTTGAATGTAACTCATGCCAAGATGAAATAGAACATGCTGGCAAAAAGGAGAACCAATCTCTGGCATCACCTTCTAAAGTTTGAACAAACAACTTCATATACACTTCTTCATGAGCAATCTCAAAATCACCAATCAAATCACTGAACATCTAAACATGATGACTAGTTGGATCCAAATGGCTCCCATTGAACTAAAGAAAATTCTTTCTAAGATCATACGACATGGTATTTGGGAAAACATGAATGCCATCAAAAGGTACTAGCAAGTATCTCTTGGAAGAAATAGATCTATAATTTTTATCCATGGACTGCATACTAGGTGAAAAGAAATTTTCCATTTCTTGCAAACTTACAACTCACTCATCAAAATTCTTTCAAAATTTATAACTTGCAGCATATTTGAAAACACTTTCTACCAATTCAAACTCTAACACACTTCAATAGGTAAATACATTTTTTGAATCTATCCTTCATAAGGTATGTTGAGATACATCAAACAACTCGTATTTAGTGTTGAAAACATCACTTGCTAGAGAAAATTTTGCAAAACTTACTTTCATGGAAAAGAAATCTCATGAAAGTGAAAAATACCTTAATTGTTGATGTCTACAAAATCAATCCTCTAATTTGGCACAGGTACAAACATGAAATTCCTTCACACCATTGATCAAAACCATGTGGAGTCACCACCTCCTTGAAGAGAACAAATGAAGTCACTGATGTGATTCACCTTTTAACAATCCAATTGCTTACAACAATAGATTGCATAAAAAACTTGAAAACTATAAATCAAGAACTAATATCTTCTCTTTTCTTGCCAAGATCTTACAAAAACTTTTAGATCTACACTACTAAGCTGAAAACCCTTGAAAAAAAATTATATGAAACCAATTTGCAGTGGTATAGATATCTTTAGAGAGTTGCCACTCACAATCATGAGAAAGATTTAAAACATGATTTATCACTTGACAAATTAGAACTGAACTTTCAACTTGTAAAACTTGCAAATCATCAAACACATAGAAAAGAGAGAAAACTTTTGATCAATTCTAGCTCTGATTTTACAACAACAATTCAAAAACAATATCCAATTGAATTGATTGAAGATGAATTTCTTAGTAACAACACAATTTACAATCAACCTTCAAAGCTACTACAACAAATGGATCAAAGATCACTAGGAGACATGAATTTTCAACAAATAAATGGAGAACACTTCATGACCTTATTGCTGTAGTAAATTCTGAACTGCTAGATTGAACCTCTTTTTAGATTCTCAAGGTTTGTCTATTGGAGAGATTAAATACATCCCCAACACAGTCACCATTTTTTTGGTGTTTCACAACACTATGTTTCAAAATCTCCAATAAGAATAGAATAAATCTAGGGGCAACCACTTCCCATCTACAACATACCCTTTCAAACACTAGGTCCAACTATAAGGCTAAACCCTTCTACTTTAGGCTCTACAAAACCTAGGCGAGTGTACCTCAGATTCACTTATATGATACCAGCTTTAAAACATACACTCAAATCTAAAAAATAAGATAATACCCTTAAGATTCTAACACTTATGCAAATAACATATACATGAAATAGCTAGAATCATGACATATGAACTAGATAAGTTAAGTGAGGGTAACACTTTTCAGCTCTTCAACATGAAAGGGAAAATATTTTTATTAATGATGTTGAATATCAGGACAACCCAAGGTATGAACAACAAAGACATGCAATCTCCTAGATGATTAGTCCCTTATCCATTGGGCATAAGCTAAGTCAAAAATACACATGGATACTCAAGATATACTCATATATTTAGATATCTAATCTATCCATTCACCTTGTAAACAAACATCTATCTTCAAAATGAAATTCATACTTATGAAATCCTCCCATGATCCCTACAATTTTGTCAGTGCATATCATGATATTTACTCGAGTCCTTGACCCAATCGCAAAACATGCAATGGCATACAACTTCAAAAACAAGCTGCAACTAGACAATATCTACCTTATAAATATATCAAAAGAAAATTAGAAACCCATGAAGATGGAGACAAAGTTTGAATTTAAACTTTCAATAAATCTTTTTATTAATCTCCTTGAAATCAATACATTAAATGTATGCAAGAGTTAGAATATACATAACAAATGACTGTATAATCTATTTTCTTCAAGAAATTACAACTGTTACTCATAACAGAGAAAATGCTAAAGAAATAGTGGAAACCTAGCTAAGAGCTTTCTTAGAGAAATTCGGAACCAACAAGTGGTATCATGGTAGTGGAAAAATTTCCAATAAAATGGAACCAACCCTAGAGAAGGAGGAAAGAAGAGAATATAAAGATAGGATAATTCCTCAATTAGATTAGATGCAGCTATTTGCCCACTTGGAAAACCTCCATATGTAGATGAAAAACATCTCTTTACTCTCCCTTTGTAACTAAAAATTAGATCTTTCCCTCTGCTACTCAAGAATGCTTGAAAATATCTTTAGAATGATGAAAAGTGTAATCAATTAAGATACCAAATCTGATTTTACCACAAAGGAAAAAACATCTACTAGATGACTTATAGAGGCAAAAAATGACTCTTAGAATCATTTTCCTCTGAATTTTGGAGCCAACAAAATTTCATATCTGCCTTCCAACTGATTCTGATGCTCAATGATGAATTGTGCCCATCTGATTGAGAATGCCCCAAAAATCACAAAACTACTTATATCATGTATTGGTCAATACTTGTGCATATTCTAACTTCAAATCTAGATAGCTCATCTTCATTCGATTTCGACAGTATATTACATTGCACATTTTTGAAGAAAAATGCCCCTCTAGTGCTTGTTTGAACATCAAGGCCCCATTTCATGCTTTAGACAGTAAATGAAAAATTTTAAATATTCTATAGTCAAAATTATAGAAAAATATTAAAACATTTCAATTTTTCATATCAGGCTTGTTCAAAATTTTGAATGAAGTTAATAAAAATGAAATTTTATTATTTTATCATTTTTTCCCTTTTTCAATTTGGGTCAACCCTTCATTGACCACCACATGGAAACTTTTGATTGGTCTAATTTTTCCACCTTGCATTGCCCTATTAGTGCCCTTGCCACATTTTTGCCTCCTCACTCCATTGCAGGCTTAACTCCTAACTCAACTCTAACCCTGGTGACCATGTGATTGACATGAATTTGCAACTTCGGAACCCATCTGGACTAACTATAGTTAACACTTGCAAGGTTGCAAAATAAGGCTTTTCACACCATCATAGCCTCAAAGTCCATCTTAACACTTTACATTGTGATTGTGCACCCGATAGTTAACATTTTCGCACCATCATTGTGGTTAGGCCTAACTATGCAATTTGAGCCGCAAATGCATGATTTCCTCCATTTTGCACCATTGACACAATTTCACTAACTTAACATTTGTTTCCATGATGTTGTGATTGATGGTTATCTTGACGGTTTCATGTCATCATGTAGTAAATTCCTAATCATGTAGTTTCCCTTGTGATGCAATGAATTTGTGTGATTTATTTGCCAAATCATGTCATCGCTATCTTTACTACTTCAAATGCATTTTTGTTCAAAATTTTGATTCTTGCACTAGCTAGCATGGTCATCCATGGGTGGGACCCTTCCACATGAGGTAGTGCCTCAAAAGGTGTGGAGCCTTTTAGACTCTAGTCTTATTGTGAAATATGGTATTTAAAAAGGTGCAAAGTGCACTATGGGAGCAATGTGGGACAAACACAATAAACCTTCCTCAAAAACTTATGCATATAGATCTCACTCTCCCTCTAACATCTTGCACCAAAACCACTAGGTGTGCAAGTGAATGGATCTTACTTGAGAAAATAATTGGTGACAATACATGGTGGCTTTCTACTTGTCTAACAAACCACCATCTTCTAAATCAAAAAATCTATCTTAAAAGAAAGACACCAATAGTTATTTTGAAACTACTCTAGCATCCTTCACTTTCCTCAAAACAAACCTACAAATAATTACAAGGGACAAGGCAATATGAAATGCTAGTCAAGGCTCTATGCAACGAAAGGCAACCCAATCAACATGGTGGCACATTCAGATTTGCACATTTTGCCTCATGACAATCGAGTGACCAAGATGGATATCCCCTTCGGCACAAGCTATCGATTGGTCTCCTTGCAAAGCTTTAAAACATAAAAGAAACATGGTACCTCCATTTTCATGAGCATAGACGACCCCATTCTACTTGTTTGTGCATGTACAAGGCCTTTTAAATAGCAAGGGGGAAATATGAAGGAGGTACTTGTCAATTTCACTCATATATTGCTTCCCTTCTCCTCAATGAAGGATTTCCTCATTTTAGTCTTCCCAACATAAGAGAAATTGCCTCACTTCTTACGAAAACACAAGCTACTTTATTCCCACCATTATGGCTTCTCCCACCTTGACTAGCATCCTTCCTCTTTTTATTGCCATGGAGCTTTGCTCCTCTATCTTTAAGTTGACCTTCTCAATATATAAGGAACACAAGACATTGGAAAATCATAAAGATATAAAATTGCTTTCTTAGTTGCACAAAATCCATTCACATTGAAAGCTTCAAACATGAGTTGCATTGGTTGGTCTCTTATAGCCTTTACAAGTGTAGGTCAAATAGATGATGCTAATGCTAGAATGAATTCCTTTTGAAAATGATCATCAAAGCTAAACATTGTTACAGTGCCACCACAAAGCACTATATTTTGTAGAAGTTGTCACTGGTTCTCAAAAGGGGCACATAAAACACAATGAGTCAATTATTCCACAATACTATGTTCCTCAATAGTCAATTACACTTGAGGGCTTTCCCATCCCATTTTATCATTAGAAAAGGATCTTTTTGTTTCTTAGATAGAAATATATGCACTAGCATTGTTCATGAACTTCAAAACCATCAATCAGCTCATGACATCATGTAACCAAGTGATTCTTTGAATACAAGTTGTTTACCAAGAAACAAACCATGATAAAACAACTTCACCCCCCCCCCCCCAGGCTTCTAAAAATGAATAAAAAGGTACACACTTAGACCTTTTAATAATTAACACCATTATCACCTTGTCTTTAAAACATATTTTAAAACTCATAATGCTTTATTAGGCTATTGAAATCAGTCGGATCCCAAAGTGGATTCAGCAAAAAAAACTTGAATTGAAATAATTGATTTCTTAATCTTAAAAATGGCCCACTAAACTTGTCATATTGATTTGATTCAAAATTATATAATTGATTGATCACTTAAAAGATCTTTTTATCCTTTTTGGCATATTGCAAATTTCATACCAAGGGTTCCTCTGACTAGCCTTAAAAACTAACCAAAACACCTAATTGAGTTCTAAAAATAGACATGCAGATTCTTTGTTCCATGTTCTTGCATCCTAAAAAATCTTGCCTCATGATGATCACTCAATCAAAATATATTGACTGTCAAATTTGGCTTCTTAAAACTACCTGCAAGCAAACATGTTAGAAAATAATAAATTGCATTCAATTTTGACTTCAGAAATAGGTCAAACTGACACTTGGGGGCACAAAATTTGGGACATTAGTTTACTTTCATGAGGAGAGCATAATTCTGTGCTTGTGTTCATGAAAAATAACAACACACTTTTGGAAAGAATGTTAAGTAGGGTTCTTAGATTTGTAGGACTAGAAACACTAGCAGAAAAGTGATTTTCTCAAATAGAATGGACGTGGGAAACTGTGCAAACTAATTCATCGAGACTTGCAAACTAGCACACTCAAAGAATTTTTAGAATAGAACACAATGGTATATCCATTTTATTTCACTTACCACAGATTCAAAGTTATGACATACTGAACAAGGGTACTGATTAATTTGCATTTCTTGACACCAATAAAACATCACAAATTGCATTTGGAATCGCATTTGAAAACTGATCAAACAGATTTGTCATAAGTTTAAATCTAAAACATAACAAGTCTTTGGCCTCTATAATATAATGCAAAATAAATTTTCTCATTTTGATCAACTGAGTCAAAGTTAGAACTATTCAAATAGGGCCTCCTAGAATTCTAAACAATTTTCATCAACATGACAACAATAAACAACCAACTTTGATAGGTTCAAAACCTAGTCAAAACATATAAAAAAAACTTGAAAATTGAAATATATATTCACTAATATGCATACTAAACACTCCCAAAGAGACAACTCATGAAATATTACTAGGTGCAAGATATGTTGAGATAATGGGTGTTGCACACATTGCATAATATTGTTATATTTTATTATTTTATTTTATCATATAATGTTCCACCTAGATGGATGTGCAACATGTAAAGATTCTCATGGAATATTCTTGATGAGTTGTATTGTAATATTGTGATAATATTTCATGTAATTATTTAATATTGGGGAAAAGAATTAAATGCCCAATATTAAATGTGGTGTTAGTGGATTAGGTAGCACATGGTTTATGTAATACCACTTAGTGGTTTTATGGAACTTGCTACCATATAAGCAGCCACAAGGGTAGTTGTGGAGTAAGAGAGTGAGAAAGGAAAGAGTCGAGCGGGACAAGGCTTGACAGGTTAGCCAAGGGAGCATTTGTGAAGGTTGAAAGCATGGCATGGGATGTGTGGATTCATGCTTGTTCACATAGTTTTCTCGGTTGTGGCTATGGCCATGAAGGCTTCCATAGTTGTATGGCAATGGTATTTTTTTGCTAAATAATACATGGTGATGGATGTTTTCGAAGGCTAAGTTTTTTCCTCAATGAGGGTTTCCCAGGGTATATCTTGTGTCACATTTTGTGGGTATGTTGTCTATTCTCTTACATGTGGATTTTAATTTCATGTTTATTTCAGATCTATTATGGGTTATGTGGAACTAGTTAAATTCTTTCTTGTCGAGTTTCCTTACAAGTTGTATCAGAGCTATGGTTTTATTGTTTGTAACCCTAGATTGGATCCATGGGAATGCATGATAGGATAAAAGAAAAGGCAAGATATATGAATAGTTTATTGCAAATTTGAGGGTTTTGGGTTTGTTGTTATGATGGGATGTTAAAATATTTGGGCATGTGAAATTGTTGGATAAAAGAGTTTTTCGGATGTTTCATTTAATTGAGGGTTTTGGGGGGTAGCTTGCAGAAATGACCTCCTGGGTAAAAATAGACCTCACCATTGGATCCGAGTTGACGTTTTCATAAATTTTGATATATAATATGCCCTAGTTTGGCCATGTTAAGAGGAAATGAAAGATTTTTTTGGTTTTAGCTCAAGATGGCTGTCAAATTTAATCCCGCTGAAATTTTCATCACAAAAAAAAAAAAAAAAATCACACTGAAAATGGTAAAAATATTGTCTTAGTAAAATGGCCATAACTTTCTCTCAGAATATCAGATTTCAGAGTTCTTATAGGTGTTGGAAAGCTAATTCAAAGCACTACAACATGGTGTAGGTTTGGTTCTATGATTTTGAAATTTTCTTAAGTTTTAAGAGCACAAATTAGGGCATAACTTGGGCATATAGAGTCAGATTTTGGACTTCGAGTAGTCAACAGAAAGCTCTTATAGAGCTCTATGCATTGGTTCAGATTTGGAGTAGGTTTGGCATGATTTATTTGTTGATATATTTATCTAAACAATTTATGGTGTATATTTTGACTATGGTAACATTGTGAATTTATGGCATTGGAGATTTAAGATTTGATGTCATTGTATACTCAAGTTTTGTCTCATGATGATATGGTTATCAGTGTTTGGTTTGGATATGTATGATGACTTGTTGGATCTACAAGTTGTGCAGTGTTGTAAGTAGTCTATACTTACAAGTTGCATTTATAGCTTAGTTATGAGTTGTCTTTGCCCATTGATCTTTCATTATTCATTCATTTTTAGATTGGTGGCTTGGATTTGAGTTGTCTATGCCCTAAGTCACATGATTTGCTAATTTATTTTCATGTAGAAGGGATGAGATGTTGTTACCAGGTACAATCATGGTGGAGGATTGCGGTTGACTATTTTATGCTGACAGGTTAGACATATTGAGAGCCAGATGCTCGGTTCATGGATATGATCATAGTGTCATGGATTTTAGCATGACATGATTGGTTATATAGGTACATCCTTGATGTTCATTAGCTTGAATTTTTTGATTCAGTTATGCTGGTATATCTCCATGGTCAAGGATCATGGTTATTTGGTTTCTTTTGAGGAGCTCATGATGTGCACTTTGAGTTCTTTGATGGTTTGATGCCCTTGGTTGATTCTCATTGTTAGAGGATAATTTTTTTGTTTCATCATTATGTCATGGATAGCTTGGATACATGGTTTAGTGGGAGCTTGTGATAGTGATGAGGTGACAGTGTAGGATTAGTTCCTGATTTGGTTTGGATCTTCATGTAGGAGATGGATTTTATGATGCCATCGGTGACTTGGTACCATAGTTGAGTGGGAGTTGTTGTCATTGATATATTTATTGAGTGTTTGCAGATGTTGAAGGTTTGTCTTAGATCCTGTTGCTGCAGAAGCATCTTTCACATTTGCATGGTGCACTTGTTTTCTTCATGGTATGTAGAGATGGTTTTCTTCATGGTGTATAGAGATGGTTACATTTTGAGGACTCACGGGGTTCTTGGTAAAGGTATAGTTTATGCTTTTATTTGGCACGTTATCCTTTGTGTGAGGATGGTTTCATTATTATGTCATGGTATACTCCTGATACACGTTTAGAGTTGTGACATGTTATAGTATGTTCATGTGGAGCATGTTATCTCTTTGGTTGAGATGGTTATATCATGTTGTCATGTTTATGCTCTTGAGGCCATGGTCGGAACTTTGACATTTATCTTGGTTTAGTTTCATGGTATTGAGTACACTGATCATAAGTTGGATACTTCATGATATTGCTATGTTGCATTTGGAGTTGGCATGGATTGATTGGTTACAAGTGCTCATGGTTACTTAGAGATGGTGGTGATGCTAGTTTCTCTTGGATTAGAGAAGTATTTATTAGGATGGTTGATGGTTTCAATAGGAAGTTCGAGGGGCAGTCACCTGATATAGACTTGAGAGGAGATTGTTCTTAAATGAGTCTTGGTTGGAGACTTGGGTATCTTGATGAGCATTCTCATTCCCCACTCTTGGTCTACTTGGTGGTTTTGTACTTAAGAGGTACAGCCCATTGCTTTTCTCAAGTACATTATATTTATGCTTGTCTTTCATAGATATGGATCTTGAGCTATGGTACATGAGTTAGTTCTAGAGGGTTCATTTGAGAGATAGTTTAGCATTGGTTATCTCCATGTGCATATGTTGTTCTGTTGGTTGAGTTTGGGAGATGGTTTTATATTGGGCATATTCCTTGGTTTAGGAATGGTTTTATGAGTTTGATCTTCTTGTGAGAGGATTACACCCATGATTAGTTATATGGTATGGTTTGGGTGTTGTTAAGACTTCTTGTTGGGGTTTTATAGAGGAGATCACACTTGCACAGTTTACATCTAGAGGTGTGTGTAGAAGGACATGATATACGTTATGATTTGCATGGTTGCTCTGGTCTTGGTTATCTTCTTGGATGTTTAGTGTTGCCTACATTGGATTTGAGATTGGTTAGAGATTGTGATCACTAGTTTGTGTTCATGTATGTCATGTGAGAGATGCGTTATTACTTTATCTCTTTCTTCTGTTGGTTGTGGAGAATTTGAGAGACTATTGGAGACTTGTTATGAGAGTTTTTCTTGCAAGATATCAGTTTATGTATTGTGGATGTCCTTGGTACTACATGGATTCACTTCTTTGAGATGTGATGAGTAGATTGGTTATAGATTTGACATTATCTTTTGCAGTGGGAGCTTCTTGGTATATATGTGGCAGGTATTGCTCTTGAGGCTTGTGATTGCAGGTTATAGATTGGATATGTCAGTAATATGAGATTCACTTGTTATACCTTTGAAGTATGGGTAGTTGGATGGGTTTGGCACTTTTGTGTGGGTGTTATTTTAGCTATGAATATTTTGACAACTATGGATACATGTGATTACCTTTGGATCAGGTTATTTGTGCTTGAAATTTTAGTTGGTATCGGATTTTATGATCTTCTAATGCAACAGGTTGGGTGGCTTTCTCTTTGGATGGCTTCTATGTATGTCCAGTGGCAGTGGCATAATAGGAGGTGAGATCATTCATGTTTGAGATGCTGGATACTTTGATTTTGTTGTGGCTACCAGGATAGAGCACTTGGTGTATTTTGATCCATGATGGTGGATGTGCTAGGAAGGATTGTTCCTTTGTTCATTTATGTGGCTACGGATTGACCCTATGCAATGTATACAACAAGTGGGAGATTATTGAGATAATGGGTGTTGCACACATTGCATAGTATTGTTATATTTTATTATTTTATTTTATCATGTAATGTTCCACCTAGATGGACGTGCAACATGTAAATATTTCCATGGAATATTTTTGATGAGTTGTATTGTAACATTGTGATAATATTTCATGTAATTATTTAATATTGGAAAAAAAATTAAATGCCCAATATTAAATGTGGGGTCAGTGGGTTAGGTATCACATGATTTTAGCACATGGTTTATGTAATACCACTTAGTGGTTTTGTGAGACTTGCTACTATATAAGCAGCCACAAGTGTAGTTGTTGTAGAGTAAAAGTGAGAAAGGCAAGAGTTGAGCGGGACAAGGCTTGACAAGTTAGCCAAGGGAGCATTTGTGAAGGTTGGATGCATGGCATGGGATGTGTGGATTCATGCTTGTTCACATAGTTTTCTCGGTTGTGGCTATGGCCATGAAGGCTTCCGTGGTTGTATTGCAATGGTATTTTTGCTGAATAATACATGGTAACGGATGCTTTTGGAGGCTGGATTTTTTCTTCAATGAGGGTTTTCCAGGGTATATCTTGTGTCACATTTTGTGGGTATGTTGTCTATTCTCTTACATGTGGATTTTAATTCCATGTTTATTTCATATCTATTATGGGTTATGTGGAAACAGTTATATTCTCTATTGCCAAGTTTCCTTACAAGTGGTATCAAGGCTATAGTTTTATTATTGTAACCCTAGATTGAATCCATGGGAATGCATGAGAGGATAAAAAAAAAGGGCAAGATATATGAATGATTTATTGCAGATCTAAGAGTTTTAGATTTTCTATTATGATGGGATATTAAAAGATTTGGGCATGTGAAATTGTTGGACAAAAGGGTTTTTTGGATGTTTCATTTAAATAAGGTTTTAGGGGCAAGCTAGCAGAAATAACCTCCTGGATAAAAACAAACCTCACTATTGGATCTGGGTTGACATTTCCATAATTTTGATATATAATATGCCCTAGTTTGGCCATGTTCAAAGAAAATGAAAGAGGTTTTTAGTTTCAGCCCATGATGGTCGTCAAATTTATTCCCATTGAAATTTTCGTCACAAAATAAAAAAATGAAAAATGGTAAAAAGAATGTCTTAGTAAAATGGCCATAACTTTCTCTCAGAATATTGGATTTTAGAGTTCTTATAAGCATTGGAAAGATAATTCAGAGAACTACAACATGGTATAGGTTTGGTTCTATGATTTGATATTTTGTTAGGTTTTAAGAGCCTTAAAAGAAGATGTTGTTTATTTTGAACATGAATTAGGGCATAACTTGGGCATACAGATTCAAATTTTGGACTTTGAGTAGTCAACAGAAAGCTCTTGGAGAGATCTACACATTGGTTTAGATTTGGTGCAAGTTTGGCATGGTTTATTTGGTGATATATTAATCTAAACAGTTTATAGATATATTTTGACTATGGTAACATTGTGAGTTTATGGCCTTGGAGATTTAAGATTTGATGTCATTGTATACTCAAGTTTGGTCTCATGATGATATGGTTATCAGTATTTTGTTTGGATATGTATGATGATTTGTTGGATGTACAAGTTGTGCAGTGTTGTAAGTGGTCTATACTTACAAGTTGCATTTATGGCTTGGTTATGGGTTGTCTTTGCCCATTGATCTTTCATTATTGATGCATATTCAGATTGGTGGCTTAGATTTGGGTTGTCTATGCCCTAAGTCACATGATCTTATGATTTTATCTTCATGTAGAAGGTATGAGATGTTGTTACCAATTATAGTCATGGTGGAGGATTGTGGTTGACTATTTTATGCTAACAGGTTAGACATATTGAGAGCTAGATGCTCGGTTCATGGATGATATCATGGTGTCATAGATTTTGGCATGACATGATTGGTTATATAGGTACATCTTTGATGTTCATTAGCTTGAATTTTTTATTTAGTTATGGTGGTATATCTTCTTAGTTGAGGATCATGGTTATTTGGTTTCTTTTGAGGAGCTCATGATGTGCACTTTGAGTTCTTTGATGGTTTGATGTCTTGGTCGATTCTCATGGTCAGAAGATGGATTCTTACATCATGATGTCATGGATAGCTTGGATACATAGTTTAGTGGGAGCTTGTGACAGTGATGGGGTGACAGTGCAGAATTAGTTCTTGGTTTGGTTTGGATCTTCAAGTAGGAGATGGATTTTGTGATGCCATAGGTGATGTGGTACCACAGTTGAGTGGGAGTTATTAGCATTGATATATTTATTGAGTGTTTGTAGATGTTGGAGGTTTGTCTTAGATCCTATTGCTGCAGAAGTGTCTTTGACATTTGCATGGTGCACTTGTTATCTTCATGGTGTGTGAAGGTGGTTAGATCTTGAGGATTCATGGAGTTCTTGGTTATCTTCATGGTGTATGGATATGGTTCCTCCTAGTATATAGAGATGGTTTTTCTTCATGGTGTGTGGAGATGGTTGCATTTTGAGGACTCACAGGGTTCTTGACAAAGGTGTGGTTTATGTTTTTATTTTGCATGTTATCCTTGGTATGAGGATGGTTTCATTATTATGTCATGGTATACTCTTGATACACATTTAGAGTTGTGACATGTTATGGTAGAGCATGTTATCTCTTTAGTTGAGATGGTTAGATCATGTTGTCATGTTTATGTTCCTGAGGCCATGGTTGGAACTTTGACATTGATCTTAGTTTAGTTTCTTGGTATTGAGTTGGATACTTCATGATATTGCTATGTTGCATTTGGAGTTAGCATGGATTGATTGGTTACAAGTTCTCATGGATACTTAGAGACGGTGGTGATGCAAATTTCTCTTGGATTAGAAAAGTATTTGTTGGGACATTTGATGGTTTCAGCAGGAAGTTCGAGGGGCAGTAACTTGATATGGACTTGAGAAGAGATTGTTCTTAGATGAGTCTTGGTTGGAGACTTGAGTATCTTGATGAGAATTCTCATTCTTGACTCTTTGTCTACTCGGTAGTTTGCTGCTTGAGAGGTATAGCCCATTGTTTCTCCCAGTTGCATTATATTTATGCTTGTCTTTCATGGATATGGATCTTGAGCTATGGTACATAAGTTAGTTCTAGAGGGTTCATTTTAGAGATGTTTTAGCATTGGTTATCTCCATGTGCATATGTTGTTATGATGGTTGAATTTGGGAGATGGATTTATATTGGGCATTTTCCTTGGATTAGGAATGGTTATTCCTTGATTTAGGAATGGTTTATGAGTTTGATCTTCTTGTGAGAGGCTTACATCCATGAGTAGTTATATGGTATGGTTTGGGTGTTGTTGTGGCTTCTTGTTGGAGTTTTATGGAGGAGATCATACTTGTACAGTTTACATCTAGAGGTGTGTGTAGAAGGACATGATGCAGGTTATGATTTGCATGGTTTCTCTGGTCTTGGTTATCTTCCTGAATGTTTGGTTTCACTTACATTGGATTTAAGATTGGTTAGAGATTGTGACCACTAGTTTGTGTTCATGTATGTCACATGAGAGATGACATGGTTATTATTTTTATCTCTTTCCTCTGTTGGTTGTGGAGATCTTGGGAAAGAATTGGGGACTTGTTATGAGAGTTATTCTTGCAGAATATTATTTTATGTATTGTGGATGTCCTTGATACTACATGGATTCACTTCTTTGAGATGTGTTGAGTGGATTGGTTATAGATTTGACATTATCTTTTGCAGCTGGAGCTTCTTGGTATATATGTGGTAGATATTGCTCTTGAGGCTTGTGATTGCAGGTTATAGATTGGATATGTTGGTGATATGAGATTCACTTGTTATACCTTTAAGGTATGGATAGTTGGATGGGTTTGGCACTTGCTGTGGGTGCTATTTTAGCTATGGATATTTTGACAACTACGGATACATGTGATTACCTTTGGATCAGGTTTTTTGTGCTTTACATTTTAGTTGGTACATGATATGATCTTCTAATGTGATAGGTTGGGTGGATTTCTCTTTGGATGGCTTCTATGTATGTCCAGTGGCAGTGGCATAATAGGAGGTGAGATCATTCATGTTCGAGATGTTGGATTCTTTGATTTTGTTGTAGGTACTAGGATGGAGCACTTGGTGTATTTTAATCCATGATGGTGGATGTGCTGGGAGGGATTGTTCCCTTGTTCATTTATGTGGCTATAGATTGACCCTATGCAATGTATACAACAAGTGGGAGATTTTTGAGATAATGGGTGTTGCACACATTGCATAATATTGTTATATTTTATTATTTTATTTTATTATGTAATGTTGTGCCTAGATGGACATGCAATATGTAAAGATTTTCATGGAATATTCTTGATGAGTTGTATTGTAACATTGTGAAAATATTTCATGTAATTATTTAATATTGGAGAAAAGAATTAAATGCCCAATATTAAATGTAGGGTCAGTGGGTTAGGTATCACATAGTTTTAGCACATGGTTTATGTAATACCACTTAATGGTTTTGTGAGAGTTGCTACTATATAAACATCCACAAGGGTAGTTGTTGTAGAGTAAGAGTGAGAAAGACAAGAGTCAAGCGGGACAAGGCTTGACGGGTTAGCCAAGGGAGCATTTGTGAGGGTTGAAAGCATGGCATGGGATGTGTGGATTCATGCTTGTTCACATAGTTTTATTGGTTGTGGCTATGGCCATGAAGGCTTCCATGGTTGTATTGCAATGGTATTTTTGTTGAATAGTACATGGTGATGGATGCTTTTGGAGGCTGGGTTTTTCCCTCAATGAGGGTTTCCCAAGGTATATCTTGTGTCACATTTTGTGGGTGTGTTGTCTATTCTCTTGCATGTGGATTTTAATTCCATGTTTATTTCATATCTATTATGGGTTATGTGGAAACAGTTATATTCTTTATTGCCAAGTTTCCTTACAACCTCTATAATATGTATAATAACAAGTGGCTTGTACACCATGACACTCAAACTCTCGTCTGGCTACATCTCACTCTCACCTCAACTCCTTGCTTTGTGCCCACTCATCTATGAGCTATGTATCTCAGACTTCTATGGTGATTCATGCCTATTGAAGCTCTCCCTCAAAGCCCTAATTTTTTTATCTCATGGATCATCCCCTCCTCTTACTAGGGCAGGTGGTGCCTACCTCTCCTCCTACCTTAGTTGTTGTCTCTCCACTTGATATTGTTGTACTAGTCTCGTTAGTCTCTCCTCATCATCATCCTCCTCCTCCTCCCCCTCCTTCTCCTCCACCTCCTCCATCTCCACTCTACTATGTTCTTGTATCCTACTACTTGACACACTTCCATATCTTCTACCCCTCTCCCTCCTCCACATACTCCCCTATCTAGCCCTCCTCAATAATGTATTTAGCACAATGAACCTTGGGAATGGATACCTATGTCTCTCTCATGCATAAGAAGGATCTATTCTTGCGTTTGTGGCATCCAAGAGGTAGTACCACTTCTCTCACTATAACCCCTATTATCTCTTTCACCATTTATCTATTGTCTAGCATGGGGAGCCATATGAGGCTCCTCACCCCTAAAGCTTGCATAGGTGGAAATCTTTGTTGACACCACCTATCATAATCTGAACTACCTTCACTCTTGTGTGATGATGAATCTCTCCAAAATTTTAGAGTTTCATCGTAGTAATGGCCTACTACAAAACACATAACCCATCTCATTAGCAACCTCTCACCAAACCTCACATAACCTATATGGCCTCCACTAGAAGGCTAAGAGCTCATCAAGGATGCTCTAGTAGTATGTAACATCACTACTATGAGGTTGTGATATGAAGCTTGAATATCTATATATATAGGGATACCTATGCTCCCTTGGTTGTACTCTTAGTCAAATCACTGCAATGTGATCCCATGTCCATATCTATGCTAGCACAACTATACATGCCCATGTGCATCCCTCCTAGTAAATGATCTCATGGAACTCATGGTACATATCCACTAGTATTTTTGGCCCCCATGCCATCTATCTCAAGTGCCCCACCAATTTCATTACCAATTTCCTCTTGTCGAATGGGAATCCCTTCTAGCTCCTATCTGTGACTAAGGCCTAAGCAACCAAGGAGCATACTATACAATCCATTGGATGTTGCTCCCCATACTCATCCACTAACCTCTCCCAATTCAAATACCTATCTAGGATAGTGACACCATCAAATAGCACATGCACCATAGTGCTCCCCTTTGTTGGGGTCTAGTCATAGTACACCTATGGCACACAAAACAAATGTCAGGACTCATAATAATAACCAAAATAAAGGAAAATGGAATATCTAAAACATGCTCATCACACTCATAGATTCCTCATGATAAAGCACTCACAATATGTGATACACATCCTCCAAAGTGATCATTGCCTCCCTAGTAGGTAGATGGAAGGTGTTATGCTTGTTATGCTACATCTCTTTGAGCACTTTCAAGAGACTATGATTTTCTCAAATATGGGGCATCTGTAGCAACCACCCAAACCCCATGGTTGTTAATTCTCTCCCTTACTCAACACTCAAAAATTGCACCAACTTCTGACCCACCACCTTGGGGGCCCTAATGATAAAACCCAAAAAAACCATCTACACAAACAAAACCATGCAAAAATCATCTACTGTACAAGTGCAAAAACTAAACTAAATGACTGAAAATATGCCAAAATGATCACAACTATATTATGCAATACTTCTTCCTAATGCCATGTGATGATTTTTGATATTTTGTATCATGCAAAAACTTTTCAAAGTACTCATGTGATACATTCTAGTTGTGTAATAGTTCACACCATTCCATGCAACCTATGGGTTATGATCATACAATAGAGGTTCCTATACTGGTGTGATACTTTATTATATCATGTAATAATTTATGCAACTTCCATGTGGCACTTTTTAATTATCACATAATATTTGAAGAAAAATCTATAGAACCTTAGGAAATGGCTCCAAAAAATCAACAAAATGACCTATAAAGTACGAAAAAAGAAAAAACTCAAAAAGGCACCATAGTTAGGAGGTCGGTTATGTGACTAATTGTGCTCAAACTGATGTCTAATGGTCAGAATCCCTTTTCGTGCCATCTCTATCTCTCTCAAATGCTCAAATGCTCTCAAAATCACTAGAAGACAAATGAATTGAAAATGACACTTGGGCCCCTTATATAGCCTTCCAACCCATTTTTGACCTATTTTTTGAACTCCTCCTCATAATCTCACAAAAATTGTACCCCTAGCTAGTTTCGACATCTTGGATATGTTTTTGGGATTGAAATGGAAATCCAAGTTCATCTTGGTGGTCAAAATTACATTTTAAAAATTCCTCCTTATTCTATGTAGTTAGCTGACCTTTTGAGGTCTAATCTTTAAATCTCAATGGGGTATATTCATTTATTCATTTCTTCATCATTTCTACCCTCCCACACTTCTTTCTTATTTCATTTTGCATCCATATCATCTTGCTCCTTGATTTGACCCAGTTATAATGCTTTATCTTCCTTAGTCAAATTTAATCAAACTAGGCCATTATATCACTTCTTAGTGGTCACTTTTGGTTTTTAATCACTTATATATCATCATGGACCTTGATTTATCTCAATTTGATAATATTTTTCTCATTTCTTCATCCCTTATACCTCATTTCAATTTTGATCTTGAGGGGGTAGGAATATTTTGCTATGGCTCTCTATTTCTTAGAGCATATGCTTGACCTTTCCATTTTTTCTTGATCTATCTTATTTGCTTGATGTTAGTACTCTTCTTGAGTTTTGATATCATTTCTCTATCTCCTAGTGTTCAGTATCATGGCTACTAGAATGTACACTTATGCTTTTCTTTCTCATTTTGCATTTTGTTCTTAGGAATCAAATCTCTCTTCTGTTGTTGCCTACTTGGCTTCTTCATTATTTGATGTAATGTGATCCCAAATTGATCACACATTAGTCAAAGAGGGGTAAATGTAATCACCTCAAAATGGTTACCTATACTATTAGCCCCCTTCTCAATATTTTGTCTAAATTATTAAATTATTTACCTAGATCAAATCTTTAAAAAATCAATTTATTTGATTTTATCCTATAGTTTGACCACTATATTCTAAGTTCACATATGATTAAAAGGAACATGGCCCTCTTTTATTAAATTAAAAGACCCTTTTATCTCTTATCCTAAATTGCACACATAAAGAATTTTTCCCAATTTATAATTTTTTTATATTAAAAAAAAGACTTTTGTCTCACATGCAGATGCAAAAGTCAACTCTTTCTCATTGGTGTAAATGATCTTTCACTTGCATCATACAAAAGTTAAATCTCCACCCTTAATTAGATCTTCTTGTCCCATGATCTCTACCATTCGTACTTCTTTAAAATAGAGAGCTTTCTCCTCATCTAAGGATCCATCTCTTTGCATTAGTGTTATGCTATAAGCTTTTCTATAGGTACTCTTGGAGCTCTTGGAGATCTTGTGGCTACGTTCTCATTTCTTGCATAGGATACTAGTTAGTTTCATAATGCATTAGCATAGTTTTTCTTTGTGTATTAACATAACACACATAGCTTAATTAGGAGATTTGTAACATTTTCACATGGCTAGCTTAACTTGCATATATTAGCTTAGCTACATTTTGCATAGCATTTCCATGGTAGTTCTTGGACACTAGCATCCTTTCTCTTATTTTTTAACCTCCCATTTCATGTTGTACTTGCAAGGGGTTGCATCTCTTAGGCTTAGTTGAGAGCCCTTTTTTCATATATTGTATTCATTTGCACTTCATGATTAGGGAGTTCTAGGTTGCCATTTGGGACTCTCAATCCATGGGATCTCTCAAATAGGACTTCAAGAAGTGTGCATCCTAGTGTGTACAGATATAGGTAATGCAATTGGAAATGTTGAAATACTTCAGGAAGATCCTAAAGGGACACATTATGTAGTAGTAAAAATATTTTTTAGATATTTGAAATGCACTCTTAATTATGGATTATGGTGTGACATATCACAGGATTTCAATCTATGTGCATACACTGATGTTGATTGGGTAGGAAGTGTAGATGGCAGGAAGAGAACCAATGGTGGAGTATTCTTCTTGGGAGGAAGATTGGTTTTTTGGATAAGAAAGAGATAGGATGGTATTTCACAAAGTGTGGTCAAAGTAGAGTTTGTTGCAACAATAAACAATTGTAATAAGGTTATCTGGATGAAGCAAATTTTGAAAGACATTGGGATAGAATTCACTAAACCTCTTATCATAGATTGTGATAACACAAGTATTGTAAGTATGTAAAAGAATCTAGTATTACATTAAAAGACAAAGAATATATCAATTAAGTATCACTTTCTGAGAGAAATAATTGCAAAAAAGAGAGATCTGACTAGAATATGCTAGCACAAAGGAGAAGATAACAGATATATTCACAAAAAAATTGGCAAAAGACATGTTTGATTATTTGAAAGGTATGCTTGGGGTAATGCCCCAACCTACTTTAGAGTAGTTGATGTAGAGACTACATCAACTCAACAAGTAGCAGAGAACTATTATTATCTGGACTATTCTTCCCCTATTGGGGAGTATATGTGCTTGAGTTGAGTCGTTAAGGACTCTTAGTATTGGTATTCTATAGTGCCTTTGGACATTAGAGCTTGAACAAATTATTTTGGAAATGATTGAACTTCAAGAGTCGACATAATCATATCTTTGTCATTGATGTCAATGGGGGAGAGATATGCACATGAAAAACATATATATATATATATATATATATATATATATATATATATATATATATATATATATATATATATATATATATATATGTTTGGGGAGAAATATTTACATTATACTTGATACATCTTTTGGGAGAGATATGCATAGTAGTTGATGATATTGAATACTAATGGGAGAGACATGTAACTAGAAGAGAGATTGTTGACTGATGAAGAGAATTTGTTCATGCTGGGAATAGATGAAACTAGCAGAATCATCTTATGAATTTAACATTTAGCCAATGCACATCCAAGGGGTCAACACTTCTTGGAAAAAATATTATATTCATCAACATATCTCGCTCTTCATTAGAACAAATGAATTGTCTCTTTATCTTTCCCACCATTTGATCCCATCTAGCCATTTTTTCTTTCTAGTAGTACTTCCTTCCACCAAATGTCAACATAACTTTTTAATAAGTTGTTGAAGTTTTGATTATCCTAGGATATTCCACTTTTTATTAATCAATTTATTTCTTCATATCATTAATGCAATTGATCAAATCTCGTAGCGTAAAATTTCTTTAAAAAATGTGGAAGCACCAATATTTGATCTTGTTTGAATTTATTAGAAATGCCCTTTAACAACCTAAATTTCTTAGGATCTTCTACCACATATTGTTCCTCTTCAAATTATCCTTCTTCCTATATTTCATGAAAATATATCATTGGACAATTTCTCAAAGCCATAACTTTTAATATGGCAACCAAATCACTCACCTATTAAGGTATTGTCTTTTATCCTATGTAACACACACTAAATTGTCTTGAGCTCAATATATTTGAATTAAGAGAATTATTTTTATTGCTACCTATTGGTGTGTCAAAGAACCCGTTTACATGATTATAAGAGAAAACTAAGTATATGGTCTAATATGAATTTCCTTTAGTATGAAATGATTTTCTTACAATTGTAAAGATAATAATTCTAATCTTATTGGTTGGTTATATAATGTCCAATCTAAAATTGATACTAAAATTATTAAACATAATTATAAAATAGAAACTCTCTTTATCACTATCATCAATTTTAGATATACTATTATATCTCTATCTTATTCAAACTTCAATTAAAAGTATTTTTGCAACATTCAATTTACATTGCTTAATTGTTTTTATTTTCCTATTATTCTATTATTTGTATGAAAACTAAGACAACTCTCATAATATAATTACGATTCTATCACAAAAATCCATGAATTTATCTACATAATTTTATATCTTTTTAATATGTATTTTTGCAATGTTCAACTTACATTAATATTTTCTTTTTATATCTCTAAGTTTTTTGGTTATTTGAATGACAACCAATTCAACTTCTCAAATAATAATGAAATTTAGTAGAAAAATATCAGATAGTCTATAGGATTTGTTATATGTATTATTTGTACTATTTTTGTTAAACTATGGGATTTGGGTATTAACCCCTCCTATAAATTGTAGTCCACCTAGTAAACATTATAACATGATTGATGATGATAGCACGATACCTCCTTTGGTACTACATGGATTGGGAGATTGGTTATCGTGACCTAACACTTTATCGTATGAATCTCTCGCTAATTGAACAAAACCTCCAGTCCCATATTTTCAACAATATTCAACTTACATCATTCAATTGTATTTCATTCAATTGTATTTTTAATATCCCTGTCTTTCCACTATTTAGATAACAACCAAGACAACAATTTCAAACAAATAACGTTTTATATAGTCTTAATTGATTTTGCTATATTTTACATGACTACTAAAATAATCATTAGATGGACTAGATATTGCAGCATACAATCTACACATTTTGCTCGAGATCAAATTGCATGGTGTTGAGATGGCAAAGTCGTAGTGTATAACTTGCTGTTGTAGTCATAGTGTAATTCTACTTTTGCAGCCTGCCAATATGATAATATACATATTGTATTATATTACCATGCCATCTTTTCTCTACAGAACTACAAATTTGATTGAACTAACAAAAGTCTAAACATTGACTTTAATATTATAATCCACAGGGCATCCGATTCCTTCAAATGCTCTCCATGTTGGATTCCACATTATTATTTGTGCTGCCATAGTTTTGGCCAATAGCCGGATTCATTTCCATTGCAACTAGAAAAACAGCATGCATATGACGCTATCAGCCTGTCATGCCTTAAACTCAATAGGTCAAACTTGGATATTTTTCCTTGTTGAACAACATTATTACATTGACCCATAAAAAGTTTTGAGCCAAAGTTTTCTTCTGAACCAACCAAAGAGAGGTCAGCCCATTGATGATAACATAACATTTGAATGTCAACCATGCTATATCTTATAATCATTTCCATTCTGCAACTTATTCAAAACACACCTAACCTTTTGCTATCAAACTCCAAATGATAAAGCCAAGAGAAAAAGGTCAATTGCTCAGAGACCCCATGAACAAAAAGTGAGCAAGCACGCCATACAATCATCTCTCATTTGACAAAGAAACTTCTGCAATAAGACAAGAACTTGTATCATTTTCTAAGTGTTTTGCAAGCACATGTAAAGCTCTAATTCAAAGCAAAACTTTCTGGCTTCTTTCCCATTTCCTCTTCTTCACGCCTTGTGATTATTTTACATGGAAATATCCTTCTTACATTGACCCATTAGTGTCTTTATAATTGAGCTTTTCATGCATTCCATGACTTGGGCTATTAAACTTTTGAAAATTACAAGGCATTGACATTCACCTAGCTTTAAATCTTGTGCACGCCTGCTGAAAAATATGTTGGGATAATTATAATAGTCTCAAGGGTCAATGCTGATGATATCTTTTCTTCCCAAGGTCCCTACCACCTACACTCTTACATATCCTGTGTTATCCATGATGTCACCTTGACGTCATTATTCATAGTTGCTTTTTGCTTGCATGATTCTGTAATATTTGACGTGCCATTGACGTATGATGTTGCTCGAATAATGGAGAGAGCTTTCTACTAATTAAGGGACAAGCTCACTTTTCTTGTATTATTATGAAAATGTTTTCTTCTTCTTCTATCGGATCCAAATCAATGGTGGCACATAGCCTGTGTTTCGCTGTCATACTTTATTGTCGAATTACTTCTTAATACCATGAAACAGATTGTTACAATGGATAATGGTTGGCGTGCTCTACCTTCCCCATTATACCAACTAGCTCATGTGGTCTACTTTCCCCAATATAGCAAATATCTGATCTCCTCTTTTTCTTTCTATATATATTAGAAATTGTTATTTAGTTCATAAGGTATATCAATATATTAGATACATTGTCGTCATGTGGTTTAGTGGTAAAGTTATCTTGTAGACATCTAAAATGGCATTAAGTTTAAATCTTCTTCAATACAAAAGCAATCTTGTAGACTACTTTAATGCCACACCTTTCAATGATTCAATAGGAAATAACATAGTTTGGAGGGTATAGGGCACATTTATTGATTTGCATTTTGAATATTAAATAACATTATTGAATTTTGTTTCTCCTTTAGTTTGGCATTGTAACTGTTGGACTAACCACCACCATTCCCCTTCGAGATTTGTGACATAACTTAATTGCCTTTGTGTTCTATAAGTCTAGTGGTTGTATCGGGCATTGATAGGTCAATCTTTTGGTGCAATAGCAACCCTAGCTTGTAACAAGTGGTATCAAAGCTTGGTTACATGTTCGAATTTCCTCAACTAACATTGAGGGGGGATTGTTGGACTAACGGCCAATGTTCCCCTTTGAGATTCATGACATGGCTTAATCGCCTCTGTGTTCTATAAGTCTAGTGATTCTATTAGGCATTGACATGTTGATCTTTTGGTGCAACAACAACCCTAGCTTATAATAATAACAACATATGGATGTTATCTTTGTTGTGTTTCAAATTGTAGTAGGTTTATCTAGCTCGAGTATGGATTTTGATCCTTTGGTACCAGATATTGGTTGTTGAATCTAGTTTGATAATTAGTTAGTTATACAATTAGTTTGGAGGGCATGGAACACATGAATTATATGGTTTTGAATATCAATTCAACGTTGAAATTGAATTTTGTTTCTCTTTATTGTTTCAAATTGGGGAAACATGTGGGTGTTATTTTTGCTATGTTCAAACTTGTAGTCGGTTTATCAAAATTAAGTATGGAGTTTGATTACTTGATGTGAGATATAGGTAGTCATCTCATGTGATAATTGATGTGCATTACTATTTATGCAATCATTTTCTTTGTTCTAAAATAGTATGCCTTCACTCTACTTTAATATCACACTTTTAAATGATTAAATAGGCAATAATAATTTTACTATTCATCCCCACACAAAAATTGTCTATAGTTTTTCTATTTTTATTTGTTAATATTTACCCTTGATAATTGAATTAGATGAAATTCAAATTACACTAATTATCCTTATACTTTTAAAGATTTTATATACATGGTGTTGCAAGTGTGTCTTTTCTTGTCATTTGATTATTTTTCTCCTTTGTTGTAGGATCAAGACTTAGTTTGCACATTTTACTTAAATATTTTTTTTTTGTCAATTATATTTATGTTTTGGTTTGCTTGATTGTTTTTGTCAAGTTCTCTTCTTCTTTCAATAATTTTTTTAATATGCTAGTTTATTAAATATGTAGAGCACATTTGTTGGAAATAATTCTTAGTTCAATGGAACATCATATCACCTAAAGGTTTTGGAAATTAGCCACATGCAAACCAAAAACGGGTTGTGTTTATAGAGGTTAATGACTTAGTGATATAACACTCCAAAATAAATCATAGGTCCTAATTTTGAGTCCTATGTGATGTTTGAAAGATAAAGATGACATTAAATCTAGGCTAAGATAGAAGCCCCATTTGTCTTTTTTTCTTTTCTTTTTTTTACATGCTCATGCTTTTATTTATGTAACCAACTTGAATTTAATATATAAAATATGCAGAGCACACTTGATGGAAAGTAATTTTTAGTTTGATGAAGCATCGTGCTATTCAATGATCAAATAATAAATAATAATTTTACCAATCATCCTCATAAAAATTTTTATATAATTTTCCAATTTCTATTTGCCAAAATTTAACTTTGATACTTGAATTCAGTGATATTTACTAAATCTATCCTTATGCTTTAGATGATCTATACATGGTGTTGCAAGTGTTTATTTTCTTGTCATTTGATTTATTTTCTCCTTTATTGTAGGATCAAGACTTAGTTTGCACATTTTACTTAAATATTTCTTTTTTGTCAATTATGTTTATGTTTTGGTTTGCTTGATTGTTTTTGTCAAGTTCTCTTCTTCTTTCAATATTTTTTTTTAATATGCTAGTTTATTAAAATATGTAGAGCACATTTGTTGGAAATAATTCTTAGTTCAATGGAACATCATATCACCTAAAGCTTTTGGAAATAAGCCACATGCAAACCAAAAATGGGTTGTGTTTATAGAGGTTAATGACTTAGTGATATAACACTCCAAAATAAATCATAGGTCCTAATTTTGAGTCCTATGTGATGTTTGAAAGATAAACATGACATTAAATCTAGGCTAGGATAGAAGCCCCATTTGTCTTTTTTTCTTTTGTTTTCTTTAACATGGTCATGCTTTTATTCATGTAACCAACTTGAATTTAATAAGGTAGCACAAGAAGAATGGATATATAGTAGGAAACTTAGTCATTTCAATAAGTGGGTAGGTTAGCTAGTTTGCAAAGATATATTTTGGATACAGTTTTATTTTGAAATAATTATAGCGATAGGTTTGTGGACATTTTTTGTTGGAAAAATTAAGATTTATTTTTTTATTCTTTCTTTCTTTTTTGTTTCTTGCACTTATTCAATAGTTTTTTGTTTGAACCTTGAACAATAACATAACCTACATTCTTATGATTTGTAAATTTAGTTTTGAGGGAATAATATTATCTTTTTCTTAAAACATAAAGTGAGAATGCAAAAAACAATCACAACTAAGTTTATGTATTTATGTTCATAATAGATCATAAAATCCAAATAAATAATGATTCACTTTAAATATTAGCAAATCTAATTCTAATTATAAATCATAATATTGGAACTCATCTACAAGTCTAGTCACATCAAAGTAACCTCCATGATTAGTTATTAGACTAATGACATTTACCACTTTTAATACTTAAGTAATATTGATGAGTTTGAACCCAAATTCAAAGATTGAAGATAAGGGACCCACTAACCATATAATCAATTCTAATTTTAAGTAGACGCCTTAATTTGAATATAAGTTTGGCCTTTAAAACTAGTTACACTAATTACATTTATTGCATCACAAATTAGTTAAAATAAAGTGACATTCACCTTTTAGCAAACTGATAAGAATAAATTTATATAAAAATTAATTACATGCATTCTCTTCTTAAATATAGAGTAGATGAGATTTAGAAATTGACATAACCTTTTAAATATTCTTTTACATATATATTTATTCTATTTTTAAATATATAATTTAAAGTAAAAGATTACAAATTTGATTTGTCCATAATTTACCCTTTTCAACTTGTAGCATCTCTTCCAAGATATAATATTTTTTTCTATTAAACAAAACATAACAATATTCACATCTACATAAAGTAATTAACTACTAAAATGAACCTTAAAACATTAAACATGATTTCATGTATTCACAAATATTATTTCATGTTAATTTTTGATCCAAGAGCCTTACCCACTTTGAAAAGAACCAAAGAAGCAAGAGCCCACAACTTTTTAAGAAGAATTTAATATAATATTATCTTGTACTTGTAATAGTACCAACATGTCCCTAGTAAAACTTTATTTGCTCTATTTATCCAATACCTACGGTTAGATAGATATATATTTACTCATAAAAAAATATTATATACTACTTTACACTTATTGGTAAGAGTGCAATAATTAAATTATTTAAGCCCATATATCTATCTATTTATTTGTATATATTACATTATATTTTATTTTATTTATTGAAAGTCACCCTACACAAAACCTCCGTTAATTTTCCCAATAAACTACAAAAAGCCGGTGGGTCGACATCAACTCATTCCCTAGGGAATTTAAGCACTAAATCTTCTGCACGCTCACAATAATATATACATTATATATATCCAAATAGTTTCAGTTCATATAATACTCAATGTATATATTGCAATATATTTGTTTGCAGGAGGATTAGGCAGTTGACATGACAGGTCATATGGGAGGTGGGGCCCTTACAGCTTTTAGGGGTGAAGAGGACAATTATTTTCTATAAAATTATTATTGAACATTTGGAATTATGTGTATATTCCTCTTTGGTGCGGCAATACAAAGTCTTCACGTGCAATATTAACAAATTTTATGAATTGATAGTGTAAAATTATTTTAGTTTAGAAGAGCACTAAGGCCTCCCCTTATTTGTCTTATAGAGTCAATGATGGCTAAAGATGAACCAATACATTCATGGCACATTTATGTATTATTATAGGCTATTCTAGGTATTTGATATAGAGTTGTAATGGATTTTGGATTTTAAGTTTGGATGAAAATGGTTTTGGTCTTTGGTAAAATGATTCAAAAAAAAATCATGAATTTATAGTATGACTTGAAATTATTGAATAGGAGAAGAGCATAAGAGATATATTTCAATTACTATTCGCTTTTGTACACAACTCTTTCTAGGCTTTTGATATAGGAGAAGAGCATAAAAGATATATTTCAATTCCAATTCGCTTTTGAACATAGCTCTTTCGATTATTAACTTATATGAATAAAAAATAAATATTAAAATTTATTAAAACATTTTATATGTAGTAATATGTTTTCTTCTATATCTCGTAATTAGAATTTGATATTCATTAAGGAAGCATATCAGTAGTTGTTATAATTTTGTGTTTCTACGTATCCTAAATCGTACATCAAAATTTGACAATTTTTAAAGTTATTTATGCATGCAACTTAATTACTTGTAAATATTATGACATCTAGATAGTAACAACCTATGTTGTGAAATATGTTAAGTACTAAAGGGTCAAAAAGTGGTCATTCCAAAGTGTCACCTAAAACATGGCCCCTTTTACATTATTAGACAAACAAAAGTTTGTACAATTGACCCAATACTTTTGCACCAATGCCATAGTAATTATGCTTTATCAATAACAATAAACTTGCACAAATGGTTTAATTACTAGCTTTTAAAAATAATACACGGCTATTGGCTAATAGATTATTTTCTAGTGGGCTTTTAATTTGTGAAATCGTGTATTTATTGGAGCATGGTTAGTAACTAGCACTCTTCCCCTAGTGCATGGGTACTAAAAAATTTGTGCATAAGTATTGTCAATTTTTGAGGTGGTTACGTGCGCAATTACTAGGGCATCTATAATTAGATATCAAATGATATTTTGGACTGATCACCTTTTCACCATTTTATGCATAGCAAGTCCCATAGCATGCATCATTGCCACTTAGCCTCGAGAATAATATCTATAAGCAATTAAATTGTATGTATACAAAGACAACACAAACAATATAGAAATTTAAAATATTATTTATGATCTGTAAAAATTTGATGTATAAATTGACTATAACAACTACTACCATATTCCTAATTAACATTTTCATTGGAAAAATAACACTTGAAAAATATATATTTTACAATTTCATTACTTCAAAATATCACGAATCAAGACTATAATGAACTCCTCTTTGATTGTCCAAGTCCACAAGAAAAGTAATTACTAATAATTTTACAACTTACCCACAACCAAAAGATTTACATGTCAAATTGCACTCGTCATTTAAAGTGTATAGCCTTTTTATAAGAGAGGCAAAATAAAATATGTCAATGAAGTTGAATAAAACATATGCAATATTATAAGGAGATTATATTAATGAAATTTGTAATTTTGTTGACTCTCCTTTATTGTAGTATTAAATATGCCTCTCTTGGAAAGTTATTTGTAGCCTTCTTGACTCTTCTTTATACTAATATTAATATGTTGGTGTTGAAAACTACAAAACCTAGCAAACATTTCGGTTCTTTGTCTTTTCTTGTCTTTTCATATAAGAAATACTAAAGTCATAATCATAGGTCACTGCTTTCATAGATTTCTATAAAGCTTAGGGACAATTTTTTTAAATGAATACTGAACTAGGTTAGGTGCTACTCGAGGACAATTATGTACATAAAAAGCTGCAAGTTTTTAAGAGGAGTATTTATTTTTTAAAGGTGTAGATCTCATTATTGGCTTCTTATAAATCAATGGTATTATTAATAAATCTTCTAAATGATTGTGACAAATATAGTACACAACAATAATTGAAATAGGCTAAACAACAAGTGGCACAAAGATTTTGTTTTGTATTTGTCTTAAATGTTTACCGTTTGGGTTTGGTTAAGTGAGATGAAGGGATTTATTGTGCTTTTCTTTTTTTAAGGTGAAGAAAACAACTATTAAAATTTATCTTTATATTAGAAATTAGGGAAATAAATTTGTAAATGTTATTATCAAAATAATGATTAAAAGGTGGAAGTAAGAAAACATATTATAGATGAAATAATACTTTTTATTAGAAGAGAGAATTGTGGTCATGAATGGGTTCAAATTACTTTTCTTCTATTTTGCAAACAAAAAGATACATTTATGTCATAATCTATTTTTTCAAAACATAATAGAATCTATGATTTCTAGGCATAATATTTTGGCATCTAATTTCCTACTTCTATATTTCTTTAAAGAGGAGAGATCTATTTTAGAATTTACTATAAAAAAAAAAATTAAAGTTGAAACTTAACATATTTTAGTCCAACAAATTGTTTCAAAACCATCACTATCCTTAATTCTTGATTTTCTTCCTCTCCTTTATTCTCAAAATCCTCTTAATACTAATGAGATTTAGATTGTGATATTTCTCTATTATACCTAGAACATAGCGTTACATCTTTATATTCTTTGGAATCAATTTCAGTACACTAGAAGAAAACAAGACAACCTTGCACTATCCAAAGCAAAAGTAGAGTCTCTCTAAAAAGATTTATTCTACAAAATTATCCATCATAACCCTGGCCTAAAAATTAGAGTTTAAAATATTTTCCAACTCATCCAAACAAAATCAAAATTCCTTCAAATGAAATCTCATGGACACATTTGAACATGCAAATTTGGAGAAAGAAAATAATTAAACTTGTGGCATAAGTAATTACATTGGAAATAACATAAATACCTTTTGTATGGGTGATTTTAACTCACCTTTGTACCCATAAGAAAAGGTTGGATGTATGGGGGATTTCAATGATAGTATGAAGGATCTAGTTGAATTCATTAATAAAAATGACTTAATGGATATGGAGATGCATGGAGTGAAGCTCACCTAGTCGAACAATAAGAAGGGAGTTGACCTTATCCAAGTCAAATTAGATAGACTTTCGGTTCCACCTGGTTGGGAGGGCCTAACTTCCTCCTCTCTCACAGGATTACCCAAGATGGTCTTAGATCATGCTCCCATCATTTTTAATTAGAAAGAAGAGTCCCAAGGGGACCCAAGACCTTTTAGATATGAGATTATGTGGCAATCCCACCCTGATTTTAGCACTAGGATGGCGGAGTGGTGGGGGATTTGAGTGGAAGGAACTGTTATGTATAGACTTGCTGCTAAATTGGAAAATATTTGAAGAAATGTGTGGCCATGGAAGAAAAAATATTTTGGTGATATTTTTAAGACTAAGGCGAAGGTGGAAGAAAATTTAGAAGAGCTTCAGAAAGCAATGGGGGAAGGCCTCGCCTCATAGAATATGATCCAGGAGGAGGATAAATATAGAAAGGTCTGGAAGGAAACAATGATTAGAGAGGAGACCTTTTGGAAGCAAAGATCTAGGGTGTTATGGCTCAAGGCAGGTGATAGGAATACTACGTTTTTTCATAGATCAACCTCAATTCATAAAAGGAGGAATACGATTGATAATATAAAAAATGATAACAATGTAAAGCTCACTAAAATTGAAGAGATGGGAAATTGGGTGACATATTATTTCAAGAACTCTTATTTGGAAGAGCAGAGAAATATAAGGGAAGAGGATAGATGATGGTTGATTAATTCAATGCCTATTGTGATCTCGGCTAAGGAGAATGAGGAACTTGCACATTTGGTGACTGAGGAGGAAGTTCGCAATGCTATCTTCTCTATGAAAGCCTACAAATCCCCAAATACCCAATGGTTTCCCCTTGGCATTCTTCGAGCGTTTTTGGGATGTTATTAAATTGGAACTCCTCAGGGCGGCTTGTGACTTTTTCAAAACTAGGAAGCTTCTCAAGAAACTTAATAAAATGTTTATTGCCTTGATCCCAAAGGTTAAAAACCCAAGGGTGCTCTCTAATTTTAGGCCAATTAGTCTATGCAACACTTCTTATAAGATTTTCTCTAAAATTTTGGTGAACAAGCTAAAAGCGATGCTACATAAATTCATTAGGAAAACCCATAATGGGTTTGTCCCGGGATGCTAAATTCTTGATGTTGCCACACCAACTAATGAAGTCTTGCACTGTATGGAGAAGAGTGGTAACCCAGGTATGGCTTTGAAACTTAATATCTCTAAAGTCTATGATAGGATTAATTGGATTTTCCTGTATGAAATTATGGATAAATTTGGTTTTAGTCAAAAGGTTATAAAGATGGTTAAATCAATGGTTGAAACTATCAATTACTTGGTGATGGTGAATAGTTCGTCTTGGGGGGAATTTTGGTGGGGAGAGGGGACTAAGATAGGGTGACCATATTGAGGTGATCTAGCAATTTGTGGATGACACCTTCCTAAGTGGGGAATCCTTAGTGAGTGAAGCTAGAGCATGGAAGTCAGTGCTAGAGATATATGCGGCTAATATAGGACAAAAAATAATTTGGACAAAACTAAAGTGTTCTTCTTCAACACCCCCCCAGTTATACAGAGAAGGATTGTTAATATGCTAGGGTGTAACACTATTGTGTTGCCAGACACGTATCTAGGCCTCCCCTTAACAATGAACGATGTAAGTAACTTTTTTTGGAATAACATTCTGGAGAGGATGGAAAAGAAGTTGATAGGGTGGAAAGGCAAAACCCTCATTTTTTCCCCCCTCTAGGGATTACCTATATATTTTCTATTGTTGTTCAAAATTACTCAAGGTATGGGAGAGAAATTGGAGAAAATACAAAGTAACTTCCTTTGGTTGGGAGGAAGTGAGAAGAATAGGTTGAGTTTGGTGAATTAGGATACAATTTGTAAACCTAAAACAAGAAGTGGCTTGGGAGTGAGGAAGATATCTAATTTGAACAATACACTGCTCACCAAGGTGGGGTGGAACCTGATGAAGGAGGAAGCAAAGTAGTGTAATATTCTGAAAGAAAAGTACTTAGGGAATCTAAAATTCTCTCACTGTACCTGGAGGAATGATCTCCCTATGGGATCTAAAATATGGGGAAATATTGTGAAAAACATAACTATGTTGAAGGAGGGTGTAAGGTGGTTGGTGGATAATGGTAATCAGATTAACTTCTGGGAGGACCCGTGGCTGACTAATAAACCATTGGCAAGAATGAAGTATGGCTACCTTTGGAACCACCTCCAAGAGTATGGGGGTATGGTTGCTGATTTTATTGGCCTAGGGAGGAAGTGGAAAAAGGTGGAGTTGCAATAGAATGCTCCTGTTGGAGGGGACTTGGTGGAAGAGCTAAATGATTTGCTTGAAGGGTATAGAATCTTGGGGATCATTCAGAATGATGAATTCATTTGGAAGGTCAATTTGATGAGGAAGTTCTCTATTAAATCTACCTACAAACTAATGTTTGATAAAACTTTGGAACCTAATGGCTAGGGAAAGATATGGTTCAATCATTTAATCCCAAAGATTAATATATTCTAGTGGATGACCATATTTGGGAAAATTCTCACTATTGATAACCTAATGAAATGGGGTTTTCAATTATCCAATAGATGCTATTTGTGTAAGAAGGCAGAGGAGAATATTACTCACTTATTCCTTCATTGTAGTTATGCTTCTAGTGTTTGGGGGAGGCTTTTACAGAAGCTGGAGGTGAACTAGGTGTTTAACTAGGATCTAGTGGAATTGGTGGAGAATTAGCAAGGCCCCTTTGCCCACCCCCTCCTTGTTAGTTTGTGGAAGATTATACCCACACATGTTTGTTGGGGTATCTGGAAAGATAGAAATAACAAAGTGTTCAAGAATGAAGAAAGAAATAAGGAGGTTGTCTTGGACAAAATATACGAACTTATGGTTGAGAGTGTTGATCTCAGATTGGTTTTGACAAGTGAGTGTCAACACACTTACAAAATTTTCTAAGTTGATGCTAGGTATAATATAGATGCCGAGTCACAATATGTGTCGAGCCAGAAATTCAACAAGTGCCGAGTCATTTAGATGTTGAGCAAATAGATAGTACCAAGCAAGTTTCAGATGTTGAGTGACTAATAGATGCCAAACAAAGTTCAAGTGCCAAGCAAGACAAAATCTAGTATGTGTTGAGCATCATCAATTAGTAAGGGCCAAGTAACATGGAATCAACATAAGTATTTGTGACTTCACAAGCTAAGATGTAAACTATTATTGAGCCAGCATATGGATAGATCTTGAAGGATTAAAAGATAAGATTGAATCTATTTTGATTCCTATGCAATCAACATGCAACCAATCAAAAAAATGGAAAGATTTGAGTGGGAAAGATGGATGAATCTCAATCATAGATTCATAACTAACCCTAAGTCACGAAATCCTTTTACGGAGGTCAAAGCCCCACAATTCAGTATGAGATAGAATGTGCAAAAAGAGAATGCATCCAAGGAGAGAATGCTAGCAAAGTTTGAAGGAAGTGAAAGAAGTGAATTGATTTAGAAGAAGGACAACATTACAGAATCAGTTAGCAGAACAAAGAATCAAGGCCACAATAGTTTCATACTAGATTAGTGAGGATCAGCCTAGGCAAAAGAAGGATCTAAAATTAGCATTAGCAGATTGCAAGTGATTAGGTCAAACATTCTACTATACTTTCTAACAAATTTATTAGCAGAATGAAATCCTATGGCGATAGGTTGGTTTAACAACAATTGTATAAAGCCTTTAACAGGGTGACATTTCAAGTGAATATTTTGTAAATCCTTTAGCCAGGTACACTTTTGATAGAGTGTTAAAATCCTTTAACAAGGTAGGATCTAACAATCCATGTAAGCTTTTAATAGGGCAGGAGTTTCACAGGGTAGATCATGAGAATGGTCAAAAATATGTAACCTTAATAGGTGAACTTTATTGCTACAATAGTGAAATATTGTGGGTGTCATCCCCACTCCAGTTTTGCCTTCTCATTGGAGGATTTCTGGGTAATCATATCTAGTGTCAAATGTTTATGTGGATGCATTTTCTTTACATGTTATTTTCATGCATGCAATGTTTTTAAAAGTTAAAAGTTTTATTGGTTCAAGTTTAGTACTTCTAATTCACACCACCCCCCCCCCCCCCCCCCCCCCCCCCCCCCCGCCCCTCTCAAGAGTATATTTCCCACTTGTTAATTCTCAACAATTGGTATTAGAGCTAAGTTCTCATCTAGAGAAGCCCTACAGCTTGGAGAAAAAATCTTGAGATGGAAGTCTACAAGTTGGGAAAAACCATTGAGAATCAGGAGATAGAGATACACATCTTACTGCAACAATTGGATGAAGTCAGAAATGCTTTGAGGAGTTCACTAAAGAGAAGGAAAGAGATTGCCATAACTAAGAATCACACTCAATACAAGGAGATTGACACCACAAAGTTACTTTCAAATGGTAACTCATGTGAGTTTGATTCAGTAGTTGCAAATCTCATGGACAAGAACAGAGCACAAGCTAAAGAGATTAGAAATCTCAATTTGGAGCAAGAATCACAAGCAATGCTGCTATGTGAATTAACTAAACAAAAGAAGAAAGCCATTGAGGATAACATCATGATTGAAGAAGATAAAAGAATTTTGTCAAACAGATGGGAAGAAAAATCAGCAAAATTGTCTAGGATCTCAAACATGCAGTTGGATGCCTTGAGCCAAATGATGAATGCCCATCATGAGTTGAATGTCAAGGAAATTGAAATAACTACATTGAAATTGCAAAATGAGCAACTCTACAATGACCTAAAAAGAGAGAAGGAGTTTTTTGAAAGCTTCAACAAGCTAAATGAAGCCATCAAGTACTTTGAGCAAATACTAATATTCCCTAGATCTAGTAAAGACACATCAAGCTTGGGCTACACAAACACTAAAGGAGTGTCATCCAATAATGCTAAAGAAAAAAATGACAAAGATAAGAACTCCAAACCCACTTGTCATCATTGTGGTAAGAAAGGACATACAACTAATGTTTCTAGGAAAAAGAATGGCAGTCAGAATACTAAGCCAAAGAATATGACACATTGTTACAAGTGCAACAAACAATGTTATCAAACACATGAATGCAGAACCAGAACCATGCATGCACCAACATTTGAAGGACGCTGCTACAATTGTCAGAAGTTTGGACATAAAGCCTTTGAGTGCAGATCCAAGTCCACATGGTCATCAAACAAGGGAAGAAGCCATGAAAATTCCTACAATTGGGATTACGACACAAGACATAGTTGTCACTACTATCAAGAGTATGGACACATCCCTAAGAATTGCATAAGAACACATTTTAGTGGAAGCTACAGTAGATGGTTGAGCCAAACTACATGCTTTGGTTGTTTAAAGACTGGTTATATCAACAAACATTGTCCAACAAGATCAAAGGCACCTAACTCAGACTCAAACAAAGGAAAAGGTAAGGTAGATGTCGAGCATATTAGAGGAGAGATGAATAAAAAATGGAAGAAGAAAAATGAAAGCAAAACATCAAATGAAGGGATCACTTCACCTAAAGGGTCAAGTGGTCATACTGCATCAAACTAAGCAAGAAGGTATGTGGGAATGATATTTAAATACTTCATCATACATTAGTTCCTAGAATAAGTTGGTACTAAAGATGCAAGGTTAAGTGTTCAAAAGTTTTTACATTGTAAGATACCAAGTGAAATTCTAGTGTATGCTGAGTTGTTTGCTAAAGTCAATAGAAGCTGAGTGTGTAGTGTTTTCCGAGTAAAAGGAAATTCTTATTGACATTGAGTAAGGGAAACTCCAGTGAATGCCAAGTGTTGGAAAATCAATGGAGGCTAAGTAAAGAAGAATTGCATAAGGAGTTGAGTGGACAACTATATATGCACTAAGCATTAAATTTTATGTAATAAAGGGTATAAGGTCAAGTTTTCAATCATTTCTCGTCATTACAAAAATAGAGTAAGAACAAGAAGAGCATAGAAAATTGAAGCTTTTGCAAAGATTCCAGCTAAAGATTCAACACTATTTCATCAATCTAAGGTATTTACTCAAGTGCCAAGCTACACAGTTATGAAATTTCTATATTTTGAAACCCTAGTTTTCAAAAATGGCATCTAGCTCTAGGAATCCCAAGGACAAGGATCTGTTTGAGGTTCAATTGATCAGAAATGAAGTAAAAAAACCGGATTTCAAACTAATTCTTGAAGTAGCTTACAAAAATGACCCTATTGGCACTTTGTCTATTATTCCACCTAAGGTTGTTATGGTGCAAGATGTCAGAAAATGTTACAATTGTAAAGTTGGAGCAATAGGTGACATGGAGATTCGGCAAGCTAATGAAAAACTTTGTGAGAATGGGGTATTAAAGGAGGAATTCTAGATTATTGAAAGGAAGGTATTAACTCGTGCCCTAGATTTCCCTATAGTTTTAAAATAGAATGGATAAGAATAGTGTTGAGTAGAATTCATGATAGATGCCTATGGTTGGAGGGTGGACCTATTAAATTGTCAAAGAGAATCATACACAGGGTAATAGGGTACCCAACCCTAGAATAGACAAAGACCCTCAGGAGTGATTCAAAAGAAGCCATAGAGAAGTACATTGGGGCTAAGTGAAAAAAAAAGGGGCATAACAATTGACACAATTAAAGATCCACTTGTAGAATTTTTTGTTAGGGTTATATCCCATAAATTCTACTAGTCAAGCCAACTAAACAATGTACCATGTGTTGCAGTTGATATGGGATACAAACTTTTCAAGAAAGATCATACATATGATCTAGCATAACTACAACTACAACAAATTATGGAGAATTTGGGAGCAATAGGGAGATCCAAGAGTGCTCACTGTACATTTGGATCAATTTTGATATGCATATTTTTCTATGTTCAAAATGAATTCCCCTCTTTTGGTAAAATAAGTTGGAAAAAAAATAGGTCTATAGCAGTACAAGTTAATGAGTACATAGAGTAGATGGGAGCCAATTTTGAAACCTTAATGATAAGCTATTTTGAAGACTTTAAAAAGTCTATGAAGCAAAGGCTCAGAATACCAGTTTCTCTAGTGGATCAACACATAAATGACATTTGTTTCTTAGTTGACATTGATTATACATACATCCAAGCAGTAGTACCAAGGGCAAGATGGCTAACACCACTTGGATATGAAATTAACATTGATGAGGCATCATCAACAATCACAACATTTCTTGCAGAAGACATTGATAAAAGTGCAAAACCATTTGGCACTTTTGATGTTGTGAAATCCAAGATAGAGATGGAGTTGAAGACTAGTTCAACCCTAAAGAAGAAAGATAAACTGGTCAAAAAGCTAAAAGCCAAATTTGGTGAAGGAACAATAGAAGCAGAAGAAGAAGAACATGAAGAAGAAGAAGAATAGGGCCAAGGGCCACTTGCCTTTTTTACAAGGCATGGGTGAAGTTGTTGAAGAGGAAGAAGGTACTAAGGAGGAAGAGCAAGCTAAGGAAGCACCTACAAAGCCAAAGCCAAAGAAAAGAAAAGCTCAAAAATAGCCTACAGCTCAGCCCAAAGGCAAAAAGATAGGCAAGCCAACTCTAGCTAAGCCTACTACAAGGGAAGGTACAAGAGATACACCAAAGGAGGCTAAGGAGAAAGAGAAGAAGAAGGCTACTGAGTAGGAAGGTCTAGTAAAGAAGAAGCTAAGAAAAAAATATGTTACACCTCCTGAATCAGATGAGGAAAGGACTAAATCTGGAGACACTAGCCAATTTAGAGTGCTAAGTCACACCACCAAGTCTGACTTATAAAATATATGTGATAATATTAGAGATAATGCAGATTTATCTAGCTTGAAAAGAATTGATTTTAATAAATTAAGTAGAGAAGAACATAACATAGTTGAAGAATTAGTCTACACTATGATGGCAAAGTTCAAGAACACTCCACTTGAACTTGACAGTTCTATTCCTGAAGAGTTGTATACTATTCTTGAAAATAAATGGCATTATTTCCTTAATATGAAAAAAGAAATAAGAGAGTCAACATTGGCTTGAGTAATGACTGAGCTCACACAAAGGAAAATAACCAAGGCAAATAAGAAGAATGGGGGCAAATTTGCACCCAAATATAGAGCATTTAGTATTCTTCAAAATAAGATTGAGGATGTGAAAAAGTCCACACAAATGTGGAAGTTAATTTATGGCCTCACAACTATAAAAGAAGGAGAAGAAGATCCCTTTGAAGGGAGAAACAATGGAGAAGAGGATGAAAATGAAAAGGAAGGTGAAGGAGAAAAAGAAAAGGCAGATGATACACAAAAGAATGATATGGCAATTGTTGAAGAGCAGAAAATAGAATAGAGTGTGCAAGACACACAATTACCACCTCCAAGTCCTCCACATGACACTTCTACACCTGCAGGAACAATAAAAGGAAAGGATGTTCCTGATAATTCTAGTCAAAACATAAACCCATTGATTGTAGAGGATCTCAAGAAGATCCTTGACCAAACAACTCTACAAGCCCAATTATGCAGCAATCCAGTGTTGGTCAATGTAGATGAGTTGTAAATGTAGTATCTACCTTGACTAGGGATAAGATGGCAACACACGAAACATCTTCTGTCATCTCTAAAGCTATAAGTGAACAACCCAAAGAGCAAGCTTCTCAAGATACATCAGCTAAGGTTGACTCCACAATCATAGTCACTACAACTACCAAGGAGCTAGCAAAGGACCAAATAAGATAGATGGATACCTTTTTTCCTACTGCACAAGTACAAGGTGCACCACCCCAGATAATAGTTATTGATAAAGACTGATTAGAGGAGGAGAAGGAGACCCCAAAGGAAAAGGAGCAACAAGAAATTCAAACTTTGATTAATCTTCCAACCTCTGGGACTCCAACAAAAATTCCACAAAAGTCGAGCACTAAAGTAGTACCACTTCAAATTTCAGCACCAGGCTCAAGTTCTACAAAAGTTGCAAGGGTACTTCACTATGGAGATCCTACACTAGATGAAGAAATAGTCATTCCTAAGTATGACTATGAAACCATGAACATTGATCATATCAATGAAGTGCAAGAGGCACTAGAGAGGAAGAAGAAGTAGGAGATACTTAGGAGTGAGTATAAATGGAGTCAAGCATTAATTGAAATAAAGGACGTCTTTCTAGATGCATTTAGCTTGCAAAAACTTGATGAAACAAAGCCCATTATGGAGCAACTTTCAAACATAGTGGACCAGGTGCAAAGTGAAGACCATGATGCTAATGCAAAGCTAATGGAATGGTCAGAAAGGAAGTTTCAAACAAAGGTAAATGAAAGAATATCTAGTGAGATAGCACTATCATAGGTAGAACTGGCCAAAAAAATTGAAAAGGTGCAGGCAGTACTTGAGAATATCTTCTCATTGTACTCAAAATTGTGTGATCCTTCTATCTTCACACAAGAACTAGCCAAAGAATCATGAGCTTGTAAAGGAACTTAAAGATATCAAGCATTCAACTACCCAAAGATCCAGCTCAAAGTGAGAAGCATTTTAATACAACACTTCACACTCAAAAGGAACTAGCTATATTAATAGTAGAAGAGGTTAACACAAGATCCAAGTTGGTGCAAATAAAAACCTCCCTAACCCCTCACATGGAAATTTTGCAAAAGGAACTAACCTATGAAGAGAATGTGATAAAGAAAGATCCCAATCTTTCCACATTAGATGGCTTAGTTTACCTTGCATCAGAGACAACCATTCACAATAAATCCCTAGAAGTTTCAATACAAAATTGGGATGTTGCTCTAAGAGTTGTAATGGAAGTGAACAAGAACTTTTTGGCTAAATATTCAGTCAATGTCTAAGACCCTTTGACATAAGTGTCAGAAAGGGGGTGAAATTAAAAGACAGAAAGGGGAGAAAATGTAAAGCCAGAAGGACACTTAAACTACAAGGGGAACATGTGAAAGGGCGAGCAAAACTAAAAGTGGGAGGAATAAAATAAATAGAGAAGAAGAAAAATAGAGCATAACAAGAACACATCGGATAAAGAGTATCAAAATTGAAGAAAAGAAGTATCGGTTGAGGCACATTAACTCAAGGGGAGATATAAAATTTTGAGGTATATAGTCTTTTACAAAATTTTAAACAATTTTAAAGTTTTGCATATATGCTTAACAGAATGTATATTATACTCGAGGAGATTAGTTTCATTATGAATAGTTAAGTGTTTTGATACTCGTGTCAAAGGGAGAGATTGTTGATCTCAAATTGGTTTTGACAAAAGAGTGTCAACACACTTATGAAATTTTCTAAGTTGATGCCAAGTATAATATAGATGTCGACTTATAATATGTGTCGAGCCAAAAATTCAACAAGTGCTGAGTCATTTAGATGCTAAGAAAATAGAAAGTGCCAAGCAAGTATCAGATGTCAAGTGACTAATAGATGCTAAGAAAAGTTCATGTGTCAAGCAAGACAGAATCTAGTATATGTCAAGCATCAACAATTAGTAAGTGTTGAGTAACATAGAATCATCATAAGTGTTTGTGCCTTCAAAAACTAAGATGTAAACCATTTTTGAGCTGACATATGGATAGATCTTGAAGGATTAAAAGATGAGATCAAATCTATTTTGATTCCCTATGCAATCAACATGCAACCAATTAGAAAAATGGGAAGATTTAAGTGGGAAATATGGATGAAGCTCAATTATAAATTCATACCTAACCCTAAGTCACAAAATACTTTTAAGGAAGTCAAAGCCCCATAATTCAGTATGAGATAGAATGTGTGAAAAGAGAATGCATCCAAGGAGAGAATGCTAATGAAGTTTGAATGAAGTGAAAGGGGTGAATTGACTTAGAAGAAGGAAAAAATTGAAAAATCAATTAGCAAAACAAAAAATCAAGGCCATAGTAGTTTCATACTAGATCAGTGAAGATTAGAATGGATAAAACAAGGATTTCAAATGAGCATTAGCAGATTTCAAGTGATCAGGTCAAACATTCTACTATACTTTCTAACAATTTTATTAGTAGAATGAAATCCTATGGAGATAGGTTGGTTTAACAACCATTGTATAAAGCCTTTAACATGGTGACATTACAAGTGAATGTTTTGTAAATATTTTAGCCAGGTACACTTTTGATAGAGTGTTAAAATCCTTTAATAGGGTAGGATCTAACAATCCTTGTAAGCTTTTAATAGGGTAGGCCTTTCACAGGGAAGATCATGAGAATGGTCAAAAATATGTAACCTTAATAGGTGAACTTTATTGCTGTAGTAGTGAAGAGTTGTGGGTGTCATCCCCACCCTAGTTTTACCTTCTCATTGGAGGGTTTCTAGGTAATCATATCTGGTGTCAAGTGTTTATGTGGATGCATTTACTTTACATATTATTTTCATGAATGCAATGTTTTTAAAAGTTAAAATTTTTATTGATTAAACTTTAGTACTTCTAATTCACACCCCCCCACCCCTCTCGGAAGTATATTTCCCACTTGTTAATTCCCAACAGAGAATATGAGTTGCAGCAAGTGGAGAAAATCAATGTTCCCCCCTATTGTGGTGGATGTCAGAGTGGCTAAGAGCTGGAACTTGGAGGAGGGGATAATGGAAATTAACAATTCCAATTTGTTGGCCAGGAAAAGGACACAATGGAAACCACCACCTGCAAATAAGGTTAAGCTCAATTTTGATGGTACCACCAATAAGGAGGGTTCGGTCGGAGGAGGTATGGTTAGGGATAATAAGGGAAGGATGTTGTTGGCATATGTTAGATAGCTAGGGAAAGTGTCTAATAATACTGTGTAAGTGATGGCTCTTTTTTGGGGTTTCAAATTGGTAATAAGTATGGGATGGAGAAATGTGGAGATTGAAGGCAATACAAAAAATCATTATAGAAAATTTTAAAGGTAACATGAGGGAAGGATGGTCCATTAAACATGTTATAAAAGACATCATACACTTATTAGCTACTTTGAACAGGTTCAATTTGAATCATATCTTTCAAGAGGGAAACAGTGTGCAGATGGGTTGGTAGCGTTAGGCCTAAAGTTGAAAGGATTAAGATGTTGGAGGGAGTTAAATGTCTTGCCAAATTGGGTAAGTGGTTTAGTAACTCAAAAAATTAAGCATGTTGAATCCTAGCTAGAGATTTAGTTTAAAATTTTGTGACCTATTGCTAGGTTGGTGGATAGGATGAAGTTACAAAGGATTGATGGCAAGGAGGGATGGAATTTGTATTGGTAATAATAAATTTGCATGACCAAAAATTTTGAAGTTTGAGATGAGGGGTTTTAAAATTATTTTCTCATGCATGTTCTTGTACGCTAGGATGAGAAAAGATGAAAATTTTAAATGGTTAGTTTGCATTAGGAATGATGGAAAAGATTGGGAGAAAGATAGAGGTGGTCAACATGTGACATTAATTTTTACTAGGGACACTATTATAATTACTAACAATAATGATCATTATGTTCACTTAAGGGATTTTTTTTTTTCCTAAGAGTGAATTCATTCTTAGCAAGTGTTTATGGATTTGGATGGAGATGAGAGATTAAGGGAAAATTGCAGAGATGAGAGGCAACCTTATGCAAATTGAGCTATCCACAATAGAAGAGAGTGCTAGGAAGCCATTACTGTGGTATATGCTGAAGGAAGATGGCTTCATTCCATTTATGGAGGTGCTAAATGGGCATGATGAAAACCATTCTTTGCAGTTTGTCAATTCCTAGGAGGATCATAGATTTATGATAAATGTTATCTCTTTCCACATCTCTGAGGAAGTCATCTCCCTGGTGATGGGTTTGGCTATGAAAGGAAGTAAATGGAAAAAGGTGACTAGGGTGGCCAATGAAGTGATTCTGTAGTGCTTCTTTTTGGAGGGGGAAGAACCAATTCAATATAGAGGTGGTTTTATGTCGGAGAAGCTCCCTGAGCCATGGCATGAGGTTTTTTTGATGTTGATGAAGTTAACTTTAGAAGGGAGGTATGGTGTTTGTTATTACTACCACTTTTCTCTCCTAAACCTTTTTCACCACCATGTTGTTATTTCTACTCCATTTTTTCTATTGCATAACTTAGTTGACTCAATTACTGATGTTAAGAAAAAATGAGGAAGGGTGTTAATTTTACCATTTTACACCAAGGGTTAACGTTCTAGCTGTATCAATTTCACCTAGCCCTAGCCCACTTGGGATTGTGAAAATTGATACTCTTGCCCATCCTAACCCTCAGCCCCAACTGGTTCCCCTTCAGATCATGGGTCCCAGTGCCCCTACCCCACAACCTTTGCCTAGCAGGTCTCCTGGTGATTTGAAGTCCAGACCCCCAAGAAACAAAGGGAGAGAGAAGGAACTAGAAGAGTCAAAGGAAGAAGGGAGATGGGCAAGGAGGAGGTTGGGGAGGTTAGCTAACTCCAATGCTAGGCAGAAGCTGAAAGCTAGGGCCTTGCAAGAGGAGGATTTAGATTTAGAGGATACAGACCATCCCAATAGAAGGATGAAGGAGAAGGCTTTGAATTTTGGGAATAGGAGAATGGAGGAGGAGGAGGAGGTTTCAAATTCATCTTGGTCTAGTTTAGGAGATGGAATGAAGGAGAAGAATGAGGTGTCACATGTTTCAGCCACCATTATGTTGGGGTGTCTGGATTTAACTTGGGACCAATTCCCTAATACGATGGATAGTGTTCCCTCCCCTAGAAAAATTTCTTCCCCTATTAAGGTTCCTCTCAAGGATATTACTAACCCCTTGAATGTGTAGGATGTCACTTTGGTGCAGGTGGATGGCATTTCAAGTGACATGCAGGAGGGTAACATGGACATCAAGAAGATGACTAATGATGAGGTGTGGCAGAGAATTCATGTGCTAGGAGAAAGGATGTGTCTTTTAACAAAGTTCACTGTTAAAGTGACACATACTGCTGCCACCACTCTTCACCTGCTGAGAGATATGGAGGAAAACTTGCCAAAGGAGAACTCCAAATTACTATTTGACTTCCTTGCGGAAGACTAGGCAAACATCCTTCTAGGGAGGAAAGAGGCCAAGAAGCCTTAATGGCTCCATCCTCCTTTTATTTTTATTTTTTAATGTTGTTTATCTATTGGTTCCTGGACTTGGCTAGGTTAAGGTTGTTATGCCTTTGTTCATTTATTTGCAAAGCTTTACTAGACTTAATACAGGTAGTGTTAGGCCTGATGATACTCTTTTTGTTATGTTTTTGAGCTATATGTTTTTTTTTTTTAAGTGGTAGAGGGTTGTTTTAGTTGTTGGTAATTTGCTGGTGGTCGACCAGTTTAACTATTTATGGGCCAACCCCCTAGTTTTGTCTGCTTTTAATTCAAAAACATAAATGAAGCTCATAATAATTTATCTACTAAACCTTAGCCCTAAAAGAATGCAAAAGTGGATGCATTGAAAAATTATCTTGAATATATTTTTCTTTTAACAAATCCTATAATAGTGATGTTGTGTCCCATATCCAATTGAGTTAAATATTATAAATTCACTAACCACTTCAATTAGTTTCTTACTCATTTAGATGCTTTATAAATCCAAGGAAATATTATAAACCCCAATAAAATAGGAGCATGGGATAGATCTACAATTAAAAATGTGTGTATCATAGACAAATTCATTCTCCCTCATATTATGAAAATATATAGGAGAAACCATCATTAAAGCAATAAAACTAAAGATAAATTTCTAAATGTCCAAGAATCCTCAATATATCTAGAATTTATTTTGTAACTAAAGGTTTCCTACCAATGAGATAATATAAAATTAAATTACTGCCAGATTGAGAGAGAGAGAGAGAGAGAGAGAGAGAGAGAGAGAGAGAGAGAGAGAGAGAGAGAGAGAGAGAGAGAGAGAGGAAATTGCATGAGTAAAGGTGATTAATCATAACATCACCAAAAGATAGAATTTATGTCTTGTATAACTTCACCACCCAAAAAATAAAATATTAATTATTTTTATTGTATAAACATGGAAGGCCCTGTTAGAAATTAAAGTCCACCAAGATAACTAGGGGGGAGATGAATCAATTATCTAATCAAATCAACCTGTATTATCCTTATTAATTCACAAATATGTGATCAATATAAACAAAAATCATAAGAAGATAGCCATACACTAACACCATATTATATATGAGCAATGTTAGTATGCTAATAGAAACCAAATTTAAATAAAGCTTCTACAAACTAAAAAAATTCATAAACTTCAAGATAGACTAAGATGAGCTCTCAATTGAGAATATGAGCCATTAATGGGCTCTCTCAATGAGAAGCTCTCTTGTTGAGTGGCTTTGTCTAAATAGATAGGATGTATGCTCAAGCTTATGCTTCAAAAAGGGCTTCAAATGGAGTTGGAATTTGGGTGTGAGTGTATAGTTTTGATGTAAAATGGCTTCTTAAAATAGCATTATGACTTTACTTCATGGATTGTGTTTTTTTTCAAAGGAGAAGGATCCAATTTATAGGCAAGAGGCTTGAGGGATTGAGGGCTAAGATGCAAGGATGGGGAAAAGCTCATGGAGGGCTCAGATTGCATGAGAGGAGAGCACATGGATTGTGCTTCCTTATAGCCAATGAGGGAGTGACACATGTCATAGGGTGAGAGGATGGAGGAAAGGGGAAGGATGAGTCAACAAAGGAGTCTCAAGGGATAAAAACTTCATAAAGACCCTCATAATGGCTTGGAAGAGCAATGAAAGGGCTTGGAAGAGTCATTTATGGCCTAGTGGGCTTCATAAAGTTTTATGGTCAGGATATTTTGAGCGAGATGAGAGGAATTTCAACTTGGGCTTGATTAGGAAGGTTTTAAGCTTGCTTAAGATTGTGCAAATGATTAGAGGATGGATTAGGATGGTTTAGGATTAGCTTAGGGATAGGCAAGTGGATGTCATTTAATGAGGGTGGGTGAAGGAGGAGATATTTGTTAACTTTGGCCTGGGTTAGTAAGTCTTAACCCATGTTTAGGGAATGTGACAAGGTTAGGAAGGGATTAGGATTAGGTTTAAAGACATCTTCTAGAAGAGTTTAGACTTTGGATGAGGATAAAGACTTTCTAGAATAGTCTAGAACTTCCTAGGATGAGGATGAAGACTTTCTAGAAGAGTCTAGAACTTCTTAGGATGAGGATAAATTAGATTTTTAGGAAACAAATAAAGTTTTATTTATTTCAACAGTTTGGGTTGAGGAGATATTTATTAAAAAAAATTTAATAAACATTAGGATTAATATTTAATCTTATTTAAATATTTTGAGTTGGGTTTAGGGGTAGGAAATGATGGGATTAGCCTTTAATCAAAATTAAAGAAGGATTATAAGATTTTGGAAGAGGTTACTGGTCTTAAGGAAATTGGCCAAGTTTTGGGCAAATTTTTTTTTTAAATTATTTATTTTGGGTTTTTTGGTCAATTTATTAATTAAATAATTAATAAATAAGGAAATAATGTTTAAATAAGATTTTAAATTTTTTGGGAGGGATTCCTTAATTAAATATTTTAAATTAAGATAAAGGGATTTAATGGCATAAAAATAAATAAATAATTAATTAATAAACGAAGATGTCATCAAGAATTTTTTCAGAAAATAAAAATACTTTATTTTCTAAAGGATTTAGGTGTCTACATTTTGCCCCTCTTTGATGTGATGCCGCAAGTGGCATGGCATCAAAGATAAGAAAATAAGATGCCGAAGGCTAGAGTAGAAGAGGAGAGAATGGGTTGCGAGATGCCCCCTCAAGAAGGTGGCGAGGAGGGAAAGTGAGGGTTGACAGCTTCTTGAAAATTACAAGAATTTGAGATGAGCAAGGAGACTTAGATTGGCTTAAGAGAAGAGGTTTAGTTAGCTCAAACTCTCACTACAAGAGAATGATAAAGGGAGAATCAGAGGCACAAGAGGAAGCAAGCTTAAGATCTCAGGGATTGCAGAGGATGAAGGAGCGGAGCGCTATAAAAAGGAATCTAGGATAGGGAGATGGATGATGGGATGATAAAGCTGATGCAATAGGATTTCAAAGAGTCAGATTGGTAGAAGATGGGTTTCGGAGATCCCTAGGACTAGGATTGTGGAGCTCGAAAGATGAGGCTTGGTGGATTGATTGGATTGGTGGATCCCTAAGACTAGGATTGTGGATCCCTAAAGCTAAAAGTGCAGATTAATTCAAAGAGATACTGATGCATAAGTTGGGGTAGGAGAGACAGATGTTGGATATGGATGGGGGATAATGGAGATGAAGGGAAACCATTGAAGCTTTTTTGAGCAGGGGGATACTTCAAAGAGAAGTACCACCATGTAGTTGAGCACTAGATTTGCTATAGGACTGTTTGTTAATTTCCAAGGTTACCAAGAACATCAAGGCCTTTTCACCAAATGTCCAGAGGACTGATGGACTGACTCAAAACAAACACGCAAGGATTTCCCTAGCATCACACATGAATCCTAGAGGAAGCAGTGTGGAACTGACACTGGGTAACCCACAAGCAGAAAAGAAAAACAAACAAAAGACCTGATCAAGACCTTATGCTCAGATTGCCCCATTCGCAGTATACCATGATATGGAAGATCATGGCAACCTTGAGGAGGGAACAAGGAGATTGCTTGGAAAAGATACTTCAAGACCCAAAAGGGAAGATTCCAAATCAAAAGAAAGAGAAAATTCAAAAGAGAACCGTTTGTCAATGAGATGGGTAGGATGAGGTACTAACGGACCAAGATCAGACATGTGGAAAGCTATATCCTGCAAGGATCTATCAGAGAGCACCTAAGCTGATGGATTTTGGATGAGTGATGTGTTTGGCAAGCTGAACTAAGAAGAATAACACTTTGGTGACAAGAGATCTAGCTAAAGGATGCATTGGAATAGCTAACCAAGGGTTGTGCGATGTGTGCAAGATGTTGATCAAGGAGGAACTGACACGAAAGCTGGATAGATACAATGGTACTAAGCTAAAGAGGATGTACAAGCTGACAGATGAAGATATGTTACAAATGTACAAGGTTGTTCATGTTTTTGTATTTGTGAGATGAAAATGTTCATGAAGGGTGGGATGTTTGTAATAGTTGATAGGCGAATAGGTAGATGGTTTGCGAAAAGCTTAAGGAAAATGGGATTCTTTGTGTGCATGTGATAGGATACAAGCTAGGATACAAGATTTTTCATATAATACAAGCTGGAAAATGGTACAAGCTTTGGACAAGATTTGGATATACAAGCTATGATACAAGGGATGATAAAAGATTTACAAGCTGGGGTACAAGATTTACAAGCTGAGGTACAAGATTAACAAGCTATATAGGAGGTATTTACAAGCTTCATTAGATTTTGGATATTTGGTCAGAACACCAAGGGAACAAGCAGGTGTTTTATTGGATTATGAATAGATGGATGAGGGATAGTATAGTGATAGATAATGGATTAGTCTTAGTACACAAGGTGCCTAAATTACCAAGTTTTCACCAAGGTACCTATCCAAGGCACTTGAATTGCCAAGTTTTCACCATTGGACACTTATTTCTCTTTACTATTTTTTTCGTATTTTTCAAAAGCTGGGTATACCAAGGATCTTCAAGCATAGAATTTCTTGAGATGAATGATGTTAGTAGGATCATTCAACAGTTCTCCTTCTAGTGTAGATAGTTGATAGGCTCCAAAGCCAAAGGAGGTAGCGACAACATAAGGACCAAGCTAGGTAGGTTCAAAATTGTCTTTCTTTTCTCGATCAACTTGGACTTTCATATTTTCTTTGAGGACCATGTCGCCCAGCTGAAAATGTCGTGGAAGCACCTTCTTTTTGAAATTCCTTTTGAGACAGGTTTGATAGACTGTGAGATGATCATAGGCTTTTTGCAGCTTCTCGTCTAAGAGATCTAGCTGGGTGAGCCGAGCTACTCTGTATTCTTCATCTGATATTTTCCCTTGCAAAGATATGCGCAAGGAGGGAAGTTCAACCTCTAAGGGTAGTACTGCTTTAGCACCATAGATGATGGAGTATGGAGTTGTGCCTGTGGATGTATGGAAGGAAGTTCGATAGGCCCATAGGGCTAGATTTATTTCTAGGTACCAATCGCAGCCAAAATCATTGACAACTTTCTTTAGGATTTTGAGGAGGGTTTTGTTAGTTGCCTTTGCTTGGCCGTTACCTTGTGGTAAATTTGGGCTAGAAAAGCGATGATGGATGCGGAGGGAAGTGCATAATTCTTCCATGTTGAGATTTTCAAATTTACCTCCATGGTTGGTGAAGATGGTGGATGGGATGCCGAAGCGGCAAACAATGTGGTACAAGATGTACTTGGAGACCTGAACTCCTGTAGCTAAGACTAGGGGAACTGCTTCCACCCATTTAGTGAAATAGTCTGTAGCTATTATTATCCATTTATTTCCATCAGATGAGAGAGGTGTGATAGTTCCAACTAGATCAAGGCTCCAACAAGCGAAAGGCCAAGGTGGTGCAATAGGCTGTAGATCTTGTGCTAGAGTGTGCACAAGATTTGCGTGCTGCTAACATGGGAGACACTTTCTGACAAAGTCACAAGAGTCTTCTTCAATGGTAGGCCAATAGTAGCCTACTCTAAGGATTTGTCGTGCGACGACAATACCACTCATGTGGGCACCGCAAAGTCTAGAGTGTACTTCTTTTAATGCCATCGCGGCCTCATTTTCATCTAAACATCGAGAGAGAGTATCATGATAACCTCGACGATATAGGGTATTGGCTATGATAACATAGTGAGATGATTTTCAGATGAGGTTTTGGCATTGGGTACGTGTGAGGTGAGGGGAGATGATACCATCTTTTAGGTAAGCATGAATCTCATGGTATCAAGGGGATTGGGGACCAACCAAGATACAAACACAGTTTGAGTCATCATTCGCATAGGCAGGTGTGAGGAGCTGCTCAACTAAAAACTCATACTACGTAACCACTTGGGGAATTTCCAAGAGTGAGTCAATAGTAGCCATAGCGTCTGCTGCTTTGTTCTGTATTTGAGGCATTTGTGTAAACTAAAGGTTTGTAAAATGCTAGGTTAGCTGATCAAATAGCTCTTTGTAGGGTAATAGCTTTTCATCTTTGGTTTGATATTCATTTAGAGCTTGCTTGATGATAAGCTGAGAATTGCCAAAGATTTGTAACTTAGTGATGTTCCATTCTGTAGCTATCTTTAATCTTGCTATGAGAGCCTCATATTCAGCTATATTGTTGGTGCTAGGGAATTGTAGCTTGAAGGCTTTTGGAATGTAAACTCCTTGAGGTGTGAGCAACAATATTCCTACCCCTGATCCATGAGATGTATATGAGCCATCAAAATAAAGTTTCCATGGGGGCTATTCTTCGATTAGACAAATATGCTCATCTAGAAATTTTGTGATCAAAGGATATGTATCTACTCCAGGCACATTAGCTAGGTGATCTACTATATCTTGCCCTTTGATTGCCTTTCTTTCCACATACTAGATGTCAAATTCGCTAAGGAGCATAACCCATTTGGCCAAATGGCCTGTAACTACTGTTCTAGAGAGCATATATTTGAGAGAGTCTATTTTGGAGACTAGTTGGATGGTATGACTTAGCATGTAGTGGAAAAGCTTTTGAGTTGAGAAAACAACTTCCAAACAATCTTTTTCCATAGGAGTATGATTGAGTTCATAACCAACTAGGGTTCTATTGATGTAGTAGATGGCTCTTTCTCTGCCGTAGTCATCAAGCTATGCTAGAAGTGCCCCTAGAGTAGTAGGCATTGTTGATATGTACAAGATCAAGGGACGACCAGGAATTGGTGGAACCAAGATAGGGGGATTGATGAGATACTACTTGAGATGATCGAAGCTGCATTTACATAAAGGATCCCACTTGAAGTTTTCATCCTTCTTCTATAAGTGTGCAAATGGCGTACACTTATCTGCAAGCTGGGAGATGAAGCACCAAATGGATTGAAGCTTTCCCTGAAGAGTGTGAAGTTGTTGCAGTGTCTGGGGAGGAGGCATGTCTAAGATAGCTTTAACCTTCTTGGGGTCAATCTCTATACCTTGTTTAGAAATGTTAAAGCCTAGAAGCTTGCCAGATGTGACCCCAAAGACAAATTTCTTGGAATTCAGCATGAGATGATATTTGGCTAACCTATCAAAGACTTTCTCCAGGCCAGCAAGATGATCCATGAAAGTATGAGATTTAACCAAGATATCATCCACATAATCCTCCAAAATGCTATGGATAAGATCATGGAAAATGGCTATCATAGCTCTTTGATAGGTAGCCCCATCATTCTTTAGGTCAAAAGGCATCATGTTGTAGCAAAAGGTTCCCCAAGGGGTAGTGAATGCTATCTTATACTGATCCTCTTTTGTAATCTTGATTTGATTATACCCAAAAAATTGATCCATGAGGGACAAAATTTCATGTCCAGCTGTAAGATCTACAATCATATGTATGTTGGGCAAGGGAAAATCATCTTTTGGATAATCTTTGTTAAGATCTCTAAAATCAGTGCAGATTCTGATGTCACCAGAAGGCTTAGTGACAGGGACCATGTTGGAGATCCACTTTGAGTAGTAGATAGGTCGAATAACCTTAGCAACTAACATTATTTCTAATTCAGTTTTGACCAGTAATGCCACCTTGGTGTACATTTTTCTAAGTTTTTGTCTGAGGGGCTTGATCTTTGGATCGACTGCAAGATGATGAACTACAAGCTTTGGATCAAGTCCTAGCATGTCCTGATATGACCATACAAATCGGCCAATGTTCTCTCTTAAGACCTCAAAGAGGAGGTCATCTTGGTCTTGTGATAGGGATGCAACAATGTGAACAAGTTTGGGGATCTCTGAAGAACCGATGTTGACTTCTCTAGTATCCTCAATTAGAATAGAAGACACCTCTGGTCAATTATCTTGAGGAGGCAATGCTAAATCCTCATGTTCTACTTGTGATTCTAGATTTTCTTGTTGAGGGGTTCTCTTCGCTGCCTTAGCTACTCCCAGATTCACCTTAGTTCTAGTTTTGGGTGTATCGAAACTAGGTTGGATATTTTCTCCAAAATACCCCTTGGGATCTAGCTTATAGATATAGGTAGAATCTGGCTTTGTTTGCTTGTGAGGAGTTTTGGCTCCCATGAATCTTAGAAGTGCTTCCTGATGTGAACTCATCAATGTGTATGATGCTTGGTTGGTCCCAATCTATGAGTTGTGGATGGGCAAGTGGTAGGTCAATGAAATGGATGGATAGTTCTTGGAGAACAGAGTCTCCAAGGAAGATTTGGTCTGGGATATTGTTGTAGGCTCTCTTTTCAACTTCCTCAAGAATGTCTTCAATTTCGACAAGGTTGTGGTGAATGTTTGAAAAAGCATGACCATTCTCATTGGTGCCCCCAGTTGTGGGTATGCCAAAGCCAAGACCTGACTTTGATTCCCACTTGTATGCATTGATGGGACGCTGCATGCCTTTTTCTTCTGGTCCTAGACCACCACCTTGATAGTTACATTTTTCATTGATGAGCTTATGTTCTTGGGGATACTTTTGGCTGAAGTGATCAAGGCATGCTTGATTTCTTGTAGGTGCATCCTTATGTAACCAATTGTTGATATCTAGAGTGAGCTCCTCATGAAGAGGGATTTTCGAGGATACAAAGGTTGTTGGGCCAAACTATTTGTATTGAGGAGGTGGAATCTCCTTAGCTTTGTGATATGTCGATCATCCATGGGCATGTGGATCAACTGGGAGTGCCTTGACAACAAATGCATCTAACAGACTATACTCTCCACAACCTTTGTTATTGATCTTCATGGTAGATAGGGTGGAGGTGAGGATGGCTTCTGGGTCATTACAAGTGTGGGATGAGCTAGCGATGGTTGTGTCGATATCAATTTTAGGGAAATGGTTTGCATATGAAGCTTCAACTGCACTGCAGTAAGGAAAGGGTTCTAGATTGACATGGATGGTTACCTCAGTGCCCTGATGCAAAAATTTGACACATTGATGGTAAGTGGATGGAACGGCTTTCATGGCATGAATCCATGGGCAACTGAGGAGGATGTTAAATGGTAGGTTTAGATCAATAACATGGTAGAGTGTTTCTTGGATGATTGGCCCAACCTTGATTGGTAGCAAAATAGTTCCTTCAGTGGTTCTTTCCAAGTTTTCATAAGCTTTGATGGTGATAACCTCACTGATGATATCTGCCTCAGTATACCCAACTTGTTTTATGAATTTTAGGGTGCAAATATTCAAGGCTGATCCATTATCTATCATTACTCTTTTTACGAAAAAATTGGATACCATAATGGCTATGTAGAGCAGAAGGGTGTGATCTAGCTCGACCACGAGTATGTTAATGGGTTTAAATGATAGGGCACATGAGGAAGATAGGTGTCCAATGAGATTACGAAAATCAATAGCATTGATATCTGAAGGGACATGAGATTCTATGAGAGCATTGTCAAGGATGTTATTGTACACAAGACTAGTGCGGAGAAGGTCTAAAATGGAGATTTGGGCTGGCATGTTCCCAAGGTGTTCCAAGATATTGTACTGGCTTTTTGATGGAGCTAATGGTGTTGGTGAAACTGGTGAGCCTGCGATGTTAAATTGCACTCTTCGAGTGATTGCTGCACACTAATTGTTTGGTCCTTGGATATTGATAACATTGATAGAAGGCTCTTTCTTGGATATACAACCTATGAGGCTACCATAATCTATATAGGATGAAGTGTGGTCATTGTTCTTCCCATGCTGTTGGTTTGGCTGGCAGTTGTTGGTGTTGTTGTTGTTGGTTTGGATAGGTGCTTTTCTAGGATTTTGGTTGTTGTGAGGGGGAAAAGCATTTTGATAGATCTATAAGCCTACATTGGGAGAGGTTTGGGCACCAACGGTGATTTCTTTCTGATCAATGAGGTCTTGCACATAATCTTTTAGTTTCATGCATCTGAGGGTGGTGTGACCTTTTACCCTATGAAATTTGTAGTACTCATTGTCTTTGTACCATGCAGCTTTGGATTGGCTTGGGTCAATTTGCTGGGTAGGGGGAAATTTGATGAGGTTTTCCTTAGTCAATTTCTCAAAAATGACATCCAATGGCTCACCAAGGGGTGTATAATTTCTAGGTGCAGGTTGGAACTTGGGTTTTGGTCTTGCAGCTACATTGATGGCATTAGCTTGATTGCTAAACCCTTGAAAGTTGGGTCTTGGATTGTGGCCTTGATAGCTTTGGTGATTCTGGTGTTGGTAGTTGATAGTTTGTTGATTGTTTGGTTGATAAGGTGGGTTGGACTAATTTTGGGAAGGACCAACAATATTCACATGTCTAGTGTCAGTGACGTCGTCTGTTGCAATGTGCTTGTTTTTGTTCCAATACCTAGACTTGTCATTGGAATGTGATTGATTTTGGTTGGTTTCCTTGTAAATCTTGACCACACCATCTTTAATGAGTCCTTGCTTAAGGATCATTCCTTTTTCTTTGATATCTTTGTAGGTCTACAAATAGTTCATGGTCATGTGGTGATCCAAGCTGGGATGGGCATTATCAATAAACATTTTCACCAAATGGTGTTCTAGCAAGGTGCAAGATATGTGGGTGGTAAGGGTTTGCCATCTTTGTAGATATTCAGGAAGGCTTTCTCCACCTTTTTTCTTAGTGTGGAAAAGATTAACTATTGAGAGCTCTGTTTCAACAAGATGGGCATATTGGACTACAAATGCCTCAGACAATTCAGCAAAGGTTTTAATTTTTCCATATGGGATTCTATAAAACCATTCAAGAGCTGGTCCGACCAAGCTTTTGGGAAAGAGATGCAAGAGGAAGATGTCACTGTATGCCACTTCTTGGTAGTGCATGTAAAATTCTTTGATATGTGTGACAGGGTCTCCTTTTCCTCTAAATTTGTCAAACTTGGGTATCTCAAAGTGTTCAGGAAATGGTGTCATGGTAATGGCTCTGTCAAATCGGTAAGGACACACATTTTCAAACTTGAAGGTTTTTGGATCATTTTCCTCTTGGATGTTCTTCAAAGTTGTCTTCATGGCTTCCCATTCTAAATTAATGGGTGATGGTTGGGGTGCACCCAATGTAAGAGTGCCCTGAGGTAGATATGTGCTAGATGGGGTGATGGAACATGGATGGCTTTGAGGTATGGGATGGTAGGGATTGTACATGGCTTGGGCAACTGAATGGTGGATGATGGGTTGTTGAGGTGGAGGAGGCACATATTGTTGCATGTGTTGTGAGGCTTGCTACTGATATGGGATTTGGGATAGGGATTGAGGGACGTAGGCTAGCTGTGGGATAAATGGATTTCTTTGTGGAGGTAAGGTATAAGATCGTTGTGAAGCTTGGAGAAAGGATCGAGGAGCTTGTGGAACTTGACTTGGGATTTGAGGAGTTTGACCAATTTATGTGGGTTGTGCCCCCATTTGGGAGGGTATCATGGCAAAGGAGGCCAAGTAATTGGTGGTTGGTGGTGGTGGATTTCCTCCTAGAAGTGGCATAGAAAAATAGTTAGTAATAGGAGGTAATGGATTAGTTGGTGGTGGAGGTGGTGGGAATTGAAAGCTTAGGAATGGAATTGATGGGGTTTGATAGCTTGGTGGCTAGATTTGAAAGCTTGGTAGAGTGGTGGCAGGAGCTTGGGTCACTGGAGAGCTTGGAAAAACATTGGTAGTAGCTTGTGGGGTTTGATAGCTTTGTGGAGTGAGGGCAATAGCTTGTGGATTTTTGGCTGATGGCACTGAGCTCCAAGGACCTAGTGGAAATGATGGAATTGTGCTCTAAGCTAAGGTAAACAAGCTAGGGGTGATGAAAGGTTGATTTCTTGGCCCCATGGGTGGCATCCCAATTTTATATTGCTAAGGTTGGCCAAAGATGCTAGCACTGATTTGGGAGATGGGTGGATTTGGAAGGCTGGGTTGGAGAGCAGCAATAGCAATAGTGAAGGGAGTGAATGATGAGGTGTTTTGGGTGAAGGGGGTTTGGGATGGAGTGGTATGGACCAATGGTGGAGTGATGGTGGCTGGATTGGCTTGCGGAAGGGAGATTTCAACTTGAGTGGAGGCTGGTATGTTTGGGTCTATTGGATCATAAGGATTGGCTTGAGGCTCTTCTTTTGGCACATATTGAGGATAATTTGAATCATAAGAGCCTATTGGGAGTGGTAGTTGTCCAAACAATGAGTGAGATGGATCTGATAAGGGAGGAGGTCTTCCAAAGTCAAAGGATCCTATATTGTCCCTTTGAAAGTTAGCCATGATTGTTTCTTTGTTCTTGTCTATAATGGCGTTCACCAATACTATATTTCTTGGTTGGTTCATGAAAGCTTCAATGTAAGTAGGTGATGGTATAGTGTTCTCTGGGCTAAAGGATGGTTGAGTGCTCAAGGGGAGCAATGCTATTTAATCCAAATGATAGGGTTCCATTGTTTCTTTCTTCTTCTTGGCTAGGCAAGTGATGGGTGGCATGAAAATGTTCCTAGTGATGAGATGCAACAAGGTTGATGGATGCCAAGGGGGAAGGCTTTTCTATGCAAATGATTTCCTGGGTTGAGGCAAAGCTATATGACAAACCTAATGAGGATTGGGTTGGGAATTCTAACTTCAAAGATATGTGGCCAAATCATGAAAGGTCTGCTTTCCTATGTGCAAGCTTGGTGGTGATTGTGTCAACTTAAGGATAGACTGATGATCCTTTAGGAAAAACACGAGATTGACCACTTGTGGATCCCAACCTTTAGCTCAAGGTGATGAGGGATAACAAGTGACAAAGCTAGATTACCCCAGAAAAAGCTCTGTCAAGGGGATAACATTGGTGAGATTGGTGGATTTGTAAGATGGTAGGAATGGAAAAATTTGGCAAGGTGACAACAATTTTGAAGGCTTGGATGTGAAGTTTAGGCTTTTGGGATGCTAGCTAGGTTTGAGGGGATTGGTTTGGTTCTAAAGCAAAGATCTAAATGAGATGGGTGAGCTAAAATTCTTAAGGGGATGACTAAGGGTGGTTGGCTTACCTACAAGGATGACTCTAAAGTGGAGCTTATGCAAGAAGATGTGGAGGAACAAGGGGGCCTAATCATAGAAATCATGCCTGGTTGGTAAGGCATAAGCAGGGTTAACTCCTGGATGCTTTTTAAATTTGATAGTGCGATCCAACTAGGCATCTTGAAGGGCTTCGTCGACAGCTTTGTCTTCTAATTTTTGGAGTTTGGCAATTCGAGGGCTTGGTGTTACTTCCTTTTTCTTAGTTGCAATTTCTTGGTATGCCTAAGATGGCTTGAGTTTGGATTTGTGAAACTTCTGTTTGGGTTTGGGTTGTTCTGACATAAATTCCTGAATCTACTTGGCTTAGAGAGATTTTGGTTGTTTTGCTTCAACTCGTTCAATTTTTGGAACAGGTAGTGACTACACTAAGTATGCCCTAAGCTAGGATTGACCAAGTTTGGCAAACATTCATTCAACAAGTAAAAAATCAAGCAATAGATAGGAACAACCAAATAGAATTTTTTGATTCTCAGAATGTGATACTTGCGCCAAGGAGTGTGTATGTTTTACAAATTTTTTGATCCGTCACTTCAAACACATTAACACCCTAGATGGTTGTCTGCAAGGCTGACAATATGTTTAGCTAGGGAGTCCTCAATATACCCAAGGTACATGAGGCCCAAATCTGTAGATGAAAATAAAAAGATGTCACACAACTGAGAGGTGTGGTAACCCACTTCTCCTCTTTCACTTCTCAAGGGTATAAAGTTTCTTGAGGCTTAGCTTGAGTGACAAAATCTTGATCCCAAGAGAGGTGTCTTTGGATTCACCTCCTAATCTTTATAATCCACCAGAATGCTGGAGTTGAGGTCGTCCCAAGGGGTGATGAAATCCCTAAGGAGGCGTTCTAAAATTTAAACAAGATATTGGATCCTAATCTTATGCACCCAAGATGGCCTCGAAAGATGACAAGGGGAGAGAAGACTTGGATGATCTTGGGCTAAAAGATAGAATTCTTTTCCAACTGATGCTTAAGTTTTTCAGATCTAGACCCTGCAAACACACATGTTCAGGATGCAAATGTTCAATTCCAACTTGAAGCGTTAATAAAAGTAAAATCGATCGAAGAATGAAATGGAAACTTGAAGTTCTTTTTAAATTCCCAAAAATGAAGTGTTCCTAACTTTGCATGAATGCATCTAAAACCTTGATGTTGCAAGGATGCAAATGATTGGATTGGTTTAGTTTCACTTGTTAAAAGATTTTTTTTTTTTGCAAATTTTTAGTTCTTAATAGATTTAAGTATGATTTGGAGGTTCATTTTAAGCACTAAAAAGAAGTGTGTATGATTTTTCTTCCTTATAAAAAAAAATGGCCAAGATCTCCCACAAGAAGAAGAAGAAGAAGTAGATGGAATAAGAAGAATATAGACAACAAGAGGAAGAAGAATTCCAAGTGCTTTGTGAACCTATAAGCTTGAAAAATCTACAAACACTATGAGATAGACTAATAATTCCTTTTTCTTCTTCATGCTCATGTGGACATACAAAACCAATTTATACAATCCTACCAATCACAAAAACAAGAAAAATTAGCCAAAATTAGCAAATGACATACAAAACTTGACTCAAAAAGCTAATGAAGATGACCCATGCGGGGTCCCACTGGGCGTGCCAAAATGTATATGAGAAATGTTAGTATGCTAATAAAAACAAAATTTAAATAAAGCTTCTACAAACTAAACAAAATTCATAAACTTCAAGATAGACTAAGATGAGCTCTCAATTGAGAATATGAGCCATTAATGGGCTCTCTTAATAAGAAGCTCTCTTGTTGAGTGGCTTTGTCTAAATAGATAGCATGTATGCTCAAGCTTATGTTTCAAAAAGGGCTTATGTATCCAATTTATAGGCAAGAGGCTTGAGGGATTAAGGGCTAAAATGCAAGGATGGCGAAAAGCTCATGGAGGGCTCAGATTGCATGAGAGGAGAGCACATGGATTGTGCTTCCTTACAACCAATCAGGGAGTGACACATGTCATAGGGTGAGAGGATGGAGGAAAGGGGAAGGATGAGTCAACAAAGGAGGCTCAAGGGATAAAATCTTCATAAAGACCCTCATAATGGCTTGTAAGAGCAATGAAAGGGCTTGGAAGAGTCATTTATGGCCTAGTGGGCTTCATAAAGTTTTATGCTTGGGATATTTTGAGGGAGATGAGAGGAATTTTGACTTGGGATTGATTAGGAAGGTTTTAAGCTTGCTTAGAGGATGGATTAGGATGGTTTAGGATTGTGAAAATGATTAGAGGATGGATTAGGATGGTTTAGGATTAGCTTAGGGATAGGCAAGTGGATGGCATTTAATAAGGGTGGGTGAAGGAGGAGATATTTGTTAACTTTGACTTGGGTTAGTAAGTCTTAACCCATGTTTAGGGAATGTGACAAGGTTAGGAAGGGATTAAGATTAGGTTTAAAGACATCTTCTAGAAGAGCCTAGACTTTGGATGAGGATAAAGACTTTCTAGAATAGTCTAGAACTTCCTAGGATGAGGATGAAGACTTTCTAGAAGAGTCTAGAACTTCTTAGGATGAGGATAAATTAGATTTTTAGGAAATAAATAAAGTTCTATTTATTTCAAGGCTTTGGGTTGAGGAGATACTTATTAAAACTTTTTTAATAAACATGAGGATTAATATTTAATCTTAATTAAATATTTTGAGTTGGGATTAGGGGAAGGAAATGGTGGGATTAGCCTTTAATCAAAATTAAAGAAGGATTAGAAGATTTTGGAAGAGGTTACTGGTCTTAAGGAAATTGGCCAAGTTTTGGGCAAATTTTTTTTTTAATATTTATTTTGGGTTTTTTGGTCAATTTATTAATTAAATAATTAATAAATAAGGAAATAATGTTTAAATAAGATTTAAACATTTTTGGGAGGGATTCCTTAATTAAATATTTTTTATTAAGATAAAGGGATTTAATGGCATAAAAATAAATAAATTGATTAAATAATTAATGATGATGTCATCAGGAATTTTTTCAGAAAATAAAAATACTTTATTTTCTAAATGATTTAGGTGTCTACACATATATGTTAACTAGGGAAACCATTGATAAGAGGGAAAACCCCGTTGGGGATGGTACCCACAAAATGATGTACTAATTTATATAAGTTCCTTTTAAGATGATGAACCTAGTTAGGAGCCAATTAAATTCATTTAGTATATATTAGTCCATGTTAGGAGACTTTGAATCCCTATGAGGAGATTCCAACTTTATTAGGAGTTTTAGAAGGCAAAAGAACCTATTGTCCAAACAACTTTAGGACCAAGACCATCAAACTCACTATCAAAGTGGCCTTTGTATTATTCCTTTCATAACAATACCAAAAGATCAACTATTCACTAGCACTCTTTGCCAAATATAAACACTTTTCTCTTTTATTGTGCCTCTGCTACACCAAATACTTCTCATATCTTAATACCAGATCTACAAACTCCCATCACATGAATCCCTTAGGTTGCTTGCTTGCATTATACTTTGCATTTCATTTCATACACAATTCGCATGTTACAACCAAGGAAAGAAACCTCCCTTTATACCAAGTCCTAGATTACATTTTTGAGTCATCCTTGAGCCTCTCTCAATTATAATTACAATATAAGACATCATTGATACACATTGCATCTCAATTCCAAAATTATCAAAATTGTCAACTCACTGTCTTCTCAATTTCTTCACACATGCAAATTATGACTTTAATCAACCACACCATATTCAAAATTTATTCTACCTCTATCTAACTGTGCTTATCAAGATTCTATCTTTATTAGGAGATATAATCTAAACATCACAAACTACTTCTTAGGAACTCTATCAAAAAATAATCTTCAATAAATTATGAATAATTGTCATGCTAGTCTTTGACTTTGCACATGCACTCTTAACTAAAACATCAAGGAACTTTGTAGAACATGTCCTCAACTCCGCATAACTTGATTTTCCACCTTCTAATTGTGCAACCTCAATCTCTATATGCTACTCTATTAATCTTCTTAGGATCACCAATATGTAGACATCAATGACAAATTCAGTCATGAATGCAACATGTAACCACTGTAAAAATCTCTCAAGTGATTCAACAATGCTAGGATACTCCCCCATAGGAATATTATCAACATTCATTCTAATAATCTTCCCCTTCGGCATTGATGGCAACATAGATGAAAAAAAACTAAGTTCCATGAATACTAAATACAAATGTGCTATTGTTGATGGTCTCATTTTTCAAATCATCTTCATCAATCATCTTCCAATCAATGCATCTACCCCATTTACATATCTCTTCCTCATTAATTTTGTATACATTATCTCCCCATACTTAGGAGTTCATTCTCTCCCTCATTCACATGAGATGTTTTTCATGTATTCTCTCTACCATTGACATTAATGACAAAGGTACATCATGTCAATCTATTGCTCAGTAGCTTCAATCAGCTCAAGTGTTCAAAGACACTATTGAAATACCAACTACCTAGAGTCCATCATTACTCATCTCAAACATAGATACTCCCCCATAGAGGAAGCATCAAGCATTCAGTCCAGACAATAAACTAGTTCACTATTACAACTAGACTAATGGAGCTCTTTGCATCAATTACTCAAAAGTAGGCTGGGGCATAACCCCAATCATACCTCTCGAATAATCAAATGCATCCTTTGGTAAAGGTTTTGTAAATATATCCCCAATGTTCTCTTTCATGTTTACATACTCCAATATGATTTCCTTCTTTGCAAATTTCTGTCTCAAAAAGTGACACTTAATGGATATGTACTTTGTCTTTGAGTGTAACACATGATTCTTTGACATACTCACTGTACTTGTGTTATCACAATGAATGATACATAGGTTCTGAAAACTCTATTCCAATATCCTTCAACATTCATTCATCCAAATTATCTAATTGCAACTATTTTCTATTATAACATACTCTTCTTGTAAAGAACTCTGTAAAATACAATCATGTTTCTTGCTCATCCAAGAAACCAATTTTCCTCCAAGAAAAAATGCTCCACCACTTGTATTTTTTCTATCATCCAAACTTCTTTCCCAATCTGCATTAATGTATGCATAAGTTAAAGTCATTTATTTGTCATACCACAATCCAAAATCAAGTGTACCCTTCAAATAGCTGAAAATTCTTTTTACTTCTATATAATGTGATTCCTTAGGATCAACTTGAAATCTTGCTACTATACCAATTGACTATATTTTTTTTTCTCAACTACAAGTGTCTCATATTTGGTAGATAACTAGTGACCACTTACCATAGGTGTACCAATAGGTTTACAACTCTCTAAACTAAATCTTTTTAACACTTTTATTTCAAACACTTAGTTCGAGAAATTAAAACACCCTTATCATTATGCACAATCTTTAAACCCAAAAAATATTTCATCTCACCAATCATGCTCATCTCAAATTCTTTCTTCATGTCTGTTGCAAAATGCTTCAATTCCTTCATCATTAACTCCAAATATTATGTCATTAACAAATACCACAATAATCAATATGTCATTATCATATTTTCTCAAATGTAGGTTACTGTGTGTGATACCTTTAATATATCCCAAATTTACAAGATGCTTGTCTAATCTTGCATACTAGGCTCTAGGTGCTTGTTTTAGTCCATACAATGCTTTCTTCAACTTACATATTGTATCTACTTGTTCTATCATAGAAAAACCTTCGGGCTACTCAATGTAGACTTATTCTTCTAACTCACTCCTTAGAAATGTTTCCTTCACATCCATCTAATACACTTTGAATTTATTATTAGCTACATAAGCAAAAAAAAAATCTTATCACTTCAATTTTGGCAATAGGTGAAAATGTATCCTCATAATCTATACCTTCTTTCTATGAATATTCCTTGCATACCAATCTTGCATTGTTTCTCACAACTCCACCTTGTTCATTCATCTTGTTTTTGAAAAACCATTTGGTTTTAATAATATTGTTGTCTTTAGGTCTTGGAGCCGATTCCCAAGTGTTATTCTTCTCAATCTTCTCCAATTCTTCCTTCATTACTTGAATCCAATGATCATCCTTGCAAGTTTCATCAACACTTTTAAATTCAACTTGAGAAATCAAACACAACTCTTCATGTACCTTGTTTCTTTTTATAACTCCTCTATCTTTACTTCTAACATTTTTTTTCCAATAGGGTGATTCTTTGTCAAATTCTTGTTTAGTGTTACTGTTTCAACTCTTGCTTTTTCCATTGGTTCCTCTCTTTGTTCCACAACTTGAATCTCATTCTATAAATCATTTTTAGTTTCATAAAAAAATTTGAAATATTTTGTTGGTTAGTCTTAGGATTGACTTCTTCATCATAATTTTAATCAGGTATTCTTTCTTGAACTCCAAACTTCTCATATACTTTAACATTTGCTCTCTCAACAATAGTCTCAGTCCTTTGATTAAAACATCTATAAGATTTTATTTTCAATGAATAACCAAGGAATTGTTGTGATGTAGACCCTAGTCAGACTCGGAGTTTTATTTGATATGGTTTCCCCCCCAAATGATTTCTATGAGGGTTTGAGGTAGCACCCCTTGTAGGGTCCTAGAGCAACACCCCAAGTGCATTTCTTGTTGCAGTATATGGTGGGGTAAAGGGGAAATGCCCCTGCGTGGGTTTTCAAGGGTAGTGCCCTCAAAGCCAAAAATGACTCTACTATTGTAAAAGGCATCAGTTTCTATTTTTCTATTGGACAACTTATTCTAACCCTAATTTTGTAAGTGTCAAAATCTTATATAAAATGGCTTAGGGTTTGCGATTTCATCACGTTGCTAAGATTGTAACTTCTTGTGGTAGTATTGAGTTGTAAGGGATTGTAGATTATAATAACTGGATGATAATAATATTAGACTTGTTGTTGGTGAACATAGCCCAGGGATTGGGTGAACCACGTCAAATCTTTATGTCTTGTGTTCTCTTATGTGCGATTTATTATTTTTTGATATTGGTTATATTTGCATGTATTTTTTATTTATGTCCATGGTTGATCCTAATAGGAACATACCTTCATTGCTCCTTGACTCAAACTTACCAATATCATCATCTCTCTTAATGTAAAATTTACTTTCAAAAATTCTATAATACTACAAATATAGTGCACGTCCAAACCACAATTCATAAAGAGTCTTGTTTATACCTTTTCTTATCTTTAATTTGTTAATCATATATATTGCTTCTCTCCAAAATTTCTTTGATACATCATAGATCTTATTTCTTTTTTTACAAATATGTTTCTTCTGCTCAGCTATGCCATTCTTCCCAGGTGTTTTAGTGGCTGAAATCTATCTCATAGTACCATTCACTTCCCAAAAAGTGTTAAACTCATTTGAAGTAAATTCTCCACCTCTATTAGATCTTAGAAATTTAATCTTCAATCCAAATTCATTCTCAAATCTATTATTGAATAACTTAAACTTCTCAAATACTTTAGAACTTTCTTTAAGAAATGCTACCCACATTATTCTAGTAAAATCATTAACAAGAATCATGAGGTACCTTTCACCATAGAACCTCTTGTCATTGTAGGACCACTCAAATATGTGTGAAAAATATCCAACATTTTTGTTGTAGTGAAATTCTTTCTAGGAAAATAACTTTTCCTCTATTTAGCCATAACACATTCCTTGCATACAACATTTGTAGGCTTCACAATTTTAGGAAATTCTTTTACTACAAATGTAGTGCTTGCTTTCACATTATTATCAATGTTTATGTGAAAAAACCTCTTATGACATAACCAAGTGTTTTCAAACTTAGCAACTAAACATGTCATCTCAGTAGGATTCAGGTGAAAAAAATTACCTTAGGATCTTCTACCTATACCAATAATCTTGCCATTCTTATCCTTGATAACACATATCTTTTATGTGAATTGTAACTTATCTCCCTTTTCAACTAGTTGTCCAACACTAAATAGAATATGTTTCAATCCATCAACAAAATAAAAATCATTAATGTTAGTGTTTCCATAAAGAGCAATAAATCACATTCCCTTTATGTGATAAGCTAACTTGTTTCCAACTCTAAGAGTTCCTCCATCATAATTATTGAACTCAAAAAATTTATTCATATCTCCTATCATATAATTTGAACAACCACTATCTATGATCCAATAAACTCCCTTCTCAACTTATGACACTAAGGATCTTTCTTATTTTATAGCAATGAATCCTAACTCATCACAAATTTCACTCAGAACTCTTTTATCTAGTTCATCATCATCATTTTCATGCAAATATTCTCTAGGCTTTCTAGACTTGAAAATATTTTTTTCACTTCTTTACTCTTTTAGGGAATTGAGAAGAATAATGACCAAACTCACAACAACTCAAACATTTAAAGGCTTTCTTACCATCTAGTTCTCTTCTCACAAGTAGGTCAATTCCTTTTTCAATCTTTCAATCTTCTTCAGATCTTGATCTACTGCTACTAGCATAATATCCATTGGTGCTTGCACTCCTAGATAGGGTAGGTTGAACACTCAATGCACTAAAGGAAGTCTCCACTCCAAGAAAATCTCCAAACTATGTCAAACTTATTTTTTCTACTTCTAATCTTTTGAGAAGAGTCTCCCTAGATAATTTATCAGTACAACATATCATTTGCTCAATCATCTGTGTTGTCTTCTTGAATGGTGGTGTTAAAGTTTTCAAGATTTTCCATATGATCTCATTTTCTTCTTTACTTCCTTCACAAGCCTTGATTCTTACAACAATTTTTGATATTCTACCAATATAACTTCTTATATATTCATCTTCCATCATCTTAACTTCTTGAAATAGACATATATGTTGATAATTTGACTAGCTATACAAGTTTAGAAGAAGATGATGATGAAAAGAAGAAGCTAGGGGCAAAAGAAAATAGAAATAAAGTAGAAGAAGAGAATAAAAGAAGAAAGGAGGAAGAGAAAAGATTAGAGGAAGAAAGGAAGGATAAGATAGAGGAATAAAATAAGAGAAAGGAAGAGTAGGAAAAGAAAAGGAAGTAAGTGGAAGATAAGAAGAAAGAAGTAGAAAGGAAGAAATTGGAAGAAGAGAAGAAAAGAAGGAGAAGAAGAGGAGGAGAAGAAAAAGGAAGAAGAAGAGAAGAAAAGAAAAGAAGAAGAGGAAACAAAGAAAAAGGAGGAACATGAGAAACACATTAGTGTACCTTGTTCTTTTTGGAAACCACTTACCTTAGCAATGTTAAGAAAATTAAACAATGATAATCAGACTAAAGTGATCTCATCAATCAACAAGATCATTGAGAAAAATAGAAAGGTAAAGAATCTACAAAATTTATTGATGGACACAAAAAAGAGACTTCATGAAACCTTAGCTATAAAGATGATTGAGGAAGATCCCTGGGATAGAGAAAAATCTATAGTACACACTTTTGATGTGAGATTCACCAACCTATTCGATATTGCAACTATTCAAGCACATGACAAACATGATGCATAGATGTTTGACACTATCTATTAGAATATCAGAACTAATTTGGGAGCTCTTGATCCATGTATTAAGGAGTTAAGAAGATGTGAACAAGAAGGAAAGGCATTAAATGTAAGATGTGAATTAACATTTAAGTTCACTAAAGATAAAGATGAAGAGCTAAAGAAGAAGCATGAAGAACTTGCAGTACTGGTAAATCAACTTCAACATCCCAATTAGAAAATTGAAGATATTGAGACAAAGATTGGAAAGACTTATGATGAGATAATTCTTATTGAGATGAATAAAGAGAGATTTACTAAAATATTTTCACTTCTCAAAGAAAATTTGTCTTTAAAAATAACAACTCTAGAAAGAAAGTAGAGGAATGTTTTAAGGAAAATGTTTAAAACTTACAATTGGAAAAGTTTTTGTTTTGTCATCAATCTCAAATCTATGGATAAGACATATTGCAACCTAATCTAGATGTCATATAGATTTGATTGATGAAGAGGATTTGAGTGTTACTCACAACTATAACACCTAGAGGAAAGGTTAAAGTTATGAAAAGGAAATTACAATGGACATTTGATTAGATATACTTTAATAAAGTAAAGTTATTGTTTATTTCAAGGAAGCTAAGCCAAGCTGAGAAAAAAGAGTAAAATACTAAGGAGTACGGAGTAATGCTAGTGTCAACCAACCCACAGTTAGTGTCAAGCAAATCTGGTGTTGATCAAGAATTAGCATCGATAGAGAAAGCTAGTTGATACCAAGCCAAAAAGCTTTACAATGATCGAATATTTTAGTATTGACCAAGTGTTAGAATTCAGTGATTGTCGAGTGATAGTAAAATATCAAATTCAAAGAAATCATAAGATCAAGCTGACTTAGTAGATTTCTTGGTAGATGTAAAACATGTTGAAGATAATATTGATGAGTTGGATCATTAAATTCACAGTGATGATTAGGTAAAGACCTAACAAAAGGATTCTAGAGAAGTTTCTAGAGGACAATCAAGAAGTATAGATACATTGAATTGATTTGAATATGATTATAAACCCTAAGATCTATGGTGATTGTAGAAAATAATAAAGCACGTATTTCCTATTTAAGGTTATACATAACCAAACTTTTGGTGTCCAGTCTATCCCCAACCTCTGTGTGTGTGTGAGTTTGAATTTGAAGGAAGTCATATAGAAAAAGGTTGATTAGAAACACACAAGTAAGTGGATGTAAAGCTAAAAGAGAAAAGATTGCAGATGTGATGTTGTTATTGATAAGTGAATTTGAGAAGAAGGCTTAAGTGTTGATGAGAAGAGTCGACTGATTGCTTGAAGGGTGTCCAAGAAGATCAAGATCAAAAGTTACAATGAAAGGCTTATCAATGAACCAACATAAGGACTAAACAAAAATATGAACGAAATAAAGTCAGTTGTAATCACACGGATCAAAACCTATTGTTTTCTTTCTTATCATTATAAATAGTTTGTATTGCAATCCTTTTAATAGAGGCTAACCTAACAGTAATTTAAAGACTTAACAGTCTATGTAAATCCTTTAACTAAATGGAATGATCAAAGTTCTCTTACAAGGCCACTCCTAATAGGGTGATCAAATCCTCTAACCAGGTCACATTTAACAATGTGTATTGTAACCTTTAATAGGGTTAGCTCCTAACAAATCTTAATTGGAAAGAGTGAAAAAGAGTGACATGTTGTTGGTGTTTTTTTCCAAATTGGGTTTCCATGTAAAATTCTATTGTCAAACTATGATGAATTTCTTATGAATATTTTACATGTGATGATGTTTTCATTATGCAATGTAAGTTAAATTTATGAAATTTTTTAAGTAGAGATCGAGCAACAATAGGATAAAAAAAAATTATGATGTGTTTAATGTTAATTTGTTCAAGCGGTACATATAGACCTTGAGTAACTGACTGAACAATCTCTTTATGGATTGAAGAAAGAACCAAGAGCATGGTATGAAAGGTTACATAACTATTTAGCAAAAATTGGTTTTGAGAGGACAAACGATAACAATAATCTATATTTGAAAAATGGTAAGAACAATAAAGTACTGATATCTTAGATATTTGTTGATGATATCATAGTTGGATGAAGAGAATCATTTGTTGGTGAAATTAAAAAAGAATTTGAAATGTCTATGTTTGGTGAAATCAAATTCTTTTTTGGTTTACAAGTATGTCAAATGAAGTTTGGTATTTTTATTTCACAAACCAAATACATCAAGGACATATTGAAGACTTTTGGTATCGAAGATTAAAGTTCAGTGAGCACACCTATGTCTACATGACATAAGCTATCTAAGAATGATGATTATACTGATGTGAACTAGACTCTATATAGATCCATGATAGGAAATTTGCAATATGTTATTCATAGCAGACTAGATATTGCATTAGTAGTTGGGATAGTTGCAAGATTTTTAGAAAATTCTAAAGAGAATCACATGATGGTTGTAAAAAGGATAATGAGATATCTAAAAGATACATAAGACTATGGGTTATACTACAAGAGAAGTAATAGATTTGAATTGAATTTTTTTACTGACTTAGATTGGCCAAGAAATATTGATGACAAGAAAAACACTAGTGGAGGTGCATTCTTTCTAGGAAAGAGATTGGTGTCATGGACAAGCAAGAAACATAATTGTATTTCCCAATCAAAAGTTGAAGCTAAGTATGTGGTAGCTACACTGAATTTTTCAAATATAATATGGATTAAGAAATTGTTGAAAGACATGCAAGAAGAGATTATAGATCCAATAGTTATGGTTAACCAAAATGCCTTCCTACCAAATATTTGAAATCAAATGATGATAGCTTGGTCCAAAGGTCACATTTCATATTTAAATATTTAAATATTCAAACTATAATATGAAATAAACTTTAATATTTCCATATAAATCTAAGTTTATTTTTTTGGCCCCGCAACTTTCTCCACCATCAAATCTTGAGCAAATATACTATGGTCACCTTCCTGCATTCTGACATTGGTCAAACTTTATGAATGCAGGGAAGCAACACCTTGGCATGTGGTCATGACGGGTCATCTTTTCCAAAGGTCAATAGGAAGATCTGAGGTGGAATATGTGTTAGTTCTTGTTGATTTGCTAGGAAGATTATATGTTCTATGAGGTTGATGATGAGTGTTTAGTGGGCCTAAAAATATTCAAGGAAAGCACTGTAATACCAAAGGCTCTCATGATCATTGATCATTTGGTGATCAACGATCATCACTTTCTAAAATTTTGAAGATGCAAGGTTTTTAGAAAATGCAGGGAAGTGACATGAGGAAACATGTCCTTGTGAACCTAGGTTGTAAGCAGCAATATCAGTTGATAGTTAGTTGTGGTTAAGTCTGTGGTTTTATGAGGCAAGCAGTTAGTAGAACCAAAAGGGTGGTCAAACACTCAAAGACTTTGTGAGCTAGAAAAAAGAAACAAAATCATTGGTCCATGTGGCTCATTCTAGTTGCATGACCTAGTTGACCTACTAACTTTGATGATTTTTCAAGCCAAGAATGAAAGAAATTGGTTTTCCCATGTGATCTAATTGATCTCAACCACTTTGAATGAATGCAAGACTAGTAACAATGAAAAGGACATCCCTCCACCAACTGGTTATCCATTTACCTAGTCAAAGTGTTAATGACATCATTTCTATCACTTCAGTGTTTCTTCCAAGTGAGGGCTTTAATGATTTTTTCGCCTCCAAAGATGTACCAAATCAAATTTATTGTCTAGATCACATTCAATTTTCCTCTAATAGTCTTGAATGCATTGGATAAGTTATGAAGAAATCTAGAGTTTATGTCTAAGCTATAAAGACACATTTATAAATCCTTGTAACAATGGACTCTTATCTATTTCATTTGGCATTTCTTTAGCATGCATACTGTAAATTCCCTTTTCCTCTAAACTTCATGATATTCTTCCTTATCCCTTTTAGCCATTGATGTACAATGTAAGATTCATTTATGTTGGTGTAAATTAGTATTCACTATTTACACTTACTTAAGTTTAATTAATTTAATGCATTATTTTATTATTTATATTTGTGAGACACTTAGGAGTTTGAGCACCTTTTTGAGTTGTCATATTGGCAATACAGGAGTAAGCAACTCTATTTTAGCACATGGTGTCTACAACACTAATTTGCATGTCACACCTTTGTAGGCTTATCCTCACATCATCGCACATAATTTTGTGCTTAATGGAGGATAACCCATATTTGGTGGACATATGCCTGGTTGTATGACACATCATGGTGTTGATTATGTTGGAACTAAAAATTGCAAGGTCAATTTTGAGTACCATTGAGAAATTTGAGCCCTATAAATTCTTTTAAATGCCTATGTGCCCAACTGTACCTCTAAGCTCTATGAGGTGTTTAATGCTTCTAGCACCTTCCATTCAGCACATCCACTTGTTCCATGAAGTTAAATTATCATTCTGAGCCATCCTGTGAAGTCTTTTTTTAAGCAATTGTCAAATCTGCAATTTTACCTTAGGTGTCAAACAATGACAGGAGGTTGTGTTCGTCATTGAATATCTCGTACCCATAAATGTTTTGTGATTCACTACTTTGGGAGTGTCTAGTATCCATACCTGAGAACCTATGTTTTAGATTTTGAGTCGTTTCAAGTCCATTTGATTAGGTTTTGAATCCCTCAAAGTTGGTCAGTTATGTTTTGTGCATTTGTGCCATTGTGCAAATTTTTGGGAAGCCCTATTTGATGTGTTATAACTCTCGGCCAGTTGACCAAAATGTGAAAATTCCTTTTACGTTGCATTGTAGATGTCAGAGACTTGTTATGTTTCAAGTTTCAGCTTATGAAAAATCCATTTGATCAGTTTTCAAATGTGATTCCAAACACAATTTCTATCTTTAACTTGTGTCAGCATTTGCAGATTGATTGGAACCCCTATTTGTGATGTTATATCTTGAAATTTGTGATTTCTTGAATTGAATGGATTGTACCACTATGTTCACATTTGAAAATACTTTAAGTGTGCCAATTTTCAAATCAAGAGGAATCTGTCTGCACACTTTTCCAAGTTAATTCCATTTGCAAAAATTATTTTCTATCAGTGTTTCTAGTTTGTAAAATCTGAGTAGCCCACTTTGACTGATCGCCATTTGTGCCCTGTTATTTTTCATAAGCCCAAATTAAAAATTTATACTCTCCTCATGACAAAGAACTAGTGCCCCAATTTTCGTCTTTCCAAGTGTCCATTTCCCAGTTTTCAAAATCCAAACCTAATTTCGTGTTTTCTAACATGTTTTCTCTCAAGTAATTCTGAGAAGTCAACTTTAATAGTCAATATATTTTGACTGAGAATTCATTATGAGATGAGATTTGGTAGGGTAAAAGTATGCGGAACAGAAATTCAATGTGCAAAAGCCAAGTTATCTATTCGGGTCAATTTTTGAAGCCAGTCAAAGGAGTTCCTAGCACAAATTTGACAGTTGGCAAAAGGTGATAAATTGAATTTTTAACGATCAGTCAGTGATCAAATCTAATTATAATCAGTTCTAAATTATCAGTGTGCCAGTTTGACAATTCAGTTGCATGAAAACATTTTTTTTTTAGTCAGACCCACTTTGGGGGTTCGACTAATTACATTAGACTGAAAGCAAATTGTGAAAGTTGAGGATTTCAAGAAAGAATTGTAAATCAGTTAAGAATGTTACAAAGAAAATTAAAAAGAAGAAGAATAAAAAAGGATAAATACATTGAAGAAGAGTAGCAGTGCACAGGAAATGCATAAGACTTCATTTCTAGCATGACAATAATAGATGATCTATTTAAGGATCTCAAGCACTCTCACATACCAGAGCAAGGTAGCTGATGTACTTCAAAGCTTGAAGACCCAATGCAGGTCCAGTGGTGTTAGAGATACAGGGACTCCAATATTTCAACAATAGAGTTGTCCCATTATTTTTTGGACCAAAGATTTATCACCATTTCCAAGGTAAACAATGTGAATATAATGCAAAAAATATTCTCTATCTCATGTTATGACATAGCCAAAGAATATTTCTAGCATCAGGTGAGCAAAAAATTTCAACAATGTCCAACTCAAACTTACTGCTACTACCTATGCCTTGCTTTCCTCCATCAACTTTAACATTTTACTTTAACCAATGGACACTTTAACCAACAATTTCAATCATATGTGCATTTTATGAGAAAAGACTGGTTCGAAGACATGATTGCTTGATACAAGAAAGCTCCTCGGATATGATGCAAACTATTTTATTCAAGAAAGATTAAAGAGAAGTTCATACCCATCTGAAGGTATGGCGCCATCACAGAGATTCTCATGCATGCATCTTTTCAAGGTATAAATCAATACCAAAATGTTGATTTGGTATAAAGACAATCCACATTCCCCTTTGCTGCCCATGTCAAATAGAAGTCAATATTGGAGTTTCTCGAGCCATGATATTGGGGGCTACCCAATATATGTCAGTAACAAGCCTGGCCACCATGATTTTGATTTGTTAAGAAAGATTGTGCTCCCAGATGGATGCACATTAAAAAGGACACCCATGCCTAGGGAGAACCCATGCTTGCAGAAAGATTGAAGCCATAGTCTCATCTTCTCCATCTTAGAAATGTAAATCTCAATTGTTCGTAGGAGACTAAGGAGGGGAAGTTGCAAGCTACCAGTCAATGATTTAATTGGAAGTGGGGCTTGCTAATTAACAAAGCATGGGGGGGGGGGGGGGTGTCCAACAGCAAGAGTCAACTAGGGAAGAGTCAATAGTAGACATAAAGAAACCACTGAAAAGAAGACACCATGGGGACAATTCATCCATTGAAAGAACCCACGGCTAAGTCAAGAGAGGAAGACACCAATTTTTCCACACATCAGTAAGAAATAGTTAGCAATATCAGGGAGCTGGCCAGTTAAAGGCAGATCAATTGCCATTAGCTAAGGAGGAACACACAATGAATAGGGAAAGCTGCCATGAAAATCCCATGCAGGTGAGAGAAAAGGTGTGCTAATAGAGGTTAGCGCTAAGAGATAGAGGAGGAAAGTTCCATGCAAGTAATGGCATGGGAGAAAAATAGCAGACCACAACATTAAGAAGGTGCTAAACATAGAGAAAAGGCCCACACAATTAAAAAGAATAAACTCCATGCTTGAAGTCAGAGCGCCCATGTTGATGATGAAGAACCTATACAAATAAGAGGCAACCCATACAATGGAGAAGGAAGCCTTTTTTGTGTAGGTCCATGCAATTGCAAGAATGGACATCGACAACATATAAAGAGAACATTAGTAGGCGTGAAGAATAGTCAAAAAACTCATATATCCGACATTGCTTGTGGGGGGGGAAATTTTATTGTTTAAGTGCTTTTCTTAACACATCATACAATGTCTTAAAGAAAGTGCCTTTTAGAAAGGCTAGGCTTGAGTGTGGGGCCTAACTTGGACATCCAATTGGCGCACAAATTGAAGATAATTTTAAACAAGTGCGCAGATGTGATGATGTGATGATGTGGTGCCAAACATGTAAATGCAACTAGATGTCACCAAGTGTCCAAATCGTGTGATGCGTGCATGCCTACAAAAACAAGTTGCTCATAGGTTAAAGATTGTAGGAAAGTGGGCTGCCACTATGTGGCGATGGGTCCTAGCATGGTTAGGTGGCATCGTAGAGCAGCTCAGGCGGGAAGTGCTTAGATCGCGACATATGTCACAATTTGACAGACGGTACAATCTCGCATTCTAAAATTGCAAGGTCATCAAATAGTGTGGGAATGCGGGAAGGAAACATGTGGCACTAGGCCCAGAGTGGATAGTGATGTGGCATCTGATGAATAGTGGTCAGCCAATCAGAGGCCACCACATGGTAGAAAAGGCTTGGTCAACAGGGGCCAAAGATGGAGCTGTCGATGGCTAGCGCTTGCTCACAAAATGGAGTTGCAAGGTCGTTAAGAAATGAGGGCAAGCGGGTGAGCACCACATGGTGATGAGGTGGTAGGATGAGCAATCAGAGGCTACCATGTGTTAAAAGGTTGGTCAAAGCTTGTTGACCCAAATTGAAGGAGAGGGAAAATATGAAATATTTGAAAAGATAATTTTTTTAATATATTCTCTCAAAAATGCATGTTCAAGTATTTTAATTTCAAAAGGATAATATTCCAAAGTTCAAACATTAGAATATTCTAATTTTTTGCAAAATTGAAGTGTAGACTAGACACTTGTAGCAGGGGACTATTTTTCAAATTGACTTTTAGTGGGTTTCTCGTAGGCAAAATATGCACTCCAATATACCGTTGAAATTAGCAAAAGATGAACTATCCATTTCTGAAGTCGGTTTGTGCACAAGTGCTCATCGGTTTGAGCTTTAAGCCAAATTGTAAAATTTGGGGCATTCTTAGCAGAATAGGCAAAACTCATCATTGATTAGAAGAATTGGTTAAAGGATAGATATTAAGGCTTGGTGAGATGTGAAAGTAAAGAAAATCAATTCTATGATGTTTTCTTGGTTCCTAAAGGTCATATAATTAATTTTTCGCTTTTTACTTTGAGTTCAATTGTGACATCAAAAATCAGTTATATTTTTTACCAAATATTTGATATTCTTTATGCTTCTAAGAGTCAGAATCATGGGGATTTGATTTTTAGTTACAGAGAGAAAGTAGAGAGAGGCTTTTGATCTTCTTAGGAAGGAATTCAGAGGGGACACTTGTTAGTTGCAGATTCAATCTGAGAATTTCCCTCTTGATATTTCCTTCTTTCTTTCATCTATGGTAGGGGTTGGAAAATTTGGAAAGTTTCTCTGGTATGAAGATAGTTAGTAGGACTGGCCCTGGAATTGATGTATTCTAAATGGAAAACCTGGGATGTGCTGGTTCCAAACCATGAAGCTTTTCTTTGGCTATGATACCCCCTTCCCATCCCATCAGTTTCTCATTCCTACCATTTTCTCTCTTGTATGATAGCATATGTTATTGTACAGTCTAGTTTATTAGGTGATTTGTGAGTCATTTCATGTGTTATTTCAAGGAAATTAATATAGTGAGCAGTAGGTGTTTAGTTTCAGTCTAAATCTTGTCTCCTTTCTCAGTTGAGTTGTGATGCTTTATGGTCTTTGAACAAAGAGCCTAGATCATAAGTGTAGTCCCTTAAGACTGTATGTTGCTTCATTTTTGCTTGTAATTCAAGGAATTATGTAAATGCTTCAGAGATTTAACAGGGTTGCAGTTTTATTGAGGGGGATATTAGGTAAGAATGAGATTTAGATCGAACATTGATGTCTATTTACAAGGTGAATGGATAGATCATATATCTGAATATATAAATAAGTATCAGATATCCAAAATACATGAGGGAGATTCATGAATTTTCCCAATGGATCAAGTACTGATTAGCTACAGGGTCATTAAGTTGTCATCTATACATGGTTTTCATCCACTTTCCCCACCCACATAAAATCAAATCAAATTCAAATCATCTTTACAATTTTATGTTGAAGAGCTAGAATAGTTTAACCCTCACTCATCTTATGAGATTCATGGTTTTGCATTTAGCTACTATAGATCTATGTCATTTCATGAGTAATTAGGAGATATAAGGGGTTTCATATACAATAAATAGATTTAGGGATATGTTTTGCATTGGTACGATATCAATTAAATCTGAGGTCTACCCACCTAGGTCTTGCAGAGCCTAAAGTAGAAGAAGGGTCATGCCTTATAGTTGGCCTGGTGTCTGAAATGGCATGTTGAGAATGGGAGTTAGCCCCTAGATATGTCATATTCTCATTGGAATAATTGAAAACCCTCCATCATTTTCAAACACCAACAGATTACAAGGCATTCAAAATGTACCTCAAAGGCCTTTATGTACAAGCACTCCTAGTGTACTCTCATCATGGCATATTGAATATATCATCATTCTGATCATACTCTCTCTCTCTTGGTCTATTGTGTGCTTGTGTTTGAGTTATTAGTTCTTGGGTGAATTTTTCCCTTAGGAAAATTCTTACATGGTATCAAAGCTATACCAAATTCTTACAATTTACCTCTCATCAATGTATCATGGATATCTATGATTTGCATGACTATATCTCCCTTAGCCTATGAATGATATATAGTGAAACTCTTCTTCCTTGACTCACTCATTTGGTTATCTGATTTACATGTGGTTATTAGATTATGAAAAGTCTAAATTTGTAATTTTTTTTTATGTCATGATAGTTTAGTTGTGCATTTATGGGTAGAGACTAGGTTGAACACTCTATTTTGGTGCATAAACTCCTTAGGATAGATTAAGTAGGTGTTTTATGTATACTTTCTCCCCTTTTCTTCTCCAAGTTTAGTTAGGTGTACCCTGATAGCAAAAGAAGTTGGCCCTCTCTAGAGACTCAACCTCACTATTCAAGTCCCAAACTTGGAGTATGTTTCCATGTTTCACAAGGTTGCCTTTAGGTAAAAACTTTAGGAAAGGGTACACAATTTTGGGACAATAGTTTTTGGCTTGCCCAGTGGGAGTAACTCTTGAAGCCTCATAAGTTCACTAGTGTTAAAGAAGAGAATTTTCAATACATGCTGAGAAGATAGTGTTGCTCTTAGTATTTTAAAACCTTCAAGAGGTTCATTTTCAAGTACTTGGTGACTCTATCCTACAATATATCTAGTTTCTAGACCGAGTTGCTATGATTCATGCCCAAAGCTCATACAAGGGTATTCTAGAGGTAATTTTCAATACATTGAGCTTTCATTTTCAAACCCTAGAAATAAGAGAAATAGATTGTCTCTATCACCAGTCAAGAGTACAATAGTAGCACATACACCTGCAATATCTCTTTCCACTCCTCCTGTTGATATCTCACAGCCTAGGTTTTTGTCTTTTCATATAAATAGGTCATTATTCCATATGGCTTAGCCTAGGGCACATGAATTTTCCACCTTTAATGGTGGGAATCCTTTCCTTTTGGCTCAAAAACATGATATTCTAGTGTCATCTCTCAAAAGTATACCTAATTTCATTGGTGAAACTTCCATCTCCCCTATGGAACATATTCAAGAGTTTTCAAATGTCTATAATATACATGGCATTGTAGAGGATGATATTGTTGTTAAGCTTCTTCCTTTGTCCTTGAAATGCAAAGCATTACAATGTTATAGAGGTTTTCCTCATAACTCTATTACTAATTGGGATGGGTTAGGAGTAGGAATTTGTGAGCATGTTGAGGACAACCTATCACCTTTGGAGTAGCTAACAACCATCAAGAGAGTGCCCAATGAATATATGATAGATTTTAATTATAGATTTCAAAAGACATGGGATAGAATACCCTCTGTAATAAATCCTTCTACTGGTAATGCATTCTTGTCTTACCTCAGAGCCTTCAATAGTGATATTTCTACCACCTACAATCTATGGGAAGAGACACTTTACCAAATGCTTATGAGGTTGCCATAAGAGTGGACAATATCTTGATACAAGGAGGGAAGTTAGCTCCAAGGCCTCCAATGTCTTTCTTTCCTGACATTCCCAATCATTAGCTAATTGTAGCCCCTATTCACACTTTCTCTAGAAGTTAGTCCCTTTCTATGGTCCCAATAGCCTCGACATATTCTAATGGGGTTGATAAGATTGAAGCAATGATGAAGACATTGATGCAAAGTATCGATAATAGGTTGTAGGATCAAGAAAAGAGGATGGAGGAAAATGGTACAGTATTGCAAAAAATGAGTAATGAGTTGGAAACTATGAAGAGGCAACAAGCTCAAAATAATAAGCCTACCCAACTTTAGTATCAAGGTCCCATACATAATAGATCCTCAATCTAGAGTCATGTCCCCTACAAATTAGAATAGACTTATTGATAACACCCATACTACGAATACCAACATAAATAGGGATTTAGTCCCTCAAAATTATTGTGCTCAAGAGACTTTTTCCCTTCTTGTAACTACTCCTATGGATATTGTATGTGTCAGAGGGAAGATTCTTAGTTGGCATTAACTACACAAGAAAAAGTAGTGGATCAACAATACAATGCTAATCAACCTATTGATGCTTCTCATCCATAGTGACAAGGTGATTATTCCTTCATGATCCATCAAGTAGAAGAGCATTGTCATGTGAATCAAGTACCCATTTCTCACAACACTAGGAGAAAGAGAAGAATTTTTGATGATGTTATTCCTCCCCTTCCCAATCAAGAATGAACATCACATGAAATACCTCATGTACAAGTAGTAAATGATCAATCAAATGCTCCTTAGCAACAAAGGAAAAATAATAATAGAAGAGATGTGAATGACCCTCAAGTTGTTCCATCTCAACTTCCTACACATGCAACCCCCAAGGTTTCTACCAAAGTACTTAATGCATCATTCAGTGTGATAGAACATATGAAGAAAACAAATGTAAACATTTCCATGTGGGATGTTTTTGCTACTAAACCTATGCAAAAGAAGTTGTTATAGTAGGAATTGGAGAGCATTAAACCAAAGGATCAACCACCTAGCATGGAGAGTGCCACAAGTTTTGTACAACCATCGAAGGAGGTAGAAACAAGTAAGAAGGTTAGAAATCCTCCATTTTATGTTTCTATGATTATAGGGGATAAGTTGGTCTGCAATTTCATGATTGATTCAAGGGCTAATAGTTCAGTGATGCCCAAGTGAGTTGTTGATGTCTTATAAATGAAATATGAGTACTTTGTTAGGGATGTATTGTAGTTGGATGGCATTATTGTCAAGACTATAGGAATCCTTAGGAATGTTGAAATGGCCCTACATGCATGCCTTGGTTGTACTATAGTTCAAGATATATTAGTTTTTGAAGTTAAGCCACACTTTGCCATCTCTCTTTCAATAGATTTCACTACCCAAATAGGTGGCTACATATCCTCTGATTGGTCATACATGTTTTTAAGAAAATGATATGAAACTAAAGCTTCAATTAGAGTAGAACCCTTATCCATCAATCATATTAAACCCTAATCTCCTAATCTCATCAACATGAATTGTACTATCCTAAAGTAATGAAAATGATATAGTGCAAGAGCCTGCCACTTCTTTGGTAGGGACACCTAATTTCCTCTTGGATGAGTGGGATAATACATATCAATTCAATCCTATATCAAAAACCTTGGAGACAAGCCTTGGTACTTATTTTATATTAGAGAAGAATGCCCTTATCCTTAACCTTATGAAGAACTAAGAGGATACAAGTGGGATATGGAGCATGTACTTTGATGGATCAAGAAATAAAAAATGGATTAGGGGTTGGTATTGTAGAACCAGAATCAGTATGCAAAGAACATTAAAAAATGAAGTAAACATTCACAAACCGAAAACTAAATTCACAAATATGCTTAGACTAAGAAAGAAAATAAGAAGTGCAAACCCTCACAAGAGAAAACACTCCATGCTTTCTTGATTCTGTAGATGTGTCCTTTTGTTGTGGATGTATGCTCAAGATGCTCAAAAGCTGCTTCAATGGAGATGGGTAATGGCAAATTGGTAGCTTTGTGAGCTCTCAATTTGGCATTATAAGGGTATGGTTGATGGCTTTGGTTCTCAAAATAGCATGGTAACTTTAGCTCAAATATTGTTGATGAAATGGCTTGGGATGGGATTCAATTTATAGGCTAAGGGGTAGAGGGATGGAGGGCTTAGATGCAAGGATGGATGAAGGCTTAAGGAGGGCTAAGATGCACTCAAAGGGGAGCACATGGATTGTGCTTGTTTAGCACCAATGGGAAGGTGACACTTGTCACAAGGAGGAGGAGTGTGAGAGGGTAGGGTTAAGGGTTGGTTAAAGTCATGATGAGTGGGGTTGAGTATGTAAGAGGGATGTAAGAGGAATGAGTGTGGAAGAGGGAAGAGTGTGTAAGATGGATGTAAGAGTCATGAGTGGGCTTGTAAGAGTCTTTATGTTTTGTAAGAGCACTCATGACTTAGTGGTTGGGTTTTTTTGAGGGGAGACTTTGGTTTGGATTAGGAAAGTCTTAAACTTGTTTAAGGAATGTGACAACATTAGGGGGTGGATTAGGCTTGGGTTTAGGATTAGATTAGGGATGTTAGAGATGTGCAAGTGGATGGCATTAATGAGGGTGGGTGAGTTAGTGGCTAAGCTTGGTTAGTATGGGTGTATGGGGTGGATTAGGCTAAATGGAGGATTAGAAATAGGTTAGGGGTTTTTGAATTTGAGGATTTCATTTATCAAATAGATTTATTTAATAAATGGGGATTTTTGGAATTAGATAGAAGAATAGGATTTAATTGATAAATAATAGATTATTTGATTTATCAATTAGGACTATGGATGATTAAATAAATTAATCAACTAGGGGATGCCAAAGGATTAATTAAATAGAAATTTAATTAATAATGCCTTTTTAGATAACTAAATAGGATTACTAAAATAGTGTAATCAAATTTAGGTGTCTACAGGTATGATATTGGTTTCTCTGGCACTAGAAAGGTACTACTTCTCATTTAGGCTTCAATTTAGTTATACTAATAACATAGCATAGTATGAGGCATTTATTGAAGGTCTTCAACTTGCTCACAAAAGAGAAATTCAAGCCTTAACCATATATGAGGATATTAAGTTGATTTTCTATCATGTGAGAGACCAAAATATCACCAAGAATGGTTTGCTCAAGTCTTATAAACATAGAGTATGGCATTTTCTTGAAGGTTTCAATGCATTTAATATTCAAAGTATGCCTAGGAGAGAAAATAGACATGCATCTCATAGACTTGTAGTAGTGGGTCCATCTTATGATGTGCCAAGGAGCCTTGAAGATGAAAAGAAGAAAAATATTAGAGTGGTGGTTAGGCCTGCTATTCTTGACAATAATATCAATTGGTAAGTGTTTGAATCTAATGCATAAATTGTGAGTTTCTTGTAGAATGAAGTTGAGTTCTCAGATAGAAATCAATCAAGGTTGCATGGCCAATATGGGGATTAGATCATCAATCTTAGTTCCAATGAGGTACATAAGTGTCTGATTATCTTAGAAAGTGTTTTTTCTCCTGATGATCTAGCAAGAGATAGAGGCATGAACCTTGGTGCAAGAAAAGATGATCACATACTAGTCATAGTAGCTAATGGAAGGAATCTAAACATGGGAAAGGCATGTACTAAAGTAGAACAAGAATATTTCATTCATCTATGTCAAGAATTTAGTGATGTGTTTTCATGGACATATGATGACCTAAAGGATTTTGACTCGAGTCTATTTTGGCATACCATAGATTTAAAAGAAGATGCCAAACCAGTAGGACAAAAGTAGAGGCTAGTGAATCCCAGGATTAAACCATTAATGAGAAAGGATTTATCCAAGCTATTAGTGGTCAACATCATTTTCCCAATTAAGCATTCCTCTTGGGTAGAAAACCTTGTCATTTTTAGGAAGAAGAGTGGAGAGATCAAACTATATGTAGACTTTAGGGACCTTAACCAAGCCTCCCTTAAGGATCAACATTCCCTTCCTTCCATGGAACAAACCTTATCTAGGGTCAATGGTTTAGAAAGGTTCTCATTCCTAGATGGATTTTCAGGTTACAATGAAGTGTTGGTCAATGAAGCTAATAGATACAAGACTACATTTACCACAAAATGGGGCATCTATGCTTATAGTAAGTTGCCATTTGGGCTAAAAAATGCAGGTGCCACTTTCCAAAATGCAATGGAGATTACCTTTAAGAATATGATAGAAAAAATTATATTGGTCTATCTTGATGACATTACAATATGCTCAAAGAATTTTATAGATCGTTTCAACCATCTAAGATAGGTGTTTATTAGATGTAGAGAGTATGAAGTATCCTTGAACCCAAGTAAGTGTGTCTTTTCCACTAACCAAGGAAAGTTGTTAGGACACATTATATCCAAGGATGGTCTAACTATTTATCCAAAGAGAACAAAATCAATTCTTTCCCTCTCTTCCCAACCACAAGAAAGGTCTACAAAGTTTTCTTGGTAGGATAAATTTTGTGAGGATATTTATTACTAATTTAGCTACCATGGTGAAACCTTTTACATCTATGCTAAAAAAGAACATGGTCTTTGCATGGACCAAGGAAGGGAAAGCATTTTTTGAAGAGATCAAAGCAGTCATAGCCTTAGCTCCTACTCTCATCAATCCAAATTTTGAGAAGGATTTCATTCTCTACACCTTAGCGGTGAGTCAATTATTTTTGTTGTTTTTACTTGATTGAATGATAAGAATGAAGAACAACCTATTATCTTCTTTAGTGAAGGGCTTAAGGAGTGTGAATATAATAATAGTTATGTGGAAAAGAAAGCCCTTATAGTCATAGCTTTGAGGAAATTCAAACATCTTCTATCCCACAATAAGATCCATTTTCTAGTGCCTCCTACAAGTGTAAAGGACTTCCTTTTGAGCAAGGATATTAATGAGAAAAGAGCAGGTTGGATCACTAAATTGATGGAGTATGATGTGGACATCCAAATTACCAAGTTGGTAAGAGGGAAATGATTGTACAAGTAGGTGGTCTTATCTCAAGAATTAGATGAAGAAGTTACCTTGGTATTTATAGATCAGAAAGAAGTGAGAGATGATAATTCAAGGAGTGGGATAAATGACATGATGGCCTTCTTATCATAAAATGGATATCCTTAGGGATTAGATGGAGCTAAAAGAAGATAGTTCATACTGTAGTCAATTCCTTATACCATAGATGATGATATTCTATTTAGGAAGGACTTCAATGAAGCTTTGCTAAGATGTATTGATGTAGATCAACAAGAGAGAATGATTAAGGAGCTTCATTATGGTCTTGGTGGTGGCCACTTTTTAGGAAGAACTTCTACCATGAAGATAATTAGGGTACGTTACTATTGGCCATCCTTGTTCCATGATTGTCATAGGTATGTGAGAAAGTGTGAAAAATGTTCCTTCTTTTCAAGTAAGCAAAGACTTGCAGCCCTTCCACTTCATCCTATTTAGGTGGATCAACCTTTTGCCTAATGGGAATTAGATTACATAGTTCCTATTAACCCTCCTAGTTCTAGCCATAAATGGATTCTGGCTACTGCAAATTTTTTTACCAAGTAGATGGAGGCAATTGTATTAAAGGATGCTACTGAGAATTTAGTTGTTCAGTTCTTAGATGGAATCATCACAAGGTTTGATACTCCTTTCACCATCATTTTAGATAATGCAAAATCATTTTTTGGAGCTTAGATTTGTGCACAAGTAGTAGATCATGGTATCTATTTGAGTACTTCCAATTACTACCCTCAAGGTAATGGAATAGTTGAGTCATCCAATAAGAATTTGATCAAAATAATGAAAAGAACCATAAAGGATAATTAGAGGTGTTGGCACCATAAGTTGAAAACACCTCTATGGGTTGATAGGATAACACCTAAGAGGGATGTAGGAAATTCCCCATTCATGTTGGTTTATGGAAAGGAAGATAGGCTTCCTATTTCATTGGAATTTCCTACTCTTGAATTGTCTCAACAACTTGAGTTAGTTGAAAATGATGCTATAACAACAAGAATAGTAGAGTTGATGGAGTTGGAGGAGAAAATAAATCAAGCAATCTAGACCTTGGAAGCACAAAAGTAGCAGATGAAAAGGTGTTTTGATAGGAAGGCTAAGTATAGGAATTTTAAGGAAGGAGATCTTATTCTAAAATGGGATGTAGATAGAGAAAAACTAGGGAGGAACTCAAAATTTGATGCATTATGGTGTGGTCCCTATGTGATTATCAGTTGTAAATAGGCAAATGCTTCTAATGGAATAGAGTTTTCATGTATATAATTAGCGTAGTTCTCCCTTCAGTTCTTTCCTATTTTCCAAGAAGTGTAGGGTTGCACATGGTGTTGTACCTCTTGAATAACTAGTTTTGAGGAGGTTGCACAAAGGCTGAATTTCTTAAGTTTGTTGTAGTTATATGGAGTCATAGTTCTTTAGTGTTCTAGTTTCTTACAAAGAGGATATTCATGTATTTTATGACTCCATATCCCAATGGATGTTTTATGGTCACTTCTCAATACATAATAGACTTGCATTCTCTCTAAGTTGCTAGAAATGTTAACCAAAATGCCTTCCTGTCAAATATTTGAATTCAAATGATGACAACTTGGTAATTCAGTCACATTCCATATTTAAATATTCAAATATTCAAATTGAAAATAAACAAAAAAAGCTTTAATATTTCCATATGAACCTAAGTTTATTTTTCTGGCCCTACAACTTTCTCTACCACCAAATCTTGTGCAGATCTACGACAGTCACTTTCCCACATTTTGACATTTCTCAAACTTTAAGTAATGTGGGGAAGCAATATCTTGACTCATGGTCATGTGGTGTCATCTTTTCTAGAGGTAAATAGGTGAAGCTAAGGTGGAATATGTGTCAAATAGTTCATTTTGATTCACAAGGAAGATTACATTTTCTATGAGGTGTATATTGAGTTTTCAGTGGGACCAAAAATATTGAAGGAAAACACTGTAATACTAAAGGCTCTCATGATTATTGATAATTTGGTGATTGAACATCATTGTTTTCTTGCATTTTGAAGATGCAATATTTTTAGACAATGTGGGGAAGCAACATGAGGATACGTGTCCTTGTAAACCTAGGTGGTAAGTGGTGGTAGCAGTTGACAGTTAGTTGCGATTAAATCCATGATTTCATGAGGCAAGCGATTAGTAGAACTAGGAGGGTGGTCAAACACTCAAAGACTTTGTGAGTTGGAAAAAAGAAACAAAACCATTGGTCCACAAGGCTCATTCTAGGTGCATGACCTAGTTGACATGCTAACTTTGATGATTTGTCAAGCCAAGAATGAAAGAAGTTGGTTTTCCCATGTGATCTGATCGATCTCAACCACTCTAAATGAATACAAGACTAGTAACAATACAAATGACATCCATCCACCAACTAGTTATCCATTTACCTAGTTAGAGCATTAATGGAATCATTTCTGTGACTTCAGGGTTTCTTCTAGGTCATGGTTTTGATGATTTTCCCACCTCTAAAGATGTAGTAGATCAAATTATTGTCTAGATTGTATCCAATCATCCTCTGACAGTCTTGAACGCATTGGATATGTTGTAAAGAAATCCAAAGGTTATGTCTAATCTATAAAGACTCATTTCTAAATCCTTGTAACAATGGACTCTTCTCCATTTCCTTTGGTGTTGTTCTGGCGTGCTTGTAAATTATCTAATTTGCGTGTGGTTATTGGATTATAACAAGTCTAAAACTATATATTTTTGATGTCATGATAGTTTAGCTATGCATTTATGGGAAAAAACTAGGTTGAACACTCTATTTTGGTGCATCACCTCCTTAGGATAGATTAAGTAGATGTTTTATGCATGCTTTCTCCTATTTGCTTCTCCAAGTGTAGTTAGGTTTGCCCTAATAGCAATGGAAGCTGACCCTCTCTAGAGACTCAACCTCACTATTCAAGTCCCACAACTTGGAGTATGTTTCCATGTTTCACAAGGTTTCCTTTAGGTAAATACTTCATGCAAGGGTGAAGACTTTTGTGATAAAAATTATCTATTGTGATAACACAAGTCCTATTAACATTTCAAAGAATCTAGTGATGCACACTAAGACAAAGGACATTTCTATCAAGTATCACTACTTGAGAGAATTAGTTCAAGAAAAAGAAGTAAAGCTAGAATATGTGAATACAAAGGAACAAATTGCTAACATATTTACAAAACTATTACCCAAAGATGCTGATGAATGTCTTAGAGATAAATTAGGGGTTATCCTCCTAAGGCTAATTAAGAAGCTAAGGTGCATTACATCATATGTGCTAAACAAAAAATTCTACATATTGGTGCAATACAACTATACTTTGAGACATGACTAAGGTATAATACTTTAGTACAAAATAAAATATCAATCATAAACAGATGAGAAGTATGAACCAGACATGTAAAATCTACATAATTTATATGTATGAAGAATTTGAAGTTGAGACAAATATACATCTTTGGCCTTGTTGTCAAAGAGGGAGACATTATTTAGAATCTAAGATGGAAGAGGGAGAGATTACTAAGAAGTGACAAGATAACAAAGAAAAGCAAGGTAAATCTCAAATGAAGAGAATCATGAAAGAGAGAAAATTGATAGAGGGAGTTTGAAAATTTGAATGGATGTGAATCATAATAAAACTAAGGATAGTGGTCACCCATGGAAGTAAATTTTTTTGGATTTTATGGTAACTAAGATATTGTTAGTATTTTAGATATTTGAGATGTTGCCATCAATGCCAAAGAGGGAGATTGTTGGAAACTTACAATTGGAATAATTATTGTTTTGTCATTGATGTAGAATCTATGGATGAGACATATTAATACCTAATCTAAATGTCATATCTATTTGATTTATGAAGAGGATTTGAGTGTTACTCATAACTATAACACCTAGAGGAAAGGTTGAAGTAATGAAAAAGAAGTTACAATAGACATTTTTGATACAGTGCAAGGCAGGAGAATCCCCAGAAAAGATGTCCTAGCCCCTAGAAAATAACCACACAATGGAAACAAAACAAAAATGCAAGATCTAACACCAAATCACAATTCTTTATTCATGAAATAACTATTTACATGCAATGTGTCAAGTTGTAAGGCCTTCCTAGTTATGGCCAAATACAAAGCAATTACAATAGTAATTTTGCAAGATCCCTCAAGATCCAACCCAAACACTAGCTATTCTAGATCCACACTTTGGTCGAAACCTCCAAGAAAGATCTCAACTTGTACTCGCAAGCCCACCAAGAAATATTCTTATTTTCCAAGCCTCAACTACTAGCCCTTCTCAAAATTTGTCCAAGATCCAAGTGTAAACTATCTCACATTCAATGCTCTATCCAGAGACTCTGGAAAACTTCACTTAGCTACTCCATCTTCCATGCTCTTCTCCAAGCTGGATGATTAATCACAATCTTGTTATAAATTGCCTCAGATTTGATGCTCTATCCACAGACTTAGGAAAAATGTGCTCTTCAGCTACTCTTTACACTCACTCCTCCAAATGAATAAATGAATAATGACAAGACAAGGCCCTCTACTTATACTAAACCATGCCACAATTTAGCCACTAGCAAGTTACATTAAATAAACCCTAAAGCCACAAGTCAGTTTAGCAATTTACATTAAATAAACCCTCTAGCCACAAGTTACATTTAATAATGCCACCTATTAAATGTCTTTTCTCTCTTTTCTCCAATTTTTATTTATTTAAATTTATTTTCTTCTAATTTTCATCACTTTCTCTCTCCTCCACTTTTTTAAAAAAAAATTCCCTCTTTATTTTCTATAGCAAGATGCTCCTACATCAATTTGATTAGATGGGTTTTGATAAAGAAAAGTAATTGTTTATGTCAAGGAAGCTAAGCCAAGTCAAGAAAAAGAGTAAAATACTAAGGAGTGTTGAGTAATGCTAGTATCAATCGAGCCATAGTTAGTGTCAAGAAAATCTAGTGATGACCAAGAATTAGCATTGACTAAGCAACCTAGTTGATGCTGGGCTAGAAATCTTTAGAATGACTGAGTATTTTAGTATTGATTGAATGTGAGAATTTAGTGATTATCGAGTGACAGTAGAAGATCAAATTCAAAGAAATCATAAGATCAAGCTAACTCAGTTGATTTCTTAATAGATGTAAAATGTGTTGAAGATAAGATATCTATGAATTGGATCGCTGAATTCAAGGTGATAATTAGGTAATGATCTAATTGAAGGATTCTAGAGAAGTTTGTAGAGTATGATCAAGAAGATTTATAGATATATTGGATCAAATTGAATATGATCTTAAATCCTAAGATTTACGGTGGATGTAGAAACTGGCAAAGTATAGATTTCCTATTTAAGGTGATACACAAATGAACATTTGGTGCCTAGTCTAGCCCCAACCAATGTGTGTGTGTGTGAGTTTCTATGTGAAGGAAGTCATACAAAGAAAGGTTGATCAAAAACACACAAGTAAGTGGATACAAAACTAAAATAGAAAAGCTTGTAGATATGATGTTGTTGTTGATAAGTGAATTTGAGCAGAAGGCTTTAAGTGTTAATGAGAAGAGTGGACTAATTGCTTGAAGGGTGTTAGAGTAGATCAAGATCAGAGGTGACAATGAAAGGCTTATCAAGGAACCAACATAAGGACTAAACATAGATATGAACTAGAAAAAGTTAGTTGTAACCACACAAATCAAAACCTATTATTTTCTTTCTTATCATTATAAATAGTTTGTATCAAAATATTTTTATTAGAGTTTGACCTAATAGTCATTTGACATTTCTAATAAGGTGATTAAATCCTCTAACCAGGTCACATTAATAGTGTGTATTTCCACCTTTAATAGGGTTGGCTCCTAATAGAGCTCACTTCAAAAGAGTGATAAAGAGTGACATGTTGCTAGTGGTTTTTCTCAAATTGGGTTTCCACATAAAATTCTAACATCAAACTATGATGAATGTCTTATTAATATTTTATATGTGATGATGTTTTCATTAATAAATGCAAGTTAAAGTTTATGACATTTTTACAGTAGAGATAGAGCAATGGTAGGATATGTAGGATAAGCATAATAGTGATGTGTTTAATGTTTTGTTTTTCAAGTGGTACATGGACCTTGAGTAACTAATTCACTACCCCTCTTAGTTATTTTAAAAATTTCTAAAAAATAAAGAGAGAATTAGTGAAAGATTTTCACTTCTCAGAGGAAATATGTTTTTAAAAATAACAACTTTGGAAAGACAAGTAGAGGAATGCCTTAAGGAAAAGACATCTTTTGAGAAGTTTGTCTATTTAGACTTGAATGCAGATGTAATTGCATCCTATGGACTTTGTACCCTTCTCAATATATCTAAAGGAGTTAAAGATTCATGGGAGAAGAATTTCAAGAATCTAAAGACAAGTTTTGATAATTGTGTAGTATTGCTATCTACCTAATGCATAGGTATATATCCAAATTTTGAATTATATATATATATATATATTTGACACCTTTTTCGTTAATGTCAAAGGGGGAGAGATAAGGAAAATTTTATATAGGTATATGTGTGAAAAAATGTATTGAGATATAAGATAGGGGGAGTAATATATTAGCTAAAACTATAGTCAAAGGGGGAGTTATGCAATATAATTAGGAGATATGAGAAAAGATGGTTAAAATGTAATGATCCACAAGTTTTGAATTTTGAAAATCTTGGTAAGACCAATTTTGTAAAGCTTTGATGTTGTAAGTTTTTAGGACTTAGTCAATTTTCCCATATGTTTCCATCAATGTGAAAGGGGGATATTGTTGGAAATTTGGCTAAGGGAGATATTAAATGTTGTCATTTATGGAAACATATCTTCAGTATGAAAAATAAAAAACCTTGAAGATGAAGTTATGGCATTCATACTTAGAAAATTCTCTAAGTATCAGTTAGTTTATCTGGTAGAGTGGATGCAAGTTTGATATGTATAGTTGACTGAGGCAATTTTGGCACATGCACAATTAGGTATGGAAATAATAGAGTGTGAGGATGATATGTTCAAGTGTGTGAGTCAATATTATAAGTATAGAAGAAGATATAATAGGTTTATCAATTGCAAAAATATACACACATAATAGATCATGATAGGAAATGGTTGATTGTGAGTTAAGGAATTATTTTGTGTACAAAATAATTACTTGACTAATTAGGGATGACATCCAAGATGCTAAACCTAAGAGAGAAAGAGTTTATTTTTATTTTGTAAACTGTGTGAAAGTTTGAAGGCCCACTGGATAGTATTTTGAGAATTACAAAGGTATAAAGGAAAGTTTGTAAATGCAAAGTCGAGTCTACTTCTAAGGAAGACTATCTAAACTTTATGAAATGAATGTTATAATGTATGAACAGAGGATTATGAGTTTTACAAAGAGAAACAAGTATTATATCAGATATTGAAGATATCAACAACAAGCAAGATGTTTTTGTATCAATGAATTACATTATATATTGCATGTTTGGGTAGTGGGCTCTTCTTGCATACATTCTATAGATGTATATAACAACTCCTAGAAGATTTGAAGCTTCTAACAAGGTCTGAGTCCTCTAATGAACACTAAGATACTATATGAATGTAATAGACTTCAAATAGGGTCATTATCTTTAGCTAGATACTTTTGATTAGTGTATCATTTTGTGGGTACCATCCCTGCTGGGGTTTTCCCTTGGCCAGGGTTTTCCTAGTTAACAAAATATGGTGTTATAAGTTCTCTTATTTTATTTTTATGTTTAATATTGAGTATAATTAGTTTTCTTTCATATGAAAGTTATAAGGAAATTAATAATATCTAGTTTTGGGTTTAAGCTTGCAGAATACCGATTCACCCCCACCCCTTCCTCTTAGTATTCCCTATTTCTAAAAAATTGTATTAGAGCTTGGTCATAGGTTCAAATATCACAAGCCATGATGAGTGACATTGGGAGGGGGATTGTTGGCAGTGGGCTAGAATCCCATGTAGGATTTGGGACATGGCTTAACTAGGTCATGTGGTTTTATAAGACTATTGGATATATCGAGCATTAACATGTCGAGCTTCTTTCTAACAATATCCAATTTTGTAATCTAATCATTTTAGCATGTTTATCAATTTCAAAATTATATTCCAAGAATTTTCAAATTTCACAAGATAACCTCAATAATTTTACCCGAATATACATAGTTTTAGGAAGAGATAACAGAAGTGCTTCTCTAGTAAGCATGTTACACATGAACAAATCTCTTTCAGCTTCACCACATTCTTCAAGCTTGTTTTCTTCAACTATGTTCTTATCATTCTTAGTGATCAACCCATATCCTAGACCCATCCATAGAAGATGTGTCTTCATCTTCTCTGTAGTGCCTCTCATGTTTGCATTTTTTACCTTGTTATATTTTGATCTAAGAGATACTTGTTACTCGTGTTTTTTTTTTTAAAACTTTTGAGATGACCTTAGGGTTAGATGTTGTTGGTGTGATTTTTCATAGTATAGAAAAAAATTCTAATATTTGGGTGAAAAATTAGTTAAATCTTTGATTCTTGCAGATTAGGGTTTTATCTTTTGAAATCTTGAAAAATTGTTAGATTACCCTAGTTATGTCCTATTCTATGGGTTGTATTTTCCTTTTAAATTCTCAGGGTTTGTCTCTCATATCATCCTTGAAAAGGCCCTAAGTGTGTAAAAACCCTTATACCTTTGTTTTCTGTTGCCCTAGTTTTCAAAATTTTCAAAAGGTATTGTTTCAAATATTTTGGTGCAGCATTTTATCTTAAAGATTTGTTTGCATCAAAATACCTTTTTATCCTTATGATAAACCTTTTATGTGCTTTAATTGGATATTTTATTTCAAAAAGGATGCCAAGTTGAAATGTTTTTCAACACCATTGATTTTCTCAAGATCAACAAATTTTATATTCTCGCATTTTCAAGTCGCGAGGTCTTTAAATAATGCAAGAAAATAGATTTGTGACATGTAGCCCTTGATGGTTTTTGAGTTTTAGTGCACCACAAAAGGTCTGGTATGTTAGCATGGGTTAGGACACTTTTTGCAAATTTGTCAGATTGATCAAGACACGTTTTATTTTCCTGTGCTATCATTGGTTGTCTAAATCAATGAAACTTCACCTTATGATCAATATTCATCAACTGTGGATCTTGTTTAGATCTACGGTTCTCGCGTTCTCGCATTTTCAAAATGTGCAGTCTTTAAATAATGTGGGGAAGTGGGCTCACAACGCGTGGCAATGGTGACATCATGGGCTTGCCTTTTGCAAAAAAGTAATAATGATATGTCCTCTGTGGCAGTTGTTAGATGACAAAGAACGAAGAGAAAGAATTTCATTGGTTTGTTTAGTTTGAATAAGTGAGACCATTGACATGGATAACCTACAAGCAAGGTATGATGCACAAAAAAACTACTTGACAAGAGGGCCACTACAGGATCATGCTGCCAAGGTTGGTAATTTGTTTGTAATTACTATCAGCACCCCAGAGCCACTATTAAAAAGACATTTTAACATTAGGGCTAAGGCATTATATGTTTCTCTTTGTAAGATTTTTGGAATAGATGAGGTAGAACAAATTCCAAGCTTAATTGTCCTCATCATGGCATAAAATCTTCAATTTGGAATGAGCTCTATCCTAGATTTTGTAACATTTCTTGCAAGAGAAATTCACAATGGTTTGGTTGGGATAGCAAAAGGAAAAGTAGATAAACCATTCTGTTGGTATTCATTGCTTATTCATATGTGCTTGTACAAAGGATTTACCTTTTTCTCCACAAGTATGGAATTGGAAACATCCAGGGAGGGGGAGAAGAATCTAGTACAATTGTGGAGTGTGGATATGACCTCAGAAGCCATAGGTGCTAGTTATGTGAGGTTTGATAGGTATTTTGCATCAAAGCTTAGACTGCTTTTAAGAGGAGATAGCCCTAGAATCCCACAAACATTGTTAGAATTGGTCAGACCCAAGGACCATGTTAAAGGGCTACTTGTCAATCATAACTGGGGGCATATAATTCCCTACAATGTTTCAATAGTAATAAGAGTGTATGGTTTTTTGGGAAAACCTCATGTGCTACCATTTCATGTGTCTTTGAAGATAGGAATAGCTAAGCTATTATGGAAGATAAGTACCATAGATGAGAGAGAGTTGACTAGGAAGGGCACATTTTTTCCAATTGTCAATGTGGCCCATGATTTTGTCCTTGTAAGGAAAGGTTGGAAACATCTAAACTTTTTTTTAGAAAAATATAACATGGCAGAATCTCATGCTAGATTTATTGATCCTAAAGGTTTCTATAATATCTTCAGGGAGAGAATAAAAGCTTCTCGCATGGTCCAACAAGTCTATTATCCTAAAGACGTGATTAGAAACATTTTCACCTTGCAAGAACAAGAATTGAGAAAGGAAAAGTGGATGGTGTTTAGCAAAACTCTTGAATTCATTAATGCTTTTGATCCCCACTATGACCCATTGAAAGAAAAGAAATACTTGGGAGCCAAGATGCAGGCCTTGATGAATAATTTTGTTGAGATAACACAGTCTATGAATGAAAAAAAGGCTACATACATTAGGGCATACCCAGACAAGGCTGCAGAAGTGCAAAAAAGAATTAATAGTAAAAACATAGTAGCTCCTGGCCAATATACCTTGCGGAAAAGGTTAGGTTATGTAATGATTCAAAGTGTGCAATAGGGTCCTCTTCATCAAAGAAAAAGACCAAGAAGTCCATCTACAACCAGTGCTCCAAAAAGGTAGAAGCTAGAATAGGGATCTTCTTCTTCTCTGCCAGAACAATACTCCTCGAGCCAATCCCCAATCAGGATAGATGATGAAGCATCTTTAGGGGAACAATTGAGACAAATTGGAGGAGAAGGGGATATAATTGTTACTTCCATAGATCTGGAGATTGGGGAACCACAAGAACCCCTTGCACCTTCCTTGGAGCTTACTGTTGCTGATTATAGAGGTAAGGAAATTGATCCTATAGTTTCCCAAGCCTCTAAGAGGTTTGTAAATGATGAAAATTTTGTGAAATCTAGAGCATTTGCACAATTTTTGTGGAAGTTGAATATAGGCCATTTTGAAAATACTTGTAAAAAAATAAAAGAAAAGCAACTAGATAAGCCAGACTCTATTATTAAAGAAGAGGTAAAATCTAAATTTTTGAATGATTTTGCCCAATTTTGCACTTGAGGTTGGGAGGCAATTAGTTAAACAATTAGGAGTCCTTATCTTACCTGAATGAGATATAGTGAATGCTATGGTTTTTGATTCAATAAGAAAACAAAAGGATGTCCAGTTACAAACTAAAGAAAAGATATTATAGGCTCATAGAGGAGTCAAATTTAGTGATGATCACCAAGCCCTTGTAATTTGGTCAATTGAGAAAAGGGATAAAACTAGGATGCAGGGAATCACTACTGCAAAACATACTAGTGCATTAACAATATACAGGGCTGGTGAGGTTGGTAGTAAATAGATAATGGGGATGGCTTCAGAAATCCTAAAATTTGGCGATGTGGTATCTGGCCAGGAAGAAGATAAACTTGCTCAGCTAAATGCTTGATTTGAAGAAGTGCTGAAGGCATATAAAGAGAGGGGCACACACATACAAAATTTGGAGAATCAGGTGTCTCAAATGGAGAAGATACTTGGGAAGAGAAAGGTGGGAGAATCTAGTGCACCTAGAATTGCATACCCTTCATAGTCATTTGTTGGAGCAACCCCTATTGTTGAAATACCAGATACCCCTAAAAGGCCCCAATTCTATACTGCAAAGGACTTTGAAGAAGAAAAAAACCAAATTACATGAGTTGCAGGTAGAATTAAAGAATCAATATGAAGGAAAATTAAAGCAGGGTGTGATGTATTTGAGGGATAAAATACAATGGTCAAACTTCTTTGATCAGTTGACAAGAATTACAACTCTCATGGATGAGTTGAACAGAGATGAGGTTAAATTGACTCCTCTGGCATAGAAGTGGAGGGAGAGAAACAATGATATCACATTCATGTGTATATTTTCCATCCAAATGCCTTGTCATCAAGTAGAGAAAATTTTTGATTTATTAAATAAGTTAGAAGATTTTGATGATAAAAGGGATTCTTTGCAAAAAAGATTAACACATTGTTTTTCCAAGTATATTGCTAAAAAATTCATTTTATTTCCTTGTGCTTTAGAATCTGTTGACACAATAAAGGAAAAAGAAAAGTGGAAAAAAGAGTTAGATGAAATATTTTATGAAAGGATCAAGAACATCATGAGTGAAACTGGTCACTAGTTTTGGGCAAGGACAAACGAAGAGTTGGTAAAGATATAGTTATTTTATAATGCCATTAGAAAAGAGCTTGATGATTTAGAGGAATTGGAAAATTCTTTAGTGATTATACAAAGAGAGGCTCTAAATTTTTTTTGGCTAGATGATGCTGCTTATAATGAATGTAAAAATTAGTTCTTAGTACAAATGTCAGAAGATGATGAGGAGGAAGATACAAAAGTAAAAGTTACCCTCATAGTTAGTAATAAAGACATGGAAAATCCCTAGATCAAAGTAAGTTTGCAGGTAGTTGAAGATGATACATCACTTTTTAACCTTATGGCCACTTACTCCGAGGATGAAGAATAAACGAAGAATCAGATCATATTTTCTTGTCTCAACAATTGAGAAGCATAACAGAAAGTGACCCACCAAGGAATGTTTGATGTAATAGCCTTTTTGTTATTTTCTTTTGTCTTTTATGATAGATGTATGTCAGTATCTTTTAGAAGACACCTGTCACTTTCTTTTAGCCTGAAGCTTGTTGCATCTCACATTATTTAAGTGAGATTCCAAGGCTACAAAAAGGTCTAAATTCTATTTTTCTAAGTAATATGCTTATTCTATCTTTGGTCCAAATTTTTGAAAGCAAATTCATGATGTATTTTCTCTGTCAATTCTCTAAGGATACATGAATATAGACTGAGTTGTGTTTCTTTCTGAAGGTCGTTCTGAGTCTATTGTAAATGGTATACAATTTTCAAAGAAAATAAATAGAAATTGTGAACTATCCCCATATCTTTCTTTTCTAAATCTTGTCTCCTTTTTATTACTTGGTTATCTTGATATTGTATAAGTAAAGGCTTGTGCAATTGAATGCAATCCAGTTAGGTTGTATATCTGTTTATCACTGCTGTTAATTCAATGGATTAAATAAAAGCTTTGGTAAATGTGATAAGGTTTCTTCAGTAGTGGAAAGGGTTTTGAATGATGAATTCTGATAAGAATTGCTAATAGAATTTGTTGTAAGGCAACAAATTAGATCTAAGAATTTGCTATAGACTTTGAACCCGAATGGATTAGGCACTAATCAAATTGATTCAGCTAAAGGAGAAATATATCATAAATGGTTATCAAAATGCAACATCAAATCAAATTTTACTTTTATTTCTTGTAGATCTTCAAAGGTTGGCCAATACTTGTCTGCATGGAATGTTTTAGCTTCAGTTAGCCACTATTGTTGAGAACATTTGCAGATCTATAGAAGAAATTTTGGACATATCTGTTATATGGGATGTGTTTATCAAGTTATTAAGAATTATCTATGTTTTTGAGGATTTTGAGATGAGAATCAAAATGAAACTAAAAATAATCCTCATACAGGTTTCCCAGTCTTGAATCATCCCTGGGTATACCCACCCTGGTTTTGCAGAGCCAAAAGTGTAGAAAACCACCTTTGGTTTTGTTGAAGTTGGGTCCAAATGCTTTACACATGCAATTGTTAATAATAATTGGCTGACCTTTAGATTGTATGAGTATTATCATCTTGGTATTAAGCATTTTGTTGCTTAGTGGTTATAATCCTTTTAAAAACACCAACAGATGTTATACTTTAATTTCTAGTATCATAGATGTTAGATTACTATGTTGTTTAGTTAATCATATTTGGATGATGACGCCTTTTGAGATGATAGTATGTTTTATGATGATATCTAGTTATCTGATATTTGGACATATCTTTGATTATATTATATGTTGGATTTAATATTATGGTAATTTACTTCATTCTTTATTTGTTATGCTTTATGTACATGTGAGTGATGTAAATGGATAAATTCAGTATAATTAAATAAATGGTTAAATTAGGTTATTTAATGCATTTATTTCTTTTCCTATATTATTATATATGCAATTGCACTTGATCATGTGTTTTAGTGTGCATGATTTATATCCCTAGCAGTGCTACATGGAGTTAGTCTTATAGCCATTCATATTAAACCAATGTCATCCCTATATGGTTGATGTATCATATTTGATTGTTTAAACTAAACCTTTTGGTGATTTAATAAATCCAAACTCATTTTATTTATGTGATTAGACCTGTTAATGTGTCTATGCATTTAAAGGTTTGCATTGTCACAAAAGTTGTTAAGAAATTATGTGATTTTGGTTTATGGGTTTTTAGGCTTTATTTTAATTAATTTAGTTTTTGGCACCTTTTCCATAGATGAATTCCAATTACTTGGAATAGTCTATTTTCATTTGGGTTGATTTAGGGTTTAACTAGGTTACCTAGTTATTTACCCTAATCAATTATTCAATCAAAAAGTGAATAAGTATCCAAAGAGGAAATTTCTTCCTCACTTCTCACTTTTGGAAATTAGAAAATTGAGAGCTTTTTCCAAAATCCTCTTTTGGAGGATTGCATTTTTGTTCATTGTGGGAGCTATGGGCTTGGGATCTTTGAAAGATAAGTCTCATTAGATCTAGATTGGGGAGACTTTGGTTTGCCACAAGTTTGGACAACTTCTGTAGAATATTTATTTTATTTGGATAATGCTTGTTTTAGCCTTTTGACTATCAGGTACGACTCTCCTATTTTTATGTTTTAGTTTTTTTTTTCTCTTCTATTTGTATTAGCTATATGTTAGTAGGCTAAGAACTAGTGCTCCCCTCCATTTTTTATTTCTAGTTCTACCCAGTTGGTTAGGTATGAACGTTTCCCTAATTTTTGGGATGAGAGTTTGGAGTTTTGCACTACTATGCTTGTTTTTTTGCATAGAGTGTCTGAACCTAAATTTTATTGGATTTTGGTGGCCTTTGTGCCCTAAGACCAAATGGTTTTAATTTCAATTTTTTTGAGTTTTGAGGCTTTTCCCTCAATTTGTGTGTCACCCAGTTTTATTAGGTTTTCTTTGCATGATGTTATTTGTAGACTTGGATGATCTATAGGATCTTAGTCAAACCATTGTTGCACTTTTATGTTGCATTGGGATGCATGCTACATCTATGCTCCCAAACTTGTATTTAGTTGAGTGTTATTTTTGCTTGTGTTTTCATACAACCCATGTTTTATGATCTTTGTGATGGTGGTGTGCCACACCATGAGCACACACATGTGCATTTATCAAGTGACTTGTGAGGCCTAAAATCCCATTTGTATTTTGGTGAGTATGTCCATTTGAGGTTGGGTTGGGAATATGCATGTCTATGGGCACTCATCATTGGATGAGTATGGGTAGGGTAGGGTAGCATGGAGGGGGATTCTCTCATAGCCTGGTGACTATATCCTAGAGGTTAGCGTGAAGAAGTTCTAAACAAGTGATAACTAAATAAATTAACTAGGTAATAAATTTAAGATAGTAAAATGTTATGTGAGCACCTGATTAAGTCTGAAGACATAGGATTGTGCTCCTCCCTAGGGAGTGTGAGCTACCAATACTACCTTGGGCTACCCAATGCCAAGGTACTTACCCTCCAATGAGCCCCTACATAGTGACCGATTAAGTGTCTAACCAGGACCTTTTGTACTTGCATTGTCTCATGATCATGGTTGCAATCATGTTTACTATTTGGCATGAGTATTAGCCATGGACATTTTCTTTATGTGTTCTTGTGGTTAGATCATCATCTCCATCAGAAAAATAGAAGTGAACCTATGGGTTTCACATGGTTGGGAGGCACAACTATCTATACCACTACTAGGGACCATTGTACACAAAAAATATATTTTTAGTTATGACTGATGCTTGATGTTCACTTGGTATGTTCAAGATTTTGGGGTATGCTTCCTTGTGATTTATGCTTTCATTAGAATGCTTGGATATCATGTTTAAATGATGATTAGTTTATTTGATGCATTCTTAGATTATGATGTTTAGTATATGATTAGATGATGTGACTCACTTAGTTGGAGTATCTATTACTTATTGGTTTAGCATGTTAAATTTCCTTGTTCTTATCATGTTATTACATTTTAGTAGTGACACACTCATTAAACAACTTCAACTATCTAGTTGGTAGTTTGGGATGTTATGCATGGGGGATGGCTAGGACCTTCAAAATACCATGATGCTATGACAATTAGGAGGTACCGCACAAGAGTTTAGTCATTTTTGTACATTGTAATGTTTCTTTTAATACATTCCTTATACTATTATGGTTTAGATGGTTAGTTTGTTCTTCTGGCTTGTTTTTGTTGTTGTTGTTGTGTTTGAGTGTCCAAGCCTCAATTTATGGATCTAGTACTCCTCGGTGTGGAGGAATCATTTTTCCTACCTTTTTTTCCTTCATTTTCTGTATTTATTGTTATACTTTCTCACATCAGAGAAGTGTTTTCTTGCATGAGAATGTGTCCTCTCTCACTAGAAGAAATTCTCTCACACAAAGTATGGTGGAAGCTCACACAAGATTGTACTCTCTCCTACATTAGCCTTGGCACTTCATCATGTAGCTGTAGGAATTCTCTTGCATGAACCTTAGCACTAGAGGGGAGAAAATTATTGGCTATTCCAAAATGTTTCCTCGCACGAGAGGGTAGTTCCTCACATGGCATGGTGCTCTTCCTCACATGAAGGTGAACTTCATTGCATGAGACTATGGTTTCTTTTCCTCACACAAAAAATAGGGGGTATCTCAGTTGTTTTTTTGATAATAAAGTTAGTTTTTTTGAGTAACCTTTAGGATTTCTTTTATTTTCCAAGCTTTGACAAATCAGAGATTTATGTTCTTTTGTCATCCTTAGTTCTTGTCTTTCACTTTGAGCATGTCAGTTCGTAGTAGCACTTGGAGATTTGTTGGTTGTCAGGATTGTTGGTTAAGTCTTCTATTGCAATCTTTTTTGTCCTTTTATGTTGATTTTCACATGCATCCATACTTTTTTTAAAAATATGTTGTCTTTTATTTATCTTTTTTCTAGGGATCTATGAGTGAGGCATTACATTTGTTATAAGAGATCATGTTTCAACATTGGGATCTCTATGTTATGCTCCCACTATGTTATTATTTTTAGTGTGTATGTTGTTATCTTATGTTTATTATTTTGATATCTTTTTGTGGTTCATGCTTGTGACGTATGAATTTGACCTTATCATGTTGCTTCCTTAGTGATTCCTCCTACACATAGACCTAGTGGTCAAGGTAGTAATCAGTGGAATAACTATGAAGAAGAACACTAAGGGGAAGAATGTCACATTGGTGGGGAAGAGTAGGGTAATAATGATCAGGGTGGCATTGGGGCATTGATGCCTTTACTACAGGAGATCATAGCTCAGTTGGGACCTTGTGTAGAGGAAAACCAATGTGACCACGGGAAAGAAGAGGGATATCATCATGGAAATTCCCATCGGTCAGATCATAGGGAAGAAGAGGAACATGGCTATGGGAATCAACATTCTTGTACTCCACCTAGTGGTAGAGGGCACTGATGGAGGGGTTGTGGTTGTGATGATGATGACTTCACCTAGGTGGAGATCATGTTGGAGATTTTACACAATCAAGCAACAAAATACTTAATACCAAGATAATAAAGATCAAAATAACCTAAGGATTAGCTATTTCCCATAAATAGTTATCTATTCTCCAGATCTGGACCTAACTTCAACAAAATCATTCAAGATTTTCTACTCTTTTGGCTCTGCAAAACCAAGACAAGTGTACCTGAGGGATAAAAGATGTTCAATCTGACACTACATGAATATTTCACTCATTCCATGAAATTTTACAAAATACACATCCCTTATAGCAGATAGGTCACAATTCTTCTTAGATTTACAAGTAATTATGGGCAATAGCAGATAACTAAGACTCAGAGGTTAAACGTAAACAATTGCTGACCATGTTTGACATTCTTCAAACATTAAAGTAAAATTGATTTGATTTGATTTTAATTCATGGTTTCTCCATCTATAGATTGAACTAATAGATCAGTGCCTCATCTATTGGAATTCAAAGTCTACCCAATTTCCAGACCTAATTGACTACATTACAATCAATGTTATCAACAATTCTTATTGAAACTCATTCTTATACACATCCTTCCTACTACCATGGAAATCCTATCAACTTCATTGAAGCATTTACTTAATTTATTGAATTAAAAGCAATAGTGAAATGACACACAACTTGATTTAATTGCATTCAATTGATACCAACTTTGCTCATACAATTTCAAGATAACTAGGTGATAAAAATGGAGACAAGATTCAGGAAGAAAAGATATGGGGACAATTCATCTTTGTATTAATTTCCTTTGAAAATTATATATCAATTGTAATAGAACTCAAAATAACTTAGGACAAGGCATTAAAATCCTATTATAATCAATGTATTCTTAGATATTTGCAAAGAAAAAAATCATAAAATTTGCACCTAGAAACTGGACTGACCAATACTAAGTAATACTAAAAATTGTAAATGACTCAGACCCTTCCTCTAGCCTTGGAATCTCACTTGGAACAAGCTTTAGGCTATAGAGGAATTGATAGCTATCCTTAGGATAGGAAAATATCTACAATTTCAGTATAAAAGACAAAAATTTTGTGCAACAAGAAAACTTTACATCATAACATTCTTTTGTAGGACCACTTTCTGTTACACTTTTCGTTGCATTCCTTTGTGAGTGAAATTTTTGATGATTGGCCTTATTATTGTTGTTTCTCCTTAGAGTTTGTAGCCAATGGGATTGATTGTGACATACCTAGCTTTTCTTGTTGCAAGCTAACTTCCACTTGAGGCTCTCCATGTATATCATCATGAACTGATAAGACAATATTAATATATGATTTCTCTTCTACCAAGTCACTAGTCAGGGTTTCTATGCTTGTAACTAAAATTAGTTGCTCATCTTTGCTCTCTTCTTTTCTTACTGATGTGTCAATAATTTGTACTTCATCTTGTTCCATATCTTCATCATGAGTTTCAACATGTTCTAACTGCTTTGCATCAATGAATTCTACCATCCATTGTCAAAAAGTGTGTCATCTAGCTAGTTAAATTGTTGAAGATGTTGCTACTTTTTCATCACATATTTTGCAACTTTGTCAATTTCATTAAAATATTGTCTTAAAAAATCAAAGAATAATTGAACCTTTACAATTTCTTCAGTTGTAATAGGCCACCATGCATTTCCATTCTCATTTATGACTCTATTCATCCTTAGAAAAAATAGGTCATCTAGTTCTTGGGCCCATTCCTCCTTATTTTTCAATTTATTCTTTTTATCTAAAGCATGTGGGAATAAATCAAATTTAACACTCTTGTACTTGTCCAGATAACTGACAATTCTCCTTTGTAACTCAACTCTTTTATCATCAAATTCTGAGAGATCATTGGCAATGTCATAAGTCTTTTCTATATGTTCATATGATAAACTGATGACAAAAAAACATAAAAGAGTAACCTTTCTACTCCTTTTACTCCATTTGTTAACAATTGGCTTCAACGCTTCATCATTTTCCTTTATCTCATCCCATATATTTACTGTCTTTGTTAATTGCTCATAAAATGAGGGCCAATCAATTTTATTAACTAACTATATGAGAGCTTTATTTTTCTTATCCTCATATTGTACATCTAGTTCCACATGCAGTGCCCATAATTTGCTTTTTTATTCTTCAAAGACTTCTGCAGTATAATACTATGACCTTTGTGGTGTCTTTGAGATTTCAATGAGAGGAGTGAATTTAAAAGGCTCCACTGGTGGGAGAGGATATGTGATTCTTGGCCTGGCGAGTCATCCCATCACTTTATTCTCTAATTCAATCCTCTTTTGAAATTTTTTATTGTATGCAGCCAAGACTTTCTCATAATTTTCCTATAGCTCTAATTTTTTTCTCTTGTCTCTTTGAGCTATGGCTAAGGTGAGGTTGGCTAATTCAACTCCTAGCTTTTCTACCTCTTCAGTGGTAGTTTCTTCAACTCTCTTCACAATCAAGCTTCCTATCAAGCAAGTAACTTCAAGCTTAGAAGAGCCAATCCTGGATCCTTTTGTCATTGACCAAATCACTAGTGGAGCATGGTCTTTATTGAATTTAGCACCTTTCATCTCTTTCTTCCCCTTTTCCTCTACACTCATTTTATCTGTAATAGAATTAAAAACCATAGCATATGGAATATCCCAATTGGGTAGCAATAATACCCTACATGCTTTTATCATTTGTCTCACTTCTTCAAGGGTCAAGATCTTGAATTCTTGCATGATCTCTTCTTTAAATTAGTTTTTCACATCTGCCTCATCCATATTTGGATGCTCTATTTTCAATTTGCTACATCTTTCCTCAAACACTCCAATGTTTTCTCTCCAAGAAAATTGGTAAAAGGCTCTGGATTTGATAAAATCATCATTAGAGATGAATTCATGGCAAGCCTATTCCATTATAGGGTCCAACTCCCTTCCTTTGTAATCTACCACAATTAACTCAAGGTTTGGCATTGGAGGTTCCTAAGGATTTCCCCCTTCTAATTTTGCTTGAGTAATGAATACTCCCCCTTGGGATCCCAACTGCTCCACCTACTCTCTAGTGAGTTATTCATCTCCTATTTGTAATGGGGACTGAGTGGGTGAATATTCCTCAATTTGAGGTGTTTGTTCCTTTTTTATTTTCTACCTCTTGGGCGAGGGCTCATCAGGTCTTTCCTCAGGAATAACATGTGTTGATCCCATTATCTATTTTCCTTTATCTACAATGGCTATTTTATTTTGGATCACGTTATAGCCAAGTCTCTTTTGAACAATCAAATGCCCTGATCCTATTGTAGGAGTAAAAGATAATCTCCTCATGACCTCTTTGTCTTTTTCTAGAAAATAATTGATAAAGAATAGTTTCTTTTCATTTATGAGCTCCATAATTTTAGAAAAAGTGGTCATTAGTTTATTTAACCTATCTAACTCTATTTTTGCATCAACTAAAGGCTTGTAATTATTATTAAAAAAAAGAATGAAATCCAAAACTCTAGAATAAACTCTCCCTTTTCCTTTCTTGATCTCTTGCTCTTGCAAAGAGAACTCATTTCATATTATATCTTCAATAAAATAGAATTGGTGGACTTTTACACCAACTTTAGCCCTTTTTTTTGAACACGTCAAAGAATCCCTCAGTGTCACAAAAATAGGGATAAGAGACAACCATCTTGTACTGGTCAAAGAATTTATACAAGAATAACCAACCACCCTTTGTGATTATGAAATGGTGGGCCACAATACAAGTGGGGAAATTGAGCCTTTGTTTCTTCTAACCAATTGTGCTTCCTCCAATCCCCCTATCTTCCACAATATCTCAACTATTCCTACCTTTAAAGGCACCTAGTAGGGTAGTACATGGGAAGTCCCTTGGAAACCATAAACCCTAAAAACTTGAAACATGGTATGGTATGATATTTGGCCTATTATGGGACACTTTCAAATCAAAAGCATTATCCATAGGTTTGATAAAATCCATCAATGCCTTGGGGACTCTAGGATTGTCCCTTAATAAGAGGCTTAAAAATCTAGAGGAAAAATACCTATCAAACCTAACAAAACTAGCCTCCTCTTCATCTTAGGTCATGTTTGCACTCTGCAACTGGATTGGCAGAGCCTCTTCTTCATACTTTTGGTTTAGGAGCATCTCCTTTTCAAAATATGTAACCCCTTTAAATAGGAACATGTGCAGTAGTGAATAATGGCCAAAAGTCTTTTCCACCTTGCTCTTTGTAATTCCAACTAATCCTATGTGGATCTCTTCTACTATATAAGATGCAAAATCAAAAATAATATTGACACCAAAAGAAGAGATCTGAGTCAACATATACATAAATTTTATTGGCACAAAATTTTGCTCATTCTCACCAAAAACCCTACATAAAGTCATATATATTTCTATTTCCCTAGAAGTGAAAAATTCCTTCTTAAAAGGCTCTCTAGTAGATGTTGTAACTACTAGAAAATTTTCAATTGAGCCCAAGTGTGCCCTCAGTGCACCCTACTCAATCTTATCCCTCTTCGACATGTATTATTTCTTTAGTCCTAGCATGTCAATAGTTACATGATAATCTGAAAATGGCTCTAAACCAACATTTTTTTGAATTTCTTCAACATTTATTCTTACCAAGCATTCCCCATCTATTCTTCTCACTATCCTAGTTGCTGGATCATAATTTTGGGCAATGGCCATGAGTAGGTCAGCATCCATGAAAAGACCAAGGACCAGTAGTTTTCCCAAATCAAAATTTCAAATGTTTCTATGAAGAGAACACAATATTTTTTGTAAAAACAACTTTTAAAAAAGATGGAGCCCTATTTTAGTAGTATTAACATCCCTAACCCAATTCTCTCTATCATATAAGCCATCTGCAATCTTGAGCCTAAGATTCACAAAAATTAGCTTTTTCATTTGGGCAGGCTCATTTATAGACTTAGGCAATAGTTCAAGAAGGTCAATATGTATATTTATACTTGCATAATCTACCTTTCTTGAGAAAACTTTATTTGAAGGCATGTTTACTAGTGACACAAAATACCAGAATTCTTTACTATCTAATGGATTTGGATAGTTACTTGGTTGTTTGTTATTCTTTCATTGTAATTCTGCACACACTATGGATACTAGAAGTTCTTTCACACTTTAATCACACAAGGAACAATTCTTCAATGTTTCTTAGTTCTCTAAAATTCTAAAATTTGTTTGCATAGAGAAGAAATGGCAATATATTTGCAATAAATCTCTGGTTCTAGTTCACATGGGGAGCTTTCAATTACATAAATGAATTGTAAGGAGAAATAGGGTGCCATCACCTTCTAATTTTGAAAACATGCCATTGATTTAAAAAATTTGAAGATCTAGCAATAAAATCATGAATGAGTCACTTTCAATTTGCTAGGTTGGCAGTCAACCCAATCAAGTTTCTCCACATAAGCTTTTCCTTCCAGTTCTGGCAACTTATTCTAGACCCACTGATGCTTGTGGACATGTGTCACACTCTTTCTATGTTTCTATGCATAAATATTGAGAAACCTTTGCATGCGACATAGCAACCATCATTGATACATCCTTGATCTAACAATGTACATTTTACAAGTGTTTTAATTCAACTATGGTGGATCCTTCTCATTTTTCCTTTGGTTTCCATGTCACATGCACTAAAGATCGAGCAAGTTCCTATAGTGACATGGCACCCACCATTGATCTAAGAAGATCTAACGATGTCAATCAACATGAGTTCTCTTCTGAGTGCCAATCCACACGAAATGTGATAGTAGACCACCTTGACACACTAGCATAGTCATTCATTATAGTTAATCCTTTTGGTGTTTCTTTTTGAAAATATATCCCACCATGTTTTCCTTTCATGGGAGGTTTCCATGTCACTACCAGTGAAGTTCTCACAATTACCAGTGGTGACATAGCGACCATTGTATACTTCAAAGAAATCTAGCATCATGAAATAAGAATATTCTTGTTATGATAATTTATTTACTACACATCTAATGTTCCATAATGATGACATAGATTATTAATGACAAAGAAACTTTACGGCTCCCGTCTTCAATGGTGGCCCCGTTGCATTTCACTTTTGCGACAGGTCACCATGTTTCTACCCGTGAAGTTCTCACAAGTTCCAGTGGTGATATAGTGACCACCATGACTCTACAGAGATTTGGCATCATGAAAAGTAAAAATGGCATGTTCTTTCCCTGGTACCTCCTTTATTGTGCCTAACACATCTAATACTCTATCATACTAGCGAAGCTCATTTATGATAGACCAAAATCCTCGTGCCTGTCTTTAGATTTGGTCCCACCATTTTTCACTAGTGTGGGAGGTCACCATGTCATGATTCTTAAAATTATTATAATTCCCACATGTGACATAGAGACCACCATAGATCTTAAAAAGATCTAACACGAGGAGCCTTTCAGGGAACAATGAAGCAAAAATGAATATTCTTTAAAAGGTTCCCAAAAATATATACCTTTTTCAAAAATGATTTTCCCACTCGATCTTCAAAGGTGAAACCTATGACCTAAGGGGATCACTTAGGGCAAAAATATTATTTTAATTAGGGTTTTTCCTAGGGTTAACCAATTTTTATAAGACAAAACCCTAATTTGTTCATAAAAACCTAGAAATTTCATAGAATGACATATTAAAGAAAAAACATAAGGCTAAAATATGACCAACAAATCATGTGGAAAATTCAAAGGTTTAAACCACCAATGTTTTATGGCCAAGGGATGGGGCTCAAGGCTAAGGCTTGGTTGCTAGATATGGGGTGTTGCTTCTCTTTATTACCCTATGGAAGCAATGTGAAGGCCCATTGTGCTATCACACAACTGAGAGACCATGGATCTATTTGGTGGGATATGAAGAGCAAGAAGCTTCATATCGATGTGGTGGATCTCACTTGGGAGATCTTTGAGGAGATATTCAAAGAGAAATTCCTTTCTCCATAGTACTGAGAGGCCCATACTAATGAATTTCATGAACTCAAGTAGGGGAATATGTTGGTGGATCAGTACAAGAAGTGGTTTCTTTGGTTGAGTCAATATTCAAGTTATCATCATGATGAAGCACTCCTCACACAATATTTTGTTAAGGGCCTTAGGGACTCTATTATTGGGGATGTCCATGTTCACCAAATAAGAACGCTCATACTTGCCATGGAGAAGGAAAGAATTATTAAGAGCAATGTAGCTAGGGGGTTTAGTGATAAATTAGGCTTCAAAGCCATAATGCATAAACCCGAGGATAGGATGTCTAGGCTCCTCAGTCAATAGGAAAGGGTAGGAAAGGGCCTCTGAGGGTGTCCCAATTGTAAGGAAGCTTAGGTGCAGAAAAAAATTCCTACACTAATCTCTTATGGAACATATTGTGCAAATTCTTTTAAAATCCTTACAATTTTAGATTCATTTATAGTAAAATAACAACATTGCAATCAACTATGAATATAGAAAATAGATATAGAAATAATAACACATAAACCCAAAGATATGCCAGTGGCAAAAAACCTTTTGGTAAAACATCCCCACCCCTCCAAAACCTACACAATGTATTATCTTCAACTCAAAGATTACAACACACTTACAGTGTAAGCTCTTTCAAGATATAGAAAAATCATCCTATAGCAACCAACAATACACTACTCACACCCTCTTTCCCTATCTATAGCCCTCAATGTGCTTATATAATGTGCTTTCCATTTTCAAGGCATCTTTTGAAGATATCTCTTAAGTGTCATAGGAATCCATCATAACTACTTTAGTCATGATTTCCTTACACATAATTAAATATTCCAAAGATAGCTCTTACGTGTCATAGGAATCCATCATAACCATTTTAGTCATGATTTCCTTAAACACAATTAAATCTTCCAAAGATAGCTTTTACGTGTCATAATAATCTGTCATAACCATTTCAGTCATGATTTTCTTATACACAATTCAAGATGTTGACACATGTAAGTGAATTGACACATCAACATGCCAACTAGACATGTACACTCACACTTAATTATGTTATTTGCAAAAAGTACATTTACAAAATAAATAATAAGAATAGGAATTATCCAAGGTTGATACACCTTATTCCTCACATTCTTTAACTTGTCAAACACTTTGTAAGAGCAATAGGAACATAACAAGAACTAACTACTATAGGCCAAAAGTCCCATAGACTCTGAACACCATCTAAAATTCTCTATACCCACTAGTTTTTCCAATACATCTACATAATTCTTTATAGTATTTGCCTTCTCCAAATTTACCTTTCCATCTTCCACCATATCTCTCACAAAGTGAAATTGCACATCAATGTGCTTTGTTCTGGCATGGAAAGTTGGATTCTTTGCAAGGAAAATAGCGCTCTGACTATCATAGAAAATAGTAATCTATCCTACATCAACACCAATATCATAACATAATCTCCTAATCCAAATGGATTCCTTACAAGAATGAGTAGCATCCATGTATTTAGCTTCTACAATGGACAAAGAAACCATAGGTTGTCACTTACTCATCCAACTGATGGCACCACCAAATATAGTGAACACATAAGCACTGGTGATCTCCTATTGTCAATATCACCTATCCAATTTGAATCCACAAACCCACAATACAAATTGAATGTGGAGTTTCAAAAGAGTTACCATGATAAAAAAATGGAGTAATCTTATGTACCCCTCAAATATCTAAATACTCACTTAATTGCATCCCAATGTACCCATCTAGGATTAGCCATAAACTGGCTCAAAAATCCCACTACTTGGGCAATATCTGGTCTAGTAAAAACCATAGCATACATAAGACTACCAACTACACTAGCATAAGGTACTCTACTCATGTCCTCCACCTCACTGGGAGATTTTGGATAATCACTTTTAGATAACTTTGTTCCCATAGAAATATAAACACACAATGGTCTACAATTTTCCATGCTGGACCTTTCCAACATAGACTTCACATACTTACTCTGACTCAACCAAAAGTTTTTGTTAGACCTATCTCTATTGATTTTCATACCCAAGATGTACCTTGCTACCCCAAGATCTTTCATCTCAAACTATGCTAACAATTGAGGTTTAAAATCATAAATCAAACCCTTACCCTTCCCAAACAACACATCATCAACATATAATGCAACAATAAGAAGGCAATCATTTTCAAATTTGAAATAAACACACTGATCTAATTTTGAGCTTCTAAATCCAATTGAAAACACAAAGGTGTCAAACTTAAGGTACTACATCCTAGGAGATTGTTTCAAACCATATAGAGACTTCTTTAATCTAAAAACCAAATATTCTTTACCTTTAACAATGTAGTTCTTAGGCCGTGACATATAAATCTCTTCCTCCAAATCACCATGAAAGAAAGTTGTCTTCACATCCATCTATTCTATCTCTAAATCATATGATGCAACAAGGGATAATAGAAATCTAATGGATGTCAACTTTACAATAGGAGAGAATATTTCACCATAATCTATTCCCTCTACTTGTGAATACCCCTTCACAACCAATCTATCTTTCTACCTTTCAACACTAGCATCTACACATAATTTCTTCTTGAAAATCCATTTGCTACCAATAGGTTTCCATCCTTTATGCAAAGGTACAAGGTCCCAAGTTTTGTTTTTATCCAATGAAGCCATCTCATCATCCAGGGCCTCAATCTAGGAATGTACAACTACCATATCCAAAGCCACTTTCACAGATCTAGGCTCATTAGTGTTAGTAATCAAAGAAAAAGCACAACTAGAATCCAAGATAGAATAACCAAACCTTTCTAGCTCCTTTCTTACTCTCATGGACCTCCACAAGGGCTGAGGTTGAGGTTCTTCTTGAACTATTAGAGCTACTAGAGATCTCCTCATCATTAGACCCAACGTGGTCTTTTTGTTCAATCTTCTTAGGGGTAGGAGGCAACTGAACAATATCTTCCTTATTTTCTTTTTCATCTGGTTGTAGCACAATAGGAGAAGACATTAGCTCTCTAAAAATAACATTTTTGGTATACAAGTCCTTACTAGTCACAAGGTCCCAAAGCTTGTATCCTTTTATACCAACACCATATCTAATGGAAATACATTTGATAGCTTTGTTTTCCAACTAGGATATTTTCTCCTTTGGAACATGTGCATAAGCTTCACAACCAAAAATACAAATATGTCTAATTAAAGGCTTCTTACTAGACCAAACCTCCATGGGTGTCTTACCAACAAGAGCTAATGTAGGACATCTATTATCCAAATAGCAAGCAATGGCCACAACTTCAGCCAAAAACTTTTGTTGAAGACTAGCTCTACTAAGCATACTCCTAGCCTTCTCCATCAGTGACCTATTCATTCTTTCTATAAATCCATTTTTTTGTGGGGTAGAAGGTGTTGTCTTATACCTCTTGATACCTTCTTTTTTACAAAACTATTCAAACTCTGCTAAGAAAAACTCACCACCATTGTTAGTTCTCACACACTTAATCTTCTTACTCGTCTAATTCTCCACAAGGGCTTTAAATTCCTTGAACTAACTAAAGACTTGTGTCTTACTTTTTAGGAAATAAATCCATGTACTTCTACTATAATCATCTATGAAAGATACAAAAAAACATAGACTTGGAGATTGAAGGAACTTTTATAGGACCAAACATATTAGAATGAATAAGATCCAAAACATTAGTAGATTTGTGAGAACTAGCATAAAATTGAACACAATTTTTTTAACCATAGACACAATGTTCATAGAATTCAAACTTAAGATTGTAATAATTAACCCCTCAATGATGTTTTTATTCTTTAGGGTTCTGAGACCCTTCTCCCCAATGTGGAAAACTCTCATATGCCACAACATTGTCTTTTCTACAAGAAGCTTTCCTTCCAATGTGTTTGCACCCTTAGGTACACATGTTGCACTGCCATCAAAACCAATAACCACAGTCTTCTTTATTTCTTGTTATGATGGTGGGGATGAAGTGATAGCTACTCTCTTCCTTGAAATATAAGAACTATTACATTAAGAAATGCATGCATCAAGCTAAAAAAAAGTACCTCTCCTAGTGCCCTTAGGAAGCTTCATAGCTCCTCTCATCATCTTTAGAAAAACAACTTGCACACCTACATCATTCAACATACTTATAGATAATAGGTTTCATGCCAAATCAGGGATGCGCATTACCCCATTGTTCCCCTTTACTCATCCATCAACGAATTTGATAGTGACCTGTCCTTGTCCAACTATATTTAGGTGAGAATCATAACCCAAGTACACCTTTCCACCATCAAAAAATTCATACTTTGGGAACCAAATTTGATGAGAGGTCATGTGGAAAGAAGCATCTAATTCTATCAACCACGCATCATTAGATGAATGTAGTTGTTGGATCTATCACAAACAAAAAGAGTTTCCTTAACTAAATCTAATGAATTTCTCTACTTCTCCTCAAATAATAGAAAAGATACCACATCATCCATTCTGAAAGTGACTAAATTACTTTCATGAGCCATCACAAGATGGTCCCATGAATCTAGCAAGGAACATAACAGGGTCATACATCGATCCTCCTCCTCTATCTTGACACCAAATGATGTCAACTGTGCAATCAAAAAATTAAAAGCATTTAGATGATCTATAACAAATCCTCCTTCCTCCATTCTTAAAGAATACAACTTCTTCCTTAGGAACAACTTTTTCACCAGAGATTTGGCCTGATACATAGACCCAAGTTGTGTCCACAAACTATTTGCAGTCTTCCCATCAAGAATATTCAGGAAAACTGAATCAGTGAGTAGAGTCTAATGAGACCCTTATCTTTCTAATCCTTGAGATCCCAATCTACTTGAGATATTGTTATAGGTCTCACATCAAGTGAGGTTACCTTCCATAGATCATGATCTTCAAGAAAGTCTTCCATCTTGAGTTTCTACAACTCAAAATTATTGCCATCAAATTTCTCCACCTCCATTTTTTCATATGATGAACTAGCCATCTCAATTTGCACATAAGATTCAAAATGCTCTGCACAAAACTCCCACTCAAACTTAAGATTAGCTCAAAAAACCCTACCCAACAATTAGGATCAAAATTTGATCAAGACCACTTGTAAGAAAAATGAGGTGTGGAAATAACTTCCTACACTAATCTCTTAAGGAAAGTATTATGCAAATTCTTTTAAAATCCTTTCAATTTCATATTCACTTTCGGTAAAACAACAATAGTGCAATTAACCATGAATACAAAAATAGATAGATAAATAATAACACATAAACTCAAAGATATTCTAGTGGGGAAAAACCTTTTGGTAAAACAACCCCACCCTACCAAAACCTACACAATGCATTATCTTCAACTCAAAGATTACAACACACTTATAGTGCAAGCTCTTTCAAGACATGGAAGACTTATCTAGTAGCAACCAAAAATATAATACTCACACCCTCTTTACCTATCTATATCCCTCAAAGTGCTTATATAATGTGCTTTCCATTTTTAGGGAATCTTCCAAAGATAGCTCTTACGCATCATAGGAATCTGTCATAACTGTTTCAGTCTTAATTCCATTACACACAATTAAATATTCCAAAGATAGCTCTTACGTGTCATAGGAATCCGTCATAACTATTTCAATCATGATTTTATTACAAACAATTAAATCTTCCAAAGATAGCTCTTACGCATCATAGGAATCTGTCATAACCATTTTAGTCATGATTTCCTTCCACACAATTAAATCTTCCAAAGATAGCTCTTATGCATCATAGGAATCTATTATAACCATTTTAGTCATGATTTACTTAGACACAATTCAAGATGTCGACACATGCAAGTGGAGTGACACATCAACATGCCAACTAGACATGTACACTCATAAATAATTACATTATTTGCAAAAATGCATTTACAAAACAAATATTAAGAATAGGAATTATCCAAGGTTGAGACACCTTATTCCTAACACCAATTCTTCTAAGAAGAACTCAAGCCATATCATCTTCTTGGCTACTTTTGTAGCAGCAACATACTCTACCTCTATAGTGGATAAAGCATTAACCTTCTATAACCTAGAAACCTAGCTCATAGATACCCCACCAATAGTAAATACATAACCTATAGTACTCCACCTAGTATCAATATCCATTTTACTACATTCAAATGCTCAATTCCTAGATGATGCGTATACCTAATAATGACTCCCAATGCATGTACAATATATGGCCTAATACATACCATAGCATACATCAAGCTTCTTATAGATGAAGCATAAGGTACTTTGGACATCTTATCCTTCTCTTCTTGTATCTTGAGACACATCTCCTTAGTCAACTTCAAATGACCAGGTAAGGGTGTTCTAACAACTTTAACATTCTCCATAGAGAAACATTGCAACACCTTTGCAATATAATCAACTTGAGATAATATAAATTTCTTATTCTTTCTATCTCTACAAATCTTCATATCAAGAATTTTTTTTGTTGCCCCAAAATCCTTCATAGAAAATGCATGTGCTAACTAGCATTTGAGCCCCTTAATATGATCCATGTTAGATGCAGCTACAAGCATATCATCAATGTATAAATTAAAATTAATGTGGTTTTCATCATCCAACCTCTTAAAATAAACACAAAGATCTAAATGAAACCTACTATATCCATGCTCATGCATAAAAGTGTCAAATTTTAGATACCATTGTCGAGGTGCTTGCTTCAAGCCATATAAACTTTTTTTCAATCTACACACTAAGTTTTTCTTACCTTTGACCTCAAATCCTTGTGGCTATGCCATGTATATCTCATCATCCAAATTACCATAAAATAAGGTTGTTTTAACATCAAGCTACTCTAAATGAAAATCTTGAGTAGCCATAATAATTAAAATAGTGCAAATAGAAGTCATTTTAACAATAGGAGAAAATATTATGGCTTGAAGGCGACTTGAATAATATTATTAAGAGTTTAAATGGAAAATCCTATTATTCTTTGTAGATTGCAAATCTTATTAATGAGACACATGAGACTCTTGCTAAATTTGAAAGAGTCCATGTCACTCATGTTTTTCGGGAAGCAAACCCGGTGGCAGATTGGCTTGCAAATAATGGTGTCCAATCCAACCAAAAAATGACTTGGCAACCAGCAAAGAGTTTTTCGATGAATGTTAAGAGTCTGATCGAGCTAGATAAGATCCAAAGGAGTAGGGAGGAGATCAAACTACTATTATGAATAGGAAAGGCTTATGGGGAAAGGGTACAACTCATAAAGGCTACATTGGTAAATGCAAGAAGTGGGAATTATTACATTTTATTCAACACACTTCATGAGTCTTTTGTTGCATTCATAATTTGAGCAAAGAAAAGAACTATTTATTCAACAACCCTTAAAAACACAGAGAACCCTATCAAGTGGTGAGGTTTTAGAGAGCTATGCTTATGAGAATTGTGGGAGAGAAAAGTACTAAAATTGCAGGAGAAAGGTGTAGAAAAGAACTGGTGGGAAAAATGGAGAAATGGAGAAGCAGGGAGAAATTTTGGGAGAAGTTGGTTTAGGGAAAGATTTCAAGGTATATCATGAAGTTGCATGGCTACAACAAAAATGTGACTAACAACATGGTCAATTTGTGGAAGGATGGTAGAGTCAAGGTGAATGGGATAGATTTTCTAATAACAGAGGAGGTGATCTTGGCTATGACTAAGATTCCAATTGTGGGCTTTAAGTTCTTTAGGGATAAAAAGCTTTTAGCTAGTGTTGTGAACGACTTTGCCAACAATCCTAAGGAGCTGAATGCCCTGAAAAATGTTGATATGTTTTATGATCCAGAGGCTATAATAAAAATTTGGAGGTACGTTCTGTGCATTTTCATTGAGTACATTACTCTTGACCCTAGGTTTGATCGTGTTCGTACCCACCATTTTGTTCTTCTGAATCATTTTTGTCATTATAGAAAAGTTTTTTCACCTTTCTATTTATTGAATTCTATGAGCAAGGCAGTGTCAATCTTCAAAAAGAAACCCTCTACTAACCCTACTCTACATGAGGGGCTGTTACTGCTCATTTATGAGCACTTCAAGGCTTAGACAATTAGTAACATCCTATTGCAAGCTAGGAATGAGGAAATCAATAGCTCTAGCTATTCCTTTGACTTGGATGATATTCAGAGCATTAGTTTTGAGGAAGGAGGGCTTACCTTTGTGGGTTAAAAAGATTTTCCAAATGTTAAGAAGTCTCCCTCCCCCATCATCACTAGAAGAATTAGCCCTAGAGATCATGGTCAGAAGAAGACTAAGAAGGAGGAACAAAACACCAATGATGAAGAGGAGGTGATGGAGTCTGAAGATGAGGAAAAGGAAAGGTAGGAGGAAAAAATGGATTCCCAAGGTGGGAAGAAATGCAAGAGGGTGGGCATGGAGGATGAGAGGTTTTAGTAGGACCTAGACTCTTCCTTGATCCCTCTCTCCCCTATCCATCCCCAGGCCCATGTAGAGGAGCAGACTCGGGATAGTTTTGGTGCTAAGTGTGGGGAGGTGCTAGCCAAAGATAGGAAGAAAGCATGGAGAAATTTTAATGTGAGGACCTCAAAAATGGGTATTTTTAGGGAAGTGATGAACCTCCAGATCTTAGTGGACAATCAAGAGGAAGCACATCTTGAAGAGCTCATTAACCCTATGATAGTGGCTATCTCTAATAATGCCAAGGAATCTGGGATGAACCTCTTGAGCAATGCCTATAATAGCATGGTTGATAATTTCAGGTCAATCAAGTGGCTTTTTCATGAGCTAGAGGAGGTTAAGGAGAAGGTGGTTCAAATGGAAGGAGCCAAGAATCTTAAGGGCCTTGAGAAAGGGATAGATTATGATGATAGGAATAGCCTGGCGAAAAGGGGGATCCACAATATGGAAAATTATAATCACAATCTGTCAAGCCAGATGATCTCACTTCTCAACTCGATCAATAAATACATTTTATCTTTAACTGTGTGGCTTAAAGATAGAGGCATGCAGGGGGATGTGGAAAAAAAAGATAGGGGCAAAACCAGATCTGATGAAGATAATACCACTGGTATCACCTTTTCTACTATGGACTAGGAAGATCTTAGGACTCACCAGTAGGAGGCCAAGGAGAACAAGATGGCACAAGAGGTTGTACAGGTCATGCAAGAGCTGGAAAGAAAGATTGAGGAGTAGTTCCTGTTATTTGCCTTTTTGGCTGGATTTTTATTGTAGCTTTTGACTCTTTCATTTTGTCTTTTTGGTTTGGCCTTTTCTTTGGCCTTTGTTTATTTGGCTGGGCCTTGTGCTATTTCAGCCTTTAGACTTGTTTCTTTTGTGGCCAGACTTCTAACACTTATTTTCAGCCTGATTTGTATTAACTCTCAAGTTTTAGGATCCCTGTAAAACCTATTTATCTAATAAAAAACAATAGGAAAAAATATCTCATCAAAATCAATGCCCTTTTTCTATGAAAATCCTTTTACAACTAACCTAGCTTTAAATATTTTCTTACCTCCATCCTCTTTTTTCAACCTATAAACCCATTTATTTTGTAAAGCCCTTTTACTTGCAAGCAACTTGCATAAATCCCATGTCTTATTTTTCAAAAAAGAGTTCATTTTGTCTTTCATTGCAGACTCCCACTAAATCTTATTATCCACTTGTGTAGCTTTATCATAACATTCAATTTCACTAGCATCAGTTAGTAAAATAGAGCACAAAGAAGGAGAAAATCTTTCTAGAGGTCTACTTAGCCTTGATGACCATCTAACATTCACTGGTGTGTGGGGTATTTGTTATTTTTGTTGTTTCATATAATGAGGAATTGCTAGAACATCACCTTTTGGAGTATCATCCAACACTACATAATCATCTTCTTTCTTCTCATTTTTTTGCAAAAGATCTTTGTACAACACTTTCTCATTGAATATGACATCCCTACTTCTTACAATTTTACAATTTTCAAAATCCCAAAGCCTATAATCAAATTCATTAATTCCATATCCAACGAATACACATAAATCCCAAAGCCTATAACAAAATTCATTAATTCTATATCTAGAAAATACACATTTCTTTGACTTACCATCCTACTTGGTTCTATTTTCAGAATCTATATGAGAAAATGCTTCACAACTGAAGTTGGGAAAAGAATAACTCACCTTCTTACCAGTCATGCTTCCTCTAGAATACCACATCCCAAAGGAGTAGTGGGACCTCTATGAATCAAATATACAACAATAATGATAACCTTTTCCCACATGTTTAAGGGCAACCTTGCATGCAACCTGATGTTTCTTGCATGCTCCATTATAGTCTTGTTCATGCGTTTAGCCACTCCATTTTCCTATGGAGTCCTTGGAACAACTTTCTATCTATGAATACCATTATCAAAGAAATAATCTTCAAATTCATGACTACAATAGTCACCACTATTATCAGATCTGAGACATTTTAATTTCTTACTAGTCTCGTTTTCAACCAAACATTTCCATTTCTTAAAAGTTTAAAATGCATCATATTTTTGTTTAAGGAAATAAGCCCATACTTTTCTAGTTGCAGCATCAATAAATGTAACATAATAATGAGAGCCACTAAGGGAAGATACCTGATCCAGTCCCCATACATCTATATTCACAAGCTCTAATTTCTCACTTTTATTTTCCTTCCTAGTCTTCGCAAAACTCACTCTTTTTTTTTTCATACACATAACTTTCATAGAAATCCATATTAACACATTTCATACCTCATAAAAATTACTTTGAATGAAGTAATCTCATAGTCTATTGTTCCATAGCACTATATCAAAATCTATAATAGCTATTTGTTCTCCCTGCTCAACTACAACAACTATTCTTAAATGTTCATTTTTCTCTTAAACAATAAAAATAGAAGGAACAATATGACCTATACAAAGATATAAGGTGCCTACTTTCACACCTTTTCCTACTACAAGAAAACCTTTTGAAATTGTCCAATTTTTATCATTAAAAGTAACTACACAATCCTCATCACCAATTTGCCCTACTGAAGTTAAATTCCTATTCAACCTTGGAACATGTCTTACCTCATGTAGTAGCCAGTGATTCTCATTCAACAACTTAATCTTAACTTTTCCCTTTCCAAAAATCTAACATTATCCCCCACCCTTGGACATAATCAAGGAAATCACATCTATGAGGTGTAGCATGAAATGAAGCACTAGAATCTAAAACCCATGAATCATCAACACTTTCTAAAGAAAGAAGCAAAGCATTCTCTTTAGATTTATTACTTACCACGTTTGCCTCCTTGTCTCCATCTTGCTTTTCTTCTTCATTTTTCTTTTGAGTCCAACAATATTTCTTTTTATACCCTCCTTTCCCATAGTACTAGTATACTTTTCGTCCTCTTGATTAAGACCTCTTCCCCTTTGATTTTTCTCTTAATTTCCCATGATTTTGAGAATTTTTTCCTCTGTCACTCATTCTATCTCTGCTTTGTGCATTCAAAGCACTTCCTAATGTACATCAACCTAAGGTTTTCCTACAAGTTTCCTCCCTCAAAATAACACTGATCACATCATCATATTTTAGGGTATTAGATCTAGAAAAAATTACTCACAACCATTACCAAGCCATTCCAACTTTTAGGCAAAGAACACAAAATCAAGAGAACCCTAATTTTTTCATCAAAATTAATACCTATAGAAGATAACTAATTAGTAATAGTATTAAAATCACTTAAATAATCAGCAATAGATCCACCTTTTGTCATTTTCATATTAAATAAATACTTCATGAGAAATACCTTATTTGAAGCAAAGGGCTTTTCATATTATTTTTCTAGGGCTTCCATCAACTCTTCCATCATCTTCACTTTTGTAATGTTAAATGTCATAAATGGTGTGAAGCATAATAAAATCCTTCCAAGTTCATTTTAGTCTAAAATTTCCTAGTCCTCATTTGTTATAGTTCCTTGGTTCTTAGTTTTTCCTTCCAAAGGCTTCCATAAATCTTTCAGATAAAGATAGTCCTCCATTTGCATTTTCCATAACTAAAAACTCCACCCATTAAATTTGTCAGCCCTCAACTTACCCTCATCTGTCATCACTACCACTCAACTATGAGACTTTCCTATAGAGAATAACTAGAAAAAAACTAGGCTCTAATACCACTTGCTAGGATTAAACCTTAGTCAAAAATAAAAATTATATGTAAATATAAATAATATCAGAAAATAGTAAATCACATAGAAGAGAATACAAGATAGCAAGATTTAACATGGTTCATCCAAACCCTGGGCTACCTCAACAAAAAAAATTCCAATATTATTATGATCCAATGATTATAGCCTAATTAAATCTATAATCCCTTACAACTCAATACCACCACAAGAAGAAATTTTTGCATCACCCACAAATTGAAATAATCCCTAACCCTAAGCCCTTTTATACAATTAATTTGTCACTTTAGGGTTCCTTACTTCCCTAATCAGTCACCACAATCTAACATGTCATATTGTTCCTTCTACTTTGATTTTTTGAGAAAAAGATGAATGTTCAAGAACAATTGTTGCAGTTCAGTAGGGAGAAAAAATGATTGTTGTAGATTCTAATACAATGCTATGAGACAAAATATTTGGTCGCATGAGTGAGAAAGGTATGAGAGTACTTCATTCAAGTCAAGTTTTACTAGGTCTAAAATGTGTTAATATGGATTTATGTGAAAGTTGTGTGTATGAAAAACAAAACAGAGTGAGTTTTGTGAAGACTATGAAGGAAAATAAAAGTGAGAGATTAGAGCTTGTGCATACAGATGTATGAGAACCAACTCAGGTATCCTTCCTTAGTGGCTCTCATTATTATGTTATATTTAATGATGATACAACAAGAAAAATATGGGTTTATTTTCTTAGATAGAAATTTGATGTATTTCAAACTTTTAAGAAATGTTTTATGCTTGGTTGAAAATGAGACTAGTAAGAAAATAAAATGTCTCAAATCTGATAATGGTGGTGAGTATTGCAGTCATGAATTTGAAGATTATTGCTCCACTAATTGTATTCATTGATAAAAAATTGTTTGAAGGACTCCATAGGAAAATGGAGTGGTTGAATGCATGAATGGGACTATAATGGAGCATGCAAGAAGTATAAGGTTGTATGTTGGGTTTCCCTTAAACATGTAGGCAAAGACTATCAATACTATTGTATATTTGATTAGTAGAGGTCACTCTACTCCTTTAATTTATGGTATTCTAGAAGAAGAATGGACTAGTAAGAAGGTGAGTTATTATTTTCTCAAAACCTTCAGGTGTGAAGCATTTTCTCATTCTAAAAATAGAACCAAGCTAGAAGATAAGTCAAAGAAATGTGGTTTTTTTAGATATGGCATTAATGAATTTGGTTATAAGGTTTGGGATTTTACAAATTATAAAATTGTGAGAAGAAGGGATGCCATATTCAATGAGAAAGTGTTATACAAAGATCTTTTGCAGCAACATGAGAAGAAAGAAGATGATTATGTAATTCTAGATAATAGTCCAAAACATGATGTTCTAGCAATTCCTCATGATCTGCAACAATTGCAACAAAAAATACCACACCCTAATGAATGTTAGATGGTCAACAAGGCTAAGTAGACCTCTAGAAAAAATCTCTCCTTCTTTATACTCTATTTTACTAATAGATGCTAGTGAACCTAAATGTTATGATGAAGCTATGTAGGTGGATACAAAGATTTAGTGGGAGTCTACAATGAAAGATGAAATGGACTCTTTACTGAAGAATAAGACATGGGACTTATGTAAGTTGCCCATCGATAAAAGAGCTTTATGAAATAAATGGGTTAGTAGGTTAAAAGAAGAGGATGGAGGTAAGAAATGATATAAATTTGGGTTAGTGGTAAAAGGGTTTGCATAGAAAAAAGGCAATGATTTTGATGAGATATTTTCTCCTATTGTAAAAATGACTTCTATTCGCACTATTTTAAGTATTGTGGCTACTGAAGATTTTAATTTGAAGTAGCTTGATGTTAAAAGAACCTTCTTTCATTATGATTTGGGTGAAGAGATATATATGGCACAACCATAGGGATTTGAGGTCAAAGTTAAGGAGAACTTAGTGTGTAGATTGAAGAAAAGTTTATATGGCTTGAATCAAGCACCTCGGCAATGGTATCTAAAATTTGACAATTTTATACATGAGCATGGATATAGTACGTGTCATTTAGATCATTGTGTTTATTTTAAGAGGTTGGATGATGATAGCTACATTATTTTATGTATATATGTTGATGATATGCTTGTTGTTGGTCTAACATGGATCACATTAAGGGGTTGAAATGCTAGTTAGCACATGCATTTTCTATGAAAGATTTGGGGGCAGAAAAGCAAATCCTTGGTATGAAGATTTGAAAAGATAGGAAGAATAGGAAATTGACATTATTTCAGGCTGATTATATTGTGAAGGTATTGCAACATTTCTCTATAGAGAATGATAAAGCTATTAACACACCTTTATCTAGTCATTTGAATTTGACTACGAAGATGTCTCCCAAGACACAAGAAGAGGAAGAAAGGATGCCCAAGGTACCTTATGCTTCAATTGTAGGAAGTTTGATGTATGCTATGGTATGTACTAGGCTTGATATTGCACATGCAGTGGGAGTTGTTAATAGGTATATGAGTCATCCAAGAATTAAGCATTAGAATGCAGTTAAATTATGGATTCTCAGATATTTGAGAGGAACATCCACTAAGTGTTTACACTTTGGGGGATTTACTATTGATTTATAGAGCTATGTTGACTCAAATTTGGTAGGGGATATTGATACCAAGTATAGTACTAAAGGTTATCTATTTACTATTGGTGGGGAAATCGTGAGTTGAGTTTCTCAGTTGCAGAAGGTTAATTCTTTATCCACTATAGAGACAATGTATAGTGCTACTATAGAGGTAGCCAAGGAGATGATATGGCTTTAGTTCTTCTTGGAAGAATTGGGACACCCTTAGAAGGATAATTATTTGCTTTTAGATACCCAAAGTGCCATTCATCTTGCAAAGAATTCAGCTCTGCATTCAAAGACAAAACATATACAGTTGTGGTACCATTTCATTCAACTAATTTTGGATGATGGATGGTTAAAGTTGGAGAAGATACATACAAATAATAATCCAAAAAATATGTTTACCAACATAGTAACAAGGGAGAAGTTCAACTCCTCTTTAGCTTTGGTTGGTCTTCTAGAATGAAGAGAATAAAAGAATAGCAAAGTCTAGGGTGGTCTGATATTCAAATGGGAGATATATGTTTAGTAGTGCTATGATTAGTCTCCAAGTGGGAGGTTATTGTTATGGAGTCTAATTAGTCTCCAAGTGGGAGATTTTTTGTAATGTGGAGCCTAATTAGATTTAAAGGTTTATTTGGCATGGTTTTCTCCCCATATTATTTCTATGGGAGTTTGGGGGTAGCACTAATTTTGTAAGTAGCAAAAGCTTGTATAAAAAGGCTTAGGGTTAAGGATTTCATAATGAAATGGTGATATTATAGCTTCTTGTGGTAGTATTGAGCTATAAAGGATTGCAAATTTTAATATTTAGATAATAATAATATTGGACTTGTTGTTGGTGGATGTAGCCTAGGGATTGGGTGAACCAAATTAAATCTTGGTGTCTTGTGTTCTCTTTTGTGAGATCTATTATTTTATAATATTGGTTATATTTTCATGTAACTATTATTTATGTCTAAGGTTAATCCTAACATAGTGGACCTTCCTATCCTACCATTAGGATCGTATGCCATTGTATTGGGCATGGATTAGTTAGTTTCCCATCAGGTGAATATAGATTGCCACTGTAAGTCATTATAGTGTGTTGATGACAGAGGTGGGTAGGTGGAACTTTTAGGGGTCCACACACCAATCTCACTTTGGCTAATCTTAGCTAATCAGTTGAAGTGGAGTGTACAGAAGGGATGTCAGATGTTTTTTTGTATCATCTAGTGTTCTTAAGGAAGTTGAGAGTCATATGGTGACACTAGATGATCACCCACTCCTTCATGAGTATGAAAATGTGTTTCCTAATGAAATAGTTGGTATGCCACTGCAATGTGACACTATTTTTTGGATTGATCTTGTAATAGGATCAGAGCTAATTTCATGTACTCCTTAATAGATGACTACTAAGGAGTTGAGTGAGCTTAGATTGTAGTTGGAGGAATTGTTGGCCAAGGGCCATATTTATCCTAGTGTATCCCCATGAGGTGCACCAATCATTTTTGTGAAGAAGAAAGATGGATCCTTACATTTATGCATTGAATATTGATAGTTGAATCAGGTGATGGTGAAGAATTGATATCCCTTGCCAAGGATAGATGAATTTTTCAATCATATGAAGGGATCATGAGTGTTCTCAAATATAGATCATGTTGAGACTCAAAAATTGCTTCCCTAATTTTGAGTACCATCCTAAAATTTGAGCCCCTATAATCACAATTTTGTGCATGATTACCCAATTGTCTATTTGAGGCCTAAGAGGTGTTTAATGTTTGTAACACCTTAAATCTAGTATATGCATTTATTCCATGAAGATAAATTGTCATTTTGAGTCATTTTGTGAAGTTCCAATTTGAGCAATGTTCAAATCTGCATTTTTTGCCCAAGTGTCAAACAATGATAGGAAGCCTAGTTTGTAATCAAATATCTTGCAATTGGTAATGTTTCATGACTTGATGCTTTGGAATTGTTTATTATGAATACCAAAGAACCTATGTTTCATATTTCAAGTCATTTTGATATGTTTTGACTAGGTTGCGAATCCCTCAAAGTCGGTTGTTTACTATTGTCATGCTAATGTAAATTAATCAAAATTTTGAGAGGCCCTATTTGACTAGTTGTAACTTTGACCTAGTTCACCAAAATGAGAAATTTCATTTTTCATTCTATTCTAAAGGTTAGAGACTTTTTAGGTTTCATACTTGAGCCTATGACAAATTCGTTTGATCAATTTTTGAACATGATTCCAAATGCAATTTCTAAAGTTTTACTGGTATCATAAAATGTAGATTGATTAGTACCCTTGTTTGGGATGTCATAAATTTGAATTCATGATTTCCTTAACCAAATATATTTTACCATTGTATTCTATTCAAAAAATTGTTTATGTGTGCTACTTTTAATATCTTGATGAATGTTTTGGCACAATTTCCTAGGTCCATTCCATTTGAGAAAATCGCTTTTCTACCAGTGTTCCCAATTTTGCAAATTGAGTAGCCTACTTTGACCATTCACCAAATGTGCCAAGTTATTCATCATGAGCCCAAATCATATATTTATACTCTTCTTGTGATAGCTAACTAATGCCCTAGTTTTTGTGCCCTCAAGTGTCATTTTGACCTGTTTTCAAAGCCAAAACCAAATGTGATTTGTGGTTTTCTAATATGTTTTCTTGCAAACAGTTCTGAAAAGACAACTTTGACACCCAATATATTTTGGCCCAAGTGTTTTCATGACATGAGATTTGGAAATATAAGAGTGTAGAACAAAGAATCTATATGTCTAATTTCAGAGCTTAGTCAGGTGTTTTGGTCAATTTTTAAAGCCAGTCAAAGGACCCCTTGGCAAGAAATTGACATTTCGCAAGTAAGATGTGAAAAGAGTTGTAAATGATGTTTTAGTGATCAAGTTCAATTTTAATTAGTACTAGATGTTTATCAGATCAGTTTGAGATGTTAGTTGTTTGAAAACAAAATTTATTTTTAGCCAGACCCACTTGGGGCATGACTGATTCCATCAGATTGATGAAAATGCATATGGACTAAAGATGCTCAAAGGGTTTTTTAAATGGCATAAGATATAAATGAGAGCTTGAGGACCTCTAAAGCCTCTATTTCATACAAGCTAAGCATTAAAATGCTTCACAAAAAGATTGAAGACATCGTATGTACAATGGAAGTAGAACATGAAGGATTTATAGGGCAACTGTGAGATGTTTAATGTAGTTGGTGCCAACATATATTCATAAAATATCAAGAGTTCCAAGAAGTCTCAAATACATAAGAATCCTCTTGCTAGTAAAATAGAATCTAGTGGACACTTAAGTTATTTGAATAACTTTTCTTGCATGTGAGACACTCCATTCACAAACAACAAACTTATATCCTAGAGAGGCACATGGGTATGTATGCTCTAAAGTTTTAAACAAATAGATTTTTCAATGCTTCTCCCTGATGTTTTCCATATACAAAACTTGATTGAACTTGGGTTTCCTACAAGTGCAATTGGAGAAAAAGAAAATTCACTCTTCAAATACCCTGATGATGCCTCCAAATATGTGCATTTCTACAAGTAACAATGTCTTCAACAAAAGACCATTATATTTAAATGATCAACCTACAAAAATGAGATGCTTCATTAAAACGATAATGTAGAGTTGTTAGTCTGGTATGGGGAGTAACCATGCAAGAAAGGAAAAGACAAGGAGGCAAGAGGAATAGGGTGGAAGTATGGTGGAACTTCTTTGATTTCAAGCTTCTCTACCCTCTCTTCAATCAAGTCAAAGGCTAAATCTGTGGTGGTTTTCAAATGGAGAAAAGGGGGAGGCATCAAGCCTAGCAAGGAAGTGATCTACATTATTTTTCTAGCCCCCACTTCCCATGTTTAATTATGTAGACCCACCTGCTAGGCTATTGATGTGACCCTACACTCTGAAACAATGTGAAAGGGAGAAACAAGTCAGATGAAAGATGCTATGGACAAGAAAGATTGAAGTGGTACTAGTGTAAATGTAAAAAAATATTATTACAAATCATTGATCACCCCACAAAAGAAATTGCACAAATAGTTTTCAACAAGGTCACCATCACATTTATACTCATAGAGATCAAAGAATTTGTAGTAGGCTACCATTAAAATAGAAGTCATTAAAGACACTGTTAGAGGAAACCCTGCAAGCAAGGGAAAAATAGTAAAACATGTAGTCCCACATGGGCTAGGAGGCAATTTCAATAGTTTTTTAAACACTAAAACACTTTAATGTATAGTATCTTGAAGGCATGGGATTTTTGAAAGCCATGAAGCTCGTAATTGACCCCAACTAGCCAAATTGAGACCAAGAACATATTTTGAACAAACGTGCCAATATGAATGATGGCATGGAATGTGGATGAACTAGAATACAACAAGTGGTAAATTGATGATGAATCTGATAGTGACATGTAGCAGTGGTCTTTAGAGCTTAGCACATATTCTGAAGTGGTGACATGGTGAGGTTGGACAGATGTCATGATGTCTCTATTACTAGCGATGTGGTAGGCCCAAGATTTTATGGTGACAAAGTGACAAGCCTCCATGTGGAAGGGGTGATGATGTTCCATTGATGACATGGTGTAGAAAATAAGAAGTGATGATTTAGCAAGTCCAAGATCAGAGGCACATGATGTTGAAATGTATTAGATCTAATGGACATTACTATGTTACCATGGGAAGTTGCAAGTAAGATAACCATAGAAACATAGTAACGTGTTGACACATGGTGGCAAGCCCACTTCAGAAAGATGATAGATCTGATGAATTAGGGAGCACCATGTGGTAGAGGAGATAACATGGTGCAGTCACCATATAGAAGGACACCAAATGAAATGTTGACACAAGGCAGCATGTTAGGTGAAAATGGTGAATTTTTAGACCATATAGAGGGTGCCATGTGGTGCCTAGGTGGTAGATGATGGTGCAGAACTAACAAATCATGTGCTTCCACATGGTGTAGCTTGGTCAAACAAGCTTGACCCAAATAAGATTTTGGAGGCAAAATACACAACATGGAAAATAATTTTTTATTATTTTCCTTTCTCTGGGCATGCATAAAGTTTTAAATCCTTTTAGATTATAACCTAAAGTTTGGATTTTAGGAAAAATTCAATACTTACAATGAGATGGAGACCTCAAATCCTTACTAGGGGCCTAATTTTCAAATGGAGATTATGAGCATTCCTAATATGTAGATATAGCACTATAATATACCATCATAATTAGGAGAAAGTGAATTTTATATATTTGAGGTTTGTTTCTATATAGGAAGTTGTTTGTTTGAATTATTTAGGGTTTTATACTAGGTGCTTATTTTTCAACCTCATTTAGTTAGTATGATTCAGATCTAATTTTTGGCAAAGTGGTGAATTGGGTGAATGTTAGATGTAGTAGGGATTCAGATTAGGATGGATTTTCTCACCTCTTAGTTAGTTTAGTGAATGATTTATCAACATTTCAAATGCATACCTGATGGTTTTATCAGAATAGGGTTTTTCATCATTAAGGAAGAGATATTTCAAGTTTGTTACACATAATGATGAGATTCCTTTCTAATTTTGGTTTTAGAGAGAAGAGATGCTTTATAGTAGAAAGGAATGAAGATTCAAGTGGAAAATGTATCACTTACAGATCAAATCTTGGATTTCATTCCTTTCTTATATCTTTCTCTCTCTCTCTCTCATTGTAAGGGTTCCAAGTTTTACTGTGAGACCATAGGGTTCCAATTTTCATTTTTGTAATTATGATACTACAAGGATGGTTCTAGTCCAATCTTGTTATTGGGAGACCATTATTCTTCAACATTATCTCTTGTATGAATAGCAGTAATGAAGCTAATATAGATAGTTCTAGTCTATTTGATTTTTCTATGAGTTATTTACATGCATCTTGAATGTATAGTTTCAAAGAAATGAATAAAATGAGTAATAAACTTTTTATTTTCATTTTGATTCTCATCTCCTATCTCTATAATTTGCAATTTTTTTTGGTTTAGGGAAAAAGAACTTAGACTTGTTTGCATCCCCTTAAGGTTGAATGTCTCATACATTCTACTGTTAGAACAAAGAGCCAAGTAAATGCTCGATATATTTGATAGGGTTTTTAGTTATTTGAGAAGGATATTTCATGAGAATAAGGTCTTTATGAACACCAATGCCTGATTCACAAGGTGAAGTGTACATTTGATATCATGATCTATAGAATATGTCACTAGTATCATAGATGTATGTGTGTGATTTATGAAGTTGCCTAATAGATAAGGCATTGATCAACTATAGGATCAATTTGTTCTTACTGTTGCACATTTGGGGATTTTCTAAAATCAAATTTATAATCATCCATTTCCTTTTCCATTTAAGAGTTGAAAGGATGCCCTCACTCAACTTGTGGATTTCATAAGATTTGCAATTTTCTAATGCACATCTCTTTTATTGCATAAGTATAGCAGAAATACGGGTTTTATCTACTTTGTTAGATTCAAGTGTATGCTTTTGAACAACTAGTACTATATAAATGAATCTAAGGTATATCCACCTAGGTTTTGAAGAAGGGTCTAGCCTTATAGTTGGTCTAGTGTCTAAAAGGATATGTTATAGAAGGGAAGTAGCTGCCCCTACTTGTATTTTGTTCTCATCAGGATAATTTAAAGTGTAACATTTTAAAACACCAACAATTCATAAGTCAGTATACCATTAGCTTCATTTTCATAAGGTTGACATTCATTGGACAACTTTTTGTGCATGAGATGGCCATTATGAGTTCATGGTTGTACCCTTTAGGTTAACCAATGTGCCATCGGTGTTCATGAGCCTGATGAATGGAGTATTTTGCATGTACCATCATTGTATTCTTAGATGACATATTGATCTATTTGAAGACTATAGAGGAACATGAGGTTAATTTATGCTAGGTGTTGCAATGCTTGTGAGATCATCAGTTGTGGAGAAACTTGGGTAAATGTAAATTCTTCCAGTCAAAGGTAAAGTATTTGGGACATATTATCACTAGTGATGTTATTGTGGTGGATCCAAAGAAAATTTGAGCTATAATGGATTGGCTAGTACCCACTATTGTTTCTAAGGTTTTTAGTTTCATGGGATTAGTGGGTTATTACCATCATGTGTGGCTCATCCCATCACTTCTCTTCAGTGGAAAGGGAAGAAGTATGTTTCGCATGACTGGTGTGAGGGAGTATTCATTACTCTTAAGGAGTGTTTGACCAATGCACTAGTCCTTACAATGCCTAATTCTATATTCAATTTGATGGTTTGTACAAATGTTTCATTGGAATGTGTGGGTGTGGTGTCGATGTAGGATGGTCATGTGATTGCATATGAGTCAAGAAAACTCAAGGATCATGAGCTTAACTACCCCACTCATGATTTGGAACTTGTAGTTGTGGTGCATGCTCTTGTTCATTAGAGAAATTTCCTTGTGGGACATAGGTTTGAGTTGCATAGCAATCATAGGAGCTTGCAGTATATCTTTACTCAGCCAAACTTGATTGGATGGCAATGTCTTTAGATGGAATTCCTATGTGAATATGACTTTGATGTTCATTACATTAAAGGGAAAGAAGATTTCATTGCAGATGCCTTGAGTAGGAAGTGACATAAGATATTAGTGTTGACATTGGGAGTGGATTTGTGAGGTTATATCTTGAAGACTTTTCCTGGTGACACTTGGTATCAAGAGGTGAGGGTGGAGATCGAGTTTGAACATACCTTTGAGGAGAGGTTTTGGGGTTATTTTATTGAGTTTGATGGACTACTGTGATACTTGGCACATATCTAAGTAGCAGTGTCTAGTGATCTTTTCACCTTGGTTTTGTTAGAAGCACATCATGCATCATATTCCACACATCCTGGTGTCAAGAAGATACATGTTGTCCTTAAAAATTTGTACTTTTTGGCAAGAATGAGACATGATGTTTTTAAATTTTTTCTCGATGTCTCGAGTTCCAGAGAGTAAAGGTAGAGCATTAGTATCCAATGGGTCTTTTGCAATCACATACCATTCTAGAATGGAAATGGGATACCATATCTATTGATTTCATCATAGGGTTGCCTATGTTATCATGATGACATGATTGTTTTATGGTGACAGTGGACAAGTTGTCTAAGGTAGCACATATTTCACCCATGAGGACATCCTACATGGCTCCTTCTATAGCACATGTCTTCTTGGAAGATATTGTTTGACTGCATGGATCCTTCATCAAATTATTTTGGGTAGAGATCTAGTGTTTACATTAGCACTATAGATGTCTCTCCAACATGCTTTGGGTGCAGAACTCAATTACCCAGAGATAGATGGTTAGAGAGAGATTTGATGACTTGTATAGTAGACCGTATCATACCCCTTTGAGTTGGGATCATTTGGAGGACTGAGTACTTCTAGGTCTGGAGATGCTTTAGGATATGGAGTAGTAGGCTGTTCACATTAGAGAACATTTAGTTACTACCCAAGATAGGTAGAAGAAGTATGTAAATTCCCATGAGTTTATCATCACTTTTTGATTGGTGATAAGGTATTTTTGAGAGTGTCTCTAAGGAAGAGCCCCATCCATTATGAAAAAGGCTCTAAGCTAGCACCACCTTTTTTAGACTATTTGAGATCCTTGAGAGGATCGATCCTATTGCTTATCAACTAGTGTTTCCACCTAGCCTATCAAGAATCCATGATATTTTCCATGTTTCTATTTTGAGGCAGTATATTCCCAATGTGACCCATGTTCTCAATTGGGATGCTTTGCAAGTGGAGGACAAGTAGCTTGCTTTGGAGCACATTTGTATCCTTCAACATTGGATACTGACTTTGAGAGGTCAGGACATAGAGCAGGTAAGGGTCTAGTGGGACCCAAGTGAAGAGATTTCTTCTACTTGGGAAGATGCTATGCAATTGAGAGATGTGTACCCCTATCCTTTTGTAGGCTTCTAGGAGTAAGTTTATGCCTAGTGGGGGAGAATGTAGTGCCTCTTGTGTTTGTAGTTTGTACCTTGTTATGTTTTGCTCCAAGAGATACTTGTTACTCATGCTATTTTTTTTACTTTTGAGGTGACCTAAGGGTCAGATGTTATACTTTGATTTCCAGTATCATAGGTGTTAGATTACTATGTTGTTTAGTTGATCATATCTACATGATTATTCCTTTTGAGATGACAATATGTTTTATGATGATATCTAGTTATCTAGTATTTGGACATATCGATGATTATGTTATATGTTTGATTCAATGCTATGGTAATTTACTTCATTGTTGCTTTGTTATGCTTTATGCAAATGTGAGTGATGTAAATGGATAGATTTAGTATAATTAAATAAATGGTTAAATTAGGTTTTTTAATGCATTTATTTCTTCATCTATGTTATTATATGAAATTACACTAGATCATATTTTTTTAGTGTTCATGATTTATATCCCTAGTAGTGGCACATGGAGTTAGTGGTTCAACCATTCATATTTAACCAATATCATCCCTGTATGGTCTATGTATCATATTTGATTATTTAAATTAAATCTTCCAGTGATTTAATAAATCTAGACTCATTTACATTGCATGATTAGACCCGTGAATGTGTCTATGCATTAAAAGGTTTGCATTGTCATGAAAGTTGTTAAGAATTGATGTGATTTTAGTTTAATGATTTTTGGGCTTTTTTAAAATTAATTTTAATTTCTATGAGCTTTTCCATAGATGAATTCCAATTACTTTGAATAGCCTTTTTTTGGGGGGGTTGATTCAAGTTTAACTAAGTTACCTAGTTATTTACCTAATCAATTATTCACTTTAAAAGTGAATAAGTATACAAGGAGGACATTTATTCTCACTTTAGGAAATTAGAAAATTGAGAGCTTTTTCAGAAATCCTCTTCTGGAGGATTGTGTTTTTGTTCATTGTGGGAGCTATGGACATGTGATCTTCATGAGATTGGTCTTGTTGGATCTAGATCAGGGAGACCTTAGTTTTCCATGACATTGAGTAGCTTCCGCTATATATTTATTTTATCTAGATGACTCCCATTTTAGCCTTTTGGTTGTCAGGTAGAGCTCTCTCATTTTTATGTTTCAACTCTACTTATGCTTCTATTTCTAGTAGCTATATGTCAGGGAGCTGAGAACTAGTGTTCCCCTCTATTTTTGATTGCTAGTTCTACTTGGTTGGTCAAGTATGAATGTTTCCCTAATTTTTGGGATGATGGTTTGGGGTTTTGTATTGTTATGCTGGCCATTTTTCCATATAGTGTTCGAATCTAAATTTTATTAGATTTTCATGGCCTTTATTCCCTAAGACCAAATGGGTTTTAATTTCAAAGTTTTTAAGTTTTGAGGTTTTTACCTCAATTTGTGTGTTGCCCAATTTTCTTAAGTTTTCTTGTGATGATGTTGGTCGTGGACCTGGATCATTTATAGGATATCAATCAAACCACTACTATACTTTTATGTTACATTGGTATGCATGTCACATCTATCCTCTTGAGCTTGTATTCGGTTGAGTGTTATTTTTGGTTGTATTCTCATCTAGCCCTTGTTTTGTGATCTTCATGATGGTGGTGTGCCACACACATGCACGTGCATTTATTGGTTGACTTGTGAGGCATGAAATCCCATTTTTATTTTGGCGAGTATGTTTATTTGCAGTTGGGTTTAGAATATGCATGACTATGGTCACTCATCATTGGATGAGCATGGGTAGGGTAGGGCAGCGTGAAGGGAGCTTCTCTCTTGTAGCCTAGTGACCATATCCCGGAGGGTTGGTGTGAAGAAGTTCTAAACAAGTGATAACAAAATAAATTAACTAGGTCATAAATTTAAGATAATGAAATTTTATTTGATTACCCAATTAAGTCTAAAGACATAGGATTGTGCTCCTCCCCAAGGAGTGTGAGTTGCCAATACTAGCTTGGGCTACTCAATGTCAAGCTACATACCCTCCAATGAGCCCCTATATAGTGACCCATTAAGTGTCTGACCAAGACCTATTATACTTTCATTGTCTCATGATCTTGGTTGTAGTCCTCTTTACTATCTGGTGTAAGTGTTATTCATGGACATTTGCTTTATGTGTGGTTGTGGTTGGATCATTATGTCCATCAGCATGGTGGGAGTGAACCTATGGGTTTCACATGGTTGGGAGGCATAGCTACCTATACCACTACTAGGGACTAGTGTACAAAGAGGTGTTGACCTAAACACCAATATTCCCCTTTGAGATTCATGGCATGGCTTAACTGCCTCTTGTTTTCCATAAGTCTAGTGGTTGTATTAGGCATTAACAGGTTGATCTTTTGGTGCAATAGCAAATCTAGCTTGTAACAAGTGGTATCAAAGGTTGGTCACATGTTGTAATCTTCTCAAGTAACATTGAGGGGGGGATTGTTGGATTAACTGCCAATGTTCCTTTTTAGGATTCATGACATGGCTTACCTACCTCTTGTGTTCTATAAGTCTAGTGGTTGTATCAAGCATTAATAGGTTAATCTTTTGGTGCAAAGACAACTCTAGCTTGTAACAAGATGGTCTATTTCTAGTTATGACTGATGCTTGATGTTCACTTGGTATATTTAGGATTCTAGTGTATGCTTCATTCTAGTTAATGCTTTCATTAGAATGCTTGGATATGATGTTTAAATGATGATTAGTTTATTTGATGGATTTTTATATTATAATATTTAGCATATGATTAGATGATGTGATTCACTCAATTGTAATATCTATTGCTTATTGGTTTATCATGGTAGATTTACTTATTCTTATGATGTTATTATGTTTTAGTAGTGATGCCCTCATAAGATATCTCTGACTATCTAGTTGGTAGTTTGGGATGTTATGCATAGGGATGGCTAGGACCTTCTAGGTCTCATGATGCTATTACATTTGGGAGGAACTGCGTAAGAGTTTAGTCATTTTTCTGCATTGTGATGTTACTTTTAGTACATTTCCTTATACTGCTATGGTTTAGATGGTTAATCGATTCTTCTATCTTGTTGCTATTGTGTTTGAGTGTCCAAGCCTCGATTCATGGATCTGGAACTCCCTAGTATGGAGGAATCATTTTCCCACATTTTTGTCCTTCATTTTCCCTATTTTTTGTTATACTTCCTTGCATCAAAGAAGTTTTCTCATGCAAGAACATGTCCTCTCATGCTAGAAAGAATTCTCTTACATGGTACAATAGAAACTCACACAATAGTGTACTCTCTCCAATGTGAGACTTGGCATTTCTTTGCTTAACTATGGGCATTCTCTCACATGAACCTCAACACTAGAGCAAAGAGAATTGTTGGCTATTTTAAAATGTTTTCTCATGCAAGAGGGTATTTCCTCATGTGATTTGGTGCACATACTTATGCAAAGGTGTACTTCCTTGTGTGAGATTCAGGTTTCTTTTCCCTGTGAAAAAAATAGGGGGTGTCTTTGTTGTTCTTTCAAGAACATATTTTCATGTTTTGAGTACCCTTTAGGGTTGATTGTATTTTCTAGGATTTGAAAGATTAGAGATTTTATGTTTTGTTGTCATCCTTTGTTCTAAAGTAATGTCCACCGAGATAAGTGAGACAAGGGGAGGGGGTTAATCATTTATCTAATCAAAACAACTTTTATTTTCCTAAGTAATTCTCAAACATGTGATCAATTTAAATTGTAACCATAAGAAGATAACTGTACACAATAACACTAGATATGTTAACTAGGGAAACCCTTAATAAGAGGAAAAGCACCCATGGAGAAGGTACCCATGAATGATATACTAGTATATAAGTTCCTTGTAAGAGGATAGACTTGGTTGGGAGCCAATGAAATACATTCATTACATATTAGTCCCATTTAGGATACTTTGAATCCTTGTGAGGAGATTCCATCCCTATTAGGAGTCATAGAAGGTAGAAGGACCCACTATCTAAACAACTTCAAGGGAAAAACCACTCAACTCACTATCCAACTAGCCTTTGTATTATTCCTTTTAGAACAATACCAAAAGATCAACTATCCACAAGCACTCTCTGCTAATTTCATCACTTCATTCTTCCATTGTATGTCTGTTGCACCAAACACTTCTTAGATCTAAATACTAGATCTGCAAATGCCTATCACATGAATCCCTTAGATTGGTTACTCACATTATACTTTTCATATCATTTCACAAAGAATTCACATGTTACAACCAAGGAAACAAGCCTTCATTTATACCAAGTCCTAGATTACATTATTGAGTTAGCCTTGAGCCTATCTCAATTTATAATTATAGGACCTTATTAATACACTGTAGATCTTATTTATATAATTATCAAAACATTTAGCTCATTGTCTTCTCAATTTATTCACATGTATAAATTATGACTTAGTGAAATCAACCACACCATCTTCAACATTTCTTCTATCTCTCTCTAACTATACTATTTAGACTCCATCTGTTTGGATTATGTTAGTCTTCTATTACTTTCTTGTGTAAGTTATTATTGTTGTTGCATCTTACCTATATATATCTATATATATAAGCCTTTTTAATCCTTGTCCTGAGGATCTTTAGGTAAGGCATTATAGCTAGTATCAAAGTCAAGTTTCAACATTGGGATCTTTATGTTATGCTCCCACTATGATAGTGGATGTAGAATTTTCTTATGGATTGTTATCATAGTTATTGATTTATTATTTGATATTCTTGTACACTTTCGTGAGTATCTAACTCTTTTCTTGTTGTCCCTTTATGGATGCCTCCTATGTGTAGAGGTGGTGATTGGAGGAATACCCAAAAAAAAAACCAAAGAGCGTAATAGGATGAAGAACACCACAAAGAGGAATATTAGGAAGAAAGAGAAAGATAGGGAGACAATTTGGGTGGAATAGAGACATTGGTGCCTTTTCTTTAGGATCTCATAACATTGCTAGGACCTCAAGTTGAGGTTTCTCAATAAGGTGGTGGTGAAGAGGGAGAGTGATTGTAAGGCACAGACTCCCATATGTCAATGAATGGGAATCATGAGGAGTGAGAGCATAAGAGTGAGCATTCCCACACACCACCTAGAAGAGGAGGGTACCATAGGAGAGGCTACAATTGCAATGATGAGGATTCCATACAGATTTACTTGATGTGATCTCTTTAGTAGTGTAAACCACCATAGTTTGATGGTAGAGGAAGTGGCCTCCAGGCTAAGACTTGGTTACTAGATATGGGGTGTTTCTTTTCTATTTATCCTAATGCAAGAAAGTTGAGAGCCAATTATGCTATCATGCAACTAAGAGACCACACATTTATTTGGTAGAACATTGAGGGGCATAAGCTCTAGATCATTATAGAGGATCTCACTTGGGAGTTCTTTGAGGAGAGGTTGAAAAATATGTTCATATACCCTTGGTATAGAAAGATATGGGTTGATGCATTCCATGAGATTAAGCAAGGGAACATGTCAATGGAGTAGTACAAGAAGAGGTTCTTTGAACTAATGCAATACTCAAGCTATGACCAAGATGAGCTACTCTTTACTCAATAATTCATTTGGGATCTTAAGGACTCCATCATTTGAGATGTTTGTATGCATAATCTCAAGATAATTATATTTTCCAATGAGAAGGTGATGATTATCAAGAGAAATATGGCTAGAGGGTTCAACACTAGAGTAGCTTTGTTGATTCATAGTGCATGGCCTATATGGTGAAGTGCACCTTCTTCTTAGACATAAACTCCTAACTAATCAACACCTTTGAAAGGTGGAAGTGGATGTAGGAAATTTGGTTGTTAGCACTTTTCCTAGAGCCAACAAAGTGGTTAGGACTCTGGCACTATAGGAGGAAAGGGGAGTGATCATTATAGAAGTAAATGGTCTCAAAAGATTCACTAAACATAGAGTAGTTAGCAGAATTCCATTCAAAGGAGTGCCCAGTAGTCTAGTGCTCCTCAAGGGGGATGCAGTGTTGGATATGTTTATACTAGTGGGGCATAATTCTCTTATGGTCATCTTGGCCATAGAGCTATAGTATGTCCTCAAAAGAAATCATCAAAATTGAGTAGAGATGCAGTTGGGTTAGAGCCTACAATGGGGGATGTAGGTAGAACCCATAAAGTCTGTGCAGTGGTTGACAATTGTAAGTTGAGCATAAAGGTACCATAGTAAAGACTAAAGGTATCTTACTAGGAATTTTCAGCTCAATAATTTTTTATTTGGGTGCTTCATATTCTTTTATTTCAACTTCAATAATATGAAAAGGTTTTAACAAGTGAAACCCAAATTAACTAATGGGTAAGAAAACTTAATGATAAGATAATTGAACACATATACATCTTTGATGCATTGGTGTGAGGGTATGTTGCTTTTACATCTATAGTCTTATGCGGATTTTATTGTGAGGGCATGGTGTGATGGCCTCTTGAGGGAGTTGAGTACCACATTGGTGTGATGGCCTCCTGAGGGAGTTGAGTTTTGCACCAGTGTGATGACCTCCTAGGGGAGTTGAGTTCTAAACCATACATAGCTTGCAATTTTCAATGCCAAATAACTACACTCTAATAGAGTCCCTAGACAGTTATCCCATAGAGTGTCTAAGTAGGACCTATTTTATTGCATTGTCTCATTATCTTAGTTTAATTCCCTTGTCCTTCTTTCCATGAGTGCTAGCCTTGGATGATTGTCTTTTGTTTTTGGGGTTGGACCACTATTTCCATCAACATAGCAGGAGTGGCCCTATGGGTTCTACATTTTTTGGAGGTATAGCTACCTATACCACTATAAGGTACTGATATACAAATTTGGCTTTCCTCTAGTTAGTTATAGAGCTTGATGCTTCACATGGGTTCTTTATGGCTTGTGGAGTATCTATATTGTGATTTATGTTCTTCACATAATGTTTAGAGATAGTACTTATAATTTTTTATTACTTATCATTGTGATATTTTATATGTTCATTTCATTTATTGATGATGTTGATTATATGGTTTTATGTTATTGTGATATGCATTTTAGCTTTATCAAAGTTATTTGATTCACTTTTATGCTATTGAGTGATCACTCCTTGAATTATGTAATTCTAGTACTCCCCAGTGTGGAGGTTTCATATTTTTATGCATTTTACCTTGCTTTTCATTTGTGTTGTCAATTTTTCTATCACTTGGGAAGGGCATTCTCTCATGTGACTATACAAAGTCTCATGCAAGAATGCATCCTCTCATGTGACTAACGTATTCGTGCATAGAAAAGAAAATTCTCCTATGAGATTGATGGGGCAACTCTTATGGCACATGGGAAAATATCATGTGAGGTAGATAGATTTTCTCATTCACAAAATAGAGGGAATTTACACTTACCTTCAAAAATTTTGAATGTTTGTTTTGAGTATCATATTGGATCCCATGTCTTCCTATTTTAAAATAGATAACTTAGGAAGTGTATAAAATATATCTTTTAAGTATAAGTTATACTTAAGATACATTTTGTACATGGGATGATTCATTTGTGATTATGTTAGTCTTCTATTACTTTTAGGTGTAAGTTATTGTTGTTGTTACTGTAGACACCTAAAAATCTTTTAGAAAATAAAATATTTTTATTTTCTGAAAAAAGTTTCTGATGACATCATCATTTATTAATTAATTAATTATTTAATTAATTTATTTATTTTTATGCCATTAAATCCCTTTATCTTAATTAAAAATATTTAATTAAGGAATCCCTCCCAAAAATGTTTAAATCTTATTTAAACATTATTTCCTTATTAATTATTTAATTAATACATTGACCAAAAAACCCAAAATAAATTTAAATAATTTATTTTTTACCCAAAACTTGGCCAATTTCCTTAAGACCACTAACCTCTTCCAAAATCTTCTAATCCTTCTTTAATTTTGATTAAAGGCTAATCCCATCATTTCTTACCCCTGATCCCAACTCAAAATATTTAATTAAGATTAAATATTAATCCTCATATTTATTTAAAAAGTTTTAATAAATATCTCCTCAACCCAAACCCTTGAAATAAATAAAACTTTATTTATTTCCTAAAAATCTAATTTATGCTCATCCTAAGAAGTTCTAGACTCTTCTAGAAAGTCTTCATCCTCATCCTAGGAAGTTCTAGACTATTCTAGAAAGTCTTTATCCTCATCCAAAGTCTAGACTCTTCTAGAAGATGTCTTTAAACCTAATCATAATCCCCTCCTAACCTTGTCACATTCCCTAAACATGGGTTAAGACTTACTAACCCAAGCCAAAGTTAACAAATATCTCCTCCTTCACCCACCCTCATTAAATGCCATCCACTTGCCTATCCCTAAGCTAATCCTAAACCATCCTAATCCATCCTCTAATCATTTGCACAATCCTAAGAAAGCTTAAAACCTTCCTAATCAAGCCCAAGTCGAAATTCCTCTCATCTCCCTCAAAATTTCCCAACCATAAAGCTTTATGAAGCCCACTAGGCCATAAATGACTCTTCTAAGCCCTTTCATTGCTCTTACAAGCCATTATGAGGGTCTTTATGAAGATTTTATCCCTTGAGCCTCCTTTTTTGACTCATCCTTCCCCTTTCCTCCATCCTCTCACCCAGTGACATGTGTCACTCCCTAATTAGCTATAAGGAAGCACAATCCATGTGCTCTCCTCTCATGCAATCTGAGCCCTCCATGAGCTTTTCTCCATCCTTGCATCTTAGCCCTAAATCCCTCAAGCCTCTTGCCTATAAATTGGATCCTTCCCCTTTGCAAAAGAACACAATCCATGAAGTAAAGTCATAATTCCATTTTAAGAAGCCATTTTACATCAAAACCATACACTCACACCCAAATTCCAACTCCATTTGAAGCCCTTTTTGAAGCATAAGTTTGAGCATACATCCTATCTATTTAGACAAAGCCACTAACCAAGAGAGCTTCTCATTGAGAGAGCCCATTAATGGCTCATATTCTCAATTGAGAGCTCATCTTAGTCTATCTTGAAGTCTATGAATTTTGTTTAGTTTGTAGAAGCTTTATTTAAATTTGGTTTCTATTAGCATACTAACATTGCTCATATACATTTTGGCACGCCCGGTGGGACCCCACATGGGTCATCTTCATTATCTTTTTTAGTCAAGGTTTGTATGTCATTTGCTAATTTTGGCTAATTTTTCTTGTTTTGGTGATTGGTAGGATTGTATAAATTAGTTTTGTAGGTCCACATGAGCATGAAGAAGAAAAAAGAACTCATAGTCTATCTCATAGTGTTTGCAGATTTTTCAAGCTTATAGGTGGACAAAGCACTTGGAATTCTTCTTCTTATTCTTGTCTATATTCTTCTTATTCCATCTACTTCTTCTTCTTCTTCTTGTGGGAGATCTTGGCCAATTTTTTTTTAAGGAAGCAAAATCATACACACTTCTTTTTGGTGCTTTAAATGAACCCCCAAATCATACTTAAATCCATTAAAAACTAAAAATTTGCAAAAAAAAAAAAACTTTTAACAAGTGAAACTAAACCAATCCAATCATTTGCATCCTTGCAACATCAATGTTTTAGATGCATTCATGCAAAGTTAGGAACACTTCATTTTTGGAAATTTAAAAAGAACTTCAAGTTTCCATTTCAAAAGGTTCAAAATCAACACTAAGTCCACACTAAAATCTAAATCAAACTCAAAGCATCAATCAAGGATAAAATGAACCTCATTTGCAAATATTTTAAAGTTCTTTTAAAAATCTCATGAAAACTAAGAGTCCTAAATGGTTGCCAAAATTGTCCTAAAAGCTTTGTTATTTGTTCCAAACAAATGTCTTGTTGCAAAATTTTGAATGTTTCTTAGGTTTTTCATGCATCAAAATAATCTAGGAATATCATTTTTGGGCTTAAAACATGCAAATTAGAACACAAAATCCTGAATGAAAACCAAAGTACAAAGAGTCATTTTCAATTTGGAGTCCAAAACAATCTTGAATGATCTAAGGTTAAAACAAAGCACTTCAAAGTTTTTAAAACAACACAAAAAATCTCAATCTTGAATGCTCAAAGGAAAAAATTTGAATGTTTAATCACTTGTCTTTGAATGCAAGTTTTTTTTTTTTTATGAATGCATGATTAAAACAAAAAATTCAATCTTGAATGCAAAAGGTCAATTAATCATTACAATATCTCACACTTCATCTTGTGGGGCATAAAAAAAATCTACATTTTAGAAACTTTCTAAGTTATAAAAAAAAATAAAGACACTTTGAGTGAACTTATTGTTGGACTCACCCTCTTTAATCACCCATCATTCTAACCATTGGTTGCAATATCAGTGCCATATATGGGGATGGGTCTACGTAAGAAGGTGTTAAGTGCTCCACAAAAATCAATCTACTCACTTGAGTTTTTATTGGTTTTTCTAAGATAGAAAATTTCTTGAATGCACATTAGTCTCGCTAATACTTCATTTGGGCATAAAAATTGAACAAATCTTGACATGGAGGGCCTCCGAGCACGTGCTTGAAACCGAGTTTTACACATCTTTATTTTGGGCTTAAAACAAACTCACACTCAATCTTGAATGCCTTAAAGAAAAATCAATCAATACTTGACGTGGAGGGCCTACAGGCACGCGAGTTTACTTTTGTTGACCCTAAATCTTCTTGGTGTATTCATTCTTCGATCGATTTTACTTTTTTTAATGCTTCAAGTTGGAATTGAAAATTTGCATCCTAAACATGTGTGTTTTCAAGGTCTAGATCTGAAAAACTTAAGCGTTAGTTGGAAAAGAATTCTATCTTTTAGCCCAAGATCATCCAAGTCTTCTCTCCCCTTGTTGTCTTTCGAGGCCATCTTGGGTGCATAAGATTAGGATCCAAAATCTTGTTTAAATTTTAAGAGGCCTGCTTGGGGATTTCATGACCCCTTGGGATGACCTCAACTCCAGCGTTCCAGCAGAGTATAAAGATCGGGAGGTGAATCCAAAGACACCTCTCTTGGGATCAAGATTTTGTCACTCGGGCTAAGCCTCAAGGAACTTTATACCCTTGAGAAGTGAAAGAGGAGAAGTGGGTTACTACTCCTCTTAGATCTGTGACATCTTTTTGTTTTCATCTATGGATTTGGGCCTCATGTACCTTGGGCATATCAAGGACTCCCTAGCTAAACCAACTATCAGCCTTGCAGACAACCATCTAGGGTATTAATGTGTTTGAAGTGACTGATCAAAACATTTGTAAAACATACACACTCCTTGGCGCAAGTATCACATTCTGAGAATCAAAAACTTCTATCTGGTTGTTCCTATCTATTGCTTGATTTTTTAATTGTTGAATGAATGTTTGTCAAACTTGGTCAATCCTAGCTTAGGGCATACTTAGCATACCAAGAAATTGCAGCTAAGAAAAAGGAATTAACACCAAGCCCTTGAATTGCCAAACCTTACAGAGCAGAAGACAAATCTACCAACGAAGCCCTTCAAGATGCTTCGTTAGATCACACTATTAGATTTAGCAAGCATCCAAGAGTTAACCCTACTTATGTCTTACCAACTAGGCATGATTTTTATGATTAGTCCCCCTTGTTTTTCCACATCTTCTTGCATAAGTTTCACTTTATAGTCATCTTTGTAGGAAAGCCAACCATTCTAGGTTATCCCTTTAAATCATTTTAGCTCATCCATCTCATTTAGATCTTTGCCTTAGAACCAAAGCAATCCCCTCAAACCTAGCTAGCATCCCAAAAGCCTAATTTTCAAATCCAAGCCTTCAAAATTGTTGTCACCTTGCCAAAGATTTTCCATTCCTACCATCTTGCAAATCCACCAGCCTCACCAAGGTTATCACTCTAATAGAGCTTTTTCTAGGGTAATCTTGCTTTGTCACTTGTTATCCCTCATCACCTTGAGCCAAGGTTGGGATCCACAAGTGGTAAATCTCATGTTTTTCCTAAAGGATCATCAGTCTATCTTTAAAGTTGACACAATCACCACCAAGCTTGCACATAGGAAAGCAGACTTTTTATGCTTTGGCAACATATCTTTGAAGTTAGAATCCCCAACCCAATCCTCCTTAGGTTTGTCATATAGTTTTGCCTCAACCTAGAAAATCATTTGCATAGAAAAGCCTTCCACCTTGGCATCCATCAACATTTTTGCATCTCATCCCTAGGAACATTTTCATGCCACCCATCACTCGCTTAGCCAAGAAGAAGAAAGAAAGAATGGAACCCTATCATTTGGATCAAATAGCATCGTTCCCCTTGATCACTCAACCATCCTTCAGCCCAAAGAACACTATACCATCACCTAAAGACATTGAAGCTTCCATGAACCAACCATGAAATGCAGTATTGGTGAATGCCATTATAGACAAGAACAAAGAAACAATCATGGCTAACTTTCGAAGGGACAATATAGGAGCCTTCGACTTTGGAAGACCTCCTCCCTTATCAAATCCATCTCATTATTTGGACAACTAACACTCCGAATAGGCTCTCATGATTTAGATTATCCTCAGTATGTGCCAAAAGAAGAGCCTCAAACCAATCCTTATGATCCAACAGACCCAAACATACCAGCCTCCACTCAAGTTGAAATCTCCCTTCTACAAGCCAATCCAGCCACCACCACTCCACCATTGGTCCATACCACTCCATCCCAAACCCCCTTCGCCCAAAAAAATTCATCATTCACTCCCTTCACTATTGCTACTATTGCTCTCCAACCTAGCCTTCCAAATCCACCCATCTCCCAAATGAGTGCTAGCATCTTTGGCCAACCTCAGCAATATACAAACAGGATGCCACCCATGGGGCCAAGAAATCAACCTTTCATCACCCCCAACTTGTTTACCTTAGCTCAAAGCACAATTCCATAATTTCCACTAGTTCCTTGGAGCTTAGTGCCATTAGCCACAAATCCACAAGCTACTGCCCTCACTCCACAAAGCTATCAAACCCCACAAGCTACTACTAATGTTCTGCCAAGCTCTCAAGTGACCCAAGCTCCTGCCACCACTCTACCAAGCTTTCAAATCCAGCCACCAAGCTATCAAACCCCATCAGTTCCATTCCCAAGCTTTCAATTCCCACCACATCCACTACTAACTAATCCATTACCTCCTATTACTAACTATTTTTCTATGCCACTTTTAGGAGGAAATCTACCCCCACCAACCACCAATTACTTGGCCTCATTTTCCATGATACCCTCCCAAATGGGGGCACAACCCACATATATTGGTCAAACTCCTCAAGTCCTAAGTCAAGTTCCACAAGATCCCCAATCCTTTGTCCAAGCTTCACAACCATCTTATACCTTACCTCCATAAAGCAATTCATTTATCCCACAACCAATCGACGTCCCTCAATCCCTATCCCAAATCCCATATCAGCAGCAAGCCTCACAACACATATAGCAATATGTGCCACCTCCACCTCAGCAACCCATCATCCACCATTTAGTTACACAAGCCATGTACAATCCGTACCAGCCCATACCTCAAAGCCATCCATATTGAATTGCACCATTCAAAGCATATCTCCCTCAGACTGCTCCTACAGTGGAGGCACCATAGCCATCACCCATTAATTAAGAATGGGAAGCCATGAAGACAAATTTGAAGAACATCTAGGAGGGAAATGATCCAAAAACCTTCAAGTTTGAAAATGTGTGTCTTTACCCATTTGACAAAGCCATTACCATGACACCATTTCCCAAACACTTTGAGATACTCAAGTTTGACAAATTTAGAGGAAAAGGAGACCCTGTCACACATATCAAAGAATTTTACATGCACTACCAAGAAGTGGCATACGATGATGTCTTCCTCTTGCGTCTCTTTCCCAAAAGCTTGTATGAACCAGCTCTTGAATGGTTTTATAGAATCCCATATGGCACAATTAAAAACTTTGCTAAATTGTCTGAGGCATTTGTAGCCCAATATGCCCATCTTATTGAAACAAAGCTCTCAGTAGTTGATCTTGTCCACACTAAGAAAAAAGGTGGAGAAAGCCTTCCTAAATATATGCAAAGATGGCAAACCCTTACCACCCACATATCTTGCACCTTGCCAGAATGCCATTTGGTGCAAATGTTTATTGATAATGCCCATCCTAGCTTAGCTCACCACATGACCATGAACTATTTGCAGACCTACAAAGATATCAAAGAAAAAGGAATGATCCTTGAGTAAGGACTCATTAAAGATGGTGTGGTCAAGATTTACAACGAAGCCAACCAAAATCAATCACATTCCAATGACAAGTTTAGGTATTGGAACAAAAACAAGCATGTTGCAATAGACGTTGTCACTGACATTAGACATGTGAATATTGTTGGTCCTTCCCAAAATTAGTCCAACCCACCTTATCAACCAAACTATCAACAAACTATCAACTACCAACACCAAAATCACCAAAGCTATCAAGGCCACAATCCAAGACCCAACTTTCAAGGGTCTAGCAATCAAGCTAATGCCATCAATGTAGCTGCAGGACCAAAGCCCAAGTTCCAACTTGCACCTAGAAATTATACACCCCTTGGTGAGCCATTGGATGTCATTTTTGAGAAATTGACTAAGGAAAACCTAATCGAATTTCCTCCTACCCAGAAAATTGACCTAGGCCAATCCAAAGCTGCATGGTACAAAGACAATGAGTACTGCAAATTTCATAGGGTAAAAGGTCACACCACCCTCAGATGCATGAAACTAAAAGATTATGTGCAGGACCTCATTGATTAGAAAAGAATCACTGTTGGTGCCCAAACCTCTCCTAATGTAGGCTTATAGATCTATCAAAATGCTTTTCGTCCTCATAACAACCAAAATCCTAGAAAAGCACCTATCCAAACCAACAACAACAACACCAACTACCACCAGCCAAACCAACAGCATGGGAATAAAAATGACCACACTTCATCCTATATAGATTATGGTAGACTCATAGGTTGTATATTCAAGAAAGAGCCTTCTGTCAATGTTATCAATATCCAAGGACCAAACAATGAGTGTGCAGTCACCATTCAAAGAGTGTGATTTAACATCGTAGGCCCACCAATTTCACTAGTACCATCAGCTCCATCAAAAAGCTAGTACAATATCTTGGAACACCTTGGGAACATGCCATCCCAAATCTCCATTTTAGACCTTCTCTGCACTAGTCCTATGTAAAAAAACATCCTTGACAGTGCTCTCATAGAATCCTATGTCCCTTCAGCTATTGACGCTACTAATTTTTGTAATCTCATTGGACACCGATCCTCCTCATGTGCCCTATCATTCAAACCCATCGACATACCTGTGGTCAAGCCAGATCACACCCTTCCACTCTGCATAGCCATTATGGTATCCAATTTTGCCATAAAAAGAATAATGATAGATAATGGATCAGCCGTGAATATTTTCACCCTAAAATTCATAAAACAAGCTGGGTATACTAAGGAAAATATCATCAGTGAGGTTATCACCATCAAAGCTTATGACAACTTGGAAAGAACCATAGAAGGAACTTTTTGTCTACCAATCAAGGTTGGGCCAGTCATCCAAGAAACACTCTGCCATGTTATTGATCTAAACCTACCATTTAACATCCTCCTCGATCGCCCATGGATTCATGTCATGAAAGCCATTCCATCCACTTACCACTAGTGCATCAAATTTTTGCATCAAGGCACTGAGGTAACCATCCATGTCAATCCAGAACCCTTTGCTTACTGCAATGCGATTGAAGATTCATATGCAAACCATTTCCCTAGAATTGATATTAGCACAGCCATTGCCAGCTCATCCCACACTTGTAATGACCCAAAAACCATCCTCACCTCCACCCTATCTACCGTGATGATCAATAACAAAGGCTATGGAGAGTATAGTCTATTAGATGCATTTGTTGTCGGGGCAATCCCTCTTGACCCACACACCCATGGACGATTGACATATCACAAAGCTAAGGAGATTCCACCTCCTCAATACAAATAGCTTGGCCCAACAACCTTTGTATCCTTGAAAATCCCTCTTCATGAGGAGCTCACTACAGATATCAACAATTGGTTACATAAGGATGCACCTCCAAGAAATCAAGCACGCCTTGATCACTTTAGCCAGAAGTATCCCCAAGAATATAAGCTCATCATTGACAAATGGAACTATCAAGGTGGTGGTCTAGGACTAGAAGAAAGAGGCATGCAGTGCCCCATCAATGCACACACGTGGAAATTGAAGTTAGGTCTTGGCTTTGGCATACCCACAATTGGGGGCACCAATGAGAATGGTCATGCTTTTTCAAACATTCACCGTGACCTTGTTGAAATTGAAGACATTCCTGAGGAAATTGAAAAGAGAACCTATGACAATATCCTAGACCAAATCTTCCTCTAAGACTCTGTTCTCCAAGAACTATCCATCCATTTCATTGACCTACCACTCACCCATCCACAACTCATAGATTGGGACCAACCAAGCATCATACACATTGATGAGTTTACATCAGAGGAAGCACTTTTGAGATTCATGGGAGCTGAAACTCCTCACAAGCAAACAAAACTAGATTTTGCCTATATCTATAAGCTAGATCCCAAGGGATATTTTGGAGAAAATCCCCAACCTAGTTTTGACACACCTAAAACTGGAACTAAGGTGAATCTGAGACTAGCTAAGGCAATGAAGAGAACCCCTTAGCAAGAAAATCAAGAGTCACAAGTAGAACATGAGGATTTAGCATTGTCTCCTCAAGATAATCGACCAGAGGTGTCTTCTATTCTAATTGAGGATACTAGAGAAGTCAACATCAGTTCTTTAGAGATCCCTAGACTTGTTCACATTACTGCATCCCTATCACAAGACCAAGCTAACCTCCTCTTTGAGGTCTTAAGAGAGAAAATTGGCCAATTTCCATGGTCATATCAGGACATGCCAAGACTTGATCCAAAGCTTCTAGTTCATCATCTTGCAATCAATCCAAAGATCAAGCTCGTCAGAAAGAAGCTTAGAAAAATGCACCCCAAGGTGGCATTACTAGTCAAAGATGAATTACAAAGAATGTTAGCTGCTAAGGTTATCTGACCTATTGACTACTCAAAGTGGATCTCCAACATGGTCCTCATCACTAAGCCTTCCAGTGACATCAGAATCTGCATTGATCTCATAGATCTTAACAAATCTTGTCCAAAAGATGATTTTCCCTTGCCCAACATAGATATGATTGTAGATCTTACAGCTAGACATGAAATTCTGTCCCTCATGGATGGATTTTCTAGGTATAATCAAATCAAGATTGTAGAAGAGGATCAGCATAAGATAGCATTCACTACCCCTTAGGGAACCTTTTGCTACAACATAATGCCTTTTGGCCTAAAGAATGCCGAGGCTACCTATCAAAGAGCTATGACAACCATTTTCCATGATCTTATCCATAGCATTTAGGAGGATTATGTGGATGATATCTTGGTTAAATCTCATACCTTCATGGATCATTTTGCTAATCTAGAGAAAGTCTTTGATAGGTTAGCCAAATATCATCTCATGTTGAATCCCAAGAAATTTGTCTTTGGGGTCACATATGGCAAGCTTCTAGGCTTTATAGTTTCTAAGCAAGGTATAGAGATTGACCCCAAGAAGGTCAAATCTATCTTAGACATGCCTCCTCCCCACACACTGCGACAGCTTCACACTCTTCAGGGAAAGCTTCAATTTTTTTGGTGCTTCATCTCCCAGCTTGTAGATAATTGTACACCATTTGCACAGTTACTGAAGAAGGATGAAAACTTCAAGTGGGATCCTTTATGTCAATGTAGCTTCGATCATCTCAAGCAGTATCTCATCAATCCCCCTATCTTGGTTCCACTAGTTCTTGGTCATCCCTTGATCTTGTACATATTAGCAATGCCTACTGCTCTAGGGGCACTTCTAGCATAGCTCGATGACTAAGGCAGAGAAAGAGCCATCTACTACATCAGTAGAACCCTGGGTGGTTATGAACTCAATTAAATTCCTATGGAAAAAGCTTGTTTGGCAGTTGTTTTCTCAACTCAAAAGCTTCACCACTACATGCTAAGTCATACCATCCAACTCGTCTCTAAGATTGACCCTCTCAAGTATATGCTCTCCAAAATAGCATTTATAGGCCGTTTGGCCAAATGGGTTATGCTCCTTAGTGAATTTGACATCCAGTATGTGGATAGAAAGGCAATCAAAGGGTAAGCTATAGTAGATCACCTAGCTGATGCGCCTCTAGTAGATACATATCCTTTGATCATAGAATTTCTAGATGAGCATATTTGTCTAATTAAAGAACAACCCCCATGGAAACTTTATTTTGATGGCTCATATACATCTCATGGATCAAGGGCAGGAATATTGTTGGTCACACCTCAAGGAGATTACATTCCAAAAGCCTTCAAGCTATAATTCCCTAGCACCAACAATATAGTTGAATATGAGGCTCTCATAGTAGGATTAAAGATAGCTGCAAAATGGAACATCACTGAGTTACAAATCTTTGGCGATTCTCAGCTGATCATCAAGCAAGCCCTAAATGAATATCAAACCAAAGATGAAAAGCCATTACCATACAAAGAGCTAGTTGATCAGCTAACCCAGCATTTTATAAAGCTTTAGTTTACACAAGTTCCTTGAATATAGAACAAAGCAATAGAGGTTATGGCTACTATCGACTCACTCTTGGAAATTCCCCAAGTCATTATGTAGTATGAGTTTTTAGTTGAGCAGCTCCTCACACCTGCCTATGCGAATGATGATTCAAACTGTGTTTGTATCTTGGTTGGTCCCCAATCCCCTTGGTACCATGAGATTCATGCTTACCTTAGAGATGGTATCATCTCCCCTCACCTCACATGTACCCAACGCCAAAACCTTATCTAAAAATCATCCTGCTATGTTATCATAGCCAATACCCTATATTGTCGGGGTTATCATGATACTCTCTCTCAATGTTTAGATGAAAATGAGGCCCCATGGCATTAAAAGAAGTACATTCTAGACTTTGCAGTGCCCACATGAGTGGTATTGTCCTTGCACAAAAAATCCTTAGAGCAAGCTACTATTGGCCTACCATTAAAGAAGACTCATGTGACTTTGTCAAAAAGTGTCTCCCATGTCAGCAGCACACAAATCTTGTGCATGCTCTAGCACAAGATCTACAGCCTATTGCACCACCTTAGCCTTTCGCTTGTTGGGGCCTTGATCTAGTTGGAACTATCTCACCTCTCTCATTTGATGTACATAAATGGGTAATAACAGCTACAGACTATTTCACTAAATGGGTAGAAGCAGTCCCCCTAGTCTCAGCTAAAGGAGTTCAGGTCTCCAAGTTCATCTTGTACCACATTGTTTGCCGCTTTGGCATCCCATCCACCATCTTCACTAACCACCATCTTCCCATAGGCCATCCACTTGCCTATCCCTAAGCTAATCCTAAACCATCCTAATCCATCCTATAATCATTTGCACAATCCTAAGCAAGCTTAAAACCTTCCTAATCAAGCCCAATTCGAAATTCCTCTCATCTCCCTCAAAATATCCCAACCATAAAACTTTATGAAGCCCACTAGGCCATAAATGACTCTTCCAAGCACTTTCATTTCTCTGACAAGCCATTATGAGGGTCTTTATGAAGATTTCATCCCTTAAGCCTCCTTTGTTGACTCATCCTTTGTTAGTAATAAGGTGTCTCAACCTTGTATAATTCCTATTCTTATTATTTGTTTTGTAAAATGTATTTCTTGCAAATAATGTTTATGTGTCAACATCTTGAATTGTGTGTAAGGAGATCATGACTAAAATGATTATGACAGATTCCAATGAAACGTAAGAGCTATTTTAGGAAGATTCAATGATAGGTGAAGACATGTGGCAACAAAGATATTTGAGTACTGTACACTCTACCCCTATAGTGGGGTTCGAGACATCGGCCCAAAAAAAATTTTGGGGTTCCTATTTTCTCAGAGAATGGTAAAACCCTAATATGGTTTACCTTTGGGAATAACCCTAAAGTGAAGTGCATGTTATAAGCATTTTTAGGGTTGCAAAGAGATGCAATGTGAAAAAGGTGTATTGTTGGTACCGTGAGTAGCTACTGGAGTCTTCTATTGTTGTTGTTGAGCTTGCACTGCAAGTGTATTGTAACCTTTTGTTGAAGATAATACATTGTGCAGGTTCTGACAGGGTGGGGTTGTTTTATCGAAAGGTTTTTCCCCACTGAAAAATCCTTGTGTTATGTGTTCCTTTCTCTGTCTATTTTTTGTATGCATGGTTGGTTGCAATATTGTTGTTTACATGATATTGAATCTGTAAGTGAAGAAGATTTTAATAGGATTTGCATCTTGCTTTCCTTATGAGATTAGTGTAGGAAGCTATTTCCGCACTTGAGTTTCCTTACATGTGGTATTAGAGCTTGATCAACTTTTGATCCTAGTTGTTGGGTAGGGTTTTTTTAGCTAATCTCAAGTTGAGTGGGAGTTTGCGTAGAGCATCCTAAATCTTATTTGCAGATTGAGATGGCGAGTTCATCATATGGAAGAATGGAGGTGGAGAAATTTAATAGCACTAATTTTGAGTTGTGGAAACTCAAGATGGAAGACATGGTGGAAGATTGTGACCTATGGGAAGTGACTACAAGTGCTAAAAGACCAGAAATTGTAGCTCAAGCAGATTGGGATATCAAAGACTAAAAAGCTAAGGGTATCATAAGACTCTGTTTAACCAATGCAATCCTTCTGAATATTCTAGATGAGAAAATTGCATATAGTTTGTGGGAGAGACTTGGGGCCGTGTATCAGGCCAAATCTTTAGTGAACAAGTTGTTCCTGAGGAAGAAGTTGTATTCTTTGTGAATGGAGGAAGTTGGATCCTTAACGGATCATTTAAATGCATTTAATCTACTGGTTGCATAGTTGACATCAGCTGGTGTCAAGTTAGAGGAGGAGGATCGTTGCTACACACTTTTGTGTTCTTTACCGGATTCATGGGACCATCTTGTGATGGCTCTCGAAAGCACATTAGTCACCTTCAAAATGGATGATGTGGTGTCTTCACTACTATCAGAGGAGATGTAGAGAAAGGCTTCTATTTCAGAAAAAGAAGCCCTTGCTATTTGTGGCAGATCCACAGAAAGAGGGAAGAAAAATGACAATAAGTCTGACAATAAGGGTAGATCCAAATCCTGTGGGAAGTCAAAGACTTCCAATAAGTCCAAGGAAAAATGTTGGAACTATGATAAGACTGGGCACTTCCATAAAGACTATAAAGAGCCTAAGAAGAAGAAGAAAGCCTCAGATTCTGGTTCTGAAAAATCTCAAGAAGATGGCAATGCATTCATCGTAGCATTGGCAGCCCATGCATCTGATGATGTTTGGTTGGTTGACTCAGGTGTATCTTTTCAAATGACCTCTCATCGAAACTGGTTCTCAAGATATGAAGAGTTTGATGGTGGAAAGGTGTATTTGGGTGATGATTCTCACCTAAAGACAGTTGGACGCGAAAGGGTCACTATTAAATTTCCCGATGGATGAGTAAAGGGAATCAATGGAGTTATGCACATTCCAAGTTTGGCAAAAAACCTATTATCTGTAAGTATGCTGAATGATGTAGGTGTGCAAGTTTTTTTTTCTAAAGATGGATGTAAGATGATGAGAGGAGCTATGGTGCTTGCTAAGGGTACTAGGAGAGGTACTTTATTTCAGCTTGATGCATACATTTCTCAGTGTAATAGTTCTTCTATTTCAAAGAAGAGAGCAGTAAAGAAGAATTTGGTTAGTAGTTCTGATGGTAGTGCAACAAGTGTACCTAAGGGTGCAAACTCTTTAGAAGGAAAGCTTCCTACAGAAAAGACAATGTTGTGGCATTTGAGATTTGGACACATTGGTGAGAAGGGTCTTAGAACCCTAAAAAATAAAAATCTCGTTGAAGGGTTAAATAATTGCAATCTTGAGTTTGACTTCTATGAACACTGTGTATATGGTAAACAAAATCATGTTCAATTTTACTCTAGTTCTCACAAATCTTCTAATGTTTTGGATCTTATTCATTCTGATGTATTTGGTCCTGTAAAAGTTCCTTAATCTCCAAGTCTATATTTTTTGTGTCTTTCATAGATGATTATAGTAGAAGGACATGGATTTATTTCCTTAAAAGTAAGACACAAGTCTTTAGTCGATTCAAGGAATTTAAAGCCCTTGTAGAGAATCAAACTAGTAAGAAGATTAAGTGTGTGAGAACTGACAATGGTGGTGAGTTTTGCTCAGCAAAGTTTGAATAGTTCTGTAAAGAACAAGGTATCGAGAGGCATAAGACAACTCCATATACCCCATAGAAAAATGGAGTTACAAAGAGAATGAACAAGACACTGATGGAGAAGGCTAGGAGTATGCTTAGTGGAGCTAGTTTAGAACAAAGGTTTTGGGCCAAAGCTATGGCCACTGCTTGCTATATGGGTAATAGATTTCCTACATCAGCTCTTGTTGGTAAGACACCCATGGAGGTGTGGTCTGGTAAGAAGCCTTCAGTTAGACATCTTTGTGTGTTTGGTTGTGAAGCTTATGCACATGTTCCAAAGGAGAAAAGATCTAAGTTGGAAAACAAAGTTGTTAAATGTATTTTCATCGAGTGCAGTGCTGGTGTGAAAGGATACAAGATTTGGGATCTTGTGACTAGTAAGGTGTTGTATAGTAGAAATGTTATTTTTAGAGAGCTAACATCTTCTCCTATTGTGCTACAACCAGATGAAAAAGAAAAGGAAAAAGATGTTGTTCAGTTGCCTCCTACCCCTGAGAAGACTGAACAGAGAGACCATGTTGGGTCTAATGATGAGGAGAGCTTTAGTAGCTCTGATAGTTCAAAAGAAGAGGAAGAACAACCTCAACCTTACCCCTTGAGGAGATCCACAAGAGAAAGAAAGCAACCAGAAAGGTTTGGTCATTCTATATTAGATTCCAGTTGTGCTTTTGCTTTGATTACTAACACTGATGAGCCTAGATTTGTGAAAGAGGCTTTGGGCATGGAAGATGTAGGTTCCTAGATTGAGGCTATGGATGATGACATGGCTTCATTAGAGAAAAACAAAACATGGGAACTTGTACCTTTTCCTAAAGGGAGAAAATTTGTTGGTTGTAAATGGGTGTTCAAGAAGAAATTCTGTGCAGATGGTAGTGTTGAAAGGTACAAAGCTAGATTGGTTGCAAAGGGGTATTCACAGGTAGAGGGAATAGATTATGGTGAAATATTTTCTCCTATTGCAAAGTTGACATCCATTAGATTTCTGTTATCTCTTGCTGCATCATATGATTTAGAGATAGAACAGATGGATGTGAAGATAGCTTTCCTTCATGGTGATTTGGAGGAAGAGATTTATATGTCACAGCTTGAGCACTACATTTTTAAAGGTAAAGAATCCTTAGTTTGCAGATTAAAGAAGTCTCTATATGGTTTGAAGCAATCTCCTAGGATGTGGTACCTTAAGTTTGATTCCTTTGTGTTGTCAATTGGATTTGTAAGATCGAAATCAGATCATTGTGTTTATTTCAGAATTGAAAATGATCGCCTTCTTATTGTTGCATTATATGTTGATGATATGTTGCTATTTGGGAAGGGTAAGGGTATGATTTCTACTTTTAAATCTTAGTTGTTAGCACAGTTTGAGATGAAAGATCTTGGGGTAGCTAGGTACATCTTGGGTATGGAAATCAGTAGAGACAAGTCTAACAGAAAACTTTGGTTGAGTCAGAGTAAGTATGTGAAGTCTATGTTGGACAAGTTCAACATGGCAGATTGTAGACCACTATGTGTTCCTATTCCTATAGGAACAAAGTTATCTTTAGATGATTGTCCAAAATCTCCTAGTGAGGTGGAGGACATGAGTAGAGTACCTTATGCTAGTGCAGTTGGCAGTCTTATGTATGCTATGGTCTGTACTAGACCAGATAGTGCCCAAGCAGTGGGAGTGCTGAGTCAATTTATGGCTAATCCTGGACAAATACATTGGGATGTAATTAAGCGAGTATTTAGATATTTGAGGGGTACATCAGATTACTCCATATGTTATCATGGTAACTCTTTTGGATCTCCGCATTCAGTTTGTATTCATGGGTTTGTGGATTTAGATTGGGCAGGTGATATTGACCGTAGGAGATCCACCAATGCTTATGTGTCCACTATGTTTGGTGGTGCCATCAATTGGATGAGCAAGCGAAAACCTGTGGTTGCTTTGTCCACTACAAAAGCTAAGTACATGGCTGCTACTCATGCCTGTAAGGAAGACATTTGGCTTAAGAGATTGTGTCTGATGTTGGTGTTGATGCAGAATAGATTACTATTTGGTGTGATAGTCAAAGTGCTATTTTCCTTGCAAAGAATCCAACTTTCCATGCCAGAATGAAGCACATTGATGTGCAATATCACTTTGTGAGAGATATGGTGGAAGATGGAAAGGTAAATTTGGAAAAGGTAGATACTATAAAGAATGTTGCAGATGCATTAACAAAACTAGTGGGCACTGAGAAATTTAGATGGTGTTCGGAGTCTATGGGCCTTTCGGCCTATAGCAGTTAGTTCTTGTTATGTTCTTGTTACTCTTACAAGGTGTTTGACAAGTGGGAGAATGTTAGGAATAAGGTGTCTCAACCTTGTATAATTCCTATTCTTTTTTTTTTTTTTTGTAAAATGTATTTCTTGCAAATAATGTTGATGTGTCGACAACTTGAATTGTGTGTAAGGAGATCATGACTAAAACGGTTATGATGGATTCCTATGACACGTAGGAGCTATGTTAGGAAGATTCAATGACAGGTGAAGACATATGGCAACTAAGATATTTGAGTACTGTACACTCTACCCCAATAGTGGGGTTTGGGGCATCGGCCTGAAAATTTTTTTGGGGTTCCTATTCTCTCAGAGAATGGTAAAACCCTAATACGATTTACCTTTGGGAGTAGCCCTAAAGTGAAGCGCAAGTTATAAGCATTTTTAGGGTTGTGAAGATATGCGATGAAATAAAGGTGTATTGTCGGTACTGCGAGTAGCTACTAGAGTCTTCTATTGTTGCTGTTGAGCTTGCATTGCAAGTGTATTGTGACCTTTTGTTGAAGATAATACATTGTACAAGTTCTGAAGGGGTGGGGTTGTTTCACTGAAAGGTTTTTCCCTACCATAAAATCCTTGTGTTATGTGTTCTTGTCTCTATCTATTTTTTGTATGCATGGTTGGCTGCAATATTATTGTTTACATGATATTGAATCTATAAGTGAAGAAGATTTTAATAGGATTTGCATCTTACTTTCCTTATGAGATTAGTGTAGGAAGCTATTTCTGCACTTGAGTTTCCTTACATCCTTCCCCTTTCCTCCATCCTCTCACCCTGTGACATGTGTCACTCCCTAATTGGCTATAAGGAAGCACAATCCATGTGCTCTCCTCTCATGCAATCTGAGCCCTCCATGAGCTTTTCCCCATCCTTGCATCTTAGCCCTCAATCCCTCAAGCCTCTTGCCTATAAATTGGATCCTTCCCCTTTGCAAAAGAACACAATCCATAAGTAAAGTCATAATGCCATTTTAAGAAGCCATTTTACATCAAAACCATACACTCACACCCAAATTCCAACTCTATTTAAAGCCCTTTTTGAAGCATAAGCTTGAGCATACATCCTATCTATTTAGACAAAGCCACTCAACAAGAGAGCTTCTCATTGAGAGAGCCCATTAATGGCTCATATTCTCAATTAAGAGCTCATCTTAGTCTATCTTGAAGTTTATGAATTTTGTTTAGTTTGTAGAAGCTTTATTTAAATTTGGTTTCTATTAGCATACTAGCATTGCTCATATACAGTTACATCTTACCTTTATATATATATATATATATATATATATATATCCTTTTTCTATCCTTGTTCCAAAGATCTTGAGTGGGGCATTACAGCTAGTATCAGAGCCAAGTTTTAACATTGGGATATTTGTGGTATGCTTCCATTATGATAGTGGATATTGAATTTTCTTATGTATTGATATCTTACTTATTGATTTGTGGATTGAAATTCTTGTACACTTTTGTGAGTATCTAACTCTTATCTTGTTGTCCCTTTAAGGATGTCTCCTATGCATAGAGGTGGTGGTAGGAAAAATACCAAAAATAATAACCAAAGAGAGTAACATGACAAAGAGCACCACAAAGAGGAACATCGAGAATAAATGGAAAGATATAGAAATAATTTGAGTGAAATAGAGGCATTGGTTTCTTTTTTACAGGATCTTATAACATAGTTGGGACCTCAAGTTGAGGGTTCTCAACAAGGTGGTGGTGGAGAGGGTGAGGGATGAAAAGGTGTGGACTCCCATATATCAAAGTATGAGAATAATGAGGAGCAAGAGCATGAGCATGAGCACTCACACACCACCTAATAGAGGAGGGTACCATAGGAGAGGCTGAGATTGTGATGATGATGATTCCATCCAAATTGAAATGATGAGATCTCTACAGTAGTCTAAACCATCATACTTTGCTAGTACAAGAAGTGGCCTTACAATGCTTATTGGGTTGAAGGACTAAAACATAATCTACTGAGTGTGCTACAGTTGAATAAAATTGGATTCAAGGTAGAATTCATGGATGGACATGCCAAGCTACTGGATGGAAAAGGAAATCTAGTTGGATCTAGCAGGAAAACAAAAGGTAATCTATTTTATCCTTATCTCAATGAATGTTCATGTTTTATTACTCAAGTAGAAGAAAGCTAGTTATGGCACAAAAGACAATGTCATGTAAACTTTGATAATCTAGTTAACATAAGAAAACATATAAGAGTAAGAGGTATTCTTATTTTGAAGAAACCTGATATGGGTTTATGCATGAATTGCAAAATTGGTAAGATGGGAAAGACTATTTCAAAAGTAAAAACTATCAGTAAGAAGAAGTCTTAGAAATTTTTCATGTAGACTTATGTGGACCTATTGGAATAGAGAGTTACAATGGATAAAATATTTTCATTCTTTTTGTTGATGACTATTCTAACAATAATGATTATAATGTATCTAAAAGAAAAATTAGAAGCCTTTCAAAAGTTCAAATGGTATGTAGCAAGAGTAGAAAAAGAAACTGAAAAGAGATTGAATTTTTTAAGATTTGACAGAGGTGGTGAATTCATCTCCAATAAATTTAATAACTTTTGCATTGAAAGAGGAATTAAAAGACAAGTATCAGCCTCTGGTACACCATAGTAGAATGGTATAGCTGAAAGAAGAAATAGATCTATCATGGATTATGCCAGAACCTTGATGATAGAAAAGAATGTTTCTATCAAATATTGGAAGGAAGCTATCAGCATTGTAGTTCATACCTTGAATAGAGTATAGTTGAAGAAAGATTCAAACAAAACTCCTTATCAACTATGGTATGCCTACAAACCTAATGTAAGTTATTTGAAAGTATTTGGTAGCAAATGTTATATCCTAAAAGAATCTAGAAAAGGAAAATTTGATGTAAAAGGTGATGAAAGCATATTTCTAGGATAATCTTGTAGAAGTAAAGTATACAAGTGTTTGAATTTGTCTACTCATAAAATAATATAAAGTGCACATGTTAGAATTGATGAGTTTGCAGAAAAGAGTGAAGAAGAAAGCAACAAAAAGCCAGAGTATTATAGAAGATTTATTTACTATGAACCTTATACCCTACCAAACCTATCTGAAAGAAAGGAGGCTTCATCTCCTAAGTGCCAAAAATCTCCAATCGTTACCGAGTAGTAGATAGTGTAACCTGAGTCACAATCTGAAGGACCTGAGTCATAGTCAGAGGCTACTAAGCTAGTTCAAACTGAGTCTAATGGACCTAAGTCATAGATAGTGGTACCCAAGATTGATACTAAAGTTCATGATGAAAATAGTGGAACAAATTCAAAACCCAAAGAACCTGTGTTAGCAAGATATGTCAAAAGGCATCATGCACCTAATCAAATAATTGGAGACAAATTTGATTGAACAATGACAAGAAGAAAATTAAAAGGTACATGTTTACTTGCTTAATTTGAACCTATAAATGTTAAAGATGCTCTGGAAAATGAAATTTGGGTTGAAGAAATGAATGAAGAAATAGAATAGATAGAAAAGAACAAAACCTAGACTCTTATTCCTAGACCTAAGGATAAAAATGTAACTGGCACAAAGTGGGTGTTCAGAAATAAGATGAATGAAGATGGAAAAGTTTCTAGAAACAAGGCAAGACTAGTATGTAAAAGTTATTCTCAAGAAGAAGTTATTAATTATGGTGAGACTTTTGCTCATGTTGCAAGATTAAAAGGTGCAAGAACTTTACTAGCATATGCAACACATAAAGGATTTAAAGTATATCAAATGGATGTTAAATCTACATTCTTGAATGGAATTCTTGATGAGGAAGTATATACTGAACAACCAGAAGGTTTTGTAGATCCTATCAAAAGTGACATAGTTTGCAAGTTACACAAAGCATTATATGGTCTCAAGCAAGCTCCCAAAGCATGGTATGAAAGACTTCATAATTACTTGGTATAGATTAGCTTTCAAAGAACAAATGATAATAGTAGTCTATATATCAAAGAAGGACTAGAAAAGAAGATTATGTTGGGAGAAATATTTTTTGATGATACTTTATTCATAGGAAATGATGACTTTTGTGAAGGATTTTCAGAATAAATGAGTAAAGAATTTGAGATGTCCATATTTGGTGAGATAAAATTCTTCATTGGGTTTTAGATATAGTAGAACAAAAACGGTATCTACATTACTCAATCTAAGTATATCAAGGAGATACTAAAGAAGTTTGGAATGGAAGATTCAAGACCAGTTGGAACCCCTATGTCTACTGGACTTTAGCTTTCCAAAAATGATGATTCCAAAGAAGTAGATCAGACCACATACAAATCAATGATTAGAAAATAGCAATATGTAGTACATATAAGGTTGTATATTGCATTAATCCCAGAGAAAATCACATGATGGCAATCAAGAGAATCATGAGATATCTAAAAGGTCTCAAAGACTATGGCTCATGGTACAAACTTGGAGGCAATTTGGACTTGAAGGTGTTTACCGATGCTGATTAGGTAGGAAGTCTTGATGAAAAAAAAAGCATTAGTGGTGGAGCATTTTTTTCTTGGTAAAAGACTAGTGTCTTGGACAAGCAAGAAACAAAATTCCTTTTCTCAATCTATAGTACAGGCAGAATATGTGGCAGCAATAGTTAATTGTTCTAAAATTTTTTGCTGCAAACAATTATTAAAAGGAATAAAGATAGAGATCAATGATCCAGTAGTTATATATTATGATAACACCAACACAATTAATATATCAAAGAATCTAGTGATACATAACAAAACAAAGCATATTGCTATAAAATATCACTTCTTAAGAGAGTATGTAAATACAAAAGAATAGATTGCAAACATATTCACCAAGCCATTACAAGGATGTATTTATGCATCTAAGAGGTAAGATATGGCTCATTCCCCTATCTAAAGCTCACTAAATAAAGTTTATTGATGCATCAACTAGACCAAGTTGAAGATCAATCAGTTGGTGTAGAATTGACAAGGGCATATTGCAAATGAATCAGTACTTAAGGGACATTGATATTAACAAATTCATTGTCTTTGGCATGTGTTTTCAAAGAGGGAGAAGTTTACTATCATATCTTATAGAAATTTTTTTCATTAGAAACAAGGAGAAGTTTGTTGTAAGAGGGAGAAGTCTGCTATTATAGAAACTTTATGAAGAGATATCTGTGAGGGAGAATGAACTCAGCAGAATTTGTTTCAAACAGAGGGAGGAACTGAAGGTAGAAAGAGCTCACACTGATAGAGGGATTTCTCATGAATAAAAACTAAGGATATGTTCCTTACTTTTTAATTATTTCAAAATTTCATTGTATTATGACATGTTGTGTTGTGATCAATGCCAAAGAGGGAGATTGTTGAATAAAATTGATTAATTGTTTATTGTCTTTGATATTACACAAATGTCATATCATTATCAATTAGTGTATGCCAAGTCTACTTGAGTAGTGAAGATAATTTTTTATGTCTACCAAGCATTCCTATGTTTGCCTAGTTCAGAATACAATACTGTCGAGTTCACTTGAGCATCGAAGGGTAGTCTACAAAATATGAGTGTTAACTAAGCTCACTTAGTTAATGAAGAAAAGTTGGATGGAATTAGTGTTGACCAAGCCCACTTAGTTGCCAAAGTATCTTTGAAAGTTTGCAGTATTAATTGGGCTTCTATTGGTTAACATAAGAAATTATTTTTGAGTTAGTGTCTACTGAGTTGGTTCGGTTAACGAAGGATTTTCTTGTTTTGGCATATTAAGCTTAATTGATTTATCTATTAGTTCTAGTCGACTAAGATGATGAATATTAGTTATTCTAAGTTCTATATGAGCCAAATTGACAATATGAGAGATATATGTATACAGTCAAGTTGTGGATTTAGAAAAAAAGGTTATGAATATATTGAAGATTTAATGATGAAGAGAGGAAGCAAATTTTAAGGATAAGAAAAATATCCTTGTGGAGTAGAAAATATATATTTGATCAAGAGGGATCAAGTATAAGCTAGAACAAAGATCTATAATTAGAAATTCAGTTGCATTCAAATCAGGTCATCTCATTGTTACTCTCTAACCATTGTAGCAATTATTTAAATCTCTTAATAGAGTTAGCTTAAGACTTATTTGTAAATCCTCTAACAAGGTGGCAATTTTATTAAATTCTCTTAAGACCTCTAACAAGGCCACTCCTAATAGGGTGATTAAATCCTCTAATAGGGTCACACCTAATAGTTTATTTTTCAACCTTTAACAAGGTTGGCTCCTAACAGGGCTCGCTTTAGAAGAGTGAAAATAGTAACTAGTTGCAATTGGTTGTTTTTCCCAAATTGGGTTCCATGTTAAATCCTAGTATCAAATGTGTTCATTATATTTTCTTCTGTGTGTTTGCAACTAATTTAAACTAAGCATAATCACATATAACATTTAAAGATTTGTATAATCAATACTTATCGAGTTAAGACATCTTATGTGTGTTTACCAAGCATCAACAGTATTCAGTTTTTAGACTTTATTTTGTAATAACATCTAAGGGATCTAGGATTTATTTTAGTATTAATTGATTCACCCCTCCCTTCTTAGTTACTCCTCTTATATTTTTTTAAAAGTACATTATGATGCTTGTTGATGATTATTCTAGCATAATGACAATCATGTTTTTAAAATAGAAATCTGATAATTTTCAAATGTTTAAGTGGTACTTAGCAAGAGTTGAGAAGGAAACAGGTAAAAGTCTGAAGTGTTTGAGATTTGATAGAGGAGGAGAATTTACATCAAATGAGTTTGAGATGTTTTGTAATGATAGAGGAATCAAAAGATAATGATCTGTACCTAGAACCCCTCCACAAAATGGAATAGCTAAAAGAAAGAATATATCTATAATGGAGTGTGCTAGAACACTCATAATGGAGAAGAATGTTTCTTTGAAATACTAGAGAGAAGTTATAAGTGCAAGTGTCTATACTTTGAATCATGTACAAGTCAAGAAAGGTACTCATTCAACACCTTATGAACTATCGTATGGATACTCACCCAATGTGAAATATTTTAAGGTATTTGGAAGTAAGTGTTACATTCATAAAGACTTTAGGAAAGGTAAACTAGATGAAAAAGGTGAGGAAGGTATATTCCTAGGATATTCCAAAAGAAGTAAAGCTTATAAGTGTTTGAATACTATCACTAACAAAGTTGTGGAAAGTGCAAATGTGAACTTTGATGAATATATAGTAGTACATGAGGTTGAACCTATGAAAGAACCAAATGAATAGAATTCATTTGTATACTTTAATGAAGTTATGTCTTCTAAAGAAGATGGTACAAATCAAGCTACAAGCCAACAACAAGTTTTAGTGACTTCCAAGTCACACCCCATGAATGTCAAGTTGCATTCAGGAATCGAACTACATTTAGAAGTTGAGTACCTATAGAATGAAGTTGAAGCACATTTTGATTATGAGATTAGTGGAAATGAAAGAGATGTTGAACTACCTAACAGATATGTACACAATGATTCAAAAGCTAAGAGACAAACTAAACAAACTAGAGTTGAACCAAGATTGTCCAAATATGTGAAGAGACCTCATATTTCTACACAAATCATTGCAGACAAAGATGCTCAACCAATAACAAGAAATAGATTGAGAGATGATACATGTTTGTTGAGTATGAAAGAACCCAAATCAATGAGAGATGCTTTAGAGGATGTGGACTAGATTAAAGCCATGGAAGAAGAGATTGAACAAATTGAGAAAAACAAAACATGGACTCTAGTTCCTAGACCACAAGACAAAAATGTGATTGGCACTAAGTGGGTATTCAAAAAAAAATTAGATGAAAATCATGAAGTCACAAGGAAAAAAGTAAGATAAGTTTGCAAGGGATATGCACAAGAAGAAGGAATTGACTATGGAGAGACATTTTCTCTTGTTGCTGGATTGGAAAGAGTAAGAACTTTACTTGCTTATTCTGCATACAAAGGTTTCAAAATTTATCAAATGGAGGTTAAATCTACATTTTTGAATGGTCTATTAGAGGAATAAGTTTACATAGAATAGCCAAAAGGCTTTGTTGATGTTAAAAATAAGAATATGGTATGTAGACTCAACAAAGCTCTATATGGTTTGAAACAAACACCAAGAGCATGGTATGAGAGACTTCATAATTATCTTGTGAAGATTGGATTTGAAAGGACTAATGATAACAACAATTTGTACATGAAGATAGAGAAAGGAAAAGGTATTTTTTTATCTAAATTTTTTGTTGATGATATCATATTTGGAGATCAAGATGCTTTATGTAAGGATTGTACAAATCAGATGAAGCAAGAATTTGAAATGTCTATGTTTGAAGAGATCAAATTCTGTGTGGATTTGCAAATGTATTAGATAAAATATGGTATATACATCACTCAGTCAAAATATGTCAAGGAAATATTGAAAACCTTTGGATTGGAGGATTCCAAACTAGTACGTACACCTATAGTGATAGGACACATGTTTTCAAAGAATGATGATTTAGTTGAGGTGAATCAAACATTGTACAAGTCTAATTTTAGAAAATTGTAATATGTAGTACATAGTAGACCTAATATTACATTATATGTAGGGATAGTTGCAATATTCTCTACTAATCTTGGGGAAAATCACTTGATATCTATAAAAAGAATAATGAGATATTTGAAAGGAACATAAGAGTTTGGTATATACTATGAGAAGAATGAGAAATTTGAATTAAGAGCCTACACTGATGTTGATTGGGTTGGAAACATTGATGACAGAAAAAGCACCAGTGGAGGAGCATATTTCTTACACAAGAGGTTGGTTACATGAACTAGCAAGAAATAAAATTGCACTTCACAATCTAATGTTGAAGCTGAATATGTTGTTGTTGTTGTAAATTGCAAAAACATTGTATGGATCAAATAGCTACTCAGATGTACGAAGGAAGAGATCACAGAACTAGTGATACTTTATTGTGATAATACAAGTGCTATCAATATATCAAAGAACCCAATGATACATACAAAGATTAAGCACATTGTAATCAAGTATCATTACTTGAGAAAATTAGTTCATGATAAAGAGGCAAAGATGGAATATGTCAACACAAAAGAGAAAATTGTTGATATCTTCACAAAAGCATTACCTAAGGATGCTCATGAGTATCTAAGAGGTAAACTAGGGGTGATACCTCTATCAAAGGCTATCTATGTAACAAGAGGAGTGCCCTACATCAAACAAGCTGATTTTCATATGTTACACATTGATGTAGAGGATCTTACTTTAGGAGCTACCTAAAGTAATCAAAAGGCTAAAACTTCAAATTAGTCACAAGCAAGGTGACAAAGGGAGAAAACTAAAGAAAAAAAAAAATCTTATATCTTCATGTGAAGATGAAAAGTTTTTGGCATAAGTCTTTGGCATTGTTGTCAAAGAGGGAGATAATCATTGATCAAGCCAGTATAATTTCTAAGAGAGATATCAAGTAATAATTTTCAAAGACAGGAGAGGTTTATTGATCTTAAAGGGAAGAACTACTAAAGGATACAATTGTTTATCAGGAGAACAAAAAGAAGGAGATATAGTGAGGGAGATATAAGAAAAAACTTAGAGGGAGTAATAAGAAAGAGTTTTATAACCTAATCAAAAGATAGAAGCTACTAATAGAGGGAGAGATTTCAATACAATAAATCATTTTCTTTTTGGTAATTTGTTGGTCTTACTATTTTAACCTAGTTTGTTTGGTTTAACAAGATGTTTTCCATTTTGTTGATTAGTTTGGTTTACCATTAATGCCAAAGAGGGATATTGTTGAGAATAGATTGAAGAAGCTACTCAAAGAGGGATATTGTAAAGGGAGATTATTGAGAACATACAAGTATGACTAATATGCTTCAATCATTATTTTGTCACTAATGTCAAACCTACTATTTTTTGGTAAGACAGTTGCTTATAAGATCTAAGTACTATTACTTATTTGATTGATGAAGATGATTTTATCAAAAGATATAATAATAGCACCTAGAGGAAAGGCTGAGTTATGATTATGTAAAATAGTACAAGAATTAGTTAAGACAGTGATAGCATGATGTATTCATATTCTACTTAAGGTTACAGAGGTTGGTTACACCAAGAAAGTTTAGAAGAACAAGTTACACAAAGTTTGTTTGTCAAGCTTGACTAAGTGGATAGTAGGTGCCAAGTAAAGTTAGTGCAAGCCGAGCAAAAAATTAGTTAGAGCGAAGTAAAAGTTCATTCTAGTGTATGCCAAGCAGAACAATGGATGTCGAGTAAAGTTTAGTTAATGTCAAGTAGCAATAAAATTTAGTCCGTGGAGAGTGATTTTACAAAGGATGTCAAGAAACGTAGTATGTGTCAAGTATCAAAAGCAAGATAATGTCGAGCTATTGCATTATTTAAAAGATTATGAATTAGATGGATCTGAGCAACCAAGTTTGTTTTTTTGGATTATGTGAACCAGGAAGAAGATAAGATTGATGAGATGGTGGCACAAAATTAAAGGTAAACCATTTTTAGTAAAATTCAAAGAGGATTCAAGGAGAAGTCTCTAGAAGAGAAATGGAATGTGAGGTAGATTCATGGAGAATGGAAAATGAAGAATGAGTAGCAAAATATCATAATTTCCTATTTATAGGAATGGTTGTTCATGAAGAAAGGTTTTTATGTGTGAGAACCTAAGGAAGACAAGGAGTCAAGGGTTTTTCTTCTTCAAGTGACCTAGAGAAGAGTCTGCAATGACATGGTAAGCAAGAAGGCTTACAAAAACATGAATGCTTGAAGATGAACAAGCTATCAAAGTTGCAATGTATGAAGGCCAAGCAGAATGGAGGATTGAACAGTGATTTGTAATCTACAAATGAAGTTTTAAGTTATTATCAAATCAACCCTTACTGTTACTCTAATAATTGTATTTGTCTAGGGTAAATCCTTTGGATTAAGGTTGACCTAACAATCATTTGTAAATTCCTTAACCAGGTCACATTCCAAGTGAATGGTCTAAAGTCCTCTAACAAGGCCCACTCCTAATAGGGTGATTGAAATCCTTTCTTAAGGTCACATTTAATAGTGCATATCATAACCTTTAATAGGATTGACCTTTCATGGGGCATCACTCCAGAAGAATGAAAAGAGTAGCATGTTACTAGTGGTTTTTCCCAAATTGGGTTTTCACGTAAATCATTATGTCAAGCATGTTGAAAGTTTTATTTATACATATGGACCTTGGATAACTAATTCAACACCAACCCCCCCCCCCCCCCCCCCCCCTCCCTCACCCTCTCAATTATTCTAAAGTATTCCAACATAGGGTATACATGTGTTGACTCCTTATGGGAATGAGTTGAAAGGATAGGGTCTTGATGGATATGAAATAAATTATTGTTCTTCCTTTGTTCCAAATTCATTAGATCTTTGTATATTATCTTCTCCTGACTTATGACCTCTAGTGTGTCATAAATGTTGTCATCAGAAAGCTCACTAATAGACATAGAACTTTTGTAGGAAGACTCATTTTCATTGATAGAATGATGAAATTACCTACTAGTAGTAGCTTGTTATTAAGGGTTTAATTCTTTTAGTGATCCAATCATCTTTTCTTACCAACCCTTTATTCCTCTAAGAGGAATTTCTCCTTGCAAATCTACTTCAAGATTCTTCCTAACATGTGCTTGAGTATTCTTCATTTTATCCATTTCTTCAAATTAAAATTTGAAATTGGTTTTGCAATCTTTGATTTGCCACCCACTATCCATGGGAAAATTATTTTGAAAGAACCAAAATCTCAAAATAATATGTCACCTATCACCTAGTGCACAGGTTTGACTTCACCAAACAATACTCATAAAAGAAATACTTATATATGTAACATCTCTGTACCACCAATAGGATAAGGAATTGACAAGCACTAAGATAAATTGGAAATTATCCAATAGAATTCCCCAGTAGAGTCATTATTTTTTTGGAGTTCTAATTTAATAGTACTAGATGCAAACAAAAGGATAATAGCTAGGGTTTAGCTACTTTCCATTATTGTCACAATCTATTTTGGATCTGGACATACTTACAAGGGAAGTGATGGCTTCTACACTTTAGGTTTTGCTAACCAACGTAGGTTAACCTAGGGATTTCAATCATTTTCTAAGAATTATCACACCATACATCTCTTACAGTAGACATGATCTCTAAAACTTCTTGAAATTGCAAAATGACAACAAGCTCACAACAACCAACTAAAACTTGCTAAACTTTTGCAACAAATGATGACCAACATTGGATTTCACTTCCACAAAAACTTGTAAATTGATTTTAATTTTAAAATGAATGATATATTGAAAATTATGACTATCTTTCTTGATATTCAATTTTTTTACTAGTGCCTTAATCCATTGTTATAATAAAGTCATCTCACTAAATTAGATCTATTTAATTTCCTTGCAATCAAAAATATCAATTATTAAACCCTAAATTTCATACTTATAATATCGCCTCCATACACCAATAACCATACTACTTCACAAAAGAATTTTCTTAATTCATTGAATTAAAAGCAACAATTGAGTAGTATACAACTCATTGATATTGCATTCAAATAAAGTGAAATTTGTTCATTTACTCTAAAGGTCATAGACACATAAAATGGATACAAAATTTAGAATGCATAGATAACTTACAATTGGAATTTTATTTATCTTTGTTTAAAATGATACATTTCAAGATATAAGACTTTGAAACATAGGAAAGAACTAAAGAATTCTTTCTCGTTTAATTTCTATAAAAACTCTAAAAATATAAGCTAGAACAACATAAACTATGCATAAAACATGGACCAAATCAAAATGATTTTTCTATTAAAATTAACTCAAAATTTGGACCCTCACTCTACATCTTGGAAATTCTTTTATAAAACAAGGATTACAACAAGCTTCAGATGGGAGGACACATGTTCAAAAACTAGATGTAACCATATTATTCCACATAAGAGAAGACAGTCACATAAGAGAATGTTGGAGATAGCCAAAATTGAATAGTTATCATTATGGATGTTCAAGATCAACTTCATTATTTGTAATGTGAGATTACCCAGAGCAAGTGAACTACAAAGATAAGGTATCCCATTGATATACTTGTTCATCCTCTATTTTTTAATTTCAACTCCATCCATCTTTCTCATTCTCTATCTCCAGATGGTATTGCCTTGATGTCTTCCACAACCTCCCAAATGGTAATGTTAGAATCTTCATCTAGCCAGGTGGCTTCTCTAACAATATTTAGCTCATTGAAACACTTCTTGCACTTTGAATCTATTATAGCTCACAACTCTGCAACTGTCTTGTTGATATCTACCTCAAGTTTATACATAACATCAATAACATTAAAAATTGTAACAATATCAGTTTCATAGTTGCAATAAGAAACAAATCTCTAATGCTACAAGATTTTATCAAATGAATCTTTTTAGAATTATAGATGGACTAATTGAGAAGGGGGGTGAATTAGTTACCACAAAAATAAATCCACAAATCCCTTAGATGTCTTAAATACCTATTTACTGTTGATACTCAGTAAACACTATAAGAATTTTGTAACTTGGTAGATTAACTAATTACTGACCATCTACGATTCATAAGCATGAAAAAGTTAAATAAAATGAACATGAGAGACACCAAATTTAACATGGAAACCAAATATGGGAAAAACCACCAAGTAACTAGCTACCAATTTTCACTCTTCTGAAGTGAGCCCTGTTAGGAGCCAACCCTATTAAAGGTTACAATACACACTATTAGGTGTGACCCTATTAGGAGTGGCCTTGCTAGAGGTCTTTAGAACAATTCGACTAAACTATCACCTTGTTAGAGGATTTACAAAATGGCTGTTAAACCAACTCTATTAAGAGATTTGAAATCACTACTACAATGGTTAGAAAGTAACAATGAATTGACCTGAATAAGATGCAACTAAATTTGTTGATCACAGATATCTATTCTACACTATTAGATCCTTCTCGATCAAATAAAGCTTTGCTGCTCCTCAATGATCTCTTATCATCCTTCAAATTTCACTTTCACAATAATCAGTCCTCCTCATTCACATTACATCAAAACCCATTACACACTTAGAATTCACAACTTGACCTCTTGTATATACCATTCAAATTATCAAGTCAGCTCATTCACAAGTTACATTTACCAATACATCATATATCAGTCGACTACAAATATTACATGAAACAAATAGACTTTATTTCACAAAATAATGGAATCTTTCACTAGCCAACCCTGCTTGGTAAATACTACTTCCAGAAATAATTTCCTGAGTTAACCGTCTTAACTTGGTTAACACTGCAAAAGCTACAAAATCCTTTGGCTACCAAGTTAACTTGGTAAGAACTAAATTTCCTTCACTTTCCATGAAAGCTTAGTTAGAATTGTTTCTTGCACTATTTTCTCTTGATGACTGAGTGAGCTCAGTAACAACTGCATGTGCAAGGTGGAGCCTAAGAATGCTCGGTAGACACTGTAAACTTTCTTTGCTAACCTTCAAAACTCGGTAAACTTTATATTTTTCCTTGCTGACCATCTAAGCTCGGTAGACTCTGACTAATAACTGATATGACATTTGTGTAACATCAAAGACAACACACAATTGTACAATTGCATACAACAAATCTGACCATTCCTATCATTCCCTTAAGTTATTATTATCATCAACAATTTTTGTAATAAAACTAGGTGTCTCATTAGCAATGGTATTCATCTTATTGATTATCAAATTTTTTTTTTTTGAGAACAAACCATTTAACTCCTTGACTCTATTTATCATCTTCCTTATGCAAATGATAACTTCCTTGGGTAATTCTTTCTTTTTGCCAAAATTGGGACAATCTTATCAAAAAATGAAATAATGGCCCCACTTTGTAAACAATGGAGACAACAAAGATATTGCTTTTGAATATTGATACTATGCACCTTGTAAAGCAATGTAACTACTATGGATATTTTGTGAAGCCTGCTTTAAGACATTTGTCTCATGTGACATCATGCATTCCATTGTCCTTCTATTTCCTTATCCACTTCCAACTCTTCCACTTCCATTTGTTGATCCATACCCATATTTGTGTTAGAAATGTATGTAGGCCTAGATGACTAAGAGGGGGGTAAATTAGGAACCAATAAAAATTTAACTTCTATTCACCAAGTAATCCTTCATAAGTTATCCATATCCAATTGTGTGCATGAAAGATAGAAAGCAATAAAATATTCATGACACTTGACACAATATTTGGTAACCCAGAAACCTTTCAAATAGAAAATAAAATTGGGGTGGGGATGATAGCCACAAGCTTTATAATTGTAGTATAAAGTTTGCTTGTTAAGGCTTACAATGATCACTTCTAGTGATCTACCCTATTAGGAGCAATAAGGACTATTGGGTCCACCTTGTGAAAGGATTTGTACAATACAATGAAGTATGCACTTGGTTAGGATATTTAGCATAAGATTATTAAGTCCACCTTGTCAGAGGATTTTATTGATGCACCTATTAGGATGAACTAGTAGTAGATCTATGATCTACAACTTGATTTTTTGTATGAGATTACTTTAATGTAAAATGATCACCTTATTGTGATAGATGAGACTCTTCTTTCCCTTATACTATGTGTAGCCTTTTTATTCTAATTCACATTCATTTTTCTTCTTACTTGTTACTCATTCACACTTGGATATGATAAGATGTATTAGATATATACCAATCCAATTAATTACCTTTTGGAGTCAACTACAACACTAAATTCAAACAATCTTCACTAAGTTAGCTTACTACTGTAACTTGGATTCTAAAGACCACTCAAGTGATATTCTGACACTCGACAATATTTCCAACTTGGAAAACTTTGGCATTCATTTGATATTGGTGCTCAGTCCACATTGATCACTCAAAAGTAGCAAAAACATTTTTAGCATTAGGTGACTTGGAAAATATTGAAGAACTTGGTGGATATTGAAAGGCTCGATTGACACTATAGCTCAATCAACACTACCTTTATTCTATTTTGTTAACATTACCAGCTTGGTAGACACTGATAAGCTCAGCTAACACTACATATCTTGATTAACACTACTTCCTACATGGTTTTCACTAATGATCTCAGTAGACTCTACAAATCTTATCAAACACTGCTATCTAAATATGAGGCTAAGTAGCAACTTTAAAGCTTGGTAGAAATGTAGCCAATCAAACTAATTAAGTGTTTAGTCACTAATTGAAAAATGATTTGACAATCAAGTTAAAAATCTCCCCCTTTGGCATTAATGAAAAAAGAACGTATCATACCAAAACGTGAATACTTAAAATATAAGTGAAAATGCCCACTATCAATATGCTTATGTATGCAAATCAGTTTTCTCTACTGTACTTACAACTTGGTAAACATTGACTCTATTTTTGAATTTTCAAAAAAAAAATTGTAGCTCTATTGTACATAGCTACATTTCCCTTTGGATTTCCTTCCATATATATATATATGTACTATATAGTATGATAATAACTATTTTCCCCTTGATTTTGACACAAATTTCAAAGATGCATATTTACATGGTAATACCAAGATGTAAAAGATAATCACCATGTACCTTCAAAATTATGGACATGGTTTTGTCCCAATTCTCTTGCAAAACCTTTGAAGCATGTAAATCTATCTGCACTTCATCTGATAGTTCCATCATGTCATTAGTAATTGAAAAATTATTGTCATGGCTTAATATTTTGGTATGCACAATATGTTTTTGCATTATATCCATGTTGGGAATTATCATATTCTATATATCTCCTAGTGTAGCCATTATCCTAGCTTCTTCTCTCAAAAATTTTGCTTGTAAGTCTATCAGATGCCTAATTTTCACAAAATATGTAGAATTAGTGCTAGGGTCAAGTGACCAAAAATGTGCACTTTCCTTCACATTAGTATCTATCTATGATAAATTATCCTTTATTTTCTTGGTGAAATTTGATGTATCACTTAGCTTAACAAATAAATGAACAACATTATTTATAGAATTTTCAAAGTGTACAAGAATAGTGGACAATTCCACTTGATCAAAGACAATCTTTTGAACCACTTTCTCCAAAACTTTGTTTTCAAACTTCCTCTCTACCTTTTGCAAAATTTTATCATGTTCACTCAATTCTTCATGAAACTTGTGAACAATATCAACAAGTTGATCCAAAATAGGTTTCTTCTCATCAACCTCTATACTAAGTGCATCAACAAATATGCCTTTAATGTCTTCAAGCACTTGATTTTTCTTCTTCCTTTCTTCTCTCAGCTTCTATTGTCTCACTCTTTTATTCCATAGCTCACCAAGGGTATCCATTTTATTAGGAGTTAGATTGGAGAGATGCCAATCTAGTATAAGAATGTCTTTTGCTAGATCAATTTCATCATTAGATGCTTCTACCTCTTTACCCTTTTCTTTTTTAGTAGTAGAAAGAATAATCTTCTCTCCTTTGCTCAAATCTTCAATGCTTAGTTGATGTTTAACCTCAACTATCATTGCACTTGTAATAGTTGAAACAATAGCAGTAGAAACAACATTGCTCAATATAGAAATAGTAGTAGTAGCAGGAGAAATACTATTCCTTGTTGAGACTTGGTTTGGCCTATTTCTTGGAAGAGTGGAGCCTATTGCTCAATAGATGAAGTGGTGGGAACATCACTCATCATTGCACTTGGTATAATTGCTCCAACAATCAATTGGGCACTTGGTGAAACAATTTTTTCCATAATTGAATCAATAGCAACCTTCTCTGAGATAGATAGTAGTAAGGATTTTCTCAGAGGGAGTGGGAGGGAGGCCATTTCCTCTACTGCTATCTTCTCAGGATCTAAGTCTTGAATGCTTTATATTTTAGGACAATCTCCACTTGTTACTTGTTCCTCATCTTCTTGATCATTTCCTTCTACATTATCTATCTCCTCATCATATTTCTCCTTGTCATCTTTCTCCATATCCTCTTTCTCATCATCCTTATCATCATCAATTTGTACAACCTCCTCAACACGCTTATGCAATCCATATATGTTTTTCCTTATAATTGTGTTTTGATTTCACAACTCATTCAATATCCTTTGAAAGAATCAGGAATGCATTGAACCTAGGAATTAGTTTATGTTCATTCTTTTTCAATGCTTTCTTTAGTTCCTTGTCAGAAAGATTTGGAATAACCTTTCTCAAGGTTTGTTCCCTGATGTCTTAGGAAATATTTAATGCATTTTACCATTAATTTGTAATAGCCTTCAGTAAGATATCAAGAAATTTCTTTCTCAATTCCCCTAGAGAGTACTTCCACTTAGCCATTTTAGCCACTAAGGATTCTTTAACTTGCTTTTGTTCTTCCTTAGTTCTTGATTCATACTTTGAAAACTTGAAATCAAACATACCCCCACCATCTTGTAGTCTTTTCAGTCTTTGTTCAAAGTTGGAGGCAGACCTTTTGAATGTAACTTGTTGATTTTCATCATCTTCTTCTTCATCCTACAATTTTAGCTTATTTCTTGATTTTTCAGGTCTTCTTGCGAATATTGTAGGAGAGGACCTTATAGCCCTTGTGATTTTAACCTTCCCCTTTTTCTTAGGAGGGTCTTCTTCTTCTAGGTCTTCTTTTTCATGTTCCTCTTCTTCAACATCATCACCCTTGCTTTTTGTCAGTAGAAGAGGGGAACTAGATTTCTTCCTCTCCTTCAAAATCTTCTCCACTTGTTTTCTTCCTCTCTTAAAGGCTTGAGGAAGCTTGATTTCCAAAGAAATCATGGCCTTAGCTTCTTCATAGGTACCAAAGTATGGTGCCTTAGGGTCCACTATATAATTGAAAAGAGCCCAAATTATGTCTCTTGTATCATCAATATTCACCTCATATCTAAGAGGTTTAACCCATGCCACACTTGGCATAACTTCCTATATATGCACCTTGTCACAATTCACAAGGAAACATATATCTTGTTCATAATCATCAACTAATTGCTTTGGTATTCTAAATCTTCTTTGCATTTTCTCCCTAAATGTCTCAAAGTATGCATCCATGATGCTCTCAAAATTGTCTCCCATTTTAGCTATAAACTCATTGATCTGATATACAATAGGTATATCCTTCTTCCATGCCCCAATGCCTTTGGAAGGGAAAAACTTCTAAACATAAAAGAATAGATAGGTTAAGAGTGATCCAAACTTACAAGGATTTGACTTTGATGTCCAGATGTTCTCCATATTTTTTCTTAGTTGATTCAATTGTAACTTAGCAAGGTCAAATTATAGGTTGTTCTTGACCACCTTAAACTCTAGGTCAACATCTTCACGTGGAACATTGTTCAATCTACTCGAATTGTAGATTTAGTGGGCAATTATATGTATCTTGAAATTAATCTCCATATCTGTAACTCCGTTCAATTTCATACCTCTTCCATCTAAATTGGCAAGAGTCTTCTTTGCTAGTTTAGCCCAACCTAGGGTTTTTGTTGTCTTTTCTTTGATGAGCATCAGCAACCCATTAACCCTATGAATCATTTTCTTTGTTATCTAAATAGGTTGATCAAGCCAAAATTTCATGACAAAGACATGACTTAGGATAAATCTGATCCATTTTATCTAGAAATCCCTTAGCATATGTAAAATGTGAGTTACCCTTTGTCTCCAAGTGCTTATTCTATGGCTTCAAACTCACATCCACACATAGCTCCTCATATGCTTGATTCATCTCAAATGTACCCAATTCCAAAATTTAACAATGATAGAATGACCTAATGTTATGAATCAAAAGTACCTTTGGAAGGATTTGTGAATCAGCTCTAACTAGATCAAGTTCCTCTACAAATACTAGACATGGTTTGAATGTCAAGATTCTAGGTTCAACACCTTTGATCAAATTTTGGAACCTTTCTTTTCTTCGCTACTAGATGAAGATTCCATTATGCTTAGTAACTAATTGATAAAAATAGCCCCTCATATGCTTGATTCATCTCAAATGTACCCAATTCCAAAATTGAACAATGATAGAATGACCTAATGTCATGAATCAAAAGTACCTTTGGAGGGATTTATGAATTAGCTCTAACTAGATCAAGTTCCTCTACAATCACTGGACACGGTTTGAATGTCAGGGTTTTAGGTTCAACACCTCTGATCAAATTTTGGAACTTTTCTTTTCTTTTTTGCTAGATAAAGATGCCATTATGCTCAGTAACTAATTGATAAAACCTTCAAAAACTTCACACTAAATTACTCTAAATTGCTTAGGAGCTCAAGAATGATTTTCTCTATTTGCTTTGATATTTACAATGAAGAATAAACATTTCAATTTCATCTTTTAACTAAAAAAATCATCTTCAAGATGCCATTAATTCATCATATGAAAAATATTTTGATGATAGTATGTTCAACTTGGTAGTCATAAGATGCTCACTTAATTCCATCAACTCAATATCTATCATCCATACTCAATTGAAAATTTGAACTTGCCATCTGCATCCAAATGTGGTTAGGTTTGGCAACCCAACCTTACTCGATAAGGTCTTGCAACCTGACCTTTCTCAATAAGGTCTTGAGATACTACTCTAACTATTATCTAACTTGGTGATCCTAGTGTATCTAAAATACTAATTTATATGTTCTCACTTTCTGATTGGAAATGATATCAGATTACTCGTTTGAATCATAGCTCTGGTTATCTACATGGCTACCTAGTTTTAAATGGTTGACTTACCCAACTTATTGACTTGGGTGTCAATATTTTCATGACTTTGATTTGTATTCTCTGGAGATTTCTTTATCCATTGTTGCCTCATTTGACTTCTAATTTTTTCAGCCTTTTCTTTCTTCTCATCTTCAACTTTACCTCGGTTCATGTAGTTTCTAGTTAGATGTCCAAAATTTGTACATACATAACATCTCTTTGTAGGATCTCTCTTCCTCATGTGATTGTTAATACAATTTTCTCCAATGTGACACTAGTACATTATAGGTCAACTTTTGACCTAAATTTTTTACCGACTTGGGTAGAGAGTTGTTTAATACCTTTTCTTTTGGTTTTTATGCCTGAGTTGGGCAAAATTTTTACCAACTTAAGGTGTCACAAGTTGGTCAAAATTTCAATGAAATTGAGTTCAAATAGTGAAATGGAAATTTTTTTTTTTTACTTGTTACTTTAATTTTCATTTTTTTTCTATGCACTATTGGAGCATCTAGTGTGTGGAATTCATGGAAGGAAATTCCCTTTCTATCACCTAATAAGTTGGGCCTTCCTTCCTCTCCTGTTGTTCCTAGATGCTCATCAGTGGCTTATGGAATTTACATTTTGAGGTACAAGTGTCATTCAAACCCTTCATGTTTCTATTTCCATTTTTGGTTGGCTTTAGTGTAATGCCCCACCAAGGGATCCAAAGAATAAACCTAAAGTTTCTCTAAGTTTGGTAGCTTCTTTTTTTTTTGAAACATGAAAGTAAACCATTCACAACATATTAGCGAAAGAAATAACATCATTCAACTAAAAGTAAACATAACATACATAACAAGTTACATTCTTCAAGGATCCCTTAACATTGAATCACATTTAAATTAGCTAATATTAATACCATCTAGTACTACATCCACATGAGATAATAATGAAAAGTCCAACATTCTTAAATTACATTTTCCATTGTTCGATCATCTATTGTACATGCCATAGGGTATGAAAGGCTTAAAAGAATATACATCTATGAAAATAAAGTACATCATCATCCCAATTCTAATCCATGATGCAGCAAAGTAAATGGAACCAAATACCATACATAATACATCATCATAGAAAATGTAAACATCCATCATAAAAGTTAACCATATATCATCAAACATAATTGTCTAAGTGCACAGTTCCTCCCAACTGTAAATAGCATCATTAGACCATTGTGGGCCCTAGCCATCCCTCTGTGCATAACATCCCAAATCACCGAAGAGATCATCAGTATTAACATAGTAGGAATGTCACTCCTAAATCATACTACATCATATGTAGCAAGAAATCTAACATGCAAGATAAAGCATAAGATAACATCATCTAACATATGCAAATCATCAATGTAAGGATATGTGTCCACCATCATAATCCATGAGCAGAATGAAGATAGATGCCAACAAAGAATGCATCAGCCATAGTGTCTCAAGCGAATCTCAAATTGTAAGAGTGAAAAAGCACAACCACCTAACTGCATGGTACCTAAATGTTCCACTCCCATCGCGCTGAGGAGAAAATCTCAAGTCCCAAACAGGTTATCAAATCACATAGCACAAATACTCTCTAAGTCCAGGAATCCTAAAAGTATACTAACTCAAAAGTTCCAATACAAATCGACATCTAATCCTAGAAGCACAAAAAATACATGTAAGAAACCTACTATGCAAGTGGGAAAGTGTCATCGCATGGATCACACTAGAGTTACCCTAGTAGTCTCTCAATAGACCCTGATCCCCTAGTGATCCCTATGTGGCCACAAGTATCCTCTCATACAAATGAGGCATACTATGGAATGCAAGGTCACAACAAGGCATTCTCTCTACTCCCATCCTAGTATGTACTAGCACTCAAGGCATGGGCAAGAACAAAAAAATTATCTTATTAGGTTCATTTAAGTCAATATTAGGTGTAATGTTTTCACTTATTAAAATAACTTACAATGAGTTACCCTGGCAACCACTTAGGGCCCCGACCCCCATTACAAGCCACTTCCTAACAATACAAGTAGATAACCTACCCTAAGCTCATGGAATCATAAATCAAAAAATCACCACAGTCCTATACAAGTGACTGGAAAAGTACCAAAAGATAATCCACAATAAGAGCATCAAATTTCCATGAGCTACTAAAAAGCATCCATAGATAATCATGACCACAACAGTTCTCTATTGGCAATTGAGGTATCACTAATAATCACAATATCCATTGGTTCTCAACAAGCAACCAAAAAGTATCTCAAAGTCATACTGATCAAAGACTCCAAAATGGTCGAGTCAAAACATGTCACAACATGACATCATCAAGATCAGATAAACAATTCAATTCCATCAAATTGACTAGAATGTAATCCAAATACAACTTGATTGATAACTCATAAAAAGGTTATATATATCACAACTTTACACAATGAAGACTAAAGACAACATCAATCAGCATACCATCACATCACCATGGTTGAGTTTAAAAGATCGAGACCAAAAGACATCATCATGACATCACCATCATAACCCCCAAGCCTTTGGTAGATGTCCTATAAAAAAAAATTTATAACATTTTTTTTATAAAACCTTTTATCATATGTGATCTGTACTTTAATATGTATTTTCCACTGTCACATTTTTTTTTAAAGTAGCATTTTTAAACATATATATACACACATATAGATATATATATACACATATAGATATATATATATACACACATATAGATATATATATACACATATATAGATATATATATACACATAGATATATATATACATATATATAGATATATATATATATATACATATATATAGATATATATATATACACATAGATATATATATGTATATACGTATGAGTATATATATATGTATATATATATGTATATATATCTATATGTATATATGTATATATGTATATATATATACACGCAGTTTGTCATCAAGCATTGCTACATTTTTTTTAATAAACATATATATATGTGTGTATATATGTATATATGTATGTATGTATGTATGCAAATTTTATATATATATATATATATAAAGAGAACATATACCTAGTTTTAAACAAAAAGGGCTTTCCAATTCAATGAATTGAGAATTTTTCCTAAATAGTAATTGTTCTCTAAATTTACTCATTAATTCTTTTAAATAGGTTTGTCCATAGCTCCAAAGTTTTCTCAGATCTACGCATATGAAAATTTCTTATATAGAATTTAACTACCCATGACAAAATGCATACAACCAAGATATGAAAATCTTCAGAAGACACAAAGAAGATAGGAAGTGCAAGAAGCGAAATATCATAAGCCAAAATCACAAGTGTCTACCTGGACACTAATGCTAAATCACTTCTCCTCAGAATTTTGCAAAGCAAGCTCCTTCCTTCTCCAACATTCTCGGGTCCTCCAAACATGCTCTCCTCGAGCTTCTAGGAGTGTCTAAATATAAAGAACTCTCAGGTAGCACCTAGAATGTCTCTAGAAACAACCAAAAGATGAGATAAGCGTTGACAACTAAGCATGAGCTTTTTCCAACCTTCTAGATGTGTCACAAGGTTGTAGACTCCATGTGCTTAATTTGTGCGCTAACTCCTGTGTTGTAGACATATGTGCAATCAAGAGGTGTGTTTACTCCTAGGTAGACTTATAACTTTTATTTTAATTCTTTTATTATTTCTATTATTATTTATTTATTATTTTATTATTATTTATTATTAATTTTAATTTCTTTTATTTAATTCTTTTTCTCAATTAATTCCCATTTAATTAATTAAAATCAAAATATCAAAATATCATGACATAGGGCGGGTGCCCTAGCTCAATTGGCTAAATCTTCCCTGTTGTAGGGGGTTGGTCATGGGTTCTAGTCTCCTCCGTCCCCATGGTACCAGTGGGCGTGTCGCGCCAGCGCTATCATTCACGTTAACAAGTTTACCCGGTGCACTACAGTCTATAGGGGGGACCATGTTGCACCCTACTCCTGCAGTCAAAAAAAAAAAAAATCATGACATTATATTAATTCTTCCAAAATAATTAAATTATTAATTAATAGAAAATTCGCCAAAGACCTCCAAAATAAAATATGAAAATCCATCATAGAATAATCCATACAAAATCAGTCTAAAGGATTAAAATCACGAATTATGTCATCCAACACATTCGAAAGGTAAAACATCTCAAATACTTGTCCTACATCTCTAGGACAAATAGTTTAAGGGTTTAGGATTTAGACTTGAGAATTTATCTCCCCTCTCTTACCATTGAGATAGTGCCATACAATAAAAGAACAAACATGCACACCATACACATGCAAGTATGGGGTAAGTATCCATAAGAAAACACATGTGATAATAGACCATCTAACTAATCATCATCAATAACTAGAAATAATGTAATAATCATCATGCATATATGAAATGTAGAATCTACATAATCACATCATATATCAACTGAATCCATAGCATAATATTTGATAGTCTCAAAATAATGCTACTAACCATCAACATAAAACTAACCTAACAGAGTTTGACCATGATAGCAACAATGCATCTAGAAAAATGTGAACGAGGGCAAGCACTACATTTAGCCTTGATTGAAGCTAAGTTTATGTTTCCAAGCTTGTTTGTTCTTATATACTCAACCAATTTAAAATTTCATGAACTAATGACACACTTACAGTTTGTTCATCTATTAGAAAACAAATCTCTCCACATTTAGTATAAATGATACAAAACCCCACAAATAAAGAGATTCACTATTAAAAATATTTTAGCATTCCTATTATAATTTTTTTTCTCTACTAATATTGGAACTTGTAACAATTTCAACAATGTTATGATTTAAAAAATTGAAGCCCAAATAAATAACTATAAAGTGATCAATGTCTTCACCCAACTCTCCTATTCTTAAAAAGAATCTTTGGACCAACTAAAACCTTAAAAGAATGATACTCTGAGCCTAAGGGCACAACTTTGGGAGTCTTGTGTAATTATAATGAACTCATAGGATTTTAGATCTTTTACCAACAATTTTTTAGTAAAATTTGGCAACATTAGAGCTCTCAAACTAAAGATTGACTTGTCCAAATCAATGAAATCCATCACTCTTGTAGTTAAACCCTACATAAGGATTCTTGGGAAGATTTCATATTCTTTAAATTTCATTTAGCTATAATAGGAAAGGAAGTCGTATGAATAAGCCTATAGGAAAGGGCCCTGCACAAGCTTTTTCACTTGCTAAAGAGAATAAAATGGACAGAGATTCTCATATTAGTTCCTAATCTTGATAAATAGAAAAAATAAAAATGGGGATTTTTGGATCTAGCTCTTTTGGGGTTTTGGCACTCTTACAAACAAATAAGTTAAGTTAAAAAAATTTAATATATTTTCCCAATATCTCACACATTAGTTATTTAACATTGACTTAGTGTCTAAATATTCTTAGTCGGCATTCATATAAACCTTTGACCATCAACAATAGCATAACATCATAATTTTTCTTTCCATTTAGTAGGTAATGGACTTTCAAAAATGATCAAGAAAGTTGGTATGAAAAGAAGGCATGCATTATATTCAAAAAAGAAAACCTTAAATTCTTACTTATTTAAAAAGAAAACAAAGAACCAATACCACAAAAAAAAGAACACAAAGAAAACTAAATGTCTAATCTTGATCATATTTTTATCTTTTAAGGACTTCTCCCTTTTCTTGAATATTAGTTTTGATCTAAAGGACCGATGAGAATTTATTTATCCCTAATTGCTTATAATCGTAAGGGTATCCTCCTAGATGTTTTCTCACTCTCTATATGGTACATATCATAAAGGTTTATAGCTTTTATGTCTATCCCACTTAAACTCACCATCTTGTTTATCATGGTGTTGGGTCTTCTTTCATAACTTTCATGACATGTCATTACTCTGGCATTGATATTTATTTATGTAGATGAATCTCAATTTTACTATCATGATGATAATTTCATTTTTGATGCTTAGATTATATAAAGACCTAGTAATAAGAACTTAATGTCACTTTTTTTGGGAAGGTATTAATGACATACCCTATGGTCCTCTAGACTCCTATTCTTGGAAAAATTAGGTAGTCCATGTGATGCCTCTCTCCCAAGTTTTTCCTATCTACTAGATTTCTATAGTAGGCCAAGAGGGTATTTTTGGTCTATTGGATACTCTTGACTTTCTATCATTAGCTCCTTGGGTCAAATATAATATAATTAAACTATTATCATCTCTTGCAATGTTTCTTCAGGTTGTGTTGGCTCTTAAGATTGGAAAACTTCTTCTTACTTCCCCTTATAAAGTCTTTTTTAAAGAAACTTATAGCATCAACATTATTTTAGAAGGAATTTTTGGCTCATTGGGATCATGTGAATATATATGCTCTATTGGAAACATAAGTGACTTGTTTATATCTTCTCAAAGAGAGTCCTTTCATGGTTTCTCATGGTAATGGTATAGTATATTATTTTATTTAATACTTTGGGTGAGTTCTCCTTCTTTTGATATTAGAATTCTTTTATTTAATATAATTTTTACTATCGAAGTTTCATAATTTTAGAGATCTTCTTGGCCCCTAATTTTCAATATCAATGTACAATCTACAATGGTGCTCTAAGTGCATAAACTCCTCAATTGGAATGATACTGGGAATCTACTAGAATAATGTATCATCGAATTTGAATACCCCTATCGATTATTTATCTAAAATGTGACTTAGAAAACATAATTTTCAATTAAGGATGATGAGAAAGAAGTTTGATTATATGGTTCCCTCCTCACAACTGTTACTCATACCCTACACTTGGAAAAATTAAAATAAGTGATAAAGTCTCTCCTTTTTGAAAACAATAAAGATTTACATCCTACACATGTCACATACCACAACCATCACATCACCTTATTTCCCTATCCTTTGGTGGAGTAGTGGATATTCAACCACGAAAAACATTTTCTTTGTATTGCTTTTTGACAAGGTTTGGAAAAAAAAAAAAACCAAGTATGCCCCCTTGGTATGATTGACATTTTTTGTACCTCTATAGCCCTTGCCCCTCTGGTGGTGTATAGGTGTACTAAATCCTTAAACTCAGTATCTTAAAACATCCTAAAAAATCTGATGCAAGTAGAGAGGTGTTCTACCTATTCTTCTTACAACTCTTCCACTTGACTTCTTCCAAGCATTACCAAGCATATCACCATTAGTCCCTGAGAACTCTCACAAGGCTAGATATTAGGTGGTTTTCTTTCTTCTCATGCCACACTCACCTCTTCATAGTGTCCCTACCTTGATCTTTATAAACACAAATAATTACCCTCTCACCACACAACCCCTCCATTCCTTTACACCCTCCAAGATCTTTTAAAAACTCCACACCCCAAATGCTTCCAAGGGCTTAACTAACCATAAACAAAGTTATTTCAAACATTCTTAAGGTTCCATGCACCTTAGTGGGCTCCAAACATCACTCCTAACAAACTAACCAAATGAGGGCTCTTCCTTGAAGCGTTACCTTGCGGTTTTTAAGCAAGAAATCAAAATCTTCCAAAATAACTACCAAAACTAAAGGAAGATTTAGATACCCAATATTGAGCTCTACTAAACTTCAAAATCTTAGGTTTTCAAATATTAATTAAAGCATTCAAATTATAGGCCCTAATCGAGGCCTAAAGACACACACAACCCACAAAATCATAAAAACCTCAAAGAACTTGGACAGATAAACTTGCCTAAACATTTACCTTATCAAGAGTGTCCAAACTTCTAAATTTTGTACACCTAGCCAATGTGGAGATGACTAAACCTTCAAAAACTAGTCTTAATGAGGGTTTCATTACTATTTTAAGAAACTACTCCAAACTCTTTCAATGGATTCTTCAGCATCCCATGAATGATTGTAACCCTCAAAACACCATGCATCTCATACACTAACCTCTGACACGTTTCTTGAATGTTGATACCTTTTATCCTTCATGCAGAAATAGGTGTCTTATAAACTCTTGGCCAACTCCATTATAAAGAGCAAGGATATGGTGTCAACCTAAAAGATGGAAACCTAAAACAACAAATAAAGGTGAGTCTTGGAATGTTAATTCATCAGTCTTCTCAATAATCTTTCATTTGTATCATTAATAGTCAATTAATTATTGTGTTTATATGAATGATTTATGATTGTTTTCAATTCAAATTGTAGTTTTTGTTAATATTGGTGTATCTTTCTATTGCTTTGGTTTTTGTAGCATTTCTAGGTGAGTTAAGCAACCTCTTCTGAATTTTTTGAAAATTTGGTTTTGGTTTTGGTTTTGTCTAATATTTAGACATTTTAGATTAGTTGAATTAAATTTTGATTCAAATAATTTGTTCAAGTAAAGTAAAGCTTACACAAAATTGTTTACTAAATGAGATTGTATGAAAAAATTAGTAAAATACATTCATATAAGTTAAAACATGAGTGTACTATTTAAGTTCAACCTTAAATCTATTTATGTTTTTGTTAATATTTTGAATTTAGATTTTTTGATTTATCATTAGATTGGATGGCGTATGTTTTTCTAGATGTTAATTAACTTAGCTATATGTAGTTTTCTAGACATTTTGATTATCAAAATAATATAGATAATAAAACAATATGTTTTGAAAGGTCTAAACATTATAGATAATCAAAACAAAACCTAAATAGTTTTTGCTTTATAGAGGGTAGAAAACTTATTATTTTATATAAATATTTATAACAACTTCAATTTCAATGTTCTAAATTACATTTAGCAGGATATCATTGAATTTGATTGTGTATATTTTTTTATGTCATAATTGACTGTATTTTGTATAATTTATTTTGAAACTTTAAAAGAATAGATCATCATGTATATTACATTAAGTAGGTCAGATACTAGGCAGTGATTTGGGGATTAATTTTGAATAGCTCCCCTCTATTGGAGCTTTAATGTGGCATGTACTTGCTTTATAATAGAGTTTCCCATTTTTGGCAAGGTTAGCATATTAGCTATATTTTGATTTCTTATTAGATATCTTTACTACATATTTTAGGGGCAATGTTATTTTAAAATAATTGATTTTTTTTTCAATTTTCATTTAACTAGTAAACAAAGTTATTACATTTTATCTTTTTTGTTTGTATTGCATTTTAATGATGTAGGTTGACGTCAAAGGTAGTAATGCAGCCCCTATTTACAAGTTATTAAAATCTATCAAAGGTGGATTTCTTGGTGATAGAATAAAATGGAACTTCACTAAGTTTTTTGTTGACAACGATGGAAATAAGGTTGATAGATATGCACCCACAACACCTTTGTTGAAGATTAAAGTACACTAAAATCATATTTTGTTATTTTGTCAATTTGTTCTATGAAATTTTTGCACTTACAATCTTTTCAAACTAGTTTTATTTGTTCAATGACATATCTTATAGAAATAATGGCTAATATATGTAACCTTATGTTTGTGGGAAGATATCAAGAAACTGTTGGGTGTTTCCTAATGCATTGAGAAAGTATGTTATAATTATTCTTCCTATTTACACTGAATGTAAGAAGCAATAATTTAACTAAGACATGGTTCTATTATGCCCATACAAGAAGGAATGGATTAGTAGTTACCATTCATAGTACATAAAAATATTTTGCAATAATTGGAGAGTGATCATGGATCACTTTTTGAGTGTCCTTGTTTGATACGAGTGTCTAGTTTAGGTTTAGGATTTACATAATGCAAATTAAGCTATTCATGGATATAGATAAGCTAGTCATGGCTATAGATTCTTGTGGTGTTGTTTAATTAATAAATCTATTCTCATTAAAGAGTTAGAAGAAGGAAAATCTAAGTTATTTTTCTTACTTAAATGCCTAATGAATCTTGTTTATAATAATTTTGAATCCACTATAGTCTATCATTGTATTTTCTTTTGTATATTTTGTAGAAAAAGTCTTATACCATTAGCTCTTTTGTCCAACTTACCAAGAATGATCACTTCATAATTATTTCAATTTCTTCAATGATATGCTTAAATTTATTTTTATAGCTATGCTGAATAGTTCCATGATTATTCAATCTATGGTATTATTACTTTCAAGTATGGCTTCCCATTGTATGTATAAAGTTTAGAGGAAGTTGGACAAGGTGGGGGTGTGCTAACTGTAAACTTATTTGTTGATCACTTCTTCATTAGCCTATAGTCATTGTATTCCAGGTTCTCAACTCTTTTCCTTGTTATGAAAATGAAATATTTTATTTAAGATTTCTTATAAGTTTAAGATACGGAAACATATTCTAGAAGTCAACTTCCCCCTATTTCACTTGCCTTTTAAAACTAATCTTCAAGTCACTATATCATTTTTGGTTAGATAGTATATAGTAGAGAGTAGATATTTGATGTGTATATGAACAAGAGTAAAATAATAGTAAATAAGTTACTTTTTCCTATAATTTATGTCTTTGTGTTAAAAAATCAAATAGGGGATGACACAACTAGATTAGGGAAAAGATATTTTATCATAGATTCTGAATTGGATATGGAAGTTACAATCATGGGCTACATTATCATCATTTGGTCAACTATGATCAATAAAAAATAAAATTTGGAGATGAAAGTACAAAAATTGTTGAGGAATAGGTTGTCTTATATCATCACTCTCCACAAAAAAATGATGAAGAAATTAAAACTTATCAGGTCAACATGATTGGAGGAAACTGACCATCTCTACTCAAAGTAGCTCCACATGAGCTAGTATTTTCATCTTTACACAAGTTTTACCTTTCCTTGGTGACATAAATACCATACTTTTCCTATTAAACATACCAATTGCCAAAAATTATGGCTTCATCCAATTCAGCAACTTTAACCTTACTATTTTCACTTCATTTTTCTGCACTTCAATTGTGTTGATTGTCCATGGATAACTCATTGACTCTACATTAAGAGACTCCAATTCTATATTTTTTGTGGTCTTTCATTGACCCATCACTATCTTCTTGTCATCATGAACCTCTTCTGTAACTGCCTCTAATTGCTTGTAAAAATAGTACTTGTTGTCTACACTTATTTTCACACCAAATATTACTTTATTGATTCAAATTCCGTACATCACAACACCAACAACCTTCCTAGGTTAAAGAACATTAAATTTATAGGCTAAGAATCTTGACCTTATATATTCACCTCTACTTGTTCAATTAAAAGACAACTATGATTGTTGACCTTCCAAAATTGCAAGAAAAGTTGCATGACAACTTTTTGACAATTTTTGCAACTTTTCAATATTTCCAAAAAAATGACTTCAAATGCCTACCAAACCTTGATAAATCATGAAAAAACTCTAAAAAACATAAAATTGAAGATTTTTGGTCAACTTATAGTGTTGACCAACATTGACTAACCTACAACTAGTCCATAGGCCTTATTACAACATGCAAGAAATTCACCTAAAATACATTCTAGGATGCTTGAGATTGACTTATTGTCATGTGTCAACTTGAACACTTATTAATCACCTAATCTATCCAAAATTTGATGTTCAAAAATCTTATTTAGGAACTTGGGCCCCTGCACCACTACCCCACTTTGGCTTTTTGTACATTGAACATATTTAAGAATTCCAATTTTTTAGAAGATTTAACAATTTTTCATTTATTGGAACCATGTCCAACTCTTTTGCTTATACATCTTGCATTTCTAAAAATTAATTCTTTTTGGTTTTTGTGATTATATTTTGGGAGGTGATACTTGCAATGAAATCTTTGGCTTCTTCTAACTTCTATCCTTGCTTCCTTGCCAATTTCCTTAATAATTAATCTTTAACCACAAATAATGAAATTTTATGTAGGCGGACAACTTTTCATTGATTATAACATGGGTGAATTTGAGCGAGGTGACCAAATTTTTCTTTCGAAACCATATGTGCAGATATAAACATTAAGTACAACATGTCCAAAAATTTTGGAGGTATATTTTCTTGTGAAGAGAGACCATGTCTGGCAATATGAACCCAAAAAAAAATAACAAGACAATTGCTAGATTGTGGTCTCAGTTCTGAAGAAAAGTTGATAAATTTAATTGTCCTTGCAAAAAGTATAAGGGCTAAAGGAATCAAAGAATTCTAATCACAACAACCCAGAGTCATTATAGGCAACATGGTCATGTTGAAGAGGGCCACAATTGATTATTGAATGTGAATTTCCAACTAGGGGAACATGGAGGTGTGAATATCCAAGTTGACGATAACACTCCCATAGAAGAAGATGATAATGTGCTATAGGACATTATTGAAGAAGATGGTAGTGGTGCAACTGATGAAGATGCTCATGATGATGGTACTAGCTCATCTGATAATGATGATGAATATGGTCTTGATATACCTATACTTGAGAAGACACACAGGCCCCTATATGAAGCCTCCCAAAAAACTCTTCTCTTTATTATAGTGTTTTTGGTGAACTTGAAGGTTATGAATGGTTTATCCAATGTAGCAATGTCACATATGCTAAGATATGCCATTTTTGTCATCGTCAATGTTAGCATAACATTAGTATTCATTTTATTAGCAATTCATATTTCTTGTTGTAGGTTGATAGGTGAGTTTTTGCTACAACAATCAAACATTCTGCCTCATTCATACCAAGAATTATCTACTACTATGAATCAAATTGGAATGAAGTATTAGACAATACATGCATGTCCCAGTGACCAAATGAATCTAAAATATGAAGATGCTACTGTTAGTCTCAAAATGGTTTTGACATTTGAGTGTCATCACACTTAATCATTTTCTACATTGGAGCCAAGCACACTATGTATGTCAAGCCACAACATAAGCTGAGTCAGGAAATCCAACAAGTGTCGAGTGATCTTCAGGTGTCAAGTAGCCTTCAGGTGCCGACTGAGGATCAGGTGCCGAGTGAAGATCAAGTGTCAAATGAATTTAGGTGGCGAGCATGATACAAGTGTTGAGTGATATTTGGGTGTCAAGTCACATATGATACCAACCAATACAAAAATGCAATAGGAGCTGAGTAAGCTAGTTTGTTACATGTGCCGAGCATCTAGATCAGTAAGTGTTGAGTAACACAAAATACACATATGAGTCTATAACTTTACAAATTCAAAATGTAAACCATTTTCATGGCTGACATATGATGAATCTCGAAGGATTAAATGATAAGATCAAATCTTTTATATTTCTTATGCAATCTATATGTATCCAATAAGAAAAATGGAGAAGGCATGCAACCAATAATAAAATTGCAAGGAATGAGCGAGAAACAAAGATTCAATATGGATCGTAGATCCACATCTAACTTTAAGTCTTTGAATGTATCTATAAGGAAGACTAAGTCTCATTGTATGATGATGGACAAAGGTGTGGAAGGCAAACTATATTCAGAGTGAAGAATATCAGATCTCAAAGGGTCAAGATTAGAGAAAGCAAATCAAGTGCTTGTATTCAGCAATCGAAGGATTGTAAACTATCAGGTTTATTATACCTAATACTCTCTAGCAACTATATTAGAAAGGAAACCCTATGGTGATAGGTTAGCTTAATAGCTATTTTGTAGATCTTTTAAATAGGTGATTAAATCCTTTAACAGGGTAACACTTCATGTAAAGTGTTTGTAAATCGTTTAACTAGGTCACTCTTGATACAATGTAAAGCCTTTAACAGGGTAGATCATTAGAAGTGGTTAAACATTATTGCTACAGTAATTTTTTTGGTATCATCCCCACCCCAGTTTTACCTTCTTATTCCTGGAGGGTTTTTGGGTTACCAAAATTTTTAGTGTTATGTGGTGATGCACATGTGTTTTTCATAATTGCTTAATGTTGATATGCATGCATGTAGATTTTAATATTATGTTATTAAGGATTTAAAAAAAAAAAGGTTAAAAGCTAGTACTTCTAATTCACCCCCCCCCCCCCCCCCCCCCTCTCAGAATCATTCTTTCCATTAAGATATTCCAACAATTGGTATCAGAGCTGCAAGGTTCTCACAAGAAGAAGTCTAATAGCTTGGAGAAAAAGGTCTAAATATGGAAGTCTTCAAACTTGGAAAGATTATTGACAATCAAGTGATTGATGTGCAAGTGGCTCTACACAAAGTAGAGGAAGCAAGGGAGAAACTGAGAAAATCCTTGAAAAGAAGAAAGGATATAGCCATAGTTTAAAATGATACAAACTACAAGGAGATAGATACCACAAAACTATTTGCCAATGGAGACACTAAAGAGTTTGATGCAGCAATAGAAGAATTGATGGAGAAAAACAAAGTTCAAGCAGAAGAGATAAGATCTCTCAAGATGGAACAAGAATCATAGGCCATAATGTTATGTGAAATCACTGAACAAAAGAAAAAAGTAGTCAAGGATAAAGTCATGATGGAAGATGACAAAATAAATCTTGCAAATAGACTGGAAGAAAAATGTATTGAATTTACAAGGATGTCAAACATGCAAATGGATACACTTTCCCAAATGATGAACCTTCATCATGAACTCAATATGAAAGATATTGAGATCTCTACTCTAAAGATGTAGAATGAACAAATGGTGAATGAATTGAACAGAGAAAAAGAGGTAGTAGAGAATCTAAACAAGTCAAGTGAAGCCATCAAGTACTTTGAATAGTTGATGAAATTTCCAAGATGAGCCCATGATACATTAGGACTTGGATACAATAGCACTGAAGTAGGAGAATCATCAAAGAGTGTTGAGCAAAGAAGTGACAAAGGTAAGGATTCAAAACCCATTTATCATTACTGTAATAAAAGGGGGCATACTGCTAATATTTGTAGGAGTAGAAGATTCAATCAGCAAAACACACCCAATAGCAAGAGTTATTGTCACAAGTGCAACATGCAAGGACATGTGACACAAGATTGCAAATCCAAATTCACAAGAACACAAAGATTTGATGGACACTATCATAATTGTAAGAAGTATGGACACAGATCATTTGAATGCAGATCAAAGCCTATGTGGGCATCAAATCAACCAGCAAAAACAAAAGGAAATGAAAGTCATTACTATTGGGATTACAACACGAGGTATAGCTATCATTATTGTCAAGAATATGGACATATACCCCAGAATTGCATAAGAACACATTTCAAAGGGAACTATAAAAGATGGTTGAATCAAACCACATGTTTTAGTTGCCTAAAAACTGTTCATATTGGCAAAAACTATCCTACAAGGTCAAAGGCACCAAAGATTGAAGTAAACAAGGGCAAAGAAAATATTTATGTGGAACACATAAAAATAGACATGAAGAAAACATGGCAGAAAAAGAATGAATCAAGTTCATCCAATGAAAGGGTCACTTCACCCACAAGGTCATGTGATCATTTCTCATTCAATTAAACACAAGAAAGAGACTACAGGGCTGATACATATAAGAAAGTATCATACATCAGCCCTAAACCATGAAGAAGCAATGAAAATTAGAAATAAGCATGAAACAAGATGCCAAGACAAAAAGTTAAATGATGATTTCGACCTATCTTTGGATGCCGAGTAAAACTCCAATACATGTCAAGTTCTTAACAGTGACTGAGTTGATAGTTGATGCTGAGTTGAGTAACTCCTATGGAAGCCAAGTGAAGTGGAAATTTAGTGCAAGCTAAGTAAGGTTGAAAATCCTTCAGAGGCCGAGTTTGCAGTTGAGCATTTAATGTGATGGAAATAGGGTATATTATCGTGATTTTAATCATTCTTCCTCATCGTGATCAAGAAGCAGAGAAGAGAAAGAGAGAGAGTGACTTCATAATAGCGAATCCAACTTTCCAAGCAGATTGCAACCCCTTACAATGTGTTTTCATTGATCTTGAGGTTTTTTTTCATTTGTGCCGAGCTACACAGTTTCATATTTCTATGAAAAGGAAACCCTAGTTTTCACAAATGGCTTCGAGTTCTAAGACAACCCAGGACAAAGAGTCGTTTGAAGTCCAATTAGTATCTAATGAAGTTAGGCAAACTAATTTTCACACTATCCCTGAAGTTGCATACAAAAATGATATCGCTCGAGCCTTTTCTTGCATACCCCCAAATGTTGTTATGGTTCAGGATGTAAGGAGATGTTATAATTGCAAGATAGGAGCCATAGGAGACATGGAAATAAGAGAAGCCTATACAAAGCTATGTTTCAATGGAGTCTTGAAAGATGAATACAAGATTTCCAAAAAAAAAGGTTTTAACACGAGTTTTGAGTTTTCCTATCGTATTTAAAATAGAATGGATCAGACTTGTGTTAAGCAAAATTCATGATGGCAGTCTGTGGTTAGAAGATGTCCCTATCAAAATCACAAAAAGAATCATTCATAGGGTAACTGGATATCCTACCTAGATTGGCACAAGACCTTGAGAAGTGAATCCAAGAAGGTTATTGAAAAGAACACTGGTGCTCAGTGGAACAAAAGAGGAATGACAATTCACACCATTCAGGATCCTCTAGTTGAGTTTGCTATTAGAGTTATTGCCCAAAAATTCTATCAATCCAATAGACTCAATAGTGTGCCATGTATTGCAGTAGATGTAGGCTAAAAACTTGTGAAAAAGGATCATACTTATGATCTTGTAGCTATAAGAAGGACAAAGGGTGCACAATGCAAATTTGGAGCAATTCTGGTTTGTGTATTCTTTTATGTTCAGAATGAATTTCCCTCTTCTGGAAAAGTTACATGGAGAAGTGATAGAACTATCATATCCCAAATTAATGAATATATAGAACAAATGGGTGACAATTTTGATACCTTGATGACAAGCTATTTTGAGGATTTCAAGAAATCCATGAAGCAAAGGGTGAGAATACTAGTTTCCTTAGTGGAAAAACATATTAATGATATATGCTTCTTAGTTGATATTGAATTCACCTATATCTAAGCAAAAATTCCAAGGGTGAGATGGCTAAGGCCATTTGGTTATGAGATCAACATAGATGAAGCATCTATAGAAATAACTACATTGTTTGCAGAAGAGATAGACAAAAGTGCCCCACACTTTGGCACTTATGATGTGGTAAGGTCAAATATAAATATGGAATTAAAAACTCCCTCCACATTGAAAAAGAAAGATAAATTGATGAAGAAAATTAAGAATAAATTTGGTGAAGGAATAGAGGCTAAAGAAGAAGAAGAAGAAGATGATGAGGATGAATAGGAGCAAGGCCAAATGGAATTAACTCAAGGCCTAGGTGAAGACAAGGAGGAAGGTGTTGAAGAAGAAGAAGCCAAGGATGCACCAACCATAGCTGAGCCAAAGAAGAAGATGAGGATGAGGATGAACAAGAGCAAGGCCAAATGGAATTAACTCAAGGCGTAGGTGAAGACAAGGAGGAAGGTGTTGAGGAAGAAGAAGCCAAGGATGCACCAACAATAACTACATTGTTTGTAGAAGAGATAGACAAAAGTGCCCCACACTTTGGCACTTATGATGTGGTAAGGTCAAATATAAATATGGAATTAAAAATTTCCTCCATATTGAAAAAGAAAGATAAATTGATGAAGAAAATTAAGAATAAATTTGGTGAAGGAATAGAGGCTAAAGCAGAAGGAGAAGATGATGATGAGGATGAATAGGAGCAAGGCCAAATGGAATTAACTCAAGGCCTAGGTAAAGACAAGGAGGAAGGTGTTGAGGAAGAAGAAGCCAAGGATGCACCAACCATAGCTGAGCCAAAGAAGAGAAAGGAAATAGAATAGCCTCCAGCTCAGTCCAAACCAAAGAAAACTGCCATGCCATCACCACAAAAGCTAACAACTAGAGCTGTAATGAGGGCCTCCACACAAAAAGCTAAAGAGGAAGCCACAAAGAATAAAACAATCAAGAAGAGCCAAGGAAAAGAAGAAAAATATGTGGCTCAACCTGATACTGATGAAGAAGATCAATCTGAAAAGGTAAGCCATTTTTCAGTTGATACATTATGTAAAAAGATTGTAAATTGAGATTTAAGCAACATAAATAAAGTTGATTTCAATAAGTTCACTAAAGATGAAAAAAATACAATAGAAGAATCAATTTATGGAATGATGGCATAGTTCAAGTATACTCCTCTTGAACTAGATGGACAATTGCCAAATGAACTATCTAAAATTGTAGAAGACAAATGGCATTTTTGTTTGAAAATGGAGAAGGAGATGAGAGAATCAACCCTAGCAAGCATACTACCTAATTTGACTAAGGAGAAAATAGAGAAATAAGTCAAAGGCATAATGCTAGGTTTACACCTAGGTACAGGGCATTCTCCATTCTCCAAAACAAAATGGAAGAAATTGTACAAAGAATAGAAAATCATGAAAGAACTTGTACAAAAAGATTGAAGATTTTCTTGAAGAAGAATACAAGGAAGAAGCTACTACTCCACTAGAAGAAAGAAGAAAAAGGAGAGAAGAGAAGATAGAAGTAGAGCAAGGTAGAGAAGAAAAGAAGGAAGAAGAAAAGAAACAAGAAGAAGAGAAGAAGGAAGAAGAAAAGGAAGAAACAAAGGAGGAGACACAAAAGCAAGATGAAATGGCAACAGCTGAGCAAGAGCAGCAACATGACCAGAGTGTGCAAGACACACAATTGCCACCTTCTAGCCCTCCTCATGTACCCATCACAATTACAAAAATTGTAACAGTACAAGATGTTCCTAACACTTCTACTCAAAAAATCAATCCATTAACTGCAGAGGATCTCAAAAGAATCGTTGACCAATCCATGCAACAAGCAAGATTATGTGTAGATCCAGTATTGGTCAGTATGAATGAATTACAAAAACTAGTAGAAAACAAAATTAGAGATAAGTTGAATCCATAAGAACCACCTTCTATCATCTTTATAGCTACTAGTGGTCAACCTCAAATGCCAATAGTTGTTTCATCAGGCATAGTTGACACAACAACACAAAAGCCAAGTGTAGCAGCAGACAAAGAAACAAAACAAACAAGACAGACTATTACATATGATCCTACAGCACAAACTCAAAGTGCACTTCCTAAAATTACAATAATTGATCAAGGTAGATAGCAAGAGGAGAAAATAGAGGAAACCCCTAAAGAGTAGGAGGTAATACAAACATTGATAAATTTGCCTACCTTGGGGACTCCTTTGCAAAAGCCATTGCAAATATCAACACCAAGATCTAGTTCTACAAAAGTTGCAAGGGTACTTCCCTATGGAGACCCTGAACTAGATGAGGAAATACTCATACCAAGTTATGACTCAAAATCAATAAACATTAATCAAATCAATGAGGTGTAGGAAGCATTAAACAAAAGAAAGAGGCAAGAGATACTCAAGAAGGAGTATCAACAAAAACAAACTTTACATGAAATTAAAGACATATTTATGGATGCCTTTAGTATTCATTCACCAGATGAGTCCAAGCATATCATAGAACAATTATCAAATATTGTTGACAAGGTGACAAATGCAGACCAAGAGACAAATGCAAAACTTATGGAATGGTCTGAAAGAAAATTTCAAGGGAAAGTTAATGAGAAAATATCTAATAAAATAGAACTTTCACAGATTGAATTGGCAAAGGTCATAGACAAAGTGAAAAAGGTACTTGAGAATATATTCTCATTATACAAAAAGTTGTGTGAATTTTCATACTTCACACAGGAGACAAGCCAAAAGATAATGAGCATGGAAAGGAATTTGAATATTTCAAGCATGCAGCTACCAAAAGATCCAGCTCAAAGTGAGAAGAATTTTGCTCAAATGCTTCACACTCAGAAAGAAATAGTTGTATTAATAGCAGAAGAGGTCACCATCAAGGCAAAATTAATACAGATCCAATCCTCCATTACCCCACATTTGGAAGTACTCCATAAAGAATAGTTCTATGTTGAATCTATTCTCAAGAAAGATTCAAATCTTTCTACTTCAGAAGGACTTATTCACCTTGCTGCTGAGACTGCCATCCAGCACAAGTCATTGGAAACTACTTTGCATAATTGGGATGCAGCTCTCAGAATGATTATGGAGGTAAACAACACATTTTTGGTGAAATATGGTCTAAACCCTTAAAATCCTTTGACATAAGTGTCAAAAAAGGGGGAGACAAGATGAAAAGGGGGAGCCAAGATGAATGGGGCAGACAAGATGAATGAGGGAGACAAAGGGACAATTTAACAGGAGGATAGACAAGTTAATAGGGGGTAACAAGATAAAAGGGGAGCATGATATACAGCATAATATTTTGGATACCAAGATAGCACGGATAATGGCACAATCGACTCAAGGGGAGTTACAACAATTTTGAGGTATATATTGTATATTACACAATTTTGATCAAGGTTTTTAAAATTTGAATGTACTCATAAGGTCAGTTAAGTATTTTTTTCACTCATGTCAAATGGGAGATTATTAGTCTCAAAATGGTTTTGACATTTGAGTGTCATCACACTTAACCATTTTCTACATTGGAGCCGAGCACACTATGTATGCCAAGCCACAACATAAGCCAAGTCAAGAAATCCAACAGGTGTCGAGTAGCCTTCAGGTGCCGAGTGAGGATCAGGTGCCGAGTGAAGATCAAGTGCCGAATGACTTTAGGTGCTGAGCATGATACAAGTGCTGAGTGATATTTGAGTGCCAAGTCACAGATGATGTCGAGCAATACAGAAATGCAACAGGAACCAAATAAGCCAGTTTGTTACATGTGCCGAGCATCTGGATCAGTAAGTGTTGAGTACCACAGAATACACATATGAGTCTATAACTTTACAAATTTAGATGTAAACCATTTTCATGGCCGACATATGATGAATCTCAAAGGATTAAATGATAAGATCAAATCTTTTATATTTCTTATGAAATCTACATGCAACCAATAAGAAAAATGGAGAAGGCATGCAACCAATAATAAAATTGCAAGGAATGAGCGGGAAACAAAGATTCAATATGGATCGTAGATCCACATCTAACCCTAATTCTTCGAATGTCTTTATAAGGAAGACTAAGTTTCATTGTATGATGATGGACGAAGGTGTGGAAGGCAAACTATTTTTAGAGTGAAGAATATCAGATCTTAGAGGGTCAAGATTAGAGAAAGCAGATCAAGTGCCTACATTCAGCAATCAAAGGATTGTAAACTATTAGGTTTATTATACCTAATACTCTCTAGCAACTATATTAGAAAGGAAACCCTATGGTGATAGGTTAGCTTAACAGCTTTTTTGTAGATCCTTTAAATAGGTGATTAAATCCTTTAACAGGGTAACACTTCATGTAAAGTGTTTGTAAATCCTTTAACCAGGTCACTCTTGATATAGTGTAAAGCCTTTAATAGGGCAGGCCTTTAACAGGACAAACCATCAGAAGTGGTTAAACATTATTGCTGCAGTAATTTTTTGGGTATCATCCCCACCCCATTTTTAACTTCTTATTCTTGGAGGGTTTCTGCGTTACCAAAATTTCTAGTGTTATGTAGTGATGCACATGTGTTTTTCATAATTGCTTAATGTTGATATGCATGCATGTACATTTCAATATTATGTTATTAAGGATTTTTTTTTAAATAGGTTAAAAGCTAGTACTTTTGATTCACACCCCCCCCCCCCCCCCGACTCTCTCAAAATCATTCTTTCCATTAAGATATTCCAACAACTACATTAGTTAGTTATTTTCTATGATGAATTTGAAAGAGAAAGAAGTTCTAGCTAAGAATAGTCTTATGTGGATGAATCTTGGATTGAGGTTATCTATAGAATGTATTGGCTTCTATACCATCTTTATGCATACAAGAAAACTCTGGTAAGATTTTTATTTCTGTTAAGAAATCCCTTTTTCTCCTAGCATAAAATTTTAATATTCTGATGCTTGTGAGAGCTAGGAAACTAACTAATAAGCACTGCAAATGCAATTCTTGATTTCAATCAATTGTATTAAGGAACTCAATGACAATGTCTTGTATTACACTCTTTGAAGTAGAATACTGCATGGTTATTTAAAATAAAATATTTTCATGAATATTTTTATGTTAATGTATTAGAAGTGTGTGCATTTATCCAAACAGCTAATATTAGATCTCAACAACATTTTCAACATTGTGTACTTCAAAACTTTTCACTTATCATACAAAAAGTCTTACTACCTCATTCTTTGTTTTTATATTTATCTTATAAATAATATTCCATTTTGGTTTATATTAGGTTGTAATTGTTCATCGGCTTGCCATGGGAGGAGGTGAAATTTTTATAGTTTCAGCCATGTTTTCAGTTGTTACAGAAAACATTGTGAGTTTTTTTCAACCCAGATATGAATTTTATTAATATTATAAACAATGAAGATTGATAAGTCTTGAACACATTTTTAAATTCAGTTAGCTACATGTATGAAGCAATGAATTCTATTTTATAGGTCTTGTTCATACAGAATGCACATGTGGTAGGTGGAAACACTCAATCAACAATATTAACTAATCCAATCTTGGCAATTTTTTTGTTATTTTTTGTACAATTAATAACCATTGAGCTCATCTGATGATTCATGGATAGTGTAATGTGGTCATCCATAAAAACTTCTTAGCCCTTAATTTTCATAGATTTTAATTAGAATGTAATCTTGTTTGTAATTACTTCTAGATTATATTGTGTTGATATTTTTACCATTAATGATTGCAACAACTATTTGTAACTCCTTAGGCTAGATTTAGATTTCACATTGACTACAAATTCTCATACATTCTTTCACATCTTCTAGGACATCTACGTACAAACCTATTATCATGTCTACACAATCACTATTGAAGTATCACTTAGTATGATCCAATGTTGTTTGAAGTTTAAGAGATATATGTGTGTGTGTGTGTGTGTGTGTGTGTGTGTTTGAAAGAGGTGATGCAAAGTAGCATCTGTAACATTAGTTGGAAAGTGCATGCTTTCAGTCCAAAAGGAAACTGAATATGAGAACTAATATATAAGAATGTGTGCTTTACAAGCATTTCAATTACTTGTAATTGAATTCATGGATGGCTAGTGAAGGAATGAAATATCCACTATTAAATACAAAATATTTTCTTCGAGAATAATCTTATAGTTTCTCTTGTTGGACTGTTAATTATGTAGAGGAATGTTTAGCATTAACATGAGCATGGTTTAATGGGGCAGAGATGGTTGCAATTGATCTTGTGACTCATTATTTTTTGAATGAAGTATTTTCTTAACTTTTGATGTCTTTGTTCCTTAACTAGTTAAAAAAGAGCTTTAGATATCTAAAAGGGACTTCCTTCCCCTTTTCTTGTTACTCTTTGCACATTTAATAGTTTTCTTCCTTAATTAAGTTTGGTTCCCCTATATCCAAGATTCCCCAATTCAATAATCATCTGTTCATCCCTTACTTGAGTCATTTCTTCCTCTTCAAGTTCTATAATTTATGCAATGAGAAATTATTTCTCTAAAGCTTCTTATTCCTCACTCAGTAGCTCTTCTACAAAATTTTCAATTAGATCACTCAACACTTCATTGCAAAGACATTCAACAGATGGATTAATATTTTTACTTTTAGCTCCCTCGCTATTGGTTTTTATATTTTCCTCCTATGTCATCCCCATGTCTTTACAATTAGTAACTTCTAGATTAGATTTGTGCTTATTTTTAACATCAATGTTTCGGATCACACTCAGTGATTCATCATTAAGACGTATATAAGCAAGGCTGATTAGATTATGTGTGGATCCCCATGTCATCAGGGATTACTTCTAGCTCAACAGAATTTGTCTTAACCCCATTTTCTACTATCTCTCCACTGTCTACTTCCATGGTTCTAGGCTCCTCTCTATTCCAATGAGCCTTGGAGGGATTCCTAGGAATATTACTATTAATTTTTCCAAGGTCATCCTAGAAAATGTAATCATATTTATGAAAGATGAATGGAAATGAAAAAATCAAAAACTTGAATTTATTTTCATTTATAAAACCTGCACTCTTTGATGCTTCACATTGTTGACATTCCAATCATGTTTGTTATTAGTGACATGAATTTATTTATATTTTAAGTTCATACTAAGCATATTACATAATTAATAGCTCAGTTCTTACCAAGTTCTATAGTTGTTGTCGAGTCCTTTGGATAGATTTCACTTTGCATTGAGTAGTTACTACAGAGGTGATGATCAGCAGTGTAAACGAAGAATCTCAATGTATGTTGAGCTTACTAGTGTAAACTGAGCTATGTAGTGCTTACCAAGCTCATAATTTATGTGATGTGAGTCTAGTGTTGACTAGGCTACTCAATGTTAACCAAGAGACTTAGTTTATACCAAGCTCACAGTGATAGTGTTTACTGAGCTATGCAGTGTGAATCAAGTGATTCATTTTATATGCCAAGATTCATAGTATTCATCGAGTCATCAGTGCAGATTGAGTTCAAGGCTTCTTAGAAGTGATCAATATGGATCAAGATTCTATGTCTACCAAGTGCATGATAATTTTGAGCATTGACAATGGATGCCAAGTATGAAAACCTCACCGAGTTAGTCTTCAGAGCCTAAGTTTCTACACTTTGGTTGACTATAATATTTATGTAAACTTATAATGTGGCCAACTTTGTAATTGTATAATTGGATTGATATATATGTAATGTAATGTATCACATCCAAATCATCATGGAGAAGTAATGTAATCATGAGAGAATAGAAGAAGAAAAAATTGCAAAGGCTACAATAGTATAAGGAGTAGCAAAGATTCATCTATCACAAGAAGGTGATTTGTAAACTCAAAGAAATCTCATTCAGCAAACCAAGTTGTAGATTAGAGATCAACTACTACTTCATCCTAACAAGTGGATCAGTCAAATCCTTTAACAAGGTAGACCTAATAGTCTTATGTAAATCTCTTTATCGGGTGCATTTTTCATTGTATGCTTGTAAATCCTTTTACAAGGTGGACCTAGCAGTTCTTATTGCTCCTAACAAGGAAAATCATTAGAAGTGATCATTGTAAGCCTTAAGAAACCAAATTTATGCTACAGTACTAAAGCTTTTGTGTATTATCCCCACCCTAGATTTACTTTCTATTTGGAAGGTTTCTGGGTCACCAAATTTTGTGTTAGAGTGTTATGTATACTTTCATGTTTTCAATTTCTAATGCATGCAGTTAGATTAGAATTCACATAAAGGATTAATAGCTAATTGGCATAAAAGTCTTAGAGCTTAATGATTCACCCCTCCCCTCTCAGTAACTTAGCTTGTCATAATATTTCCAATAATTGGTATCAGAGCATTATGGTTCTTGGGGAAAAGTTTAAATAGCTTGAGAAAAGATCAAAGGCAATGGAGGTATTCAAACTTGACAAGGCTATTGACAATGAGAATCTAGAATTGGAATTGGTCATTGGACAACTCAAGAAAGGAAAAAAGAAACTCTCTTAGTCCCTAAAAACAAGAAAAGATCTTGCAATCTAGATGAATGATTCAATCTACATTGAAGAAAGAATTGAAGACATCCATTCAAGCAATTCAGAATAAGTTGATGAAGCAATCAAATAAGTATTAGGAAAGAATAGTACTCTTCAAGAAGAAGTAAGAAAACTAAGAAGAGAGCAATAAATTTAGTCAGTAAGATTGTGTGAATTCATAGAAGAGAAAAATAAGATAGAAAGAAAGAAAAATGAAATTCAACACCTATCCCTTTAGCAAGCAGACTTCATTGATCAGCTCACCAATGCAAATGAAGAAATCATGAACCTAAGATCAGAAAATGAAAATTTGTAGAATGATCTAAACATTGAAAGGTCAACCAATGAAAGAATGATTAAATCCCAAACAGACATGAATCAGTCAAATGAGAAAAGTCACTTCAAACAAAAAGGGAAAGCAGGAATTGGATACACAGAAGAAGGTGAATCATCCAAGTAAGGAGCTCAAAAGAATAAACCTACTTGTAGTCACTATAGTAAGATAGGTCATACTTCAAACAAATGGTGGAGCAATGGCAAAGGAAAATTCAATGGAAAATGCTACAATAATAATCAACATGGTCATAGAGAAAATGAATGCAAAGAGAAACCAAAATTTGAAGGAAAATGTTACAAATGTAAGAAGTATGGGCACAAGTTATCAAAATGCAAAACCAAGATATTGAATCTAGCAAAAAAAATTGTGAAAGCTATATTTGGTTAGGACTATAACACTTAGTACAATTCTCATTATGTTTTTGAATTTGGACACATTGGAATAAATTGTGTAAGGCATCACATGAGGAAAAGAGATACTACCAAAAGATGTTTCATTTGTATAGAACTTGGTCATCTTGCCCAAAGTTGTATGAATACTAGAAGAATAGAAGATGAAAAGAAGGAAAATTTTGATAATATTAGAAAATAAATGAGACAACAATGGGTTCCAAAGTCTACCGAGAATGCAAGTCTAAGAAATGATGATCAAGTCACTCAAGAATTGGGTGACTCCACTATTTCCACTTGATTTCTCAAAGGAGAACTAGAACTATGCTACTATGTCTTCTAAATCAGTTCTAGTTGATAGGAAAAATGATCCATATCAGCATTCAAAGATGCAAAGGGATCACTGAGTAAGAGGTACCAGTCACTATCAAATTGCCTTCCTTACCAAGTGAGGTTAGGTCATAGACTCTACCGAGCGAGGTTAGGAGTAACTAAGTCTTGTATGGTTACTAAGTCATGAAAGCCTACATCGAGTAATTAATGCAAGTGAAGTGGATGACAGTCTATCAGTTTGATCTAACATTCTTACTAGGAATTTATGGCAAAATTTGACAAAAGAAATAAAATCAAAGTTATTTTTACCATGAATTTTTGAGAAAAAATTGTGCAAATCAATATTCAAGAGCATTCAAGTAATTTGAGAAAATTATTACCAAATTTTTTGAATTCTCTCAAACCCTACCAAGCAAAGATGGTAGCTACTAGTAGCAAAGAGAAACAAGGTTCAAATATGTTGGTTCATGGTGTAGAATGGAAGGTACCAAATTTCAAGCTCACTCCTACAATTGCAAAAACCCTAGATCTGACTGGAGCATAGTCGCAAATCCCTCCCAAGGTATTTTTGATCAATGATATACATTCTCATTTTAAATGTGCAATTTAGGATATTGCTACACTAGAAATGGATGAATGTTTAAAGGAGTTATGTATTAATGGCATATTGAAACTTGAGCACTAACATCTCCAAACTAATGGTTTTAACTTATATTCCTCACATGCCACAAGATTTCCAAGTGAAATGGATTAGGTTTATCCTCAGTTGTGTGCATAATGGATAGTTGTGGTTGGAGCAACCAATTTTGATCACCAAGAAGATGATCCACAGGATTACTGATCTCCCAATGTTGGCAAAAGCTAAAACCCTAGGTCAAGTTGAACTAGAGAAGAAAACCCTAGATGAGTGGGATGGAAGGGGATGAAAATAATTAGTGTCACTGACATGGAATTGAAGTTTGGTATTCACATCACTGCATACAAAATCTATAGTTTGAGCAAATTGAACAGTGTGTCTTGTGAAGTAGTGGGCCTGGCATACAATGTAGTCAAGAATAACCTTTCTCTTGACCTTGTCAACTTACTATTGAATCAATTCAACAAGAAAATGGAGAGAATTAGTACATCAAAAAATAATCCATGTAATTTTGGCTCACTTTTAACATGTTTATTCTTCTATGTTCAGAAATTCTTTCCATCAAAAGGTACTGATGTTTGGAGGAAAGATGTGCCAATACTTTATCAAATTAATGAATACATTGCTAAGATGGGAGAAAATTATACTAGTATAATGGACAATTATTCTGATACATTCAAGGAGAAAATTAATAACAAATTTTGAATCCCCAAGAAACTATTTGAGGACTATAAGATTATGTTTGTTTTATGGTGGATAGTGACAAGGTGTACATTTAGGTAGTTAGGCCTAGAATTGCATGGGTGAAACCTCTAGGATATGAGGTAAATATTGATGAAACAAAAGATATAATTAAGGCATTGATAAATGAACTAATTGATCCTATAGCAACCTATTTTGGCACATGTGATAAGACTAAGGCTATAATTGAATTGGAGATCAAGCTCCCTTAGGTGGTTAGCAAAGGCAAGAAGAGAATTCCCAAGTTGAAAACAAGTTCCACTCTCCTATTGATCGAGGGAAAAGGTGAAGATGAAGAAGTAGAGGATGAAGAATCAGAGGAAGAGGAGCCATTGAAGAAAAATGGTAAGGTAATCATTACCAAGCCTACCAAAACATCCACTAAAATGTTCACTAGGAGATCCTCTAGAAAAAAAGCAGCCAAAGGAGGAGACATAATTTTCAAGAGGTCTCCACCTACATTTGAGGAGAGAATGAAAGTATTGGAATCAGGTTTAGGAATAACAAACTTCAAGGCTTTGAAATATGAAACTAGAATAGCTTATGAGCAGAAGAAGATTGAAGACATTCTAATATCCAAGATGGTAAGTGGAAATACTCACCTGATCAGCTTACTTAGCAGATTCTAGATGCATTAATGAACAAAATCAAGCCAAGATAGGAACAAGAAATGAAAATTGTAAAGGATATTAATGAGAAAACCCTAAGGCACCTTATGCCAAATCTGAATGACAAGGAAGTGAAAGAATCTTTAAAGAAAAATGAAGAAAAGTTAACTTTAAGATTCAATACTTGTCTTATTTTGTTGAATGAAATAGAGCATATTATGAAGAATACAAAAAATACATGGAAAAATATCTATCTTCTTCACAAACTAAGTGATTTTCTAGTTAGTATAAGTGACAAGGATGATGATGATGATCAAGAAAAAGATGAAGAGAAATATGATGAAGAAGTAACTCATTTTGATACTATTGATGATGAAGAGGAACAAGAGCAAGAGGCTACCGAGGAAGGTACACAAGATGTTGAGGAAACTAACCCAGTTAAGATTGTTATAGTTGTTATAGCCTCACTTCCTCATTCTCCAAGAAAAACATTGACAACACCAAGCATGGAGATAGCTTCAATGGGATTGATTGTGACAAGCACTACAAGCACAAGAATTCAATCAATCTTTGCACCAATCTAGCTTAGCACATCATTGACTGAAGTACCAAACACTTCATCTACCAAGCTACAAGTTCCATCCTCTACATCAATTTTGGCTACATCAAGTATTTTTACTATTATTTCAAAAATGAGTGTGGTATCCATTTTTGCAACAAGTCCTACTATTTCAACAATTGTTTTCATTTTGAGTACACAAGCAATAAGTGCAAGGATAGTTGAGACCAATCCTCAACTAAGAAAAAAAAATTTGGGTAAAGGTAAAGAAAAGGAGGAGGATATAGATATTGATGAGGATATTTTCATTCCTAAATGGGATATCTCAAATCTAACTCCAGATCAAATGCAAACCTTTGGTGAACTTCTACAAAAGAAAGACAAGCAGCAAAGGCTAAGAGAAGAAAGGAACAAAGAGTTCAAGATCATTGAGGATGCAAAGAACATTCTAGTAGAAGCTATAGGTATAGAGGTTGACACTTCTCAACCAATTTTGTATCAGTTGGTAGAGGTAGTCCAGAAATACAATGAAGATTTGAATGGACAAGATAAATTAGTGTAGAGAGCTGAGAAAAAGTTTTAGAATAAATTTTTAGAACTTATTGCTCAATAGGTTGTCATTCACCAAGTAGAGTTATCTACTATTTTAAGCTCTCTAGAAACCATTTGAGTAAATGTATCATTACTTTTTGGAAAATTATGTGACACATATTTTTTCACAAAAGAAATAAAAGACAAGTTCTCTAAAATTAATGAACATTTGAAGATAGGTGCACAAAAGTTGCAGCTTGACCCAAGTTCTAGCTTTGTTCACTTCACCAAAATCATATTTCTGATAGATATGTAGGTAGAACTACTCAAAGAAGAGGCCAAAATCAGATCAACTTTGATAGATATCCAAAATATGATTTTCCCTAACATGGATGCACTACAAAAGCATATTGCATATTCAAAAACTCCCATCCATGACACTAATTTCTCTATTGCAGACCACATGATTGAATTATCAGTAGAAGTACAAGTGATATTGTACACATGAAAGGTTTTGCAAGGGAATTGGGACAAGACTTTGGTGCTCATACTAAAGGTACATTCAAAATTCTTGTCTCACTTTGGCATTACTGTGTAAATATATAGTATAAATCTTTGGCATAATGTCAATAAGGGGGAGAAGATGTAAAAAGGTTGTAATGAAAATGGGGGAGAAAGATGTAAAAAGATAGGGGAAGAAGATTGTAAGAAGAGTGTAAAGAAAATATATATTGTATATGGAGAGAAGATGTATTTAGATGTACATATTAGATGTATAGTATACTATATATTATACTATGGAGGAGCATTACCATGTACAGAAATGTATTCTTTACAAAACCAATTTTGAAAAGTCTCAAAAATAGTATACTCTATTGAGTGGGAGACATAAGGTGATGGATAAAAATGTTGTTAAACATTCTTGAATTCAATTTTGACTGATAAGTGTTTTTGTCACTAATGCCAAAGGGGAAGATTGTTGACATTCCAGTCATGTTTGTTATTAGTGACATACACTTATTCAAATTTTGAGTTCATACTAAGCATATTTTATAGTTAACAACTCATTTGTTACTGACTTCTATAGTTGCTACTAAGTCCTTTAGACAAATTTTAGTTTGTATGAAGAAATTACTACAGAGATGATGATCAACGGTGTAAACCAAGCATCTCAATGTATGCCGAGCTTACTAGTGCAAACCGAGTTGTGTAGTGCTTACCAAGTTCACAGTTGATGTGATGTGAGTCTAGTGTTGACTAGACTACTTAGTGTTAACCAAGAGACTCAATTTATATCAAGCTCATAGTGAGAATGTTTACCAAGCTATGCAATGTGAATCAAGTGATTCAATTTATATGTCGAGTTTCACAGTATTTGTTGAGTCACTAGTGTAGACTAAGTTCAAGACTACTTAGAAGTGATTAGCATGGACTGAGCTTCTATGTCTACTAAGTTCATGACAATGCTGAGAATTGAAAGTGGATTTTGAGTATCATAACCTCATCAAGTCAGTCTTTAGAGCCCAAATTTCTACACTTTGGTTGACTTTGTAATATTTGTGTAAACTTGTATTGTGGCTGACTTTGTAATTGTATAATTGGATTGATATATATTTAATGTATTGTATCACATCCAAATCATCATGGAGAAGTAATGTAATCATCAAAGAAGAGAAAAAGAGTGAATTAAAAAGGCTATAGTAGTATAAGGAGCAGCAAAGATTCGTCTATAATAGCAAGGTGATTTGTACACTGAGAAAAATCTCATTCAGTAAACCAAGTTGTAGATTAGAGATCAGCTACTGTTTCATCCTAATAGGTGGATCAGTCAAATCCTTTAACAAGGTAGACCCAATAGTCTTATGTAAATCTCTTTACTAAGTGCATACTTCATTTTATGTATGTAAATCCTTTTACAAGGTTGACCTAGTAGTCCTTATTTCTCATAATAGGATAGGTCATAAGAAGCGATCATTGTAAGCCTTAACAAGCCAACTTTATACTACAGTACTAAAGCTTTTGAGTACCATCCCCACCCTAGTTTTACTTTCTATTTGGAAGTTTTTTGGGTCACCAAATCTTGTGTTAAAGTGTTATGTATGCTTTCATGTTTTCAATTTCTCATGCATGTAGTTAGATCAAAATTCACATAAAGGATTAATAGCTAATTGGGATAAAAGTCTTAGAGGTTACTAACTCACCCCTCCCCTCTTGGTAACTTAACTTGTCATAATATTTCCAACACACAAAAAGACACACACACACACATTCTTTCTCAAGAGGTAATTCATCTATGTGGTCTTTTAATATTCTAGCCTTTTGATTATTCGACTCTAATTCATTCTTTATTACACAATTATCTAAGTATTTTCTTTTCCTTTGTTATTTTTTTCTTATTAACTATTCTTGTATAATCTCTAATTCAAAATTAAATTTTACATTACTCACACATTTTATTACTCTTTTTTTCATCTTCCTCCTTTACTTGTGCCCCGTTTTAGTTTTACATGCTTAAAATTTTCCTCTTAATTTAATGACTCTTTCCACTTTCTTCTCATTCTAACAAACTTGATCACATTGTCCATATATATTTACTATAGAAATTTCCATTAGATTATCTTGCATTATCATATCAAATTGTAAAAATAGATAATGCAACAAGTTGATTTTTCCTTACACCTATATACATATCCTCAAATCGCTCAATAGTAGACAAAGATTCAGAAACATTCTTGTTATAAGTAGCTCTTTAGTTCACCTATGAAGCTCCTACATTAAATGTACCTAATAAAAAAAATGAATGTAAGCTCACAAGTTAGAGCTAGCCAATGGAAGGCCAGTGGAACTACTCATACAAGTTGTGAACAACTTGCAACATAATCCCTTTCTGAAACTAGCACCTAAAGTTTACTTCTTGTTCCTACTCTTTCAATGTCTTCTTAGATCATTCATTGTCTTCCTCCAATAATTTTTCTCTCTACTTCTCTTTCTTCTAGATTTAGGCATACATTGCTTGAGCTAATCTAACAAATTCACCTTTGTCTTTTCATCTTCATTGATTTACATCTTCAGTGTGCATATCTCTTCTTCCAAATACTTTCTCCACTTCTTTCCTCTTTCTTGGATTTTGATTCAAACTAAGTTGACAACCTACAACATCCCCTATAGTTCTACACAAAAATATATAGCATATTCACACAAACCTCTTACTATAAATTTCATTTACTCCTTCAATACATGCACTTGCAATAATTCTATCTTATTCATCTCTTCTACGTGCAAATCCATGTCAACTTGCTCATCATAAATTTTTTGAAAAAAAATGCCTCATTTCTCACTGGCCCAGCACCTTCTTTTCTATCACCCATTATCAGTGTCATCTTCATCTCCTCCTAAGGACCCATCATTGTTGTAACTTTTCCTTGTCTTCAAGATCTGCAACTCCATTCATTTCACAATCACTATTGCAAATTTAATTTTTCTTACCTCTTTTACACCTTCAACAAGGGATGCTCTTTCAACCCCACTCTTCTTTTCATCATCCATTTGCAACTTTGCACAAGGGTTTTTTCAATCCTTACTATTACAACTTTCTCTTATTCTTCAACAGATCTACCATCCATCCATATATTCTTCAATGGACAATTTATGTGTACACACTTTCCTTTCCATAAAAATTGTAACCACCTTGATATTTTCTCTATCACACCCTCACAATGATATATTTCAGTTGTGAACTCCTCCATGTCTTTTCTTTGATCCTATTGCATGATTTCCTATTCTCCAATGGCACAGGTTTAATAGCTTGTTACAGCTTTTCTCTCAATTACAAACAAATCATTATAAAAGTAATTATCAATGTTATCCATCTTCTCTTCTCTATGCAACCAGTTACTTCTTCTCCATCAACCCTTTAATCTCAATAAATTTTTTATTTTCTTCATCTATTCCTTCAACAAGATTTCACCTTTGTCTTCCTTAACCTCATTTGTAGTGCCTCTCACATTTGGTTTTTGTAAGTCATCCTAATGGATGCAACCTTGTTGATCTCCCCTTGGTAAGGGATCATGACTAGAACCATGAGTGGTTTACACCCTTGAGGTGATTGGATTTATGTTACTATATCAATTTCTTTGATTATTCTTATGTCTGATTTACAAGACTATGATGTGTTACATGGTTCACTGAGGTTTGTGCTAGTGGTTACCAAGATCAATGTGGTATCATGATGTTGTTCCGTGATTACCCATGTTTATGACTATTTTATCTTATGTGTTTTAAGTGCCTTTTCATGTTATTTAAACAACCATTATTAAATGCTTAAATAATTAGAAATGAATTGTCCATGTTGGATTCTTTGGTTATGTGCTACAGATATTTACCTTGTTATTTTTTTATCTAAGAGATACTGATACTCATGTTGTTATTTATGCATTTGAGATGACCTAAGGGTTGAATGTTGTACTTTGATTTCCAATATCATAGATGTTAGATTACTATATTGTTCGGTTGATCATATTTGCATGATGATGCCATTTTGAGATGACAGTACATTTTATGATGATATCTGGTCATCTAATATTTGGACATATCTCTAATTATGTTATGTGATTGATTTAATGTTATGGTTATTTACTTCATTGTTTCTTCATTATGTTATATGTGAACGTGAATGATATAAATAGATTATTTTAGTACAATTGAATAAATGGTTAAATTAGGTGATTTAAAGCATTTATTGCTTTAGCTAAGTTATTATTTGTAATTGCAATGTTGTCCCTGTATGATTGACGTATCTTATTTAAATGATTAAATTAAACCTCTTGATGATTTGATAAATTCATACTCATTTGCATTATGTGATTAGATCAATGAATGTGTTTATACATTTAGAGTTTTGCATTGTCATGAAGTTGTTAAGGATTTTGTGATTTTCGTTTAAGGGTTTTCAGGCTTTATTTTAATTAATTTTAATTTCTAGTAGTTTTTCCATAGATGAATTCCAATTACTTGGAATAACCTTTTTTTTGGGTTGATTCAGGATTTAATTAGTTCTCCTAATTATTTTCCCTAATCCATTATTCACTCAAAAAGTGAATAAGTATCTAAAAAGGAATTTAATTCTGGACTTTTAACTTTTGAATTGGAAAGTTTGAGAGTAAAACCCAAAATCCTCTTCATGAGGAATTATTATTTTGTTCCTTGTGGAAGCTACGGGTGTGGGATCATCATGAGATTGATCTCGTTGGATCTAGCTCAAGGAGACCTTGGATTGCTATGATTTTTATTTTATGGTTTAGATTCCCATTTTTCCCTTTTGGCTATAAGGTGGGGCTCTCCTATTTTATTGTTTCAGCTCCATTTCTACTTCTATTTTTATTAGTCATTTGTTAGGAGGTTGAGAACTAGTGTTCCCCTCCATTTCTATATGCTAGCTCTACCCAGTTGGGCAAGTATGAGCATTTCCCTATTTTCTAGGATGAAGGTTTGGGGTTTTACACTGTTATGCTAGTCATTTTTGCATACAGACTCTAGACCCCAATTTTATTAGATTTTTGTGTCTTTTGTGCCCTAAGACCAAATGGGTTTTAATTTCAAATTTTTTGAGTTTTGAGATTTTTTTCCTTCATTTGTGTGCCGCCCAATTTTCTCAAGTTTTCGTGGCATGATGTTGGTCATGGACTTGGATTATCTATAGGATGTCAGTCAGACTATTGTTGCACTTTTATGTTGCATTGTGATGTACCTCATTCATACTTCTAGCATTATGTTCAATTGAGTGATTTTATACCTGGTGTTATTGTTTCTTTGAGACCTTTGTTATTATTTCATGGACATTAGGATTCGTGTAGAATCCATACTCCTAGATTAAGGCCAATTGATTGAGTTCATGATGTTTGGTTTTTTTGCATCATTTAAGTTTTTGTAGAATTCATACTCCTAGATTAAGGCTGATTGAGTGAGTTCATGATGTTTGTTCTTGTTGCATCATTAAGATTTGTGTAGAATCCATACTCTTGGATTGAGGTCAGTTGAGTGAATTCATGATGTATGGTTTTATTGTTCATTGGGATTCATGTAGAATCCATCCTTCCAAGCTATTTTTGGTTGAGTGATATTTTTCTTGTTCTCTCATCCAATCCTTTTGATATAATCTTCATGATGGTGATGCACCACACATGAGCATGTGCGCATGGATTTTTTGGGTGACTTGTGAGGCCCAATCTTCCATGGTACTTCTGGGAGTTATGATCATTTGGGGTTGGGTTGGAAATATGCATGCCTATGGGAACTTATTGTTGGATGAGCATGGGTAGGGTAGGGTAGGATATGGAGGGGCTTCTATCTCGCAACCTGGTGATCATTGTGCCCAGAGAATTGGTAGAGGAAGTTTTAATCAAGTGATAACTAAATAAAACATTGGGTGGTAATAAAACTTTAGATAAAAAAATATTTTGTGCTAAAGCCTTCCATTGAGGAGTTAAATCTGCATAATCTAAGCTTGGGCATTCTGATGCCAAGTGACTCTCCATGATGTCATCCCCTACATAGTAACCCATTGAGTGTCTAACTAGGACCTGTAGTACTTGTATTTTCACATGATCTTTTTTTAGTCATCATTACTTTCTAGCATGAGTGTTAGCCATGGACATTGTGCTTTATGTGTATTTGTGGTTGGATCATTATCTCCATTAGCATGGCAGGAGTGGACCTATGGGTATTACATGATTGGGAAGCATAGCTACCTTCACCACTATTTGGAGACTGGTGAATAAAGACATTCTATTGTTCCATTGTAACCATTGCTAGATGTTTTTACTTGGTACTTTAGGTTCCAAAGTATGCTTTCTTGTGATTTATGCTTTCATTAGAATGCTTGGATATTATGCTTAGATGATGTTAGTTTATTTGACACATTCCTACATTATGATGTTTATCATATGGTTAAATGATGTGAATTGCTTAGTTGGAGTATCTATTTCTTATTGGTTTAGTATATTAGATTTCATGTTGTTATGATGTTATTACACTTTAGTAGTGATGTCCTCATAAGATAGCTCTGACTATCTAGTTGGCAGTTTGGAATGTTATGCACATGAGATGGCTAGGACCTTTGAGGTCTTGTGATGTTATTATGGTTTGGAGTAACTATGCATGAGTTTTGGTAGTGTTGGTGCTTTATTTTTTATGTTTTCCTTCTTATGATGTTTGGCTTATGAACCATGTTTGTAAATTGTGATGTTTCTTTCTACATGTTCCTTCATATGTTGTTATAGATTAGATGGATAGTTTTATTCTAGTCCCTATTGCATGGTATTGTGTATTTCTTGTGTTGAAGTTTCCAAGCCTTGATTTGTAGATCTACTACTCCCTGGTGTGGAGGAATCATCTTTTCTAAGCTTTTTAAACCTTTTTTTTTTGGTGTGTTGTCGTGGTTCCTTGCATGAGATTCTAGAAGTTTCATGCAAGGCCTTTCATTTCCTTTGGTGGTTTCTAGCACTTGCTCATGCAAACCTCAACACTAGCATAGTGCCTTTTGACTATTGGTCCTAGCATTTCCTCGCATGAGATGTTGTTCCTCATGTGGCTTGGTGTACTTTCTCATGCGAAGAGGTACTTCCTCACACAAGACTATCAACTATAATTTTTCTCGTGTGAAAAATAGGGGGCATCTCTATTGTTTTTTGGAGAACATAATTTGGACTTCTGAGTGCCCTTTAGGAATTCTATTGGTTCCATGCTTTGACAAAATGAAGATTTTGTGTTCTGGTGTCATCTTTGGTTTTCATTCTTTAGTTTGATTGTTTAAGTTAGGTAGTGGCATTTAGAGATCTGTTGGTTTTTGGGATTGTTAGTGAAGTCTCCCATTGTAATATTTTTGGTCCCTATAAGATGTTGTCATGTGCATTCATACTTGTTAAAAAAAATATATAATATCTTGGCTTTTATTTATCCTTGTTCCAAGGATCTCCGAGTAGAGCATTACATAATCAAAATTGAGACCATTACTATCCATGAATTTGATCTTCAAACACCCTTCATGAACTTCATATAACTCATTTCATTGACTTATTATCATTACAACATATGCCCCATTATCATCCCCACTTGTGTGAACTTATCCCTTGATTCAAACCCTAACAAAGGGCTGCAACACACATTTTGTTGATTTTTTTGGGTACTCTTTCAAATGAATACTTTTCTCCTCTAATCTATGTACATCATGAGAGTGATTCACTTCTTTACACTCATTCCAATCCTCATTCCCTTCCTTGGAATAGCACTTTATTCTTTCCATGTGTGACTAAGACTTAAACTCATCATCTAATGTCCAACCATCTATTGTTTCTTAGAGTTATCATCTAAGAATTTATTGTGAACATAAGCTTGTAGGGTTTTTTTTTAAGATGAAGATCAAAAGTTTTCATGTTGTGAGAGTGATGGAGACAAGGTGATTGGTATTGCACTTTCATTCTTTTACTGCTCAAATGCTTCACTTCTCACCCCCTCCAACTTCTATGTTGCTTGATTTTTCTTACCTGAGACTTGCAAAAATATTGGTAAGCCAAGACCTACCAAGTCAAACCAAAAAATTTCCAAGCAAGAAGGTTTTCCATTATTGTCCATCTGCAATGGGGGGATGGAGAGAAAATATCACAACATGTACTTTGAATTTGTGTGAGTATTTACATATTTACCCAAGAAAAAGATTGTGTAAGTCTTCATGTTTTGCACGTTCAAGCACAGAGGATGATAAATCTTTATAAATATTGTAGACAACTAATAGAGGAAAAGATAACCTATTTTAAAAATTTGAGAATCGAGTTTGAAAAATCTAATTTGGGAATTTGAATTAGATATCATTAAAGTTGAGGAATATTACACTTTTTTAATTATAAATTATCTTGCATTACTTTACAATACTCTTAATGAATTTTTGATAAGAATTATTTTCTAATTTAAATTGAAATGTCAAAATATTTTAGATTTGAGTATTGATTTGTGGCTTTGCTTGTGTGAGTGAGCTCTATTATTCATAACTAATTTCTGATTTGGCTTGCTATTTGGTGTTACAGATGATATTTAAGGACACCAAAATTTCACATTAGTCATTGGTAAACTTTGCTTGAGGTGTCCCTGCTAGAGCAATTAAAGAATTTTGTCAAAAACTACATGACCTGTGTAAGTAATATGGTGTGGTACGTTAATGATAGGTTGATTATTACACCACATTCACACATCAATTGTATATATATTAAATTTCTTTTAGAGGTGGTTATCTTTTATGCAGTTGAAGCCATCCTTTTGATATTGGCTATGTATTGGGTTTGGCCTATGAGGTTAACCTTTACCATGGTACTTGAATTGTCTATAGAACATGAATCCTCTACCATTAGAACCACTTGCAGATGAGGTAAATTGCAATGTTTATGGTGTGGTAAGAAATCTGATGTGGGTTTATATGGATAAAAACAAGAGTCCTATTGAACTAATTTTGTACATTATGCCCCAAATAGACAATAAGCATCTATATGGTTTCTAATGTAATTTTGTGAAGATTTTAGATTTTTTTCAAAATTACCAAATGAAAAATAGATTGTTAACACAAAACACTATACTGATTTATTTTTTGGAATCAATTGCAACTTCGGTAAAGAAGATTTTTGAATTAGACTTGGGGATTTGGACTCAGTGTTGCTCGGAAAACCATGTGAAAAAGTGTAAACCTAAATACATTGCCAATGTTATATTAAAAATAAATGAAAAGGTGGATGTTCCTTCAAAAGAAAATGATTTTTCTATCTTAATATCATATTTGGTATTAACTAGAATGGACCATGTGAAATAGTGTAAACCTAAATACATTGCCATTTTTATATTAAAAATAAATGCAAAGGTGGATGTTCCTTCAGAAGGAAATGATTTTTCTATCTTAATATCATCTTTGGTATTAACTAGAATTATTTGACAATTGTTATTAAATATTTAAGAGGGAAAATTTCACTATTGGTTGATGAGGAGAGGAAAAATTTACTTCTTATATTAGAAGTACCTTCACTAATCATTGGTGTTGACATCTCACACTTAAATATTAGAGATGATACTGGTCCATAAATTTTATTTGTAAGTATCTAAATCAAAAAAAAAATTTGTCATCATGGAGTGTTGTCTAAAACATAATTTAGTGTCAATGCAAAGATTTATTAAATCATTCAATGAGGTCCCCTATTTTCATTTAATGGTTTCTTGTGGTTTATATTTAACTATCATATGATATCATTATGTTTATTTTTTGATACCCTAGGCCTATATGACTTCATGACTCCATGATTTCTGAATCTTTATGTGTGGTTAGAGTTTGTTACAAATTTGGTTGATTCTAAACTAATTGTAGTTTTGAACATTTTTATGTCATGTATACCATCTAATACCATTTTGAGGGACATGTGTTAATGATGATAATATGAAGTATCCCTATTTGTTGGTTATTTTATAAATCATTCATATTTCAATTCCATTGAATGATTATTTTATGGTTCCACTTTTTTGTATGTTGATTACCTCATGATATAAACAAATGATACTATTATATTAAGTTTTTGACACTCATGGAAAGTTTGTAGTCTTGAAGTTTCCATTTTGATGTTGCTTTATTGAAGTCTCTTTCCATATGACTCTGACTGGTAATGCAAAGATAAAGAATACTCTAACATGCTAAGAGGTGCCTTTCAATGATTGAATGATGGGGAAAAAGGGGCAATAACACTTATTTGGGAGGCTTGGCTTAGAGGTAATTTTTTTATTTAAATTTATTGACAATGGCCCTTGTTCCTAGGATATTTTATTCTGTTACCTACACCACATATTTTTATCTCTATGTTTCAAAATTTTGATACACACATTCTTCAACAACATTTATCCCTATTATTATCATAGCAGCTACTACAATTTATGTTACTCTTTTTCTACTAAAAAGCCTTGCAAGTTATAATAAAAAGAAACATCTTCCTCTTGGCCCAAGTGGTCTTCCCCTAATTGGGCACTTTCATATTCTTCTTGACAATAAAAGGCCAATTCACTAGATCTTAGCTTCTCTTTCTAAAAGCTATGGGCTAGTTATGCATGTCAAATTTGGCAATCACCCTATTTTGAAAATAAGTTCTGCAGAGTTAGTGAGAGAGTGTTTCATAATGGATGACAAGGATTTGGGATCAAAGCCTTAGCTTTCACAAGGGAATCATTTTGGGTACAATTATTCAATGGTTTCTTGTTCTGCACATGGCCCCTTCTGGGGAATTTCTTGAAGGATTTGTGTTCTTGAGCTTCTCTCTCCCAAGAGAATCTAGTATTTTGCTCCAAAGAGGTCCCAATAACTTTGCAAAGAAGTTTGTTCTCTGTTTAAGAAGGATGAACTGTAGAATAGTGTTAACATGAAGAGGTTCTTCTCCTTCTTGAACTTCAACATGATCATGTCTATGATCATTAATGAGCCATCTTTTAGATAGGATTCAAGGGTCTTAGAGGAGATTATTTCCAAGGTGACTAAGGATTCTTTTGTGTATCATGGTTGTGCTAATATTCAGGATTATATTCCCTTGTTAAAGTGGCTTGATTTATAAGTGTATGAGAGGGCAATGATAAAGGTACAATCACTTTTGGACTTGTATATGAAGACAATATTGAAGAACCTCATCCATCTATAGCCACTTTTAGTGCCATTAATATAGGTTTGTGAAATATCATCTCAAGGTGGTGGTAGACCCACCAAAGACCTGAAGTAAATATCCAAGCTAATAACTAACTAGATTTTCATTGGTGTTTACTTTTGATATTTATCTTCTACTAAATGTTTTTTTTTTAAATCATCTTGCTCAAAAATTTTCCCAATCTTGTTCAACATTTCCACCAAAGTTTGATCAAAATTTTGACCAATGCATTGGTTGTGGTTTTGGCATGTTGGTCAATGAAGGGCCAGCATTGGTCAAAATTTCCACCAAACATTGGTCAAAATATTGACCAATTCATTGGTCGTGGGTTTGGCATGTTGGTCGATGAAGGGCTACCATTGGTCAAAATTTCCACCAAACATTGGTTGAAATTTAGACCAATTCATTGGTCATGGGATTGGCATGTTGGTTGAAGAAGGGCTAGCATTCATCAAAATTTTGACCAATAGTTGGTGGGCATTTCGACCAATGGTCCTCATACTAATAAAATTCTATTTGGACCAAATTTTTGGTCAAACTACCAACACATACAATTATTAGTCAAAATTTTGATGACAAAAGTAGCGACACAGTAATTGGTCAAAAATTCAACCAACATGGGTCAAAAATTTGACCAATTTTCATCAAAAAATGGGTCAAAATATATTAGTATGAACATGCTCATCACAATAGTGACATTTGTACCATGTGTTGTAATCCCAACCAAAAATAGCTTTCACAATCTATTCTACTGGATTTCATTTCTTGGTCTTGCATTATGCAAATTTGTGCCCTTGTTTGCTATAATTGAAACACTTTCCTTCAAACTTAGGTTTATCTATGCATTCACTTGCTCTATGTTCTCGTTTGTTACAACTGTAACATTTTCCACTGAATTTTGATTTCCCATTGCTCCAACACTTGTTTGATGTATGCCCTATCTTTCCACAATGATTACAAGTAGGTATTTTGTTATTTTGATTTCCTTGCTATTATTATTCACTTTCATCTGTATAGCCTACTCCTTCTTTACCTTTGTATCTAAATTGATTTTATTTGTCCAATTGATTCATGCTTTCTTGAGATTTCATTGTCCTCTCATTAGTTTTCTTTTCTATGCTTAGATCATTCTACAATCCTTCATTCTCTGCCCTCAAGTTGATAAGCTCTTGATTTGCATAATTGATTTGATTAATCAAATCTACTTGCTGAAGAGATAGGTGATTAATTATTCTTTTCTTCTATATTTTTAGTTAGCAATATTTTCTCTTTAGATTTTTCCTTTTTTTCCATGTCTTCACACATTCTAAATGATTGACTTTCTTGTTCTCTTTTCATTTTTTTGACTTCTTCATGAGGGGTGAGATTATTTTCAAGTAGATCTTTGATTGTTGTATCAACTTCATCTGAACTTCTACCCTGGAAAATGTCTTCAATTCTTTCTTCAATGTAGATATTATCATTCATCTATATTGATAGGTCTTTTCTTCTTTTCAATGATTGACAAATTCATTTTCTGGAATTGTTCCATGGCTAATTGTTGATCTAACTTTTCATTTTCAATAGCTTTCTTTAGTCTGTAAACTTCAATTGCCTCTTATCATTTCTCAAGATGAGAAACTTCTAATATAAGAACCAAAAGATCTAATACCAATTGTTGGAAATGTATGTGGGCCCAGGTGATTGAGAGGGGGTTGAATTAGGAACTGGTAAAACTCTAACTTCTATTCACCAATTAATCTTGCATAAGCTATTCTAATCTAATTGCATACATAAAAGATAGAAATTAATAAAACATTTATAGCACTTGACACAATATTTCATAACCTAGAAACCTTCCAAATAGAAAGTAAAATTGGGATGGGGTTGATACCCACAAGCTTTATGACTGTATTATAAAGTTGGTCTATTAAGGCTTATAATGATCACTTCTAGTAATCTACCCTATTAGGAGCAATAAGGACTATTAGGTCCACTTGTGAAAGGATTTATACAATACAATGAAGTATTCAAATGGTTAGGATATTTAGAATAAGACTATTAAGTCCACCTTGTTAGAGGATTTGACTTATGCACCTATTAGGATGAACCAGTAGTACATCTCTGATCTACAACTTGATTTTTTGTATGAGATTCCTTTGATGTAAAATGATCACCTTTTTGTGATATGATAAGATGTATTACATATATAAAATTCCAATTAATTACACTAAATTCAAACAATCTTCACTAACTCAGCATATTGTTGTAACACAGCTTTTGAAGACCACTCAGATGATATTCTAACACTTTGAAACATTTTCAACTTGGCAAGCTCTAGTATTCATTTAACACTAGTTCTCAGTCCACATTGATCACTTGGAAGTAGCACAAACTTAGTTAGCATTGGGTGACTTGGCAAATATTGAAGAACTCAGTAGATACTAAAAGGCTCAATTGGCACTATATCTCAATCAACACTACCTTCATCCATCTTTTTTAACACTTCTAGCTTGGTAGACACCGATAATATCAATTAACACTAAAGAGATTAGTTAACATTACTTCCTGCATGGTTTGCATGGTATACTCTATGAAGCTTGATAGACACTAATATTTGAATGTGGGGCTTAGTAGCAACTGTAAAGCTCAGTAGAAATATGGCTAATCCAACTGATTAGGTTTTTAGTCACTAACTAAAAATGATTTGACCATCAAGTCAATAATTAGATACATCAATATATCTTTGGGTGTCTTCATCTTTCACCTTAGTGACTAGTCTCATTACATTCTCCAAAGTTTTAGCCTCAACATTTCTCTCTTCTATTTCTTTGAGTTGTTCTTTGTTTTGGTGTTTTTGGACTACTGGGTACTTCTAACCCAATATCAAGGTGCTTAAGATGAAAACAAGCCTAAGGATTAGCTAGGTCCCATATTTAGCAAGGTTAATCTTAGCTCTAAACCAACTTCAATAGTGTATACTAGACTCTCTATACTTTAGGCTTTGCAAGTCCAAGGCGAGTTCACCTTAGGGATATGAATATGAATTTTTATTTTGGTTTTCTCTTTAGTCACTTGCTCACTAATACTTCTTCTTTCAAAACTACCCCTTATAGAAGATAATGTTCACAATTTCTTCTTAGATTTGCAACAAAATTTCTGATTACAATAGCTAGCTATAACAAAAGGGAACAAAAATGTTAAAAATAAGTGTCCGCCAAAAACTTTAGCTCTTCATTACATGAAATGGAAAATTGATTTTGATTGATATATGTATATTGCAACCAAATGAATCACCAACTTGCAACTGAAATTAATTGATCAGTGCCTTACCCATTGTTATATAGAGTCGAAACTAGCAAATTTTATACCTATTTAATTGACTTGCAATTAAATTTTTTAGTATTGAACTCTGAATCTCATTCTTATAGTATCCCTCTCATTTATTGAAAACCCTATCACTTACTAAAAGTAATTACTTAATTCTTTGAACCAAAAGCAATCGATAAGAGAAATTCAATTTTTGTATATTGCATTAAACTGAAAGAACATGGTTCAATTCGATCCCAAGATCATATATATGAAAGAAAGGAGACAAAGCATAGATACACATATATGCATAACTTATTTTTGTATTGATTTCTCTTGAAAATGAATACAATAATGGTATAGACTCAAAATATAACTCAAAACTTGACAAGATTGAATGCATTCATTCAATAAACAAAACTAGACGGACTATAAAATGACATAAAACTAAAAAATCTATAGACTTCTAACCTCTACTCCACATCCTAGAAATACTTATAAAGGATTACACCAAACTACAGATGGAAGGAGTACACATGTCAAAACCTTAATGGAAGGGAAAGGTGGTAGGACATGTACAATAAAGTTACAATTTAAGATATTCCTCTGTGCTTGATCCAAAAATAGGATGTAGCTGATTTTGAGAGATTGATTGGAAGCATGAATGTTGATAATAATCCTATGGGGGAGTATTGTAGATATGTTACTATGATGATATGTTACATTCATGAAAAAGTGTTTCATTGATGTCAACATAGCAGTCTTCTATGGTATCTGATGGAAGAATAGCATGGAAAGATCAAGTTGGTACAGATGGTAAGTTGAGTATTCTAACTATCTGGGGTTATTGGAGATACTTCTAAGTATCTAGTATATGCAGTGTACATGCAATTAACATCAGAAGAAGAAATGATAAGTTTGGAAGAAGTTATGTAATTTTTGGTCATGGTTGTTCTAAGATAGATTTTATAGATGCATGTTCTGGTAAACTTTTTATATCTCTTAGTAGAATTATTATTCTAGGAATTGAGGTTGAGGATGTGAAGAAGACATGTTGGCGATGACATGACTAAGTTTTCTCATCATAATATTACATGTACAGAAAGATATTCAAGTTGCAAGGTAGAAGATCAATGTTATTGCTAAGTGTAACATGTTCTTAATGTGGTCCTAAATGATTAATTAAGAAGGTCTAACAGCTAAATCAGGGAACTGTTTTATGGACTTGGTATAAAGGAAGGACATTTTCCTCTATCATGAAGTATGGTATTGTATGGAATTGTATTGATGCAAAGTGATTGTAATTAGTAGAGAGCATAATGCAAAGTTGAGTAGAGAAGAGCAAAAGTGAAGGAAATTTCATTACTAAGGTTTTGATGAGTGATTTGAGGTTTGATATTTGAATATGAGCTTTGTGACCTAGACTAAATAGTCTAATAGTGATTGGTTTGGTTGATAGAACAAAGGAAAGAAGAATATAATAGTAAATTGCATGTTTGAGTAGTGAGCTCTTCTTGTAGTTGAAATTGCATGTTTGGGTAGTGGGTTCATCTTTCATACATTGTACTACAACTCCTAACGAGGTTGGAAAAACTCCTAATAGGGTTAGAATATCCTAACAGGGATTCAAAGTCTCCTAACAGGGACTCATATGTACTAAATTTTGTAATAGACTCCTAATAGGATCCATCCTCTAATAAGGAATATTTATATTAGTACATCACCATTTGGGAATCATTCCCAGTGGGGTTTTCCCTCTTATCAATGGTTTCCCTAGTCAACATATCTAGCATAATTTTCTATGTGCATCTTATTATGGTTAATTTTTACTTTGGTTGAATGGTTAAGTTTATTTAAAGAAGATAAATGTTTTAATTGTTAGATAACTAATTTACCACCCCCCCCCCCCACCCCCCACCTCTTAGTTATCTTGGTGGACTATTGTTTCCAAAAATTGGTATCAAAGCTTTAGGTCCTTGAAGATATATTTTAACAACTTTGGTAGATCCATGGTGAGCATGTTCAAGAAAGATAGTCTAAAGTTCGATGGAAAAAATTATGATAGGTGAAAGGAAAAGATGAAGACACATCTATTGTGTATGGGTTTAGGATATTGGATCTTGACAAAAATAGCAAAGACAATAATTATTGAAAAGGATTTGGAAACTTGTACTGAGATAGAAAAAGATCTTTTAATGTTTGACATGAGAGCTAGAGAAGCATTATTGACTACACTTCCTGAAATTGAATACAATCAGGTACAGTCACTTGCTACTTCACATTTGATTTGGAATTTTTTGGAAAATAATTTTGAAGGTGATGAACATTCTAAGAAATTGAGGCTACAAAGTTATATTTGTGCATTTTGAGATGCTAAGATGATGGAAGATGAATCTATAAGAACATATGTAGGCAGGATACAGAAATCAATACAGGTAGTAGATCTCAAGGAGCAACCAAATAATATGATGAGGTTATATGGAAGATATTGAAGAGCTTAACACCACCATTTAAGAAAGTAGTTCAAATGATATAGTTATTGATATCTTGTACCAAAGATTTAACAAAGGAAACATTTCTTGGAAGACTTGAAGCAATTGAGAATGAGCTTAGACAGTCCAGAGAATTGACCAAAACTGAAATAGCTTTTAGTGCCTTGAATATTCAACCTAGTTTATCAAGGAGTACAAATGCTAGAGGAGATTTTGCTAGCAACAATAGATTTGAGGAAGATAGAAAGATTAAATAAGGAGTGGCCCTTCTATTAAGAAGAGAAAAAGGAGGTAAGAAGATCTTTAAATGTTGGACTTGTGATGAATATGATCATTATGCATCTAAGTGTCCTAAAAGAGAGAAAAAGTATAGAGGAAATTACAAACCTAGAAGAGATAGAGAGTGTTTGTATGAAAATGAAGAAAATGATTTTGATGAACAAGGAGTAAGTGCCAGTGATGATGAAATTGGATCTTTGGAAATTAAAGAATAAAGTCCAGAAAAAGTAGCATTGGTGTCACAGGTTGAAAATAAATTTGATTAGATAATTGACAGTGATTGTTCACATCATATGATATGAACAATTTTGTTGACTTCAAAAGTCAGAATAGGGGCATTTTTAGAGTTGGAAACAATGTAGCATGCCAAGTTAAAGGTATTGGATCTATAACTCTTTATGGTAAAACTAACACTAAGGATGTATATTGTGTTGATGGGTTGAAGAACAATCCTTTGAGTGTTGGACAACTAGTGGACAAAGGTTATCAGTTGCAATTCATGGAAAAGACATGCATAATCAAAGAAAAAGATGGAAAGGTAATTAGAATAGGAACCAAATCTAGAGGTAATGTATTTCATTTGAATCCTACTTAAATGACATGTTTGGTTGCAAAGGTAGATGATAGTTGGTTATGTCATAAGAGATTTTTTCATATAAACTTTGACAGTATTATGAAGACTACTAGTATGTTTGTAGTTAGAGATTTGCCTAAGATTGTAAAGCTTACTAACACAATTTGCAAAGAATGTTTTTTGGAAAAGCATAATAGAACTTCTTTTCCCACCAGGGTTTTCCCTCTAATCAAGGGTTTCCCTAGTCAACATATCTGGTGTAATTGTCTATGTGCATCTTATTATGGCTGTTGTTTATTTTAAAAAGATAAATGTTTTAATTGTTGGATAACTGATTCACCCCTACTCCCCCCACCCCCACCCCACTCTCAGTTATCTTGGTGGACTATTGTTTCTAACAGTTGAAAAGTCAATAGGTGGCTATTTATTGCTAGAGATTTAATATTAATTCTTTGTCTTCTTTTATCTCAGCAAGTAACTCCTCAACTACCTCCTGTTGGTAGAGCTTTAATCTCTCCCATCACTTCTCATACATAGATCTCCCTCTTGGTGGGCTACTCAGTTGATTTAACTTCTTCTAAGTCCTTTGTGGCTTTAGTCCACCTAGCATCTGGTATGGCTTTGCATTCTCCTAAAAATAAAATTAAATCTATCTCAACCCTGAACAAAGAATCAATTAAATTGTTGAATGAGGCATCACTATTGTCTTCAAAAATTGCTACTATAACCTCTTGGTTCAACACTATACTAAATGAATCAAAACATTCCTACCATTCTCTCAACTTACTAGTTATATTCAAAATTGGTGGAATACAAGGCTAAATTCCCTAAATAGAACTTCCATTTTTCCTTGTATTATTTGTAGTTTTCAAGTAAAGAAGCCAATTAATTCCTTTACCATTTCCAAGCCTTCCTTTACTATAATGATCTTATTAGTAAAATTTGGCTTTTTAGCCATCAACATAATAAGCCTCTTTAAGAATTGAATATATGGCCCCAAAAGATTGAATGTGGGTGGCAGTCATGAAAGTGCTTCATTGCAAAATTTCTTAGCATCTTGTAAAGAAACATAGAAAGTATGAGCTTGTTGTGATATACTCTTTAGAGTTTCAACCCTATGGCTAATTATACCTCTAAGTACAATTGTCCTTGCCTCATCACCTTGCTATGTTGGTGGATTATTTGTGCTCATTCTTCTGGGCTCTATATCATTTGCCTCCAGCTCATCTACCTATGTTGTTGTCTCTATTATGAGCTTGGGGGGTTCTTCCTAAATTCTCCATTTTTTAGTAGTCATATTTTCTACATATGATAGTTACTCTCTAAGAGATGCAACTTTAGCTTCTAATTCTTACACTCTAGCCTCAAGTTCTTCAATTTTCTCTTTGTATACATGGCTCTTTCTGAGCTCATCCTTGTATAGTTTTCTAACATCAATGTAATCATGGAAGGATTTGGCTAGCCTTATCTCTATCTCCTCTACATTGGTTTCATTCATAAATGAAAAGTGTTTTACAGCCTCAGAGATCTATGTACCTAAGGTACCTTGTAGTATCTATACTATCATATTGCCCTGATATGTGCTCTTCACATCCATTAGTTTGGGATTTTTTTTCATAGGAACCATGCTCCATATTGCCAGAGACTTGGCACAAATGTTGAATCCAGATCCTCTCTACAGTCCACCAGCACGATATGCCTCATATGAAATGACATTCTCTTATCTCCTAATTTGGTCAAGCATTAATGCTTGTTCCAAATCCTAACTAGGTACTAACAACATCCAACTCCTCTACACTAGATCCCTTCCCTCCTTAAGAGTCATGATTTCACTTTATAGATCATAGGCATGCAACTTTTCAATCAATTCTTGCTTTTCCTCATCAGATTCACCTAGTTTCATCTTCAACAATAGCTCACTCTACTTGATCTTGTACAAGAAGATCTTCACTTGACTTGATGAACTCATCATCTTCTATAAATTATTGTGCTTGGATGATCCTATCATCCAACCTTGTTGCTGCTAGCTATGAGTCAATCAATGTATTTTTAGTTGCAATGAGTTTATCTTGGATATAATTTTTTCTTAAGTTAGAAAAGTACTAACCTTTACTAGGTAAGAGTTGTAGATTCCTTTGTTTAACCTTCTTAGGGATGTGAACAATCTTTTCCCTCTTGTTTCCCTTGGTGACCCATGATTCCTTAGTAGGCTCATCTTCTTCTATTTCTAAAGTCACATTAGGTTCAGGGCTATCAAGATTTACCCTCTCTTCTTCGCCAAGTGATTCCTTTGGAATTTGTGCCATAATTTATCCATTTTCAACCACCATATTTCTTATCCTTTGTGGTAGGGGATATCTAGGTAAAACCCTTTGAAATTGGGATCTAGTCTCTTTAGCTCCCTCTCTACCCTCAACACGTCATCAAATTTTGAAAATTTATCAACTACCTCCCCCTTTGTAATAATATTAGGAATGAGGTCTTCATGGCGAAACCCTTTGGTATTGGGCATCACATAGTTTCTAATTTCTTTGTGGGTGGTCCTCACCCAATTATTAGGATCATATGTCTTATAAGGAGTAGTTGACAAATTGTAGTGGTGGAGGAAAGAATGAATTGGGTCTAGGGATTATTTTCCAATTGAAAAGTCCCCTACCTTAAAACACCTACATAAGAATGTACCCCTGTGTACCTTAGGTCCTAGGTAATCCTTGTTTACCATAAAAAAATGCCACATGAATTTGTTACATGAATTTAATGATGGTCAATCTTGGGGGAATGAATTTTGGTAAAATATGAGGTGGCTGGGGACAACAATAAAACCTCATCAAAGAAAAAGTTGAAAATAGGAAAATACCCCCCAATTGTGATCTAATCTCATACCCTCTAGGAGTTGGGTCCATCTTTAAAGGATTTTCAAAACCTTAGGTGCCCTAAAATAACCTGGGTCTAACATTTTCATGATAATAGCTTTGAAGTTATTAAAAAATGAGACAAAAGTAGAGTAATGGTAAGAGCTATCCCAATCCTGTGTCCATAGTTGAACTAGAAGCTCTTCATTAGCATAAGAGGTGCTATCAATAAATTATGGGCTTATATAACCAACATTTTTGTACAATATTAGATGCATCAGTAGTGAATAATGATGGAATGCGAACTTTTCTAATTCTCCACTCTAGGCCAATCCAATGCTCTCCTTCATCCTTGCTAGAATATAATCAACATATTCATATTCTCTATCATGGTAGGAGTCTTGCATATCTCTAGAAATGATGAATTCCACTCCATATACCATGTTAGTCCCATCTTTACCAACTACCTTATGGACACCATACATAGTTTTCATAAAATAGTTCTCCAGCTTGTCCAAAGGAATCATCTTCTCCACCTTCTTGAGGTAATCACCCACTTACTTTAGGTCCATGGGAATATGTTTTAGCATTGACTTCCCTTTTTAGGCTTTCATATTTCTCTCAAATTTTCTTTGTAGGTCAACCAAGTCTACTAGTTCTCTCATGGCACCATCCAATCCAAATAATTCAATAAAAGAGGCCCAACCCAGTGTACATAGAATGGTTCCATCCCTTACATGGAATGATTTGGTGGCTAGATTATATGACTTAATTAGGGCCTTTTCCAAATTGACATCCAAAAAGACCTCTAGAAAAATTAACTTTTCCAGGTTCTTCTTCCATGGGTTGCAAAAAGGGATCTTCTTTTCTTTGTTGCAATAGAAATATCTAAAAATATCATAACTAGTGACTCTAGGACATGTAGAATATCTACATAGAGCATATGGGTCCAAGAATGCATGATCATCTGTAGCATTAGCATTTGAAAATTGTGGGAATAACTTAATCCATTCTTCAACAAACCTATTAGGTTTCCTCTTTCAGGTCTTTCCTCCCTTTGAAGTTGAAGCTTCCACTGCTTCCATGTTTGAAGCTTGAATTTATTCTACTTCCTTCTCATACATCTTCTAATTTGATTGGGAACACTTAAAAACTTCAGCAAATAGTTTTGAAAATAATAATCTCCTAGCATTGGAAACTCTACAATGGTAATGGATCACTGGATCATGGAATATTTTATGTTGAGTGTGCCTTCATCAACCTTCTTTGTACATTGATAGTCTGCATGTTTAAGCCTTAAATTTAGTGCAATATGTCAACTCAAATGGAGCATCCACATAATTGTTCTAGCTTAGGAACTTTTTTTTACTTTATTCAAATTTCATTTGTTGCGTGCATTTTCTCATTATTCCAAATCAGGAGGATAAAGTTCACTTCTTCAGGTCAAACTACGGTTTATGATCTTACGATATACCAATGATATACCAAAGAAGGAAACCTTTGTATCATCTTAGGAGGGAAACATTAGCTCTATGATCTTATGATTGTTTGAATTCAACCCTTTTCATATCATCTTAGGCTATGAAAAAAGCCTTTACAATCCTTTTATCATGCCATCTTTACTCCCCCTAAATCTCTTATGGTCTAACAACCATTTTTTACATTCCTTGGCATAGCATCTTATTCTACTTTCCTTTACCTCACAATCTTATGATCGCAGCTAGATATGCCCTTTTGTAGCTTCGACAATTACCCTTCAAACTCCTTACAATGTCATGAGATAGCTTTGGCATAACATTATAGCTTCATTATTTTTTCCTTATGACCTCATGATCATAGTCATTAAACTAACTTTATAACATTAGAGGCTATTCTTAGCTATTAATATTGACCTACAATCATACCATAGTGGTTATCTTTCTTTGTCATATCCTAAAAATCTTTAATATTTACCTTTACGATCTCATGATCAAACATTGCTTCATAGTATTGTGAGCCTCCATTTCTTCTTTTGATATCTTATGATCATAGCTTGTCATAGAATTAGAGAACATAACATTCCATGTGTCTTAAAACGTATGCAAATATGTCTAGCCCCACATTGTCTTATCACTTTTAACTTATGATCCTACAATTATTACCTTATTATGCTATCAAACACCTCCTATTTTGCTCTTATGATCTTATGATCATAAGAATTTTGTATCTTCATAGCCTTTCTAAAAAATATTTGTGATGTCATGACTGTCCTTCTATCATAAGAGCATAACACAACATATTACGTTTGTACTTTTTGTCCTTATAGTCATTGCCTTTCATAGCATCGTGAGCCTCCATTTTTACTTCTAAGATCTTATGATAATCTACTTGTCATAACATCATACACCTTATTTTAAAACCTTCCCACCCAACACCTAAGATAATATGAAACATAGTGAAATGGTAAGATCAAAGATCTCACCTTAAACATTTATGATGCTATGACCATAACCCATCTTAAGATCGAGAGATTCAAAGTACTAGCCCTACAATCTTATGCCTAACCTTACATCATAAGATCATAAGATATGATTTCAATGAGATATTATTTTCCACTTGAAAGCAAAACTTAGGGTAAGGGAAAAGGATTGTGATTTTAATGAAATTTTTCATGACCAAGGTGAGGACACAACCTTAGGATACCACATTATTCCACCAAGGAAAAAATTTCAATATTGGGTGAGGGCAAAAATAACTAAGTTAGGGTCCATTCTAGAAAATGATAAAAAAATAAAATACAAACCCTACCAACACAACTCAATTCAAATTATTTTCACAATGAATTTTCAAATTTGTAACACAGTGAAAATAAGGGTTATCACTTTCAATGTTGCAATGTCATTCTCCATCCCTTCAGTTTTTTCCTCTAGCTCTTTGATTCTCTGATCATACACATAGCCTTTACTAAGCTCTTCTTCATAGAGATTCCTTGAATAAATGTATTCCCTAAATGTTTGAGCTAGTCTTGTTTCAATTTAATCAACTCAGGCCTTATTCATGAATGAAAAATTCTTCATAGCACTTGAGATCTCTCCTATTGTGGTACTATCCAATGTCCATACTATTACACTCCCCTGTGTTGTATTCTTTACACCCATTATCTTGAGATTATCAGTCTCTAGTGCCATGCTCCATAAAGCCAAAGTTTTTGAATCTATATTCAAACAAAATCCCCTCTAGAAGCCTTTAGTAGTTAATGCTTCATAATATATGGCTTTGTCATGCCTCCTAATTTGATCTAGCACAAAGGATCTCTCCAAATCCCAACTAGGTACTAGAAGCATACCACTTTTTATTACAAGATCTTTAGCTTTAGCAAGGTTCATTAGTTCACTCTAAGGATCATTAGCCAAAAGCTTTTCAACAAGCTCCTTCTACTTTTCCAATGATTCCCCTGGCTTAAGAGTTAGTGTCAATTTATTTTGCTTGACTTTATACAAGAAGCTCTTAAACTTTGCAAATTTGATGAATTCATCATCTTCAATAAATTTTTTAACTTGAATGATCCTTTCATCCAATCTAGCTACTATTACATACAAGTTAGTTAGGGAATTCTCTTCTATCAAAATTCTATCCTGTAAATAATTTTGCCTCATGTCAAAAAAATATTGTCTCTTGCCTGGAACTAATAGTATTCTTCTCTCTTTTACTTTTGAGGAATCAGGATAGCCCTCTATCTTTTGTGCCTCTTTTCCACCCATGTAGAAGTGTTTTCCTCTTCTTGTGTCACTTCTAAGGCAACATCTAGCTCCAGTGAATTAGGATTCACTCTTGTGGAATCTATGACATAATATGAGCATAATTCTTAAGCATCTTGTAGAGTCTATCAAGGTGTGATACGTCTATATAAAAACCCTTGAAGTTTTGGTATTTCCTCTTCATCTCATTCTCTAGGTCCTCAATATATCTTCATACTTTCTTAACCTTTCATTGGCCTCTCCCTCAACTACTATGTATTTTCTTAAATCCTCCTATGGCAGCTCCTTATTATTTTCCAATGTGTATTTCCTTATTTCCCTTAGAGTACAACTTGAAAACCCTCGAGATCATAAATTCTATAAGGGGTAGTGGATAAGTTATAATGTCTCAGATATTCATTAATTTTATCCAAAGACTCCTTTCCAATTGAAATATTCCCTATCCTAAACCACCTATACAAGAAAGTTCCCTTATGTAACTTGGGGCCTAGGTACTCTCTATCCATCAAAATCAATTGCCATATAAACTCAATTATAGCTAGCCTTGGAGGAATAAATCTTGGTAATACATGGGGAGGTTGAGGACAAGCATAAACTCTCAAAATTGAAAACTCTTGGAATAGAAAAACATCACCCTAATTATGATCAAGTTTCTCATTATCAGGTAAAAGGTTTGGCCTCATTAATCCCTTCAAAATATTAGGAGCTCTAATTAAACTATGGTTCAACATTCTCATAGTCACAACACTAAAATTATTAAAGAAGGACAATGAATCAAAGTAGTGGTAATGCCTATTCCATACCCGTGTCCATAATTTCACTGGTAGAGATTGATACTCATCTAATGTTTGGTTAATAAAACTTAGGTTGAGGTATCCAACATTATAATATAGTATCAGATGCATCAATAATGAATAATGGTGGAACCTAAAATTTCCTAGGTCTCTTCTCTGAGTTGCTTCAATTTGTTCTTGCATCTTTTCAATTATATACTCTACATAATCCTACTCCACATTATGAAAATCATCTTGAAGATTCAAGGCCATAATTTATATTGATCAAAATATCACTTTGGAGCCATTACTTTCCAATGCTTTATGCATACCTTAAATTGTTTTCTGGAAGTAGTTTTTAATTTTTTCAGACGGAGTATCTTATCCACCTTCTTTTGAATATATCCCTTTGATCTGAGGTTGTAGGGAATGTTGGTTATTTTTTAGACTACTAGGTACTTTGAACCCAATACCAGAAAGCATAAGATAGGGACAAGCCTAAGGATGAGCTAAATCCTATATTCAGTAGGGCTAAAATATTAGTTTTGGGCCAAAATTAACAAATTCATTATGACTCACTTCACTTTAGCCTTTGTAGACTGCAGGCAAGAAAACCTTAGGGATTGATATTATTAACTATATATTCTTCCCTTCAAGACTATCCCCTATAGTAGATATTGGTCACAAATTCTTCTTAGGTTTGCAATGAATTCCTTAACTACAATAGCTAGTTATAATCAACAAGAAAGTTGTAACAAATAAGTATTGACCAGTAACTTTAGTTCTTGATTACTTAAAATGGAAAATTGGTTATAAATGATGTATATATCTTGCAATTTTATAAAATATCAACTTGCAACTAAAATTAAGTGATCAATGCCTTATCCATTGTTATGTAGAGTCAGTACCAATAGTCTTGGACCTATTTAACTGACTTGTAGTTAAATTTGTCAACAGTGAACTATGAACTTCATTCTTATCATACCCCTCTCATATACCCAAAACCCCCACCTCTTATTGAAAGAAATTACTTAATTCCATAAACTAAATTCAATCAATAGGAGATATATAATCTATATGAACTATATTAAACTGAAAGAACATTGTTCATTTCAATCTTAAAATCACATATATGCAAGGGAGGAGACAAATTTCAGATACACAGATGTGCAAAAATTCCCTTTTGTAAATTAATTTCCTTTGCAAATACATACAGCACTAGATATAGACTCACAATATAACTCAGAACTTGGCAGTTTGATCTTTCATATTCATTACTCTCTCAAATTCACAAGTTTGAACACATTTATGCAATCAAAAAAGACTAGACAAACTATAAACATAAAAGAGATTGAAAAATATACAGACATCCGACCTCAACTCCTCATCTTGGAAATCCTTAAATAGGATTCAAACAAGCTACAGATGGGAGGACACATGTCATCACCTTAATGGAAAAGAGAAAGGCAAGACATAAACAAAAAGATCATCAAAAAGCATTATCCTATGCTTCATCCAAAATTAGCAGGGTAGTTGAAAGATCAGCAAGTGGCACTTTACTGTAGTAACTTTATCTTTACTTTACTTTGTAATCTTCTTCCATCTGCTTCCTTAAAAGTTCCAAATTTTTATAGGATTATTTATGAGAGTTTTATCCTTTTGATAAAGTGATCAATGTATCTGATCTTGTCTTTTAATCTCTTATTTTCCTTTAACTTTAATAATGTTTCAGCTGCTCCCTACTAGTAAGGCCATTATTTCTCCCACCACTTCCTACACATTGATCTCTCACTTGGTGAGCTACTCTATAGTTCTAACCTCTTCTAGGTCCTTCATGGTTTTAGTCCCACCTAGCATCTATAATTGCTTTAGAGTCAACAGAAAACTTGTTTAAGTCTATCTCTACTCTGAATAGGGAGTCAATCAATTTATTATATTGGGTATCAAAATTATCTTCAAAAATTACCATAGCGGCCTCTTAAGTCAAAATGTCACCGAAGGAATTAGAACATTCCTATCAATCCCTCATTGTACTAGTGGCATCCAAAATTGGTGGTATACAAGGATGTATTCCCAAAGATAAAACTTTCAATTTACCTTGTATAAATTGCAATTTACTAGTGAAGAAGACAATTAATTCTTTGACTACCTCTAAGCCCCCCTTCACTATGATTATCTTATCAGAAAAATTTGGCATTTTACCCATCAATACAATAAGCCTCTCTAAAAGTTGTGTATATGGACCCCATAGATTCAATGTAGGTGATAGCCATGAAAGTGCCTCATTGCAAAATTGCTTAGTACTTTGTAAAGCAATATAAAAATTGTGAGCCTATTGTGATATATTCTTTAGAGTTTCAACTCTTTGGTTCATCAAACTTTTAAGGATAGTAGTCCTTACCTCATCTCCTTACTAAGTAGGTGGAGCATCAATTATCATTCTCCTTGGTTCTATTGTATCCTCTACCTTTAGACCATCTATTTGTGTTGGGGCCTTAATTGTGTTCTTGGCTGGTTTCTATGATCTTTGTACTCTTGTCTTTGTTCTATAGCAACCACCTACTCTACATTTACGTGTTTCTCTCTAAGAGATGCAACCATAGCCTCTAATGCTTGGACCTTAGCCTCAAGCTCTACAATTTTCTCCTTATACACATGGTTTTTTTATAAGCTCATCCTCATAGAGCTTCCTTACATCAATGTAATCATGTATGGACTTGGAAAGTTTGGTTTTAGTCTCCCCTACCTTGGCCTCATTCATGAATGAGAAATGCTTCATGACCTTTGAGATTTCTATACCAGAGGTTCCTACAAAGTCCACGCAGTCATGTTACCCTATTTTGTGTTCTCCACAACAATTATCTTTGGTTTATTTGATGATGGATCCATGCTTAAAACTGCCATAGATTTTGTATCTATGTTCAATCTAGTTCCCCTATGCAGTCCATCAACACCAAATGCCTCATATGGTATGGCATTCTCTTATCTCCTTATTTGATAAAGTATAAATGCCTACTTCAAATCCCATTTGGGTACTAATAACATACCACTCCTCTGTACAAGATCCCTTGCCTCCTCTAGAGTCATGATTTCAATCTCAAGATCATAGGCTTAAAGCTTCTCAACCAGTTCCAAGTTCTTCTCATGTGATTCTCCTAGTTTCATCTTCAGCACCAACTCACTCTATTTTGTCTTATACAAAAAGCTCTTGAACTCAGCTGATTTGATGAATTCATCATCCTCTATGAATTTTTGGGCCTAAATGATCCTATCATTTAGCCTTTTTATTGCTAGTTCCAAGTCTATGAGTATGCTTTTAACTACATTAATTCTATCCTAGAGATAGCTTTTCCTTATGTCAGCAAAATACTAACTATTGCTTGGTAAAATTTGTAGGGTCCTCTGTTTCACCTTTGCAGGGTTATGGACCACTTTCTGTCTCTTATTTCCTATTATGACCCATGATGCCTTGGGAGCATCATCTTCCTCTATTTCTAAATCATATCAAGTTCAAGGCTACCTAGGCACACCTTCTCTTCTTCTTCCATAGGTCCCTCTAGAATGTTGGCCATGATCTCAACATGGTTAGTGAACATCTTCCTAATCCTATGAGGATAGGGGATATCCATATAGAATCCCATAAAATTGGGATCTACTCTCTTCATTTCCCTATCTACCCTTAAAACATTATCCAACTTTGCCAGTTTATTAATTTCCTCTCCCTATGCAACTATATTTGGAATAATATCCTCATGTGGTAGCTCCTTAGTGTTAGGTAGCACATAGTTCCTTATTTCCTTAAGGGTTCCCTTCATTCAATTGTCAAGATCATGCATCCTATAGGGACCAATTGACAAGTTGTAGTGATGGAAGAAAGAATGGATTTGATAAAGGGCTTCTTTTCCAATTGAAAAGTCCCCCACCCTAAAACATTTACACAAAAAAGTTCCTTTATGCAATCTGGGCCCTACATACTCCTTATTGATCATAGACAACTTCCATATGAATTCTATTATACCCAACCTAGGGGGAATAAACTTTAGAAATATTGGGATGGTTGGGGACAATCATAGACTCTTATAAAGGAAAAAATTGGAAATAAGAAAATGTCCCCTAATTATGGTCTAATATTTTACCCTCAGGAAGCAGGGCTAGTCTCAATAGACTTTTCAAAATCTTAGGTGCTCTAAAATAACCTAGATCTAACATTCTCATTATCACAGTACTAAAATTATTAAAGAATCAAACAGAATAAGAAAAATGATCATTATTGTCCCATACCCATGTCCATAACTGAACTATTAGCTTTCCATTTGCATCAATGGTATGATCAATGAAATCAAGGCTCACATACCCCACATTCTGGTAGAGGATTAGGTGCATCAACAATGAATAATGATGGAACTTGAAATCTTTTAACTCTCTACTCTGAGCCAGGGAAATATTTTCCTTCATCACCTTCAAAATGTATTCAACATAATCATACTCCCCCCCATGGTAGGCGTCTTGCACATATCTGGCAATAATAAATTCAGCACCATACACCATATCAGTTCCATCTTTTCCAACCACCTTGTGAACAATATATACTATTTTTACAAAGTAATTTTTAAATTTTTCCAAAGGCATCATTTTTCCACCTTCTTAGGTTAATCATCCACACTCTTTAAATCAGTAGGGATATGTTGTAGCATAGACTTCCTAGTGTGGGCCTTGGTATTTCTCTCAAATTTCTTCTACAAGTCCTCCAAATTTACAAGTTGACCCATGGCTCCATCCAATCCAAAAGCTTCAATGAATGAAGCACAGTCGAGTGTATAGAGGATAGTTCCATCTCTCCTATGGAAGGATTTTATGGCTAGATTGTATGATTGAATTGGGGCCTTCACCAAGTCCACATTCATGAAAACCTTTGGAAATATCAACTTCACTAGGTTTTTCTTCCATGGATTACATATTGGGATCTTCTTTTTTCTATTATGGCAGAAGTATTTGAACAACTCAGAACAAATGACACTAGGGCATACAACTTCTCTACAAAGAGCATATGGGTCATTGAAAGCATGGTCATCTATAACGTTAGCATTTGATGAAGCAAGGAAAAGCTTAATCCATTCTTCAACAAACCTATTAGGTTTTCTTTGTCACATTTTTGCTCCCTTAGAAGTTTAAGTTTATGTTGGAAGATTGGTTGGAAACATGAATTCTGACAATATTCCTATCGAAGAGTACTACTATGATGATATGTTACATTCATAAATGAGTTTTTCATTGATGTCTACATAGCATGTGTAATGTGGTATCTAATAGAAGAACAACAGAAAGATTAAGTTGGTACGGGTAGCTAGTTGAGCATTACAAAAACTTGAGGTTATGGGAGATATTTTTGAGTATCTAGTGTATGGAATTAATGTCAGAAGTAGAAAGGACAAGTCTAGAAGAAGTTATGTAAGTTTCGGTGATGTTTTTTCTGAGATAGAGTTTACAAAGGCATGTGCTCATAAACTTGTTATATCTCTTAGCAGAGTTGATATCTTGAGAATTGAGGTTGAGGACATGAAGAATACATGTTGAGGATAACATGGCTAATCTTGATCATCATAATATTGCATGTATAGAAATTTATTCAAGTTGTAAGGCAGAATATTAAGGTTATTGTTGAGTGTAACATGTTCATAATGTGGTCCTATAATAATTAATTGAGAAGGTCTATTAGCAAACCCAAGGAATTATTTTATGGACTTGGTATAAAGGAAATACATTATCCTTTTGTTAGAATTCTTTAGAATAACTCAGAGGGGGGGGTGAATCAATTATTCAAGGTCCAAATGCCGTAATAATATTTTTTCACAACTTATAATGAATCCATACACTTTGCATCCATCCAAACTTAAATCAACCATCTTACAAGTTATAGCAAATCAACATGCAAGATTAACACATGACACAATGATTTACGTGGAAACCCAATTTGGGAAAAACCACCAGTAACATGCTACTTGATTTTCACTCTTCTAAAGTGATGCCTTGTTAAAAGCCTGCCCTATTAAAGGCTTACAACACACTGTTAAATGTGACCTTGTTAGAGGATTTCACCAAACTGTTAGGAATGGGCCTGATCAAAGGACTTTAGAACATTCACTTGGAATGTCACCCTGTTAAAGGATTTACCTCATGGCTATTAAACCAAACTAAGTCCATAGGATTTAAACTATCTATTACAATTGCTAGAGAGTAACAATAATGGATTGTTGATCTGAGACAACTTACAACATACTTTGCAAAGTTTAGATCACTCTTCAGTTCTATCCTTTTGTTTGGCTTTAATCACTTCAGCTTTGACAGCTTGTCTTCCTCTCAAGCTTTGTTTCCTTGAGTCTTCTCACTCATCATGCCAATGCAATCATCCTTGTGGTCATCTATCTAAACAGAGTTTCTATGCTTTCTTCTCCTTAGCACCTTCTTCAGCACTTCATGCTTTTATGCTTGACCACCTTCTCTTCTTTTTGCTTCATGACCTTATGACTCTTTAAATAGAAATTTGGTTTTCCTTTTTTTCTCAATTCTCCCTCTCCAATTTTAGGGTTTCAAATGGATTAGGTAGGATACAATGTATCTACCCTATATCATGCTCTTATCTAGAAACTTCATCTAGACTCCAGTTGTAATCTCCTAAAATGATCTACATGGTGTTCTGTGCCACCAACTCATCGTTCTTATCTTCCATTTAATTCACAAATTTCTAGATAACAATCTTGTCGGCTTAGATCTGGCGAATCTTCAATTTTTAAAATAATGCAGTAGCTCGGCATTATTGATTTACTGATCCTTGACATCTCTATGTTACTTGGCACTATTGGTTTTCTGATGCTCAGCATCTATTTCTAGTCAGTACTTGTATCTGCTCGGCACTTGATTTTACTCAGCATCTGAAGTTCACTCAGCACTTGAAGTTCACTCGACACTTGAAGTACACTTGGCATCTGAAGTTGAACTTGCTCGGCTTCAACTAGGAATCTATTTGGCACCTACTAGCTTGCTTGACTCCCTCTCTCTAATGAATTTTAGTTAGGCTTTACAGATGTCTTAGCTAAAACTTTACATCTTTGATATGTTTCAGTGTGCCTATTCTCTATGTCTTAGAGTATGTCATCAATACACTTTTTCATCAATGGCTTAGTTAATCCTTCTACTTCATTCCAACATCATAACTTCAACCTTTCTCTAGGTGTTCTAGTTACATCTTATTGATTGCCTCCTCCTTGTCAATCAACCACTTGATAGTATTTGGATCACTAAAGCAATTGTCATTCCTGCAAGTAGCAAGTTTGACATCAATCACAAAAAAATGATTAAGAACATTCTTTACCAGTTCCATATGATCATTCCATCAATTTTCCTCATGATCTTTTCAATCATTTCCAACAATATTCCTCTTTGGCATTGATGACAAAATAAAACTGATCAATTGATCAACTTAGTTACCACCAAGATTGTATATGTTGTCTGCTACTTTTCTTGGTTGTTGCATCTTTACTACTGATCTCATATATCTCCCTCTTTCATATATATCTCCCTTTTACTTTGTGTTGATCAGGTTTCTACATATTTCTTCCTCTTTGACATAAATGCCAAAGATGTAGCATCTTTATCATGCTAAATATAAGCTTTGGCTTCTTGATGTCTTCTCCCTCTATCACCATGCTTGTGACTAATTTGGAGTTTCTGCTCTTGCTGTCACCCTCTACATCATTCTTCGTATATTTCAATGATTTTTTCTTGTTAATGCAGGGCAGCATCCTTGTTGCTTTAAATTGCTTGAGTTAGGGGTATTACCCCCAACTTGCCTCTAAGATATTCACAAGCATCCTTGGGCAATGGTTTAATGAAGATATCTGTAGTTTGTTCCTTTGTGTGAATGTATTCCAACTTCACTTGTTTGTCTTCTACCAATTCTCTAACATAATGATACTTGATTGCAATATGCTTGATTTTTGCATGCATTACTAGATTTTTGGATATTTTTATAGCACTTGTATTATCACAATACAATATCATAGGTTTTGTTACCTCTTCTTTCATTCCTTTCAATAGATGTGTGAGCCACACAATATTTGTACAATTGACTACTGCTGCCACATACTCTAATTCTATAGTGGACTGGGATGTGCATGTGTGTTTCTTGCTAGTCCAAGTAACTAGCCTTTTACCTAAAAACAATGCATCTCCACTTGTACTTTTTTTGTCATCAATGTTGCCTCCCCAATTTTCATCTGTATATGCATTGAGTTCAAACTTTCCATTCTTTTTGTAGTATAGACCAAAGTTATCAGTTCCTTTAAGATATCTCATTATTCTTTTTACTACTATGAGATGATTTTCTTTGGGATTAGCAGAGAATCTAGCCACTATTCCAACTGCTAATGCTATGTCTGGTCTGCTATGTACAACATATTGTAGTTTTCCAATCATGGATCTATACATTGTTTGATTGACTTCAACTGATTCATCATTTTTGGATAGCTTATTTCCTATCGCCATTAGTGTACTGACTAGTTTGGACTCCTCCAATCCAAAAATTTTGAGTATTTCTTTGATATACTTTGATTGTGTCACAAATATACCATGTTTTAGTTGATTTACTTGCAATCCAACAAAAAATTTGATCTCTCCAAACATAGACATTTCAAACTCATGTTTCATCTTGTCAGCAAAGTCTTTGCAAAGCACTTCCTTTCCTCCAAACACTATGTCATCCATAAAAATTTTAGATACAATAATATCCTTACCTTCTTCTTATTTGATGTACATGTTGTTATCATCAGTTATTTCAAATCCTATTTGCACTAGATACTTGTGAAGTCTCTCATACCATGCTTTGGGTGCTTGTTTCATACCATAGAGTGCTTTATGTAATTTACAAACCATATCCCTATTGTTCTCATCAACAAATCCCTCTAGTTGTTCAATGTATACTTCTTCTTCTAGTATACCATTTAGAAAAGTAGACTTTACATCCATCTGATAGACTTTGAAATCTTTATATGCAGCATATGCAAGTAAAGTTCTTACTCCTTCCATTCTAGCAACAGGGGCGAATGTTTCCCCATAGTCTAGTCCTTCTTCTTGAGCATAAACCTTGCATAATAGTCTAGCTTTGTTTCTAGTAATCTCACCATTCTCATCTAGCTTGTTCCTGAATACCCACTTGGTGCCAATCACATTTTTGTCAACTGGTCTGGGAACCAAACTCCAAGTTTTGTTCTTTTTTATTTGATCAATTTCTTCTCCCATAGCTTTATACCAGTCATCATCCTGTAATGTACCATATACTATTTTAGGTTCAAATTTGCTAATTAGGCATAATTCATGTCTCAGTCTATTCCTTGTCATTGGTCTTGCATGTTTGTCACCAATTATCTGTTTAGCAAGGTGATGTCTTTTTACATATTTGGATAATCTTGGTTTCGTCCTTGTTTCCATGTTTGAACTTTCTGATTCAAAGTCACTATGTACTAAGTTGTCAGGTTGTTCTTCATCTATTTCATGTGTACTGCTTTCAGAATTAGATTGTGCATTTCTTTCATTCTGCAACTCGGCATTCACTGGTTGTGACTCAGCTGAAACTAAAATTTGTTGTTGAGTTTCAATTTGATTAACAGCATCCTCATCAACAATCATTGCTTCATGAGAATACACAAAGGTTCTATATTCATTCATTCTCTTTGGCTCTTCAGCTTGGACTTCTGTATGCTCATCAAAGTTTACATTTGCACTTTCCACAATTTTGTTAGTGTTAGTATTCAAACATTTATATGCCTTACTTCTAGTGGAGTAACCAAGAAATATGCCTTCATCACTTTTTGAATCAATTTTTCCATTTCTAGCATCTTTAAGGATAAAACACTTGCAACCAAACACTTTGAAATGTTTTACATTGGGTGAGTAACCATACCATAATTCAAAAGGTGTTGTATTTGTACCTTTATTGACTTGTACTCGGTTCAGTGTATGAATAGCTACACTTACAGCTTATCTCCAGTATTTTAGAGCAATAGTCTTTTCCATCATTAATGTTCTAGCACAGTCAATCACAGATCTATTTCTTCTTTCAGTAATTACATTCTGTGGGGGAGTTCTAGGAGCTGACGTTTGTCTTTTGATTCCTCTGTCATTACAAAATATCTCAAATTTTTTTGATGTGAATTCATCACCTCTGTCTGATCTCAAGCATTTCAAGCTTTTTCTTGTTTCCTTTTCAACTCTAGCCACATACCACTTAAACATTTGAAAGGCATCAGATTTTTGTCTTAAGAACATAACAGTCATCATCCTGGAATAGTCATCAACAAACAACATTATGTACTTATCTCCTCTATAGCTTTGTACTTCCATTGGACCACATAAGTCAGTATGAACTAACTCAAGTACTTCTTTAGATGTATAGTTTTTTCTTTTGAAACTTGACTTTGTCATCTTTCCTAGCTGACATTGTTTGCACATGGTATTATTAGGCTTCTTCAATTTTGGTAAACCTCTGACTTTCTTCATTTTACTAATATTGACCAAATTGTCAAAGTTGACATGACATAGCCTTTTGTGACATAACCATTCATAATCAAATTTTGCAACAAAACAAGAGACATCATCCATATCAAGGTAAAATAGATTACTCCTTGTTTGATCTCCTTTTCCTATCAATTTACCATCAGTATCATAGATTTTTGCAGTTTTGTTTCCAAAGTCTACTTTGCATCCTATATTGCCCAACTGTTAGACACTTAGCAAATTGTAGTTTAATCCTTCAAAATAGTATGTGTAGACACCTAAAAACCTTTAGAAAATAAAGTATTTTTGTTTTCTAAAAAATTTCTTATGACATCATCATTTATTAATTAATTAATTATTTAATTTATTTATTTATTTTTATGCCATTAAAACACTTTATCTTAATTAAAAATATTTAATTAAGGAATCCCTCCCAAAAATGTTTAAATCTTATTTAAACATTATTTTTTTATTTATTAATTATTTAATTAATAAATTGACCAAAAAATCCAAAATAAATAAAAGAATTATTTTTTGCCCAAAACTTGGCCAATTTCCTTAAGACCACTAACCTCTTCCAAAATCTTCTAATCCTTCTTTAATTTTAATTAAAGGCTAATCCCATCATATCCTACCCCTAATTCCAACTCAAAATATTTAATTAAGATTAAATATTAATCCTCATGTTTATTAAAAAAGTTTTAATAAATATCTCCTCAACCCAAACCCTTGAAATAAATAAAACTTTATTTATTTCCTAAAAATCTAATTTATCCTCATCCTAAGAAGTTCTAGACTCTTCTAGAAAGTCTTCATCCTCATCCTAAGAAGTTCTAGACTCTTCTAGAAAGTCTTCATCCTCATCCTAGGAAGTTCTAGACTATTCTAGAAAGTCTTTATCCTCATCCAAAGTCTAGACTCTTCTAGAAGATGTCTTTAAACCTAATCCTAATCCCCTCCTAACCTTGTCACATTCCCTAAACATGGGTTAAAACTTACTAACCCAAGCCAAAGTTAACAAATATCTCCTCCTTCACCCACTTTCATTAAATGCCATCCACTTGCCTATCCCTAAGCTAATCCTAAACCATCCTAATCCATCCTCTAATCATTTGCACAATCCTAAGCAAGCTTAAAACCCTCCTAATCAAGCCCAAGTCAAAATTGCTCTCATCTCCCTCAAAATATCTCAACCATAAAACTTTATGAAGCCCACTAGGCCATAAATGACTCTTCCTAGCCCTTTTATTGCTCTTACAAGTCATTATGAGGGTCTTTATGAAGATTTTATCCCTTGAGCCTCTTTTTTTGACTCATCCTTCCCCTTTCCTCCATCCTCTCACCTTGTGACATGTGTCACTCCCTGATTGATTGTAAGGAAGCACAATCCATGTGCTCTCTTCTCATGCAATCTGAGCCCTCCATGAACTTTTTCCCATCCTTGCATCTTAGCCCTCAATCCCTCAAGCCTCTTGCCTATAAATTGGATCCTTCCCCTTTGCAAAAGAACACAATCCATGAAGTAAAGTCATAATACCATTTTGAGAAGCCATTTTACATCAAAACCATACACTCACACCCAAATTTCAACTCCATTTGAAGTCATTTTTGAAGCATAAGCTTGAGCATACATCCTATCTATTTAGACAAAGCCACTCAACAAGAGAGCTTCTTATTGAGAGAGTCCATTAATGGCTCATATTCTCAATTGAGAGCTCATCTTAGTCTATCTTGAAGTTTATGAATTTTTTTTAATTTGTAGAAGCTTTATTTAAATTTGGTTTCTATTATCATAATAACATTTCTCATATACATTTTGGCACACCTGGTGGGAGCCTGCATGGGTCATCTTCATTAGCTTTTTTAGTCAAATTTTGTATGTCATTTGCTGATTTTGGCTAATTTTGCTTGTTTTTGTGATTGGTAAGATTGTATAAATTGGTTTTGTAGGTCCACATGAGCATGAAGAAGACAAAGGAACTCATAGTCTATCTCATAGTGTTTGCAGATTTTTCAAGCTTATAGGTGGACAAAGCACTTGGAATTCTTCTTCCTCTTCTTGTCTATATTCTTCTTATTCCATCTACTTCTTCTTCTTCTTCTTGTGGGAGATCTTGGCCATTTTTTTTTTAAAGAAGCAAAATCATACACACTTCTTTTTAGTGCTTAAAATGAACCCCCAAATCATACTTAAATCCATTAAAAAATTAAAAATTTGCAAAAAAAAAAAAAAAAATTTTAACAAGTGAAACTAAACCAATCCAATCATTTGCATCCTTGCAACATCAAGGTTTAAGATGCATTCATGCAAAGTTAAGAACACTTCATTTTTGGGAATTTAAAAAGAACTTCAAGTTTCCATTTCAAAAGGTTCAAAATCAACACTAAGTGCACACTAAAATCTAAATCAAACTCAAAGCATCAATCAAGGATAAAATGAACCTCATTTGCAAATATTATAAAGTTCTTTTAAAAATCTCATGAAAACTAAGAGTCTTAAATGGTTGCCAAAAATTGTCCTAAAAGTTTTGTTATTTGTTCCAAACAAATGTCTTATTGCAAAATCTTGAATGTTTCTTAGATTTTTCATGCATCAAAACAATCTAGGAATATCATTTTTGGGCTTAAAATATGCAAATTAGAACACAAAATTTTGAATGAAAACCAAATTCCAAAGAGTCATTTTCACTTTTGAGTCCAAAACAATCTTGAATGATCTAAGGTTTAAACAAAGCACTTCAAAGTTCTTAAAACAACACACAAAATCTCAATCTTGAATGCTCAAAGGAAAAAACATGAATGTTTAATCACTTGTCTTTGAATGCATGTTGCTAAACACACTCTTGAATGCCATGGATTAAAATCAAATTTTCCTTGAATGCATGATTAAAACAACAAATCCAATCTTGAATGCCAAGGATCAATTAACCATTGCAATATCAAACACTTCATTTGGATCTTCTAAAATTGAACAAAACAAATCTCTTTTCCACATGCAATTTAGGTAAAGTTTGATTTTTGGACATTTAAGAAACTTTGTTAAGTTAAATACAAATTTGCAAAAATCAATTTGAGTAGTTCCTTGGACTCACCTCTTTTCTAATCACCCATCAATTCAACCATTGGGTGCAATCTCAGCACCATTTATGGGGATGGGTCTACTTGAAAAAGGTGTTAAATGTTCCACAATCTAACTCACTCATTTGGTCTTTAAACGTTTTCTTTAACTTTATCAAAAATTTTAAATGATCAAAACTCTAGATTAAATCGATCACACTTCAAGTTTGGGCACTAAAATTGAACAACTATTGATGTGGAGGGCCTTCGAGTGCACACTTGACAAATCGAGTCTCACACATCTTTGCTTTGGGCTTAAAATAAAATCACACCAACTCTTGAATGCTTTAAAGGAAATTAATCGATACTTGACGTGGAGGGCCTCCGAGTGCGCGAGTTTGCTTTTGTTGACCCTAACTCTTCTTCTTGTTTGCATTCTTCAATCAATTTACTTTTGTTGGCACTTCAAGTTGAAATTGAACATTGTCTCTTAAACATGAGTGCTTGCAAAGTCTAGATTAGCACACATAAGAGTCAATTGGTAAAAGAACAAGCGTGTTTTTTTTAGCCCAAGGTCATCCAAGTCTTCTCTCCCCTTGTTGTCTTTCGAGGCCATCTTGGGTGCATAAGATTAGGATCCAAAACCTTGTTTCTTTTTAGGAGGCCTGCTTGGGGATTTCATCACCCCTTGGATGACCTCAACTCCCGTGTTCTGGCAGAGTATAAGAACCAGGAGGTGAATCAAAAGACACCTCTCTTGGGATCAAGATTTTTTCACTCAGGCTAAGCCTCAAGGAACTGTATACCCTTGAGAAGTGAAAGAGAAGAAGTGGGTTACCGCTCCTCTCGGCTGTGTGACATCTTTTTGGTTTCATCCATAGATTTGGGCCTCACGTACCTTGGGTATATCAAGGACTTCCTAACTAAACCAACTGTCATCCTTGTAGACAACCATCTAGGATGTTAATGTGCTTGAAGTGACTGATCAAAACATTTGTAGAACACACATACTCCTTGGTGCAATTATCACATTCTGGGAATCAAAACTTCTATTTGGTTGTTTCTATCTATTGCTTGGTCTTTACTTATTGAATGAATGTTTGCCAAACTTGGTCAATCCTAGCTTAAGGTACACTTAGCATAGTCATTGCCTATTCCAGAAGTTGAACAAGTTGAAGCAAAATAACCAAGGTCTCTCAAAGCCAAGCAGATTCAAGAATTCATGTCAGAGCAACCCAAACCCAAACAAAAGTTTCACAAAGTTAAACTCAAGCCATCTTAGGCATACCAAGAACTTTTAGCCAAGAGAAAAGAAATAACACCAAGCTCGTGAATTACCAAACTCCACAAAGTAGAGGACAAAGCTATTGATGAAGCACTTCAAGAGGCTTGGTTAGAGCACACCATCAAATTTAGCCAACATCCAGGAGTTAATCCTGCTTATACCTTACCAACTAGGCATGATTTCTATTATTAGACACCCTTGTTTCTCCACATCTTCTTGGATAAGCTTCACTTTAGAGTCATCTTTGTAGAAAAGCCAACCATCTTAGGCTATCCCCTTAAGCATTATTAGCTCATCCATCTCATTTAGGACCAAACCATCTAGCCAGCAATCCAAAATCTTCACATCCAAGCCTTCAAAAATTGTTGTCACCTTGCTAAAAGTTTGCCATTCCTAAAATCTTTCAAAACCACCAATCTCACCAAGGTTATCCCTTTGAAAAAGCTTTTTCTAGGGTAATCTAGCTTTGCCACTTGTTATCCCTCATCACCTTGAACTAAAGGTTGGGATCCACAAGTGGTCAATCTTGTGTTCTTCCTAAAGGATCATCAGTCTATCCTTAAGTTGACACAATCACCACCAAGCTTGCACATAGGAAAGCAGACCTTTTGTGGTTTGGCAACATATCTTTGAAGTTAGAATCCCCAACCCAATCCTCCTTAGGTTTTCTCATATAGCTTTTCCTCAACCTAGGAAATCATTTGCATAGAAAAGCCTTCCTCCCTTTTGCATCCACCAGCATTTGTTGCATCTCATCCCTAGGAGCATTTTTCATGCCACCCATCACTCGCTTAGCCAAGAAGAAAGAAACAATGGAGCCCAATCATTTGGATTGAACAGCCTCACCCCCCTTGAGCACTCAGCCATCCTTCAGCCCAGAGAAAGCTATGCCATCATCTACTGATATTGAAGCTTTCATGAACCAACCAGGAAATGCAGTATTGGTAAATGCCATTATAGACAAGAACAAAGAGACAATCATGGCTAATTTTCGAAGGGACAATGTAGGAACCTTTGAATTTGGAAGACCCCCTCCATTATCAGATCCATCTCACCTGTTGTTTGGGTAGTTGCCACCACCCATAGGCTCTTATAGTCCAAATTATCCTTAATATATGCCAAAAGAAGAGCCTCCAGCCAATCCATATGATCCAACAGACCCAAACATACCATCATCCAACCAAGTTGAAATCTCCATGCCACAAGCCAACCCAGCCACCACCACTCCATCCTTGGTTAATACCTCTCTGCTCCAAACCCCCTTTACCCAAAACACCTCACCGTTCACCCCCTTCACTATTGTTGTTGCTGCTCCCCAACCCAGCCTTCCAAATCCAACAATCTCCCGAATCAATGCTAGCATCTTTGGCCAACCTCAGCAATATACAACAGGGATGCCGCCCATGGGGCCAAGTAATCAACCTTTCATCACCCCTAGCTTGTTCACCACAACCCAAAGTATAATCCCATCATTTCCATTAGGTCTTGGAAGCTCAGTGCCATCAGCCACAAATCCACAAGCTACTACCCTCACTCCACAAAGCTATCAAACCCCACAGGCTACTACCAATGTTCTGCCTAGCTCTCAAGTGACCCAAGCTCCCACCACCACTCTACCAAGCTTACAAATCCAGCCACCAAGCTATCAAACCCCATCAATTCCATTTCCTAGCTTTCAATTCCCACCACCAACTAATCCATTACCTCCTATTACCAACTACTTTTCAATGCCACTTCTAGGAGGTAACCCACCAATCTAGCCAACCACCAATTATTTGCAAGTACCATCCCAAATGGGGGCGCAGCCCACATACCTTGGTCAAACCCCACAAGCCCCTCGATCCTTTCCCCAAGCTTCAAAACCATCTTATACCTTACCTCCACAAAGCCATTCATTTATCCCATAGCTAGCTTATGTTCCTCAATCCCAACCTCAAATCCCATATCAATAGCAAGCCTCGCAGCACATGCAGCAATATGTGCCACGTCCCCCTCAACAACCCATCATCCACCATGTAGCTTCCCAAACAATGTACAATCCCTATCAGCAAATCCCTCACAGCCATCCATATTGAGTGGCCCCATCTAGCACATACCTACCTCAAGGCACTCCTACATTGGGGGCACCCCAGCCATCACCTATCAATTCAGAATGGGAGCAAATGAAGACAGCTCTGAAAGCCATCCAAGAAGGGAATGATCCAAAGACATTCAAGTTTGAGAATGTGTGTCCTTACCCATTTTATAGAGCCATTACCATGACACCATTTCCCAAACACGTTGAGGTACCCAAATTTGACAAATTCAGAGGAAAAGGAGACCCTGTCACACATATCAAAGAATTTTACATGCACTGCCAGGATGTGGCATACAATGATGTCTTCCTCTTGCGCCTTTTTCCCAAAAGCTTGGTTGGACCAGCTCTTGAATGGTTTTACAGAATCCCCTATGGCACACTTAAAAACTTTGTTGAATTATCTGAGGCATTCGTAGCCCAATATGCCCATCTTGTTGAAACAGAGCTATCAATAGTTGACCTTGTCCACACTAAGCAAAAAGGTGGAGAAAGCCTTGTTGAATACCTGCAAAGATGGCAAACCCTTACCACCCACATATCCTGCACCTTGCCAGAGCGCCATGTGGTGAAAATGTTTATTGATAATGCCCATCCCAGCTTGCCTCACCACATGACCATGAACTATTTGCAGACCTATAAAGATATCAAAGAGAGAGGAATGATCCTTGAGAAAGGACTCATTAAAGATGGTGTGGTCAAGATTTACAAAGAGGCCAACCAAAATATATCACATTCCAATGACAAGTCTAGATATTGGAACAAAAACAAGCACGTTGCAACAGATGGCATCACTGACACCAGACATGTGAATATTGTTGGTCCTTCTCACAACCAGTCCAACCCACCATATCAACCAAAAAATCAACAAGCTATCAACTACCAACAGCAGAATAACCACAGCTATCAAAACCACAATCCAAGACCAAACTTTCAAGGGTCTAGCAATCAAGCTAATGCCATCAATGTAGCTGCAGGACAAAAGCCCAGATTCCAACCTACACCTAGAAACTATACACTCCTTGGTGAGCCATTGGATGTCATTTTTGAGAAATTAGTCAAGGAAAACCTCATCAAATTTTCTTTTACCCAGCAAATTGACCCAAGCCAATCCAAAGTTGCATGGTACAAAGACAATGAGTACTACAAATTTCATAGTGTAAAAGGTCACACTACCCTCAGATGCATGAAACTGAAAGACTATGTGCAGGACCTCATTGATCGGAAGGAAATCACTGTTGGTGCCCAAACCTCTCCCAATGCAGGATTATAGATCTATCAAAATTCTTTTCCTCCACACAACAACCAAAATCTTGGAAAAGCACCTATCCAAACCAACAACAACAACACCAACAATCGTCAGCCAAACCAACAGCATGGGAAGAACAATGACCACACTTCATCCTATATAGACTATGGTAGCCTTATAGGTTGTATATCCAAGAAAGAGCCTTATGTCAATGTTATCAATATCCAAGGACCAAACAATGAGTGTGCAGTCACCACTCAAAGAGCGCGATTTAACATTGCAGGCCCACCAGTTTCACCAGCACCATCTGCTCTGTCAAAAAGCCAGTATAATATCTTGGAACACCTTGGGAACATGCCAGCCCAAATCTCCATTTTAGACCTTCTTCGCACTAGTCATATGTACAAGAACATCCTTGACAGTGCTCTCATAGAATCTCGTGTCCCTTCTGATATCAATGCTACTAATTTTCGTAATCTTGTTGGACACCTTTCATCCTCATGTTCCCTATCTTTCAAACCCACCGACATACCCATGGTCGAGCCAGATCACACCCTTCCGCTTCGCATAGCCATCATGGTATCCAATTTTTCTGTGAAAAGAGTAATGATAGATAATGGATCAGCCTTGAATATTTACACCCTAAAATTCATAAAACAAGCTAGGTATACTAAGGCAGATATCATCAGTGAGGTTATCACCATCAAAGCTTATGACAACTTGGAAAGAATCGCAGAAGGAACTATTTTGCTGCCAATCAAGGTTGGGCCAGTCATCCAAGAAACACTCTGCCATGTTATTGATCTAAACCTACCATTCAACATCCTCCTCGATCACCCATGGATTCATGCCATGAAAGCTGTTCCATCCACTTACCATCAGTGCGTCAAATTTTCACATCAAGGCACTAAGGTAACCATCCATGTCAATCCAGAACCCTTTTATTATTGCAATGCAGTTGAAGCTTCATATACAAACCATTTCCCTGGAATTGATATCGGCACATCCATTGCCAGCTCATCCCACACTTGTAATGACCCAGAAACCATCCTCGCCTCTACCCTGTCTACCGTGAAGATCAATAACAAGGGCTGAGGAGAGTATAGTCTGTCGAATGCATTTGTTGTTGGGGCACTCCCACTTGATCCGCATGCCCATGGATGACCAACATATCAAAAAGCTAAGGAGATTCCACCTCCTCGATACAAATAGTTTGGCCCAACAACCTTTGTATCCTCAAAAATTCCTCTTCATGAGGAGCTCACTCCAGATATCAACAATTGGTTACATAAGGATGCACCTCAAAGGAATCAGGCATGCCTTGATCACTTCAGCCAGAAGTATCCTGAAGAACATAATCTCATCACTAAAAAATTGAACTATCAAGGTGGTGGTCTATGACTAGAAGAAAGAGGCATGCAGTGCCCCATCGACGCACATAAGTGGGAATCAAAGTCAGGTCTTGGCTTTGGCATACCGACAACTGAGTGCACCAATATGGATGGTCACACTTTTTTAAACATTCATCACGACCTTGTCAAAATCGAAGACATTCCTAAGAAAGTTGAAAAGAGAGCCTACGATGATATCCTAGACCAAATCTCCCTCGGAGACTCTATTCTCCAAGAACTATCCATCCACCTCATTGACCTACCACTCGCCCATCCACAACTCATAGATTGGGACCAACCAAGCATCATACACATTGATGAGTTCACATCAGAGGAAGTGCTTCTGAGATTCATGGGAGCTGAAACACCTCACAAGAAAACAAAGCTAGATTCTACCTATATCTACAATCTAGATCCCAAGGGGTATTTTGGAGAAAATCCCCAACCTAGTTTCGATACACCCAAAATTGGAACTAAGGTGAATCTGAGACTAGCTAAGGTAGCGAAGAGAACCCCTCAGCAAGAACATCCAGAGCCACAAGCAGAACATGAGGATTTAGCATTACCTCCTCAAGATAATCGACCAGAGATATCTTCTATTCTAATTGAGGATACTAGGGAAGTCAACATCGATTCTTCAGAGATCCCTAGGCTTGTTCACATTGCTGCATCCCTATCACAAGACCAAGTTGATCTCCTCTTTGAGGTCTTCAGAGAGAACATTGACCAATTTGCATGGTCATTGATGAGGAGAGCACAAAACAAACTTCAATCTGTATCTCTTCCTTAATTTCTTTCTTTAAACAACAAAATAAAGGCTCATGATCCATTATCATTCTGAAACAAATAATTTGAAACATGTAACAAAAACAATTGTCACTCAATGCTATATCATAACTCTACAACAACAAACTACAAGACATCCAACCATGAAAGCTACAGAGAGGACGACGCGATGGGAAACAAAAACACAAGATAAAAGAAACTGTTATAATAACATAACAATTATTACATTTTGCATGGTTATCTGGCTGCTGCCAGAGACCCCAGAGCCCCCATTATTTAAGCTTATCCCTTCCAACTATCAGTTACATTTATGATTATTTGGCGGTTCTTTAAGAACCATTGCATGCTTACATTTTTTGTATAACAATATATAAATAATGATCAGAATTAAATATTTCATGGGTGTCACTGCACCATACTCCCCAGCTTCAAAATTTCCATTTTTCTATGGAAATGTCTTCACTTGATCGATGCCTCTATTGCTTCCATTCTTTACCAATTTCAATTGTGACTCTTCACAAACTGACTCCCATCAATGGAGTTCAACTGGTTGCCGTCAAGGTGCTTCTCCCATTCTACTATCCACTCCTCCATGCTGCTCACAAACACCAACACTTTGTCCCTCACTTGGGAGTCCCTCTTTCCTCTCTCCCCAAGACTTTTGGCGACATACAAAGGACCATCTTCTCTAGCCCTAGACCATCTCCTATGGCCTTCACCTGGTAGACCTCCTATCCACCCATCTGCAGCATGTGAACTAGCACCTCCAACCACAAAAACCTCACTAACAATAATCATATACCCAACTCTGCCTGGTGTAGATTTCCTTCTACACACTCAAAATCTTCTGAGCTCTAATACCAATCTGATGAGGAGAGCACAAAACAAACTTCAATCTGTATCTCTTCCTTAATTTCTTTCTTTAAACAACAAAATAAAGGCTCATGATCCATTATCATTCTGAAACAAATAATTTGAAACATGTAACAAAAACAACTATCACTCAATGCTATATCATAACTCTGCAACAACAAACTACAAGACATCCAACCATGAAAGCTACAGAGAGGATGACGCGATGGGAAACAAAAACACAAGATAAAAGAAATGGTTATAATAACAAAACAATTATTACATTTTGCATGGCTATCTGGCTGCCGCCAGAGAGCCCAGAGCCCCCATTATTTAAGCTTACCCCTTCCAACTATCGATCACCCCCTCTAATTGAATAATCTTGTCTATATAAAGACAATTGTAATAGTTACAAAACTGTATGTTTTTTGTTTCAGTTACATATTAATTATCCAACTATCGGTTACATTTATGATTATTTGGCGTTTCTTTAAGAACCATTGCATGCTTACATTTTTTGCATAATAATAGATAAATAATGATCAGAATTAAATATTTCATGGGTGTCGCTGCATCAGTCATATCAGGACATGCCAGGGCTTGATCCAAAGCTTGTAGTTCATCATCTTGCAGTCAATCCACAGATCAAGCCCATCAAACAAAAGCTTAGAAAAATGCACCCCAAGGTGGCATTATTGATCAAAGTTGAATTAGAAAGAATGTTAGCTGCTAAGGTTATCCAACCTATCGACTACTCAGAGTGGATCTCCAACATGGTCCCTGTCACTAAACCCCTTGGTGACATCAGAATCTGCAATTATTTTGGAGATCTTAACAAAGCTTGTCCAAAAGATGATTTTCCTTTGCCCAACATAGATATGATTGTAGATCTTACAGCTGGACATGAAATTTTGTCCCTCATGGATGGATTTTCTAGGTATAATCAAATCAAGATTGCAGAAGAGGATCAGCATAAGACAGCATTCACTACCCCTTGGGGAACCTTTTGCTACAACATGATGCCTTTTGGCCTAAAGAATTTTGGGGCTACCTATCAAAGAGTTATGACAGCCATTTTTCATGATCTCATCCATAGCATTTTGGAGGATTATGTGGATGATATCTTGGTCAAGTCTCATACCTTCATGGATCATCTCGTTGACCTGGAGAAAGTCTTTGATAGGTTAGCCAAATATCATCTCATGTTGAATCCCAAGAAATGTGTCTTTGGGGTCACATCTGGCAAGCTTCTAGGCTTTATAGTTTCTAAACGAGGTATAGAGATTGACCCCAAGAAGGTCAAGGCTATCTTAGACATGCCTCCTCCCCAAACACTATGACAACTTTGTTCTCTTCAGAGAAAGCTTCAATCTGTTCGGTGCTTCATCTCCCAGCTTGCAGATAAGTGTACCCCATTTTCACATTTACTGAAGAAGGATGAGAACTTCAAGTGGGATCCTTTATGTCAGCGCAGCTTCAACCATCTCAAGTAGTATCTCATCAATCCCCCTATCTTGGTTCCACCAGTTCCTGGTCATCCCCTGATTTTGTACATATCAGCAACACCTACTGCTCTAGGGGCACTTCTAGCACAGCTCGATGACTATAGCAGAGAAAGAGCCATCTACTACATCAGTAGAACCCTAGTTGGTTATGAACTCAATTACACTCCTATGGAAAAAGCTTGTTTGGCAGTTGCTTTCTCAACTCAAAAGCTTCACCATTACATGCTAAGTCATACCATCCAACTAGTCTCCAAGATTGACCCTCTCAAGTATATGCTCTCCAGAACAGCACTTATAGGCCGTTTGGCCAAATGGGTTATGCTCCTTAGTGAATTTGACATCCAGTATGTGGACAGAAAGGCAATCAAAGGGCAAGCTATAGCAGATCACCTAGCTGATGCACCTCTAATAGATGCTTATCCATTGATAATAGAATTTCCAGATGAGCATATCTGTCTAATTGAAGAACAACCCCCATGGAAACTTTATTTTGATGGCTTATACACATCTCATCAATCAGGGGCAGGAATATTGTTGGTCACACCTCAAGGAGATTACATTCCAAAAGCCTTCAAGCTACAATTCCCTAGCACCAACAATATAGCTGAATATGAGGCCCTCATAGCAGGATTAAAGATAGCTACAGAATGGAACATTACTGAGCTACAAATCTTTTGCGATTCTCAGCTCATCATCAAGCAAGCCCTAAATGAATATCAAACCAAAGATGAAAATCTATTAACCTACAAAGAGCTATTTGATCAGCTAACCTAGCATTTTACAAGGCTTCAGTTTACACAAGTGCCTCGAATACAGAACAAAGCAGCAGATGCTATGGCTACTATAGGCTCGCTCTTGAAAATTCCCCGAGCAGCTACACAGTATGAGTTTTTAGTGGAGCAGCTCCTCACACCCTCCTATGCGAATGAGGATTCAAACTGTGTTTGTATCTTGGTTGGTCCCCAATCCCCTTGGTACCATGAAATTCACGCTTACCTTAATGATGGTATCATATCCCCTCACCTCACACGTACCCAATGCCAGAACCTCATCCAAAAATCATCTCGCTATGTTATCATAGCCAATACCCTATATCGTTGAGGTTATCACGATACTCTCTCTCGATGTTTAGACCAAAATGAGGTAGCGATGGTGTTAAAGGAAGTACACTCTGGACTTTGCGGTGCCCACATGAGTGGTATTGTCCTAGCATGACAAATCCTTAGAGGAGGCTATTATTGGCCTACCATTGAAGAAGACTCCTGTGACTTTTTCAAAAAGTGTCTCCCATGTCAACAGCATGCAAATCTTGTGCAAGCTCCAGCACAGGATCTACAGCCTATTGCACCACCTTGGTCTTTCTCTTGTTGGGGCCTTGATCTAGTTGGAACTATCACACCCCTCTCATCTGATGGACATAAATGGATAATAATAGCTACAGACTATTTCACTAAATTGGTGGAAGCAGTCCCCCTAGTCTCAGCTACAAGAGTTCAGGTCTCCAAGTTCATCTTATGCCACATTGTTTGTCGCTTCGACATCCCATCCACCATCTTCACCGACCACGGAGGTAACTTTGAAAATCTCAACATGGAAGAATTATGCACTTCCCTCTACATCCATCACCACTTTTCTAGCCCATATTTCCCACAAGGTAACAGCCAGGCAGAGGCAACTAACAAAATCCTCCTCAAAATCCTAAAGAAAGTTGTCAATAATTCTGTCTGTGATTGGCACCTACAAATAAATCCAGCCCTATGGGCCTATCGAACTTCCTTCCATACATCCATAGGCACAACTCCATACTCCCTAGTCTATGGTGCTGAAGCAGTACTACCTATAGAGGTTGAACTTCCCTCCTTGCACATATCTTTGCAAGGGAAAATATCAGATGAAGAATAGAGAGTAGCTCGGCTCACCCAGCTAGATCTCTTAGACGAGAAGCAACAACAAGCCTATGATCATCTCACAGTCTATCAAACTCATCTCAAAATGAATTTCAACAAGAAGGTGCTTCCATGACACTTTCAACTAGGTGACATGGTCCTCAAAGAAAATATGAAAGTCCAAGCAGATCGAGAAAAGAAAGGCAAGTTTGAACCTACATGGCTTGGTCCTTATGTTGTCACTGCTTCCTTTGGCTCTGGAGCCTATCAGCTATCTACACCGGAAGGATAACTCTTGAATGATCCTACTAACATCATTAATATCAAGAAGTTCTATGCTTGAAGATCCTTGGTATACCCAACTTTTGAAAAATACAGAAAAAAAAAATAGTAAAGAGAAATAAGCGTCCAATGGTGAAAACTTGGCAATTCAAGCACCTTGGATAGGTACCTTGGTGAAAATCTAGTAATTCAGGCACCTTGTGTACTAAGACTAATCCATTATCTATTACTATCCTATCCCTCATCCATTCACCCACCATCCCATTAAATACCTGCTTGTTCCCTTGGTGTTCCAACCAAATATCCAAAATCTAATGGAGCTTGTAAATACCTCCTGTACAGCTTGTAAAATCTTGTACCTCAGCTTGTAAAATCTTGTACCAAAGCTTATATTATACCTTGTAAATCTTGTACCATACCTTGTATAGCTGGATCTTGTCTAAAGTTTGTACCATATTCCGGCCTATAAATAATCTTGTATCCTAGCTTGTATACTATCACATGCACACACAAAACCCCATTTTCACTTAAGCTTTTTGCAAACCATCTACCTATCCACCTATCACCTATTATAGACATCCCATCCTTCACAAACATTTCCATCTCACAAAAACCAAAACATGAACAAACTTGTACATTTGTAACATATCTTGGTCCATCAGCTTGTACATCCTCTTTAGCTTAGTACCATTGTATCTATCCAGCGTTCGTGTCAATTCATCCTTGATCAGCATCTTGCACCCATCGCACATCTTGGTTAGCTATTCCAATGCATCCTTTAGCTAGATTTCCTGTCACCAAAGTGTTATCTTTCTTAGTTCAACTTGCCAGACACATCACTCATCCAAATCCACCAGCTTAGGTGCTCTCTGATAGGTCCTTGCAAGATATAACTTTCCTCATGTCTAATCTTGATCTGTTAGTACCTCGTCCTACCCATCTCGTTGGCAAACGGTTCCCTTTTGGATTTTTGCTTTCTTTTGATTTGGACTCTTCCTTGTTGGGTCTTGAAATATCTTTTCCAAGCAATCTCCTTGTTCCCTCCTCAAGGTTGCCATGATCTTCCATATCATGGTATACTACGAATGGGGCAATCAGAGCGTAAGGTCTTGATCATGTCTTTTGCTTGTTTTCTTTTCTGCTTGTGGGTTACCCAGTGTCATTTCCATATTGCTTCCTCTGGGATTCATGTGTGATACTGGGGCAATCCTTGCGTATTTGTTTTGAGTCAGTTCGTCAGTCCTCTGGATGGTTGGTGACACGGCCTTGATGTTCTTGATAACCTTGAAAATTAACCAACAGTCCTATAGCAAATCTAGTGCTCAACTACATGGTGGTACTTCTCTTTGAAGTATCCCCCGGCTCAAAAAGCTTCAATAGTTTTCCTTCATCTATTATCCCCCATCCATATCCAGCATTCGTCTCTCCTACCCCAGCTTATGCATCAGTATCTCTTTGAATCACTCTTCACCTTTAGCTTTAGGGATCCATAATCCTAGTCTTAGGGATCCACCAATCCAAATCAATCCACCAAGCCTCATCTTTTGAGATCCACAATCCTAGTCCTAGGGATCTCCGAAACCCATCTTCCACCAATCTGACTCTTTGAAATCCTATTGCATCAGCTTTTTAATCCCCTCATCCATCTCCCCATCCTAGATTCCTTTCATAGCACTCCGCTTCTTCATCCTCTGCAATCCCTGAGAACTTAAGCTTGCTTCCTCTTGTGCCTCTAATTCTCCTTTTATCATTCTCCCATAGTGAGAGTTTGAGCTAACTAAACCTCTTCTCTTAAGCCAATCTGAGTCTTCTTGCTCATCTTAGATTCTTGTACTTTTCAAGAAGTCGTCGAGCCTTGCTTTCTCTCCCCGCCACCTTCTTGAGGGGGCATCTTGCAGTCCATTCTCTCCTCTTCTGCTCTAGCCTTGGGCATCTTATTTTCTTATCTTTGATGCCATGCCACTTGCGGCATCACATCAAAGAGGGTCAAAATGTAGACACCTAAAAACCTTTAGAAAATAAAATATTTTTATTTTCTAAAAAAATTATGATGACATCATCATTTATTTATTTATTTATTTATTTATTTATTTATTTATTTATTTATTTATTTATTTATTTATTTATTTATTTTTATGTCATTAAATCCCTTTATCTTAATTAAAAATATTTAATTAAGGAATCCCTCCCAAAAATGTTTAAATCTTATTTAAACATTATTTCCTTATTTATTGATTATTTAATTAATAAATTGACTAAAAAACTCAAAATAAATATTTAAAAAAATTTTTGCCTAAAACTTGGCCAATTTCCTTAAGACCACTAACCTCTTCCAAAATCTTCTAATCCTTCTTTAATTTTAATTAAAGGCTAATCCCATCATTTCTTGCCCCTAATCCCAACTCAAAATATTTAATTAAGATTAAATATTAATCCTCATGTTTATTAGAAAAGTTTTAATAAATATCTCCTCAACCCAAACCCTTGAAATAAATAAAACTTTATTTATTTCCTAAAAATCTAATTTATCCTCATTCTAAGAAGTTCTAGACTCTTCTAGAAAGTCTTCATCCTCATCCTAGGAAGTTCTAGACTATTCCAGAAAGTCTTTATCCTCATCCAAAGTCTAGACTCTTCTAGAAGATGTCTTTAAACCTAATCCTAATCCCCTCCTAACCTTGTCACATTCCCTAAACATGGGTTAAAACTTACTAACCCAAGCCAAAGTTAACAAATATCTCCTCCTTCACCCACCCTCATTAAATGCCATCCACTTGCCTATCCCTAAGCTAATCCTAAACCATCCTAATCCATCCTCTAATCATTTGCACAATCCTAAGCAAGCTTAAAACCATCCTAATCAAGCCCAAGTCAAAATTTCTCTCATCTCCCTCAAAATATCTCAACCATAAAATTTTATGAAGCCCACTAGCCCATAAATGACTCTTCCAAGCCCTTTTATTGCTCTTACAAGTCATTATGAGGGTCTTTATGAAGATTTTATCCCTTGAGCCTCTTTTTTTGACTCATCCTTCCCCTTTCCTCCATCCTCTCACCTTGTGACATGTGTCACTCCCTGATTGGTTGTAAGGAAGCACAATCCATGTGCTCTCTTCTCATGCAATCTGAGCCCTCCATGAGCTTTTTCCCATCCTTGCATCTTAGCCCTCAATCCCTCAAGCCTCTTGCCTATAAATTGGATCCTTCCCCTTTGCAAAATAACACAATCCATGAAGTAAAGTCATAATGCCATTTTGAGAAGCCATTTTACATCAAAACCATACACTCACACCCAAATTCCAACTCCATTTGAAGCCATTTTTGAAGCATAAGCTTGAGCATACATCCTATCTATTTAGACAAAGCCACTCAACAAGAGAGCTTCTTATTGAGAGAGTCCATGAATGGCTCATATTCTCAATTGAGAGCTCATCTTAGTATATCTTGAAGTTTATGAATTTTTTTTAGTTTGTAGAAGCTTTATTTAAATTTGGTTTCTATTAGCATACTAACATTGCTCATATACAGTATGCATTATCGCATGAAATTTGTTTTGTAAGCTTAATGGAACCTTTTCCTTTTATTTGACATGGAGCATCATTACCAAATCTAACACTATTTTCATCATACTAAGTAAAGTTAACAAACTTACTTTTGTCTCCTATCATGTGATGTGAGCATCCACTGTCTATGATCCATCTGTCATTCTTGTTCATACATGTTACCAGTGTTGTAGGCTCTTCTTCATCAGATTGGTCCTTCATGGCTACATAAACAACTTCATCATCATTATCATTAGAATTTTCTTCAACAATATAACACTTCTTGCCTTTGTCTTTGTAATCTCTCTTTTCATCATCTCTTCTGAATTTGCATTTGTTGCCTTCCTTGTAATCATTTTTCTGTGTACATCTGGCAGCAATATGTCCTACTTCATTACAATTGAAACAAATGATAGGCATCTTACCTTTCAATTTTCCTTTGCCTCTGTGAAATCTTCTAGCTAGCAAAGCTTCCAATTGTTCCACATCTTCCTCATCAATGCTACTGTCACTGGATACATATTTCATCTTTCTTCCCTTTTTTGATTTTACCTTTTTAGCATCTTTCAGTGATAGCTTGGCCTTGAAAGTAGATTCAACATTCTCAGCTCCATAGTTGTCAAAGTTAGATAACTCAAATGCAGTGAGTCTACCCACTATACCTTCAAAACTTAGATTGTTTCTTGGTACACATCTTAGTTCTTGTATTGCAGATACTCTAATAGCATAGATAAGGAGCAAGGTTCTTAAGAACTTATTATTAACAGTATCTTCATCCAATTGACCATTCAAACATCTTATTGCACTTACCACTTCCTTTATTCTTGCACCATACTGAGTAGCATTCTCATTTTCCTCCATTTTCATATCATCAAACTTTCCTCTAAGGCTTTCTCTTTTTTCTCTTTGGACATTTTGATCTCCTCCATACATGTCTGGTAGAGCTTTCCACATTTTAAATGTAGTGTCACATCCTTTGATATCATCAAATTCAGCATAGTTGAGTGTAGAGGCAATCTCCAGCATTGTTTGATTGTGTTCCTGTTTATTTTTCATATCTTCTGTAGTAAGAGTACCAGTTGGATCAACATGTTCAGTAACAATTGAATTTTGGGCATAATCTCCTATAGATCCAAGATGTAGCTCCATCAAACTTTTCCATGCAACAAAGTTGTCTTTGTTGAGCTTGGGGACTTCTCTCTTAGGCATTTTGATCTTTCCTACGTATAGTCCCTTTAAACTGAAACAACAGTTTGGCTCTAATACCAATTGTTAGAATTCTTTAGAATAACTGAGAGGGGGGGGCAGAATCAGTTATTCAAGGTCCAAAAGCCCTAATAATATTTTTTCAAAACTTATAATGAATCCATACACTTTTCATCCATCCAAACTTAAATCAACCATCTTAGCAAGTTATAGCAAATCAACATGCAGCAATAAAACATGCAAGATTAACACATGACACAATGATCTATGTGGAAACCCGATTTGGGAAAAACCACCAGTAACATGCTACTTGATTTTCACTCTTCTAAAGTGATGCCCTATTAAAAGCCTGCCCTGTTAAAGGCTTACAACACACTATTAAATGTGACCTTGTTAGAGGATTTCACCAAATTGTTAGGAATGGGCCTGATCAAAGGACTTTAGAACATTCACTTGGAATGTCACCCTGTTAAAGGATTTACCTCATGGCTATTAAACTAACCTAAGTCCATAAGATTTAAACTATCTATTACAATTTCTAGAGAGTAACAATAATGGATTGTTGATCTGATACAACTTACAACATACTTTGCAGATTTCAGATCACTCTTCAGTTCTATCCTTTTGTTTGGCTTTAATCACTTTAGCTCTGATAGCTTGTCTTCCTCTCAAGCTTCGTTTCCTTGAGTCTTCTTACTTATCATGCCAATGCAATCATCCTTGTGGTCATTTATCCAAACAGAGTTTATGTGCTTTCTTCTCTTTAGCACCTTCTTCAACACTTCATGCTTTTATGCTTGACCACCTTCTCTTCTTTTTTCTTCATGACCTTATGACTCTTTAAATAGAAATTTGGTTTGCCTTTTTTCTCAATTTTCACTCTCCAATTTTAGGGTTTGAAATGGATTAGGTAGGATACAATGTATCTACCATATATCATGCTCTTATCTAGAAACTTCATCTAGACTCCAGTTGTAACCTCCTAAAATGCTCTACATGGTGTTTTGTGCCACCAACTCATCATTCTTATCTTTCATTTAATTCACAAATTTCTAGATAACAATCTTGTTGGCTTAGATCTGGCGAATCTTCAATTTTTAAAATAATGTAGCAACTCAACATTATTGATTTATTGATGCTCAAAATCTCTGTGTTACTTGGCACTATTGGTTTTCTGATGCTCGGCATCTATTTCTACTTGGCACTTGTATTGCAGTAATATTTTTTAGTAATTCAACGTTTGGTATTTGGATCGAAGGTTTTTAACCTAGTCTACAAGGTCTAACACTAATTGGTTCAGTTGATAGGATAGAGGAAAGAACAAAGAAAAGAAGAAGATAACAGTAAATTACTTATTTGAGCAGTGAGCTCTTCTTGTAGTTGAAATTTCATGTTTGGGCAACGGGCTCTTCTTGTATACATTATATCACAACTCCTAATAGGGTTGGAATCTCCTAATAGGGATTCAAAATCACCTAACAATGACTCATTATACTAAATGTTGTAATTGACTCCTAACAGAGTCCATCCTCTAACAAGGAATATTTATATTAGTATATCATCTTGTGGGCACCATTCCTACTAGGGTTTTCCCTCTGATCAAGGGTTTTCCTAGTCAACATATCTGGTGTAATTGTTTATGTGCACTTTATTATGGTTGTTGTTTACTTTGGTTGAATGGTTAAGTTTGTTTAATGAAGATAAATGTTTTAATTATTGGATAACTGATTCACACCCCCCCCCCCCCCCCCAATTATCTTGATGGACTATTGTTTCTAACAATTAGTATCAAAGCATCAGGTCCTTGAAGATAAAGTTTAACAACTTTGAGAGATCCATGGAAAACATGTTTAGGAAAGATAGTCTGAAGTTTAATGGAACAAACTATAACAACTAGAAAGAAAAAATGAAGACAAATTTGTTGTGTATGGGTATGGGATATTGGATCTTGACAAAATTAGTGAAGACACTCATTGAGGAAAAGGATTTGGAAATTTTCACCAAAGAAAAAAGAGATTTTTTCATGTGTGACATGAGAGCTAGAGAAACACTATTGATTGCACTACCTAAAATTGAGTACAATCAAGTAATATCACTTGCTACTTCACATTTGATTTCAATAGCTTTGGAAAATGTATTTGAAGGTTATGCACATCCTAAGAAGTTGAGGCTAAAAAGTTGGATTTGTGCATTTCAAGATGCTAAAATTAAGAAAGATAAATCTATAAGAACATATATAGGCAAGATATCAGAAATTACTATAGGTATTAAAGCTCAATGAGGGCCCAAAGAAGATGATGAGGTTATATGAAAGATCTTGAAGAATATAAGACCACCATTTAAGTCAGTAGTTCAAATGATATAGTTGTTGATATCATATACCAAAGATTTCACAAAAGAGACATTGCTTGGAAGACTTGAAGTAGTTGAGAATAAACTGAGATAGTCCAAAGAATTGACCAGAATAGAGATAGCTTTTAGTGCCTTGAATATTCGACCTAACTTATCAAGAAGAACAAATTCTAGAGGAGATTTTGCTAAATTGAAGAAGTGGCCCTTCTAGTAAGAAGAGAAAAAGGAGGTAATAAAATCTTTAAATGTTGGACATGTGATAAATATGGTCATTATGCGTCTAAGTTTCCTAAAAGGGAGAAAAAGTATAAGGGAAATCATAAGCCTAGAAAAGATAGAGAATGTTTATATGCAAATAAAGATAATGATTCTAATGAACAAGCATTAAGTGCTAGTGATGATGAAATCATATTTGTGGCAATTAAAGAAGAAATTTCAGAAAAGGTAGCTTTACTATCACAAGTTGAGAAGAAATCTAATTGGATAATTGATAGTGGTTGTTCACATCATATGACTAGTGACATTAACAAGTTTGTTGACTTCAAAAGTTAGGATGGAGGAATTTTTAGAGTTGGAAATAGTGCAGCATGTTGAGTAAAAGGAATTAGATCTATAACTATTGATGGTAAACCTAATACTGAGGATGTATACTTTTTTTATGGTTCTATCAATTGCAGCTCACAGAAAAGATATGAATGATTAAAGATAAGGATGGAAAGGTAATTGGAATAGGAACCAGATCTAGAGGTAATGTATTTTAGTTGAATCCTACTTTAATGACATGTTTGGTTGCAAAGGTAGATGATAGTTGGTTATGGCATAAGATATTTTGTTATATAAACTTTGGTAGTATTGAGAGGACTAGTAGAGTGTTTGTTGTTAGAGATTTTCCAAAGATTGTTAAGCTTACTAACACAATTTGCAAGGAATGTATTTTGGCAAAGCATAACAGAACTTCTTTTCCCAACAAGAAGTTTACCACTATAGAAAAGTTGGAGATTGTACACACAGATCTTAATGGTCATAAAAAGACTAAAGGATTATATGGTGAAAGGCATTTTATGATTCTAGTTGATGATTTTTCTAGAATGATATGGGTTACATTTCTTAAAGAGAAATCTGAGACATTTGACAAGTTTAAGATATTCAAGAATAGAGTTGAGAATGAATCTAGTATGAATATTAAATGTTTAAGATTAGATAGAGGAGGAGAATTTACTTTGAATGATTTTAACATGTTTTGTGAAGAAAATTGAATCAAAAGATAGCTATTAGCTCCAAGAACCCCTAAACAGAATGGCATTGCAGAGAAAAGGAATAAGTTAGTTACAAAAGCTGCAAGAGCTATGATAGCAAAAAATGATTTATCCAAGACATTTTGGAGAGAAGCTATTAATACAGTAGTCTACACTATGAACAGAGTACAAGTTAGAAAGGACACAAACAAGACACCTTGTAAATTATGATTTGATCACTCACCTATAGTTAAGTATTTTAAAATATTTGGAAGTAAGTATTACATAAAGAGAGATGATGACATTGGTAAGTTTGATGCTAGAAGTAATGAAGGTATGTTTCTTAGATATTCATTAAAAAGCAAGGCTTACTGATGTTATAATTAGAGAACTAAGACTATTATGGAATGTGCAATGTGAGAATTGATGAGAAATTTAGAATACAAGAGAGAATAGTTTATTACAATTCAAATGATTATGTTGTTACTAACCCAAGGAATGATGAGGTATTTCCTGAGACTAAAAATGATTTGCAGAATGAAAGAGAGCCAAGGTAGGAATAAAGCTTGAAACCTTTAGTAGAGCCAAGAGTTGAGATAGTAATTCCTACTTCAAGAAAGAATATGATAAAGAATCACCCATCCAAACAAATCATCTAAAGAAAAGAAAAAGGTATGGTGACAAGAAGCAGAGGAAATGAAGAGTTATGCGTGATATCTCAAGTTGAGCCTAAGAATGTAGATGAAGCATGTAAAGATGACTATTGGAAGAAAGCTATGAAAGAGGAATTAGATTAGATAGAAAAGAATGAGACATGGGAATTGGTCCCCAAACTAGCAAAAAAGAATGTGATAAGAACTAAATGGGTATTCAAAAACAAGTTGAATGAGCAAGGAGAAGTGGTAAGAAAAAATGCAAGATTTGTATGTAAAGGTTACTCATAGCAAGAAGGAATAGATTATGAGGAGACTTATGCTCTAGTGGCTAGAATAGAAGTAGTAAGATTATTCTTAGCCTATGTAGCACAAAATAAATTCAAAGTATATCAAATGGATGTTAAGTCAGCATTTCTAAATGGAGAACTTGAAGAAGAGGTATACATTGAGTAGCCTAAAGGATATCTTTTGATAGATGATAAGGACATAGTATGTAGATTAAGGAAAGAATTGTATGTATTAAAGCAAGCACCCAAAACCTGGTATGCAAGATTGGACATGCATTTGACAAAGCTTGGATATAGTAAAGGTATGGCAAACACTAATCTTTATTGGAAAGAAACTAATGATGGTTTGATGATTTTTGTAATATTTGTTGATGATATTATATTTGGAGGAAATGATGAGGAAAGTGAGAAGTTTGCAAAAGAAATGAAGAAAGAATTTGAAATGAGTATGATAGGAGAAATGAAATACTTCCTAGGATTATAGATTGTACAGAATAAAGAAGGAATATTTATTTCTTAGACTAAGTACTTGAAGGATTTATTGAAAATGTTTGTTGTGGAAGCATGTAAACCCATTGGAACACCTATGGTAACTTGACACAAGTTATCTACGAAGGATGAGATACCTACTATTGAGAAGAAGAAGTATAGATCTGTGATTGGAGGATTGCAATATCTGACTCACACAAGGTTAGATATAGCAAATGCAATTGGAATTATTGCAAGATTAGGCTGATCCCAGAGAAGCACATTATGTAGCAGTGAAAAGGATATCTAGACATCTAAAGGGAACATCTAAGTTTGGATTATGGTATGATAGATCTAATAATTTTACTCTAAGTGCTTATACTAATGTAGATTGGGCAAGTAGTATGGATGATAAAAAGAGCACTAGTGGAGGAGATTTCTTTCTTGGAGGAAGATTGGTTTCTTGGTTAAGAAAGAAGCAAGATTGTACATCTCAAATTATAGCAAAAGTAGAGTATGTTGCAATAGAAAATAATGGCAATCAAGTCATTTGGATGAAGCATTTGCTAAAGAATATAAGGATAGAAATTAGTGAACCTATTGTTATACATTGTGACAACACAAGCATGGAAAATATGTCCAAGAATCTAGTATTACATTGGAGGACTAAGCACATTTCTATTAAGTATCATATGTTGAGAGAAAAAGTTGCAGAAAAGGAAATCAAATTTGAGTATGTGAGCACTAAAGAGAAGATTGTAGATATATTCACTAAGCCTCTTCCCAAAGAGACTTTTGAGTATTTGTGAGGTATGCTTGGGGTTATGCCCCTTCCTACATCAAAGTAGAAGATGCAAGAATGAATCAGTCCATGGTAATAGAACACCATTTTTGTCTAGACTAAATGTTGATGCTTCCTATATGGGGGAGTATCTGTGATGGATAGAGTCATCTAGGACTCTTGTTGTTGTTATTTTGAATAGTATCTTTTGACACTTGAGCTAGTAATTTGTTGCAAAGATGTTGGTTACAAAAACTTTTGACACTAATGTCAATGGGGGAGAAGTTTGGTAGTATGTTGAGGGAGAAGTTTGGCATAAGCGCAGTATGTGGAATAACAGTTTGATAAAGAGAACATTGAGGTATATCAATGGGGGAGTATGATTGATGAAGAGGATTTGAAGTTGGACAGTCTTTTGTTTGTATTCTTAGAACTAGATGTTTTTCATCTATGTTGTCATCAATGCCAAAGGGAGAGATTGTTGGAGATTGGGAAGATTGTTGGAAGATTGGTTGGAAGCATGAATGTTGATGATATTCCTATGGGGAGTACTACTATGGTGATATGTTACATTCATGACTGAGTTTGTCATTGATGTCAACATAGCATGATTGATGTCTGCGTAGAAAGTTTTATGTGATATCTGATAGAAGAACAATGGAAAGATCAAGTTGGTACAAATGGCTAGTTGAGCATTATAAGCACTTAAGGTTATGGGTGATATTTCTAAGTATATGGTATATGTAGTTAATGTTGAAAGTAGAAAATACAAGCGTGGAAGAAGTTATGTAAGTTTTGGTGATGTCTGTTCTGAGATAGAGTTTACAGGGGCATGTTCTTGTTGTATCTCTTAGCAGAGTTGATATCTTGAGGATTGAGGTTGAGGACATGAAAAAGACATGTTGAGGATAATGTGGCTAATATTTCTCATCATAATATTGCATGTACAGAAAGTTATTCAAGTTTTAAGGTAGAAGATTAAGGTTATTGCTTAGCATAACATGTTCGTAATGTGGTCCTATAATAATTAATTAAGAAGGTCTAATAGCCAACTCAAGGAATTGTTTTATGGACTCAATATAAAGCAAGGAAATTTTCCTTTATCATGGAATGGGAAGATATGATTGAAGGAATGTAATGTGAATTGATGATAAGCAGAAGAGAGTGAGAAATGTGAAGTTGAGTAGAGCAGTATGAAAGTGAAGGAAACTTCATTGCTGAGATTTTTCTGAGTTATCCAAGGTTTGGTATTTGAATCAAAGGTTCATGACCTAGTCTATAAGGTCTAACAGTGAGTGGTCTAGTTGACATGATAGAGGAAAGAACAAAGGAAAGAAGAAGATAATAGTAATTTACTTGTTTGAGCAGTGAGCTCTTCTTGTAGTTGAAATTGCATGTTTGGGCAATGGGCTCTTCTTACATACATTATACCATAACTCCTAATAGGGTTGGAATCTCTTAATAGGGATCCAATGACTCCTAATAGGGACTCATTATACTAAATTTTTTAATAGACACCTAATAGAGTGCATCCTCTAACAAGGAATATTTATATTAGTACATCATCTTGTGGGCATCATTCCCATCAGGGTTTTTCCTCTAATCAAGGGTTTCCCTAGTCAACATATCAGGTGTAATTATCTATGTGCACTTTATTATGGTTTTTTTTTACTTTGGTTGAATGGTTAAGCTTGTTTAATGAAGATAAATATTTTAATTGTTGGATAACTAATTCACCCCCCCTAGTTATCTTGGTGGACTATTATTTCTAATAGTTTCTACAACTTCCATATTTGATTCTTTTATTTCTTCCACCTCCTTATTAGACATCTTGAAAGTATGCTAAAAAAATTGTGTGAACTTCGCTCTCTAGCATTGAAAACTCTACACTTGCTCGAAATCCTTTTCTATGCAAATGGTAAATTGTAACCAATTAACAAAATGTCTTTATAGCTTGATGTATATAATCAATGTTCATCTTTGCATTGATTCCTAGCATGATCAAGCCATAAAATCAGCTTATTATGTCACTCAAGGGAGCATCGTCATTATTATCTAATTTTGCACTTTTTGTTCATTGCTTAAATCTCATTGATCGGGAACCCTTTGTCATTTCCAGCTCTAAAAATGGAAAACAAAATATCAACTTAGGATTTATGACCCCATGATCAATCAAAGAGTCAAAAACCCTCATAATATCTCATGTGGAGAAGATATGCCTTTCGATCTTACAATCTCCTGAATTCAAAAACCCTTATCGCACTATCACAAGGCTTGGAAAAATTGTCTACAACCTCATGATATACTAGCTATCATGGCATCGGAGCTTTTCTTTAAAATATTTATGATCTCATGACATGTGGTTTGTATCATAGAGTGTAACATCTCATGTTGCCTTCTAGACACCTAGTTTACTATGAGAAACTATTACCTCTATTTACCATAGCATCACGAGCTTTATATTTTACCTTTATGATCTCATGACACAAACCTCTTCATAGCATTGTAGCATTTTATCCATCAGCTTGAGATCTTACAATACACTATTTATCGTAAGATCAGATATTACACTATGTTGAATTAAAAATATAAGTTATGTAAAATAAGTTTTTGGCCACACTAGTCCAACTAAGCCTCCACCTAGTGTACATTTTATAATTGACCAATCAGGATCAGACACCTATCACTTATCTAACACTATACTATCACTGAGCCCTATCACTTGTCACCTTATGATATTATGATCCTAAGTACCCCATAGCATCATAGCATTCTCAATCTCACCCTTCGATCTTACAACCAAGGCTTTATTGTAACATCATACAACTTTTCAAAGACCTCCCAATGTCTCGATCACCTTATTTTTCATAACATCACATACTGGACCTAGAACCTCTTCTACATGACATATGACCATACAATGCAAACGAATTGTAAGATTGGGAATTTTAACTTTCTTATCCATGATACTATGATGTACTACATATCTTAAGATTAGGGAAATAAAAAAATTACACTATGATCCTCCACTAACCGTTACATCATAGCATCATAAGAGATGATGTAAAAGACAAATAAGCTCTTGAATAGATTGAAAACCTAGGGTAAGGCCTAGACTATGCTTTTTCTAAAATTTCTTGTAAGATAAAATGAAAACATAACCCTAGGACATTATTTTTCACACTAGGGAAAGGAAAATGATTGGATCATGGCAAAAAACTTTGTTAGGGATATCCTTTGAAAGTGGAAACTGATAACACATAAACCATAACATCACAACACTCTTTTTTAAATAATTTTTATGATAAAATTTTGCTAATTTAAGTTTAGTGAAAATTGGGGCTATCAAGGGATATGGTGGATCATCACTTTTCTAGTGGAGAAGCTCTTATGATTCTCAAATTTCCTCTAGAAATCATCTATTTCAATTGGCCCACTCATCTAACCCTCAAGCCCAAAAGTATGAATAAATGAAGAACATTTGAGTGTGCATAGAATACTTTTGTCATGCCTATGAAAAAATTTGGTCACAAGATTATACAAATTTATTAGGGCTTTCACCAAATCCACATCCACATATAACTCTGGAAGTATAAGTTTTGCAAGATTCCTCCTCCATGGACTTGAAACTAGTACCTTCTCAAATCTATTGTTGTAGAAGAACATGAACAAATCCTATCCATTGGTGTCAAGCCAAATAATGGCACTTCAAAGTGCATATGGATCTTTAAAATCATGGTCATTTTCTAAAATAGCATTTGATGACCCTAGGAATAATTTCATCCATTCATCAACATACTGATTTGTTTTATCTGACTAGTTTTTCCATTCTTCGATGTTGAAGTCTTTGGAACTTTAGTGTTCTTGGACTAGACTTCTTCTATCTCCATTTTAGACATTTTCTCTTCTCAAACTCTACAATTCTCTCTATAGAACACTTAGCAAATTTGATATCTCTACAACTTCAGGAGCTCAATAAAAAAATTCTTAGCAATGGGTAGCTTATTTTCTCTTAGAGAGTGTTTTTATGTGCATACATGGTTCATAAACCCTATTTATTTTAATAAATGTCAAAATGCATGATTCTTTCAAATTTGCAACTTAAATGTCACTTCTGAGATGTTGACTTAATGCCTAGTTAAGCACTTTTCACTTTATCTTTTTGAAGATTTAATTGGTTGAATCCCTTGTTCTTTTCTAGCTTAGAAAGATAAAATGTGCATTTTAAGGAAACTTAGGGTTTACGATCTTATGCTTCATTTGAAATTTGGCTTTTCATAACCCCAAATGAATGACACTTTATCCATTCAATCTTATGCCTAAAAATTTCTCATAGCATTAGAGATTTTTGCTTCCATGTTTTCTTTTAAGTTGTGAACATGTGTTGACCATTTGTAACCTTTTTGTATGGCATCAAGAACCTCCTATATACTCCTTATGCCTTTACAATTAGCCCTTGTCACAACAGAAAAATATTTCTTCACATGTCTTATGGTGTTGGGCCTTTTAGTTTGTCGTAAGATTGGAAGCCTCAGTTGTTTAAGTTTACTTTCACCCACAACCATATGCTGACAGTCAACTAACAGCTTGTTGTTACTCTAAAAGCTTGAACTTACCTTTTGACTTAACCTCTCAATCATACATCTATCACCTATTATAGCATCGGTGGTCCTTTTCCTTCACTCCTCTAAACTTGTGCTTAACCCTAAGCCATAACTTGGGAAGCTTTCATATAATGGCTTGTGATCCCATGATCTTCATTTAATCGTATCTCTAGAGACCTTTTAAGTTGCATGCCGAATTCCCTTATGCTTGCATGCTAAACCCCTTCTTTGTAAGATCATAAACACCAATGAAATTTTAAAAAGAGACTTATAATGGTACGCTTTTAGCATAATCATAAGGTTGGGAGGCTTGATAAATGACTTTTGCACTCATACTCTTGATCCTTTGGATGTAACTATGGGATACTTTGGAAATCAACTTATGACTCCAAGCTTAACCCTAAACCATAAGATCGTATACATGTTAGAAAATTTTGAATTAAGCTTATAACTTCCTAGTTATCAAAAAGGACCTAGGGAAATTTAAATTAGCATCAACTATAGGGTATGAAATTTTCTTAGTGAACCACAAGGTACTTGATTTTGAATTCTTTCATAGTACTAGGGCTTAGATAAGCTTTGGAAAAACCACAAGGGACAAATTTATCAACCTATGGTTTCCTCTTGAAATAAGACAAATAAAATACATGAAAACCCTAACAACAAAACACTACTTTCTTCATTTCCAAAAAAATTGCATAGTAAAAATATAGGCTACCAGTGGCTCTATCTAGGGATAATGTGTAGCTATAATCCATGTAAAAATTAAGCATTTTTGGAAGAGCAGACCACATACTTGATGAATTGAGAAATTTTTCAGAGAGAAACATGCAACAAAATAAGGAAAACATAGCATATGTACAAGGATTTACAATGTTTACAAATGTGCAGAGACCTAAAATTGTTGCTCATATAAAAACAAGTACCTTCAATAGAAGTACTTCTTCAAGAATTGTCCCTGAACTGGCACTTCCATAATATCTCCTAACAATCCTTTTAATCCTCTCCCCATTTCTTATGAACTAGATATGGGCCTAGCAAAATAGGGTCAAACTTTCCATGTTTACCCTTCTTTTCCATTCTAGTGTTCCACAGTAATACCAAATCTTTTGGCTCAAATTTTTTGACAAGTTCTTTTTGTCATACAAGTGTTTTATCTGCAATTGCAACTTATTATTTCTAGTAAATGCCTTTGTCTTGATTTCATCTAACTACATAATATCATCCATCCTAACTTGTATTTCATCTACTATTTCATCATCATATTGTTGGATGAACATGTACATACCACTCAAGTTATTTTGGGGCATTCTAGCTTGTATCCCATAAACTAGGTCAAAAGGTGCATAACCTATTACCTTCTTGATTGTAACTCTATCATCCCATAAAGACAAAGGCAACTTTGAGTCCTAATCCCCCTTGTTTTTATTCAATATACTCTTTATAATATTTAACAGGCTTTTATTGCTAGACTTTGTTTGTCCATTCCCTTGGGGATGATATTGAGATGATGTCGATCTAGTGATACCATATTTCTCACAAAAAGCCTTGTATTCTTCATATCTAAAACACATAGCATTATCTATAGAAATCATCCAAACCTAATAATAATGTTGTTTAGAATAAAATATATTACCACTTTTCTTATTGACCCCTTAGTAGGAATTTCTTCAACCCATTTTGTATAATAATCATTGGCTACTAAGATCCATGAATGTCCTCCACTTGATTTATTTTTAATTTCTCCTATAAAGTCAATTCTCCATTGATGGAATGGTGCTTGCACCTCAAATGGTCTTAATGGAAAGTTATCAAAAAAATTCAACTTACCAGTGAATCTCTGATAGGAATCACACTTATTTACAAGTTCTTGTGCATCTTTAAACAATGTAGACCACCAAAATCCAACTCTAGTTACCTTATGAGTTGTTATCTTAGTCATATAATGGCCTCCACATACTCCACTATGCATTTCATCCAAGATTTTTTATGAATATTTCTCATCAACACATTTCAACAATATACCTTCCATATTTCTCCACCATAATTCCCCATTGATAATAACATATTTTATGTCTTGTAACTTCAATTCCCTTTTCTAATTATGACTCACCTTTGGTGGAGTTTTCATGTGTTGTAGGTAATAGATTACATATTTATACCATTTCTATATCACACAAATAACTTCTATAATCATCATCAAGCTGAATTATTTGATTTTCTTCTAAATTGGCATCTACCATTAGCTTTGCAAGCCCTTGTCCCCTTACCAATTTATTAATATGGATAGCTATGTTGAACTCTTGGATCCTATTGATCCATCTACATCTTCTTCTTGAAAATTCTTATTGAAATAATATATCTTTTACTGTAGCACTTGGAACAAATGCAATTATAGTAGTGCTCATGAGATAGCATCTAAATACCTTTACAACTTTAACTAATGCATATGCATGTTTTTCATTTATCTCATATTTCAACTCTATAGCTTGCAGGGATTTGTTGAAGAATATTGTGGGTTGTTCATATCCTTCTTTTTTTGTAATAGGACTACTGCAATAGTGTTGAAAGAAGAAAATGAGAATAAACGCATGGACTTGGCATAATTAGGGGCTCTCAAAATAGGGGCATCCTTGATTTCTTGTTTTATTTTTTGAAAAGAATTTGTTTGTTTTCCATCCTTTTTTATCTCAGAACCATTCTTGAGCACCTAAGAAATAGGTCTTCTTACTTCTGCAAACTTAGTAAGAAACCTCCTCAAAAACTTTATCTACCCAAAGAAGGACTAGATCCCCTTTGCATTTTTAGGCTTTTCTATCTTATCAATGGCATCTACCCTCTCAAGGTCTATTCTTACTCCTTTTCCAACCAAATTTCCTAAAATTTTACCCTTAACAACTCCAAAAGCATATTTTCTTGGGTTTAATGAGATGCCATATTTCAAGGTTTTGATAAATACCTTTTCCATATGCATGCAATGATCTTCTTTCTTCTTTGAATATGCTATTAGATCATCCTCATATACCACTAAAAAAAATTTATGACATCTGCAAAGGCCACATCCATAACTCTTTGAAAAGTAGCACCAACATTGGTCAAGCCAAATGGCATCCTACTATAAACATATGTCCACCAAGGATTGGTAAGAGTAGTTTTGTACTATTCATATTACTTTATAACCAAGCCATCTGTCATTGATATTAACTCTGATCTAGTGAGTTTCTGCAACATAGTTTCCATATTTGGCAAACCATAATTGTCTTTTAAAGAAGAAATATTCAAATTCCTAGAAAAAAAAACAAAATCTTATGTCTCCCTTCTTCATTCTAATAGGAACTAAGTTAGACACCAAAGAATAATGTCTTATTAGCTTAATGATTCTAGCATCCCTTAATTTTATTAATTCTTTGTGCATTTTTGGTGACAAAGTAGGATTAATTGGTTTCTATTTTTGTTTAAAAGGCTTGGCTCCTTCCTTTAATGGAACTTCATGTTGGAACAAGTCTTCTCTTTAGGCTTTTAGGTCATTATAAGGTCAATAAAACACATGCCTATACTTTCTCAACAAATCAATTAAAGCTCTTCTTATCTCAAGGGAAAAATTCTTACCAATATATACCTTCTTAGGTGCATCCTCAATCCCAAGATTTACTTCTTCCAAATATTTTGCATCTTGATCTTTAGTGTTCCATCTGGATCTATCCTGGTTGTCAAAAATAGTCTCCAATACAACCAACCCCTTTGGGATTTCTTTTATTTTGAGCTGAACAACTTCCTTTCCAAAAATGGTATCCTTATCTTTCACCATCTCAACCAATGTTGCATAATCAATCTCCTGACCAAAGAATTTATCTTCTCAAATAAGGAATATTATAATATCACTATCATTTTCAAAAACTTTCCAACTCTAGATATTATTAGGTATAAATGGTCTAATATGTACTTATACCTTTTTTATGCCAGCAAATGTGATATCATCAGGCTTTATAGCAATATTTGCTAATAATTCAGCCATCTTATTATTACTTTGTTCCATCCAAGCTATAACAAATACATCAAAACCCTCTAGCATATCCCATACAATATTCCTATACCATTTTAACCTTTTATTTTTAGAGATATACACTAATTCCACTTGGAAAATTACCAACTCATAATCATGAATCACCTATAAACACTTAATTCCATGCTTGTGGGCTGATCTCAAGCCTAGTAGTAATGCCTCATATTATTCAATATTATTGGTACATAGGAAACTCAAAGTAAAAGAAAATTTATGAGTATTTCCTTTAGGAGATATTTGGAGAATACCTACACCAGATCCATCCTTGCAACATGCCCCATCCAAGTACATAGTCCACAAATCTCCTTTTTCTAATTTTGAATCAACTTCTACTACAATAGATGGTTTGATAGATTATTTTTCTAAAACCAAAACTTCTACCTCAAAAACATTGATGTTAGTATCCACAAAGCATGTCATATCATCGTCAACCCTTTTTTCAATCATCTATACACTTTTTGGTTCTTTGTTGATCTTAACCAATTTGTCATTAATGTGAAAAGTTGCATGGGACAAATCACATTACAAGATTCCACCCATAGTTGCACTCCATTTCTTAGATAGCAACATGCCATATTGTGGTAGAATGTCAACCACTAAGGCAATCATTGTCAGCTCTTTATTTGGGTAAGTAGATAATCTATAAGGTAGTGCACTTATTGTCCCTATAATAGTAACTTCATTTTTATCCATTTCACGTCATCTACCTTGTGTGGTATCTACTTCTAGCCCCAATCCCTTCCTAACTTCAAAAGGTATTATTGTATTAGATTCAGCTAAATATATTATGCATTTTTTTTAAGGTTTTCCCATTTACTATAATGCTTAAAAAGAATGGGTCAATATTTCCTAAACATTGATTCATTGAATCATCCAAAAACATGGGTGGAATTTGAGACACAACTCCTTCCATTCCTACTGACTCTTTCTTTTCCTTAGAACACTCACTTGAATTACAATTTAGGTCAATATTTTCTTTAAAATTCCCAACCCATGCCATAGCTTTATCCTTATTGATGGGGAGGATCTTGAACAAGGTTCTAGCCTCAACTACTAGAACTCACTTTAGGCTTTCTCCTAGCCTCTTAGGGTATTTATCCTATACCCTAATCCAAGAGAATCTTCTCTCTATTCCCTTATTACACTAATCCTCACCAATCAACTCAAAACTCTATTTCACCATGGGGTCTCCCTAGTGCTCTCATTGCACCGTTCTTGACAACTGGCTTCCAGGAGTGCATTCTTGGCTATATTGAATTCCAAGGCTTGTATTAGGTCTCATTCAATAGTTTTTAGGATCACTAAGTGAATTGGAGTATTGGGTTTCCAATCGATTTGAAGATTGCATAGTTAAGAGGGCTACCAAGACTAATAACAAAATTAGGCCTCCAAAACTGATTTTTGGCTTATATCTCCTCAAACCCTTAAGAAGTACTCAAAAAAATTTATGATTTGGATACCCTTTTGGCTCCCCTTGAAGATTTTTCAGGTCTGCAACACCCAGGTCATCCGTACAAGGGATTTCCAAAAATATGTCTATTTACAAGGGTTTCTTGTTTGTATGAACAGGAATATAGAGAGTTCTTCCTTCCACCACTCAAATGGACTCTAAATGACTGAACTCCTAGAATTAACTTCCTTCACTCACCACTCTTTCCTTCCATGAATTTGTATTGCACCCAACACCCCATTCTATGCCCCTTTCAAACACTTATTTGCTGATTTCATTGCCTAGCCGGGTATGCAAACTCGCCTAGGGCCTCTTGGAAAAAACAAAAAACCTCTGCAAAACAAGACAAAAATACATATTTACATTTTTTATACAGTCTAGTACTTGATTCCAAAAGGCCATCATGGTTCCACCATTGGAATTCAAGTTATAGAGATTTCTTTGCTGATTGTTGTGTACAGACCAGCGAACTGGCAACTTTAAAAAGATTTTTCAAAGTAGTAATGAAACTGATCAAAAAAACTCCTAATCTTTACCAAAGCATCTACATTCCATACACTATAAAATCACATGAAAACAGAAACCCTATCAATCCATTAAAGGTGTGGATGAAGGGTGAAATCAGAAAACTGTCATCAAAATGCTCAGTTTGCTCTTCATTCCAATGCCAAAATTCGTACAAAAGCATATGCCAACCCTCAAAATAACTTGGATTGGTCTTAAATACCTCTTACCCACGTGAATCAACAGATACCATAGGTTTCCAACTGATTCTTGAAGCCCTTATAAAGTTTTAGCACTTTTTGTCAATGTTGTCAAGCAACTTTGCAAAGTTGCAAAGTTGCCAAGTGCACCTTTTGCACTATTGTGCATTTAATGGCTCCATGACCTCAAACATGGTTAAATGAACCTATTTCCATGTAATTACAACTTTTAACATATTTTCCATGTTTCCCATCCTCCTGGGGTCTTGGTCATTGTTTGACCATTCTAGGCTCTAACAAGCAATTTAAGCAATTTTGCCAACATAGAAGCAACTTGGAAACTCAAACACAACAAAAACCTATTTACAAACACAACTCACACACTTGGGGCTTTATCCCATAGCCCTTATTCATGTGGTCTAGCCAAGACCACTACAAGCCAAAAATGATTTAGGAAACTTGGCATATTTCCTAGGTGCTCCTGCACCATTCTCCCCCTATGACAAAAAAAAACTTAAGGTGGGTCAGTATTCAAGAGATCTTGACTGATACCTCTCTTTTTGAATTCATGTTTAGCTACCCATGTCGCTTCAGATTCAGGCTGGTTCTTCCATTTTACTAAATGCTCCATGTAAATTCCATGCCTAGTCTTCTTCTTTACTCTTGAATCTAGAACTTTTTCAGCTTGAGGCTTGGTTTGGAGAGGAATACTGATTTCTGGAATATTCTTATCTACCTCTATGATGTGTTCCTCTTCCATGACATTAGGACCCTTGTATTTAACCAAATCTTGAATGTTGAAGATGGGAGAGATGGCTAGATTGTTTGGCAACTCAATCTTGTAGGCATTTGGGCCATACTTAGCTAGAACCTTACAAGGCCCTATCCTCCTCATTTGAAGCTTGCTTGGAACACCTTTTTGAAGTCTAGCCTTGTTCAAGTGTACCATCACCAAATCTCCTACTTCAAATTGTAAATCTCTCCTCCTTTCATCTACTTTAGTCTTTAACCTTTGAGTAGCCTCTATCAAGGACTTCTTGACCTGCTCATGTACCTCTCTCATGGACTGGGAAAAATCATCTGCATGTCCACTAATCTCTTCTTGATTCTTTAATTCCCGTAGCTCACAAACTCCTCTTGGGTGATAACCATAAACAACTTGAAAAGGGCTCTTACCGGTAGTTCTATTTGTGCTATCATTGTAGGCAAACTCAGCTTGTGGTAGGACTTGATCCCACACTTGGCCATACTCCTTTGTTAAACACCTTAGAAGGTTTCCAAGCACCCTATTAATTACCTTAGTTTGACCATCAGTTTGGGGATGGTAAGCTGAACTATGTGCCAAGTTAGTACCTAGCCTTCTCCACAAGGTCTTCCAAAAGTGCCCCATGAATTTAACATCTCTATCTGAAACTATACTGATTGGTAAGCCATGAATCCTTACAACTTCTTTGAAAAATAAGTGAGAAATATAGCTAGCATCATGAGTAGTCTTACAAGGAATAAAGTGACTCATTTTGCTAAATCTGTCCACAACTACAAACACACTATCCAAACCTGATGTTGTTCTTGGTAAGCCCACTATGAAGTCCATGCTGATGCATTCCCATGGCCTATTTGGAATGGGTAAGGACTGGTACAATCATGCATTTGTAGAAGTTCCCTTGGCCTTTTGACAAATCATGCATTGTTCAACATACTTCCGGATATCTCTTTGCATCCTAGGCCAATAGTAGAATCTTTCCACCAACTCCAATGTTTTGTTCAAACCAAAGTGTCCACTAAGGCTTCCATTATGCTTCTCTTGGATCAGATTTTCTCTCATTGATCCTCTAGGCACACATAATTGATTTCCCCTAAACAACAACCCATTTTGCAAAGTGTAATCAGCAAACTTGCTATGAAAATGATTGTTAAAATCTACACATACCTTGTAGGCCTCTGAGAAGTCTTCATCATCAGCATATAGGTCTTTGAAACCTTCAACTCCAATACTCTCTAACTTTATTTCTTGGATAGTAAGCAGCCTTCTACTTAATGCATCAGCTACTTTATTTATCTGCCCTTTCTTGTGCTTGATGGTGAATGTGTAGGATTGTAGGAACTCCATCCATTTGATGTGTCTTAGGCTCAACTTCTCTTGAGTGTTGATGTAACTCAATGCTTGGTTATCAGTGTATACAACAAACTCTTTAGGTAAAAGATAGTGCCTCCACTTCCTAAGTGCTTGCACCAATGCATACAATTCTAAGTCATAGGATGAGTACCTAGATTTGGATTCATTTAGCCTTTCACTAAAGAATGCTACTGGCCTTCCTTCTTGACTTAATACAGCCCCAACAGCAATATTACTTGCATCACATTCTACAATAAACAACTTGTCAAAACTAGGTAAAACCAAAATGGGTTTAGTAGCTACCTCTTTCTTCAACCTTTCAAACCCTTCATTGGCTTCTTTGGTCCACAAGAACTTAGTTTTTAGTCCTCCCTTGATGGTGTCTAATACTGGTGCACATATCTCACTAAAACCCCTTATAAACTTCCTGTAGAATTGTGCCAAACCATGGAAACTTCTTACTGCAGCCCCTGTTTTAGGTGTAGGCCAGTTTAGAATGGTTTCTATTTTACTTTCATCCATCTTCAAGTTACCTTGTGAAACTACAAAACCAAGGTAAACCAACTCTTGTTTCAAGAACTCACTTTTCTCAAGATTAATGGTCAATTTTTCTTCTTGTAACTTCTTTAAAAAAATTGCCAAATGCTTCATGTGTTCTTCTTTAGTCTTGCTGAAAATGAGAATATCATCAAGATAAACCACTACAAAAATGCCTATGTAGTCCTTCAACACTTCATTCATTAGCCTCATGAATGTACTAGGTGCATTAGAGAGGCCAAATGGCATTACTAGCCATTCATAAAGTCCTTCCGTAGTTTTGAAGGCTGTTTTCCATTCATCACCCTCCTTCATTCTGATTTGATGGTAGCCACTCTTGAGATCTATCTTGGAGAAATACTTAGCACCCCCCAAACAATCCATTAGATCTTCTATTCTAGGAATAGGAAACCTATATCTAATTGTTATCCTATTTATGGCTCTAGAATCAGTGCACATTCTCCACTTACCTCCTTTCTTTTGTGCCAAAACAACCAGTACAGCACATGGGCTAATACTCTTCCGAATGAGACCTTGGTCAAGTAGCTCTTGTACTTGTCTTGCAATTTCTTTATTCTGATCTGGAGTCATCTTGTAAGCAGCCTTGTTGGGCAATGAGGATCCAGGAACAAAGTCTATTTGATGACTAATAGATCTTTGTGGAGGGAGTGTGGCAAGTTCTCCATCACTTATGATGTCTTTGAACTGATCCAATAGTTCTTTTACCTCTCTTGGCAATGGTGTTTGTTTGGCAGCATCTTTCTCCTTTGGTTTCACAACTATGGCAAACCCAACTTCATTGTTCTCCTTGAAATCATGTAAGAATTCTTTTCCACTCATGAGTAGAACACGCTGATCTGTTGCTGCATCTATGCCTTCCTCAACAAGTGATTGGATTTTGTATGTCACTCCTCCTTTCTTGAATGTATACAAGTTCTTCTTCCCATGATAGACAGCATCCCTATCATATTGCCATGGTCTACCCAAGAGTAGATGACAAGCATCCATGGGCAACACATCACAAAGAATTTTGTCTTGATATCCTCCAATTGAAAAATCCACCCAAACTTGTTCGTTTACCAACACATTCTGCCCTTTATTCAGCCATGTGACTCTATATGGATGATCATGAGGAATCTTTGTTAGCTTGAGCTTTTGGACAGCCTCTTCAGAGATGATATTATCAGTTGATCCTGAGTCAACAATAAATTTGCAAACCTTACCAAGTATCTTGCATTTTATTCTAAAAAGTTCCCTTCTTTGTTTAGGCTCTTCTTTGCTAGGCTCCTTGATCAAAACTCTTCTAAACATCAAATTTTCTCCCTTCTCAGAATCAAGATTCACTTCTGAAGTTATATTGTTGCTGCATTCTTCTTGAACATATGTTATCTTCTTATCCCCTTGGGAAGATGATGCCTTCTCAGGACATCTATAGGCTGGATGACCAAGTTGTCCACAATGGTAACATTTCATGTTTGCAAAATGTGAACCCCTGCTGAAATTGTTTGATCTGCCTCTAGCTCCACCACCAAATCCTCTTCCTCTAGTGAAATTACCTCTTCCACTTGTTTCCCCACTTTGCTCAATCAACTTGGAGTCTCCTGTGGCCTTGGGTTCATTGCTTCTTCCCCCATAACCACCTCTATGTCCTCTAGAGTCTCTCCCTCTTCCTCTACCCCTAGAGTTAGAGTCTTGTTTCCTTCTATTCTTATCTTCCACTTTGAGTGCCAATTGAAAACACTTATGAATAGTAGTAGGAGTCCAAAGGCTGATCTCCTCTTGAATACTCCATTTCAAACCACCTAAATATCTAGCCACCTTGATGCTCTCCTCCTCTTGGACCTTGGATCTCAAGCAAAGTTTTTGAAACTCTTCAGTATAGGAGGCCACATCCAAATCTTTTTGCTTCAAGCTTTGTCTCTTCTTGTGTAGCTGGATTTCATAGTCTTCAGGCAAATAGTTATCTCTGATTTTTGCCACCATAGCTTTCCAATTAGAGATAGGTTTCTTGCCTTCTCTTTCCCTCTCTTCTTGAATGAACTTCCACCATGTTAGGGCTGGTCCCCTTAATCTTGCTTTGGCAACCTTCTTTTGTGCCTCTGATACGCCTTCACATTCAAAATGGTTCTCCATCCCTTCAATCCATTCCATGACCAACTTTGAATTCATCTTACCAGTAAATAGGGGTATCCCCTCAAGAGATTTTCCACCCAATGCCTTGATGGCTTTAAGGAAAGGTTCCTCTTGTAATGGAGGATCAGGTTCAGGTACATAGTCCTCTTCATTCTCTTCCTTTCCCTTTTCTTCATTAATTTCCAACTTCTCTTTCATTTTTCCAACTGTCTCTACCACTTCATCAAGCTTATCTTTCATAGCTTCTAAGGCTTCCTCAAGGAGCCTATTTTTCTCCCTTTGTTCTGTCACTTCCTTTGCCAACTCAGCATTTGTTACCATGGTGGTTTCTCCCACTGACTCACTTCCAAAATAAGACATACACAATGTCTTGTCCCAAACCTTTCAAGGCTCTGATACCAATTTGATGGGGAGGATTTTGAACAAGGTTCTAGCCTCAACTACTAGAACTCACTTTAGGCTTTCTCCTAGCCTCTTAGGGTATTTATCCTATACCCTACTCCAAGGGAATCTTCTCTCTATTCCCTTATTACACTAATCCTCACCAATCAACTCAAAACTCTATTTCACCATGGGGTCTCCCTAGTGCTCTCATTGCACCGTTCTTGACAACTGGCTTCCAGGAGTGCATTCTTGGCTATATTGAATTCCAAGGCTTTTATTAGGTCTCATTCAATATTTTTTAGGATCACTAAGTGAATTGGAGTATTGGGTTTCCAATCGATTTGAAGATTGCATAGTTAAGAGGGCTACCAAGACTAATAACAAAATTAGGCCTCCAAAACTAATTTTTGGCTTATATCTCCTCAAACCCTTAAGAATTACTCAAAAAAATTTATGATTTGGATACCCTTTTGGCTCCCCTTGAAGATTTTTTAGGTCTACAACACCCAGGTCATCCGTACAAGGGATTTCCAAAAATATGTCTATTTACAAGGGTTTCTTGTTTGTATGAACAGGAATATAGAGAGTTCTTCCTTCCACCACTCAAATGGACTCTAAATGACTGAACTCCTAGAATTAACTTCCTTCACTCACCACTCTTTCCTTCCATGAATTTGTATTGCACCCAACACCCCATTCTATGCCCCTTTCAAACACTTATTTGTTGATTTCATTGCCTAGCCGGGTATGCAAACTCGCCTAGGGCCTCTTGGAAAAAACAACAAACCTCTGCAAAACAAGACAAAAATACATATTTACATTTTTTATACAGTCTAGTACTTGATTCCAAAAGGCCATCATGGTTCCACCATTGGAATTCAAGTTATAGAGATTTCTTTGCTGATTGTTGTGTACAGACCAGCGAACTGGCAACTTTAAAAAGATTTTTCAAAGTAGTAATGAAACTGATCAAAAAAACTCATAATCTTTACCAAATCATCTACATTCCATACACTATAAAATCACATGAAAACAGCAACCCTATCAATCCATTAAAGGTGTGGATGAAGGGTGAAATCAGAAAACTGTCATCAAAATGCTCAGTTTGCTCTTCATTCCAATGCCAAAATTCGTACAAAAGCATATGTCAACCTTCAAACTAACTTGGATTGGTCTTAAATACCTCTTACCCACGTGAATCAACAGATCCCATAGGTTTCCAACTAATTCTTGAAGCCCTTATAAAGTTTTAGCACTTTTTGTCAATGTTGTCAAGCAACTTTGCAAAGTTGCAAAGTTGCCAAGTGCAACTTTTGCACTATTGTGCATTTAATGGCTCCATGACCTCAAACATGGTTAAATGAACCTATTTCCATGTAATTACAACTTTTAACATATTTTCCATGTTTCCCATCCTCCTGGGGTCTTGGTCAGTGTTTGACCATTCTAGGCTCTAACAAGCAATTTAAGCAATTTTGCCAACATAGAAGCAACTTGGAAACTCAAACACAAAAAAAACCTATTTACAAACACAAATCACACACTTGGGGCTTTATCCCATAGCCCTTATTCATGTGGTCTAGCCAAGACCACTACAATCCAAAAATGATTTAGGAAACTTGGCATATTTCCTAGGTGCTCCTGCACCACTTATGTTCTAGGATTCTTGATAATTCTGAGAGTGGAACTTTTACTATAATTTTCCAAAAATAATAGCAACAGCATGATTTTTCTACTTTTTATTTTCAATAGCATCATATAACCTTTCTCCCTTCCTTTTTTCATCTTTATTTTGAGCCTTGGGAATATTTGAAGCATATTCTTTCTTGGGATCTCATTTTTCTCACACTCTTGATCTTAATATCATATCCATCCTTAGGTTTACTTGCTTTAGGCTCTTTAGGATCCATCTTCTTGACAAAAATATTGGTTGCTTTACCCCCTTTATTCTTAGCTATCATACCTCTTATTTTCACTTGTGCAACCATATTGGCAGTAATCTTGTCAATCTCCTCTTTAGTAGGTTTCCTCAAAATTACCTCATCCATTGATGACATCATATTGCAGGTTGTATCACTAGTTTCCTCTTCATCTGAAAAGATATGTTGATGTGTCACATCATGAATCTACCTCTTCTCATACATGTCACTGTCAGCATCCTCATAATCAAATACATTATCATAATAATATTCAATCATATTACATCTTATATCATTAGTATCATCTTCATGATCAGACTACTATTCATTTTTACTTGAACATGTGGAAAAGGGCATTGCAATAGCACAATATTGTGATGAATGGGGTAATTGACATACCATACACCATTGAGAATCATTTATCCTATTGACAGAGACCTTTTTTCAAGGATCAAGGATAATCTTCTCATTTTCATTTTTGGAAGGAGGGACAATAGGTTTTCCATCTTTCCATTGAGCATTATAAGGATAATTATGTAGTCTATTTTTTCTATTGAAATTCCTTTGGAATTGAAACATATCTACATTTTGACCCTTATCATTTCTCTTCATGGGAATTTTAAGGTCTTTCATGGAACTAAGAACCTGATCTATCTAATCAACTTCTTGAAATTTTTTTCCTAAAGGCTTATGATCATTCTTCTTTTTTCCCCAAATAACCTAAGGTCATCTCTTTTACCCCCCAACTTACCAAACATCCTCATATTGTTTTCAATATTTACTGCAATCCTAAAAGCATCTCTAAGAGTTCTTGGTTCTTTATAAATTAATTGATATCCCATCTTACCCTCAAAAGAATTGAAATAAGTAGTAAGAAAAATATTATCATCAAGTCTCATAACCTAAAACCATTTATATATACCTTTCTGAAACCTAGCATTAAACTCTGGGATAGATTCATTTTGGAGATTTTTTATATTTTTGAACTCATTTAGTATATAGCTAGCATTTGGTTTCTCACCATACTTCTTCTCAAAACAATGCTCCAAATCCTTCCATTAAGATATAGATCCTTCAAGAAATCTCTTAAACCATTCACTGGCATCCTTAGTGATTACAAAAATAACTTCATAACCACATCCTCATGCTCAACCCCATAGCATTTGTCAAGTCCAAGAAAGATCTTAAATGATCTTCACAAGTAATAGCATTATTTCCAAAAAAAAATTCCAAATTATTTCTCAATTCTTGAACAATAACATCTGGATATCCTGGGATTCCATTAAAACAAAGCTACCTATAGCCTTCTAACTGGATTGGCCTCCTTCATGATCCTACCCCAACCTAGCCACTCGAGCTAGATGTGTTATTTGCACTAGTATTTGGAACTATCTTAATATTAGCTTCCATTCTCTGAGAATGAGAAGGATGGACATTAAAAGTAACAATCTTATTAGTACAAGTATTTGGTATTGAGCCAGAAGGTATACCTATTTTAGGAGTAGCTAAAGTTTGAACATTGTAAGTTTTACTGATAAAATGGATTCTCCTTTTGGAATCTACAATAGCAGCTTCATTCTCCATTGTCTCTGGCTCTTTTGTGAAATTCACCCTCTCCTTTCTTTTCTTTTCTAACTCTATATCATATTCTGAAAAGGTAGCTTGAACTATAGTTAATCTCACTAGTTATTTTGTTGTAATACCAATCATCTTCTTCTTTTCTTTATCTTAATCATTTAGAGAGGGTTATTTTCTTTTGTCTTCATAAGGCTCAACTATTATATGTTTATAGCTTTGTGCTTGTCTAATGACAAGGCCTTCCTTTTCAAATTCTTGCCTACTCAACAAATTTTATTTTTCCTATCTTAAGTTGGCAACATCATCTAATATCACTAGCTTTCAAGGAGCAGCAAAATTTTCTTTTTTCTTTTTTAGAGTAGAAATACTTTTCAGTAGATTTTATCTTTCCTCTATCACTTTCTTTAACTCTTCTTCCCTTTCCTTATGAAGACATATCTCTATTGCCAATTTCTCAACATGCTCAAATTATCTAGATTTGGTATAATCTACTCAAAATTAGAAGTCATGTCTATATCTACAAGATACACATGTGTTGACCCCTTATGGGAATGATTTGAAAGAGTAGGGTCTTGATGGATATGAAACAAATTATTGTTCTTACTGTGTTCCACATTCATTGGATCTTATTGTATTATCTTCTCTTGACCTATGACTTCTAGAGTGTTATAAGAGTTGTCATCAAAAATATCACTAGTAGACTTAGAACTTTTGTCAGACGACTCCTTTTCACTGACAGAATGATGAAACTACCTACTAGTAGTAGCTTATTCCTGAGGGTTTGATTCTTTTGGTGATCCAATATTCTTTTCTAATCAACCCTTTTTTCCTATAGGAGGAAGTTCTCCTTGTAAATCTACTTCAAGATTCTTCCTAACATATGCCCAAGTATTCTTTATTTTATCCATTTCTTCAAATTAAACTTTGACACTAGTTTTGTAACCTTTGAGTCACCACCCACTATCTATGGGAAAATAATTTTGAAAGAACTAGAATCTCAAAATAATATGTCACCTATCACCTAGTGCATAGGGATGACTTCACCAAAAAATACTCATAAAAGAAATACTTAGATATGTAACATCTCTATACCACCAATAGGAAAAGGAGTTGACAAACACTAAGATTAAATGGAAATCATCTAGTAGTACTCCCTAGCAGAGTCACTATTTTTTTGGATTTCTAATTTAACAATAACAAATGACAACAAAAGGATGATACCTAGGGTTTAGCTACTTCCCATGATTAGTACATGCTATTCTAGATCTAGACCAACTAACAAGGAAAACAATATCTTCTACACTTTAGGTTCTGGTAACCAAGGTAGGTTAACCTAGGAATTTCAACAATTTTCTGAGCATTATCACACCATACATACCTTATAGAAAACTTGGTCTCTAAAACTTCTAGAAATTGCAAAATGTCAACAAGTTCACAGTAGCCAACTAAAACCTACTAAACATTTGCAACAAGCGATGACCAACATTGGATTTCATTTCCACAAAAACTTATAAATTGATTTTAATTTTAAAATGAATGATTTAACACAAATTATGACTATCTTGCTTGATATTCAATTTTTTTACCAATGCCTTAATCCATTGTTACAATAGAGTCATATCACTGAGTTAGATCTATTTAATTGTCTTGCAATCAAATATAGCAACTATTAAACCCTAAATTTCATACTTATAATATCCCCTTCATACATCAATAACCCTACCACTTTACAAAAGCGTTTACTTAATTATTAAATTAAAAGCAACAATGAAGTAGTATACAACTCATTGATATTGCTTTCAAATAAATTGAACTTTGTTCATTTACTCTCAAGGTCATGGACACATAAAAAGGAGATAGACTTTAGAATGCACAAATATCTTGCAACTAGTCTTTGTATTTATCTTTCTTGAGAGTGATACATTTCCATATATAAGACTTTGAAACATAAGAAAGAACTAAAGAACACTTTCTCATTTAATTTATGTAATAACTCTAAAAATACAATCTAGAACAACATAAACTATACATAAAATATGGACTAACTCAAAATGATTTTTCTATCAAGACCCTTGCTCCACATCTTGGAAATCCTTTTATAGAACAAGGATTTCAACAAGATTCAGATAGGAGGACACATCTTAAAAAGCTATATGTAACAATATTTTTCTATATACTACAGATAGTTACATAAGAGAATGTTGGAGATAGCCAAAATTGAACAACTGTCGTTTTGTATTTTTAGGATCAACTTCATTGTTTGTAATGTGAGATTATCCATATTAGGTGAACCAAAAAGATAAGGTATCCAAGTTGTCCTTCCTCTATTTTGTCATTTCAACTCCTTCCAAATTTCTCATTCACTATCTCTAGATGGTTTTCTTTGATGTCTTCCACAACCTCCTAAATGGTAATGTCAGAATCTCCATCTGGCTAGGTGACTTCTCTAATATTATTCTATAGGAATATATAGTCTATTGACATAACTAAGAGGGGGGGTGAATCAGTTATACAACTAATATCACAATTATCAACCTTAAACAATCTTAACCCTATGAGTAATATAAACTGAAACCACAAGAAGATACTCATACACAATAACACCAAATATGTTAACTAAGGAAACTCTTGATTAGAGGGAGAACCCTAGTAAGGATGGTACCCACAAGATGATGTACTAATATAAATATTCCTTGTTAGAAGATAGACCATATTAGGAGTCTATTACAATATTTAGTACATATGGGTCCCTATTAGGAGACTTTGAATCCCTATTAGGAGATTCCAACCCTGTTAGGAGTTTTGGAAGACAATTGGAACCACTTCCCAAATAGCTTCAAGGGAAAGACCAATGAACCTACTATCCAAATGATCTCTATATTATTCCTTGCACAATAATAGAATTGGTACTATATTGTTCCTTCCTCTTTCTCTATTCTATCAACCAAACCTCTACTCCTACTAATCTTGTAACTAGATCTCGAATCTCATATCTATTGTAGTGTCTACAACACACGCCCCATTCCTAACTAGGAATGGGGACCCCCTACTTTTTTTTTACTCCCAAACTCATAGTTCAAGTGTCAGGAGAAGAAAATTTTATTAAAGTTTTAGAGTTGAAAATTTGAAAAAATCACAAAAAAATTAGAAAATTGAAAAAAAATGCAAAAACATAGAAAAATCAAAAAAATAAAAATAAATAAAACATAAAATAAAATTATAAAATTTGGAGGAAACACATGCACCCATTTTCGTGCACGCACATGCAATGTACCATGAGCACCACGCATTCGCATCGCAAGCGATGCCTGTCTACATCGTGTTGCTACGACATGCCCACAATCCCCTGCACACAATGGGTTGCACGACACGTCACACCAATGTACACATGATGCGCCACATGTCACACTGCACTGCAACGCATGCACCCACGACATGTCAAACACTTTTCATGTCACTTCACGCTTGTGTCATGTGCCACACATGCCCCCACTCACCTCACCAAAAAAAAAAATTAATAATAAAATAAAAGGACACATCTAGCAAGGTGCACTAAAATTTTTCTTTCAAAGATGTTTGTCTTAATTATGCATTTTCATCTCTCTAGACTAGTGTTTACTTCTTTTTGTAGGTAAAAAAGGTATCCTTGAATTGTTGGGGTCATAACTTTTGACTTGAAGCTCAGAATTTAGAACTATTTACACCATTGGAAAGAAGAACTAAAGATCTAATTTTATTCTTTAAAATAGTGAGCCTTTAGTTGCCCAAATTTAAGGACCAACAAAGGTTTTGACTTGAAATTTTGAGTAGAAAACCTCTGAAAAAGCCATTTAAAAATGCCTAGAAAATCTTGTGAAAAAATATGAAAAAGTTTCAAACATTTGATCATTTTTGATAATCTGGATCACTTGGTTTCTCATCAGGAAGGATAGGGTAGTTGGAGAGAAGACAAAGGTCAAAGATACAAAGGTTGGACACATGAAGTGGAACAGGTTTCTCATCTTATGTAGTTATTAATGACAAGATTCAATGCAGGTGCTTTGGGATTTTAGATTGAAGAAGCAGGAGTTCAAGTTTATGAAAGCGATTGGCTATAAAGAGTGTATAAATAATTTTAAAAGGGGCAAAGAATATACACAAAAAGTGATCTGAAACCTCATTTGAGAAAAACCTAGAAATTGTTTTCAAAATTGAGAACTTTGATTTTTTGATGAATTGAGCTTCTAAGGTGCATAGGTCTGCAACTCTACAGGTCTACATTTTCATGCAAGTGCATAGCTCTATAGGTCTACATTTTCATGCAGGTGAATAGGTGTGTAGGTCCATAGCTTCATAATTCAAAGGTGCACCAACAGTTAACTACCATTCCAAAAATAGCGCCTTCCATGCATCAGAAAGTGGAATAGGTTCCTCATCTTATGCAGCTATTAATGACAAGATTCAATGCAAGTGCCTTGGGATTTTAGATTGAAGAAGCAGGAGTTCAAGTTTATGAAAGTGATTGGCTATAAAGAGGGTATAAATCATAAAAAAAAAGGGGGCAAAGAATGTACACAAAAAGTGATCTAAAACCCCATTTGAGAAAAACCCATAAACTATTTTCAAAATTTAGAACTTTGATTTTTTGACAAATTGAGCTTCCAAGGTGCACAAGTCTGTAGCTTCATAGGTCCACATTTTCATGCAGGTGCGCAGCTCTACAAGTTCACATTTTCATGCAAGTGTGTAGGTGTGTAGGTACATAGCTTCACAATTCAAAGGTGTATCAACAATTAATAGCCAGTTCCAAAAATAATGCCTTCCATGCATGGAGAATGCATTCTAACGGTAGTTTAACTTCGACACACACCTAGTGAAGGACCAACTTCTATTTTTTACACCTCCATGCACTTCCACTTCGACTGAATGCTTCCTCCTACTTTCTCTCTCATGTTTTCTTTGTTTTTGACATGTAAAGGGCTCATGCATCCAACTAATGAATAAAATATGGATGGAGTCCCTCTGAGTACCAATTAGTCTGTTAGATTGTATAGAATTAGTTTGTTTTATTATTTAAAAAGCATTTTATTTCATGAAGATATCTCTCACTCTCAACACAAATTGAGGAATGATTTATTGTAAATACCCCATTGTAAAATGTAACAAGGGCTGTTGTTATTATGCAATAAAATTATGCTTTTGGTGCTCGCATTTGGAGTGTAGTGATTCTTGCCTAAATGTGTCATTATTTTGTGAATTTTTTTCATGAGATTGTGATTGAGCCAAAGGTTTGTTGCATTATTTTTGGTTGTGCAATCTTTTAGTTCTGATGTTTGCTATAGATTTATGAATTCTACTGACATAATGAGATTGAGAAGAGATCACCAAATTGTGTTTGCATAGCCTTTTGTCTCACATGAGCACACTTTTTGTGGCCTTCCAATTTGATGAAAAGTGAAATATAATATGATTGTTAAAGTTTCTCACCAATGATTGCATCAGTGGATTCTAGGAAGTGTTGCTCCTATTTTCATTGGTTTCCTACCAATTTCTTCAAAAGTTTAACTCATAGTGTGTTGTTATCTATAGCTTATGTTCATTTAGGATTTCAATTTCATGTTATTTGCTTTCAATTTCATTATTTTCTTTGCTAACCCCTTGTTAGAATAGGAACTCATTTTAGTTGCACTGTTAGAATTACATTCATTAAAAAACAAAAAAATACAAAAATATTGTTCTTTTGTGTGTTATTTTGAGACAACAAACAAGTTTACTTCATTCTGAGATCATAGTAGGCAAAGGTCTCCTTGTGAACAATCACAGTTATCTTCAACTGAGCGGATTTTGGTATGTCGCAAGACAAATACTGAACCTTGGAGTTGATCCTAAAAATATTAGCTTTTCAAGAGAGGAATTGCGCAATAGATTCCTGCCATTGACCTCATGCAAAAGGATCACCCAACAATATCCAATAATCCCTTGGATTGCTTACACACATTTAGTAAGCACTTTGCTTCTTTTTGCACTTTGTACTTTAACAATGATATCACTACACATCATACACTTTACAATCAGGTAAAACATCTTTCTTTTATACCATCTTCATAATAATTCCTTGAGTTAGCCTTAAGGCTTTCCCAATTAATTATAATAAAATAATTAATTAATTACAATTATAATACAACTGTTAGCTCACATGCTATACAAAACTTGACATGTGTGATACTAAGGCTTGCACACTCACTAACTTCATCAGTTGATTGTCCTCTTTCACTACCTGATTGTGCATCCCTTCATTACATCTCAAAAGTAAGATGACCAACAACCATTAGGAGCTACTTTCCCAATACTCTATCTCTGAACTTCTCTCTATATAGCAGGTATTCTTCCACATGTCTTTGACTCAAACTCTACACAATTGACTACATCATCAAGACACTATGTTGAACATGTCCATAACTATACATGACTAGACAATCAAACTATTATTCATACCATCAAGATCTATATCTTCTACTCAGCCAATCTTTACAGAAATCTTACTATGTTGACATCAATGACAAACACAATCATGAATGCAACATATCAATACTCTCCACTACTTAGGATACTCCCCCAATGTAGTATCATCAGCATTCAGGCCAATAATATCCCCCTTTGGCATTGATGGCAACATAGATAAGAAAAATTTAAGTTCCAAGAATACCAAGTAATACTTTGTTGTAGCTTATATTCTCATCAACTCTAATCCTCTTCATCAAGAAAGTCTAAAATCCTCTAGATTTAGAGACTAGCATCAATTGTCCACATGCTAAAAAGAATCACAAACACAACAAATGGACACAAGTGCATACTCCTTCTTAGACATCAATCATTTACTTCACACTAAATAATTCACAATACATCAAGTGCACATTCCTGCTTCCTTTCATGAATCTTTCTCAATCTCTCAAAAAGATATCTCTCCCTCATACTTAGGAAATATTTTTCATGCATATTCTCCCCCATTGACATCAATATTAAAGACCTCAATCTCAATGTTACAACATACCAATTTTTAAATACCAATTGCTAATATGCTACACAAAATATTCAATTAGATCAAGTGTCAATACCAAATACCAAGAGTCCTTAATAACTTAGTCCATCACAGATTCTCTCCATATGGGAAGTATCAGCATTAAATCTAGTCAAACAACAGTGCTTTGTACTAGTGGACTATTGCACTCTGTGGATCATCTACTCAAAAGTAAGCAGGTGCATAACCCCAATTATACCTCTCAAGTACTCAAATGTATCTTTACGAAAAGGATTCATAAAGATATCTACAATTTTATCTTTATTACTTACATACTCCAATCTAATCTACTTTTCTATTGCTTTCTCTCTCAATACTCGATACTTAATAGATATATGCTTAGTCTTAGAATGTAATACAGGATTCTTAGACATACTCATTGTACTTGTGTTATCACAATAAATGATAACAGGTTCTTCAAACTCAATTTTGATATCCTTCAACATCTACTTCATCCACATAACTTGATTACAATTATTTGTTGCTACAATATACTCTACCTTAGTTGTACTCTGCGAGATACAATCTTGCTTCCTTCTTAACCAATATATCAATCTTCCTCCAAGAAAGAGTGCTCCACCACTTGTGCTCTTTCTTTCATCCATATTATCTACCCAATCTGCATTAGTATATGCATATAGAGTGGAATCACTCAATCTATCATACCAAATTCCATAGTCAAATGTTCCTTTCAAATATTTGAATATCTTCTTCACTATTGTATAATGATACATCTTAGGATCAACTTGAAATCTAGCTACAATCCCAACTATATTTTCTATATTTGTTCTAGTGTGAGTCAGATACTACAAACCTCCAATCATGGATCGATAATTCTTGTTCTCTACTACAGGTGTCTCATCTTTGTTGGATAACTTGTGACCAATTATCATGTGTTACCAACAAGTTTACAACTTTCCAGACCAAAACTTTTCAACAAATCTTTCAGGTACTTAGCTTGAGAAATGAAAATACCATCACTATTGTTTACAATTTACAATCATGGGAAAAACTTCATTTCTCCTATCATGCTCATTTCAAATTCATTCTTCATCTCTTCAACAAACTTATCACTAGCTTCATCATGAACTCCAAGAATAATTTCATCAATAAATATTATAATAATTAACAAACCATTTTCACCTTCTTTCAAATACAAGTTATTATCTGCCCTACCTATAGCAAATCCAAGCTTTGCCAACTAATTTTCCAACCTCACATACCAGTTTCTCGATGCCTAATTTAGGCCATAAAGGTCTTTCTTTAATCTTCATACCATGTCATTGTCTTCTAATAAACAAAAACCTTTAGGTTTCTCAATATAGACCTCTACTTCAAGTTCTCCATTTAGAAAGGTTATTTAACATCCATCTGATAAACCCTAGACTTCTTGTTTAATGCATAAGCTAGGAACATCCTCACTACTTCCATTATCGCTACAGGTGCATATGTTTCCTCATAATCTATGCCTTCTTTTTGTGAATAACCCTTGCATACAAGTCTAGCCTTGTTCCTCACAACTTCATCTTGCTCATTCATCTTCTTTGATATACTTTTACTAGGACTCGTCAACTCAACTCTTTCTTCTACTCTAGCCTCAAATATTTTCTCTTAATCTAATTCTTATTCTACAAATTATTGTTGGTCTCAATGATAAATTCCACATTTTCATGGTTAGCCTTTGGATCAACAATAGTTACCAAGGCTATCTCTTCTACTACTTCCTCTTTCTTAACCAATTCAAGGTCATTATCTTTATCATCACAGTCATTCAAGAATCTTTCTATACTTGCTTTAAATTCTTCATCTTCATCAAAAAGAGAACTCTTTATAGATTGTCTTATTCTCTTTGGACATCTAGACAAGAAATGGCCAAACTCTTTACATGTCCAACAAACAAAAATCTTCATACCTTATGGCTCTCTTTTCATAAAAATATCAATACCTTGTTTGATATTCATGACTTCTTCAAATCTAAATCTATCTTTACTTCTTCCTCTATTCTTTTGTATGTAGCAAAAGGATTTTGGATCAGGAAACTCAATTCTCATACCTCACCAAGAAGCTCCATCTTTAGGGTGTAAAAATTTCCTCCATCAGACTTAGGACTATCTTTTTTGAAATAACTTTCTACTGATCTCCCAAAGTTGTTAAGCTTATCCTTCAAGGACTAGCCTTGATACCAATTGTTGGAATATATAGTCCATCGATATAACTGAGAGGGGTAGGGGAGTGAATTAGTTATCAACCTTAAACAATGTTAACCATATGAGTAATATAAACTGAAACAACATCAAGATACTCATACACAATAACACCAGATATGTTAAGTAGGGAAACCCTTGATCAAAGGAAAAACCCCAATGGGGATGGTACCCACAAGATGATGTACTAATATAAATATTCCTTGTTAGAGGATAGAGCTTGTTAGGAGCCTATTACAACATTCAGTGCATATGAGTCCTTGTTAAGAGACTTTGAATCCCTATTAGAAGATTCCAACCCTATTAGGAGTTGTGCCAACCCTATTAGGAGTTATGGAAGACAGCTGGACCCACTTCCCAAATAGCTTCAAGGGAAAGACCAATGAACCCACTATCCAAATGATCTTTGTATTATTCCTAGAAGAATAATAGAATTGGCACTATACTGTGCCTTCATCTTTCTCTATCCTATCAATTGAACACTAATCCTATAGATCTTGTAGTCTTATCTTGAATCTTGCATCCAATAATCCCTTGGATCTCTTACACACATCTAGTAAGCACTCTGCTTCTTTTTGTACTTCACACTTTAACAATGATCTCAATACACACCATACATTTTACAATCAATGAAAACATCTTTCCTTTATACCATATCTTCATAATAATTACTTTAGTCAGCCTTGAGGCTTTCCCAATTAGTTATAATAAGATAATTAATTAATTATAATTACAATAGCACTATTGGCTCAAAGTTTATCAAAACTTCACATGTGTGATACTAAGGCTTTTGCACTCACTAATGTCATCAATTAACTATCCTCTGTCACTATGTTACTTTGCATCCCTTCATTACATCCCTAATGTAAGACAGCCAACAACCATCAGGAATTGCTTTCCCAATACTCTTTCTTTGAACCGCTCTCTATATATCAAGTACATCTTCCATACGTCTTTGACTCAAACTCTACACACTTGACCACTTTGAACCACCTCACAATAGGTGTATCATAGTCATGCACTAGGCCTTGCTTAGGAATAATATATTCAAACTAAGGACTATTTTCCCCTCCATGAGGTGCATTTAATCTTATCAACCCAAGGACATGTACTTGAAATGGTCAGTACAGTATGTGCACTAGGTCTCTTAATGATTCACTAAGCTTATGTTGTAGGAAAGTAAAAATGCAAGGAAAAGAACTTACACTACTGTTGTAGGAAGGTAAAACACTTAACTCTATGGATACTGGAAATACAATAGAAAAGATAACAGATATTCCAACTTGGTTCATCTAGTAAAATTGTTCTCACATATGTTGCAGGAACATTCACAGAGTGCGATGCTACAGGAAGGAACTTACTACTTCTACTTAAGCTATTACTAATGCTTGAAAATAAATCTATTCTATCCTAATCTAATCCACCTCCCAAGTGGACCCCCTTGGTTGGCTTCTCTAAACTATTAACATAGGATAGAAGCCAAAGAAAACTATTTCATTCCATTTAGATATTCATTACATAACACAAAACTGTTAAACACAATTGTAAAAGTTAACAGTCTGCTCTTAGAACTTTTCTTCTTACTCACTGAAAAAAACTTAACACGCTTGGGTCAATTCCTACATATATAGGAGATCAACACTTTATTCCATAACAAAAAAGTAAATGTCCTATCTTTATATCTATAGGAGAGAAAATAGGAAGAACAACTAAAGGCTAGAAGAAGAAATAATGGCTTAAGGCAAGAATAATAAAGTCTTAACATCTGCTCACCATAGAGTAAATGTAGAGAAGGCAATGAATCTTCATAGCTCCTCCCTTACTCGCTGCTATATTTTATGGAACCATTACAACTTTCTCCACTGTGGTTTCTCCTTAGCACTCACTTCTCCTTGAATTCTATTGATGCCTAACTTTTGAATCCCTCCAATCATCTTTCATCCTTCATTAATAGGTTAGTTATGACACAAATCATGTTTGCAAATAAACATTTATCAAATTAAATTCAAACATAAGAACACACATTTTGATAACTATATGAAATACTACATCCTAGATATAATATGAGCAAAAGATGATATAATTTCTACCCTTAGGTTCATCAAAGGTTCGGTAAACATAGGTCCATAAGTTTTTTAACAAAGACAAATAGAGTATCAACAAAGTATCTTAAACACCACAAAATAAAGGCAAATTTTAGTCTCATCATCTGCCCCTTGCCAAACTAATGCTTGTCATCAAGCATTGCACTTCCTTGTTAGAGACCTGAACTCTCCAATTTATGCCCTCCCCTTTCTGTTGCTCTTAAAAGTGTAGTAAAATCCTCTGGTTCTCTTCCATACTTCTCTTCGATGATCTTCTTGAAACTTATCAAGTCTATCAACATTGATATCATACAAGGGCCATAGTAACATTGGAGGTTGCATTATTAAAGGACACCACAACTCTGGTCTTGGTTGCTTTCCCAATTCTAAATATTTTGGAACTCTATGTAGTGTAGGTTCCAAGTTAATAGGGTTGTGTAGTTTTGATTTCTTAAGAGATTCAAGTAGTCTCACCCACCTACTCTTTACACCAATCATGACTCTCTAAAATGCAAAATAGGGCAATTTTTTATATTCAGCATAAACCTTAGTTCTAGCAGCAAATATCTTCTCCCTTATTGTTGGATTCTTTTTTCCATAGGTCAATGTAAACCAATCTCGAAGCCTCTCCTCTGGCTTACTACTTCTACTCTCAAAGGTAAAGGTTTTTCTCTCTCCTCATCTCTATAGTCATTCAACTGCCTATCATAATTTTCTTCATTGGATATCCATGACATGAGAGCTTTTAAATGTACATCTACTATGTAAAGCAAAGGATTCCACTTAGTCTCTTTAGGAATAACAAAGTTATGAACATATAATTCACACAATAAGTTCTTCTGCCATGGTGGTAAAGGTTGATATAGCACATTAAAATTTGTGTGCTGACTTAAACTCTACATTCACATTCTTGAGAGTTAACATTAACTAAAACAAAAGAAATTTCTCTTTCAAGCAAAGAGCATAGACTCTAGGTGGTGGCCTACAAGCAAGGGCTTGGTCAGCTAGCTTAAGAGCATGGTCCATGCGGTATTTTTGGCTTTCTAGCTATTCTTTCAATTCTGCAATTTCCTCATTTTGTGATACTATAATCTTATTTATCTTCTTCTTTTCTTCTTTCCACAATGCTTCAACAAACAAATATTGTCCATAAAGTTGAAAAAGGAGCTTCTGTAGGGTGACAGCACTATTGTCTTCTCCTTCATGATCCCTTTTCCTCCTTCTTTGTTCCTGCCATAGATGCTCTACCAAAATATTGATCAATGTCTATCTATGTATAACTAAGGCAGTATTTGGATCAATGTACTCAAGAATTTTTTCATCCCTATGGCTAGAAGTGTCTGGTAAATCTGCTAGGGTATCATCTATACTTTCTTTAATTTCTTTTCCACACTCTGCAGTAAGATTATCAGGAGTATTTTTTATCTTAGGATGAGGGGGAGAATGATTGGAAAAAATTTGCACATGAGATTCCCTAGTGGATGTTTTAGACAACATAGGATCCTTAGAAACCTTCCCTCTCATTCTCGAGCTTCTTCGTATAAGGGTCTCTTCCTGTGTTACAACCTTTTGCCTACTTTTCTACTTCAGTGCCACTACTGCAAGATCAATTGTTGTAGGACCCTTCTTTGTTCTCTTTTGTTTTACAATTGTAGGACTTGGTTCTTACTAAATAGAAGTTTTTTTTGGTAATTTTCATTTCCTCTTAGCTTTGCTGGTAGCAGGTTTAGGGATTTCTTGTATAGGTGGAGGCACATTTTCTTGAATAGGGGCAGTTTCTTATTCATTTCCTTGAGTCTTTTCAGTTTCAACTCCTTGAATGTTTTTTTCTGTAGACTCACTACTGGGAGCTATGTTCTCCTCACTATGTTTTTCGCTAGGGCCAGCTTGGGGTTGTAGGGTTTTAAGTTGCACAAAATCATCCCACCTTAAAGGGGATACATCCCTAAGAGACCTCTCTATTAACAACTTAATTAAAGCATGGTGAGTAACAAAATTCTCTTTCCCTTTCCAAGTCTCCTCCACACTAATGCAAAGCATATTATACAAGAAATTTGAAATATTCATAGCAATATTATGCCTTACACAGCTAAGTAGCTTGAAATGATGTGTATGCAAGTGAGAAAATCTGCCTTCACAAGTAAAATACCTGATAATGTGCATCACTAATTTAGGGTATGGTGGCGGCAATTACAACCTCTTACATCCTTATTTTGTGATATCCAATTAAGGGTCATGTAGTCCAGTAAATTGGGTCCTCACTGACCTAGCATCATGTGTGCTCGAGTAGTGCTCTCCAATCGCAGGTAACCCTGTTACTTCTGTGATGCACTCCTCTGTTGCAACTAATATCAAGCCCCAAACAAAATCTTCACCCTTGTTAAATTTCCTATTACATTCTATAGCCACCTCTTCATCATATGTTCTTAAACTTAAACAATAACCTAGCCATCCACAAGTATTGAATCTTCTCACAGCTTCTACATCAGAGAGCAACACAGTGTGCTCTATTGGCTCTCTCCTTTGCAAATTCCCACCCATTTCTCAGCACTTCCTCTACTACTCTATTTTCTCCCCTTTTTTTAAATTCAAGCTTCAAATTCTGCATTATTCCTTAGACTCATCACACTTCTTTACTTTAGGAAGCAATTAATTGCCATAACAAATTGTTATGTACAATAATTAAGCTTTGAATGAAGGTAAATCATAAGTTTGTGGGAAAATCATCTGGTAACAGGGTTCAAATGATGAAAAAAATTAAAATAGGTCACATCATAGCTTGACACAAAAAATCATTCAAAAATAGCGAGTACAATGCATTACTTTGCGTACTTATGGCAACAAATTTTGATTAATAAGGGGTAATGCAAAGATTTAGAAAATCATTACAGATAATCAAACATGCCATTGGATAGTATGACCTTCCCCTACCCCCTGCTAATTTTAGACAAGTTTCCTCACTTGTCAGATCAGTACAAGTGTGGGACTGGCATACGTCGCCATTATATATTTCATGTTGTGTTAAATATAATTGATGAAATTTTTGGACTTATAAATGAAAGATAATCTGAAAATGTTATACCTATTGAGTTAATTTTTGCACATACCAAAAAGGTGGCAAAAATAACGTCAGCGGCATCATCCATCAATATTTGTAGATTTTATTGAAAACATGGAAAATGTGATGATGTGGAAAGTGGGTGGATGGAAGATTAAGAAATGAGATGAGGTGGATAGGTGGAAGATAAAGATATGAGATGAAAAGAAAAAATGAATAGAAAGTGAACTTTATGTGAACATCAAGTTATTATTATGAGCATGCAAACTAAAAATTAATGTTGAAGAGCAACAGTCAAAAGGTTGACACCTTCGGCTACAGGAAGAGTTACTTGAGTCATATTTGAATCCGGCTATTGGAACTACTGCAAGAAATCAGATTTTGTTTTTGACCTTTTGTTTAACTTGAGTCAGTGACCATTGACTGACAATTTGGAAGGCACTTGATCAATTGTGGTTAGTTGCACAGCTCCGTTCTCAAAGACATGACTGATTTCATATGGTCCTAACCATTGTTTCTACAACTTCACTGGCATATCCTTGAAGCGGGAGTCATATAATAATGCCCAATTTCCAACTTGAATTTTTTTACTAATAATATGAGAATCATGCCATTGTTTCCTTTGTTTTTGTATCAGTTCAGTATGTTCCAAAGTGGCTTTATGCATCTCATCCAAAGAGTTAAGATGCAAAAGGCATTCTCTTTGTGCTACAAGAAGGTTAATATCCAATGCCAAGGCTGTCCTTAGAGTTTTATGTTCAAATTCAATTTGAAGCATTTCCACCTTTCCATATAGGAGCTCAAATAGTGTGAATCTTGTAATAGTCTTCCAAGTTGTTCTATAAGCCCAAATAGCTTCTTGTAATCTGTTGGTCCAATCTTGATGATGCAAATGGACTATTTTTGTTAGAATATTTTCTAGCTCATGGTTTGTAACCTCTTCTTTTCCATTAGCTTGTGTATGATAAGTACTAGATTTTTAGTGCCTGATGTTATATTGTTTCATCAATTTTGAGATCAAGTTGGAAGTAAATTGTGCACCTTGGTCAGTAACCAACTCTTTGGGAACACCATAGTGAGTAAAAATCTCTTCATACAAGAATTCAGCAACTTTTTCATCACGAGCATGCTTCATAGCCTTAACTTCAACCCATTTTGTTAGGTAGTCTGTGCATACTAGAATATAGGACTTCCCATTAGATGGAGGATCAATTGGACCAATGAAGTCCATTCCCCATTTGTCAAATGGTGTGAATTCCATTTGAGGATTAAGAGGCATTTCATCTATTCTTGTTGGTTGACCCATCCTTTGACATTAGTCACACTTCCTTGTATAGTTGACTGCATCCTTATGAAGTGTAGGCCAATAATAACCAGTTGTTAAGATTTTGAAAGCTATCCTTTTGGCTACAAAATTTCCTCCACATGGTTCATTATGACATGCATGTAGAATGTCATAAGTCTCATCTTCTCTCACACATCTTCTCATAAATTGATCAGGTCTAGTATAGAACAAAAAATTATCTATCCAAGAGAAACGGAAACTTTTCGCTACAAGAAGCTTTCTTTCCTTATAAGAAAAATGTGTTGGTATCTTAGTGGTTGCACTATAGTTAGAAATATCTACATACCATGGAATTTGAATAGCAATATGAAATAAATGCTCATTCAAAAATGCATCAGCTACCAAAGTAGTGTCAATATCATCATGATGGATTCTTGATAAATAATCAGCTACAACATTGGCTTTCCCAGGCTTATCAACTATGGTTATGTCAAATTCTTGTAACAATAGTAACCATCTTGCTAACCTACCTTGACGTTGGGCCCATGGTTAGCATTGAGGAACAAAGAATACTTGCTCATCATCTCCATTTATCTTGACATATTCAGTTGGAAGATGTTGGTTCTCCATGCTTGCAACCAATTTACATTAGCAATCCTTCTTTTACTTCTGGCAATGAGGATAGTACTTAGCTAGTTGTAATTTGGCTTGTGCTTTCTTCTTCTTTGTATTCATTATGTCCAACTATGTGGCAACATCATTAATAATATCTTGTTTGAAATCTAGCAATAGATTGGATATCTCAAGCTTTAAAATGCATTGACTGATCCCTTTAGTGACTGTAGAATGTGGTCCTTGGCCTTTCTTCATAGTTGACTTTGAATAGTTCTGATAGATCTTTTTGAGGTCATCCCAAGAAACTTGATATACATCACCACCAGCCATTAAGTCAAATGCTTCCAAATAGTCATCATTCACACCTCTCAAAAAGACTAACTTTTGTGAGTCTTCAGACAATGTGTGCTAAGGATTCTTTTGCAATGTATATAGAAAATGTGAAACATAGTCTTCCAATGTCTCCTCCTCCTTTTGTGACATCCTAAAGATATCATCTCCTCTTGTACTAGATGCTTTGCAATATTCTTTATACTTCTCCAGGAACAGAGCTTGCATTTCATCCCAAGTTGTGGCTACATTGGCTCCTAAGCCCATGAACCATTGTAGATTTGATTCTTTCAATGTTGCTGGAAATAATTTAAGCTTATGGGCATCAGTGTTGTAGCCAAAACTATGACAAAGTATGTCAAACTCAAACAAGAAAGTATCAGGGTCTTCGATTGCAGGGCCATAGAACTTTGCAAGAGCAGTGGGAGGTATGTTTTTGAGATTGGCATTGGTTACAAGACTTGGAAGTGGAAATGGAAAAGTAGGTTGTGCCATGACTAGTGGTAATAGATTTTGAGGTTGCTGCTAAAAAGGAACATTGGGCACTAGATGATTAACAACTAGTGGATTTAGGGTAGTGTTATCAAGGAAACTAGCCAATACTTTAGTGAAAGGTTGGAGACCAGATATATCTATGGGTTCAGCTCTTGATGATGATGTTGTGGTAAAAATAGGACTTGCATCTTCAAAAGGTAACTCAACTTCTTCTTCTTCAACTTCTTCATTCAAATTAATAGATCCTCATGGAAGAAATCTACCATGTTCATCTCATTATCTTCCTCTTTGATGCATGAAATTAAGCTTTTCACACTGGTAAAAAGAACTCAAACTAAAAACTATGACTCAAAAATGCTCCTAGCTTGACACCATCCCCGACAACGATGGAAAAAATGAATCGCCTCACAATAGGTATATCATAGACATGCACTAGGCCTTTCTTAGGAATAATATATTCAAACTAAGGACTATTTTCCTCACCATTAGGTGCATTTAATCTTATCAACCCAAGAACGTATACTTGAAATGTTCGACACAATATGTGCACTAGGTCTCTTAATGAGTCATTAAGCTTATGCCACAGGAAAGTAAAAATGCAAGGAAAAGAACTTACACTACTACTACAGGAAGGTAAAAAACTTAACTCTATGAATACTAGAAATACAATGGAAAAGATAACAGATATTCCAACTTGGCTCATCCAGTAAAATTGTTCTCACATATGTTGCAAGAACATTCACAAAGTGTGATGCTACAAGAAGGAACTTACTACTTCTACTTAAGATACCACTAATGCTTGAAAATAAATCTATTCTATCCTAATCTAATCCACCTCCCAAGTGGACCCCCTTGGTTGGCTTCTCTAAACTATTAACACAGGATAAAAGCCAAAGAAAACTATTTCATTCCATTTAGATATTCATTACATAACACAGAACTATAAAACACAACTATAAAATTTAATAGTCTACTCTCAGAACTTTTCTTCTTACTCGCTAAAAAAAACTTAACACACTAGGGTCAATTCCTACATATATAGGAGATCAACACTTTATTCCATAAAATAAAATTAAATGTCCTAGCTTTAAATCTGTAGGAGAGAAAATAGGAAGAACAATTGAAGGCAGGAAGAAGAAATAATGACTAAAGGTGGGAATAATAAAGTCTTAACACCTGCTTTCCATAGAGTAAATGTAGAGAAGGCAATGAATCTTCATAGCTCCTCCTTACTCACTACCATGTTTTTTGGAACCGTTACAACTTTCTCCTCTACGGTTGCTCCTTAGCACTCACTTCTCCTTGAATGTTGTTGACACCTAACTTTTGAATCCCTCCAATCGTATTTTAGTCTTCATTAACAGGTTAGTTATGACACAAATCATGTTTGCAAATAAACATTTATCAAATTAAATTCAAACATAAGAACACACATTTTGATAACTATATGAAATACTGCATGCTAGATATAATATGAGCAAAAGATGATATAGTTTCTACCCCATAGGTTCATCAAAGGTTTAGTAAACATAGATCCATAAGTGTTTTAACAAAGACAAACAAAGTATCAAAAAAGTATCTTAAACACCACAAAATAAAGGCAAATTTTAGTATCATCACACTTCATTAGGACATTGTGCCGAACATGTCCATAGTTGTGCATGACTAGACAAGAAAACCATTGTTAGTACCATCAAGATCTCTATCTGCTACTCAGCCAATATTTGAAAAGACCATGCTTTGTTGACATCAATTAAAAACATAGTCATGAATGCAACATATCAATACTCTCCAATGCTCAGGATACTCCCCCAATGTAGTATCATCATTATTCAAGCTAACATATTCATCTCATTCAAACACTTACTATACTTTGCATATGTTATATCTCACAGCTCTATAATTGTCTTGTTGATATCCACCTCAAATTTATACATAACAATAATAACATAAAAAACTATAACAATATCAATTTCACCATTGCAATAAGCAACAAATCAATGTTATGAAATGAATCATACCATTCTTGTCATTCCCTTAAGTTGTTATTATCATCAATAATTTTTGGAATAAAACTAGGTGTCCCATTAGCAATGGTCTTCATCTTATTGATTATCAACTGCATTTTTCCTGAGAAGAAACCATTTAACTCCTTGACTATATTTATCATCTTCCTTGTGGAAGTGATAATTTCCTTGGGTAATTCATTCTTTTGTGCCAAAATTGGGACATCATATCAAAACATAAAATAAGTGCCCAACTTTTTAAACAATGGAGAAAGTAAAGATAATGCTTCTAAACATTGATACTCTGCACCTTGTAAAGAAATGTAACTACTATGGAGATTTTATGAATCTTGCTTTAGGACATTTATCTAATGTGATAGCATGCTTTCCATTATCCTTACTTCTATTTATTTATCCACTTGCAACTCTTCCACTTCCATTTTTTGATCCATACCCACATAAGATACATCAATATATGTCTAGGTCTCTTCATCTTTCACCACAGTGACTAGTCTCATTACATTCTCCAAATTTTTAGCCTCATCTATTCTCTCTTCCATGGGTTTGAGTTGTTCTTCCAATGTTGCAATGATGCAAAGTGCTCCCCTTAATACCATAAACTCATAACAAAAACAAAGAAACAATAGCAAATGTGAGAACAAAATGTGGACTTCTTATTTGTGCAACAAATGCATAATTACAGAATTCATAAGTACAATATGCTAACCCACATGGGCACCATCATTACAATAATTTGCAAGATAAGCTACAAACTATCCCCTAGAGCTGTCCTAGACAATGTTTGGGCCTTTCTTAAATAGGCAATTTTATGTCGCTCGGGAAGGTTCTAGGTATCGAAACTTAATGCCTAGGGCCAATAAAGCCTAAATATAGATATAGAGTCAGCCAAATACATCTTTGACAATTATTTTAGATATTTTGCATAACCCAACTTTGAAAGGCCATAACTCACGAACCATTGCTCTGATTGGCTATTATAACCACTTTTTTTCAAAAATGCTAGCTCTTGATCTATAGGATTAGAACTGTGCTAGCACCCTTCTATCAAGTCTTTAGACCTCATATGGGCAATCATAGGCCTCCAACAATGAGCCTGAAGATTTTTCTATAAAATTTTCCACTAAAAATTTGCAATAACTTCTCAGATACTTATGCTTGAGCAATGAGATTTTTTATGGTAGGCTTACAACTCTAAAATGAACCTTCTTGTAGAAAATGAGAACATTCTAAGCTCATATGAAAAACTTACTAAAAATATTAAATTCCCATAAATAGTAACCACCCTATCTACTAGTCCTTATTAAAATAGAAAAGACTAAAAATAAAATATTTTTGGGTGGTGCAAAATTGCCCTTGCACCTAGGATGTTCGAAGTGACCTTGTCACATCTCAGGTGTTTAGAGGAAAACCAAGATGGTTAACCTCCTCATTTGCTAGCCATGATGAATCCTCAACTATTCTCCCTTTCCATTTGACCATATATTCCTCATAAGTTCTATTTCTAGTACTTTTTCCAACATGACTATCTAGTATCTCCTTAATCTCCTTTATAACCAAACTAGCTATTGGAATGCTCCACTGTGCATCTGCAATTTCATCTTCATCACCTCCTTTATAATACTCTATCAAACCTAAAATGTTAAATGTGTATGTGCAAGATCATGGTGTGCCAAAAAGTGGCAATCTGAAAAATCTATAGTTGTGAAATATCTTGAACCATTTCAAAATCTATTCCAACTTTTTTCCCACCCACCCTGATACTAAATAAAAATAATTAATATCTTTATAAGGTCTACTATATCTTTTGATACCAAAACTATATGGTCAACCTAAAAAAATCCTTTAAATGTGCTTTTGGCCTATTTTTATGTGATTTTTACTTCAAACATGCAGCTAATGATTTTTTTTTCACCAAAATTTGATGAAATGAAAAGGGTTTTTTAAGAGTGTTCTTATCTTTCTATAAATGTAAGGATTGTCAAATTATGAGTTTAGTAATTAATTATTACTAATTTTCTAATGGAGTTATGTATAAAGTGTTGACTGACACACTACTTGAGAAACAACTATAGCTTTCAAATGGTACAACATTTTTTAAATACAAAAGATGTATCACATTCTATGTTTCTTCTACTATAAGGGAAAAAAATGAAAAATTGAATTTTGCAGAGTTTTGAATTAGTTAAGGTGGTCAGACACTAGAGTTTTTTAATTCAAAAAATACTAAAGTCAAAAATTAATTAATTATTATTTATTTAGAATAAAAATACTCAAAAATATGTGTCACATCTAGGTATGAGTCTACTAATCATATCTAGAATATTATTAAAAAATATTATCATTTGATTTTGATTAAGGTGGTTAGACATACGTCTACTTATTTTTGTTCTAAATTTTTTGTAATATTGCATTAAATTTCAAAATGTTGACCAATCAATTTTTATTTTTTTGAGATAAGTCCTAGTAGTTTGGAAACTAGATACAATTTGCTAGAGATTCTTTTCTCTCAACTTTTTGATATAAAGTTAATAACAAGTAGAAAATTGCACGTCAAGTTGACATAACTTTGATTTTTTGATTTTTTATTGCCAGTTAAGAGCATAGTTTGGTTGACCATGATCTTGCACATACCCAAATACTGGTGAAATATTCAATTTAGTAGGAAACTCCACTTCATATGCATTTCTAGAATCGTGTCTCTTCACTATCTTACACGGTCCAAACTTCTTCATCTTCAACTTATTATATGTACCCACTGAAAAATGATCCTTTCTCAAATGAGCCATAACTTCATCTCCAATCTAAAATTCCTTATATCTCCTTTCCACATCTGCCTTAGCCTTATACTATGTATTCATCTTTATGATGTACTTTCTCACCTCCTCATGGATGTTCTTCAAATGTTTAGCAAAATATTCTGCTTCAGCAGTACTTATCTCTCTTTTATCCAACTGCCTCAATTTAGAAGCATTTCTAGGACTACTCCCATATACAATCTAGGATGGTGATTTACCATTATTCCTATTGACAAAATTATTATATGCAAATTTTTCCTATGGTAAAATCATATCCCATCCTTTTGGTTTATCTCCAACCAAGCATCTGAATAAATTTCCAAAACTACAATTTGTAGCTTCTGTCTATCCATCAATCTATAGGTGATGTGATAAACTGAACTTCAAATCTATCTTCAACTTTTTCCACAATGTATGCCAAAAATTTCCAACAAATTTGGTATCTCAATCTGAAACTATACTCTTTGGCAGACCATGTAATCTCACCACTTCACTAAAAAACAACTCTACTACATGAACAGCATCACTAGTCTTCTTGCAAGGAATAAAATGTGAAATCTTTGAAAACCTATCAACCACCACAAAAATAGAATCATTCCCGCGATGTATACTCATTAATCCAAGAACAAAATCCATGCTAATACCCTCCCATGGTTTCTCTGGTATAGGTAATGGTTGATACAATCTTGTATTCTGCTTCACTTCTTTTGCCATTTGACCTACTCTGCAACTTTGTACAAATTTTACCACATCTTCCTACAACTGTGGCTAGTAGAAATTTTTAGCAACTAGAGCTCTAGTTTTATCTCTACCAAAATGTCCAGCCAATCCTCCACTATGCTTCTCCTTAAAGAGATTCTCTCTCATTGAACTTCTAGGAATGTACAACTAGCTTCCTCTAAACAACATATTATCCTAGATTATGAAATCCAATTGCTTTTTTCTATTAAGTGTAAAAAATTCTCTACAAGCCTTCCACACTTCAAAAAAATTAGGATCATCTGGATACAATGTACTGAGTTCCTTGAACCCAACTAGCTCTATCTATAATTCTGTTAGCAAAAGTTGTCTTCTACTAAGAGCATCTACAACTTTGTTAGACTTCCCACTTCTATGTTTCAAAACAAATGTATAACTCTACAAAAACTCAAACCACTTTAAATGCCTTTGGTTCAATTTTCATTGACTATTTAAATATTGCAAATCTTGATGATCAGTATACAAAAAAAATTCCTTAGGAAGAAGATAGTGTCTCCATTTCTTCAATGCTTGAACTATAGCATAAAATTCCTTATGATAAATAGAATATTTTATTTTTGCATCATTCAACTTCTCAATAAAATAATCAATAGGTCTACCTTCTTGTCTCAAAATAGCTCCTATTGTAGTACCACTAGCATCACAGTCTACTTGAAACACCTTGTTAAAATAAGGAAGTGCTAAAACAAGTTTCTCAATAACTTTATGTTTTAACAGATTAAATCTCTTATCTGCTCCTAGAGTCCACTTAAACTTTTTTCTAGTTAGGCTCCACATCACAACAATCTCCCACTTGGAGATTGATCAAACTCCACAATAATAACCTCCCACTTGGAGGTTGATCATAGTACTACTAACCTTGTAGATCTCAATAGAATATATCAAACCACCATGGACTCTGTTGTTTTTTTATTCTATTCACTCTAGAAGACCAATCGAAGCTGAAGAGGAGTTTAGTTTCTCCCTTGTCACTACCTTTGTAAACATATCCACTAGATTGTTAGCTATATGTATCTTGTCCATCTTTAACTATCCATCATCCAAAACTAACTGAATAAAATGGTACTGCAACTATATGTGTTTTTTCTTTGAATGTAGAGCTGAATTCTTTGCAAGATGAATGGTACTCTAACTATCTATAAACAAATAATTATCCTTCTGAGAGTGTCCCAATTCTTCCATGAAGAACTAGAGCCATATCATCTCACGAGCTACCTCTGTAGTAGCAAAAAATTCTACCTTTGTAGTGGATAAAGCATGAAACTTTTGTAACCTAGAAACCTAGCTCATTATTGCCCCAGCAACAGTAAATACATAACCTATAGTATTCCACCTAGTATTAATATCCCCTGCTGAAATCTACGTCAAGATATCCCTAAAAATTAGTAGTAGAGCCCCCAAAGTGTAAACACTTACTCAATGTTCCTCTTAAATATCCAAGAATCCATTTGACCACATTCCAATGACCAATTTCTAGATGACTCATATACCTACTAATGCCTCCCACCACAGGTGCAATATCTAGCATTGTACATACCATAACATACATTAAGCTTCCTAAAGCTAAAGCATAAGGTACCTTAGAAATCTTTTCCTCCTCTTCTTGTGTCTTGGGATACATCTCCTTAGTCAACTTCAAATGACTAGGTAAAGGTGTGTTGATAGCTTTAGCATTCTCCATAGAGAAACATTGCAACACCTTCTTAATATAATCAACCTGAGATAATGTTAATTTCTTGTTCTTCCAAATCTTCATACCAAGGATTTGTTTTGCTGCCCCCCAAATCCTTCATAGCAAATGCATGTGCTAACTGACGTTTTAGTCCCTTAATGTGATCCATTTTAGACCCAACTACAAGCATATCATCAACATAAAAACATAAAATAATGTAGTTGTCATCATCCAACCTCTTAAAATAAAAAAAATGATCTAGATGACACCTATTGTATCTATTCTCATGCATAAACCTATCAAATTTTAGATACCATTTCCAAGGTGCTTACTTCAATCCATATAAACTTTTCTTCAATCTACACACTAAGTTCTTACCTTTGACCTCAAATCCATGTGGTTTTTTCATATATATCTCTTCATCCAAATCACCTTGAAGAAAGGTTGTTTTAACATCAAACTACTCCAAATGCAAATCTTCAATAGCCTCAATGCTTAAAATAGTGCGAATAGAAGTTATTTTAACAACAGGAAAGAATATCTGATCAAAATCAATGCCCTTTTTATGTGCAAATCCTTTTACCACTAACCTGGCTTTAAATATTTTCTTTCCTCCATCATCTTATTTCAACCTATAAAATCACTTATTTTGTAAAGCATTTTTACCTATAGGCAACTTTCATAAATCTCATGCCTTATTTTTTAGCAAAGAGTCCATTTCTTCTTTCATTGCAGATTCTCACTGAATCTTTGTATCCACCTACATAGCTTCATCATAACATTTAGGTTCACTAGCATCTATTAGTAAAATAGAGTACAAATAAGGAAAAAATCTTTCTATAGATCTACTTAGCCTTTTTGACCATCTAACATTCACTAGGGTGTGTGGCATTTATTATTGCATTTTTTGCACATCATGAGGAATTGTTGGAACATCAACTTTTGGAGTATCATCTAGCACTACATAATTATCTTCTTTCTTCTCATGTTGCTGCAATAGATCTTTGTACAACACTTTCTCATTGAATATGACATTCCTACATTTTACAATTTTATGATTTTCAAAATCCCAAAGCCTATAACCAAATTCATTAATGTCATATCCAACAAATACACATTTCTTTGACCTAGCTACCAGCTTGGTTCTAGTTTCAAAATCTATATGAGCAAATGCTTCAAAACTGAAAGTTTTGAGCAAAGAATAACTCGCCTTCTTACCAATCCATGCTTCCTCTGAAATACCACAACCTAAAAGAGTAGAGGGATCTCTATTAATCAAATATATAGTAGTATTGATAGCCTCTACCCATATGTTTAAGGGCAACCCTGCATGCAACCTCATGCTTCCTGCACACTCCATTATAGTCTTGTTCATGCATTCAACCACTCCATTTTCTTATGGAGTCATTGGAAGAGTTTTTTTTCTATGAATACCATTATCAAAGCAATAATCTTCAAATTCATGACTATAATACTCACCACCATTATCAAATCTGAGACATTTTAATTTCTTTCCAGTCTCATTTTCATCCAAGCGTTTCCATTTCTTAAAAGTTTGAAATACATAAAAAAAAATTTCTAAGGAAATAAACCCATACTTTTTTAGTTGTGTCATGAATAAATGTAACATAATAATGAGAGCCACTAAGGGAAGATACTTGAGCTGGTCCTCATACATCTATATGCACAAGCTCTGATTTCTCACTTTTATTTTTCTTCCCAGTCTTCACAAAACTCACTCTCTTTTGTCTTCCATACACACAACTTTCATAGAAATCCATATTAACATTTTTTAGACCTAGTAAAACATTCTTTGAATAAAGTAGCTTCATAACTTTCTCACTCATGTGCCAAAGTCTATTGTGCCACAGCATTCTATCAAACTCTATAGCAGCTATTTGTTCTACCTACTCAACTACAATAACTATTCCTAAACATTCATTTTTCTCTAAAACAATCAAAGTAGAAAGAACAATATGACCTGTACAAAGATATAAGGTGCCTACTTTCACACCTTTTGCTAATAAAAAGGAACCTTTTGAAACCTTCCAATTTTTATCATTAAAAGTAACTACACAACCCTCATCACCAAGTTGCCCTGCTGAAATTAAATTCCTACTCAGCATTGGAACATGTTTTGCCTCTAGAGTAGCCAATGATTCCCATTTTGCAACTTAATCTTAACTCACTAATACATTAGGGGTCAATTTGTGATGTCAATTTGTGACGGCAAGCAAATGTAATGTGTTTTTGGCTTTTTTATTTCAATTATAGCCCGACGACGTCGCAATTGTGATGCTAACAGGATATAAGAGAAAGAAAAAAAATGTTGCTCATTTGTTATACAACATCACCTCATTCGATATTGAACCCATTCCACTACGAGATGCAATGTCAACGAATGGATGGATGATTTAGGGCAAGTTTGAGGCAAGGCCATTTTCGGACTGAGTTGGCTTTGGTTTTGTTGGTGAAGGGGAGCAATGGAGCCGCTAAAGAAGCAGACAGAGTGGAAAGCCTCCCAAGCCAACCCCTTATAGGTTTTGCTCAGTTTTGCTCCATAGGTCTTGTATTATTTTGTGAGTATCCACACTTCCCTTGTTTCATCTTTTGGCTTCTTTAAATGCCCTAGCAATCGACTTAGATTTGTATTGATTCTTTTCAAACACTTATCTTAGGTCAGACATCTCTGGTCAATTTGTACCTCAATGTAGACTTGAAATTCTCTTGCAACATTAGTGTTTAGTAGAATTTTTTTTTGGGTAGCATGGCGATGATAAGATGTCTAAAGATAAAGGTAAATATGTTGTTTTTCGTGAACACTTGATAGAAATGGAACAATCAAGCTTTAGAAAATGAATAATATCAAGGAAGGGCTATTAAAGGAAATTTTCTATCATACTGCAACTCCATAAACTTATGTCAAAGGAAATCTCAAATAAGATCTAAAAAATATTAGAGGAAAAAGCATCAATATAATGCCTAATTCAATAGATGATTAGGAATGTGATCTTTGCTATGTAGGATTAGAGTCTAGAGAGAGCCACTTGTGAATTTTCAATTTAGTTTTCTATAGAATTGATTGTTCATATGGTTCCCTTAATATTGGAGAAACTATCCACTTTATTGCTCTCAGGAATAAAGAGCATAATGCTGACACTACACATGAATACATAAACTAATATGCACTTTTAAGTATTATTTCAATACAAAATACCACATTGATTTAGAAGAAACCAAGTTTCTCCATAAGGAAGAATATTATTGTAAGTGGAAATTAAGAGGTATTGTTGAAATTAATAGGCATTTGCATAATCCCAATAGAGACGAATGGTGAGGTTTAAGTTAGTCCTAGCAACCTATTGTAAATGCTCACAAATAAAGTTATACACATTCATTGGTTTCTTCTTCCTCCCAATTTATTGCAATCTCTTGGCTTTTTTATGTAATTTTTTTGTACTTATTAATGCACCTAACCTTAAAAACACTATATCACACACTTGTTTTTTCTTTTAATGAACTCTGGCATCAGCAATGTTAAAGATTTTAGCTGTGATAGAAATCTTTATCTTTGATTTTTCTCTATGTATTGAAATTGAGATAATACCTATGGATTTTGTTTATAGTTGGATATTTGACATAATATTATATGAAGTGACATGTGTCATGCATTTGGAAATATGAAGAGACTTGTATTTGGAAATTGAAGAGAACATTGGTTGTGTGAAGAGTCTCTCAATTATATATATGTGATTTCTTTGTGTGTTGAGATAATGTATCAAGTTGAAAGCATTGTACTTGAACATTTTTATATCAATAAAAGATATACTTTCCTAGTGTGGTTGGGTCTTTCCCTTCAAGCCAAAGTGTTCTCCCAAAATAAATGTCTTGTGTCTTTTGTACCTTTTTGTGTTCTTTTTTGTTGTTTATTCTTACTTCTGGGCAAAACATTAACAATCAAGGGGAATGAGGCAATTTGTACCAATATTATTTGGGAATGGAGAGATTTATGGTCCAAGCATGAATGGGTAATGAAGGTCTAATACAACACACAATGTCTGAATCAACATTGGAATTAATTAGTCTTATAAAATGGTTGATATTAGTTCCCTGTGTTGATTGTGTCCTAGGTATAGTTGGTTCTGGTACAAGTCTATAAAGATAATACAAAAGATAAAGCAACTTAAGATGTGTCAAGCAACTGTTTTGTCAAGGGTCATAGTTATCCTTATTTAGGATTGCCATAAAATGATGAATAGAAAAACCCTTGATCTCTCCTTAGCAAATAAATCATATACTAATAATCTAAATGCATATCAATCCATTGAACAAAAGCCATCTTATGTAAACTAAACTTTTGTTTTTTTGCAAGATGTCCAAATAATTAATTGGATGCATATATGCAAAAAATTGAATAAAAGATAATTGAGGTAAACTTTGAAAAAAGTAAATGAATGTAGAGCTCATAAGTATATTTCTAATTAAAGATAGCAGGGTTCCACAATCCACATTGAATTCTATAGTATGTTTCTAGAATTTGATTGTGTAATATTATTTTTATAATTAACGTTTCAAATCATAGACCGTGATCCAATTTTTGGTTCATTGAACTCTTTCATCCTAATGATGGATCATGGAGTATGATTCAGATGGTAGAAAGCATGTTTCGAAGCTAGAGGCTACTATCTCAGCAGTATGAGTAGCAAAGCAACTAGGAGCTAGAAAACTTCATGTTGAGGGTGATTCAAAAATCATTGTAAATGCAATAATAAAAGGGACATGGAGGCTTAGCACTTGTAGAACTACATGTATCAAATTAATGCAGAATTAGCTTCTTTGGATGACTCCAAATTATCACATTTGAGAAGAGAAGGCAATAAAGAGGTCAACAGCATGTCTGATTAGGCACTATCAACTTCATCCATTGTGATTATTTCTTTCCTTTATTTTATTGGCCACCACCAACTTCATCCATTTAATGAGGTATGCAAGCAACGATAGTGATGTGATGGGAGTTCTTGGCGATCCTTGCTAGAAGTGCCATGTAAGTACCATCAATTAGGATAATAATGATTGAGAATGTTTGTCTTCTGTGCCCCCAAAATTGAATCCTCAATAGAAGATGTATTTGCTAACCACATTTTTGTTTGAGAGGCTTTTTGCAATTGGAGTGATGGAAATTGCTTTCACTCTCACTTGCACCAAGCAACAAAATTCTTATCATGGGAAGAGTAAGAAGACTAGGGTTGATAAAATGTTCAATTTTATGGACAATAAATTAATGGAGAGTTGCTGAGGGAGTTGTTCCACCAAGTTGAGAAACATCAGAAAACAAACACTGACATCCATTCCAAGATCATGGTATGGGCTCTGTAGTTGGATGATCATGGTATGGGCTCTATAGTTGGGCATTGGGTGGAATGGAGGAGTTTTTTGCAAAGTCCATTCCAAGAATTGGGGTAAATTTGGGTGAAAAGAAGAGTGGACTGCCGAGGATTAAGGCACCAAGTACATGCCATTTTTGCTGGTTTGATGAAAGATTCAGAAATAAGAGGTTTATAGAGGCCAAAAAGGGATAGTTTACAATGAAAATGGTGGTACCGATCAAGTTCTTGGATGAAGACAGTGAGAGCTTTATTTTTCACTTTGTGTCACATTTTTTGTATCATTCAACATCCCTAAACTCTCAAGAATCAGTCCCCATAAATTATTATGAGATTAATCTAGAATTTGAAGATTCTTGAACATAAACAACTTTGGTGAGAGAATGTTTTACAACTCATTAAAAGACAAGCTGAGAAATCGTAACTCTACTAGTTCTCCGATCCAAATTGAGATACACCCCTAAATTTTGTTTTGCAAGTCAAATACTCAAAGTTTTGTGGAATTTGCAATAGGAGGAGGAATAATAGCTTGCAATTGTTTCTTTACTCAAATTTAGTGTCTCAAGTAGAGGAAGATTCCCTAACTCTTCTAGTACCCCACCTTTGAAATAATTTTGAGTCAAATTCAAAATTCTCAATTGAGAACATCTAAGTAGATTTGTAGGAGTGACATCACTTAGTGCATTCTTTGAAAAGTCCACAAATACTAAAATATTATTGGCAAGACATATAGATAGCGGAATAGAGCTAGTTAACAAGACAGTTGCAAATTTCACATCACTGGAAATATATTGAAGAGCCTCCATATTTTACTTGTTGTAATCTTTGTAATATATTGCTATAGATTGCTAACCAAAGTTCCAAAAAAAATTTCAGTAGAAAGAATATCAACAAACAACATTAATCATATTTAATTCAGTACAAATAAGCTCTTATGTTTGCACTCTTGAAATGCAAACTATTAAGAAGATTCTATCAAGAATATGTATCTGGGGTAGTTGAAATGTATTTTTAAATTCTCACATACATTCTACTCATTATCGAAATTATGCAAGAATTATATATTTTATTGTGTAGATCCACCAAATATTGGTCACCTTTCAAAGTGACAAGAAGTTGCTTCTTGAATAAAATCTGATTGCGCAGAATTATCTTGATTGTTAACAAAATGTTATATCTTTAATATTCAATTGCAAGCATTTAGGGAAAAATGGAATCAAATGCAATATGTGAATAGTTAATTTTGAGAAATTTGGTCAATAAAATAAAGGAGAGGAAGAATTAGTTCAACCCATATAACAACTACTTTGTGGGACTTCTAACTGTATCTAAGAAGTTAAATATAAATATTCAAATACATCAGGACCAACATAAAACCTTCATGAATTCAGCATTCAAAAAGATATTGGATATAAACTATCCATCAAAGTAAAACACTTGTACCTTGATTTTAGGTGAAAGCACAACATTGCAATCACACTGGCAAATCCAAATCCAAAAGACAACCCCACTAACACTGCCCACCATCGATCCATCTTGTCTGCATCTCCATTTGCATCTGTCACTGCTCTGTTGTTCCTTTGTGTTTGGCCACCTATTTCACACCCACCAGATCTCATTGCTCCATTTTCAATAAGCCCTATGGATGTCCCTATCTAACCATATATCTTTTAATTGCATATAATAACTAATTTATGTTCTTTTTCATAACTATGTTTGACTCATATAATTGTGATCTCTCTAGCACTATGATGTCATTTAATATGTCTTGCTAAAGCTTGTAAATTTTGTTCCTTTTTCCATGTCATGTAATATGTCTTGCCTTGTCACTTATATGTTTTTAAATTGTTGTTAGGCCTTGTAGCTTGTATAATTTGATTGCTGGAGAGCTTCTACAGCTAAGCAAGAAGGCCATTCCACGAGTTATAGCAGTGCGCTCGGGTATGAAAATTGTATATTTTTTAATCTAATGTATATTTTAACTAGAATTTTAGCTTATATGTTTTGAAATTGCTTTTAGTGGCTTAATTTTGTAAGGTATTTTGAAATAAGACCTTCAGGCGGTTGGTCAAAGTTTTACAAATAATCTTATCCACAAATTTGCCTAGAGCAATTGACTAAATGTTATAAAAGGTGATTGGGTTAAATTTCTTAGGAATAAAGTCAAAGAAAGTATTTTTAAAATATTAAATTATTTAGCTAGGTCTAAGAAGATTTGTGTACTTTTGACAGTTTTTCTTAGTTTTTGAAAGTTGTAGACCAAAGTTTTCATAGCTCAATTTTTGCTTCCTGCAAAGAACGATCATGTCAGATAATAGAAGTGAAGAACAAAATAGGGAGACAATCGCTAGATTGTGGTCTAACTTGAAAAGAAAAGGTGATGGAAAATGTTATTTTCCTTGCAAAATTTGTAAGGGCTTAAACCATAGAAGACTGCTAATCAAAATAGTTAAGAGACATTGTAGGGAGAATGGTCATATTGAAGGGGGGCATGACTATCATCCACTAGTAAGTTGTTCATTATATCATTTTAACAATTTATATACATATGAAATCACTTGATGATGAGTTGATTATCATGGTTTATTTATGTTAATCAATTATATATAGGTTGATCTCCCTAGGGAAGTACATGATATGAACCACAACAATCAAAAGAATATGGTTTTCGAAGTGGAGGAACATGGAGGTATGAATATCCAAGGTGAAGATAATGATCCCATGGAAGATGACGATCATGCACTAAAAAACACAATTGAAGATGATGGTATAAATACATTGATCCATGACACATTTAGTCCAAGTGTATCTGATCATGATGATGATGATAGCCTCAATGTACCTCTACTTGAGAAGGCATATGAGCCCCTATACAAAGACTCCCAAACAACTCTCCTCTCTGTTGTATTATTATTGTTGAACTTAAAGGTTATGAATGGTTTATCCAACATAACAATGTCACGTATGTTAAGGTATGTCATATATGTCTTTATAGTTAACAAAGGGTGAATAATGTACCACTAATATTTTTTATATTAACAACTTATATTTTTTGTTGTAGATTGATAGGCGAGTTTCTATTACCACCATCAAATATTCTACCTCACTCATATCGAGAATTATCTGCTATTATGAAAGATATTGGAATGGAGTATGAAGCAATACATGGTTGTCCCAATGATCATATTATATATTATAAAGAACATGAATTTGCAACACAATGCCTTGTATGTCATATGAGTAGATATCGAACAGATCAACTAACACAAAATGTGCCTCAAAAGGTTTTTCGTTACATCCCCATTATTCCACAGATGCGACAATTATTTAGGTGTAGTAGCTTGGCTCAATTTATGGATTATGATGCACGCAATAGAAGTCAAGATGACATTATTCAAATCCCTGCAAATGGTTCAGCATTTATGCACATAGAGGAAAAGTGGAAACACTTCAAAGAAGAACCTCAAAATCTCAGGCTTTCATTGGCAATGGACAGTGTCAATCCATTTGGAGAGATGAGATATGTTTACTCGGTGTGGCCTGTTTTTGTTATCAACAATAATATTCCTCTGTGGATGTCAATAAAGAGGGAGCACATTATGTTGGCAATGATTGTTCTAGGTATCTTATCATTTGATAGTTATTAATTTACATGTACTTACAAATCTTGCAGTAAAACAGTCACAATAATTATGTAATGTTATTGTTCATTCAAGTAGGTAAATATCAAGTAAAAGATATGAATGTATATATTGAGCCTCTTATCGATGAGTTGGTGGAGTTATGGAATGGTGTCACTATGTATGACGTGTTTAGACCAATAAGACAAAGACAATTTCAATTCTATGCAATACTTGCATGGACAATACATGATGCCCTAGGGCTAACACATTTTTGTGGTATGTTATAGTGAATTCAAGTTGTGCATGATAATTCTAATTATATAAATCAACATATTTAATAATCCAATTATATCATTATCTTGTAGGTCTTCAAACAAAGGGAAAATTTGCATGTCCAGTTTGTGGTCCAAAGATGAAATCTCGTCATTCAAAAAGTTTAGGAAAGCAGGTGTTTGATGAGTGTAGACACTTCCTCCACAAGAATCATAAGTATTGAAGTACGAAAAAACATCTTTTCAATGGAAAGAAGAGACTACATCAAAGCCACGAAGAATGACACTTCACCTATGGAAGTTGGAATATAATAGAATTAATCATCGAGGTAATGCCATTTCACCTAATGGTTTATGTTTGTAATTTATATATTTCTATTGTGATTTTTTTTTACTAATTGTGTAATTAATGATCATGAAGGTCGTCAAGGAAGTACTAAAAACCTTCCAAAGGGACTAAAAAGCTATCCCAGACAATTTAGTAGGTTGCCCTACTACGAGCACTTACAAATTGTGCATTTGTTTGATACTATGCATATTGGAAAGAATATAACAGAGACATTGTGGAAAGTATTGGATGGAAGGCGTGACAAAAAAAAAAATGTCAAAATTTTTAATGACATTCATGAATCCAATCATGCATTGAAGAATTTCATTCACTCAAATAGCAATAAAGATCATATTAATATAAGTGCCCTTCCTTGGTTATTAACGGAGCAGCAAAATGATGCCATAAAAGAAGTCATACGAAAAATTTTATTTCCCACAGGATTTGTTGCGAACATAAACAATCTCATATCAAAAGAAAGTGAATTTGGGCCAAGGCTCAAAACGCATGATTGGCATAACTTCATCAAGGTAAGTTATGTTCTTCTGTATTTACAATATATTCATAAATTATGTGTACTATTCATTATGTTATGTTAGAAAACAATGAAATTATTGGTTTATAATTACTATAGTACATGCTTCCTCTATCTCTCCTAGAGCACTTCAACAATAACATCAAACAAGTGATATACAATCTTGAAAAATACATGAGGTAAGCAGTAATATCTATTCAATTTGTTGTATATATTTATTATATTCGTGATTTTTTTTTCTTGCTATGTAATCTATTGTATATTATTTTGTAAAGTCTCATATCTATATTTTTTTGTGACTTGAATTTCTTAATGTAGGTGGTTGTCATCTAAAGAAATCCATAAAGAAGATATAAACTATTGGAAGAGAAGAATTTCTCATTTACTGTGTGAAATGAAAAAGTGTCTACCTCCAAATTTTTTCAATGCACAGGAACACTACCTCATACACTTAGTTGAGGAGATTGAATTGTGTGGACCTGTACACACTAGGTCAATGTGTATGGTTGAGAGGCACTTGAAATCTTTGAAGGCTTTGGTTTGACAAAGAGCACATCCTAAGGGTTCTATGGTAGAGGGATATATGGTATACCAGACTATGGTGTACATTACTGAATATCTTCCTAAGTTTGCATCAACTATCCATGTAGATCGCATTTGGGATCTCGAGCCTTTTAAAAAATTAGAGGGGAGTACTTGATGGGAAAAGGTACATTGAGAAAAGTGAGAGGTAATAAATTATAAGATTTTATTATCATAAATTATTTCTTAATCTTCAAAATAAATTGGTTATAAGTTGTCTATTTTTTTTTGTATAGGTGCTCGAGAGTGGGATGTACTACATTTGTATATTGCAAACAATCTTGATTGGATGATGGTATGGATTGAATGATGTCAACATTATGGTCACACATTAACATGGGAAGCTGTATCTTCATTGGTTAAAAAAGCTCATCATAATGGAGATTCCAATGTTAGGCAAAGGGAAATAGATTTAGCACGTGGTTCAAGAGATTTCTAGGTACTTACAAATTTATTAATCACTCGTATGTTTATCAACTCATGATACAATAATTTTGACATGTTTCACATATTATTTCAAGTTAAACACCACAAGGCTATGTTCTGTAATGGTCAAAAATTTTGAGTCAAAGTGTTGGATGACACAAAGAAAACTTGTGATTCAAGAATAACTACAACCTTTCAAGTGTTTAATATTTCATCTAGAAACGACTTACATCCTCAAGAGTCTAAAAATTGATACTATGTCATTTTGGATGATATACTTGAGTGTGACTTTAGTTCCTTCAAATTAGTACTCTTTGTTGTCAAATGGTACAGGCTACGAGTTAATCCAAATGATCCTAATAGAACTGTTATTAAACATGATAATGGATTTACAATGGTTAATACAAGGTCATTTACTCAGAGGTTTCACATAAATCGGGTTGGTCATTTATTGTTAGACATGAACCGAGAGGAAGGCCAATAAAGTATAATGCGATGGAAGAAGAAGATACCAAAGAAGTAGAAGATGATGTAGATGGTGATCACGATCGACAATTATTGGATGATGTTCCTGACATGGATTTTCATGAAGAAGAAGAAGATGATGATGACGATGATGTTGCTACTAATGATGATGATGAAGATGATGTTGATGTTGATGATGATGATGTTAATGATGATGACGGTGATGTCAATGATGACAATGACAACGACAATGATGATGGCGAAGATGATGATGATGATGACGATGACGATGATGATGAGGAGGAGGAGGATGATGATGATGATGATGACGATGAGGATGATGATGATGAAATTTAGAGGTATGCCATCAATCCTTAATCTATTTAATATTCATTTCTTGATAGAAATATATTTTTCTTTTATGGTTACATAGTTTATTCATTATCTATTTAAGAGCTACAAGTTTCAACTACAAATAGAATACTGCTAATCTAAATTAACTATTAATCTAAATTAATTAAATAAAACTATTTAAAACACATATTGATGTGTGGATGTATTGAGCCTTATTTTCTTTCAGGTCAAAAGTATTTGTAAGTGTTTAGCTTAGAAAAGGGAATTCATTAAATATCTATAAAAGGGAGTCGTACCTAGAATAAAATTCATAGGAAAAAGATAATATAAGTGCTTACCCAATTTTTTGGTTAATAATTCTAACTCTATAGGTGATGCAAAGACCCTAGGTGGACTTGCAATCATTCATAACAAGAGGGACTTCCATAGTGTTCTCATAACACCAACCAAGCATCTTCATAAGATCCCTCCCCTTGATCCAAGCCAACTCAATAACCTATCAGAGTGCACACCAAATCCTTATGCCACCTTAGGTTCTAAATCTTTGGAATAATCCCATGAATGTCCCTCAATCCATCTAATGGATTCATCTAAGCAATCTAATCAATAAACTATCAATTGCTCACAATGCCTCAATAGGTGCCAAACTTGACTTCACCTTAACTAGGTGTTTCCTCCACCTCCATACACATTAAAAAACTTCAAATAGCATGTCCCCAAGGTGACTAAGCCCTCAACTCATTAGCTAATACAAAAACCCAATTTTAGCCCTTCACTAGGCCTACTTCCCTAGTAGGCTTATAATGTGAGCCTAATTTAAGTGTTATATTGTGTACCTTTTAATGTTTTTAATTTTTATGTGATGCTTATGATGGATGTGATTATGATTATGATGTGATTATGCTCATGATAATTGAATTGAATTTGCAAGAAACCAAACCCCTTTCAGGAGCATCTTGCACAATCTCATGGATCGACGGGTATAAGTCAATACTCCTTATAGAAAGTCTATTTAATACACTTATCAATAGTAAGATTGATGTCTTCTAAGATCTCTCCCATTTACAGGTACCAGCAAATAGGTATTTGTCTAAAGTGTCTTCCTCGAGTGAGGGAAATATAGGAGTAGAAGAGGAAAGTGAGACATGCAGTTTATCTAGAATAGGGAGATTCACTAGAGGTCAAAGGACTAGAAGTAAATTCAATAAATGTATGAAATTTTTCCTTGCTCAAGGGGGGTCATGTTCTTATGATGATGAGATGGAAGGTGACATTGAAGTGCCCTTGAGGTACCAACATCTACAGAAACATTAGGTACCCAAGGAACTTCCTCCAATAAACACTAATTTTTGTGTTAACGAGAGGATATATCGCATAGCACCATCATCATTACATGGTTTGGGCCTATTTTCTATCCACGGATAAAGGTGTTTTACAATAAAGTTTCTAAATTGATGGAGTGTGTTGGACCATGTTACAATTACAAAAGTTGGATGCATATTGTTCAATATAAAAAAAGTATTCGTATGTATGCCCTCTCGATAAATTATATACAATAGCAAGACAATAATCAAAGTAAAAGTGTGGCTATATACATTGATGGAAAGCCAAAAGCAACAGGGAATATTGCAGGTTTTATAAATAGTACATGACCTGGGTCAACTATAAAGCAACCAAATTGCATATTTGAGGCCCGTGAGGGAAATCGTGTATTCATCTGTGCAATAAAATAAATATGTGCAAGGGAAGAGCTTCTTATTGATTAAAATTTGAACTGCATAGATACAAACAAGGCTACTATCATGGGGTTGGTACATACTATTAAACCAACTTTTAATCAATGACTCCAACATACCATTTAGTCAATAAATTTTTGGCTAACATTTTTATACTTGATCTTTGACACAAGGGCACAATATGGAGCAACTGCCCGGAGGGGATGCTGGCAATGTTCCTAGCTCATCTACACATGAGCAGGTAAAACTCATTGTAATTGTGAAACCAGATAAAAGAAAAATGTTATTTTTTCAATTTTTTTTCCTCATTATTTTTGAGTAATTTTGATAATACTAATACTATTGTTGTCAGAGAGGGCCAGTGGTCGGAGGGAGGGAAAGGAACCTGCATTCCCTCAGTAGCCCCCCCCTGAGGAGGACCCTTTCTATATTGATTTAGCAGAGATCGATGACCCCATCGGTTCGATTAAAAAGGTGCTAAAGAAAATTGGCAGAGAAATTACATGTTTGGCAACCATAAAGCGTACTACTCAGGAAATAAAAGATAGGGGATCTGAATTTTTGCACACCTCTGAAACCTTAAAAGTAAGTATTAATGAAATTTTTAATTATAAGAGTTCAATAATGGTGTTTATGTTATGCTCTTTTATGGCATTAATTAAAATATGGATGCATTGTCTTTACAGAGTTTTTTGCATGATTTCAAGCCCCATTCCCATGATGAGGGTGTTGCAGATGCTTCAGGTAGATCGCATGTTCCATTTCCCAGTTGTGTTTTCCACTAAATATACATAGGAATGATCATAATCATTGACAATACATGCTTGAACAATCCTTTTTTTTAATGTTCTAACAATCTTTTCCATGCTAGTCCACACGTTCTATATTTATGCATGCTCTAACAATTTTATTCTTCAGCTTCAAATCAATTGTATCCTATGATGACACCACCTCCATCTAGGACAACCACAAATCTCTTTTTGACTACTGATTTGACAACACACAACTTACAGGCATCGACTGTTGCACCATCTATTGGTACAAAAATCCCTCTTTTCCTCTCTTATGATAGCAACAAACAGTTTTTTTTTTACAACTTTTTAACATCAATTATCATTTGTTCTTTTATACTTCATGACAAAGACTTATGAAACTTATGAAACTTTTTGCAATAGGAGTCTCAGCATCATTTCCTAGATGTTCCTATGTTCCTAGTATGGGAACAGTGAAGGATGTCATATTGATCGTCAGTGATGATGAAGGCATTCCATTAAAAGTAGCCAAAGTTCCAAGTACTTTAAAGTTATTATTATTCTATAGTGATATAATAGTAATTTAATTTTTGATCACTCTTCATCGACTAATGATCCCATGATTGTTTTGTAGGGAATGATGTTTTTTGGAGAAAACTTGGTGATGAGTGTTTGCAAATATTTGGGCCCACCCTGCGTACCTGGTGGAACATCATATCCTAACTAAAACCTCAAACCACTATTTTGATTTCATATAATTGCTAGAATAGTTTTCCTTTTCATCCATTTCTTGAACTATATTAAAGGTAACTTCACTTCATTTATGAATCTAACATGTTTTTTTTTACTTAAAAGGTGGAATAACCAAGACAAACCATTGAAGGATGATCTTATAGAGAGCATGACCCAACTCTTTGGACCTCGTGCATTTGAGAGAAACAAGCTCCTTGAAAAAGCTGGTTTATGTTTGAAGTATATTAGGGACCAGTATAGAAAAATTTACAGGATAACCCCAGGTACGAGTGTTTGCCCTATGTTCCTGAGGCTGAGTGGCAGGCTCTGATTTTGGATGTAAAGTATAAAGCTGACAAGAAAAATAATATTACACCATTAGAGAGTACAGGAAGGTATGTGATGCTATTGAGAATGTAATTATGTACTAATTAACCTCTATATTTATACTATCTAACATATTTCAAAATTTTCATAGATTTCCTAACACATCAAAGGCAACAAAGGCAAGACTAGAAAAGCATGGGACACACAAGCTCGGCTCTGGTAGTTTTTTGAAACTTCAAGAACGAGTTGTAAGTATTAGTAAATAAAAAATTGTATCAAATTTTCTATATAATGTGATGGGAAATGTTAGGATAGACTAGCTTGTCTATGCTCCTGATCCTCAACTTGGATCTCAGTGTTCCTCCACACCAATATATGATGTAGAGTAACACGCTTTGGAAGCACCAACAAACTCCTGGCACCTTGGAACAACCAAGAAATCCAAGTTATCACCCCAATCCTCTGTTCGCCAAAAGAACATTCAAGGCTTGATTCACCTTCAAACAAGGAACTAATCTACTATTGCAACTGCTCCTTTAATTCATGGACCCAACTCATCACATAAGGTTGCATACTATTTACTTCTCCCTTGTACCATTCAAGGCCTCATACACCCAACCTTGACACCAAGTGTTTTGGACAACTCCAACCCTCTAACATAAATGGAAACCAAAACAAACATCAACACAACCCAATTCAAATCAGGTCTAAGGCAAACTTGTTGTTACCAGTCACAGGGCAAATTGTAGCACTTGACCTTTATTCTACACACCCAACCAAGAGTGCAACTGGATCCTCTAGGATTCCCAAACACCAAATATAGTTTAGAACAACTCCAATATGACCAAAATAAGGTGTAACAAGGGTTGGAAACCCTGCTAACTATTTACCATTTCCTTTTGATATTTTAACTACCCTCCATTGGTTGATGAAACAATGCAAGTAAAATTCACCATACCACACAAAAATGTAGGGCTCTAAGTTCAAGAGATGCCTCACAGAAGAGGATAAGAGAATTGGCTTCCAACAAGGCTATAGAGCCGTGGCTGAATGGCTACGAGCTAAAATCAGTGTGGAAGGTTCTAATAATGATGCATCTAAGCCATAGGTAAATAAGCAAAATGAAATTTATTTCAAATTGAATACTTTACCAATTAGTCTATTTGATGTTAAGTTCCAATATAAAGTGAGTATATCTATTTTAAGAAAGCAATGATAAAAATGCGTAGGATGTTGGAATGCATTCTAACAATCCTTCTACACAATCTATGGATGTTGAAGGTTCACATGATGTGCATCCCAGTGGTGGGGGTATACATTTGCTATTAAATTTTTTATATGTAATTGCAATTGGTGTTTGGATTAATGTAACATTTTGTATAGCAGTTGTAGAGGATCAAGGGGTCGATGTTCATGAGCGTGTTGACATTGAGTCCAGACAAAATGATGTGGTCATATTAGGTAAAGAGTGCCACAGTTATGTTATTTAAAATAATTAAATACTTGTAACAATTATAATAAATTATTTTTAATTTAACTCTTTTATTTGTTATTGCAGAGGACCCCCCTTTGCAACAGCATAGGAATTTGAGATCATGAAGAACAGAGAACAGAACAACTGATGAGGGGGGAATTGATGATGACACTGATGCTCCTCTTAGAGCTTACATAGAAAAAAGAAATAGAAAGAAAAAAAAGAAATGATTGTCATCTACATACTTTAATTGATAATCACTTAATTTTATGTCTCAATGAATTTAATTATGTGCTAATGAATGTTCATGAATTATGTGTTAATGCAGAATATTGATCAATGTTGCATGTTAACGAATCTAATGTGTTAATGAATGTTAACGAATCTAATGTGTTAATGAATGTTATCATGCGATATTGATTGAATTTTATCATGTGATATTGATTAAATGTTACATTTTATTAATGGTTGAAAGAATGAATGAATGTTAGATGTTAACGAGGAATGTAGAGTGATGTTAGTGGGAGGGGGATGGGGCCAAATGAGCTTCCACCTTCATGTGGTTGGCCCTAATTAGTAGAGAATATTAAACTATTCTCGAAACAAAGTGAAGCTCAATAAGATACTAAATATTTCTCTATTTTGTCCTATGTTTAGACTATTTTTCTATGCATCTAAGGCTTCATGCTTTGAACTATCATGAAGTTCTAAACTTGTAGCTTTTTTATTGCATCCTTGGATCTTAGCACTGTCTTGGGATTGTGTTATCACCAATGATATGATTATCATAATTAATCAAAGAAACAATGAGTCTCTATGTTTCATTGGATCTCATGCAACGATAGAAAGGCAATGAGAGTACAGATACTTGTGATGACACTTGAGAAAACCTTTGCATGTCTACCCTGCATTATCATACAATCAACTTATGATTGATGCACGTGTACAAGTTCTTAAAATTTATAGTACAATTTCCTCACTATCATGATTAGCCTCCCTTTTCCAAATGATGCCTAACTCAACAAGCGAGAGGAGAAAAAGACTGACCAACATCCACCTCATGCCAATAGATTGTAGTTAGACAATGTCAGAATCAAAAGATCATAATTCAAGTATATAGAAATAATTAAAATATTTCTTGTATATGATTTGCAAAACACAATCAATTTTACCAACCTTATTTATAAATTATTCGAATAGGAGGACCTATGGAAAAGATTTAGACTAACAAGCTATCAAGTCATCGATATTCGTAAAATAATAAAATACTAATTGACATAAATATGTATTTAGTCTCATCGCATTTAGTTCATTGTATTGAAACATCAAATGCACACAAATCAATAGTTAGTTAATAATCAATTTTTTTATTCACATAATGAGTTAATAAAATGGGTTGTGACAAATAATATAGAATGCTCATGGAATGTGGAAAAGACAAGAAAGCTTATGAATAATATAATCAGGGCCACAAATGTCATACTCAGCATCTCACCTCATTGTAACTGAGCCTAAATTGGAGAGTTCAATCTTCAGAAAAACTCACAAACCTTACTTTGATTTCACTTTTTTGTATCATGGATTGTTTAAGCAATATAAAAATCTAGTCCTAATGTCATTATTGTTTTTTCTTGTGAAGGTATATGGGCAAGTATGAAAACTGTGCGTTATTTTGATGGGAAAACTTATGAATGGGTGGGAATAAGTTGACAGCGCAGTATTATGGGTAAGGTAAGTATTATCTTCATGCTCAATTTTCCTTATCCAAGTAGAAAAGTATACTATTTTTTAAAATTTATACAGTAGCAGTAAGGGCAGGTAAGGGAAAATGCTTACTACCACAGTAAACAAGGTAGGAACTTCTTAACTATAGACTGGTAGCAAGTGAACTATTTGAATTCCATCATTTTAAAAAAATCAATAAAATAAAAAAGCAATTGCCAAAATGGGAGCTTTTGAAAAAATGTGCAACTGCTGAAGTAATGATGAAATCTTACAGAAGACATGTAAACTGTATGATCCAGAGTCCAGACTATCAAAGCATAACAAGGCACATGAATTGTCTTGTCCAAACTAATAAAGTAACGTGTTCTTCTGTAATATCCAATTACAAGATAGTTAAACATGGGCATTCAAATGGACTACCCAATGTTTTTTAAATGAAACTGACCTCTTTCATATGATGCTTGTCAGAAATAGATAGATCATTGAAGGAATGATCGATTGGGAAATTCCTATAGACCTAACTAATTAAATATATTTATATTCTGTACATGATTTACTCACACATTTGCCTCAACCAAAGAATGAGAAAAATATGTGTTCAAAGGCTTCATTCACCTTCAAAACGTGTCCCTCATTCTTAAAAAAAAGGAAAAGAATATTGAAAATAAGAATACAAAGGAGAAAAGAGAACAAAATTTCAGTATTGCAGTTTCTTAGGAAGTCATTAAACCTATCAAGCAAAGTTGAAGAACTTAATGTTAAAGCTAAAGGATTTTTTTAATGTTAAAATTTGTCTGCCTACAAGCAAAGCCGAATAACTTAAAGAAGAAAACTAAAAGTAAATTACCAAGCCAATTCTAGAGTTGAAGACACTAAACCTTTTCAACTGGCAATTGCCAATAACTATGCTATTATTTATCATTTTATTTATGGTCATGACTTGTATGTCATGGAAGTATCTCTCAAGAATGACTGTTGTATGATCACTCATGATGCCTAGTTCTATATTTTTGAAGGAGCCCTGAAGATAATTAGTACCCAGATTGCTAGTTGATCTAGTTAGATAGATGTAAACACAAATATGGTAAATCTAGTATTTAGAAAAATCAAAGAAGAGGTCAGAGAGAGATGTAATAGAAGTATGGTAAATCTGATTTTTAGAATGGCATTTCTCTTTAAAAATGTTTTGATTGTAACATACAATGAAATTTTTTGTTAAAATGTCTTCTCTCGAGGTAGAATGTCTATATCAAAAAACATAAGCTAATTCATATAGATTTGAACAGGTACAAACTAATGCAAATACTAATCATTATTCTATCTATAACTTCTCCTCCTACATGTAGATTTCCCTGTTTCTTGATTTTTATTTATGTATTTGTATTTTTCTACTCCTATTGTGATCCAAAATTCTCTATCAAACCTATCTCTATTTCTCATGTTTTTTCTTTTGAGCTTACTTCATTAGTAATTGAAATTATTGAAATGACAATGCATATACAATGCTTACTTCATTAGCAATTGGAATTATTGAAATGGACTCTAGTCATAACTTCAAGGTAAGCTTCCTTCTGGCATGGGGGTTTCCAAAGCCTAAAATTAAAAAGAAGTTGAGTACATCAACATTCTTAACAATAGTATCTCACCAACTATGATAATTTACTAAAGGAACCATTTGTTCAAGCTACCCTATTTTTGCTAGTGGCCCCTTGCAAATCAATCTCAGGAAATCAAACATGTTGATCACATCGTCTTATATGACTTGCATGAACTTTTAAATCTTTATTTCAATGATTTATTGATGACAAATTTTATTTACAGTCATTAGCTTCTGGATTAGATTGTATTTATATTTTTAATATTAACGTTTTGAATCACATTCAGTGATCTCTCTTTCATTCTGATGATAGGTTATTGTAATTCAGAAACTAATCATTATAACTATAATGAGTAGTGCTACAGATGCAAAGACAATCTAATTCAAAAACTAATCATTGTAATTGTAATTGTAATGGATTGTGGAAATCTGATATTTCTAAAAGATTCCATATCATCATATTCAGCCCATACAGAAAAATGATTATATGTTGTTTCAATCTTAACAATTTTATAATTAATTTTTATAAATGTAAACAAGGTTGTCCACCAGCAAAGCAGTTCTCCAGTTGGGTACAAGGAGGTCAAAATCTAGAGGGGGTGGCTTTTGGAAGGGATGGTGAGCTTTTGAAAGGAACACTTAGATTATTTATTTTTCAAGGCTCCCTTCATAGAACTTGGTTGGTTTTTTTTCCATGTGGAATATTTCTTGCCTCTTGAGGAAGCATATACCGTTGTGGCATACCCATCTGTGCATAAATAGACATTGGCAAGAAAGAGTTTGGGGTAAGAATTGACATGTTAGCTAAGGTGAAGGGATTGATGATTGTAGACATTGGGTAATCATTGTAACTCATTTTCTTGTGCCTAACTAAGAATTTTAATTTCACCTGCAGGTTTTCATTGCACTGCAGGATGTATTGCACAGAGCATTTTACCACAGCGAGTCAAAGATGGGCAGCAAGTAATTTCTTCAAAAGGGGGGCTTCAAAGTTTCTTCACAAGTATTTTCAAATCTATGTAAGACTTAATTGAATCTCATTCTTATTTGAGCAGTGTTAATTGGTAATATTTGGACATTGGATTAGTCTATCCATGCTATTTCTAATACCAACATCTAGAATAGCCCATTTGAAAGTGATTAGAGAGGTTACACGGGAGTACCAAAATCTAATTAAAGGTTTGATCACTCATGATGCATAGTTCTATATTTATGAAGGAGGTTGAAGATAAATCTGGTATGAAGATGGATTGAAGATAATAAGTACCCAAATTGCTAGTTGATTAGGAAGAAATGAAAAATCAAAAGAGTCCATAAAGAGGTTGACCTTATCAATGATATTTAGTAGGAGTTTGGTTAGATACATGTAAACCCAAATATGGAAATCTAGTATTTAGAATGGAATTTCTCTTTCAAAAATGTTATGAATGAATATCTAATTAACATACATTTAAAATCTCTCTAGAAATGTAAAACATCAAAAATTGAAGAAATTGAAAAAGGAAAACTAACATGGGATCTGTGTTTCTGATCTGCTACTGTTGGCTCAGTATGGGAAGGTATTGACCCATTTAGGAATCTTATATTTGATTTAATTTATTATAATTTGTTGACCAAATTTCTACCTAGGAAGAACAGGGGTGGTCAGTATGGGTAGGTATTGACAACTGAATATAACTGAGGAAATTTTTTTTTTGTTTTACCTTGTATCCGTTGTAATTGCGACGTCAACCACAAGAATTGTGATGGGGTTGTTGTAGCCATGATGCCATCTACCATCACAATTGCCAGGGTGTCTGTCATAATTGTGACATCTACCACAAGAATTACAACAGGGTTTCTGTAGCTACGAAGCCAACTGCCATCGCAATTGCCTGGGTTTTCGTCGCAATTGTGATGTCAGCCACAAGAATTGTGACGGGGTTGATGTCACAATAAAGTGCTTTCATAGTGATGGATAGGCATTTTAATTGTGACGGTATAGGATAGACATCATAATTTTTGACTAAAAAACAATGACGTCTATTACTGTTGTAGTGGTGACACATTTCTATCGTAATTGCGACACATAGTCGTCGCAAATTGATGCTAATGTATTAGTGACTTTTCCCTTTCCAACAATCTGACAAGGTTCATTATCCCCCAAATAAAAAAGCCCAAAATCGCCTTGGACATAATCAATAAAATAACCTCTATGAGGTGTAGCATGAAATGAAGCACCAAAATCTAAAACCCATGAGTCATCAATACTTTCTAAAGAAAGAAGTAAAGCATTCTCTTCACATTTGTTACATACCACATTTTTCTCCTTAATCCCTTCTGATTTATCGCCTTCATTGTTCTTTCAAGTCTAGCAATCTTTCTTTGTATGCCCTATTTTACCACAATACCAACAATCTCTCAGTCCTCTAGATTGAGACATGTTCCCCTTTGACTTTTCTCTTGATTTCCCATGATTTCCTCTTTCAGTCATTTTGTCTTTGCTTTGTGCATTCAAAGAACTTCCTAATATAGATCCACCTGATGTCTTCCTATGTGTTTCCTCACTTAAAATAATGTTGATCACATCATCATATTTTAGGTTATTAGATCTAGAAACATAATTACTCATAGCCATTACCAAGCCATTCCAGATTTTAGGCAAAGAACACAAAATCAAGTGAGCCCTAATTTCTTCATCAAAATTAATACCCACAAAATATAACTAACTAGTAATAGTATTAAACTCATTTAAATGATCTGCAATAGATCTACCTTTTACCATTTTCATATTAAATAAATGCTTTGTGAGAAATACCTTATTTGAAGCGGAGGACTTTTCATACAATTTCGCTAAGGTTTCCATCAAATCTTCCATTGCCTTCACTTTTGTAATGTTAAATGTCACTGATGGTGCCAAGTATAATCAAATGCTTCCAAGTGCCTTTCTGTCTAAAATCTCACATTCCTCATTTTCCATAGTTCCTTGGTTTTTAGTTTTTCCTTCCAACAGCTTCCATAAGTCCTTCTGATAGAGATAGTCCTCCATTTGCATCTTCCATAACTGAAATTTCTTCCATTTAAAATTGCCAATCTTCAACTTACTCTCATCTATCATCACTCCCACTCAATTGTGAGACCTTCTTGCAGAGGATTACTAAAAAAAATGATTACGGTCTAGCTAAAAAACTGATGGTTTTCTGGCTCTAATACCACTTGTTAGGACTTAACTATGGACAAAAATAATAGTTACATGCAAATATAATTAATATTAGAAAAGAATAGATCACATAAAAGAGAATACAAGACACCAAGATTTAACATGGTTCAGCCAATCCTTGGGCTATATCCACTAATAGCAAGTTCAATATTATATTGATCCAGTGATTACAACCTCATTACAATCTATAATCCCTTATAGCTCAATACTGTCACAAGAACCAATTTTTGCATCACATTATGAAAATCTCTAACCCTAAGCTTTTTTATACAACCTTTTTGCCACTTACAAAATTAGGGCTAGAATAATAGAAAATAGTAGTCGACACCTTTTACAATATAAGGTCATTTTTGGCTTTGGGGGTGCTACCCTTGAAAACCCCCATGGGGGCATTACCCCTCGACCCCACCCTATACTACAATAGGGAGTGCACCCATGCCCCTTGACCCCATCTTGGGGTGCTACCCCCAAACCCTCATATAAATAATTTGGAGGGAAACCATGTTCAATAAACCTTTGAGTCTAATTAGGCTCCATATCACAACAACAACTTCAAAATGCGAGAAAGTGATAACTGTTGATTAAACAAGATTGGATGGCATCAAGAAGATGATGGTCATTTTTTAGAAACAATGTGTAAAACCAATAAGAATATGCCACTTGGACCCTATTTCTTCTTTGACTACGTGGATTTTAATCACTCCTTCGCAACTCTACATGCCTTAAGATTGATACTACATGTGACGTTACAATTAATAGCTTATCACCTCTTTGCAACTTTAACCTTTCATTTACCCTTAACAACTACAAAGTTGTGTTGACTGGGTTGAAGATAGTTTCACATCCTTCCACCCTTCAAAATGGTTATGGATCATAAAGGAGTGATGTTGCAATTAAAACACTTTCACAACATCACAACTTAAAAGCTTTTAGAAACATGAAATATAAAGTTACAAAAGATCCAAAGACTTATGGATATTGAAGTACAAGAAAAAATTTGCGTCCCTATTTTATAGTTGTATGACAATTTATGAACATTTCACCCCAAAAAAAGATAAGACTTATTTTCCCTAGGGTTTTTTTATGAGGGAAAAAAAATTTTTAGAAACCCTAAATAGTTGAAACCAAATTTCTTCCTGATTTTCACAAGGTATTTCAAAAAATTTGGCTAGGTGAAAAATCAGGCCAACAGTACCCACAAGATGACATAGTAATATAAATATTCCTTATTAGAGGATGGACCTTGTTATGAGTCTATGAATACATTCAGTACATATGAGTCCCTATTAGGAGAATTTGAAACCCTACTAGGAGATTCCAATCCTTTTAGGAGTTGTGGAAGACAACTGGACAAACTGTCCAAACAGCTTGAAATCTAGCTACAATCCCAATTGCATTTGCTATATCTAGTTTGGTGTGAATCAGATACTAAAAACCATCAATCATGGACATGTAGTTTTTCTACTCTATTGTAGGTGTTTCATCTTTTTTGGATAACTTATGACTAGTTATCATAGGTGACCCAACAAGTTTAAGACTTTCTAAACCAAGCCTTTTCAACAAGTATTTCAAGTACTTAGCTTGTGAAATGAAAGTACCATCATTGTTCTACACAATCTTCAATCCTAAGAGAACATTCATTTCTCCTATCATTCTCATTTCAAAATCATTCTTCATCTTTTCAACAAACTTATCACTTGCTTCATCATTATCTCCAAATATGATGTCATCAACAAATATTACAATAATCAGCAAACCATTTTCAACTTCTTTCAAATACAAGTTACTGTCTATTATACCTTTAGCCAATCCAAAAAAATTCAAATAACTATCCAACCTTGCATACCAGGTTCTAGGTGCTTACTTCAAACCATATAGAGCTTTCTTCAATTTGCATACCATGTCTTTGTCTTCTGATAAAGGAAAACTGATGTGACTACCAATCTTTCTCACAAACCCTAAGCTCTTTATGGTCTACTTAGGTCTTCCACCTAATAAAATAGGGCTTCTTTCACACCCTAATCCTTTGGGGATTCTATCAAAGAAATCCCACTTCTTCAACTGGTGGACATCAACAAGTTAGTACAAGATTGCTCAAACTTCCACAAACACACAAATAACCCCAATGCTCCTTGGACCTTTACATTTGGTCAAATGGATACCTAGGCATGCCTTAGGTTACTCATCAACATACTACATCCAAAATAAGTGCAAATCCCTATTCAAATTTCAATCCATAGGTCAATTTGTACTCAGTTACTTGGAAAAAGGCTACAAGAATTATCCCTCCAAATGCACTAAAACTAAGAAAATTTGAAAATTCCCTTAACAAAGGAAAAAAAAAATCACCTTTCTGGATACCCTTTTTAGATTATTTGAATATTTTGTAACTCCTAAGCCCCCAACTTGTTTGAATAGCCCAAGCTAAATTTTAGGCTTAATTTGAGGGTTTCAAGGATTTTGGTGTTGTTTGGGTTTTGAACCTCCTAAAATTCATTACCAAGAATCCTTCTATGGATTGGAGTTATCCCTCACCATCTACCTGCTCACCATTTTCTTGAAGAATTAGACCTTTCAATCCACTCTAAATGCTCTTTTTCATATTTGTGATTCCTAACCAAACACAGTTGGGTTGCCTAGGGCATCACACTAAAACTGCTTGATGTGTTTCCCATGGGCTCTCCTTTTCTACAAATAATATACAAGGAGCCTAGTTCAAAATTCCAAGAGGTCATACATTTCATACAATGGGAAATGGCCCTAAGACTCCATTTTGTGTTGGTTGCCCAGTTCATAATAACAACCTACTAACTTACAAAATAATTTATTTAAACATACAAAACTCTCTAAAAAAACATGCAAACTAAAAATATAAATAAAGGACAACCTCCACTAACACTTCCAACTCAAAAAAACCCTAATTCTGATCCATACAAAGCATGAAAAAATACTCAAAGACAAAAATTGTCATAATAAAGAAAATGTTGATTACAATTTGTATATTGTCATTTCTCCTTCTTCCACCCTCTTCAAAAGGTTGAGTTTGATCTTATATAGGATTGGAATTTATGTTTCCAAATAATTTAAGTGGTTGAAGGGCTCCCATGAAGAATTTTCTCTTTTTACATAAAAGTTGCAAAAGTTGTAAACGACAACTTTGCAAGAAATGAGCAATTTTTGCAATTTTGCAAATTATCTACCCAAACTTGCTCTACTTGCTACCAAACTTTCCAAAAGGTTTAATATGGACCCAAAACACCTAATAAGGACCATAAAACACTTTATTTCCCTATTTAGCACTCAAAACCCAAAAATGCTCTATTGAGCTAAATGACCAATTAAGAGCAATATTGCATTGTGGGCTCTTCTAACCTATTTAACCTCACCTTAGGACCAAGTTTATCCTATTATTACTCTAGTGATGTGGATAGAATCACTACAAGAAAAAAAAACCAAAGAGGCCCTAGGTCTACCCTTTAGCCTATCTAGGTGCTCATGTACCATACTCCCCCCATCAAAAAAATGAAGTCCCACCTGATGGCAACATGTCTAAGGGTATTCCAACCTTCTTCAACTTTATTTTAGAAACTCAAGTAGCCTCTAAAGTTTTATTTCTTGTCCATTGAATGAGATGTTCCATATACACCTTGTGCCTTGTATACTTCTTTACCCTTGAGTCTAACACTTTCTCTGCTTCCAACTTGCTAATATTAGGTGATGCAACAAGTTCAAGGTCAGCATGAACATCTAGACTGATCCAAGGTAAGGTACCTTTTTATGCAACCAAGTCTTGCACATTGAAAATAGGGGATATTCCTAAATCTAAAGGTAATCTACCTCATAGGCATTTTCTCCATACTTTTCCAAGATTTTGTAAGGTCGTACCCTCTTCATCTATAGCTTGGTAGGAACACCTTTTTGAAGCCTTGCCTTATTCAAATGGACCATTACCTAGTCACCAACAAAAAACTAAATGTTTGTCCTCTTTTCATCCACTTTGGCATTGAGTTTTTGAGTGTTATCTTGGATGGTCTTCTTGACTTGCTCTTGAATCTCCTTCATAGTTTGAAAAAAGTCTTCATCTTGTCCACTTCTTTGATCCATATCACCAAGATATCTTAGTTCACATACACCCCTTGGATGCATTCCATAAACTATCTCAAAAGGACTCTTTCCAATGTCCTATTCTTGCTATCATTATAGGCATACTCTTCTTGTGAAATGATAAAATCCCAACTTTGACCATATTCCTTATTTAGGCATCTTAGAAGTTTCCCTAAGGTCCTATTAACCACTTCAATTTGACCATCATTTTGGGGATGGTAAGTTGAACCAAATGACTTATTTTTACTAAGCTTTTTCCACAAGGTTTTCCAAAAATAGCTCATAAATTTAACATCCCTATCTGATACAATGCTTAATAGGAGTCCATGAATCTGTACAACCTTATTGAAAAATAAGTGGACAATGTGATTAGCATCATTAGTTGTCCTACATGGAATGAAATACCCCATTTTGTTGAATCTATCAACAACAACATAAATGCTATCATACCCTTGCTTTATTTTTGGTAAACCTAAAACAAAGTCCATACTTACACAATCTCATGGCCTGTTCTAAATTAGTAAAGGTTGATATAAACCTACATTGTTGATTCCCCTTTGGCTTTCATGTACACCATGCACTACTCCACATACTTGGTTAGAACCCTTGCTAGTTTTGGCCAATAATAGAACCTTTGCACTAGTTCTATGGTTTTGTTTATACCAAAATGACCTCTTAGGCTACCATTATTTTTCTCCTATATAAGGTTCTCTCTCATGGAACTCCTTGGTAAACACAACTAATTATGCTTGAATAACAAGCCATTTTGCAAGGTATATTCTAAAAATTTTCTATGAAAATCTTTCTCAAAATCCATGCATACCTTGTAGGCTTAAGAAAAGTCCTCATCTTCTTTGTAGATATTTTGAAAACTCTCTATTCCAATGCTTTGGAGCTAAATCTCTTGGACTATCATATTCCTCCTACTTAATGCATCTGCCACTTTATTCAGTTACCCATTCTTATGCTTGATTGTGAAGGTAAAGGCCTAAAAGTACTCCATTCACTTCAAGTGTCTATTGGTGTAGCTTCTCTTGAATATTGATGTAGCTAAGAGCTTGATTATCTATAAACGCAAAAAATCCTTTGGGAAACAAATAATGTGTCCACTTCTTAAGACACTGAACTAAGGCATAGAGATCTAATTCATAGGATGAATACTTTTTCTTGGCCTCATTGAGATTCTCACTATAAATAACCATTGTTCTACCTTCTTGACTCAAAACATCACCTACTACTAAGCCACTTGCATCACATTCTAAGGTGAATAGTTTCTCAAAACTAGGCAATTGTAGGATAGGTTGAGTAGCTACTTGTTTCTTCAACATTTCAAATGACTTTTTAGCTTCTAAATTCCACTTAAACTTAGACTTGACTCCACTATTATGGTATCCAACAAAGGTGCACAAATACCACTAAAATTCCTAATGAATTTCCTATAGAATTGAGACAAACCATGGAAATTTCTTACCTTAGTAGATGTGGTAGGTGTTAGCCAATCTAGTATAGCAACAACCTTCTCCTTGTCCATCTTTAATGTGCCTTGAAAAACCACAAAGCCTAGGTACACAAGTTCCTCCTTGAATAATTCACATCTCTCAAGATTTATGGCTAGCTTCTCCTCGTGAAGCATCTTCAAAACTACCTCAACATGTTTGATATTATCTTCTCTAGTCTTTTTGAAGATAATTATATCATCTAGATACACCACTAAAGATCTTCCTATGAAATCCTTGAGCACTTCATTTATGAACCTCATGAATGTGCTAGGAGCATTGGAAAGACCAAATGGCATTACAAGCCATTCATAAAGACCATCAGTAGTATTAAATGGTGTTTTCCATTCATCTCCCTCCTTTATCCTTATTTGTTGATAACCACTCTTCAATTCCTACTTAGTGAATTATTTAGTGCCTCCAGGACAATCCATAAGGTCTTTAATCCTAGGTATGGGAAACCTATATCTAATTGTAATCCTATTGATGTCTCTTGAATCTATACATAGTCTCCATTTCCCTTCTATTTTAGATGCCAACACAACAGGAACAGCACATGGACTTATACTCTTTTATATCAAGCCTTGATCCATCAATTCTTGGACTTATCTTGCCACTTCTAAGTTCTAATCTAGAGTCAACTTGTATGCTTCTTTATTAGGCAAGGAAGCACCTAGAACAAAGTCAATTTGATGGCTAATAACTCTCCTAGGAGGTAGAGTAGTTGGAGTACCATCACTTGCTATATCCTTGTACTTTTCAAGAAAAGTTTGGACTTTAATTGGTAAGGATTTCTTGGTTGCATTATCCTTTGCTTCAGACTTCTACACTACTACAAATCTTGGACATTCCTCATCCTTGAGGTCTTTAACAAACTCTTTCCCACTACAAAATAGCACACTAGGCACTTTTTCTTGTGTTTCCTCTCCTTCCAATAAGGACTAAATTTTGAAGGTCTTTCCTCCGTTATTAAAAGTTATGGAATTTTCCCTACCATCATACACAACTTCCCTATTAAATTTCCAAGGCCTACCTAAAAAAAGATGACAAGCATCCATAGGCAAAACATTAGATAACTGTTTGTCCTTGTATATTGCTATGGAGAACTCCATCCAAGCTTTCTCATTCACCAAGATGTTATGTCCCTTATTGAGCCAAGTAACCTAGTAAGGGTTGTCATGAGGTGTCTTCTACAATTTCAACTTAGTAACATCCTCCTCTGATATTACATTATTAGTAGAATCAAAATCAACCACTACTTCGCATACTTTTCCTAGGATTTTGCATTTTATCCTAAACAATGCCCTCCTATGTTTAGGTTCATTAGGAGTTGGTTGTTTGATCAGCACTCTCCTAAACTCTAGGTTCTCACCTTTTTTAGACTCTATGTGATCTACATAATACTCTTTTCTACAATCCTCTTGCACATATGCCATTCTTTTGTCCTAATTTGAGGAAGAAGGCTTCTTTGGGCATCTGTAGGCTGGATGACCTAAGTGGCCACAATTGTAACATTTCATACTTACAAATTATGAATTGGATCTTCTTGATCCTCTTCCTCTACTTGATCCTCCTTGGTTACCTCTCTGTCTATTGTAACCACCTCTTGAGGAGTTATCACTAGCTTGCTCTATGAACTTGCTTTCACCTTAATGCTTCTACTCACTACCTCTACCTTGGTAGCCTCCTCTTTGCCCTCGTTGATTTCTTCCCTTGCCTCTATCCTTGAAGTTAGAATTTCCTTTCCTTTTTTTTACATCTACCTTTAAAGCTAGCTAATGGCATCTTTGAATTATGGTAGGTACCCATAAACTGAGCTCCTCTTGGATATTCCACTTCAAGCCACCTAGATATCTTGCCACTTTGATTGGATCATCTTCTTGTTGCTTGGATCTTAGACATAACCTCTAAAATTCCTTAGTATAAGAAGTCACTTCTAGGTCTATTTGCTTCAATCCTTTCCTTCTCTTGTGGAGCTGAATTTCAAAGTCTTCAGGTAAGAAGTTCTCCTTTACTTCAGTGACCATAGCCTTCCAGTTAGCTATAAGAGTCTTATTCATGCTGATTCTTTCATCTTGTACATATTTCCACCATGTTAAAGCTAAGACTCTAAGCCTTGACTTAGAAAATTTAACCTTTTGTGCCTTTGATACCCCCTCACACTCAAAATAGTTCTTCATGCCATCTATCTAGTCCATGACTACATTTATGTCCATCTTTCCACTAAAAATTGGTACACCTTCCAAAGCTTTTCCTCCTAAGGCTTTGATAGCCTTTAAGAAGGGCTCTTCAGGTCAAGTTCAAGGACTACATCCTCCTCTACTACCTCTTTACCCTTCTCAAACTCTTCTTCTTCCTTTCTCCTGGTTGCTTCAACAAATGCATCTAGTTTCACCTTCACCTCTACTAGGGATTCTCCAAGAACTATATTATTTTCCCATTGTTCATCAACTTCCTTGGCTAGTTCTACATTTTTCACCATGTCAGTTTCACCTACCAACTCTCCAGTAGCTACAAACATCCACCAACTATTCCCAAATCTTTAACTTGCTCTGATACCACTTTGATGTGACTACCAATCTTGCTCACAAACCCTAAGCTCTCTAGAGTCTTCTTAGGTATTCCATATAATCAAATAGGGCTTTTTTCACACCCTTTATGTTTGAGGATTCTATCAAAGAGATCCCACTTCTTCAACTCGTGCACATCAACAAGTTACTAAAAGATTACTCAAACTTGCACAAACACACAAATAAGCCCAATGCTTCTTGGACCTTTCCATTTGGTCAAATGCAATGTCTAGGAATTCCTTAGGTTACTCATCAACATACTACACCCAAAACAAGTACAAAACCCTATTCAAATTTCAATCCACAAGTCCATTTGTACTTAGTTGCTTGGGAAAAGGGTACAAGAATTAGCCCTCCAAATGCCCTAAAACTGACATATTCTGAAACATCCCTTCATGACAGCAAAGAAAAAACACCTTTCTGGATACCCTTTTCAACTTACTTTAGTAGTTTGTAACTCTTAAGCCCCCAACTTGTCCCTATAGCCCAAGCACAATTTTAGGTTTAATTTGAGGATTTGAAGGATTTTGGTGTTGTTTGAGTTTTAAACCTCCTAAAAGTCCTTATCAAGATGACTCCTCTAGATTGGATTTATCTCTCACCATTTACTTACTCAGCACATTCTTGGATTGAAGAATAAGACCTTTTAAGCCATTCCAAATGCTCTTTTTCAGATTTGAGATCCCTAACCAAACATGGTTTGCTTACCTAGGACATCACACTAAAAATGCTTTTCCCATGGGCTCTCCTTTTCTATACATAATGTACAAGGAGCCTAGTTCCAAATCCCAAGAGGTCATACATTTCATATGGTGGGAAATGGCCCTAAGACTCCATTTTGTGTTGGCTGCCCAGTTCAAAACAGCAACTTGCTAACTTACAAAATAATTTATTTGAACACACAAAACTGTCTAAAACAACATAGAAACTAAAATAAAAAAAAGGAAAACCTCCACTAACACTTCCAACTTAGAAAAACCCTAAGTTTGATCCATAAAAAGCATGAAAAAATACTCAATGCAAGAAATTGTCGTAATAAAGATGTTGATTACAATCCGTACACTGTCATTTCTCCTTCTTCCAACCTCTTGAAAAGGTTGAGTTCAACCCTATATAGGCTTGGAATTTATCTTTCCAACTATTTTAAGTGGTTGAAATGATTCTATGAAGAAGTTTCTCTTTTTTCATAAAAGTTGCAAAAGTTGTCAATGACAACTTTGCAAGAAATGAGCAATTTTTGCAACTTTGCAAATTATCTACCCAAACTTGCTCTACTTGCTATCAAACTTTCCAAAAGGCTTAAGATGGACCCAAAACACCTAATAAGGACCCTAAAACACTTTATTTCCCTATTTTTTCCTTAAAACCCAAAAATGCTCTATTGAGCCAAATGAGCAATTTTGAGCAATTAGGAGCAATATTGCATTATGGGGCTCTTCTAACCTATCTAACCTCACCTTAGGACCAATTTGATTCTATTATTACTCTATTAATTTTTTTAGAATCACTACAAGCCAAAAACACCAAAGAAACCCTAGGCCTACCCTTTAGCCTACCTAGGTACTTCTACGACAAAATCCTTTAGGTTGCTCAATATATTCCTCTTCTTCAAGTTCTCCATTCAGGAAGGCTAATTAAACATCTATCTAATAAACCTTGAACTTCTTATCTTTTGCATAAGCCAAGAACATCCTTATTGCTTCCATTCTAGCTACAAGTGTCTATGTCCCTCATAGTCTATGTCTTCTTGTTGAATATCCCTATCTATGGTCTTATTCGCCTTGCTCATTCATCTTATTTATTAATACCCATTTGGTTCCTATCACATTCTTATCTTTAATTCTAGGAACTAACTCCCATGTATCATTCTTCACAATTTGATCTAATTCTTCCTTCATTGCTTGTATCCAATGATCATCTTTACATGCTTCATTTGTGCTCTTAGATTCAACTTGATATATCGAGCATATCTCCTCATTTACTATGTTCCTTGTCATCACACCTTTGTCTTTTCTTCTAATTATCTTCTCAAGAGGATGATTCTTTGTTAGATTCCTATTATGGATAGGAGTTGACATCTCAACTCTTATCTCATCTCTAGGTTCAAATCTCTACTCTCCTCTTTGCTCAATGATTAACACATCCTTTTGCAAGTCATTGTTAGTCTCAAAGAAAACTTTTGCTATCTATATAACAATTCCATAATTATCTTCTTCATCATCTGAATAATAATCTACCATATTTTCCTTAGTTCCTAACTTTTCATCAATCCTTATATTTGTGCATTCAACTATTGTCTTAGTTCTATAGTTAAAACTATGCTTTACTTTTCAAAGAATAACCAAGAAACATACTGTCATCAATTCTTGGATTGAACTTACCAATGTCATCATCTCTCTTAATATAACATTTGCTCCCAAATATTTTGAAATACTTAACTAATGGTGGATGACCAAACCATAGGTCATAAGTTGTCTTCTCATACCTTTTCTAATTTGTACTTTATTTAGAGTGTATACTATTGTGTTGACTGCTTCTCTCCAAAATGTCTTAGAAATATCATTCTCAAACAACATCACTCTTGTTGCTTCTGCTATAGATGTATTTCTTCTTTCATCAATCTCATTCATGTTCTAGGTGAAGATAGTTTCCTTTTGATTCCATTCTCTTCACAAAATATGTTAAACTCTCTAGAGGTGAGTTGTCCTCCTCTATCTGATCTCAAACATTTTATCTTAACACCAAATTCATTCTTAACTCTATTCTTAAATATCTTAAAATTCTCAAAAGATTTAGATTTCTCTTTGAGAAATGCTACCCACATCATTCTAGTGAAAACATCAACAAAAATCATAAAATATCTTTCACCATAGAATCCTCTTGTTCTAGAAGGACCACTCAGATCTGTGTGAATGATCTCCAACTTCTTTGTGATAGTGAACTTCTTTTTAGGAAATGATACTTTCTTCTATTTAGCCAAAATACATTCTGATACAGGAGCATCCAGAGGTATAAGGGCAATCCTGTGTCACCCAAAAAAATGTACTTAGACTTAGTTTCTGTTTCATGTCTTTACATTTTTGGATACCCATTTGGCTCAAATAGAGGTTCCAACTCTCATAGTTCAACTATCAGTGCATTTGAAAATCTCGAAAAAAATAGGAGCATGTATTTGGGCCATCATTTTGGTAAACTAGAAGGTGCAAATTGGCCAAATGAATGTAATCATGATTTAGAGCATTCCATAAAAAGAATCAGGTCAATAGGCCCCACGGCTTGAAAGTTATTGCAGTTTTTCGAGTTTTGGAGACCTCCTAAGAATGCTTCAAAGCTCGGTTTGGGGCATTAAATGACCTCGAAAAGGGTCAAAAAATGGGGGATGAGCAAAGCTTGTCCATAGGGCTATAGAGCACTTTGAGAGCTTTCTGAAAATGTAAACGATTCATCAATCGGAGCTACGGTTCAAAAGTTATGCCTCCCGGAAGTTTGGTTACCGTTTTTGGATTCTTCTAGATCTGCACCGACTTCTAACGCAGCTTCTGGAACCTTCTATTTCGTCGGTGGATGCCTACTAGCACTTTCTAGAATGTACTCCTAGTCCTTAACCCTTCGGGGTCTATTTAAGGAGATTTCTAACATTGTAAAAGGCAGTTTGGAGTGGAGTTTGAGAGGAGGTGCTAAAAGGAGAAATATTCTCCAGATTTATGTTATTGTAAGCCCTTAGGGCATGTTCTGAAGTTTATTTTCTCTGTACTATTTGTACTATCTTATTTTCTCAGTTAATATATTTTCCCTTTCTGTTGGTTCCATTCTGTTCTTGGTTTGTGTCTCCATCACATTCTTTACAAACAACATTAGTAGGATTTGTAATCTTAGGCAAGTCTCTAACTGCAAATGTGCTACTAACCTTCACAATATTATCAAAGTTTATGTGACAAAATCTTCTATGCCACAACCAACTATTATCCACTTTATCTACAAATCATGTCATTTCAATAGGATTCAACTGAAACACATTACCTCTAGATCTTGTGACTATTCCAATTAGCTTACCATCTCTATCTTTGATAATGTAGATCTTCTCAGTGAATTGCAACTGATAACCCATTTCTACCAAATATCCAACACTCAACAAGTTATGCTTCAATTCATCAACAAAATAAACATCGTTAGTGTTAGTTTTACCACCAAGAGTAATGGATCGAATTCATGTTATATGATAGGTTGCATTATTACCAACTCTAATAATATCTCCATCATGCTTCTTGAACTTAACAAACTTATTCATATCACCACTATCAATTATCCAATTAGATTTATTTTCCACTTGGGAAACTAGAGCTCTTTCTTCTCTAATTTCTCTATCAAGATCATCTTCCCTGATAGCCACAAATCCTAATTCATCATCACTTTCACTTTGACCTTTCTCATCACATTCTTCATCTTCATTTGTATACGAATAGTTTCATCTTCATTTGCTAACAACAAAATTTCCATGTGTGCTTGCACTCCTTCTTAGATTAGGTCAATTTTTTAGGACATTGAAAGTTGTTTTGACTCTAGCTAGATCTCCATACTATCTTAGATCTACTTCTACAGATTGTAATCTTCCAAGCAATGTTTCCTTTTTGAAATATTTAGTATAGGGAATTACTAGCTTAATCATCTGAGCTACTTGTTTGAAAAGTAGTGTCAAACTTTTCAAGATCTTCCACATAACTTCATCTTCTTCCTTGGTTCCACCATGAGACTGAATTCCAGCAACAATTTCTAATATTCTACCAATATAGCTTCTTATAGATTCATCTTCCATCATTTTAGTATCTTGAAATGCACATATCCAATTTTTTAATCTCATTCTCTTTGCATGTGTATCATCTTCAAAAGTAGATTCTAATGCTTTCCAAATTTCATAAGATTTTTCAAGTGACTTTACCTAATTGTACTCAATCTCTAGAAGAGTTGATAGTAGAGTTTCTCTTTCTCTCATGTTACACATGAATAGATCTCTCTCTACTTTATTGCATCCTTCAAGCTTCTTTTACTTAATGATTATCTTCTCTCTTTGTCAAGATCCAATATCCCGAACCCATGCACAATAGATGAATCTTCATCTTCTCCTTCAAACTTTCATAGTTGGCCCCATCAAATATAGGACTATCCTTTCTAAAATTATTCTCCATCAATCTCCCAAAGTTGTTAATCTTATCCTTCAAGGACTTGATGCTTTGATACCAATTGTTAGAATATATAGTCCACTAATATAACTAAGAGGGAGGGGTGAATCAATTATATTAGTGGACTATATATTATAACACTAGAAGCATACCACTTCTTAGTACAAGATCACTAGCTTTAGTAGGGGTCATCAATTCATTCTCAGGATCATAAGCCAACAACTTTTCAATAAGCTCCTTCTACTTTTCCAATGATTCCCCTGGCTTAAGAGTTAGTTTCAATTCATTTTTCTTGACTTTATATAGGAAGCTCTTAAACTCTGTAGATTTGATGAATTCATCATCTTAAATAAATTTTTCAAATAGGATGATTCTATCATCCAACCTAGCAATTTTTTACCTACAAGTTAGTCAGAGAATTCTCTACTACCACCACTTTATCTTGGAAATAAATTTTCCTATCTCATATTAACTATAATGTTCTCTCCTTTTCTTTTTTAGGCATCTGGATAACCCTCTATCTTTTGTGCCCCTTTTCCACCCATGTAGAAGTTCCAGGCTCTTCTTGTGTCACTTATAAGAAAACATCTAGCTCTAGTAAATTGAAATTCGCTCTTCTAGCATCTATGACATAATATGAACATAATTCTTAAGCATCTTGTAGAGTCTGTCAGCATATGATACTTCTATATAAAAACCCTATAATTTTGGGTATGTCCTCTTCAGCTCATTCTCTACCCTCAGTATATCTTCATACGTTCTTAACCTTTCATCAACCTCTCCCTTAGCTACTATGTCTTTGATTAAATCCTCCTATGGTATCTCCTTATTATTTGGAAAGGTGTAATTCCTAATTTCCCTTAGAGTACATCTAACAAAACCCTCAAGATCATAAATTCTATAAGGGGTAGTGAATAAGTTATAATGTCTCAAATATGCATTAATTTTTTGAAGAGACTCCTTTCCAATTGAAAAATCCCCTATCCTAAAGCACCTACACAAGAAGGTTCCCTTATGTGACTTGGTGCCTAGGTACTCTCTATCCATCAAAATCAACTACCATATAAAGTCAATTATAGCTAGCCTTGGAGGAATGAATCTTGGTAATACATGGGGAGGCTAAGGATAGGAATAAACACTCAAAATTGAGAACTACTAGAATAGAAACACATCAACCCAATTATGGTCAAATTTCTCATTATTAGGTAAAAGGGTTGGCCTCATTAATCTCTTTAAAATATCAGGAGCTCTAATTAAGCTATGGTTCAACATTCTCATAATCACAACAATAAAATTATTAAAGAAGGAAAATGAATCAGAGTAATGGTAATACCTATTCCATACCCGTGTCCATAATTGCATTGGCAAAGCCCCATCCTCATCTAATGTTTGATCAATAAAATCTAGGCTGAGGTATCCAACATTATAATACAATATTAGGTGCATTAGCAATGAATAATGGTGGAACCTAAAATTTTTGAGGTCTCCTCTCTAAGCTACTTCAATTTGTTCTTGTATATTTTTAATTATATACCTACATAATCATACTCTGCATTATGAAAAGCATCTTGAACATCAAGAACCATAATGGATATTAATCCAAATATCACTTCAGAGTCATCACTTCCCAATACTTTATGTGTACCATAAATTGTTATTTGGAAGTAGTTTTTAAATTTTCTCATGGGAAGCATCTTATCCACCTTCTTTGGAATATCTCCCTTTGATGTGAGGTTTTAGGGGATATGGTGGATCATCAACTTTCCAATGTAGAAACAAATCATACTCATTGGTGTCATGGAAAATTGAATCTCTATAGAATGCATATGGATCTTTGAAATCATGGTCATTTGCTGAAATAGTGTTTGATGACCTTGGGAACAATTTAATCCATTCATCAATGTACTTATTTGGTATTTTCTATCTATTTTTTTTGGTCTTTTATGTTGAAGTCTCTGCAACCTTAGTGTTCTTGGACTGGACTTCTTCTATCTCCATTTCAAACATTTTCTCTTCTCAAACTCTACAATTCTCTCTAAAGAACACTTAGCAAATTTGATATCTCTATAACTTCAGGAGATTAGTAAATCTTTTCTTAGCAATGGGTATCTTATTTTCTCTTAGAGAGTGTTTTTGTTTGCATATGTTTTTCATCAACCCTATTTATTCGTTAACTATCAACATGCACAAAGCTTTCAAATCTACAACTTAATTGTCACTTCTAAGATTTTGACTTATTGTCTTGTTAAGTAGTTTTAACTTTGTCTTTTCAAGGATTTGTTTGGGTGAACCCCTTGTCCTATTCCAACTCAGAAAGGGAAAGCATTTTTTTATGCCAACTTAGGGTTTACGATTTTACACTTCATTAAAAATTTGGCTTTTTGTAACCTCATATGAGTGAAAAAATATCTATATGATCTTACAACTAATAGTTCCTCATAGTATCATGGAACTTGTCTACCATGTCATCTTTTAAGTTGTGAGCATACACTGGTCATTTGTAACCTTTATGTATGGCATCGAGAACCTCCTTTATACTCCTTATGCCTTTACAATTAGCCCTTGTAGCAACATCAAAACCTTTCTTGACATGTCTTATGGCCTTACACGTTTGAGTCTTTCATGAGATTGGAAGCCTCAATCATTTATGTTTACTTTCACCCACGACCATACATTGACAATCAATTAGCAACTTGTCGTAACCCTAGAAGCTTGAACTTACCTTTTGACTTACCTAATCATGCGTCTAGAACGTGTCATAGTTTACTTCAGTCCTCCAAACATGTGCTTAACCCTAAGCCATAACTTTGGAAGCTTTCATATTAATACCTTGTGATCCCATAGTCTTCATTTATTCATATCTATGGAGACCTTTTAGGTCACATTCCCAATCCCTTTACACTTGCTCATTAAACCCCTTCTTTGTAAGATAATAAATACCAATAAAATTTTAAAAGGAGACTTACAATGGTAAACTTTCAGCATAATCGTAAGGTCGAGAGTCTTGATAAATGACTTTTGTGCTCATACACTTGATCCTTTGGATGTAACTATCAAATACTTTAGAAATCAACTTACGACTCCATGTTTAACCCTAAACCATAAGATCATATACATGTTAGAAAAATTTTAATTAGGCTTACAACTTCTTACTTATCGAAAAGGACCTAGGGAAATTTAAACATTGACTATAGGGTATGAAATTTTCTTTGTGAAGCACAAGGTACTTGATTTTAAATTCATTCATAAAACTAGGGCTTAGATAAACTTTGGAAAAACCAAAAGGGAAAAATTAATCAACCTAGGGTTTCCTCTTGAAACAAGAGAAATAAAATGCATGAAAATCATAATTGTAGAACACTACTTTCTTGATTTCCAAAATTTTTGCATAGTGAAAATGTAGGCTACCAAGAACAACTCTCCATTCTTATCCCATTTACATGAATGGAAATAAATTGTTCAGAACTTCTCCCCTATTGATATCAACCAATCTATCCAAGAACAATTCTCTCCCATACATACATGTTTCATGTACACAATCTCTAGAGAGTTTTTAACTTATTATCCATCTACAACACTTCTCCCCCATACATAGGAGATGTTTTTTATGCAATCTCTCCCCCATTGACATAAGTGAAAAAAGCTTTATTATGTCATTCATCTACTCCAAGTCTTCAACCAGCTCAAGTGTCCAATGACAATGTTTTGTACTAGCTACCAAGAGTCCTTGATGACTTTTCTCATTACAGATATTCCCTCATATAGTTACAATCAGCATTCAGTCTAGATAATGCTGCTATGTACCACTAGATTGATGCATTTCCTACATCATCTACTCAAAAGTAGGTAGGGGCATGACCTCAAGCATACCTCACAAATACTCAAATGTATCTTTAGGCAAAGGCTTTGTAAAGATATCTGCAATCTTTTCTTTTGTGCTCATATATTCTAATATGGTTTCTTTCTCTACAACTTTCTCTCTTAAAACATGATACTTAATGGATATATGTGTGGTCTTATAATGCAACACAGGATCCCTAGACATACTTACTGTGCTTGTGTTATCACAATGCATGATAATAGGTTCTAAAAACTCTATCCCAATGTCTTTCAGTGTCTGCTTCATCTACATGGTCTGATTGCAATTTTTTGATGCTCCTACATACTCTTCTTATGCTTTTCTCTATGAGATACAGTCTTGTTTCTTGCTTAACTAAGAAATTAATCTTCCTCCAAGGAAAAATGCCTCACTACTTGTACTATTTTTTTTTATCCATACCACCTATCTAATCCACATCAACATATGCACATAAAGTAAAATCACTTGATTTTTCATACCACAAACCAAAATTAGGTGTACCCTTCAAATATAAGAATATTCTCTTTACTACTACATAATGTGCTTCTCTAGGATCTACTTGAAATCTTGCTACTATACCAACTACATTTGCTATATCTGGTCTAGTTTGAGTCAAATATTACAAACCCCCAATCATGGATATGTACTTCTTCTCAACTGTAGGTGTTTCATCTTTGCTAAATAACTTGTGGCCAATTATCATAGGTGTACCAATAGGCTTACAACTTTCTAAGCCAAGTCTTTTTAGCAAGTCCTTCAAATACTTAAATTGTAATAAGAAGATGCCATCATTATTTTGCACTATCTATAGACATAAAAAAAATATTTCATTTCACCAATCATACTCATCTCAAATTCATTCTTCATTTCATCAAAAATTTGTCACTTGCTTCATCATTACCTCCAAAGATTATGTCATCAACAAATATCACAATAATCAACAATTCATGCTCAATTTCTTTCAAGTACAAATTACTATTAGTCATACCTTTAGAAAATACCAACTTTGTCAAATACTTGTCCAATATTGCATAGTAGATTCTCTATACTTGCTTTAGACCATACAATTCTTTCTTCAATCTACATATTATGTCATTTTCTTCTATCAAAGGAAATCCTTCAGGTTGCTCAATATATGCTTCTTCTTCAAGTTCTCCATTTAGAAATGTTGACTTTACATCCATCAAATATACTTCAAAATTCTTACTTGATGCATAAGCCAAGAACATCCTTACTACTTCAATTCTGGCAATAGGGTCAAATGTCTCTTCATAGTCTATACCTTCTTGTTGTGAATATCCTTTACATACCATTATTTATTTATTCCTCACAACTTTACCTTATTTATTCATCTTATTTTTGCAAACCCATTTAGCTCCTACTACATTCTTGTCTTTAGTTCTAGGAACCAATTCCCATGTCTCATTCTTCACAATCTAATCTAGTTCTTCCTTCATTTCTTCAATCTAATGATCATCCTTTCATGCCTCATCTACACTATTTGGTTCAACCAAAGAAATCAAACACAAATCTACATGTACTATGTTTCTTGTCATAAATCCTTTCTTTTTGCTTCCAATAATTTGATTAGCAGGGTGATTCTATGTCAAATTCATGTTAGGTAAAGGTGTTTCTTTTTCAACTCTTCTTCTCTAGGTTTAGATCTTAGTTCTTCTCTTTGTACAAAAACTTCAACATCATTCTATAAATCATTGTTAGTCTCAAAGAAAACTTCAACATTTCTACAACGGATTTAAGATTATCTTCTTCTTCATCAATAATAGTTACTAAAGTTGTTTCTTCCATTACTTTCTCCTTCTTAACCAATTCAAACTCATTATCTTTATCATCACTATAATTCAAGAATCTTTACATACTTCTTTTAAATTTTTTGATTATCATCCAAAAAGGAATCATTTCTAGTCTTCCTTACTCTCTTAGGACATTTGGATGAAAAAAGACCAAATTATTTACATATCCAAAAAACAAAAAATTTCATACCATCCAGCTCTCTTTTCATAAGTAGAGCAATTCCTTCTTCAATCTTTTTGTCTTCTTCAGATCTAGATCTATCTTCATTTGTGATTCTATTCTTTTGTATGCAACAAAAAGATTCTAGATCTGGAAACTCAATCTTTTGTTATGTACATGATTCTGATATCTCACCAAGGAACTCCATCTTTTGAATATCAAAATTAACTCCATCAGACTTCAAACTTTCTTTTCTGAAGTGACTCGGCATTGATCTCCTTAAGCTAATAATCTTTTCCTTCAAGGACTAGATGCTCTAATACTAATTTGTATAAAGTAAAGTCCACCAAGATAATTGAGAGGGAGGGCGAGGTAGGGGAGGGGGGTAAATCAGTTAACCAATCATTAAAACATTTATCAACCTTATTAATCATTAACCATATGAAGATACACATGCACAATAACACCAGATACGTTAACTAGGGGGAAACCCCTAATGGGGATGGTACCCACAAAATGATGTACTAATATAAAAGTTCCTTGTAAGAGGATGGATTCTATTAGGAGCCAATGAAATACTTTCAATACATATTAGTCCTTGCTAGGAGACTTTGAATCCCTGTTAAGAGATTCCAACCCTGTTGAGAGTTGTGCCAACCATGTTAGGAGTTGTAGAATGTAATATCCCTAGCTAGATATGACTTTAACAAACCCCAATTATCTCTTCTAATTTATCTTTATGATACTTTGTTAAACACTTTGCTAACAAACTTTGATATTACTGAAATAGATCTAATGACAATCTTCAAGTTGTAAGGAAACTTGCAAGAAAGAATATAACCATTTCCACATAACCCATAATAGATCTAAAATAAATATGTACTTAAATTCCACATGCAAAAGAACAGACAACATACCCACAAAAAATTGTGACACAAGATATACCCTGGGAAACCCTCACTGAGGGAAAAATCTAGCCTCCAAAAGCGTCCATCACCATTTATTATTCAACAATAATACCATTGCAATACAACCATGGAAGCCTTCAAAATCATAGCAACAACCAAGCAATCCATGTAAACAAGCATAAATCCACACATCTCATGTCATGCTTCCAACCTTCACAAATGCTCCCTTGGCTAACTTGTCAAGCCTTGTCCCACTCGACTCTTGCCTTTTTCACTTATATTTTCTCACACCAACAACTACCCTTGTGGTTGCTTATATAGTAGCAAGTCCCACAAAACCACCAAGTGGTATTACATAAACCATGTGCTATCTAACCCATTAACCCATCATTTAATATTGGACATATAATTTCTTTTCCCCAATATTAAATAATTACATGAAATATTATCACAATAGTGATTTTTGGATTAAATCATGTGTGTTTTTTAAACATCAACATTTTGGATCACACTACATGATCCATCATCAAGATGAGAAAGTGTAGGGTAGTAAAGATATGTAGACTAGACCTAACTCAAGGGTTAAGAGGAGAGGGGAAGCACGTAAAACAATGTAAAGAATAAGAGAACACATGCTGAAAAGTGTGACACCTGAAAAATATAAAGAAAGAGAGATCAAAGAAAAAGGGAACAAAGAATACAATTTTTTAAGGAACAACCCCAAAAAATAAAAGGAGAATGAACCCAAATCTAAAAACAAGAAAAACACATAAGATATAATGAAAACAATAGAAACAAGAAAATATACTAACTCTATATAAATGAGAGGTTAAATATCAAAGTAAGACAAAATATATTGGTATGTATGTAGATCTATATAACTATATCACTACATATGTACAAACATACACACACACACACACACACAAACATATATACATATATAAATGTGCATGTATGTACATATATTTATATATGTACACATACATAAAAATATATCTATGTGAATGTATCTATGCACGCATATGTGTACATGTATGAATGTATATATTATATATGCATGTATCTGCACATGTATGTATATATCTATGAACACATAAATATTTATATATGTTCATATATATATATATATATATATATATATATATATATATATATATATATATATATATATACACGTAAATATATGTATGTGTACACACATACATAGATGTATATGTACACACATACATATATGTGTGTAGACAAAAGCGTCAAGAATACAAATATGTGCTAACTACCACAAATATGCATATCTTTACTAGCCTGCACTTTCTCATCCTGATGATGGATCATGTAGTGTGATTTGAAATGTTGATGTTTAAATATCACACACAATCGAATCTAGAAATCACTATTTTTACAAATGGATTATGAAAATCTACTATTATTATTATCACAATGTTACAATACAACTCATCAAGTATATCCAATGGAAATCTTTACATGTTGCATGTCCATCAAGGTGCAACATTACATAACAAAATAAAATAATACAATATAACAATATTATGCAATGTGTGTAATAGCTATTATCTCAACAATATTCCACTTGTTTTATACATTACATAGGGTTAATCTGTAGCCACATAAATGAGAAAAGGAACAATCCCTCCTAGCACACCCACCATCATGGATCAAAGTACATTATGTGCTCCATCCTAGTACCCACAAAAAAATCAAAGTATCTAGCATCTCAAACATGAATGATCTCGCCTCCTATTATGTCACTATCACCTAACATACATAGAAGCCATCCAAAGAGAAAGCCACCCACCCTGTTGCATTAGAAGATCATAAAATCCTATACCAACTAAAATTCCAAGCACAAAAACCTAATCCAAAGGTAATCACATGTATCCATAATTGTCAAAATATCCACACCTGAAATAGCACCCACAAAAAGTGCCAAACCCATCCAACTATTCATACCTTCAAAGATATACCAAGTGAACCTCACATAATCAACATATCTAATCTGTAACCTACAATTATAAGTCTCAAGAGAAATACCTGCCACATATGTACCAAGAAGCTTCCATTGCAAAAGATAATGTCAAATCTATAACCAGTCCACTCAAAACATCTCAAAGAAGTGAATCTATGTAGTCTCAAGGACATCCACAACACATAAACTAATAACCTGCAAAAACAACTCTCATCATAAGTCTCTATAACAAGTCTCCAATGCTCTCCCAAGTTCTCCACAACCAATAGAGGAAAGAGATAAAGGAATAGCCATGTCATCTCTCACATGACATACATGAGCACAAACCAGTGATCACAATCTCCAACTAATCTCAAATCCAATGTAAGTAAAATTGAACATCTAAGAGGATAACCAAGACCAAAGAGAAACCATGTAAATCATAACCTATATCATGTTCTTCTACACACACCTCTAGATGTAAATTGTGCAAGTATTATCTCCTCCATAAAACCCTAACCAATAAGCCACAACACTCAAATCATATGACCAATCATGGATGTAAGCCTCTCACAAGAAGATCAAACTCATAAACCACTCCTAAATCAAGCAATAATCATTCCTAATCCAAGGAATATGCCCAATATAAAACCATCTCCCAAACTCAACTAGCATAACAACATATGAAAATGGAGATAACCAATGTTAAACCATCTCTCAAATGAACCCTCTAGAACTAACTCATGTACCATAGCTCAAGATCCATATCCATGGAAGACAAGCATAAATATAATACAACTGAGAGAAAAAATGGGCTATACCTCTCAAGTAGCAAACCGTTGAGTAGACCAAGAGTGGGGAATGAGAATGTTGATCAAGATATCCAAGTCTCCAACCAAGACTCATCTAAGAACAATCTCCTCTCAAGTCCATATCAAGTGAATGCCCCTTGGACTTCCTACTAAAACCATCAACTAACCCAACAACTAATTCTCTAATCTAAATGAAATCAACATCACCACCATCTCTAAGTATCCATGAGCAGTTGTAATCAATTAATCCATGCCAGCTCCAAATGCAACATAGCAATATAATAAAGTATCTAGCTTATGATTAATGTAATCAATAACAATAAACTAAACGATCAATGTCAAAGTTCCAACAATGGCCTCAAGAACATAAACATGACAACATGATCTAACCATCTCAACCAAAGAGATAACATGCTCCATATGAACATACTATAACATGTTAAGGCTCTAAACATGTATCAAGAGTAGACCATGACATAGTAATGAAACTATCCTCACACCAAGGATAACATATCAAATGAAAGCATAAAACACACCTTTACCAAGAACGCCATTAGTCCTCAAGATGCAACCATCTCCATACACCATGAAGATAACTGTCATGCCCAAAATACGAAGCAAAAACACATGGAAATTATTTTAAATTTTAATAAATCTACTATCTTGATATAGGGTAGACTATGACTTACATGACACATAGGGTTTTGATAAAATTTGATATGTTTTTTTTTCACTAGTTAAACTACAGGGATGTTTGAAAGGCGGATATAGATTTCCCTAACAACACCTTAATACAGTGTTTTAGTTTATAACCAATGTGTAGGATAAAACCATTATATTTACACATTCATTATTTAATCAATTTCGACATTTGTTTGTGTTTATATTAGACCCCAATGTAACACCCCCACTATCTTGCTAACTAACTCATCTTTCCAAATCAATCTTAAATTTCACTATATTAATATTGATAATTTTAGTGTTAGCAACTGCATCCTAAACATTACTAATATTAATTAAGCCTTACATGATAAAATAATATATATTTTAATTAAATTAAATTAATCTAAAACAATATTTTATTTTTATTTTATTTTCAATATTCCATCTATAAATCAATAATACACTAAATCTACTAGTAACCATAAATTACAACTAAAACTAATTAACTAACATTAATCAAATTACTCTAATAACAATTTAAATAATTCTCATTCTAGCTAATCAAAATATTAAAATTAAACAAAATAACTAACTATACTAAGAAAATAACCTTAGTAGTCTACTAACATCTTTTAATTAAAATAACTACTAGCTAACTTAATACAACAGCAACAAAATAAAACTTACCCATCTTAACATTTAACAATAAATCATAATTTTAAATTTTAACATAATCTAAATTAATTAATTAAAAAACTAATTTTAACATTTAACTTAAAACTTTAACTACAATACTAAAACAAATAATAAAACTAACTAATTTTCCTAACATCTAACATTACTTACTAAACTAACATTTAACATTATCTAATTCAAATTTACTAAAATCTAATTTCAAAACACTAACTGAATCTAACACTAATTACTATCTAACTTTAACTTTTAATAACAATCCTAACTTTAAACTACACTAACCTTAACTACTCTTAATCCTTATGTATCTACCTCACACCCCCTAGTGCCTAACCATACCTTAATTCATGGTCTTCAAACACCACCTACACCCCCCCCCCCCCCCCCCCCAGCCCTTAACCCCCACCCACCTCCTTTCCACATGGGTGCAAGGTCCCCACATTTCCTTCCACATCGCCCAAGGGCTAGTGCACCTTGGGGTCAATGGGGAGTGATCAGGGTGGAAAACGTCCAGTCAAATGTGTCACCCCCTCCTATTTAATATGCTACCCCTTCCAATGAAGTACCTCCCAACTTGCATCATGATGTCCCAAGAAAACCTTAGAAGGTACGGTGGCAAGGGGAGGTTCAAGTTTGATTGACACTTAACCAAGCTATCCTCCAATCACATTAAAGGGAAATACTTCTATGTCATGACTCCTTTATTACACCCAAATCTCATCCCTATGAAATTGATGATATGCGCCCACTTTTGGGAATAGGTAGTTATGTTTAAAGTTAGTTGGGTGAGTCTTAGGATACATAGGATAAGGGTTGAATAGTTAGGTGTTATATATGTATGTATGTATGTATGTATGTATAATTTTTTTTGTTTGTTTAAATTTATAATATTAATTAAATAAAACAAGGTTATTTAAAAGGAATTTTTAGAGGGAATATGCTCTATCCTAAAGGAGATTAAATTTTTTTCCCCATACAAAGGGCAGAGAGCATATTTTCTGTAAGGAGATTAAAAAATTATTTTATTTTTTTCAAGCCTCATTTTATTTCTAAGTTTCGATGTTCAAATGTATTTACTTAACCAAAGGGGATGTTTTTTTTTTCTAAGTTGATTTGTAGCATAGAATTTGATGTAATGCTTGAGTATTCAAATAGGAATATTATGCTTCCTGATAATTATGAAAATGCAAAATGAAATACCATTCATAAAATCAAATTTTATTAACATAGTTTGGAATCAATTTTGCATAACTCTATTTATCATCATTTCCTCTAATTACAATTTAATCCATGAATAGAAATTTGAACTTTAAGAATGTCATAGGAAAGGCAAAACACTATTGCATCCATTTTTCGATAAATATACGCATATAAATTGAATTACAAGAAATATCATATGAAAGGAACATACTCCATTTTTATTCAATCATTTGATTCAAGGACTCCCTCAGGAAAGAACTAGGGAAGAAAACTCATGATCATAATCATTTCAACAATAAGTTTAACAATAACATTTTTACAAAAGGATTATTATCCCGAGGAGAAATCTTCCAACACATTTGAATTTAAATAACAACTCTAAGTTTCTACTTGGCTCTATAACAAGCTAGCCACTACGAAATCTACAATTTCATCAAGGTGATCATGGAGAGAATGAAATTGACTAGGAGACAAACAGATTTAACACAACAACACAATTAACCCATTTACTCTCATTCTAGGTTTGTACAATAAGTTTGTTATCGAACAAAACTAGGGAGAAGGTGGATTTTTCCAAATAGGAGACATCAGTCACAACACCATAATAGATGCCCTTTCAAGGTTATAATTACAAGAACTTTTATTCTTTCACTTTTTAATTTTTCAAAACACAAACATGGTTTGTACTAACAAGTAGGGGTCCATAACACCCTACTTTCTCCCTCTTCTCATCATGAGGAGAGACTTTGCACTGTCGGAGTCTAACTGAAGCCCTCCTCCCGCACATGGCCACTTCTGCACTATTCGAGGGTGAGTAATGCCAACACAACCCTTACAATTTTCCCTCAAAAATAAAAACTTAAAACACAAAGAAAAATATTTAAAGAAAACCCATTACAATCCCATCCCTAACATGTTCATTATACACACAAACACACATATGCAAAAACCTACTTAAGAAATGAAACACAACATGAGAAAATGAACTTGAAGGATTCCTACCTTCACAAATGGTTGTGGAAAACTAAAATTTGAGAAGAGATATCGTTCCTTCTTCCTTCAATCTTGACTTTTCTCTCTAAATCTAGAGGTTGGGTGTATAACCTTCCACCCTCAAATCTGTCACTAAATAGGTTCCTAACTCAACCACTTACAAAATGCAATAACTCCCCATTTGACAAAGGGCTTCTAGAGTCTTCTAACTTAACCTCATCACTAAATCAAACTTCATGGTGGAGTATAACTTGACAACTCATGGTGAAGTTTCAATTTTCGCAATAAAGCAAAAATGGGATATTTGAGTGGTCACCAAAGTCAACGATAGGGGCTAGAGGGGTGGAAAATGCCCCCAACCCATACATATACCCCCTATGTACTTAGTTTTCATAATTTTTGGCCTCTAGGACTATTTAGGAACCTATTAAAATACTTGAAATATTTTGACTTCCTAAAACCCCTAAGAATGTAAATTTAACACTAAACCCTGATTAGGATAATTAATCCCAATTACTAACTAATTAGTATTAAGTCACTAACCTAGTCCAACACAAATTCTTAGGTTATTCAGCTAACCCTACTTATCATGTTGAAATGCATATACAAATCACGAGTGTCAAGTGACACCATAAGATCACTATTACAAAACATTAACACTTAATGATTACAGAATGATACACACATTCAATTTACAATACAAATGAAATATGAAACAACGGGATCTACATCTTTCATTAGACTCAACCTTGGTTTTCACAAACTGTACATAGGATCGAGTTTCAATTCTTTGTTAGATTTTCTGGCTAATATTCTTGCATGCTCATTTCACACATCAGTAGCTTGAGAAAAATCACATGCATATACTTAAATTTATCTAGATAATTCAGATAAATCAAAACATCAATCTTTTATATAAATAACTATTTATCTCTTTTCTGCTTAGATATTTAACCATTAAAAAATTACATAATCAAGGTGTTAATCATTTTCCTAATTCTGCATTCACTTACTATACTACATCATCAGTAAAATATTAAATAACATGATCAAACATCTCAAAGTAAAACATCACACAACATAAAATAATATAATAATGTCTATTCTATCTGACAATGTCTCGATGTATCAAAATAACAATGTATCAGCAATAATATGATGGGTCAAAAGGAGGCCTCACAATAACCAAGAACCCCTTGAGTCCTCAAGATCTAACCATCTTCACACACCATGAAGATAATCAAGTGCACCATGCAAATGTCAAAGATGTTTCTGTAGTAATAGGATCTAAGACAAACCTACAACATCTGCAAACACTCAAAAAATATATCAATGCAAGAAAACTCCCACTCATCTGTCATATCAAGAAACTTATGGCATCATAACACCCATCTCTTACATGAACATCCTCCAGGTCTACACTCACACAACTAAAATGTCAATACCAAGTGAAACCAAGATCTCCAAACCAAGAAGATACAAACCAAACCAGGAACTAATCCTACACTATCACCTCATCACTACCACAAACTCTCACTAAACCATGTATCCAAACTATCCATGACATCATGATGAGAAAAAACCATCCTCTAACCATGAGAATCAACCAAGGTATCAAACAATCAAAGAACTCAAAGTGCACATCATGAGCTCATCAAAAGAAACCAAATAACTATGATCGTCAACCAAGAAGATATACCACCATAATCAAATCAGGAATCCAAACCAATGAACATCAAGTATGTATCTACATATCCAATCATGTCAAGCCAAATCCATGGCACCATGATCACATCCATAAACTGAGCTTTTGACTCTCAATATGTCCAACCTATTAGCATAAAATAGTCAACCACAATCCTTTGTCATGAATGTACCTAGTAACAACATCTCATCCCTTCTACATGAAGAAAAAATCAGCAAATCATGTGACTTAGGGCATAGACAACCTAAATCCAAGCCACTAATCTGAATATGCACCAATAGTGAAAGATCAATAGGCAAAGATAACCCATAACCAAGCTATGAATGCAACCTGTAAGTATAGACCACTTACAACACTACACAACTTGTAGACCTAGCAAGTCATCATACATATCCAAACTAAACACTGATAATCATATCATCATGAGACCAATCTAAAATATGAACTAAGTATATAATGACATCAAAATCCAAATCTCCAAACATACAATGTAATAAACTCAAAATGTTACCATAGTCAATATATATCATAAACTATTCAAATTAATATATCACCAAATAAACTATATCAAACCTACACTAAAGTTGAACCAATGTGTAAAGCTCTCCAAGAGTTTTCTGTTGACTACTCGAAGTCCAAAATTTGACTTCATATGCCCAAGTTATGCCCTAATTTGTGCTCAAAGTAAACAACATCTGACTTTTGGGCTCTTGAAACCTAACAAAATGTCAAAATCATAGAACCAAACCTACATCAAGTTGTAGTGCTCTAAATTACCTTTTCAACGCCTTTAAGAAGTCTAAAATTTGATATTTTGAGAGAATGTTATGGTTGTTTTACTAAGACAATGTTTTTACCATTTTTGCTGCAATTATTTTTTACGAAAATTCTAACAGGAATAAATTTGACGGCCATCACGGGCTGAAACCAAAAAAAATCATTCATTTCCTCTTACCATAGCCAAACTAGGGCATATTATATATCAAAATTAATGGAAACATTGACCCAGATCCAATGGTGAGGTTTGTTTTACCCAGGAGGTCATTTCTGCAAGCTCCCACTAAAACCCTCATTTAAATGAAGCATCCAAAAAACCCTTTTGTCCAACAATTTCACGTCTCTAAAATCTACCAATATCTCATCATAATAGCAAATCCAAAACCCTCAGATCTGCAATAAAAAACTCATATATCTTGCCCTTTCTTTTTTCCTCTCATGCATTCCCATGGATTTAATCTAGGGTTACAATAATAAAACCATAGCTTTGATACCACTTGTAAGGAAATTTACAAGAAAGAATATAACCATTTCCACATAATCCATAATAGATCTAAAATAAATATGTACTTAAATTCCACATGCAAGAGAATAGACAACATACCCACAAAAAATTGTGACACAAGATATACCTTGGAAACCCTCATTGAGGGAAAAACTCAGCCTCCAAAAGCATTCGTCACTGTTGGTGTAATTAAGTATTTACTTATTACACTTACTTAAGTTTTACTTAGGTTAATGCATTATTTAATTATTTTGCATTATTTTATTATTATTTTAGGTGAGACACTTAGGAGTTTGTGTACTCTCATTAAGTTACGCAACTCTAATTATGCACATGGTGTCTACAACATAGGAGAATGCATCATTTACTGAGTTGTCATGTTGACAACACAGTTACCCGCACTGCTCATTTAGCACATGTTGTCTACTCCACTGATTTACGTGCTACACCATTATAGGCTTATCCTCACATCATCGTACTTAATCTCGTGCTTAATGGAGGATAATCTATATCTGGTGAACATGTGCCTGGTTGTATGACATATCATAATGCTAACTTCTATGCATTCTAGAAGCTCTATTGAGGCCTTTATATCTAGGCACTCCTAGTGTACTCTCAATCCAGTTATTGAATGAATATCGTCATTCTGATCATACTCTATCTACTTTGGTCTGTTGTGTACTTGTGTTGAGTTCTTTAGTTCTTGGGTGAATTCTGGCCTAAGCCAAATTCCTACATGGTATCAAAGCCAAGGAGGATTCTCATCACAAAGCCGTTCGAGACCATTCATGCTTCAGCACCTTCACACATATCCAAAGGATCCACAAAAATTGGGAGCGTCTAGAGCTAGATCTGACCTCATCGTTGCGTCCGGAGCATCAATTCGGTGAAGATCGACTATAAATTTGACTATATTAGGTGAAAGTTGATCGTGAGGCAAAAAAAATTTGCAAACCGGCACCCGAAGGCACCGATTCGCAATTGGGTATGATCATTTTCAGATCTATTGAATTTATTTTTCGGATCTGAATTATTCATTCTCTGCATTTTTTGGGTATTTTTGAATTATTATTTTTGAAATTATTTATTACCCTAGTCGAGAAAAAAAATTTAGCCGAACCAGGCAGTGACACCCCGGCTCGACTCTCTATATGGTTTGGTGGATTTTATATTAATTTGGTAGGTGGCATTTTACTATACTCATTCGTACAACCTGCGCATATAAGACTATGCACTCTGCCAAATTCAGCAGCAGCCTCTACAAATTTCCCAGCACATGATATTCGGCGCTTCCACCAGTGACTAGCCCAAATCTGGCGGGCTTCTTCCTTTTCTTATAAGCTGCAGACTCTACTATATAAAATCCGTAGAGTCTAATAAACCCACCAATGTGAGACTAATCACATACTCTCTGGCAACCTGCGAGGATATACCAACACCTCATTAAATTTTTCCAGCCGCAGTATCCCAAATGGTGGCGACTGTTATAAACCTTTGGCGCTGTACAAAGACAGGACATGCGGCCTGCTCTGAGCTGCCCACATGGATAGTTATCTGTCCTCGTGCACCAATCGACCTTCACCACGTGCAAAACTGTCGTACCAGCATTCGAACCAGTCAGCAGTGACTCTCACACCACCTCATTTGCTGAGTCATTGCCACATCAGTCGGTATGATCTGTTGAGTCAGCATACAGTCATCGTCCATGTGGACTTTTCGTATTGTTCATATGAAAACATCATCAGCTGATGTCATTTTTGGCTAGGGTCTACTAACGTCATCTGATCGCTGTGCTAAAATTGACGCCCATCTGGATGTCATTCCAGGGCCAAATTACAACTGCTACAATGGTCGTATGACCATCAAATTTAACCCTGTGATTCGCTGATGCAACCCCTCTCCAAATTCATTTTTATTTTTGCAGTCCAACTTCAAGAAGCCATAACTTACACATCTAGACTCCAAATCAGGTGCTTTTTTTTTTGAAATTGGGTAAAATTTTCTAAAATTTTTAGTGGTGCAACTATTTTCTAGTTTTGGTGATGGATTGTTCAGAAATGACATTTTTTTTCAACTGTACCTAGATAATCTTGCATTTTGCAACTTCAAACGCTCCGTACGGGCACATCTAGAGTCGAAAACAAGTTTCATTTTTTTTGAAAGTGCGTATTGTTTCGTCTACTTTCCAGATCTAGTATCAGATTGTAGTGTTGTGTGGACAAAATTTTCACTTTTAGCAATAGGGCCTTTCTTTGCTTTGTAATGCTTCAGTATTGTAGCACATTGTAAAGTTCTAGATTTGCACTCTATTAAGAGGTTGTAATAGAAAAAATCAGAAGTCCACGAAGGCCAAAATTGGCAAGTGGCCCATTGTAATTGCACTACTAATAAAGTGCCCAAAGCATCTATTTTGGGGGGGGTTTCTTGATTTAGTGAAAAGGGGGGTGTTCTTGGTGTTGTATTCTCTCTTTTCTGCAAATTTTCTTTCATTTTATGCATTATGGGAAACTTTAAGTTTCCTAAATTAACTCCTCATAACTATGCTTCATGGTCAATCAAAATGTTGTATCACTTAATGCATAATGGAGTTTCACAATATGTAGATGGTACTCTTCCTAAACCAACAGGTGATAATGTTTTTGCAAGTGATATTTCAAATTGGGTAGCAATGGATAGGAAAGCCCTAGGTGATATATGTTTGGAGGTAGATGATAAAATCATGTATCAAACCAAGAAATGTACTACATCTAAGGAAGCTTGGGATACCCTCGAAAGCCTTTATGAGAAAGTGTCTGAAGAGAATGTTTTCAAAATTGAAGATGAGCTTGTTTCCTTAGATCTTAAGTCATATGACTCAATCCAGGACTTCATCATTAAGGTGAATGAATTAAGGACAAAGCTTAGTGATTGTGGGAGTTCTATCAAAGATGACAAACTAATTTATCTCATCCATAACAAGCTGCCATCAGAATATTCCACATTTGTATCTTCTTTTAACACCTCAAAGACTACCTTAGGGTCTGCCTACAAGAAACTCACTTTTGATGAATATGCAAAACTGTTGGATGATGAAGAAAAGAAGTTGAAATCAATGGGGATTCTCAAATCACCTCAGTCCAAAGCATTGGTAGCCAATGAGGGTTCTCAAAATTCAGCTGGACAATCTTCAAATAAAGGAAAGGGTAAGAAGAAGTGGAAGAAAGACAAATCTGAGGATGCAGAAAAGACAACACCACAATCCAATCAACAAGGCAAATCCTCGAATTCCAACAAGAAAGGGGACAACAATAATAAGGAGAAGAAGAAGTGTGCTTATTGCAAGAAATCAGGTCATGAAGAGCATGAGTTTTATCTCAAAAAGATCGATGAATTAACCAACATCATGAAGAAACATAATGTTCCATTGCCTAATGCTTATAACGAGAAAGGATCATCTTCAGATTCCAAGGGCAAAGGGCAAGCATTCATGGCAAATGAAAACTCTTCAAAAGAATGGATATTTGACTCAGGTGCCTCATATCACATGGGTTCTTCAAAGGAGGATTTTTCTTCATTGAATCACTCAAAGGTACCACACATCTTCATGGGGAATGATAGAAAAATGGAAGTTGAAGGAAAAGGCAATGTGGAAATGGAAAATGGAGAGTTTCAAAAGGTTCTCTATGTTCCACACCTAAGTTCAAATCTCCTTTCAATCTACCAAATCACTCACTTCAAAGATGGACATAGAGTTGAGTTCCTTCCAGACTCAGTAAAGGTGCATAGTCTCAAAGATAATTCCTTGGTTGCAGTGGGGAAAGTGAATGATCACAAGAGGTTGTACTCTTTCTTGCATTTTGTACCCAAGTCTTCTTCAAAGGCCTTGTTATCACAATCAAATTCAAACATGCAATTATGGCATGAGCGGTATGGTCATCTTGACTATCACTATCTTCAACAACTTTGCACATACCAAATGGTGAAAGGTCTACCTCAAATCAACTTTTCTAAAGGTGAATGTTCAACAGATTCAGTGGATATGCATTCAGAGGGGAAGTTACAATGAGGGAAGTCTTCTAGAGCAATTGGTGTTCTTCAGATATTTCACATGGTATTAGTAGGTCCTTTTGCATTCAGCCAAGGTCACTACATACTCTCTTTTTTTTATGACTTTTTAAGGTTCACTTGGGTCTACTTTCTGCATAGTAAGAATGAAGTGTTGGACAAGTTTCTAGACTTCAAGACTCATGTAGAACAGAAATGTAGAAAGGTCATCAAAGTACTCCGCATGGACAATGAAAAAATGGATGTGAACAGAAGACTTAAGGACTTTTGCAGACATGAGGGAATTGATCTTCAGACTCCTTCAACATTGAGTCCACATAAGACAGATGTTGCAACTTTGAGGATTTGAACTCTTAAGTCTATGGCAAGTTGCATGATACAAGCCAAGTCTCTAGATCCATCATTAGAAGTCGAAGCAATCTCAAGTGCCACTCACATTCTTAATCATTCTCCTCATCCACCCTTAGATGGCAAAACTCCTTTTGAGGCATGGTGCGGTAGAAAACCTATTGTGACACACTTCAAAGTCTTCGGTTGTCCTGCATGGGCAAACAAATCTTCTAGGGGATGCAAGGCACAATCATCTTAGCCTTGTACTTTCATTGGTTATGAAGACGGTGTGAAGGCATATAGACTTCTAGATCCTGAGACACATCAGATATTTGTGGAGAAGGATGTATACTTTGAAGAAAGTTCTCCAAGCTTGTCCTCTACTCCTCTTCGTAGATCATATAGTGTGGATACTGAAAGTGATTTCAGCGATAGTGCTTCAACAGATTCAGACACGTGGAGTTCTATCAATAGATACAATGAGAGGTCACTTCTTTAGTTCAGTCCACATGCATACATGGCCACAGTGATAGGTCCAGAATAGCAGGGTGCATTCAGTCTTCCAGATACAGGTTCAGTGATAGATTTGGGGGATAGTATTGATGATCTGCCTCTTCTTCTTGATGCAGAAATACCTTCTTCAGTTGTCATGAGGGCTCCATTAGACACTCTTGTTCATTCTCTAAATGATCAATTGTCACAGGTTGAAGTGATTGTGGACACTTATGATCAACAGTTGTAGCAGGGTTCTTTATCAGTTGCAGAGACAAACAATTCTTTGGGATAGGTTCTTCAGCCAGTTGAGCAGGTTTCAGAGACATCACTTATCCATGGGATTCTTTCCACACACAATGGAAGCGTCTCATTTGTACCCTTGGCATCGTTTCTTCCTAAGGGGAGGAACACCATTCTGCAATCTTGGATCAGCTTCTTCATCGGAGCAGTCACTATTCGGCATTCTTCTTTGGGGGGGGAGCCCATTCTGTCTCTCTTCCTCCTCTCATCATTCTCTTATGTATATACTGGATGTATCTTGGTGTAATTAAGTATTTACTTATTACACTTAAGTTTTACTTAGGTTAATGCATTATTTTATTATTATTTTAGGTGAGACACTTAGGAGTTTGTGTACTCTCATTGAGTTACACAACTCAAATTATGCACATGGTGTCTACAACACAGGAGTATGCATCATTTACTGATTTTTCATGTTGACAACACAGTTATCTGCACTTCTCATTTAGCACATGTTGTCTACTCCACTGATTTGCGTGCTACACCATTGTAGGCTTATCCTCACATCATCACACTTAATCTTGTGCTTAATGGAGAATAATCCATATCTGGTGGACATGTGCCTGGTTGTATGACATATCATGATGCTAACTTCTATGCATTCTAGAAGCTATATTGAGGCTTTTATATTCAGGCACTCCTAGTGTACTCTCAATCTAGTTATTGAATAATATCGTCATTCTGATTATACTCTGTCTATTTTGGTCTACTGTGTGCTTGTGTTGAGTTCTTTAGTTCTTGGGTGAGTTCTGGCCTAAGACAAATTCTTACAGTCACCATGTATTATTCAACAATAATACCATTGCAATACAACTATGGAAGCCTTCAAAGCCATAGCCACAACCAAGCAATCCATGTGAACAAGCATGAATGCACACATCCCATGCCATGCTTCCAACCTTCACAAATGCTCCCTTGGCTAACCTGTCATGCTTTGTCTCGCTTGACTCTTGCCTTTTTCCCTTATATCTTCTCACACCAACAACTACCCTTGTGGCTACTTATATAGTAGCAAGTCCCATAAAACTACCAAGTGGTCTTACATAAACCATATGATGAAACCATGTTCTACCTAACCCATTGACCCTGCATTTAATATTTGATGCAGGAGAATCTTGGATTTACTTGGTGACTGCTTTGAAGTTCATGGGAGGAGGCTTAGTAGTTGCTTTGGAGGGTGTTTGGACTGGTACTCGATCAAAGAAGGATCGAAACTTGGCATGGTCTAGGGAGCTCGGCATGGTCTTGGGAGCTCGGCATGGTCTATGGAGCTCGGCATGGTCTAGGGAGCTTGACATGATCTATGTAGCTAGGCATGGTCTCGGGAGCTTGGCATGGTCCTTGGTTGCTCGGCATGGTCTTTGGAACTCGGCATGGTCTATGGAGCTCGACATGGTCTTTGGTTGCTTGGCATGGTCTGAGAATTTGGTGTCTATTTCAGGTTGTATAACTAATTTTCCACAATGAGTTAAAGGATGAAACTTTTAGAGATTGAAGAGGGCCTAGACTTCTACCTATGGTTCGAAGCACAAGTTCTAATTCATCCGAAGCTAGGAGATATCGTGATTTTACTAAGACATCAATTTTGGGAATTTAATTGTTGTAGGAGGCCGACTTTGGCATTTAATTTATTTATTTGCATTTAATTTGTGTTTTGGACCAACTTGTGGCCTAGATTGGTATAAGTAGGGTTTGGTGGGGGAGTCTTTAGGAATTATTCATCCATTGTGGAGAAAACGAGGAGCTTGGGAGAGTGAATTTTGAGAAGGGCTAGTCGTTGCGGCTTGGAAAACAAAGAGAATGTTTGGTGGGCTTGTGAGCTCAAGTTGAGATCTTCCTTGGAGGTTTCTACCAGAATGTGGATCTGGACTAGCTAGGGCTTGGGTTTGGATCTTGAGGGATCTTGCAGAACTATTACTTGCTTTGTATCTGATCGTAACCGGGAAGGCCTTACAACCCGGCACATTGCATGTAATCAGTTATATTTTATGAATATGTTATTATGATTTGGTATCAGATCTTGCATTGTTGCTTCTTGTTATTATGTTTCCGCTGCATGGTTGTATAGTTGGGGGCTAGGACATCTCCTTTGGGGATTCTCCTACCTTGCACTACGTCAATATTGGACACATAATTTCTTTTTTCCAATATTAAATAATTATACGAAATATTATCACAATGTTACAATACAACTCATCAAGTATATCCCATGGGAATCTTTGCATGTTTCACATCCATCTAGATGCAACATTACATAACAAAATAAAATAATACAATATAACAATATTATGTAATAAGTAAGTAAAAAGTAAGTGGGTTTTATAGTCCACGACACTATGCCATAGTTTTTGGGTTTACATATGGTGACAATGATATGGGACTACCTCATACTCTTTTTCGAGAGGCACTTGGCGCTACAAACGAGGCATACATACCCTACCCCCCAATGGGATTTGAACTTGTGACCTCTCTTTCAAGAGTACAAGTTCTCCACCACTAGGCCAACTCAGGTTGTACAACAAGTCAACAGTCATTATCTCAACACAAGTCCACTCATGTCATAAAATATAAATTTTCTTGTCTCAATTAGTAAACCATTCATGTATTTTTAGATAACCATCACTTACACTCCAATTCCTTACACAAATCAAATCTTCTAACTATGTCATGATAGTGCTAAAACAACAAACTCCAATTTCTCTTACCATTCACAAAGTCCATCAGCTAGTCATTTTAAATTAATTTATTTCCGTATACACTCCACTATTTTTGTATAATCCAATAAGAGAATCATTGATAATACCAACTTGCAAATTTTTCAGTTGCAGATCTCAGTGAAACACACCTTCAAAATCCCATACATGGGCCCTAATTTCCAAATCATAGGCCCACAAATCTGGTCGCAACCACTAATGGACAGATCGCATGCTATTAAAGTTTGATCGTAGCTCTCTTTTGGTGATCTTTGGACCAGTAAAATGCTTCTTCTAGCTTCTATGATGGCATATGATGCTTCCCAAATTCTGCCCACGTATAGCAGTCACTAAAACACTGTTAATGTTGATAATAGCAAACAAGAACACCATAGATCACACCTCCAAATTAAAAGCACAGGTTTGCAATGGATCACTAATTCCTCTCCAAAGTATATCACTTGTTATTAGCAAAACACTCTCCTTAGACACAACGAAAAATAGTAGGAGACAAGAAAAATGCTAAACAACAACAGCAAATTGCAAGCCAACCTTCAACCAATTCTCATATTTGAATCTACAATACTTCGACTGTAGATCTAATGGAACAACTCAGAATTCAGATCATCACCCAAATTTCAAGATTATAGTAAAATAATATCTAAGATTTCGCAACACAAATGATATCTCCCAGCCACAAAAAAATACAATAAGGAGGTCCAACAAATGACCAAATCACTTTACCTCAACAGTGATTTTAGATAATCTTCAAGAAGGGAATTCACAACACTTCAGTTGTAAATTACCCAACAGTTCTCAACATCAAAAACCTTAGCCAAATGCTTCAATAAGTATATAACAATCAAGATTATTCTCCTTACCTACAACAAATACAGTAGGAGATTCTGACCAATTGTATAATTCTACACAATTGCCAATAACTTCTCAGACTCAACCCTTATACTTTAGCAAGGGTAGCAAGGGCCACAAAATATCAGAACTCAAAAAAAAAGCCACAAAGGCATCAAAAGAAAATAAAATATTCAAGCATGCTTTCTTCAACAAATGGACTTGTATTTATAACCTCCAAATGCCCTTTTTGTTGCCAAAATGTAACTTCACTCAAAAAGCTTCACCACACAACATTAATTAGAAGCTTCCATTAGATTTTTTCACTTGACTCGGCTTAACTAATTAATAAATGGCTCTTTCCAATGATAACTCAACTCTCAACTTAAATGAAATTATAAAGTTAAATTATAACTTTATAATAAGTCATTTAATAAATTAATAATAATTTGACTACTAAAAATATAATAACTCCCAAAATACTCATCATTTAAATATGTCATTTGAAATAGGAGTTATACCTATTATTTCTCCATGTGACAAAATGTGCTTTCCAAAAATAGAAAAGGTTCATCTCAATCAACACCAACTTACCACAAATAGTAAATACACAAAACTAAGCTCAAATGAAGTCCAATCTAAGCCAAACAAAGACCAACCTATAGCTTACTAAATTGTGGAGAAGATAAAACCCTCCCAAGCCAAGCCACTGCCTGAAGAGACCATCTATCCACAATAATTAGCCTACGAGGATCACAATAATAGGCCAATCCTTGAAACTCTGATATTGACAAAAAATGGGAGTACTACATAGAAGGTAGAAGGACCCACTGTCCAAACAGCTTTAGGGGCAAGACCATCGAATTCACTGTCCAACTAATCTTTGTGTTATTCCTTGCAGGATAATAGAAATGAATGATCTTAAACTCCTATGTCCAATTAACTGGACCAATCCTCTTTTGGTCTCAATACCCAAATAACCAACTTCACATCCAAATAATCCCTTGGATCGCTTACTCGCATTTACCAAGTATTTCTCATATCACACTTGAATATACTTGCATACCCTATTCACCAAAAGGAAAATAACCTTCATTTATACCATATCCTCAAAACAATTCCTTGAGTCAAACTTGAGGCTTTCCCAATTAATTGTAATAGGAGCTTATTAAGATAATACAATAATTTTATAATTACACAATATTGTGGGCTCACAGTCTTTACAACTTATACGTGGGAGCTCTTACTTTGTGCACTTTGCATGCCTTCAACTTTTTGTTCACACACTTGTCCACTTAATCAAAACACAATATACAATATGTTCTCAATTGTGCATGACCTTATCATCAATATGCAATTTGTATGACCTCATTCTCTGTCTATTACTCTATTAGTCTTCACATAAACAATACTATGTTGACATCAATGACAAACACAAGTATGAATGCAGCATGTCAATCATGCTAACAATCTCTCCAATGCTTAGGATACTCCCACAAAGGAATACCATCAACATTCATGGTAACAGTGTGTAGGAGAATAAAGATTCCACCCATCTTGGAAAGTTGCCTCACATGTGAGAAAAAAATATTATTTTTATTATTCTTTAAAATAGGAATAATATTTTTCATAGGCACACTTAAGAATAAAGGGATCTAGGGATTTTATTTTATTAAAAGGAGACAAGTTCTTTCAATTAAATAAAAGACTTAGGATAAAGTGGTCAAACCATAGGTTATAATTGGATAAATAAGAAAATTATGATTTGATCAAAGACAAGTGATGCATAAATTATGTGAAATTACTAGAAAAGGGGCTCGTGATCTAGATGACCAATTTTGGGTGATTACAAATACATACGCTACAATCACAGTCAACTACTAGTAAAATACATCTCACATTACACACAAGTGACCTTTCCAAAATAATTCAAATGACTTTTAATCCAAACATGCATGCACGAACAGTTCTTCTACCATATTCCATGCTCAACAACATTGATTCTTGTTCACCAATAAGATATAGTAAAAACATTTGCAACTACCTTTGTCATGATTTCGTAAGAAAACCTATAGCATAACAATAGCATGTGAGTGTAAGAGATGAGAGAGTGCGGAGAAGCCTCATTTTAAAGAGATACTGATGGTAGAGATCAAGAAGCAAAATTAAGGGTGGAGAATGACTCTTGAGTGATCCATGTGCACAAGAATCTCACTTAAGAAATATCAACAGTTATGTTTAAGAAGCAAAAGATGTGTGAAAGAGAATAAAGATTCCACCCACCTTGGAAAGTGTGCCTCTCAAAATCCATTTTTTCTTTTTTTTTTTTAAATAGGAATAATGTTTTTCATGTGCACACTTAGGAAAAAAGGGATTTGGGGATTTTATTTAATTAAAAGGAGACAAGTTCTTTCAATTAAATAAAAGACTTAGGATAAAGTGGTCAAACCATAGGTTATTATCGAATAAATAAGAAAATGATGATTTGATCAAAGACAAGTGATGGATAAATTATGTGAAATATAGCAAAAATATTTACAACTGTCTTTTCTTGATTTCTTGCATATTGATTTGCTACAGGTCTTCATAAAATTATCCATAATTTATCAAGAACATCATATGAAGTACAACAAACATAGATATGATATCTACACACATTCTACTACACAAATTTGAGCTTGCATATCCAAATATGTTGATCACTATTTGTATTAATATGTTAAGTAGCTTGCTATATACAAAATCTGAGGCTATCATAAACCAATGAACATATGTTGTCATCAATGACAAAATATGTCACTAATACAACATTCAAGTGCCAACAATATCATCAATTCCTAACATATTGTTATTCTAGATAAAATGCAAAATTAATCTAAATAAGCCAAACAATTGAATTCCTCAAAATTTGATGCATAATACATCTAGAGCAAAACTAGCATAGTATCTTTACCTTTCAATTGCACATAAGAAATAATGAGGAGCCTTGTTTTTATAAAAAAAACCCAAGAAAATCGATGGTCGAGATTGAATGAGATGGACAATTTAGATTAATCCAAAAGTGACTTAAAGCTAAATTTTAAAGCATGCACATTCAGTTGATCAAATGTTTTAAGATGTGAAGGTAAATAACCAATCACTCTTTGAGTGACTTCAAAAGATAAAGGAGATAACATTGATTTAATATGTAAAGATTTGTTAACATATTTATTTCTTTTTAAAAATTATGTATTCTTTAGTTAATTTGCATTTTCAATTTATGCATAGTTTAGTTAACTATTTTTAAAATATTTAATTGTGCAAATTCAACTTTTTACTCAAACTTGAAATTATCCTTGTTTTTGTTTTTGTCAATTTTGAAGATAATTGAATGTTTTTCTCTTTTAGTTAATATTAATTGATATTTTTAAATATTTATTTCAATTTTATCAAATTAATTAATTTTTCATTTGTAAATAGCAAATGAGTTTAATTTAATTATGGTGCTAGGACATTTAATTAAGTATAATGTCAACTAATATCTATTTGTGTGTGTGCACGAGAATTAATTGTTTTTTAATGATTTTGCAAATGTTGATGAGTCATGCAATTTTGATGATCAAATCAAAAAAATAATAGAAATTGAGTGCCCTTTAGTTGAGGCTTTTATGATTTTGATCAATATTTTAGATTAGTGGCTCGTGTTTTAGAAGAGCAACTTTAGGTAATTACAAGTACACATCCATGTACTGGGTACACATACCCGTTGTACTGGGTACACATACCCGAGTACTAGATACTCAATGGATATTTAGTAGACAGCATAATAGTTAAGGATGCTGATTAAAATTTCAACTTTTTGTTTTAATATTCTGTTTGCATATCACCTTTTTTGCTTATCAAGCTCAATCCAATATGTAATTATTTTGAAACTTTGATACAATATCGCTGCTCGCATAGACATTTATCATTTACAATGTCATTGTTATATGATTTTTTATTTACTTCTTCATGTTTAAAGTTTGTCTTTTCAATTACGCAACATTTAGCATATATTATTATTACAGATATATTGCAGATTTGACACTGAAAACAATATATAAAAATGTTAAATCTGCAAACTTGATCGCTGCTCTTGTTTTGAAAGCTCATGACATGGCTCATACTTTCATATTTTCTATAAAATACTAGATCATATTTAAAAATTTGATGTACCCAAATACCCCATCCCCTATTTTTAGAAAAATAGTGTGCTCGTACCCATATTCTAAGTACCCAAATCCCCACCACGCTGCCCCCATGCAACCTTGATCTAAAAACTATTGTTTTCGAATCAATGCTTATTCGTCTAGCCCCAGCGAGAAAACCAATATACATGATAATGGTGACTAGTTGGATGGTCTGTATTCCTTTGTTTATGGCGTCTATAGTAATTTTGCAATATCCGTCACGAGCCATATAGAGAAACTTCCTTAACAACTTTGGTCTAAAGGAAAGTTGCCTGGGCCATATGGAGTTTTTCCATCTAGACACAAGTCCAATACCTTCATATCAACACATTCCTTAATAAACCTCCAGTTCAAAATCTATTCATCTCCCGTTGTGTTATCTGACAATAGATAAATCATGCATGCCTCTTATTTTCTACATTCCCAATTTTAACTCAGACCTGATTTAAGCTGCTTTGTATTCTAATATTGTTTAGGTGTTATCTAACAATACATAAATCACATATGCCTCTTATAATCAAGATTCTCGACTTGAACACAGCCCTGACTTAAGCTGCTTTGTATTCTTACATCGTTTAGATCTGTACAATCTCAAAGATAATGCATGTGTATTGATATCCACTAATACTTACAGACTATAAATAACTAGTTTATTTTACAGATATAGAAAAACTACTTTATTTTTACAAAAGTTAAGCTGCTTCCTCATCTTTTTTTAGAAAGATTTCCAAACCTCAAAAGAGATGATATTGTTTATTGCGGTTATACTTCGATTCTCACTGAGTTTAATACACTGACCAAATTGAAACTTTTATTTGGGCTTCACACTGAATTTATTACAGTGACTAAATTGAAACTTTTGTTTGTGCTTCAGAAGTTAAATCAATGGTATTGGATCTTTTACCTGTTTCAGCGTCGAGGAGTAGTTTTATGAGTTTCATTTCAGACTATTTTGTCAATGCCTTTGATTGCTAACATCCCCAATGCTGTTAGGAGATGCAATACAACAGATTTCATAGTATGATATTACTATCAGGATTTAACTGTGTAGTTTTCTGAGTCAGACTCATTGACCCATATTTCATTAGTGGTTCACATAACCCATCTCTCATGAGAATGAATGGAACACTCAACACTCATATTCAGCTGCAGCCAATTTTTGCATATTCTGATGTTGTGTATTGATAGTTGCCAATACCTACACTGAGACGCTCTCCTAATCTTGACACCTTTCCACAGTGTAACATCGTAACTGCTGTCCATGTTCAGATAAGTCTGTTTCAACACTGACTTGTCCTGCAGCAATGCTCTTATAATCTTGGACAGCTTTTCTCTTATCAGAATAACCTAGTGATCAAACTTCTGATCAATCAATTTTCATACTGTTATCTTTAATGTCAGCTTCGGAATATGTCCTTGCATGGCTTAGCCACCAAACCAATTCAAGATTTCACTTCTAGTTTGGGCATTTTAGCTTCCCTCTATGGTTGCTAACAAGATAACAACTGGTTGCAAACAAGACTACAAATAACCAACATATGACCTCGAAAAGAACTATGAGATCCATTTTCTTGATGACAATGCAATACAACCTTCAAACAATTGCTAAGGTTTTTTGGAGGGATGAAGTTCAGTAACCAGGAATCAGAGATATCTATACCACCAAATTCACCCACAAACCTTTAAGCAACTATAATCGTGAATTTTGATTTTATATTTGCAAATACAATGAAATGGGAAAGAGATAGTGCAGTGCCACATGCCTGTATATATATCCAACATTTGCAGTGGTATATGAAGACTTTACCTAGCTGACTCTAAATATTTATATATACAAGGATGTCAAACAAAAAAAGCTCAAATAGTAAAATAATTGGGTCTTCCATAGTTTAAGCCCCAGGTTCAAATCCTAGTAGACGCTATAAAATAATTAGCCAATAGCTTATTCATATCTCTGTGGACTTTCAAGCACCAAAAATGCCAGAAAAGTCGTATTGCGTTGGAAACAGTTCATGTTTAGAAACAAATTTAGTCCCAGAATTGTTGTCTCGCACCAGAAAAAATAGACATAATCACAGGTAAGAGTCCAATCTCCCTCCAAATTTCTTCAAAATGTCAGCATGCAAACTTGCCATGTACTCTAATCACAGGTTTTCCATCCGGTTGAATGGAAAAAATCGTGGCCTAGTCACCTGACAATCCAGACGGAATCAACGTGCTGCGGAATTTGAGCTTCCTTTTCCAATGCCAACAATTTGCCCTCAAATCCGCTCTCAACGTGATGGATTTACTGCAAACAGCTCTCCATTTCCCAGGACTCGCAGAACAATTATCACACATTTTATTTAAACAAATTGAAGGATAACAAGGCTAGAGAATACAAGCGGACCTCACACTGGGCACAAATTTCTCACGCCATTAATGCCAATTGAATTAAATACGTGTCCAATGCATGGGAAGGAAAAACAATTGGGAATCTCATATAGCCAGCAACACCCCAGTCAGAAGCAACAACATACTTGTCGCCACCCAACTACACGAAAGCTCTCCAATTTGAGGTGAAATGGGCAATAAAATATGGAAAACGTGCCTCGACCCCAACTTTACAATGTCCACTTCAAACTATCACTTCATTTGTATGTATGACACAGGGTATCATATATTTTATAAATGCGTTGTGGTTTCATTACACCTATTCAAAGTTTGTATTTATCCAACACAGTCAAATTTATGGCCTGTATCATCTTTTTAAAATTTATGAAATGTCGAATGCTGTTACCAACCCCTCTTTATCTCTCTGTGATATTGCTGTCCATTCAGCATTGTTTTATATGCACAAAATAGTCTTCGTAATGTTCAGTCCTGGAAAATGTAGTCTGGCGCTGGGAAAAGAATCGGTCCTGGAATAATATCTTTTGCCAGAAAGGTGGCCTCACTCTGGAAAAATGAAAAATGGTAAGAATGCTGTGTACATCTCAATCCGTATTGTGTCCGTAAGTAATAACAACATTTTCTTATCAGCACAAAACATTGCAAATGCTAGTATTTCCAATTATAAGAGCTAAATGATGAAGAAGAAAACGCAGAAGACTAAACAAAATATTAAATATATTAACAATAACCGACATATCCAACATTCTAGTGACTTGTAGGCTTTTGCTTGCAGCCAATGCTTTAAGCCGAGATTACTTGTATACCCCGTATAAGAAGAGTCCAATGCAACAAAATTTTGATTGCTCTCTCAAAATCATTCATAAGCATATATAGCTTGAAATCATAAAATAAATTATTATGAGGCCACATTTCGCCCAAGTTTTCCCACATGGCTATCTTAGCAAGTGGTATATCTATCATTTTCATCGCCAATGCCATGAATTTCACCTAAAACATTCATTAATAGAATAACATTTAAATATAGCTTTCAAGAATTTTTAAAAGGATAGAATTTTATCTTTAGTGAAGAATATGTAGAGATGATCTATCATATTGAATAGCTATAACAATGAACAATATGAATCGCAAGTAATGTAGTGTTTCTCCTTTTCATAATACACTGACCATCTATAACCCATTTCTTTTCAAACTTGTCCCATGGCATTTCAAACATCTGTAATTATGCTCTGACGCAAGATATATAGATATATATATATATATATATATATATATATATATATATATTCAGAACACATTTTTTCAGAAGGATATAAGCTCCCCATCAATGCTACGAGGAGATGACGTTCATAATACTTTAGCCACTGCAGACTCATCTCCATTGAAGAATTAAATTGCAATTTAAGCTCAAGTTCAAACAATTTCAACCTTGGGCATAGCATAATAAATCATTGGCAGAAGGGTGACTTCGCTAATTCTCATTTCATTCTTCATAAGGAGCAAAAAGAACAGAGGAATTGTGACCTCCAAAGCCAAAAGAATTGGATAAAGCGACCTTAATGGTCAACCTCTCCTTTTTTGGGCCAACAATAACGTTCATATCCTAAAGTCAGTAATTTGAAAATAATTGTCAGTTATATTAATCAAAAAATCAGCATCTTATACTACAACCTATTATAAACTAAAATACTAAAAAACAACTCACCACATCCTTCTCTGGATTTTCAAGATTGATGGTGGGATGGACCCAACCTGTACGAATGGCCTGCAAAATCCAGATCAGCTTTCGGTCAGACAAATATAGGCACACACGCAATCATGCAATAAATGATCAAGGGAAGTGGTCCATACATAAGGGAAGTATTAAACTTTAAGACTAGTTTGCTACCCCAAATATCACATTTACCAAACTAACTCTACACAAAAAAAAATCTTTTAAATGGTTTTAAATGAACAGAGAGAGAAATAAAAAGATCTAGAAGTCAGATGACTTCTTTTGTAGCTACAATCGCAAGAAAACTTTACTTCCTCTAAATTACAATAGGTACAATAGGTACCTCATTACACTATATTTTCTGTTACCAGGTCCTTCATAACCACTAGTTCAAGTCCCAGTGTGGTCTGGGAAACAGTCTGGTGCTAGTACGACCCCATATTTACCCAAGGTACTGCTTGGACGCCCGAGCAGTACCCTGGGCAAGCCCTTGACATACCCAGGTGCAGACAAGCATACCCATGACCAAAGATGCCAAAAAAAATTGTCTTCCAAACAAAAATGAAGCATTTTGATTATTCCTTCATGCCCCTCAAAGATGCAATTCACCCTTGACTTCTTCAAATTCAAATTGGTGTTCGGAAGTTTTTTCACAAACACAAAGCACCAATAAAACCATTTTTTCCCTCCAAACTATATTTGTTGGGTTTTGAAGGTTGCTTTATTTTTATTAAACGTACAAAGGAGTAAAATGTACACAAAATGGTTAAGAATAGGTGTACAAGGAAGATCCAACCGTCAAAGATTAAAATATCTTTCATTTATTTTTCAGGTTCCCAATATTTTTTCCTGATTTTCCAAATTTGTTCAAAATATTTTTAATGAGTTTTTTTGAACTTTGTATTTTCCTGAATTTTTTTAAACTTTTTTTTTTGCTTTTTTTCCCCTTTTTTTTTTTTCTTTTTTTAACTTTTGCATTATAAAGGGTTATAATGCTGTTATTTTTCAATTCTAGCGTTGTTAATTTTTAACATTTTTCATTTTACAATCATACGAAATGGCTGGAAGTTCTACTTTGGTTGCTTCAAATGAAGCAAGTCACTTTAAATTTGATGCAGTGTCGCCTCTTTGGTGACATACACTAGTGGAGTGAGTTTTCTTTGGCAATATAACTATTGTCAGAAAGAGTATACGAGCTCAGATTTTTTAATGAAAGGACCAGGTCCAAATAAAAAAGGTTGCCGAAGGATCTAATATTGGCTCGTGATAAAGAAAAAGAGGATGGCGACATGACAACGTAATATGTCAAAGGTTCTTGCGCATCCTCTTGCCAAGAAAAGCTTGCAGAAACCTCCTAGTGGCTTCACACAACCAACTGGCCCGCATTCTTTCATGCCAATCTTTCGGTTTTACAGAAAAGATGCCCATTGGGCAAGGCCTTCAAAAATGAAATCAGAGAGGCAACAAATCAGAGTATGATCATTCCATTTATGTCAATCAGCTTCCTATCAACATTGTTAGATCACTTTATTGGCAGGATACCTTATTGGTGAAGGAGAAAGCTTCAGTAGAGACATCATGAGAGTGATCAAAAAACTTCATAGCCCAAAACAAGCTTATCCATCATTTTCATAGATGGAAAGATTGTAACAATAGACCATTGATCAATGTTATATTAGTGTGCCCTAAAGAAGTGATGTTTTTCTAAGACAGTGAGGGGCAAACAAAAGATGCAAGTTTTACTGCAAATATCCTCATAGAATCCATTGAAAAACTGGGGCCTAAATATGTTTTCACTAAATGTTCAAGACCACTTTAAATATGCACATAGTGGTGGTATCTAATGTTGATGTGTGATAGCTTCAGTTGGATAAACCTATACATAATTATCTATGAGATATATATATATATGTGTGTGTGTGTGTGTGTGTGTTTATTATTATATGAGATAAATTAATATAATAATAATACATAAAACTATGGTTATTTATTATAATTTTAATTATTAATTACCTAATAGATGTGTCTTAAAGGAACATGTCTATTCATGGCTTATGCTTATTAATATAAGGAGAGCTGCCTTTGGAACACGTATACCTAAGAAGGCAGTGCTTAATACATTGGCAGCAGATCCATGAAATTCAACATGATATCACAGCAGGTTCGATTACACCCTGTTAAGTTCAATAAGTGATAAAGGGTCAATTCTGTGATATCTAAATACTCTTGGAGAGATAAATAAGTTTGAAGACCATCTCTTGTTGCATCAGAAGTTACATTTCATAAATGTTTAGAATGAATAATATTATGTCAGAGCTACAAATTAAAGAGTCGATGTAATAGAAGAAAATGACTATATCTGAGAAAGGGTGATCAGGTATGGTAGAGATGTAATCAAAACATCCATATTTGTTTATGACAGCAGTTGGTGAAAAGGCGGCTGCGAGAATGTATGAATATATTGTGGTTGGAGGAGGAACAACAGGGTGTTTATCAAGGTATTTGGCAACGCCAGCGGTTATACATATGTCCTTGAGGGATTCGTGACAGAGGATGGAGTGCACACAGCAAGGGCAATGGTTTTGAGAGATGGAACATCAGTCAATGCGGAGTTATCCATATAGGTATGGTCTGCGCCATTAATTCATGTGTCAATGGTGGTGATCAGACTTAGTGTCCCTTTGTATGTACAGTCCACCATGTTGAGACTGTTTGCTACAGGAAAAGGCACGGTGAGGAGAAGAATGTGCAGTAACACATGACTATGACACTGTCATAAGTCAGACAGTTGTAGTCCAAAGATAGACCCGAATGAAAAGTATTTCATATTAAGTCCATTGAGAGTTGGAGACTATCATGTATGCCGACAATGTGAAGGATTGGGTGTTGTAGAGATTGGAAGGCACTATGGTGCCGTGAGAATTGTGCTGGAGTATTCATGCACGCACGTCTTAGGAGGACGTCTTGGATCGGAACAGTGATGCGGCTATCATAAGGAGAGCAAAGGGCATTGAGAATGCCAATAGAGTGAGTTGTTTGTTTTATTTAAAATTTTGCAAAGACTCTGTGAGTCAGGTCTGTTCTTGGGTTGTTGATAGGAATGAAAACCAGGATACCTACGTGGACATTGGTGGAGTTGTTGATCAATCTAATTAAGGTATGATATATTATTTCAATATTATCTAAATAATATTAATCAATAGAAGCGTGACCATATTTATTCATGCTTGTGATTATTTATTAATTCATTTATATGGATAGATATATATGTACATTTATGGAAAATAGTAGAGAGGCTAATGTAAATGGTTATCAAAATTTGATATTATAGAATATTTCACAAAGGAAATAGTGTGTTAGTATGAGAGGAGATTAATAATCTATGACTAACTCGACCATATAATCTCTTTTAATGAACTAATTAGTGTAATAAATGATTATTTTCGGCATCAATAAAGTCTAATGGAATGAAAGATTAAATATTGATATGTAGACAAGTATTTATTTGTATTTCTATAAGAGCTATTTGCCTTGGTCTTTTCCTCCAAGAATGTTATTGTAGGAAAAGGACGATTGATATCACATCTAGACGAAGTCTGACGCTCCAACAAAAGCATCATTGGTGAGAAGCTTAGAAGATTGATGTTCAAAGGAAGTGTGACACATCCGTTTGAAAGAGAAGATAGAGGATGTGATTAGTCAACCTTTGGTGATCTCGGTCTTATTGATTCAGAGGGAGTAAACCACGTTGAGATGGATTATCCAATGATCAAAAAATTGTAGTAGTCAAGAGGACTGTGATTTATAAATATACCACGTGACTGTGACTTTAATGGGCTTACCCCATGTGTACATCACGAAGAAGTGACAACTTCCAAATGATGCCTCTTGCATTTGCAGAAGTTATTGTAAGGTGACAATCTTACAATAACTTGTATTATGAGATCAAACAAATTGAGTATATGTTGAATGTCTTGCATCTCAACATTCTGGAAGGTCGTTACTCAAAGAGTATTTAGTGAATATCATTGATATTCTGGGAGGCCAATACTCTTGATATCAGATGTGATATCAAAACCTTTTGAGTACTTAGTGAATATCATTCATATTCTGGGAAGCCAATACTCTTGACATCAAATGTGATATCAAACCTTATTTTGAGTAATTGGTGAATATCATATGATATTCTAAGAGACCAATACTCGTGATATCACATCTTATTTGAGTACTTGGTGAATATCGAATGTCGATATGGTGAATATCAAATGTCGATATTCTGGGAGACCAATACTCTTGATATCAGATGTGATATCAAAACCCTATTTGAGTAATTAAATGAACATCATATGTTGATATTCTGGAAGACCAATACTCATGATATCAAATGTGATATCAAAATGTTGAATATCTTCTAATCAAAGATATTCTTATATTGAGGTAATTTATGATCATGTGTTTATCTTTCCTAGCTAAGAGAGAGTGTTGATGTGTGGTAGCTTCAGTTGGAAATACCTATATATAATTATCTATGAGATGTGTGTGTGTGTGTGTGTGTGTGTGTGTCTGTGTTTTTATTATTATATGAGATAAATTAATATAGTAATAATATATATAACTATGGTTATAGTTATTATAATTTTAATTATTAATTAACTCATATGGCTTATGCTTATTAATATAAATAGAGCTGCCTTTGGAACATACATACCTAAGAAGGCAGAACTTAATACATTAGCAGCAGATCCATGAAAATCAACATCTAGAAGTAGATTTTCAGGTCCCCATTTTTTGCAGCCTCTTGCAATTAAAATTCTCTTCCAAGTTTTTCTTTTTCACATTTTTCATTCAATGCAATCATGCTATATATTATGGTTTTATTTAATAATTAAATAAAACCGTATATTAGCATGATTGCATTCATATCTTAATAAAAAATATTGAAGTATAATAAAAATTTATCTTAATAAGAATTGTGATATTGTTATCAGGATTTAAGTGTGTAGTTTTTTAGTCAAACTCGTTGACTTATTAAGAAACAAATGCAATTACATATAAAATGGCGATAAGTTGAACAACAAATACACTGCTTTAAACCACTGCAATGAAAGATATGAATCCCCAAAGCGGATCTGAGCACACTTCAAAATGCACAGGCTATCTTCCTAAACCTGTAACAGGGACAGCACGGCATTAGAATCTCCAAACTAAGTCCAAGTTTTCCAAAACACCCTTAGAAAGGATCTCCAGTAGTTCAAAGCTTTGGATTGACTTCATCCAATGGCCACCCAACAAGACTACAATTTCCAATCAGCAGTTTAAACCACTACAATGAGATATGAAACCCCAAAGCCAATCTGAGGACACTTCACATAACTGTCTTCCTAAACCTGCAAAGGGACGGCACATCAATAAAATCTCCAAACTGGTACAAACTTTCCAGAACAGCCTTAGAAAGGATCTGCAGTTGTTCAAAGCTTCTGATTGAGCTCATATAAGGCAGAAATCATCACCCCAAACACTTCATGGTGCACAAAACAAAACACTTGTGACTTTTGATAAAGAATGACTTGCAATTGAGCAATTTCACCAAGAAACTATAAATGCTTGAAACCATTCAAAATAACATATGGAAGTGGTTGCCTAGCTTGGGAAAATCCTTTGAAGCAATACCCATAAACATGGGATTGGTGTCTGGCTAGCTCGAAAAAAAGGTTTGAAAAGCCCAAAAAACGCTGCAAAACCTTAAACCAACACACCAAAAGCAATGCCATAAACACTACAGAAGATTTACCAAAATATGATTCCAAACAGCTATCAAAAACTCATGCAGATTTTATCTTTAAGAAACCTCGAATCACCAAAAACTCTATGAAACTCAATGTATTTCCTAAATGAAATGCCAAAACAACTAGGGGGGGTCTCACCACCAAGACCAGCAAGACTGAAGAGGGTTTCTGTACACTACAACACTAGGAAGAACTCCAAATCTCATCCCGACAACATCTATGTATGTGTGCAAATTCTGAATGAAAAAATTATTGAAGTAATATTGTAATAGTTAGGAATATTTAGGATAACGGTAATTTAACTTTATTTTTTATCACTTAATTTTTACTAACTTTATGTTCTTAAACTGTTAAGTTTCTTTTCTGTCTTTAGATCTCAATTGTTTCCATTATGGTAAGGAGTATTCCTCTCCTTTGGTTATTATTGAATATCAATCAATTGTCATCTCATTTGGAAAAGAAAATGGCAGTACCTAAGAATTTCTAAGTTTTGCTCAGATTTTTCAAAACATAAACCATGGCCTTTTTTGGTGAATTTTTTTATAGAATAAATTTTGTGATATTTCTTAAAAACTTCATTAGGAGATTTTTAGAAGCCATTTTTATCATTTTATTTAAATTATAAAATGAAATCATGGGTTTTCATCTTTTTGATGATTATTTTAGAAAAAATTGTGGTTTTTGCTGATTTCTTTACTGTTTTTCACTAGAAAAATAAAGTTTTTTTTAGATCTGCAAGGGTTTTCTGTTGTTGTAACTAACTATTGCTAGATTTTCTGATCTTCAAAGATTTTATACAAATTTTCCAAAAAATTCATAGCGAGCTTTGAAAGATTCTCCCCAAAAAATCATAGCAGGTTTTTGCATCATTTTAGTCCCAAAAATCATCATAAGTATTGCATTATTTTTTTCCAAAAAACCATGGAGGGTGTTACAAGAGAGGGTTTTCATTGCACCAAAAGATTGACCTGCCAATGTCAATACAACCACAAGACCTATTAAAGACAAAGGAGGTTGTTCAGCCATATCACGAATCCAGCGAGGGATGCTAGCCCACTGCCAACAATCTCCCTCCTAGCGTTACTTGCTATAGCCTACAAGGATTCAAACATGTGACCAAGCTTTGATACCACTTGTTACTAGATAGGATTGTCATTGCACCAAAAGCTCTACTTGTCAATGCCCAAAACAATCACTAGACTTATAGAAGACACAAGAGGTTAAACCATGTCACAAATCCAGCGAGAAACGTTGGCCCATTGCCAACAGAGGGTTTTTGCAATATTTTTTCCACCAAAAATTGTGATTTTTTGCTGCTTTCTTATGACATTTTTTGAGAAAATCATGTGTATTTTTTTCTATTTTTCTGCAAAAAAGGGAGTGTCGATTTTTCCACAAAATCATGTGTGATTTCAGCATTATATCCAGGGCTTAATGATTTTACTACAAAATCATGGAGTTGTTTTGCATCAGCTTATTTTGACAATTTTTCGCAAAATTGTGGTTTCACAATTTTTGGTCAATTTTTTATCAACAAAGTTGATCTCAATTTACATGTCTCTTGATAATAGAAGGGATGGTTTGGTTACCCAATGTCAAGTTTAAAGGCACTCAATTTGTCCTTGGTCATATGAATAAGCTCTATATAAAGCAGATGGTTGATCAAAAGTTTAACCAAGACGAATCTCAGAAGAAAATTCATGTCGCAAAATGTTCTAAAGAGAAGGAATAGTGGCCAAATGACTTGCGGTCTTTGTAGTGTAGTTAAGCAGAATGACCATTAAGGGAGTGTATTAAAGTAAGACTTTGATATTTATTATACTGGTCATGTAAGCAACATTATTTTAGGTCAGCCAATCAATTTTTATTAACTTTCTATTTTTTAAGTTATATAATTTTAATAGCTTTCTATTTTGTCTTTAGTTGTCAATCATTTTTGTTATAGAAAAATCTTCTAATTGTTTTTTAAGGAGTTGATGCAAGAGCATCTAGGGTGTAAGGGCAATCTTACATCACCCAAATATATTTTTGTTTCTATCTTTACAATAAGGATCATTTCAGTGCAGAGTTTCTATTTGTGGAAACTTACTATTTTTAGTAAGTTGGTCATAAGAGTTCAAAATGTTTTGGAGGTTCATCTTATAGATATATCATCCTGCCAGCTGAGTTTTCATTGTCATATCATTAGTACAAGTGAAGTAATTGAGGATTTTCGGTAAAAAAATTGGTATAAAAACTTTGAAGGCCTTAGATGCTCCGACCAAGGTCAAACCCTAGTTGACAGACGCTTGGTTATAGATTAGGAGCTGTGAACTGGTTAAAATAGTCAATCGAGTCTACTAGGAAGAAGTTATGGCCTCCGGACGTTGGGCTACTTGATATTATAATTTGATATTGCTTTGAGTCAAGTCTAATGTAATAAATATGAAAAAGAAAATAATTTAGGGGTGTGTTAGTACCCGATATGGTCATAGTTTTAAACTTTCATTTCCAGGTGTTGAACCTCTGTGAAGTGCTTTGAACTAAGGTTCAAAGTGGTTCAAAGTGGTTCAAAGGTTCAAATCAGATTTGGAAAGTGCAGTGTCTTGAAGCACTTCGAACTGAGGTTCAAAGAGGTTCCAAGTAGTTCAAAGTGGTTCGCCAGTTCAAATGGGTTCGAAAATGCACATTTGTTAATTCAGAATGATTCAAAAATTGTGTTCAACTTAATACCCAAATCCATTCTCTGTTCATAATTCAGTCAGCTCAACATTTTCAAGAAAGTGCAGAGGTATAGGTCAAGATGAAGGTCAAGCCCAGTGGTTCGGAGGTCAAAAATTCAAAGTTCAAGTCTTATGTACAGATTCAATATCACAAGGAATGTCAATCCATTAATGGTGATATCAGTAATGATGGTTTAATCTGGAACAGAACTCACTCGAAGGTGTATTGACAGAGTTGCAAGCACACATCTTGATCATGGGGTTACTAAAGTTGTGAGTAAAACTCAGGCTATGAGTTCTATGAATAAAATTTTCAATGAATCATATACATATCATCAAAAGTTTCAAATCCAAGGTTCACAAGATAGCTTATTTAGGAAATTCAAGCTAGAGACTGAGGAAGATCCTTTCAAGGCAAAGCTTAGAATTATAATGGATTATGGGAATTGGGAATTGAGAAACCAAAGTATTTAGAAGGCCAAACCAATCTCAAGTGACATTCGATGAGTTTACATTAGAATTCATCCATCTTAAAGTGGAATAAACATATACAAGCAGAAGAAATCTCAGATTCTCTGATGACAGAAAAACAATTATATTTCAGGGGTCATATCTCACAATTCAACTGTTGGATCAAGCTCAATTTTGGATATGTGTTTGCAATCCTAGTTTTCTAACTTCTGACTGGAGCAATTTCCAAGATGTGTCCGAAATCATGAGATATACATCACTGTTTGCACTTCTATCGACTCAGAAATAACAATTACAGAATGCAAACAACCAAATTGGGTCTCAATGCGGGGGGCATAACTTCCAATTGAACCTTTGGATTTGGCTCAATTTTGGGTATGTTGCTTAGAGGCAAGTTATGCACGATCTGACCGGAGCAATCTTTGAAACTGTTCTTGGTTCACGAGTTATAGTTGACTGAGTAGATCACTATCAAAACTATCAATCACAGTCACAAAATTATGACAGAGCCTCATCACCAACAAATGCCACCTTGACAGCTCATGCATAAGAATTCAAAGAGTGTTATGTTTCCTAATTATAGATCTTGAGACGTAAATTCACTAGTTAAAGAGGCTATTCAATGGGATTTATTAATCAAGATCTGAAGAGTCATTCGACAGGTGTAAGTTAAGAGAAATAGACAATATTTAACATTACAAGCTTTTATGTCTATCTTTGACATCTGTCAGAAGAGGTGTGTTGTTGGCAAATAACAACATATGGTGGTTATTATTTGAGCCTGAAGATGTTGCATAAAGAAAAATGCCACCTGTCCATGCATATACCATAGATGAGCTCACAAAGTGTTTAACTAAATAATTAAATGCAACTAAAGGGAAATCTGGAAATGTTGTTTAACATAGCAGGGTATTATAAAGTTGAGAGGCCACTGAAATAATAAAGCTGGCAAAAGTTTAAAGATGATGCCGAGTCATAAGAAAGATAACTGATCCAATGCCCTGGGAAGATAAAAAGAAGTCTTCTTTCAAGAATCAGTTACCCAAACAGAACAAGAACCGACAATAGGAGAAAATAAATAAAGTAGCAGCAGCAGAGAGGGGGTTCCATTCTTCCTTCTTCCAAACTGCAAACTGTGTGTTCCAGGAGGGGAGGAGATTTTGCAAAATTGTTTCATTTTCTTGAGAGACTGGGAGAGACAGAGCATGGGCAGATTTTCTTTCTTTTCAGAACTGTGTGTCTGAGATGAAGATAAAATTTTAGTGTTTGATGTAATATTGTGGAAAAAGTTTATGTTTTCTTTGAATAATGGTTAGATTGTAATGTGTAAAAGAGTCTTTGTGGTCTTTTACAGTTAGAGAAGGGAGACTGGAGGTTAAACACATTAAACTTTGATTATAATGTATTTTTCCTTTCACTAATTACGAACTTTGAGTCATTTTCAGTTTTCTCTGAAATTACAATCTGATATCATTGTTTCTTTATTATGTCATCCTTCAAAGCTTTGATTTTAATTCCCTCAAGAAGATGGAAAACATATTTTCGTTTTCATTACACAATGCAGTGTTCAACAAATGAACTTTGTGTCATCTGATGTTCCTTACTTTCTTTTCACGCAATAGTATAGGTTTTTGCATCTACGTTGTATTTACGGGTAGATGTTTGATATCCTTTTATGATTTCCAGTAAAAGCATTCACATTTGATTCATTGAATATCTCATACGGGGAGCTGTACCTGATAAAATTTAGAGGAAGGTTATCAATCCCATGATAGCCTGTCCAACTGTTGGTGTTGATTTGTCCTTTCACTTGGGCATTCAGGGTCAGATTTGCACACATTTCTTCGAAGGACAATCTGTTCACTAACAGGGTGGTCAACCTCAAAGGTTAGGAATAAATTCTAGAACCTTCCTAGGTGGTGGAAAATTGTTTATTTAAGGAAGCCTTGTAGGGTTGTCTAGGATAGTTTTGGGTGGTTGTTTGTGGCTCTGTCTTCCAGAATATTGTAAGGAAAACACCCATGTGGCTTTGTATATTGTATTTCTAAAATCTGTAATTCCATACTTTTGGAGATAATAAGAAGCCCATTCTCTGTTCTTGCAAATTATTATCGCTTCTCAATTTATGCTATGTGTTTGTAGTATTAAGAGGAGTACCCTTCATCAAGTGGTATCAAAGCAGGAGTTCCAACACGTGTAGATATATTGTCGACTATAATGTTGAGGTTATAGGATTGCTACAAGTGTAATGGCATTGCCTAATGTTGCGGTATGTGTTTTGCAAGTGCAGATCTGAATCAATATATATAGGAGTAGAAGAGACATTGTTGTGACATTTTCACACCATCGCCCCAAAAAAAAATTTTGGGGACCCCCCTTTTTTTAATCACCTTGGCAAATTTTTTGAGTTGTCCAAAAAAAATTCATTTTTTTTTTAAATTTCAAGTCTTGGACGCCTTTAGGCCAGAGGGGAGGGGGTTAGATTTATTTTCACCTGGTTCCAAACTTGATTTTCCAGAACAACCAATTTCATCCTTAGGCCAAACAAATTTCAAACAACCACACTTGGCAGGGTAAAATTGAAAATTTTGTACTTAGACGATTTCTTTTGAAAATTTGGATGTAATTGTATAAATTTAGATCATTTTCAAAAAAGTGAAATTTTGTTAAACTTGAGTTTTTGGAAAATCTTGAATTTCTTTGGTGAAAAAATTTTCTTTTGTGAAGATGAAATCAAATTGCAAAATCGATTTTAGACTCTAGATATGATTTTTATTTTTTGTCAAAAAACTAAAAATCGATTTGAATTAAATTGCAAAAAAGTGGCTTTAATGGATTAAAATTGTCTTGAAAATTTTTTAAGCCTTTAATGAAATTCGTAATTTAATATTGAAAAATGGATTTTGGCTAGCCAATGATATATTAATTACTAAATCATCATTTAGCATCTCCAAGGCATTATTTACTTTTTTTTTTGCAATCTTGGTCTAATTGGCAATTTAAAAAAGTAAATTTCATCTTGGCAAAGTTAATTTTGGGCTAAGCATTTAATTGGAGACCATGTCTTGTGTTCTAATTAATTTTTTTTTGTTCCCAAGGTCCCAATCAGCCAGCTAGGAAGGAGAGGCAAGTTGGGTATAAGAGGAAATTTTTTCCTCTCATTTCCTCATTCCTCACTCCTTTTTGGTGCTTAGGTGATTTTTGAGTTGGAGCAGATGTCTTCTCCTTTAAGCGATTTTAAAAGGGCAAATTTTCTCCTCTTTAAGCGATTTTTGGCTAGGAGCAAATTTTCTCTTCCTTGAGCGATTTTCCTAAGGCAGATTGGCATCTTCTTTGGGTGATTTTTCCAGCTAGGGCAGATTGGCATTATTGTTGGCAAATTTCTTCATAGCAGAGATCTCTATGTTTGGCAATTTTTCATGAGTGAGGGCAGGTCTGCACTCTTCTTGCTTGTCGAATTCTGTGAGAGGTGAATTTTGTGGGAGCCGAATTTTGAGGGAGCCGAATTTTGTGGGAGCCGAAATTTGTGGAAGACAAAATTCTGATTTTCAAAAGGGGCTGCGATTTTCTCCTAGAGATTGGACAATTTTGTTGGTGAAGAATACAAGTGATAAGGTCTGATTTTTTGGGGCAAATGGTAGACAATTCCAAAAGCACAAAATTCTGATTTTTTCAGCTAGGGCCTCAAGATTTGCAAGGGATTTGAAATTCTCAAATCTGATCCTAAATTCCAAAAGAAGATCCAGCTATTGGTAAAGGTAATTTCAAATCATTTAGAGTTGAAAGGGGTCCTTAAGCAGATTTCTCTCTTTCGTTCTTGTCTAAACATTGTCTCCCTTGGTTCTTCTCGCATTCATCATCCACCACTTCACCATCCCATAATGGGTTGACAAGATGGTAGATGTTAATGCAAGCAAGAATCCTAAGAGAACAAACACTAAGAAAGACAAAGAGGATATGATGCCCAAAACAACTTTCTTCTCGAAAATGAGGTGAATAACTAATACCAATGTCGGTACAGTAAACATGATACAAGTAAAAATCCAAAAAAAAACCCAACTATTGGTAAATGGTAACTTCAAATCATATAGAGTTGAAAGGGGTCCTTAAGTTGATTTCTCTCTTTCATTCTTGTCTAGATATTGTCTCCCTTGATTCTTCTTGCATTCATTGCGTTGGTTATCAAAATCACCGGTTAGAAACCTACGAGCCTTGCCTGCTCGATGCTGGGTGTCTAACTGATTTTGGCCAACTTGATAGGATTGACTTCAATCCTCTTCGCTTTTGGTTCCACTCGACCAAGGCCTATTTATCTAAATCTTGGATAGCAAAACTCAATTCCAAGATAATTTATAGGATTACAGAAATCAAATTAACTCCTCAATTGGCAAGCATCAAGGAAACGTTCTGGATTATTTATCTTCAAACTTCAATTACTTTATTTAAGATGTTATATGTCGCTGAAATGAAAATAGATAAATTACTAAATGAAATCAGCTTGCCAAAGGAAAAGAATAGAGCAATGCTAGCATTGGGTTCAAAATTTATGAGCAGATTTATGATCAATGCTGAATTCTAATTGGGCGATAGAGTCAAACATACATTTCTTACATACAACCTTACAATATTATTGGCATGATATTTATTAATAATCTAGTTAATTTGATGCCACAAATTGTCACGACTTAATGTATTCAAATCAGTCTATTATGATTTAAACATCACACAAGCATAATAGATACAAATAATGAGAACAAGATGATATCCTACACTATTTGCATTGATCAAATCTGAACAGCAACGAACAATTTTAATGTACTTATCAAATTAATAGATTAAAAACAAATGAACACCTCAACTATAAAGGATGAGTTATGTATGATTCAACTCTAAGACAAAATAAAATTTCTTACTGATTTATTGTTGGACAAATCGTGATGCAGACACTCAAAATCTTGATGCTCAATCCAACACAACTGAATCCATACAATTTTTGGAAACAATACTGAAAAAATCGAACTCCCCTTTGCTTTGTTCAAATCTCCAGCCTCTCTCTCAAACAAAAAGATTCAAACAACATTGATAAGAAGTTTTACAGATTTCAAAATGGAAACAATCTCAATAATATCCTCTGTCCCTTTTACATCTTATATTTATAAATATTTGAAAAGGTATCAGTTGCTCAAATCAAACATCGCACCTTTTCATCATACCTAATCACAACTTAACAAAAAACTGAAATATGGTTGTGATTAATTAACCATCGATGAGTTGCTTTGTTCAATGTTTTGCTAAAGAAACTAAACTATTCGAAACTCTGATGCCCCAATTACTTCCACATATATCCTTCAAAAGGAAAATCATTTGCCATGCCAACTAGTTTGATCAAGATCCTGTGCATGGGCAGCCATGATGATATCTGTAAGCAGTGGTCTTCATGATTCCGGCGAACAGTTTTATTAGGCAAAATATCGCTTCTTCTCATACTCCCGACGACGTTTATCTATCCTTCCGCACGCTTGCTGGTTATATTCATTCTTCCTCTTGCGAATCACAATAACTCCTGGACGCGGGATGAAGAATATAATTCGTTTGAATGTTACTGCTGCAGAAAAGCTCCTATATTCCCCACGAACTCAACCCTACAAAAACGAAACACTAAACATCAATAACCAGACAATGTTACAACATACGGGTTGGTGAAAAGCGAACGCGGGAGGCTTCATGACATGTACACAATCCTCTAAAAAACCTACAAAATTCCAGTCTTCGCTTGTCTCTAGACATCTCCGCCTGAAAGCATGTACATTCCTTGATTGTTGGGCATCTTCTAATAATGATATCACCTTCCAGGGATGTAACGACATCCATGCCAATGATTGCATTTTAACTAACTTGCTGCCTATTAATTCCGTTTCCAAAATAATTAATAAATGCTTCACCTTCCTTTCAGATAGGATCTGCTCATGTTAAGAAAGCATAAATGAGAAAAATTCAATCTTCAGTACCAAATACTTTGCTTCAAATGGAGAATGAGTTGAGAGATTTCTAAAACCTTTGTACACTAGAACCTTTAAAAATCCCCCTTTGGATGATGGTAAGTCTCTATCTGCCATTGTTGCAATATTGGTGCGGGACAAACAATAAGAGTTGCACCTGAAACCACTTTACTACCTACAATTTGAAACAATTCTGCACAGGTCTTACATATAAACTTCTCTTTAATCTTTGTGACATCAACAACGTCGTTCACTACTGAAGCTTTTTTCCTTCTTGAACTCGTATCTCTAGAGCTACTTATAAAGCTCCAAAATGCATGTGTAAAATTTACAAGTTTCCCATCCCTCATATTACCACTTGCTTGATAATTGTCTCTAATTCCAACACAGCCTCCATGTTGCCAAGCATACATCACACTGAATCCAAAAGCCAGTATACTTGTAACTTTCAGTAACAGCCCCACAAACACATTCAACACGTTCTAGTTTTGGCCTTTTCAAGGGAATACACATTCATTTCTTTCTGTCAGTCTCCCTTTGGAAATCATATTTGATTGAGTAGATTTTTTAGGGTATGCTAAAATGCAAGCAAGTAGTTCAGCTGCTTTTCGTAGACCCATTTCATCTACGAGAATTCCACCACGGACAAAACTCAAGAAACCTTCAGGATGCATTGAAACACTACTGCTGAATATGGCCCTTGAATTGTCGTTGCCTCCCACTCTTATTAGCTGTGTTGATTCTTGAAGAATAATCATTTGCTACATCTTTTTTGACTCAAACCTCCAAGAAACCGATTCAATGCAGATCTCTACTTCTGGAAATTCAATGCATCTTTAGCAGGTGCAATAGTACCTATATCTTCTCCATGTTTCTTTGATTTTGTAATGCTGAAGAAATTTTATTTATATTATATTTAGCTCTATAGGATGCAGCATTGCCAGGTTCATTCTTCTGTAATTGAAACATGGTTTTCTCCATCAAATACTGAAACAACAAAAACTATCCTTCCCTTATTTGCAATATGTATTGACATCTTGTTGTGTCATCACAAAACTTATGATTCTGATCCCTCCTTAATGAAAATCGACAGAAAATGAAGCTCAAGTATTTAAGCACCCCACTCATTTTGCACAAATGAAAATCTCTACGTATAGTGTTCTGGAAATCTTTGATATCTATGACCATACTTCTTTCAGGTTTCCAACATGAAAAATTTGAGTCCATCACATTGTCCACCACTTTACCATCCTGTAATAGGGCAACGAGATGGAGGATGCTCGTGCAAGCAAGAATCATAAGAGAACAAACACTAAGAAAGACAAAGAGGATATGATGCCCAAAACAACTATCTTCTCAAAAATGAAGCAAGTAACCAATACCAATGTCGGTATAGTAAATATGCCACAGATAAAGGACAGTCTAAAGGAAGGACAATCCCCCTTGGCAAAAAAGAGATACAAAAGGCAGTTGCACAGCACAGCCCAAGCGTTAACACTTCCATTTTAACCATGATGAGCAACGTTGGGGTGGCACTTGATTTTGAAGACATCGAAGAAGAGGAGAACGTCAATGAGGCAAGACTTGGATCAAGATTGGATGAGTTAGGAAAGGTTGCTATCAAGAAGAAACATCTAAACACCCTTTCCTCCCTAAATGCTTTTATTGGATTTGCAAAAGAGTATGAGAAGGATCATGAGAAGACACTACAAGCAGCAAACAGCGTGATGAAATCGGCGGAGCTCAAGATAAAGCACACACCTTGTCCTCCCATGGAAGAAGTCAACGAAAGGCTAGCTAGGTTCATTGCCTTAGCTAAAAGAATGAAAGAAAAAGGGAGATTTATATTAGAAGATCATTTGATGTAAGCCCAAGTGACAATTTCTCTTTCTTCTAAGATAGGACAAGTGTCTAATTCTGATTGGCCACCATTTTGGTGTCTTCTCATTGGTTGCCACTTTTCCACTTTTTTCATTGGTCCATCGACGAGGTGGCGTCTTCTTATTGGCCTAAGGGGTGGCAAATTAGGGTTTCTAAGATCCAATCTAGATTGTTGATTTTGTTTTTGATCTCTACCGTTGATTGTAATTTTGGCCTCTATATAAGGCCATTTTGCTCTCATTTGTGAGAGAGTTATGTTGGAGAATTGTTGCCAAAATACTATCAAAATTGTTCTCTATTCATTATTGTGGCTTGCATGGCCAATATACATGATCATTTTGGTGTATTGCATGGTTCTTCTCATCTCTCAAATTAAAGTAGGATTTCATTTCATGTTGTTAGAGTAGAAGTAGATGGCTAATTGTATGGTGATGTTAGTGAATGTTTGATAGGGATCTACAACAAGGCCACTAGCATCTTAGCTGCTGGTTAGGGAGCCTTGTGTGGTAAACTAGTTCTCTTTTCCTTTGAATCATTACATCTATGGAGGTGGAGCCACTGGTTAGCTTTCATTAGATTCGATCCCCGTCCATTTGCTAATCTTTCATTCATAGGAGGAGGAGAATAGCAAGTAGTTGAGTAGTCGAATTTCACTCTAAGAAAGTTAGGAAGGTAGAAGTCATTAGAAGCATTATTGCCTCGCGCAATCAACATTATCTGGTGCTACATCCTCCACCATCACTGTCACCATCAACATCCCCTGGCACTCATACAAAATCATCACCATCTCACCAAAACCCAAGTCATCCTTGAATGAATAGCATAAGGCCACCTACGTGATTACCAGCAAATCACATCAATAAATTGAGTGAGTATCCACAAATGTAAGGAACATTGGAGTTATTCTCATATCCCATGAGCATTAACTTTTCAAGAGAGGAATTGTGTGTTTGATGCTCCATATCAAATATTCAATTACTAATATGTTATGTAGTGGTACAAAAACTCACATCAACAGACATGTCTCTATGTTAATCAATATTAGTTATGGTAAGTTAATTTCCATTAGACATTATTAACAATATACAGTGATGCAGAAGTATCATGGGTCTTTGAGCAATCTTGCATCAACCAAAAATACTTCTTGTTTTCTATACCAGTCTGTTGTTCGTGTGGTAGTCGTTGCTGCTTTGTTTTCATGTTATGCGCAGTTGTCATCATGTCCAAGACCTATCCTAGATCCTTATCTTAAGTGCACAAATTCTTATGTTCTATATTTCTCAAGCTCTATGTCATTCTTTGCGGTCTTGTTTTCCCTGTTGTTTTCATCCTATGTAGCGTTTGTTCTGATTGGCATGGTTTTCATTGATTATGTGGCGTCTTGTGCAGTTAGGAGCCGACTCCTAACACAAGTGTTGACAAACCTTTAAGTGTGCATTGTTTCATATTGTCATTTGTACGGATCTTGGTTTACTCTTCAAAGTATGGACCTATATTGTAATTAAATGCTTGACTAGCCTACTTGTGACTCAGCTAGCTATAAAAGAAGCTTGGATAGATGTAGGAAAGTAGTAATGGAAAAGCATTCCTAGAGAAAAGAAGATAGAAGATGCGAGCTAGGGCTCTGAGATTGCATAATTCTTGTTTTTTGTATAAGACTGCAACCTGGAAGGCCTCACAATCGGGCATGTTGTGGTTTCTTTAAATGTGAAGTGAAATAAATACATTTACAAATATGTTGCATTTGGCCTTGTACTCTCCATGTCTTCATTAATTTGTGTGTAGCTTCCTATGCATTTCTAAGTAGGGAGTATTGGTTGTGTTTAAGTTGAGTTTATTTCACATGTTGTACAGAAATTCTTGTACCTTCCTACATCATACACACACACACACACACACACGTCTAATTGATGATTAATCAAAATGCAATAATGTCTAGTCTAACCAATAACCATTGGGAATTAACTCTAGATCAATTCAATCCGATTGAAGGTACAAAATTAACACTCCCTCTTGGTTAGAGAGGCTTGTTATAGAACACATTATGCTCTCAAGCATATAGAAGATATCATCTCAATATGATATTCTTGGAATGACATATTTAAGGATATATACATATATCCGTCAAATCAGATATAATCCAACTAATGTTATCTCATCAACACTCCCTCTTAGTGAGAGGGGATTTAAACAACACAACCATCTCACAAAATGCTGATTTGATTCTGAGCAATCTTATCAATTTCACATTCTTGTGATGTGAGAACTAGCATCAACACCAACATGCCTATCAACAAGAATGTCATATCCTAGAAAAATATGAGTTATCTGATTTTTGGCACACTCTGGGACAATACTGAATGTAGTCTATCAGATAACAACCTTGATCTCAAGGATAACAAGGTAGTCTCCATTATGACAAGTATTATGCTCCAACACACTCTGGGACATCAACTTAATGTAGTCTATCGTGATACGTTAGTTATCATTATCTCTAGCAAAATCTAAGACATTGTTGTCTATCATGACAATTGATCAAGAACTCAAGAAGAACAAATGTAGTATCATGATCTCCGACATATTCCAGGACAACAATTTAATGAAGTCCATCATGATAAGTATCATGATCTCCGACACATTCCAGGACATCAAACTTAATGTAGTCTGTCATGATCCATTCATTATCAAGATCTTCGACACATTGAGGGACAACCACTTAATGCAGTCCATCATGATAATAGGTTAAGTCATTGTTAAGATCGTCACTTTACAATAGCGATCTCACAAACACATCAATGAAAGATCATCACCTTTCATGACATTATCCACATGCAAACGGGTAACTCACATGATATCCACCATGAACCATGTCAAAAGGTGGGTCCACCATAACTGCTCCTAGAGGGCGGAACAAAGGCTTTTACCTCAAACTTCTCTCTCAAAGAGAAGAATGCATTACAAGGACTTTCACCTTGATCTTATCCCTCTTAATTTGTTGACTTTTTCCATCCAAGGTTGCTTATGATGGAATGTCAGACTCCCTGTAAGACTAATATCAACCTGCTGACCTCATACAAGGTTGCCTTTGATGAAGTATCATACTCCTTGATATAGAAGGATACTCATAATCTTAATCATTAAAGATATTCGTTTCAAGAGCTTCACTTTATCCAGCCTTCTTTTCTTGCAAGAACATCCCTACGCATTAAGGAAAAGATCAAGGAAAATAACTCTTATAGTACATATACAATTAAGAGAGAGAATACAATGAGTAGAAATATGTAATATTCAAAGCTAATGAATATTTATTTGTGCATCCTTGATACAAGTTGCTTTAATGGTCCATATCCGCCAAGACAGAAAATGCCTCCATATAAGCATTTGTCAAATAATGGGAATGGAACATTGGTTATTGTTCCCTCCCCACAATGTAAAATTCCCACTTATTCCATTTTATAGATCACTATTAAGTCCAATGAAAGACAATCATGCATGAATTAATATCAACTTCTATATTTGAAGCAACCGTCAAAAGACTCCAAACTCAAATAACCAATCAGTCCAAAGTATTTGCAAATATAAATTATTTGCTCTTAGTAATGAATTACGCTCTTAGTAATGAATTACGTACCAAATACAATGAAAGAATTAGCCTTCCAAATTTGAAGAATCTATATTGAAGTAGAAGCGACTCCACACACATGTTCAGAAGCAGAGTAATCACAAAGGTGACCCATAACTCTCATAAAATTCCCACACTTAAGTAGGCAACAATTTTCTTTGTTCAACATAGTTCTATTCTGGCAGATTAATTTCACTTCCTTCAGCATAGTACAAAATACCTCCACTTGTTTATAATGATGTCATTGTAGTCACCACATCACACCCACCCACATGCTTCAACCTCTGATAAGTGTAAATCTTGAACATCTAAATAATACAGCAGTAACTCATGCCTTTGATGCAATGAATGCACCAATACAAATCAATCCCTAAAGGTGTAGCTTAGCAACCAGAGTCAGATAAAAGAGAACAAATGATGAGCTGTTGAAGAGATATCAGAAAAACAAAATCAGAATATTGGCAACCAAATGTATTGTGGTGAATGGAAAGGGGATTAGATCAAACTCAAAATGATATTGTTGTTTGGAAATGCAAATTGACATTGCCTCCAATAATTGAGTAGCCATCTCAAGTCGGCCAAGGCCATGTTATCCTATAACAAGCGACACATACAAGGTATTGCTCCAGAAATAAGGGCCATGATATGAGAATAGGCATCCAAACTAAGACTCCAAGAGCTGCACTGAAAAAAAAAATCTTTATCAATGCATCAATACATAGCTTATGCCACTTCTAATCCAAACACCAAAGGGAAAACTCCGATATGCTCAGAGAATTAAGCTGCTGTCATCCAGCAGTCCTTGTGCCCAAAAAAAAATACTTACGCCCAGAATGAATGATTAATGCCTGATCAAGGAGGACTCAGTTCAGACGAGTGATGTGACGAACATCAAACACAGATGTATTATGCACAAATATATTATATCTACTCTCATTGATCTTCCAATTAGTCTTGAACAAAATCCTTGATGACTCAACTCTTAGATGAACCAACAACAGTAGCTTGTTTCTCACAGCAGATAGCGAAGATAGAATGAGCTCAAAAAGAAGCGGCTTAAGCAATCACCAGAATTACATCTCGTGGGCCAATTCCCATGCCTGAATATGATAAGTCGCATTCCCAATTGTCATACATAACGTCTCTATTCATTAGTTGTTCTTCTTTGAATGCTAATCAAATGTCTTGTAGATTGCCAATCTCCGTAATTTTTATTAATTTTATTATGCATGTATCCATGTTGTCAATATTTTCCCTCTGAAATCTATATGGCTCTTGCTATTCTTGTTTGCGATTCCCACTTTGTACTGTTCGTATTAGGTGCTTCCATCTTTACCACCACAAGACTTTGCTAAATCATCGCTCTTATGAGGCCACCATCCTCCCATGGTCTTCTGCAATCTTAATATTGTATTGCAAATAATCAAAGTATGCTAGAGAAATATATCGTTTCTAAACGAGGCAGAGGCTCACTCTTTATTATTATCTGCACTAATAGACTTCCGATATAATTATAACCTAAATATCCTTTTTTTAATATTATCTCTTTGATATGCTAGATAAATGCAGGGGTGCCTGAATATTGTTCTATCATTGGTAGAAACTCACATTAATTATACCGTTTCCAAGGTAATGTGATCTCACTCAATATCATTGATGTATGATATTGTTCCCCGTCATTCTTCAAATTTTATGTTGAGTGTTCGTCCAAATATCCATACTTGTGTCTTTGATACTGTCTTCCTTGTGATTTAACTAACATGTTCTTCCAGTCTTCTTGCCTTATCGTGTGGTCTATGCCCTCTCGCCAAGGTGGTCAATACCCCCTTGGCTGCGATATGTTCCTTAAGCGCTGCCAAAATTAAACGTAAAATATATCTTCCCCATACTTCATGTCATCTCCTCTTACCCCGATGTGGCTGAAAAAAAACATTGTATCTTACACATTGTTGGTTATATGTTGTCTTTTAATCTTTGTTACTCCATATCATTCATCAATTCTTGACTATTGTTGTCATGCGAGAATCACAAAGGTATGTAGTGATTTCTTATTTGAATAACTTCTTCCTTTTCTATCATTTGTTACATTTGCAGCCTAGCTCTGATACCATGTTGAGGTTATAGGATCGCTGCAAGTGTAATGGCACTCCCTAATGTCGTGGTCTGTGTTTTCCAAGTGCAGATCCGAATGCATATATATAGGAGTAGAAGAGACATGTCTCTATGTTAATCAATATTGGTTATGGTAAGTTAATTTCCATTAGACATTATTAACAACAATATGTCTCTGTGTGTGTGTGTGTGTTTGTGTCTAATTGATGATTAATCAAATGCAATAATGTCTAACCAATAACCATTGGGGATTAACTCTAGATCAATTCGATCAGACTGAAGCTACAACATTAACATGTAAAGTAGTTTGCACGAGAACTGTGGTTTAGGGTTTCAGCAAAAAAACAAAAATGCCTCCATGGAGGGAACGTGGTGGAAGAGCCAGAGGTGTGTAACATCCAGATTTTCTAGGTCTAATTTAACATCTAACATAAGCATAAAATACAGTTATAACTTCGATTTCATAAGAAGGCAGTTACATCATTCAGGTTCATATGAAGAAGATTTACCGTTAAAGTCAGTTAAATAAAAATTTCTTAACTAAATACTTGAAATACCTTTTAATGAAATTATTTCAGAAAATTGAAATCACATACCTCGAAAAATTGACACTGAAGATCATATAAGTATGCTTCTTCGGTTTATTTAGGGCTTCTGATACCGCTTTACCACTTAGGGCTTCCGCGACCACAGATTCAATTTAGGGCTTCCGTGACCACGGATCTTATCTAGGGTTTTTCGCGACGACAAATTCAATTTAGGGCTTCCGCAACCACGGATTCAACTAGGGCTTTTGATACCATGGATTCAGTTAGGGCTTCCAATACCACTGTATCAATTAAGGTTCCAGCTGTCACACAATCAATCAGGGCTTCGGATTTCTTTTCCTTCCGATTGCTTATCTGTGACAATTTCTCAAGATTAGATAATTATTTATATTCAATATTCATTTATATGAAAGTAAAATAATGATAACAATGAAATACTTCAATTTAATCTTACCTTCTCATAAACAAAAATGATAATACCTATTTCCGATAAACAATTGATTGCATGGCTTATCTCTGTCTGACGCATATACAACATCTTGAGAGAGGTGAAACATTGCCAGGGGCTTAACCACCCAACCTCGGACCACAATATATATCCCCACACGATCTCTAACGAGATTGGCCCTCCCTACCCGGAATTGACAGGGATCATCTTACCATTCACTGGACTTTTTGATAATTAACTCACCGTACAACTTGGCAGTAGGAGATCACCATAACAGGAATTTGCATGAGCTATTAATTCATAATAAAAGATAAATAATGAAATGTCCTAACTGATACTGGTTCATATTATTGATGATTCCTTTCTCACGCCTCATCACCCCTCTTCTGGCTACACAATTGGGTGAGTCCCAGGTACCCAGAATTCTTAGAGTAGACAGCTCTATCATTTATTCAAGAAGTTTGCATGCAATCATCATTTCACATTCTGTGATTATATTCTTTAAAGATCATGAAATTGACATCATTATTCACAACAAACTTCATGAGTGGTACATGCATGAGCTTATGCATTGTTTATATTATTATTTTAATATCCTTTGTGTTTGCAGTTATCTCTACATCTCACCATTCTCAGGCCATCAAGCCAGTGATTCCTTGGTGCCTTTAGATTTTTTCCACATGGATACTTTACACCTTCTATACCCTATACTGGCATTTATGCCGGGTGAAATCCTTGGTGTACTATTTTTCAGTATCTCATTACCCTTTATTTGTAATATATCAAAATGCATTTGATTACCATCAAAAATAATAACATTCTGGCCATTGATCTTACATGAATCAAAGAAATCTCATATTTGGATGTGTATTTAAATAAAGGAAACACCAAACTTGTGTATAAATCAGAATAACACCAAGGGAAATTGAATGTTCTACAAGATATTTCACAGACTTGAGCATTAGTTATTGATAGTCTATCACAAGGTAAAACAATTGCTTGCAAAGGTCACAACAGATTTTTTAAAGAACACAATAAACTTGGAGAGATTATGACCGGCTTTTATCATTGTATTATATCGCAACTAAGGAAGTGGCAAACTTTTAAATGGAATACGATGTGCATCAAGCACAGATCGATGTCACACAGGAAGAACGACACACTTTGCAGAGTAAAAACAAAGAACTTATATACAGCTCGGGTCTTATGGATAGCAATGGAAAGTAACACGAGTTTTAAAGGTAGACTCTTACGTGACTTTTTGCCACTAATGCCTGAGAAGTGTCTATGTCTCATAATCCCGTCTATCTTGCTTAGAGACCCGCAGTAGATGAAATTGGGTGGCCGTAAAATAAAAGACTGGCCCTGAACTCTCTTATGGCAGGTAGAGAGACTTGATCCTTGCTTGGCTATGGACAGGGAGATATGAGTGCAGTAGGAAAAGAATGAGATCATTATCTAAAACTAAGCTTGCAGTTTCCTTCTTATGTTGGAAGCCATAAGTCCCCAATCCGTCTGAATAAAAATGATGAAAAGAATAAGTCCGAGCACTCGGAAAGCTTCTAATATAAAGATGATCTTGGCTAATCGACTTCCAGCAGTTACAAGAAACCATCCGAAAGCCTATCAAATCAAATTTATTTTTTTTAAAGAAATAAAGTTGAAAAATAACTATACAATTCAAATTGTCAACAATAAATCAATCTCCATGCCAAGTGCTATCGTTAAAAAGCAAAGAATATTTGATCGAAAAGAATAGAGTTAGAAAGTTATAATTCAAGAATTATAATAATTGAAATGTTATTATAATTCGAACGTTATTAAAATCTTATATGTATAAGGAACATTACTTATTAAATTATAATGGTGCCAAATCATTGATCATTTATAAAAAATTATTAAAAATACTACAACAAAAGATAATTTAAAATCCTTTAATATACGTTTAATATTTATCCCAATTATTTTAATTAAATTATTAAATAACTCATGCAAGTCCCGCAGATGTATTCTGGCTAGGTCCTTTACCCATCTGCCCAGTGATGGCGATGCCCTGCCTAATTCTTTTCTGACAATGCTTCCACCCCTTTGGCATGCTCCCTGCAAGAATTTTCTCCGTAATTTAAATTATAAATTATATAATCATAAATAATCATAACAGTTAACCTTTCATCCTAATTTCATGGACTGGCGATTAACGATCAACTAACATGTCATCTACACTTGAAATCATAACGACCAACTTATCAATTCACTAGATTATATCAAATTAAACTGTCAACTGACTTCATGCGAACCTCCACGGTTATATTTCAAACTAGGTCAAAAATTGGGATGTAACAAGGTGTGACCCTGAGGTTAGAGCCCTCCAGAGGCAAGTGCAAGCATTGCAAGAAGAGATTTGTAGAGGGATGAATTTTGCAGTAATAGATGAAAGTGAGGATGAATTCGAGGAAGACGGAAATCTTGATCAAGAAGGAGAAGGCAAAACTATGAACCACAAGGAAGAAAGACTTTTCATGGCCATTTCCAAGATTTGGGAAAGACTTAAGATTGAGGTCCCCACAATTGCGAGAAATCTTAATCTATATTAATTGATCGGTCGAATCGATGAATTAGAAGTATATTTTGAATATGAAGATATCAAAGATCTTGATATGGTCAAGTTTGTGAAGGCCAGACTAAAGGGTTGTGCTAAGATTTAGTGGCAAGAAATTCAATTGGAGTGAAACAAAATAGGAAAGGAGAGTATCCCAAGATGGGATCGAATGGTAGATAAATTGAAGCAACAATTCATTCCCATTGATTATGAGCTTGATCTGCTGTAGAAAATGCAATGGTTGAAGCAAGCAAGAAGATTTGTTCACGAGTATACAGAAGAATTCTATCGAGTCCTCATCAGAACAGGCCATGCGGAAGCTGACAAGGTGAAAACTGTATGAACAATATTGAAGAGGCATACCAATTTGCTTAAGAGTAGAGGAAAATTTGAACATGAAGTTTGAGAACAAGCAAAGTGAAGGGGTCGTGGTGGAGGAGCCAGTGGAAGATCTTATGGAGGCTAATATGAAGATTAGAAGAAGGATGATGTCAGTAGTGGCCAAAATCAAAGGCAAAATAATTTCAATTATTTCCATGATCAGAATAATAGGGATCAAAGAGGAAGAGGAAGAGGAAGAGGACAAGGACCTAGAAGAGAAGGTTTTTGTGGAAAATGTTTTCACTGCGGAGGTCATAGGGCCTATGAATGTCCTAAATGCCAAGGAAGGACGGATAGTAGAACTGAAGGTCAAGCCAAAGTTGCACATATGAAGATGCCAAATCATCACATTCTGAAGATGTTGAAAGAGCAGAAGTTCTAGTTAACAGAAGAGTCTTGTTGACTGGTGAGAATAAACCTAAGCACAGGAGGAGTTTTTTTTGCACTGTGTGCAAGTGTGAGGATAAGTGTTGTAATGTGATTATCAATAGTGGAAGCATAGACAATTTGGTGTCAAAGGAGATGCTCATGAAATTAAAGCTCAAGAGGCAAAAACACCCATGTCCATACAAATTGTCTAGGTGTAGGATGACTACAAGGTCAAGGTCAATGAGCAGTGTCTAGTGAAGTTCAAGATTAGGAGCTACCATGATGAGGTACTATGTGATATCACACCTATGGATGCATGTCATATGTTGTGGCAATTTGACAAGCATGTTGTTCATGATGATCGTGTGAATACTTATTCCCTAACAAGGATGGAGTGCAACATAAGCTTAAGTCATTGAAGGACATAGAAGAAAAGGTATGCAGTAATGCTAGAATATGTTTTGTTGATACAAGAAATTTTTGAGAGGATATGAGACATGAGTATAAGTGTTTTTCTATAGTTCCAAAAGATGGTAAAGAAGTAGAAAATGTACTTGCAGAAGTTACAAATTTACTAAATGAGTTTCAAGATATTGTATCTGATAATGTGCTTGATCGATTACCACCAGTAAGAAAGATCAATTATTAGATGCACTTAATTCCAAAAGCCAGTTTGCCAAATAAGGCAACGCACTGAATGACACCAACAAAAAGTGAAGATTTGAACAAACAAATACAAGAGTTGTTGCAAAAGGGGTTGATCCAAGAGAGTTTGAATCCATATGTTGTAACAACAGTATTAGCACCAAAGAAGAATGAAGAATGGAGGATGTGTACAAATTCTAAGGCTATCAATAAAATCAAAAACAAGTACAAATTTCTCTTGCCAGGGATGTCTGATATAATGGACTATGTGAGCGAAGCTGTGTATTTCACAAAGATAAATCTGAAGAGTGGATATCACCAAATTGGGATCAGAGAAGGAGATGAATGGAAAACTACCTTCAAGACAAAATAAGGATCATATTGGTGGTTATTCATGCCTTTGGGCAAACCAATGCATTGAGCACTTTCATGTGGTTCATGAATGACATAGTGAAAGAATTTTTGGGTAAGTTTGGCATTGTTTACCGAGATGATATTTAGATCTTCAGTAAGACATTGGAGGAGCATATAATGCAATTCGTAGGGTATTTAAGAAGTTAAAGGGAAGAGAAACTATTGATTAATTTGAAGAAGGGTAGTTTTGTGAAGGAGTTAGTGTCTCTGGGATTTGTAGTTTCAGCAAAAGGTTTAAAAATGGACCCAAAGAAAGTGAAGGTTGTCCTTGAATGGCCTACTCCAAGGAGTGCTACTGAGGCAAGATCTTTTCATGATTTGGCTAGTTTTTACAGAAAGTTTATCAAGAGTTTCAGCAATGTTTGTGGACCCTTGACTAAAACAATGACAAGGGATAGAAAGGAGTTTATGTGGACTATAGGAGCAGATAAGAGCTTTGAATTGTTAAAACAGAAACTTACAGAACAACTTGTTTTCGCACTTCGAGGTTTTAATAAGTTGTTTCAAGTAGATTGTGACACTAGTGGTATTGTAATAGGAGTGGTTTTGAGCCAAGAAGGTACCCCTATTACTTATTTCAATAATAAGCTAAGTGATGCCAAAAGAAAATATTTTGTTTATGATCAAGAATTTTAAGCTATAGTTCAGATATTGAAAAAGTGGAAACATTGTCTTCTTCATAAGGAGTTTTTAATGTATACTAATCATCAAGTTTTGCAATATTTGAACAGCCAAGAAAAGTTGAATCAAAGGCATTTGAAATGGGTTGATTTTTTGCACAGTTATACATTTGTTTTGAAAGAAATGAGAGGGAAGTCTAACAAGGTTGCAGATGCTCTTAGCAAAAGACAACTTTTACTAACAAAGTTGCAGATTGAGGTGGTTGGCTTCAAGGAATTCAAGAGTTTGTATCCAAAGGATCCTGATTTTGGAGAAGCTTGAAAAGGTTGTACAAAACCTGTTACTCTAAACAAAACAAAGTAGTTGGATTTCATCATCCAAGGTGGTATGCTATTCAAAGGGAGTCAGTCGTGCATTCCAAGGAGTTCTACAAGGGAGAATCTCATCAAGAAGCATAGTGGAGGGTTGGTTGGACATTTTGGTCAAGATAAAACCATTTCTCTAGTTAATGTGAATTAATACTGGCCACAGTCACACCAAGATGTCAAAAAAATTGTACAGAGTTGCAAAGTATGTCAGATGGCAAAAGGAGAAAAGCAAAATATAGGGTTGTATCAATCATTACCTGTACTAGAGAAGTTGTGAGAGGATATCAGTAAAAATTTGTTCTTAGTTTACCAAGGATTCACTAAGGGTATGATTCAATTTTTGTGGTGCTTGACAGGTGTTGGTTCCCAAAACCGCAGATTGGAATCCTACGAACCTTGCCTGCTCGATGCTGGGATATCCAACTGGTTAAGGCCAACTTGCAGAACTGAACAACACGATTCGAGTTCACTGCACTTTCGGCTCTGCAAGACGGAGGCGGGTGTACCTAATCCTGGACGAAATGCTTAGATCCAAGATGCTTAAAACAGATCGATTAGAACACAAATACAATAAAAGTTTCCCAAATGGCAAGAACTATAGGAAAACTTTAAACTTGCAATTTTTGAACTAAGAACAAAAGTAAATGATTGAAATAATGTTTAGATAAAAAATAAATATAGATTAATGCAACAGTTGAATATTAATTCCTTAAAGGGAAAGAAATGAAAAAATTGCTTGCATATGGATTATGATTCAAGAGTAAAGGACCAGTGCCTAATTAAATGGGCAATCAGAGTCAACATTATAAGCTAAGATGTACAACTTTATAAAGTTCAATATATTAAACTATAAACAATTTTAATAATTCAAATGCGATGGATCAATTATATAAATGCAATTTTGAATAACTCTAAAATGCACTTTAACTCCTGTGGAGACAAATTAGACATAAATACGGAAACAATAAAATATTTCACAATATTTATGTTTATCAAATTTAAAATGCAATAATGATCCAATCCACTTATCCGAATATTAAAATATTTATAGAAAATAAATTAAAAACATTTACAAAGGACACAACTTAATAATAATTTAAAACTCCGAAATTAAAATAAATAAATTTGCCAGAAATAAATCACAATAAAGACACTCCTTACAGATGATCTATTTACTACGAATTTATCTGGAATCGCATATGAATTTACTCCGTAATTCAACCCACGGGCTTAGTTCAAAAACTTCATTTCTCCACTAATAAAATAATATAATATATCATCGTGCATAGGCAGGCAAAAAATTTAAAATATGAATAATGTAATGTCATCTCCTTATTTTGATTTTACATCATATATTTATAGGCGATGAAAGGGTGTTTGGGTGAATAGACACACCCATTCGGCATCTAATTTTTTCAAAATGATGCAACTCTTCATAACAACAAACCAATCGTAACTCCCTTCAAATATCTTGGAAGTTTATTCTTAATACAAACTTTGTATAATCAATGCCAATAAACTTTATCCGAAGATAAAATTAGTAATATGAATAATGCTCCATTTTGAAATGTTTGATCACTCCAGATTTTCCCACGCACTTGGACCTGCAAAACAAAACACAAAACGTCAAACTACTGATGAATAGGCAGAACTACCACTCACGCAATCCTAGGAAATACTTCGCCTGAGAATTTACTCATAGCGTGAAGCAACAAAAGCGCAAGACTTGAAACCCCTTGCTGAAGACAAAATCCGGCCATACCTCATGCGATTGGCAACACAAAAATAAATTATTATCATCGGGTTGATTTTCGCTACAGTTTACAGGTATAATTAATGGAGTCCTCTCAACAATGATTGATAGCCTTCCAGTGGTTTATCCTGTGCGTGTCCCTTCAGGCAGAGGCTCCTTCTGTTTCGATGCACTTCTACTGTCGTGTCTCTAACAATCATTTTCCAAGGCAATTTTCCACTATTTCCAAATATCGCTTCACATTTTCAGATACAAATTTCGGTGATTTGGAAAGGCTCCAGGTCTGAAAATCTTCATGTAAGCACAGCTTAGATAAAGGATGCATGAACTCCCTGTTGTTGCAGAATGCAAAAGGCTATTCTCCTGATTACAATCATGTGTGCATCTTAAATTTTCCCTTATTCGAAGACACCAATGTAGACCAGGCAGCACCACAATTGTATTTACTTTGCACAGACCTGATGCTTATTAACCTTTACTTGATATATTCTGGAACTATATACATACTTCATCTTAATCACAACTTCCAGCAGCTTCTTTTGAATTTATCATTGATTGCTAATGATTACTTTTCAAATCTGAAAATCTCTGTTATAATGAGATAGTTCAGACATTTGCTGACGGTTCAACTTCCTCCTTCTGCTACTTGATGATGCTTTAGAAACATTTGCTAATGGAAACGTTGACTGAGAACCTCTTGTTGATTGTCATGTCTGCTTTAAAAACTGTAGAAGGAATCATTGCTGCCCCTTTTGTTTTGCATTCTTTCCATGCCTTTGATTGAACAACATAGAATCCCATGTATCAACTACATCTCAGCATTTTGAATCCTTTGAATCTGGGTTTTTCCTTTTGCTTCTTTGGGATGATTCTCCATCTATAATACCAACTTCTGCATTGACCCTCTTTACTGTGTCCTTACCAGCTGATAATCTTGAGCCATTAGTTGGAACTTGACTGAGAGATATGTCAACAAGATGACTACCAGAATGCTTCTCTCCTATTTTAGCATGTGATTTGTTCAAGCTTTCAGCAATTTGAGGAAGAAATTCTGCAACACATCTCCTTTCTCCTCTTAACTTTCGCCCACAGAAGGTTTTACTATGTTCTGGCAATCAGTTATGAACATACAAGCTTGAGAGTTCCCAACCAAGGAAGTAGGCATATCTCTATCCCTTGATTCTGTAGCAGAATCAGAAACTTCACCTCTAGATACTGTATTTACTTGGTTGGTTTCCTTACAAGGTGGCATAGTTGTGGGTCTCAGACTAGAGTCTTCAACCAACACTTGTTTCAAATCATTCATGGGTGGAAATATGTGAAACCTTTATGGCCTTCAGCATTGAGTATATTCTTTGGGAATGGTAAATGTCGTTCTCTTCCTATTAAGTTCATGTTCACTTCAGCACATAATGGCACGAAGACTTCATTAGCAACTTCTACTTCTTCCATAAGTACAACATCTTTAGAATTTTACCAAGTATCCAATTCTGAGCCATCCTTTTCACCTTCAAGCATTGAAATAACAACAGCTATCTCCCCTGCATCTGCAACATGAACTAACATTTTACTATTCAATAGTGTATCACCATAGAACTTATGATTCTAATCTTTCCTTGGTGAAAGTTGACGGAAAGTGGAGCTCAAATTTTCAAGCACCCCACTCTTTTTGAGTTTCCAATATCACAAATGGAGACCGAAAATTTGGGGTCCATCAACAGGTTTTCAAAAATGACACATTTCATTCCTTACAAGAAGACTAATGATATTGTTCATGTGGCAAAATTGTTTTTCAAGTGGTGAGACTACATGGTCTACCAAAGAGCATCGTTTCAAATTAAGACACCAAGTTTGTTGGGTATTTTTGGTGCACATTATAGAAGAAGTTAAAGATAGATTTGAAGTTCGGCTCAACACATCATCCACGGACTTATGGAGAGACAGAGGTGGCGAATAGGAGTTTGGGGAATTTGCTGAGATGTTTGGTTCAATATAAGCCAGCAATATGTTATTTGATTTTACCACAAGCAAAATTTGCTTATAATAATTTTGTCAACAGGAGCAATGGTAAATCACCATTCCAGATTTTATATGGAAGAAGTCCTAGAAATGCTTCTGAATTGAGGAAGTTGAACAAAGGTAAGATAAGTAGTGTTAAAGATGAGAATTTTTCAGAGCACTTGAAGAAAATCTGAGAGGGGGTGAGGAAGCACATTACCAAATTAATACACAAAAAGGCCAACGCAAATGAGAAAAGGAGGCATAAGGAATTTCAAGTTGGAGATGAAGTTGTGGTTCATTTGAGGAAGGAGCGATTTCCAATAAAAACTTATAATAAGTTGGAAATGAAGAAGTTTGGACCATGTAAGATACTGAAGAAGCATGATTCGAGAAATGCCTATGAAGTAGAGATGCCCACTGAATTGAATATTTCATCAATATTTAACATTTCAGATCTGACACAGTATCGTGAAGGGGGTGTTGAAGATGAGATTACAGAAGCCCAATGGAGTATTCTGGCAACTACTTCAGCTACAAAAGAAACTGAGGATATACTGGATAGTTGTGTTGGCAAAAGCACAAGGAACAAGACATATGAAGAATATCTAGTCAAATAGAAAGGATGACCTATAGAAGATTCATCATGGCTAACAAGGGAGGAGGTTAACTATCTTGGCTTTCCTCTAAAGACCTAAAACGTGATAGGGTCACTTCTCAAATTACCTCAAGTGTCTGATGTAGGAGCATCCTAGGTGTAAGGGCAATCTTACATCACCCAAAAATATTTATGTTTCTATCTTTTCAATAAAGGTTGTTTCAATGCAGTGTTGTTATTTGTAGAAATTTACTATTTTTAGTAAGTTGTTCATACGAGCTCAAAATGTTCTAATCTCACAGGTGGAGGTTCATCTTAGATGTATCAGTCTGCCAGTTGTGTTTCATTGCCATACCATATGATTTAGTGAAGTTATTAAGGAATTTTGGTATTAAAACTTTGATCTCAATTTTGAAGGCCTCAGAGGCTCCAAAACAAGGTCAAACCCTGGCAAACAAATGCTTTTTCCCATTGAGCAAAATATATCAACAGTTGTCATTTTTGATAAGTTGTTATAATAGCCAATCAAGTCTATGGCTAAGAAGTTATGGCCTCTAGAAGTTGGGCTACCTAAAATTAAATTTGAAATTGTTTTGAGTTGACTTAATGTAATACATATGAACATGAAAATAATTTTAGGGTCGGTCAGCCTCAAGAGTTAAGGCTAAATTCTAGAACTTTCCCAAATGGTAGAAAATTGCCAATATAAGGAATGTTCATAGGGTTGTCTAGGGCATCCCTGGGTGGTTCTTCGTGGCTTTGTCTTCCATAATATTATAAGAAAAACACCCATGCGGCTTTGCATATAGTATTTCTAAAATCCATAATTCCATACTTTTGGAGATAATAAGAAGCCCAATTTCTATTCTTCCAAATTTTTTTTGCTTCTCTATTTTTGTTACGTGTTTGTGGTAGTGAGGGGAGTACCCTTCATCAAGTGGTATCAAAGCAAGAGTTCCTAAATATGCAAACAAATCGTTGGCTGTGAGGCAATTTGCACCAAGACCATGGTTTAGGGTTTCAACAATATGCACAAAAATTCCACGGCTGAGGGGGAAAGTGGCGAAAAAGTCGGAGGTGTGACACCTGACCTCTATAAGCAAGTGCATGCCTTGCGAGAAGATATTTGCAGAGGGATGAATTTTGCAGTAACAGATGAAAGTGAGGATGAGTTCGAGGAAGAAGAAAATCTTGATCAGGGAGAAGCTGAAGTTATGAACCAAGAGAAAGGAAGACTTTTCAGGGCCATTTCCAAGATTGGAAAATGACCTAAGGTTCAGGTCTCCACATTTTTGAGAAATTGTAACTTAGAGGAATTGTTCAACTAGCTCAATGAAGTAGAAGAGTATTTTGAGTATGAAGATATCAAGGATCCTAATAAGGTCAAGTTTGTGAAGGCCAAACTGAAGGGTCATATGAAGATCTAGTGGCGAGAAATTCAATTGGAGCGAAACAAAAGATGAAAGAAGAAAATCACAAGATGGGATCGAATGGTAGATAAATTGAAGCGACAATTCACTCCTATCGATTATGAGCTTGATTTATTAAAGAACTGCAATGGTTGAATCAAGTGGGAATATCTGTTTGGGAGCATTTAAAATTGTTTTATCAAGTCCTCATCAGAATAGGGCATGCAGAAGCTAACAAGGAGAGAGATGTTTGTTACCTTAATGGGTTTAGGCCAAGTATTCAAAAAGAGTTAATTCTAGTCAGAACAAACACTATTGAAGGGGCATAATAGTTTGCCCCAAGAGTGGAGGAAAAATTGAACAAGAAGTTTGAGAGCAAGTAAAGTGGAAGAGGTCGTGGTGGAAGATCCGATGGACGACCTTATGGAGGCCAAAATGAAGATCACAAGAAAGATGAGGCCAGCATTAGCCAAAATCAAAGGGAAAATAATTTCAATCATTTTCATGATCAGAATAATAAAGATCAAAGATGAAGAGGAAGAGGACAAGGACCTAGAAGAGGTTTCGTGGAAAATGTTTTCACCACAAAAGTCTAGGACCTATGAATGTCCTCAGCACTAATGAAGGAAGGATAGGAGAACTGAAGGCCAAGCCAGAGTTGCAGATGTGGATGAAGATGCCAAGTCGTCACATTCTGAAGATGTTGAAAGAAGAGAAGTTCTAGTTAACAAGAGAGTCCTGCTGAGTAGTGAGAATGAACCTGAGAAAAGGAAGAGCTTGTTTCGCACCAGGTGCAAGTGTGAGGATAAGTGTTGTGATGTGGTTATCAATTGTGAAAGCACCGACAATTTTGTATCAAACTCAGGAGGCACAAACACCCACGTCCATATCGGATTGCCTAAGTGCAGGATGACCACAAGGTCAGAGTCAATGAACAGTGTCTGGTGAAGTTCAAGATTGGGGGCTACCATGATGAGGTACTATGTGATATCATACCCATGAATGCATGTCATATGTTGTTGGATAGGCCATGACAGTTTGACAGTGGTGTTATACATGATAGTCATGCAAATACCTATTCCATAACAAAGGATAGAGTGTGACATAAGCTAAAGTTATTGAAGGACGTAGAAGAAAAGGTATGCAGTAATGCCAGAATATGTTTTGTTGATGGAAGAAAGTTCCTAGAGGATATGAGACATGAACATATGTATTTTACTATAATTTGAAAAGATGGTAAAGAAGAAGTACAAGATGTACCTGTACAAGTTACATACTTGTTGAATGAGTTTGAGGATATTGTATCCGATAATGTGCCTGATGGATTACCAAAAATAAGGCAGATCAGTCATTAGATGGACTTGATTCTAAGATCCAGTTTACCAAATAAGGAAGTGCACTGAATGACACCAGCAGAAAGTGAAGACTTGAACAGACAAGTACAGGAGTTGTTAGAGAAGAGGTTGATTTGAAAGAGTCTAAGTCCATATGTTGTACCTGATGGAGCCCAAATTTTAAGGTTCCAATTATGCTGACATGATTCCCTTGCCCTTAAAAAATAATAAACCTTTGTGAAAAAATAAAATTGATCATGTTGGGAAACTCTCTTCCTTTGTATGTCAGTGATATTCAATGATTTCCTTGCCATATCACAAAGCGTTGTATAAGATCCTAAAATTTCACCTACCTTCCATATTTAGTGATTCTCTAAAACATCATAACTAACCCTAAGCATTCAGTAACAGTGCTTCCAGATTTGGATAATGACAGTGACATTGCAATAAATAGTTTGATATTCTTCAAAACACTAAATTTTCTGTTCAAGCTTCAAAGAGTGAGAAAAGTTTAAGTCTATCAGCTTCCCCAGATCAGATATTCCTGATATAATTTCCAAAATATAGCAGTGGTGAAGAATAATTGTTTCCAGGCAACTCAAATCCTCAACACTTAATTTCTGAAGATCCTTGCAGCTACAAATGTTCAAACAAATGATTGAAAGCTTATACCAGTGAGGGCCCTGCTATGGAAGAGAGTGAGCACATAAGGTTTTACACGAGCATGAGAAAAGGGAGAAGTAACTGTTCCAAGTAATTGACAGCACTATGCATAAGTGGGAATTATCATGTGTAGTAAACCACGGCATAGAGATATTCATGGAGTCATACGGAATAAGGAGCTCTGCTAGTCTTAAAAGCAATCAAACCCAATTTCCTAATAAAAAGGGAATAATAATAATAATGTTTGGAGCAAGCAAATATTAATCATCCACAAATCGTTCTAACCAAAGGATCAGCGATTTTGATAATATAGGAGGCAATGACCATCATGTAGATATATGTGCATGTGTATGGCAGGGTTGTGCGACAAATATATTACAAAGACAAATGACGTGATTGGATGTCATATAAAGAGAATTTAATGACATTGAATTCCAAACATGTAAACATAAGTGTGAAGACAGTTTTATGATATCCCAATATCTTGCATATCCAGCACAATAATGGGTTTGAAGGTGATGGCAATAACATATATGCAGTAAAGACACAGGAGATATCAAAATCAATTGAATTATATATGGCTTCGAACTGTTATGGATATACTTGGCGATGGGAAACACCAATGGATATTGTATTTGATGCTACGAATTGGTTAAGTGACTTTGTAGTATCAATCTTGGCATCTTTGCAATAGGTATGTGTGTAACTATTGAATTCATTCCTTCTGTGAAGCGTTACAGTCATTGGAATTGAAAAGTTGCCTGTAGTGTTTGGTTTTGTGGCTCTCAACGATATGCAGTTTCAGGTGTTACATCTTTGAATGGATGGGATGCTTTAGTTAAGAATGTAGTCTTATAATTGTGCATATTATTACCGCAAGTCTTTCGATCTCTAACGAATGATGAAGTTCCTAATGCAATCAAATCGATAGATACCTTACCAGTATTTTAAATCAAAATGAAATCATGAAAAGGTGGAATTTAATAAAAAGATACAATGTTTCATATTGAAACGTTACACCTATTTGTGAAGAAAGATATAAAAGAGGAGCAAAAAGACAAGAAACAATATTCAAACATATATTTACAACAAGGAGTATTTTATATCCATTTGTACGGAGGAATAAGGGCTACAATATGACTTTGTAATATAAATTCTATTATTTTTATTTTAATAATAAAATAAAATGTTCTTTGTTTATTATTAAAAGCATGGAGATTTAAATTGCAGACGAATCGTCTTTTGTAATTAACTTTTGGAATTTTGTATACAATTTAAATAACGGATAAGTGGACATGGTCATTTAGCATTTAAATTCAATCATCACAGGTGGTGTGAAATATTTAATTGTTTCCATATCTGTGTCCAGTTTGTCTCCCGGAGGAGTTAAAACTCATCTGGACTAATTTAAGATTGCATAAATATTTGATCTATTGCATCTTGATTATTTAATTGTTGGCAGTAAAGTGTATAAGAACATTATTAAGTTGTATGTGAAAATTCACTGAAGTTGACTCTATTGCCCGAATGAGCAGAGGCACTCGTCTTTTTATTATTGAAGTCAGAAAATCTATATATTCATTCTGCAAGCATCAAATCCATTATTAAAAAACCTTATACAAAACATTCATTCAATTCACACACAGCATCTAGTTTCAGTTTCATCGATCAAGGACCTTGCCAACCGGAGAACTCTAGAAGTTTAAATTCGCTATAGAAAAGCCTTGAACCAGACAGTAAGTGTTTGAGGTGAAGGTTTACCCGCCTGGGTGTAGCGAAGCCTGAAGTGCAGGGGAATCAAGAATTATTCTCATTCGTTGGCCAAAACTGATTGAGAAGTCCTATCGGAGAAGTGGCAAGCTCTCGAATTTCCAATCTGCAGTTTTGGGAACCAACAGTACCAATAGTGTTAGCACCAAAGACGAATCGAGAATGGAGGATGTGTACCAATTCTAGGGTTATCAATAAAATCACAATCAAGTATAGATTTCCTTGGCCGAGGATGGATGATATTATGGATTGTTTGAGCAAAGCGGTGTATTTCATAAAGATAGATCTTAAAAGTGGCTATCACTAGATTTGGATCAAAGAATGAACTGAATGGAAAATTGCCTTTAAGACAAAAGGATTGTATGAGTGGTTAGTAATGCCTTTTGAGCTAACCAATGCAAGTAGCACTTTCATGCGGCTCATGAATGAGGTACTAAAAAACTTTCTAAGTAAATTTGTCATTGTTTACCTAAATGATATTTTTATCTTCAATAAGGCATTGGAGGAGCATGTAATGCATATTCATAGGGTGTTTAAGAAGCTAAGGGAAGAGAAATTGTTGATTAATTTGAAGAAGTGCAATTTTGTGACCGAGCTAGTGTATCTGGGATTTGTAGTTTCAGCAAAAGGTCTAAAAATGGACCTAGAGAAAGTTAAGGCTATCCTCAAATGGCCTACTCCAAGGAGTGCTACTAAGGTAAGATGTTTACATGGTTTGGCTAGCTTTTAAAGAATTTTTATCAAGAGTTTTGGCAATGTTTGTGGATAATTCATCGAAACAATGAGATTGGAAAGGAAGGAGTTTAAGTGGACTACAGGAGTAGATAAGAATTTTGAATTGTTAAAACAAAAAGTTACTGAACAACCTTCTTTAGCACTTCTAGATTTTGATAAGGTGTTTCAAATAGACTATGATGCTACTTGTAATGCAATAAGAGTTGTTTTGAGCCAAGAAGGTAGACCTATTGCTTATTTTAGTGAGAAATTAATGATAGAAACAAGGAGTACTGAGAGGGGGGATGAATTAGTATCCCACAAAGTTTTGTCCAACTATGGATATTATTAACAATCCTTAAACTTGCATAGATGATAAAAATGAGAAGTACACATAAACATAACACAATGAAACTCATAACACCATTGTTTGTTAACTGGAGAAACCCTAGCCAAGGGAAAACCCTGGTGGGGATGGTACCCACAATATGATTCACTAATCAAAAGTATCTTGTGAAAAATATGGACTATGTTAGGAGTCTACTACATCTGTATGTTGTATTTGTCCTTCTTGGAGGACTAGGCCTTGTTAGAAGCCTTAACTCTATTAGGAGTTATAATTACAATACAAAATAGGAGCTTACTACTCATACAAAGCATGTTAATGTTTTATAGCTTCAGTCGGATAAAACATAAGGTGTAGACATAAAGCACAACTCTTTGATTAAATATTATTATATATATATATATATATATATATATATATATGTATATATATATATATATATATATAAAATTAATTGTATGGATATATATTAAATATATATAATCTCATAATAATTTTATATCTAGAATTGTATGATAATATAAATATAAATCAAAATAATTCATAAATCTGATTATGATTCAACATGCTATCAGAGCTAGCCTAAGAGATGATCCTGATCAAATTTATCCAGTGCGCTCAAATTTTCTTAAATCTCATATCTACAATTGGTCACACCTATGATGACAAAGAATTGACCATGATAGCACTAAAAGGACTTCCACCATCATGGAAAACTTTTAAACAAGGACTATGTTCTTGATCCAAGCTTCCTAAACTTGCACAACTAAAGGTTGACTGCCTATAAGAAGAGTGCATGTTAATGTCTCAAGATGATACTTCTTTTGGAGGTGATATTCAAATTCTCACACAACCCAAGTTGGTAAAAGGAAGAAACCTAAATTCAAAGGGAAACAGAAACGGGATAGATTACTCCTAAATTCAAAGGGAAACGGAAACAGATAGATTACTCTAAAATGCAGTGCTTGACATGTGACAACGATGGTCACTTAGCATTTCAATTCCCTGATAGACTGAAACATCAAGCATCCTTTGCCAAAGTCAGCAATTCAGATATAGATTCACAAAGATGTCCATTCTAAAGAACTTCAAATATCCATAACACATGTGAAATATTGGATTAAGAGGGAGTTCTCTATTTCCTTATCATCTTCATCAAAATGAAGAATAAATTGAAATGCTTTTATAGTGAATTCAGCTCGGAAACATATTCTAAGATGGAGTCTCAAAATACCAAATTATTGTAATATTTTATTTTTATTAATCTAACCTTAAAATCTCATTTATTTGTTTGTGTTTTTCAATACATACTATAAGAGTTATGTACCTTGATCCTTTCCTCCGAGAATGTTATTGTAGGAAGAGGGAGTCTAATACTTCTTCAAAAGCAATCTTGAAAATGAACCTCTGATAACTGATATCCATAGGGAGTTCAAAAGTCCTTGTGAGTGACTATGATTTTAATTGGCCTACCCCCTATGTACATCATGAGGAAGTGACAACTTTCAAATGATTATCACTTGTATTTGCAGAAGTTATTAAAAGGTGACGATCTTACAATAACTTAATTTTCTATTATGATGGATATCTTATGATGTTTTTGCAAATCATGATAGATTATACTTGGCATTGTAGATGTTTATATGGTGCGCATTATGAGAATTTGTGTCCACATACCTTATAAACATTATAAACATTTCTGAGTACTTGGTGAATATCGAATGTCGATATTCTGGGAGACCAATACTCATGATATCATATGTGATATCAAAGCTTTTTGAGTACTCGGTGTATATCGAATGTCAATATTTTGGGAGACCAATACTCATCATATCAAATGTGATATCAAAACTTTTGAGTACTTCATGAATATCAAATGTGATATTCTAGGAGACCAATACTCATGATATTAGATGTGATAGTATTTTTAGTACTTGGTGAATATCATGTGCCGATATTCTGAAAGACCAGAACTCATGATATCAAACCTTATTTGGGTACTCGGTGAATATCATGTGTCGATAATTTGGAAGACCAATACTCATGATATCGAATGCGATATCAAATGGTGGAAATCTTCTACAATATCCTTAAAATTGTTATTTGTAATATTACATTGAAGTAATATTTATCCGTGTGTATATCCTCCCTAGCTAAGAGGGAGTGTTAATGTTTTATAGCTTTAGTCAGAAAAAACATAAGGTGTAATCATAAAGGACAACTCTTTGATTAAATATTATTATAGAAATATAGTATGGATATGTATTAAATATATATATTAATATATATAATCTCATAATTATTTATATATCTATAACCGTATGATAATTATAATTATAAATCAGATAATTCATAAATCTGATTAAAATTCAACAACGCATATACAACTTTACAAGTTATATAGAGTAATACCAAAATTTGGCGGTTGCTGATATGTACAATATCTTATGAGTCCTTTTTGTTCCTCTTCACAAAACAATAATGCTACTACTCTACTCTATACATCAAATTTGCATCTATAGCAGGCATACAAAGTACGCATATAAACATTATATGATTACAATACAATGTCATACTTGGCTAAACAAAAAGATAAGTTTTTTTGTACCAAAATCTTTAACCTGTTGGCCTTGCAATGTTTGCACGTTACTCAAGACTTAAAACTAACTTCTACCATGTGTGGGTTAACGTCTAGGATGTCGTCTCAACTTTGTGAGGTGATTATTTTGGCAATTTGAAATAATTCCTTAACCAAAAAGCCAATACTCTGTTGTTTACCCTGTCATGCTCCGTCAAACCTATCTCTGCTAATCTGTACATGACTTACTCAAAACTCAAAATAACATTCTGCAATCTTGAACATATACTCTCTGGTGTCCATACTACATTCCTCTAAGTCCGCAAAACCTAATATACTTCAAGTTAAGCTCGCCGAACAAATTTCTCTGCTTGTACCTTGTTTATCAGCATTATACTTAGACAATTTTCTAACTATACTAACTCCAAACTTGTCCTTAAGATCTAACATCTCAAAATAGGTAATATGTTGCCATAATGACAGCCTTATCAACTTATTCTAGCCAAATTACCAACAATTAAATGATGTCGAAAGAAAGTATTTTGTTTATGATCAAGAATTTTACGCTATAGTTCAGGCATTAAAGAAGTAGAGACACTATCTTCTTCCTAAGGAGTTTGTTTTCTATATTGATCAACAAGCTTTGCAATATTTGAACAGTCAAGAAAAGTTGAATCAAAGGCATTTGAAATGGGTTCAGTTTTAAGTTATACATTTGTTTTTAAACACATGATCGGGAAGTCTAACAAGGTTGAGGATGCTCTTAGCAAGAGACAACTTTTGTTGACAGAGTTGCAGATTGAAGTGGTTTAGTTCAAGGAACTCAAGAGTTTGTATCTAGAGAATCTTGATTTTGGAGAAGCTTGAAAAGCATGTATAAAACCTATTAGTGGTTGGATTTCATCATCCAGATTGGTATGCTATTCAGAGGGAGTCGGTTGAGCATTCCAAGGAGTTCTATAAGGGAGAATCTCATCAAAAAGAAGCATAGGAGAGGGTTGGATGGACATTTTAGTCGAGATAAAACCATTGCTCTGGTTAGCGAGAATTATTACTGACGACAGTCGCAACAAGATATCAAGAAGTTTGTACAGAGTTGTCAAGTATGTCAGATGGCAAAAGGAGCAAAGCAAAATATAGGGTTGTATCAGCCATTACCTGTACAAGAGAAGTTGTGGGGGTATATTAGTATGGACTTTATTCTTAGTTTACCAAGGACTTAGCGAGGGCATGATTCAATTTTTGTGGTGGCTGATAGGTTTTCAAAGATGGCACGTTTCATTCCCTGCAAGAAAACTAATGATGTTGTTGATGTGGCAAAATTGTTTTTCAAGGAACTCGTGAGACTACATGGTCTACCAAAGAGCATAGTTCCAGATTGAGACACCAAGTTCGTTAGTATTTATGGTGCACATTGTAGAAGAAGTTAAAGGCAGATTTGAAGTTCATCTCATCACATCATCCATAGACTAGTGGACAAACAAAGGTGGTGAATAGGAGTTTGGGGAATTTGTTGAGATGTTTGGTTGGAGATAAGCTAACAGGATGAGATTTGATTTTACCACAAGCGGAATTCGCATATGATAATTTTGTCAACAAAAGCACTGGTAAATCATCTTTCCAGCTTGTATATGGAAGTAGTCCCAGAAATGCTTCTGAATTGAGGAAGTTGGACAAAGAGGAGATAAGTAGTGTTGAAGTTGAGGATTTTGCAGAGCACTTGAAGAACATCTATGAGGAGGTGAGGAAGCACATTACCAAGATGAATACACAATACAAGGCTAAGGCAAATGAGAAAAGGAAGCATAAGGAATTTCAAATTGGGGATGAAGTCATGGTTCATTTAAGGAAGGAGCGATTTCAAATAGGAATATATAATAAGTTGAAAATGAAGAAGTTTGGACCATGTAAGATATTGAAGAAGCATGATTCAAGAAATACGTATGAAGTAGAGTTGCCCATTGAATTGAATATTTACTAGTATTTAACATTGCAGATCCGATAGAGTATGATGAAGCGGGTGTTGAAGATGAAGTCACAAAAGCCCAATGGAGTATTCTAGCGACTACTTCAGCTACAAAAGAAATTCAGGATATAATGGACAGTTATGTCGGCAAAAGCACAAGGAACAAGACATATGAAGAATATCTAGTCAAATGGAAAGGACAACCTAAAGAAGATTCATCATGGCTAACAAAGGAGGAGGTTAACCGTCTTGGCTTTCTTCTAAACACCTAAGACGTGACAAGGTCACTTCTCAAATTACCCCAGGTGTTTGATGTAGGAGCATTTAGGGTATAAGGGCAATCTTGCATCACCCAAAAACATTTTTGTTTCTATCTTTTCAATAGGGTTGTTTTAGTGCAGAGTTTCTATTTGTGGAACCTTACTACTTTTAGTAAGTTGGTCATACGAGCTCAGAATGTTGTAATTTCACAAGTGCACGTTCATCATAGATACATCAGCCTGTTAGTTGTGTTTCGTTGCCATATCATATGTATTGGTGATGTTATTGAGGATTTTCGGAATAATTTTTTGTATAAAAATTTTGAGCTCAATTTTGAAGGCCTTAGAGGCTCCAAAGCAAGGTCAAACCCCTACTAAGTGATGCTTGCACCTAATGGAGCTCTAATTGAAACGATCCATTTTTGCACAAGAATTTTGATATCACATTTTGATGATTATAAGGAATCAAATTGTATGAAGAAGGGAGCACTACGAAGGTTTGAGTGAGCTATTAGAAGCTGTTGAAGTTCTATATATTGAATGAACTACACTATAGACCATCAAAGGCTAGAGATGGAAGTATTAGTTCTATTCTCTCCAAGCTACTAAATTTTTCTAAACAATTCAATTGAACTGAGCAAAGAAGACTCGCTTCTTAAGCTTCATAAATATTACAAATAAGTGAAAATAATGAAGTTAACATTGTTCATACACAGTAACTCTTTTGTTTAAGAAGTTATGTGTGAAGGTTGGATGTGCTTTCTCGTTTCCAATCTACTCCAAAGCCGGTGATAGAAGATATGTCTATACAAGAAAATTTTCTTGCACATGCAATGGAAGAGGTTGTTCCTTAGCAGTATCAGAAAATTGCACCTAAGGAGTTGTTTATTGGGCATCAAATGGATTGCCTAATATTTTAAGAAATTCAGAATATATTTGATCAAGAAAAATAAAGCCAGTCCATCTCCAAGCTTCTGTCATAAGTCGCACACATCATTTCAACACTCGAAAATAGCAAGTTAAAGTCCAACGTTGAACAGATCAATACATCACATAATTCGAACAAGATGAAAGATACATTGAATTTTGATGAATCGTCATCAAAGGATATTGTGGAGTGGGAATTGTCGTTATGTGATAAGCAATACCATTATTTGAATTAATTAGGCTGAAAATATTTTAAGAAATATTCCAATTATAGCATACCAGTGACAACATCTGAGGAATGCGTTGATACACAGTGGCACCAAGAAGTTTTCTTCAAAGTCGAAATCCCATGGAAAAGGACCGTTTGCACTATAGAAAGCCAGAGTAAGGGATTCAAAAAGGAAGAAAAAAAAAAGAATATTTTGGTAGCATTGAGGAACTATTGAAGAGTATCGATCATGATTTCCTCTATGCCTTCAATTGTAAGTCTCAGTCACGCACTATCATAACAGGCTAGCAGTTGACGGGTGGAGTATATTCGAATAACAATTCTAGAGAAGACAGTGATGGCAAACACGAGCCTTTGAAAGTTCTCAGTAAAGGTTAACAATGTTCAAATACCTCTTGGCAGCACAGGATACAAGTTTGTGTCAAGTACGTTGAAATAAATTGATTAAAATATCGTCCATGATGCTCAAAGAAATGAAGACGTTGCCCTTTGAAGTATGTGTGGAAGATATCCACAACTTTTCTTGTATTCCATCTTTGCCACCAGTGTTGAACCTAGTCATGGTCAGCAAGTAAAGCGAAGAAAGTTCTCTAGAAGTCATACTTGTTGCGCATCATGAGATCCTTGGACTCAGTTATTTGAATGCTTTCCTGAGATATGAGTGGTGGGACTCGATAGCGTTCCTAGATAATAGATGCAGTGGATCGCTAGTAGGATTTCATGAAGAAATTAAACTTGAGATTCGTGTTTATACATGGAATTCGCTCAAAACAAAACACAATATATGGGAAGGCGGTTGCTTTCAGAAGCATTCAAATTCGTGTCATTCATGGATGTTGTCGAGGTTTTTCACACATAGAAATCATTTTATTATTAAGACAATAGTATAAGGTCAAAAGAAACATTGCAAGGGAATGATAATAATAAGAGCAATTACTAAGATTAATAAATATAATTCATAAGTAAAATGCATCCAAACCGAGAGTTGGTTAACTTAAAGGTGCAATTTAGTTTTGCAAAGGGAATGACTTTTCATTTGAAAAGTTACATCTACCCTTTTATCAATGTATAAATAGGGGACATTAGAAAAAGAAAGAGGACAGATTCAATATTCAATAAGAAGTATTTTTACATTCACTTGTAAGGAGGAATAAGGTGCTTAAATATGACTTTGTAAAATAAATTTAATTATTATATTTTAATGAATAAATAAAAGCCTTTTATGCTTTTTGTTTATATTGAAGGCGTGTAGAATTAAACTACAATTGATTCATCCTTTATATTCATTTTTTATTCTGTAAACAATTTATGTCAAATAAGTGGACGAGGTCATCTATGGCATTTTGAACTCAATCATCATAGAGATTGTGGAATATTTAATTGTTTCCGAATTCATCTCCAATCTTTCTCTCCAACCTTAGGAGTTAAAGCGCAATCTGGACTAGTTTACAACTGCGTATATATATTTGATCTGTCACGTCTTGATTATTAAACTGTTTATAGTTTGTGCGTAGAACATTATAAAGTTGTATGTTAGAATCTTCATTATAGTTGACTCTGTTGCCTGAATAAGCTAAAGCACTGGTCTTTTACCATTGAAGTATTGATTTTATATATGAAGTCAAAAAATCTATAACTTCCTTCTTACAAAACACAAATCCATTGTTAAAACCTTATACAATTCATTCAATTCAAACACTCAGCATTCAATTTCATTTTAATTGAGTTCTAGGACTTTGCCAACCAAAGAACCCTCCAAAGCTTAAATTCACTTTAGAAAAGCTCTAAACCAAGTGATCAAGTTCGAGAAGAACGTCTACCTGCCTAGGTTTAGCGAAACTTAAAGTGCAAGGGAATCAAGGTGATTCTCGTTCATTGGCCAAAACTGATTTGGAATCCTATCGGAGAAGTGGCAGGCTCTTAGATTTCCAATCTACAGTTTTGGGAACCAACAGTGCCCTCTAACACTGTAGATAAAAGAGTTGTTTCCAAAAAGTTGTTATAATAGCCAATAGGTCTATGATTAAGAAGTTATGGCCTCCGGAAGTTGGCTACCTAAAATTATAATTTGGAATTGTTTTGAGCTAACTCTAATGTTAAAAATATGAAAACAAAAATAATTTTAAGTTTGGTCAGCCTCAAGGGTTGGGGCCAAATTCTAGAACCTTCCCGGACAGGGGGAAATGACCTATATAAGGAAGGTTTGTAGGGTTGTCTAGGGCAGTTTTGGGTGGTTGTTAGCGGTTGTCCTCCAAAATATTGTAAGGAAAACGCCCATGTGGTTTTGCATATTGTATATCTGAAATCTATAATTCCATACTTTTGGAGATAATAAGAAGCCCATTCTCCTTGCAAATTGTTGTTGCTTCTCTATTTTTGTTGTGTTTGTGGTATTAAAGGGAGCACCCTTCATCAGGAGTATTCTTCTCCTTTGTTTAGTATTGAGTATCAATCGATTATCAATTCAAAAATGAGAGCCAAAACTCCACTATATTAGAGTGTAAAGGAAATTAGGGCACTTTTACTATTCAAATATTCTGTTTTTCCTTATAAAACTATCAACATACACTTAAAAATCTTTAAGTCTGACGCTTTGTTATTTAAACACTAGAGTGAATAAGTAAATGTCACTTTATTATTTTAGTGCAAATATTAGAAAAATATCCATCACCTTATAAAACCTAGCCAAGACACTAAACAAAAATTCATTCATGTAAAACTAACAGACGTTTAAAGATGATGACTAGTGCTAACATTAGCACTTAATATAAATAGTAGTAGGTTCTTCAAGGACTAAGGAGAACAAACTTAGGAAAAACACAAAAAGATTAGAGCCAAATGAGAGATTATTCTAAATAGCAATGTTTTTCTAGGTTCGGGAACAAACGCATAAGAATCCAGAAAGATTGGTGTCACTGCCATACAAGTGCTTACTAAAAAAAGCAATGTTCTTTAAAAACTAAGGAGTGACCTCGAAATATTGCTATCAGATGAGCACTTACTATAGATAGTGGCTTTCTCCAAGGATTGAGGAAAATGAACGCCAAAAAATAAGTAGAAAGATCTAGAAAAATCACCAACACCCAAATTGCTATCAAAAACCAAGAAATGTAACTCAATCTCTCCAAGAACATTGGAACACTTCCTTCACATCTGGAAATTTAATAAAAACTGCCCAATGCTTGCAGAATAAGATGGCATAAAAAAGGGGGCATTGCATGTAGCATGCAAGCAATCAACTTCAGAAGTGATCATCAAGTTCCTCGAGGAATTCATCGTGACTAGGATCGAGATGCCTTTCTTACTAGTATGTGACAACAACCCAACCTTGTCTTCTACTTAGTTACTATAATAAACATTTGAGCCTAAGGTAGTTCTTAAATATTCATCCAATTATTACGATCAAGGTAATAATGTACATGAGTCAACTAATAAGAACATGATAACAATCATTAAAATGTAAAAGTCTATTAGAGAGAAATCCTAAGGATTAGCATTCTCAATTAGTCTATAATCTAGAACCTAAATTCCCAATGGATCTTAAGATCTTGACATTGAAATTCATGAAAAGTTATTTGGAAGGGGATAACAAGATTCAAACTAGATTAATAAATTTGTTGGATCTATAAGAAAAAGGAGTAGAAGCCTTAGAGCATGTTTTCAAATTCTTTGACATGTTTGTATAGCCTGTGAATCTTCTTTCATTTGCAATAGATCTGATCTCATTTGGTGAAGGAACAAGCAAGATCCATTAAGTTTTGTGCAGACATTTTAGAAACCCTTCAAACCTGAAGGCCTCAGAAACAAATGGGTTTTTCATAACACTCCACCGTGGGATCTGGTCATTTCTTTGGGATATGTTAGGTATATACATGTACACGAAAGGTTTTAGACCGATTCAACCAGTTCCTGATTTTTGAGGTGATGCCCTAGGCTTGGCATGGTCATGTGACAAGCCACAAAGAGTAGGAAAAGGTGTTGCAGAGGAGACAAACCAAGTTGTGGATGCATTCTAATTGATGATTTAACATCCCTAGACATGTGCAAACATGAATCTACAAGCCATCTGTTAAGAGGAAGTAAAGAATTCCATTAAACCCCAAGTGTAATTGCCATATAGGCCTGATTTGGGCACTGTTATGTTGACGTGGTCAAAGACCAAAACCAATTCCCAATCTCTTATATATCCTATATGTTCCAAAAGGGTATCCGTAAATGGTCTCTACTTGGGCCCTCATTCAAGAAGTTTGCAAGTTTGAGGCAAAAAGGTCAAATTGGAGGGCTAAATGGTACTAGGTCTTCCAGTACGTCTAATATGCAAGATAGATGTTGTGATGTTTTCACACCATCGCCCCAAAATTTTGGGGACCCCCTCTTTTTTTTTGATCGCCTCGGCAAATTTTTTGATTGTCCAACATTTTCCGATTTTTCGATATTTTTGAGCCTTGGACACCTTCAGGTCAGTGGGAGAGACTAGCTTATTTTCACCCGACTTCGCTTGATTTTCCAAAGCAACCAATTTCATCCTTGAGCTGAACAAATTTAAAAAACAATATTTGGCAGGATAAAATTGTAAATTTGTACTTAGACATTTTCTTTTGTAATTTTGGATATAATTGTATAAATTTGGATAATTTTCAAAAAAAAAATGAAAATTTTGTTAAATTTGGTTTTGGAAAATCTTAAATTTTTCTTTGGTGAAAATTTTAATTTTGTAGAAATTAGGCTAAGTTGCAAAAAATCGATTTTTGGCTCTAGAAGCAATTATTTAATTGGCATAGCAAAATCAATTTGGAAAAAAATTGCAAAAAATTGGCTTTAATAGATTAAAATTGCTTTGAAAACTTTTTGCCTTTTATGAAATTGGTAATTTAATATTGAAAAATGGCTTTTGGTTAGCCAAAATCCAATTTTAATGACGTATTAATTACTAATCCTCATTAAATGGAAATATTTAACATCTCCAAGGCACCATTTAATTTCTTTTTGCAATTTAGAACTAATTGGCAATTTTCATTTTAGCAAAATTAATATTTAGTTAAGTATATAATTGTGGGCCATAATTCTGCATTAATTATTGTTTTTCTTGCTCCCAGGGTCCAAGTTGGCTAGCTTGGGGGAAGTAAGAAAGTTGGGTATAAGAGGAGGCCTCTCTCACATTTCTTCCTCACTTCTCACTTCTCCTTCTCAAGGTGTTGGCGATTTTGCAAGAGCATATTTGCACTCTTCTTGCTTGGCGAATTTTGTGGAGGGCGAAATTTGTGGGAGCCGGAATTTGTGGAAGGCAAAATTTATGGAAGCCAAAATTTGTGGGGGCCGAAATTTGAGGGAGCTGAATTTTGTGGGAGCCGAAATTTGTGGAAGATAAAATTCTAATTTTTGCAAGAAGTTGTGATTTTTGGCCCTAGGTTGGGTAATTTTATTTGGAGGTGAATTGCATGATAAATTTCTGATTTGCAAGGGATTTGAAGTTCTTAAAATCAAGTCCTAATTCCAAAAAGTCGCTGTAAGATTATTGGTTAAGGTGACTTTTCATCATCTAGAGTTGCAAGGGGTCCTTAAGCTGACATCCTTCTTTCGTTCTAGTCTTAGGATTGCTTCCCTTGGTTCTACTTGCCTTCTGGTCCACCACTCTACCATCCTGTAATAGGGCGACGATTATGGAGGATGTTAGTGCAAGAAAGAATCCTAAGTGAACAAACACTAAGAAAGACAAAGAGGATATGATGCCCAAAACACCCTTCTTCTCGAAAATGAAGAGAATAACCGACACCAATATCGGTATAGTGGACATGATACGGATGGACAGATTAAAGGAAGGGCAATCCCCCTTGGCTATTGGTAAAGGTAATTTCAAATCATTTAGAGTTGAAAGGGGTCCTTAAGCGGATTTCCTTCTTTCGTTCTAGTCTAAGGATTGCTTCCCTTGGTTCTACTTGCATTCTGGTCCACCACTCTACCATCCCGTAATAGGGCGACGAGCATGGAGGATGTTAGTGCAAGTAAAAATCCCAAGCAGACAAACACTAAGAAAGACAAAGAGGATATGATGCCCAAAACACCCTTCTTGAAAATGAGGCGAATAACCGATACCAATGGCAGTACAATAAAAGGATATACAAAAAGCAGTTGCACATCACAGCCCAGGCATCGACACTTCCATTACGACCATGATGAGCGACAACGGAGCAGCCCTTGATTTTGAAGACATCTGAGAAGAGGATATCAATGAGACAGATATTGGATCAAGGTTGGATGAGTTAAAAAAAAGTTGTTATCAAGAAGAAGCATTTGGGCACCCTTTCCTCTCTCAATGCTTTTGTTGGATTTGCAAAGGAATACGAGAAGGATCACGAAAAGATACTACAAGCAGCAAGCAATGTGGTGAAGTCAGTGGAACTCAGGGCGAAGCACACACCTTGTCCTCCTATGGAAGAAGTTAACGAAAGGCTAGCTAAGTTCATTGCCTTAGCTAAGAAAATGAAAGAAAAGGGAAGATTTATATTAGATCATTTGATGTAAGCCCAAGTGGCAATTTCCCTTTCTTCTAGAATAGGACAAGTGTCTATTTCTGATTGGCCACCATTTTGGTGCCTTCTCATTGGTTGCCACTTTTTGCACTTTTTTCATTGGTCCATTGACAAGGTGGTGTCTTCTCATTGGCTGATGGGGTGGCAACCCTAATTAGGGTTTTGAGAATCCAATCTGGACCGTTGATCTTGTTTTGATCCCCACCGTTCGTTGTATTTTTGGCCCCTATACAAGGCCATTTTCTCTCATTTGTAAAGTGTTAGAGAAATTGTTGCGAAGATAATACCAAAATTGCTCTCTTCTTCATTGTTGCGATTTGCATGTTGATTAAGAAAATTGGGTGTTATTGCATGTTTTCTACTTCCACATAGATTTTCTTTCAAGTTGTTAAAGTTGGTTGCATTTGAAGTTGTTTAAGTGAAGTTAAAGTAGATGGAAAGTTGCATAGTAGTATTGGTAGATGTTTGATAGGGATCAATACTAGACTACTAGCATCCTAGCAGCTGGTTGGGAAGCCTTGTGTGGTAAACTAGTTTATTATTCCTTTGAATCATTGCACCTGTGGAAGTGAGGCCGCTGGTCAGCTCTCGTTAGGTTCGATCTCCGTCCATTTGCTAACCTTCCATTCGTAGGAGTAGTAGGATAGCAAGTAATTTAGGACTTAGAACTTAAGAGAAGATAGTTAGAAGAACACTAGTCATAGCCATTCGCCCTCCACCACCATCACTTTTCATCAATATCATTTAGCTTTCACAAACCCATCACCATCACCATCATTCTATGAAAGTCCATGTCATCCTTGAATGAACAGCGTAAGGCCGCCTACGTGATTACCAGCAAATCACATCGATAAAACTGAGCGAGTATCCAACGATGTAAGGAACATTGGAGTTATACTCATGTCTCATGAGCAATAACTTTTCAAGAGAGGAATTGTATGTTTGATACTTCGTATCAAATGTTCAATTGCTAATATATTATGTAAGTGATACAAAACTCGCATCAACAATAGAGAATTGGGTGTCTCATGTTAGTTCCAAGGGGTCAAAATGAGTCAGTTGAGTTAGTAAGATTGTAGAATACATCCACACAAACCTCTCTGCAAGTAATTGTGCTAAGATCCTGAGAATGCTAGGGTTGGTTATCAAGAATGCCTTTATGAGAAGTGTGGATTTGATGTGAGAAGTGGCATCTCACAAAAAAGTAGGAATTGCTCGAGATTGTTGGGAAAGGGAGAGGGTTTGAAGGAAGTTGTGCTAATGAATTGAATGAAAAGGGAGACAACTTATTCAATATTAGGGATTCAGGGCCCCTAGTTAATAGCGTAGTGTGAATTGGCTTGGTGATCCTCCCTTTGCACCCGTTTCAAGCCTAGAGTTGAAATGGCAGGTTTAGTCTCTTGTCCCCCATCCCTCACTAGTAATATTGATTCTATGAGCCTCAAGTTGAGAAGGTTTTGGACCTCTTGAAGAGGATTAGGAGATTGGACCATTGGGTGGTGCCAAGTTGGAAACAAAAACAAGTGAATGACTAAAGGATTCTTGGAGTAACTTAGACCCTCTGCATCAAACATCCTTCCAACCAAACAAACTGCAAAGGATAAGGGTTTAGAAAGTTGTTCTACTCCTAGAATGCAAGAAACTGTGGATATCTTTGTGACTTTGCTAGACTTAGTTTGGCCTGCACAATTCATAATAATTTCAAAGTAATAAATAAATATGGAGAAAACAAAAAGAAAACTAATATTTATGCCCCATGAAAAGTATAAAAAGAGATGTTGTGAAGAAATAAGGGTCACCATTTTTCGTACCTATTTTGCTCTGAGGAGATTTTAAGTTTCTTATTTCTTGAGCACTAAAACCGTCTAGAAATGTCGATTTTGGGGATGAAAACCTACATGGCAGGATTTGATGATTTCATACTAAAGTCATAGTTGTGCCTTAATGTGAAGATGTTCAGATTTGTTGCTGAAGATGGATGTTTTTAAGAATTTTGATTTGTTAATCATTTTGCCAATGTTTTCATTATCGGTGAATTCGGAGTGATATGAGATGAATTTGATTGTTGTGCAATTTGTACCAACCCATCCCTAATGGTTGTAGCACCTATTAAAGGCCATAACAACTGCAAGTGCTGACTATAAATAAATTGATGGTTTAATTCTGATGTTTTCCCTCCCATTTTATGCTGCTTTAGGGCCATACTAATTTTGGAGAATTGTGAAGGCATCAACCATCTGCAAGTAGGTTGTACATGTCAAAACGGGGACGGGAGCATGTGAACCTAGCAATGGAGCTACCAAAGATTTCAAGTGTTTATCAGGTGATTTGGAGGCACTCTAGGATTGCATGATGGCTCCAAGTCATTACAAGATGGACAAATGAAGAGTTGATGAGATTTCAATCTTTGTACTTGTACCCATTGTACCAACAGTAAAAACCACCGTTTCAGACTGTTAATGTCTGATAAATATGTTCACTTTGATAAATTAGTTTTTCCCTGTGTGTGGGTGTGTTTAGTGATATCAGATTTGTAGCGTGTTCTAGTTGTTGTTTCTTTGTGTTGGAGTGTTTCTAAGTAGTGATTTCTGAGTGTTGTCGGTACTATTCATTTCTGATTTGTCAGTATTAACAGAAGAACAAAGCATAATTCCGCCTATAATCAGCCTCCTGCATCAACTCTTAGAAGTATATTTCATGCGGATTAATGAAGTAATGTTGCGGGAACAATATTCTATGTTCTTGGGCAATTAATTTGTATTTGCAGCAATATTATAAGTCTGGCCAGAACAATAAATTAATTGTTGCAGCAGTTTCATGCCATTCTCTGATGCATTTTACAAATATCTTGGAAACCTCAAATAACTCTTTCATTTAAATACATTTTCATTCAGCCCATTTGCCATGAACATGCTGGCATTATCGGCTGTTTGGACAGAAATCAAGTTTACTAATCTGGTCAATCCTTTTACATTGCATACATACAATCTGTTATGTCCAGTTATCATACAGTCCCTTCAAACTATTTCAGTACCAGCAAAACTTTATAAACTTTAACAGCAATCTCTCAGTGTAACCATTCAACTTATCATTTAACTCTTTCATTCTCTTTTATTCCAAACTATTTACTTACTGTTCTTTACAGTACCGAGTATCAATATTATTACTTAGTGATTACCGACCATAAACTTAGTTGTTACTGAGTTGCAGTAGTTTATAGAACATGTAAAACAACTTGCAACACAAATAACATTCACACATTTAACACCATGATTTTAACGTGGAAACCATGTTAAGGGAAAAACCACCTAGGACCAACAACCCAAAAATATTCACTCTTCTAAAGTGAGCTCTGCTCGGAGCCAACCTTGTTAAAGGTTACATACACATTGTTAATGTGACCTTGTTAGAGATTTCACCAAAAGATCATCTAGACCTTATCACTCATTTTTCTTGACTAAAGAGTGGCCTAATTTAAAGGACTTACAAACACCACTAATCCATGTTAAAATATAGGATTTCACAGACTTGTTAGGTCCACTCGGTACTTCCGAGGTTTTTCGCTACAATGGTTAAAAAGTAACCAAAGAAATAATCTATTAAGAATAGCAACTACCTTTTCTTGTTCAGATTTATATTCTTGCTCTTTCTCTGTGTGACCTCTCTCTTGGATCTCCTTTCACTCTGTACTTTTGACTAGCTGATTAACCTCTTTCTCCTCCCACTGCGCAGTTCACCTAGCTCAACTATCTTTTTTCACCTTCTTCAACTTCACATTCACAACTTAACACCCCAATAATATGATCATCAATTAAATCAACTTCGAACCAGCAACAAAACAAAACCAGTAGCCTAAAATTGTCTTGACTTGCTCCTTAAATAGTCATCTTCAAGCTTCCAAATCCTTCCTACCGCTTAATCACAGTTGCCTATCTTAGGTTCATACCAAATTTCTAGATTCAAAACTTCATACAATGAATCTAGACACTGGGAAAATATAACTTCCATTGAACTTTGTGTCCATCCTTATCCTTCTTCAATCTCCATCACCAGAGCCTTATTGAATTTTTCCAATTGTTGATCTTGTGACAAACTTTGACTCGTGCCTTAAACCATCTCGAACTTTCCAATTTTTTATCAATAGTTGACCTTAAATTCCAATTCTCCAAACTTGTTCATCCAGTTGTTACTCAGTAAACATAACATTTACTCAAGTAATATAGAACTCGGTTAATACTGACTCACTGGGGTAATATTGAATTTCTCTTTTGCTTTGCCAATCACTCGAGCAATGCAGCAGTCATTCGGTGAATACAGTTTCCCTTCATTAACCTTGTCACTCGGTTAAGCTTGTATTCTTCAATACATTGCAACAATACATGATTGTAAAACAATCAAACCAATAATACATTATCACTATCCAACTCATTCAAGTACCCATTGAATACCTTACATATCAATTTTGTCTTCATCATACTTTCTTCAAATCCTCTTCATCAATCAAATGATGTGGCACTTACTGAGTTAGCATAATGTCTAGTCAACTAAGCCTTTGACATTAATGACAATATAACAACTAATATGACTCTTTTACATACATTCAGAGCATTACCTATTACATTATCAGTTCGGGCCAACACCATATGCTCTCACCTCGCCCAATCCAAGATCTAGATGATCAAAGAGTGTTGAATACATTGCATTGCATTGCATTGCACTGCATTTTTATATTGCAAAAATCAAAAAACGAAGTAGGGTGGTTTGTTACATGCAAGATCGATTATATTTTTGTTGCCAAGTTTTAGTCTTCCCCTTTAAAGCTTGAAGAGATTGGAATCTAAGTGAGTTTGTGTTCAAGTGTGATGTGTAAGTATCCTTTAGGTTAGTTCTCATCTTTCTCGAGTATTTCACTTTCTTTGCTTTCAGGGTCTCCTTATCATGTTGTGTGGGTTTAATGTTTTTTCGGTGCATGCGGGGTCTAAGTGATCTAGGCATGGTTGGGGTGTGTTCTAGCGCCCTCCCGATGAGCAGTAAGTTTCGTTGCATTTCATTCACTGCTATCTTGCCCTAACATTCCATGTCCCACAAATTCTGAGCTTTCGAGCTGATTTTCCCTTGAGCGAACTATATCAAATGCGAATCTAAAGGATGAAGCCGTGACAGTGATTAACAAGCTGCAAATATGATTATGTTATGCTAGAGAAGGCCTACGAAGCTATGGATCCAAGCCAGAATGAATCCCATTCAAATTTGTAGAGGTCAAATCAAGTGCTACGAGGGAACATGGGTATATGGGTTTTCTACTGCGTACTCATGGAACCGAAGTTGTTTTGTTCTGCTTCCGATGTTGTATAAACTTAAGCCAAATCTCAATCCCAATGATCAAATAGTGTGAGCATGATGTTAAATGAACCATTTATGGGCTCATAATCAATAAGGCATGCTTGAGATCTAGCTTTGAGGCCATCAAACTGAGGTGAAAGAATGAAGTGTTGTTAGTTGTGCTCCAATCCGAGATATCTTGTTGAGAAAGGGGTTTTCCGTTCCAAGGCAATGAAAAAGGCTACTTCTCCAAAGGCCTTGAAAATAGAAAGTCAAGTTACTCTAAAATGCGAATATCCTTCGAAGATGCTCAAAAGATACTTCCGAAAAAGTTAGTGATGCAAATGCAACCCAAATATAATGGAGATGTTGTTGGGAAGTGAGGTATTACCACACAATGGTGAAATTAAGTATAGGAAACCCCAACAGAGGGAACATTATTGATTCCAAAAAGAAGAAGCATGCCACATTGAAAGCACTGAAAGAGATAAGGAAGAGAACAAAAGGCAAGGGCAAAATGGCGCAGAAAATCACGACTAAGAATATCACTTTTGAAAGTGTAATGGAAAGTGAGTGCAGGACCTAGTGGGAGAAAATAGAAGCGAATCACCCTCTGAAAAGGCGTTGTGTACAGCAAAGGTAGACAAAATAATCTTCATGCCAATTTTTGAATTGAAGGAGTTTCAACCTATACTATGGAATTTAATCACAGGTTATGAGAAATCATGTCATAGATCTATAGTGCAGTATTTCCAACAACAAGTGACAGTTTCTTATTCAGTGGAGGAAATAAGTAGGGTTTTCAGAATTCGTAATAGAGGGCACGAACTAGAAAAAAACCCTTATGACAGTAGAGGACAAGAAGAAGTGGTTGAAACTAATGTGCCAAAAAGATCTTTAAAATTTTGAATGGGAAGTAATCTTGAAGAACAATAGGGGTTTCAAGAAAACTTTCATTATAAATGATGAATGTCGATGTATTGTAGATTTTCTGAAAAGTAGGCTCACAGCCTGCAGCCACACTTCAGATATTGCCCTTTGGATGTTTCCCATAGTGGATGGATTGTATAAAGGACAAGCAAATAGCTGGGCTCAATTTCTTTCTGACAAACTTCGAGAATTCATGGAGTTGAAACACAAAGCTTTTTACATGCCCCATCATGCCGTGGTTTTATTTTTAAGAGTACGCACTCAAGTGAGTAGCAAGCATCGAGGGACATTGATACCAGCCAATAGGGTGGAACCCTACAAACCTGCTATGACATACTGGCTCCATATGGACACCATGAGTATAGGATCTCACAATGGTGACGAACCAAAGAAAAAGAAACCAAAGCAAGCAATTGTGGCTCAGACACTCAAAGAGGATGAAGAGGACGAAGAGACTTTAGAAGAGGAGGCCAGCAATACGGATTCATCTTCCTCAAACTCACAAGACGTAGAAATCCACCTAAGTCATCTACAGGGGACTCCATGAGAAGTTACTTTCTTACCACCTGTGGAGGGGCCACTTCTAACAAGAGTATCAGAATCCCCAAAGATTTACCATAACATGACTGGTGATCCCGAAAAGACTGCTACAAAAAATATTTTTGACCCCAATCAGGAAAGAGTTGAGAAAGGGGCAGGTGAAAGGCAACAAATTTCGACATGGGCGGCTTCCAGAATATCACTTCTGATGATGGCGCCACTAATCTCTCCAGAACAGCACTCTCGTACTCAACTAATAGATTAGAGATGCTAGACAAAGTGTGCACATAAGGTGAGGTTGCAAACACCTCTAGGCCCAGAAGTAGTATATCCAGTTGCCCTCGTAGTGCAGTCGACAGGAACAGTGGATAACCAGCAGGGAGAAATACACCCTCAGGAGAGTATGATGGCTATGGCTATGGCGGATATTGTTCTGGAAGAGGCTAACGGGTTAATCAAGGAAGAAGGCATGGTGTCTTCCCCTCTACGAGCAATTGCTAAGGAACAGGTAGAGATACAAAGTGAACATGGGGAACCTCTGGACACGGCTTCTTTTGCAGCCAAGGCAGAGTTGTTTCTCACTAATTTGCATGCAATGGAACATTCTATGAGGGAGCTCATGCAGCAGGCTAGGTCTTGAAATTTGGAAACTATCATAACAACGGTAGCATTGGCCGCACTTATGCAGACTGGCTGCCATACAGATTGGGGACTGTTAGAGCAGGGTGGATATTCAAAGGAGGATATGGCTGCTACATGGACAAGCAATTCTATCATTTCCAATGGACAGGAACAATCGCCATCCCTCATGGAGGCCCTCACAACGATTGAAGTTGCCTTTCAGGGAACTTTCTTGGAACTTCAGCAGAAGAAAAGCTTGGCTAAGGCATGGGGGCTGGAAAGACAAAATCTTCACAATCAGTGGGAAGCAGAAAAAGTTGCCATGAAAGAAGCCTGGAACATAGAGAAAGCGGAATTGGAAAGCAAGACCGTCGCAACAGAAGCAAAGAAAATGGACGCTTTAAGGGTACTGCAAGGTATTTGGACAAAACAAAAGACAGCTAAACGGGACCTGCATCAACTACAGGGAGCTCCAAGCACAAGGATGTCCTCCCATCCCTCTTCTTGAAGTCAAAGTTCTTTTTGTTATTTTCATGTTCAACAGTCGTCTAGAAGACAACTTCTTCTTTTGGGGGGGATAGATGTAGTCGAAATAAAGTAATTATTATGCTTAGTACTTGTTAAAGCTTAGTTGGGCTGGGTAGTTAGGAGGTGAGGGAATGCGTCGATTGGTTTTCCCAACCAACCGACCCTTCTATAATTACTTGGAATATTGTCAATGTACGCATGATGTTTTTGGTATTAATAAAAAAACCATTTCCTCACCTACTAGTATTGTGGTATTAATGGCACATTATATGTTTTACTTTATGTGTATCTCAACTACATTATTCTGTACCATTTGCATATATCTGTGTACTTGAGTCATATTTCCACCCTACAGATGTAGTTTAAAAGCTTTAGGCAGAAAGTGAAAGAATGAAGTGTGCAAGCTAGCAAAAGGATTACTCCCCGTGTTGCGATCCTGGATAAAAGGAAAATGGGTTTGCGAAAAAGCCAAGTTTCTCTCTCTCTTGAATATGTTAACATTATCAAGTATATCTGCATTCCAAATTCTGAAGCAAAGTAAGGCACTTCTCGAAAAGCTAAAGCATTTGTGAAGTGATTCTTAGTCATATCACTTTACTTTAAGTAAAGTAATACAGCTTTCAAGAATTTAATATTTTACATGCAAATGAACAGAAAGTTTAAATAGTCGTTACTCATGGGAATAAATGCAAATCTTGCCGTTATAATCATTGGTCAAACTTAATTTCGTTCATGTGGTGCTAACGTTCTAATTCCTATACCTATTTCATCGGAATGGATTGCAATTGGTTTCTTCAAGTATATTTAAATGGCTATTTATCGAGAACTACATCCTGTACAATCATAGCGAATGGCATTCAGAGCTGCTGGTTATGATAAGTTAATTGGCTTGGAGAGTGAGTTAAAAGATCTTATAGACAGATCTTTCAAATTCTACGATTTGGGTGATCTTCATAAAAGACTCAATTCTCAACCCATTCACCCAATCACTTAGAAACTTAAAGAGAGCGGACTAGTTGAAGCAGCAAGTTTTCCAATGGTGGTTCATGCACTTGAGTTAGTAAAGGAATGAATAGAGAGATACAATCCGGAAACAAAGCAGATCTTGTGTCCCGATCAATCTATTCTCATCTCAATCAACAAGGCACTGATGCAGTCCGCATTTGGTATTCCCGTGAAGGAGCAGTATTGTGATGTTGATTTCGGCTCTTCCACATCCATGTTCAACGAAAAGAAGACACTTAGACGGGAAGACATGCAGAGGACATGGTTCCAAACTGCCCGCTCAAAGAAGAGCAAAATGTCGAAGACCTTGTTCGGCACGAATCTAAAAAGCCACATTGTGGATATCCTCGCGCTCCTTCTCAGACTCAAAGGAAAAGAGGAGATTTTGGAATTCATCAAGCACCATTTCTTCCCAGTACAAGTTATATGTGATGAGGATATGCAAATTGACTCGACACAAATTATTTGTGATGAGCTCGCCTCGTGGTTGAATTCGGCCAGAGGATTCAAGCAATTCTACATGTCCTCATATCTGATCTACGCCTTGGCAACTCACCACTTGTAACCTAGCCTCCCTAGCATCCTCAATTATGATGAGCACACTAAAGTATACAAATTTTACCCACATCTGCAACTGCAAAGAAGCTATGAGGAGTATGTGACTATTAATGATCCCTTCATAATGAGGCTATGCTGAGAATTGCAAGGATGCCCTGAAAGGAGATTTTCACCAGAGGCAATTTTGGCCATAAGCCAATTCGGAAGCTCATTCATCCAATTTCCAACCTATTTACGAATAGGAGCTTATGAGAGTTTCCTAAGAAGTTGCCAAGATCTCTAGAAGACAAGGTGGTTCTAGTCGAACTGTGTCGACAGATCCTTGAAGTGAACACCCTATGTTCTAATGTGAAGAAGATAGTCGGGATTCCCTTCCCTATAGTGGTTGGCCTATATTCATATGCCTCTGGATCAGATGCTCAGAATTTGGTAAAAATCTTTGAGAGCAAAATTAAGTTGTTAGACTATGAGGTACTCAGGCCTCAATATGATCCAGTTAACTTTGTAAGAGATCATTTGAAGTTGGGATATGCCTACAAGCATATTCCAAATATTGAAGACTTTTGGTCCGGGTGTCTCAACGAGTACCAAACTCAGGAGAGATTTTGGTCGTGGCTAATCATTAATGAGATTAAAGTATATAATGATTTGTTGATGTTTCTAACCTTGCAAATGATGGAGCCTACATGCACCCCACATTCTATGAGAAGATCAAAGGCACCCCAATTTTGTCTACCCCACTTGCAGATCCAATCATTGACACTATGGAGGTTCTTATGCATGGGATAATCAAGAGAACAAACAAATGGGTGGAGTAGACCCGAGCGAGGAAGAAGAGGACTAGAAGCACTGGTTCTACCGGTGGAGTATCAACTGGAGCCACCCAGTCAACCGCAACAACAACCACCACAGCTACTACATCAACATCTGCAGGGCCATTACAGTCCATTGGCCAAGGTGGAGACCAACCTCCAAAAAAGAATGTGCCACTCACTCCTACCTACGAAGCTCGCTCTCTTCTGAACATCAAGAAGGTTGGGGAGAAGCAAGATGACAAGGATAAGGGGAAAGAACAAGAAAAATCAGTGGCCAAGCCATCTTCCCCTATCCAAGTCATCAATTTGGATGGTGACAATAACCCCATGGATGGCCAGGAACAAGATGCATCTCAACAAGGGGATACATTAGCCCTTTTGGTAACTAAGGTCACCGCCTTCCCTATTGCTTCTCAAAGCAAGCCAACTCCATTAATCCTGAGGAAGCTATTTAATCCTACTACATTGTAGTTTGTTATCAATGTGCTCTCTACAAAGTCATGGCTCGAAGAGTCAACTGATAGGAAGAAGAGGAGATATGAGGAAGCAGCCCCATCGAAGGACTTGATCACACAAGTCACTTCCTCTCAGTCATCCAAGAAGACGAAGAAGCAAAAGACAATTGTTGCACTGGCTCCAGATTCAACAACTGGTCGTATGCTAGTTGAGATTGTTGAGCCACAGAAGGAAGGCAAAGTTCATGAGCTTTCCAAGGATGACTTTCAGATCAGGGTAGTGGATCTTGGCATCCCAATGCATGACTCCATGGTGAACATGTGAAAATCTACCAATGAGAAAATCGAGGACAAGCTGGAAGAGCTTAGAGAAAAAAAGGAGATATTGAAGGCCTCGAACAGAGAACTGGTGTTATACATAAGGTCTGCACTTGGAAGCACTTCGTCAAGTCAATTTGACCCGAATGCAGAGGAGAATAAAAATCTAATGCTAAAGTTGCAGCAAGAAAGGCAATTAGGGTAGGTTGGACGAGCATGGGTAGATCAGATCAAGGCTCAAGGTCTCCCACAAGTTGAAAACCTGGGAAGCCCAGTGTTGGATGCTCACAAGCTCCAGGAAGCAACTTCAAATCATCAGACAACCATACAAAAAGCAGCAGACAAGCTAACAGAGAATTTGGCCCTTCTACAAGAAGTAATAGACATGAAGACAAATGTGGCCATTGCTCATGGAATCCTTAAGACAGGCAAGGAGTCACTGTTTCACTGAAAACAATCCTTCGAGTTCGTTATAGAAAGCTCCATGAGATCTGCAAATGAGCTCAAGGATGTACACGATCTAGTGCAAAAGGTCATTGAAAAGTTGTTTCAATATTTGAAGATATTTCACAGAGAGTCCTTTGTGTCCACTAAAGGCAAGCTCATGGATATTGAGAGAATGAAATCAAGGTTCTTGGAATTTTTCGATGAAGTCGTTGACGCAATCACAAGGAGAGAAATGGAGAAATTTCAGTCAAGGGTTGCCATAATAGATGAACTGACAAAAATGCATGGCTACTGGATGGTCTAAACTGACAACATCATCATTCTAGATGTCAAAGAGCTGGGTAAAGTAACTGAAGCCATGAAAGTTTATAGAGCCAAATCAGTTACTCCTAAGAAGACATGATGTTCTAATGCTTTTCCAAACATCTGTCATTCTTTCCCTTTTCTTTCTTTTGTAGCCATTCATGGCATTTTGTCAGTCTCTATAACGGACAATGATTCAAGCTTGTCCTATTTTTAGTTGATTTTGTTTAGAGATGCTCTGCGACACAATCATCTAGTGTAACCAGCCATTTTGAGAAGGCCTATAAATGTAACCTTTTAAGATGTTAATAACATTGGCAAAATTTACTTTGGGCAAACCCCTATAGCTGGGACTACTGTGTGCGACTCTGAGTCCATTTCAAGTTTTGTTGTTCATTTACTTTTAGTTTAGTGTATGGAATGAATGTGCTACTGTTGAGAATTGAATGAATGTGAATGAACTTGGTTTTGTTTCCTTTGTTCAATAGATTGTATGTCTTACTTTCCTCAGCGTAAGCATGTCTTTTGTTCTCTTTGTTGTATGTCGTAGTTTGTGTGTTTAGTATAGTTAGTTGCATGAGGAAGCCAGAAACTGGTGTGTGAAGCTAAGAGATGGACAATCCAAGTATTGTCAAAACATCAGCTAATTGTGTAGTCCAAGAATTACCTATTTTGCCATCTCCTTTCTTCTTGCTATCGTAGCTGGTTATGCATATTTCCATTTATTGCATTGTAGGTCAGAATAGATTGCATGTTGTGAGTTAGTCCCCCTTTCAATTGCCTAAGTTGTTTAAAGTGTTGAGCAACTTGGATTTTGCCTCTACTACTCTCTAATTAAGAGCATACCTCCAAAACCCGAAAGACAAAATTCATTGCATATCTTGCATTCAAAAGGGAGCCGTACCTTTCAATTCAAGGGTCATTGATAGATTACTACATTGACCCATTTTGTTGTTAACATCTTTGTCCTCCATAGGCCATTGGGCAAATTAAGAGTCAAGGTGTAAACCAAAAAGATAAGGAAGACAAACTGTTATCCAACAATGTCAAGTTCAACACAAGTTCATTACAGCCTCAACAAAATATTTTGAAATGAATGAGTACTACCAAAGTATGACATAAGGTCATGTTCATGTTTATGTTGAATTCAGCATGGATAAAATTCAGATTAAATTTGCAAAACAATAAATATAACAAGAAAACATGACTAATATAAATTTGTTAAAAAAAGAAAATTAATATAAGAAAAAATATGTTATGATAAATTTACAAGAAAAAAATGATATAAAATTATATTTATAATAAAAGTGTAAGCACTCCCTCATTCATGGGATTGGTGATATAAATTCAACAGTTAGGAAACAACACATAATGGCAACCACCCCCAAGTTGTTGGGCCAAACTGAACATTGATGGAGCATCTATAAGAGACCCTAAAATATTTGGGGTTGGTGGAATTGTTGAAAATCGGACAGGAATTTAATCATTGGCAATTAAAAGAAACTCAAAGAAATCATGACTAATATAAACTTGCTAAAAACAGAATATTAATATAAGAAAATAGATGTTATGATAAGTTTATAAGGAAAAAAATGATATAAGATTATATTTATAATAAAAGTGCAAGCACCCCCTCATTCATGGGATTGGTGATATAAATTCAACAGATAGGAAACAACACAAAATGGCAACCATACCCAAGTTTATGGGCCAAACTGAACATTGACGGAGCACCTACAAGAAACCCTAAAATATTACGGGTTGGTGGAATTGTTGAAAATTGGACGGGAATTTAATCATTGGCAATTCAAAGAAACTTAAAGATGTAATGAATGAGGCAAAGGCATAGGTGCTACTGTTGTGTATTTGAATTAGAGAATGTTGAAATCAAAGGCAACTTGACGATCATTAATATCTCAATCTATAAATGGAAATAGGTTTATTGGAAAATCAACAAAATATTATTATAGGCCTGGTCATGTATCCATTCTCCCATCTCCTTCATTATTTAGCATACTTACAAAGCTCATGGATCACCGAAAATCTTTCAAAATTGACATGGCTAAGGACCAAGAAGTTAGGAATCATGTTAATGTTTGGGAAGAATTGCATTCTCAAATTAATATCAAGGAATAAAACGACTCCGTTTCTCACGAGGAAAGAATGGAAGTGTTCAAAGAGTAGAAATAATCAGTTGGCATATTTAACAATGGTTGAGATGGAAAGAGATCTCCCAGCATGAAAAGATGGGAAGCAAAGGTTAAATGCCATATCAATTTTAACTCTTGTCATCATGAGAAGCAAAGGAGTGTGAGGAGCATTCTAGAGACAAATTGATATAAAACACTATCATCCATTGCTAGAAACAATGATAGTATGGAAATATGTCTGCATTTCACCAATGATACCCACCAAATAATTTTTCTTCTAATTATTTTGAGCTAAAAAGTTTTTAAACCCCATTAGTTCCTTCTACTCATATGCCATTCAATGCCTCTTGGGGGAGAAATTCCTAGTCACAAACCAGAGGTGTAGGGCAAATTCAATTATCATACATGTTCATGGGCATGCTGCTAGTCCTATGCAAAGAGAAGGTGAGGGGGGCTTCAATGACAAAATTGGTGATGAAGAATCATGTGCTTAATAAGATTCTCCAGATTGTTGCTGCAGAGATCAGACCGCCAATAGGAAATGAGCACTAGTTCCAAAAACATACGTTGGAAGTCAATTATTATAACTAGAAACCCACCGATGGGGCCAAGAAGGAGGCAAATGGCTAAATTGGTGGAATTCTTGAAGCAAACATTGCATCTTGGTGGGGATAGAAGAATTAAACGGATCATTTCCCAAATTATGAAAAGCTCTAAGGAGGATAACTAAAGTCATTGGCAAAATATATAATAAGACCGTAGAGAGTATCGAGAATCCATGATTCTGTGATTTTGAGACATTTTGCTTATAGAGCATTAGCTACTGGAATTCTAGGATTTCACTACAATTAAGAAAAGCTGTTATATTATATTTTAAAGAAAACGGGTGTAGCCTCCAAGACTGCAATACACTTGGCCTATATAAAAATATAAATATATATGTACATATATATGTATGTATGTATATATGTATACATATATGTATAGATATGTATATATATGTATACATATATGTATAGATATATATATATATACACACACATATATAAGTATTTAATTTCTAATATAAATGTTGTATTTTGAGTTTTGCATATCAATAATTAAAATTTAAAATATTAAATTTTAATATAAGAAAAAAAATCCCACATATTACATTTTAAGGTATTAAATTTTATAGGAAACAACAGATTAAAGAAAATAAAAATAAAGACAAAAAGAATGAAACCTAAAAACAGACATTATTAAGTGTGGTAGGGCTTTTCCTCCTGCAGCTGCAGCTTCCCCACAGCACATTGAAGCACCACATAACTCTGCAATAACACTCAACAGCCAACAAACAAGCCCTCCTGTCTAATAACATATGCCTCTGACATCAGCTTAGCTGCTGAACTCTTCAAACAGAATCAAATTACATTGATTCTGTCAACAAATCTCGATGAGCAGCCACCATCTCTATGATGGTGAGTGTGAGACTGTCAACATGAATAAAACAAGCAGCCACCACATCTGCAAACAGCGAGCAGCAGACTATCAACACCAAGCTACCAGTTTTCAACGACTCAACATTCACAAGACAAAGATTCACAGAACAAAGCAAAATACAAGGCCCACAAGAATAAATCTGAAAAAAATCTAGTTGAAAACATGTTTTTAAAATATAGTTTAACAACAAATGCAGCCTTCTTCCATATAAATTAGGGCAAACCAAAACGATTTTTTTGTTTCTTTGTTTTCACACTGTCTGCCAGATTTCAAACTTTATATTAGAAATTTGGCAAAAACTGAAACATGGATACCAACCACAGAGAAACTACTTTAGGCCACTTAACAATTGACTCCCAGATGTTTTTACCAGCATCTACCCATACATTTAAGTTTCTGCCCATAGTCACCAGGAAACTCAGCATTAGAGTCACATCTGTACACTCACATTTCCACTAAGTATATTCAAAACTTGATATATCATACCATTATCATATACTCAGAGAAAACAGTACAATCTTTAAAATGACCTCTCACAACTTTTAGATAGCATAGAAATCAATAATTGGTTGCCACAAGTTTGCATTGTCATTTGCATATGCACTCAGCAATAATCTTTTGCAACATTGTACTAGGTACAAATTATGCACAAATGCAACTTACCATTACATTTCCCTGCATAGATACAAGCGTACATAAAGGTATGGATAACGGTTCATTTGAGAAGTGAAATACAGACTACAGTGTCTTTTAGGGAAATGAGATAAGTGGCAACAAAATACAGGGCACGTCTCAAGACAGGTGTACATTGTTAAATGGTGTTTTAAGACATCATAATTCCTTACAGGGTCACTGCCATCTCAAGTACAATAAAATATTTTCATACCAGATACAGACAAAATACAAACTGTCAACAATTACCTGACAGATGCTTTTACTACCATCTATCTATTGTATATACGTATAAGAATTAGGTTTCTGTCCATAGTCATCAGGAAACTCAGGGATATTAAAAATTTAACATAGCCACAACATTACGTTACCATCTCATAAAATGGCACGTTCCCTCCACTACCCATATCCTTAATCTCCAAGTGACCACAGACCACATCAGTATCTGTCAAGCTGTGGTCTAGCAGTAAAGTAGATAACTTTTGCGACAGTTGCTTATTCAAAACCTGGCACAATACCCCCTATGATGTGAAATGTCTAGGAAGTTGACTTGAAATGGTTCATAATGGTTTCCAAACTTGCCAAGTACTCCAAAAAAAATTCTCTCACAGAATTGACTCGCAACTCACTGAAACATGAAAAATTTTGGTAAAAAATGCCCAAAACACTGCAAAAACTGGTATTTTGACTGTACCTTTTGCATTCCCTAAAACTGCCTGTCTACTGAATCATGTGCCCAAAACACAACTGTAGACTTAGAAACATGACTGTAGAGTTAAAAGCTTCATTTTTTTGCCTCAAGTACTTTTTAAGTTACCCATAATTTACAAGTTTCTTACAATTTTTTGCTAATTTTTTTTAATTTTGGGTGCGTTAAGTCCTCATTTGTGAACTAGGGTTCATCTAAATGAAGAATTAAAAACACATTGAAAGGCAAGAAAATACAGGGCACAATTCTAGACAGCTGAAACATTTATATAGCTTTTACAAGTGTATTTGCTATAAATAGTGTATATCCCTTGGTAGCGGAAAATCTCCCTCATAATATTTCAATTTTCATGCTGCTCGAGGATACACCTTATTCTACTGACTGCACCATTTAAAAAATTTATCCATATTGCCTATCTTGACTTTACAAATCACTATTGTTTCAGAGCATGAGATTAAATTAATTACCTGGACAGTTGCGACAGCTTCTACAGCTCCAGCTGCACCCAGCAAATGTCCAATCAAAGATTTTGTGGAATTCACCTTCAGCTGAAACATAAACCCAGCCTTGTGATCAATCAAATGCAAATGCAATGTTAAGTTCTCCAAAATCACTTCAAACAAACCCTAAATTTAAGACTTCCATTATTCAATAAGCACCTCGGGATTATTGCCAAAACAACGGATCAAGGCTTTGTACTCTTGCAAATCACCAGCCTGAGTTGAAGTTGCATGAGCATTCACATAGTTTACACTTTCTTTACTTATACCTGCCTGATGCAAGGCCTTTTCTATGCATAGGAGGACACCTGTGCCTGAAAACACTCAAATGTTTGGAAAAGAATTGACATTAGCAAGGGCCTGTGAATGCCAGGAAACATTTCAGAATCTCATACCTTCTGGATGTGGCTCTGTCATATGATAAGCATCAGATGTAGAACTTCCCCCAAGGAACTCGGCATATATCGTTGCTCCTCTTTTCTGGAAAAACAAGAAAAATGAGCAAACCCAAATCGTTCAGGTTATATTTATTCATATATTTGTTTCCCAAAGTTCAATCACCTCTATTAAGCAGATTTATAATATGTTTAAAAATGATCAATCTGTGTTACAGCATTTAGTTAATTGTCGGGGTCTTGACTGTCCTTTCTCAAACTGGCATTTTTTCTTTGATTACTTTTGGAAGAGTCCTTGTGAGCCTAAGGTTATTCATTTTAGATGGTTGCTGTTGCTTAAAAAGCTTGCTGCAGGGTCAGTTTTATCATCCATTAAAGTTGAGCCTGTGATTTGCAATCTGTGTAATAGACCTGAGAGCTTTGAGCATATCTTTTTTTTATGTATTTTTGCTTCTAAAGTTTGGGCCATTTTCTTTGGGTACCCTATTGATTGGAAAAAAAATAATGGTCTTACTTGGTGTGAAATATTGGCTGGTTATGTGAGATCTTTTCACTTATCTCTTAACAGATTTTGGTTTGCTCTTACTGGTGAAGTACTGTGGTTTCTTTGGAAGGAAAGGAACAGGGAGATATTTCAAAACGTGAGAAGATCCCCTACTGAGTTTAATCTTAAACTCACACATTTTTACATCATGTCACAGGTTTCTTTGTGCTTGGAGATTACAAAGCCCAGATTCATGAAGCTGATGCATGATGGGATGATACTGATTTACAAAGATGAAGTTAAAGCTGCTCATTACATTGAAAGATATCAGAGTTTCCTTACACAAGCAGAGATTGAAGATCTGAGCATACTTATGGAAAAGTGTCATCTGGATGCTGACAAGGAGACAGTTACATGTGTTGGAACTACTTCAGCACATATTTATGAGACTGATCAGCCAGATCATGTTTTTCAGAATTTATAGTTTTATAGTGCATGTATCATCTTATAAGAAATAGTGATATATCTTATATGGTCTTGGATGTTCATATTAGAAACTCTATGTAAAGTCTTTTAGTTGGGTTGCTCCTCCCTCCAATTTTGTAATAGTTTTGAGGGTTGGCTCTTTTTCAAAGTGACAAGTTTGATTGAATGTTGTTTGAACTTTTTCAATACAAAAAAAAAATTCAATCACTGGCAAACAATGCCTTATGTGAAAGGGTGCACCTTTGCATGTTCTAATTCCTCCAAAAGCAGAACTCCTGCTCCCTCCCCCATGACAAACCCATCACGACCCTGTCAAATGTTAAACAATTATTTAGCCAACCTGGAAAACTGTCTTCAAACAAAGAATCATGAAATGACTTGACATCATTGCAAAATACAAGAAAATAAATTAGAATGCATAAAGATTTAGTAAATGAACAAATAATCATACAGCATCCCATGGACGCGATGCTTTTGTGGGATCATCATTTCTTTGCGATAATGCTTTGCAAGCTACAAATCCCCCAAGGCCTGTAGGTAATCATACCTCTTCCATATCAAAACTCAATGAAAACTTCCAGAGGGTGCCAGACAGCAGTCAAACCCATTAAAAGTAAATCTCTGAATATGATTTGTATAGAACTTTTACATGATCTTATTAAAGACAATTCAGTATCACAAACAAAATAAGCAAACAAAACAGAGGGCCGCTTACTCTTCCAGGCAATGTTAGACCATAAATCATCTAATTTAAACCAAACATTTTTTTAAAAACATATATTTTGCGACAATGATGCCAGAGTATCCAAGAGCATGAGCAATCTACCTCAACCAAAGAAAAACAAATTAAAAAACTAAGTGGCTTGCTCATGCACAACAGCATGACATAGTTGCAATGAAGCCTTGTACCCTTGCACAAGAACAAATCTTTGCTTAGAAGTTGAAGCATATGTGCCAGGCATAAATGAGTCTTGCACATATGTTGAATCTATTAGAACATAAATATGCTTTTTTTATGGTCATCTTAGTCTTTAGTTTAGTAAGTAGTTTCTATTTTCATCTTTAGTTCACAACTGTTTCATTTAGAAACATCGTCTTTGTAATTCAATTTAAGCAGCTTTAGTCTCATTTGTTTAATAACATCAATTTACCATAACATGGTGTCAAAGTGTGTCAATGGCATTTCATAAATCTTGGCAAAACTTTTAAGAAAAATTTTGTGTTCTGGATACTTTTCCAAAAATTTGTTTTTCAATGTTGATAAATAAAAATCATCGGAGGTATTTTATGAAACAAATTGTGATTCATTTCCGAAGATTTTAGTTGGAAATCGCGAGCTTGTTCAAGGGTTTTGATTGCGTGATTTCTTGGCTTGAGCAAGAATATCCGATTTTTTAGGGTTGCATGTACTTGCATGTATGTTGTGTACTTGCATTTGTTTTTTGTGAGTTGCATGTGTTGTTTTACCATGAGAAGTCTTTTGTTTTGTTGCATGAAGATTTCTCTATTTGGGTTTATAATTTTTTCCTCAAAACATTTATGATGGGTTTTAATAATTTTTTCCTCAAATACTATCTGTTGGATTTCACTGTTTTTTATTCTTTTATCCATGTCTTGATTCTATTTTGTTTTGATTGATTTCTCACCTCAAGAATCATGTTGGGTTTTGATCAATTTTTCACCTCAATTGTGTTGGGTTTTTGCAGTTTTTTCTCCTAAAAACAATGCTCTATAAACTTCAAATCAAAGTATCTTGCAATTTGTTTCGGGACATCCTGCTCATTTGCAAAGTTTGGAGGGTTTACCTATTTTTCCTCAAAATCATGACAGTTGTTCTAACTTCTTGGTATGTCTCTGGCTACAAGGAAGGGCAGCTTTGTTATCCAACATCAGGTTGGAATTTTGTGATGATTTTTTGTCAAAAGATTTGTTGATTCTAGGAGGGTTAGAGGTGGACTCATCTCAGTGGCAAAGTCAGTGATAGGCTCTTGGCTCTTTCTGCATAAGGGAGCATCCTTCTCTGTCCTTTTTTGGACAAATTTTGGCTTCTTGGTCATTAACATTCTGCAGACCCAGGGACAATATCAGCAGCAGCAGAATGTTTTGAAGAATTTGTGACCAAAAGACAGCAGTTAGATTGTCAAGAAAGTAACCCGTATAATACTACAGGTCTGTTAGTATTGGTCGTACCTTCTTGTATAGGTAATATATGTCCAAAGATTGGCAAATAATACTTTTATATCTTCCCTATAGGTGACGGCGATTCTCATATTGGTGTCGTTGTTTTGCGTTTAACTAAACTAATGCTTAGTTGTGTTTATTCTTAACATAATACTTGAAATCGCCGATTCAGGGTTAATGTTGTTTTATTGCCTAAACTAAGGGTCATGTTCCTTGAGGGATGTACCCTCTAGATTGGATATATATAGGGTTGAGAATGTAGTTTGGAGAACACACATACATTTATAGCAATCTGATTCTCCAAGCATTCTCCTTCCAAAGATATATCCTAAGATATTCTCCATTACTCAAGATCGAATATAGAAGACTGTTCGTACAGAAAACATCAGTTATATCTGCATCATAAAATCTGTATACACATATTGTCTTAGAGATCAGTCTCAGCATCTTGGCACTATACTATAAGTTTGATTCAAGGCTCACAAATTTGCAGAACTGTACATGGTATCAAAGCCAAGTTATCAGATCTAGGGCTCTACAAATTTTCAGTATTCAAACCTTTTTCAGTAGTTGTCTTCCATTTCCAATGGCATATACAATCAAGCCTGAGGACAAATTTGATGGAAAGGAACACTTTGAAGCATGAAAATTCAAATCTTGATGATTCTTGAAGAAAACAATGTTAGACAATTTGTTGATGGAGCATCTAAACAGCCACCAGTTGAACCTCACAAATCTATATGGACCAATGGAAATAGAAAAGCCATTCAAATCATCTTGGATGGAGTTAAGAATGATATCGTACCTATGCTTACAAAACACCAAACTGCCTACGATATGATGAATGCATTACGAAATGCATTTGAAATAAACAATGCAACTATGGTCCTTGCATTAAAAAGACAACTAAATCACATCCAAATAAAGAAAGAAGAATCAATAAACTCTTATTTCCTAAGAGTTGTTGGCATTAGAGATGAATTATCAAGCATAGGAACCATCATTAATGACACTGAACTAATGCTCATGGCCATAGATGGATTGCCAAAATCATGGGAAACATTCGCACAAGGAATAAGTGCTAGAGATCAGCTTCCAGACTTTAACAGACTCAAGAATGATTGTCTTCAGGAAGAGTCAAGAAAACTTAAAAAATGAGGAAAACCAAAAGTAGAAGATGACGAACTTCACTTCTTAATGCCAACTCTTATAAAGGCAAGAAAAAGCACTTCAAGAAGAAAAAGGGAAATCAGAAGAATGGAGAGCCCAAGAAAGACCTATCTAAAATAAAGTGTTTCAAATGTGAAAAATTTGGACACTATAGATCTAATTGTCCAGAAAATTCCAAACAACAAGCAAATTGTACTAATGTTATTAGAGAATAAGGGACTTATGACCCTTAGAACCGTGTTTTGTATTCCTCTCTATCAAATGAAATCTCGAATAAGGCATGGGTAATTGATAGTGGATCTTCAAGACATATAACAGGATACAAAGATACTCTAGACTCCTTATCAGAGAAAGTCAACGGTGAAGTTACTATTGGTGATAACTCTGCACACTTGGTTGAAGGAATTGGTAGATGCACTTTGAAACTAAAGACAAGAAATACTCTTCTTCTTAAAGATGTACTCTATGTATCGGGGATTAAAAGAAACCTAATCTCAATTACAGCATTAGAAGATGATGGACACAATGTTGCATTTGTGGATGGCAAAGTATTAACTTGGGCTAAGAACTCTTCCATCAAGAAAGCAAAAGTAATTGGTCAAAGAAAGGGATATTTGTATGAACTAAATATAAAACCCAGTAGATCCATTCAAGTCCTAGTTCACAAAGCAGAAGATTCAAACGAAATATGGCACAAAAGATTAGGGCATCTAAACTTTAAAACCTTGTCAACTATGGAAAAGATAGTTACTGGATTATCTAAATTAAATAAAGATCACCCTAGTATTTGTAAAAGGTGTGCTTTGGGTAAAAGTACTAGAAGCCCCTTTCATGATAGTACTAGGAAAACAAATAATGTACTTGAGTTAATTCATTCAGATTTATGTGGACCTATGTCCGTTCCCTCTCTTGGAGGATTCTAGTAGTATATCTTGTTCATAGATGACTTCTCTAGGAAAACATGGATTTATTTTTTAAAATGCAAGGAATCAAAAGAAATCCTACAAAGATTTAAAGAATTCAAAGCATTAATTGAAAAATTTTCAGGACATAAAATTAAAACCCTTAGAACAAATAATGGAGGACAATATACCTCAGATTTATTTAAAAGGTTTTGTAAAGAATCAAGGATCAAGAGGGAGTACATTGTTCCTTATAACCCAAAATAAAATGGGGTAGCTGAAAGAAAGAATAGGACAATTATAGAAGCTGCTAGGGCTACAATTTTTGACCAAAATCTAGAATACTATCTTTGGGCAGAAGCCTCTTGTACTATTGTATATATTCAAAACAGAAGCCCTCACTCCTATCTTAAAGATAAAACCCCTGAAGAAGTACTTACTAAAGTAAAACCCAATATAAGTCATCTCAAAAAATTTGGATGTCCTGTATACATTCATGTTCCAAAAGAAAAAAGAACCAAGTTAGAACCATTTGGGAGGAAAGGTATCTTTGTAGGGTATAGTGAAACTTCTAAAGCATATAGAATTTTCATACCTAGACAAAAAACTATTGAACTTAGCAGAGATGTAATCTTTGAGGAAGATCTTGCATTCAAAAGAGCAATAAGTTCCAATGAACCCTCTCCTTTATCAAGTTCTGAAAGAATTAGTGAATCTGAATCCCAGAGGGAAAACTTAGAAGAGGTCAAAGATGAAATAAGCCTTGAGGAAAGTTCAAAGAAAAGACCACTTTGGGCCATAAAAACAATTGAAGCAGCTCAAGACTTTGCTGCACCTTCAAGATTAGTCAGAGAAAGTAAAAGACCTAAAAGATTCTCTAGTCATATAGCAAATATGATTGATTTATCCAAAACAGAGCCAACCAATCCTTCTGATGCTATTAAACATCCAGCCTGGAAAGAAGCTATGAAAAAAGAATACTAGTCAATTATGAAAAATGATGTTTGGAAAATAGTTCCAAGGCCAAAAGGAAAATCTGTTTTATCTTCCAAATGGATATTCAAAATAAAGCATGCTGCTGATAGGAGTATTGAGAAATATAAAGCCAGATTTGTAGCTAGAGGTTTTTCTCAAAAAGAAGGGATTGATTATGAAGAAACCTTTGCTCCTGTTGCCAAATATACTACCGTTCGAGTTGTCTTAGCAATTGCCGCATCTAAGGGATGGAAGGTACATCAGATGGATGTAAAGACAACATTTCTCAATGGAAAGATTTCAGAAGAAGTCTATCTAGAGCAACCAGAAGGATTTGAAACCCATGATCCTAATGCCTTTGTTTGCAGACTCAAGAAAGCTCTTTATGGGCTTAAACAAGCTCCCACGGCCTGGTATGAGAGGATTGATAAATATCTCACCAGCTTAGGATTCTCTAAGAATGAAGCCGATCCAAACTTATATTATAAAAGAGATAAAGATGGTATGGTAATATTAATATTGTATGTCGATGATTTATTAATCACAGGTTATGATCATCTTATAGATTAGTGCAAGAAAGATCTAACTAGAGAATTCGAGATGAAAGACTTGGGGCTTCTCCATTACTTCCTAGGATTGGAAGTACGACAGAATTCTAATAGTATCATACTGAATCAAGGAAAGTACACTTCAAATATCTTGAAGAAATTTGGAATGTGGAATTGCAAGTCTATGTCTTCTCCAATGGAGACCAATTTGCATAAACTCAAAGAAGCAACTGCAGAATCACCTCCAATAGATTCTACTCTCTACAGGCAGATAATTGGGTCCTTGATGTATCTAGTAAATACAAGACTTGATATTTGCTATGTTGTTCATGCCATAAGTTAGTTTATGTGTGAACCTAAGGAGATTCACCTAGTTGCCGTTAAACACATTATGAGATACTTACAAGGCACTCTTAATTATGGACTCAAATATGATAAAATTGCTTTAAATTTGCATGGATTCACCAATTCAGATTGGGGTGGAAGTGTTAAAGACAAGAAAAGCACTTCAGGATGTTGTTTCAATTTAGGATAAGCTCTGATTTCATGGATATGCAGAAAGCAGTCTTCAGTAGCTCAAAGCGCCACAAAAGCCGAATACATTGCAGCAACGATGGCCTCTCGAGAAGCAGTATGGCTGAGGAAGTTACTTGTGGGATTATTTGGGCAAGCCATAAATCCTGCAATTATTCATTGTGATAATCAGAGTTCCATCAAGCCCTTGGTGAATCCAGTTTTCCATGATAGATCCAAGCATATTGAAATTCCTTACCATTATGTAAGAGATATGGTAGATAGGAACTCTGTAAAATTGGAATACATTTGTACTACAGATTAGACAACAGATATACTCACTAAACCTCTATCTAGAGTAAAGATAGAACATTTTAGAAAGAGACTTGGTATGGTTGAGTTGTAATTCAAATTTGCACTCTTTTGATTATTAATAAAATAATAAATTTTATTTTGTCAGGCTATTGACTGTTATGGGCTCCACCATGTGTAATCATTATTTAAGAGGTGACGATATCTGAAATAATTAATACTTGTGCAAAAGGCATTATGAGAGGTGACGATCTCTTAGATAATGTACTAAACAGTAAATTTTACTATAAGATCCAGTTGAATTTTAGATTGTCTTGTGACATTGACATTGCTATGTTCATAGGTCACAAATTGGATAAAGGAAGAATTTTAGAAATTCGCCAAGTTTATCCTGTATTCTGGTAGATCTTAAATTCAGAATCTCGTTGTGATTTAGAAATACCAGTTTCTATGAGTCACAACATGTGTCTTATCACTAGTAGCAGTGATTTGTCATATCACAGATTTAGTAATATGACTTTGTATCATGTGTTCTATGATACTACATACTAAGAAAAGACAGACAGATATAGAGTATTAATTCTTGCTTAACATCTATATTGATGTTGCTAGACATGATATCTCTCTGTAGGATTATCAGGTTAAGAGGGAGTGTTAAGAAAGTAACCTGTATAATACTACAGGTCTATTAGTATAGGCCGTACCTTCTTGTATGGGTAATATATGTCCAAAGATTGGCAAATAATACTTTTATATCTTCCCTATAGGTGCCGGCGATTCTCATATTGGTGTTATTGTTTTGAGTTTAACTAAACTAATGCTTAGTTGTGTTTATTCTTAACATAATACTTGAAATCGCCAATTTAGGGTTAATGTTGTTTTATTGCCTAAACTAAGGGTCATGTCCCTTGAGGGACATACCCTCTAGATTGGATATATATAGGGTTGAGAATGTAGTTTGGAGAACACACATACATTTACAGCAGTCTGATTCTCCAAGCATTCTCCTTCCAAAGATATAACCTAAGATATTCTCCATTACTCAAGATCTAATATAGAAGACTGTTCATACAGCAAAACATCAGTTATATCTGCATCATAAAATCTGAATACACATATTGTCTTAGAGATCAGTCTCAGCATCTTGGAACTGTACTGTAAGTTTGATTCAAGGCTCACGAATTTGCAGAACTGTACATAGACAATGACCATTAAGGAATAGTAGTAGAATATTATAATATTTCTTTAATGGTCATGTTAGTTAGTCTTTAGTTTATTAAGTAGTTTCTATCTTCGTCTTTAGTTCATAATTGTTTCTTTTAGAGACATCGTGTTTGTAAATCTACACGAGGAGCTTTCTTCTCTACTGTTTATTAACAACAATGTAGACTTGCCATAACAGAACCTTGTGCAACCCTGTACATCGGAGCAGATTACGTGTTGGTGCACTCACCTGATTAGTGATGTCTTGTGCAACTTTGCACATTGGAGCAACCTCTGCGTTTGGTCACTCAGTTGGCCATGTCTTGCATAAACATTGACCTTTGTGTGCACTTGCACAGAAGAAAAGATGAAGAATCACACACAAAATGAAAGGTGAAAACTGAGATGGAATATTGTTTTGTGAACTGTTCAACTTCCTTGCCTGTGTTGTGTCATGATATATTTGTATCAATGTCATTGCAAAATCAGTAGTGGTTGTTTGGTAGCCAAAGCATGAATATGCAGACAACAGCATGAAAGGAGACTTGAGTAGTTGCAAACTCTATAAAAAGAGCTGCTGTGGATCTCATGTTGGGAAATTTGTATTCAAATCTCTCAATTTTGAAACTGTAAGAAGCAATCCTCCGAGCCCATTTCCTTGTTTTCCTCATTGATGTTTAATTTGCTATCTTCTTGTGATAACTCTGAGGGTTGCATGATCTGAGGCTCTGCAGCATCCCTTCATTGGGAATCCTAATTGCAACTGCATCACTCAATACAAAGCAGGTTTCTAAACTGCAAAGTGAATTATGTTTTCCACATTTGTGAGTGTAAAGATAAAAAGTGAAAGCATCTTTCAACACTCAGGCTGTTGTGTAACAGTCTAGTGAGTGTACTTGTTGATAACCTTGTATCCTTTTTGAGTCTCACTAATTGCTTTCACCTGTTGCCAATATGGAGAGCAAACAATATTGAATGACAATCCATTTGCATAGAGACCATCTCACTATGTAATGATCAGTACTCTGTTAAGACTTGTTTTGAAATACCATTTCCAACAGTCCCTTTGATCTCAAATATGAAGGACAGCCATAGGTTGTTCTTTAGGTGTGACCAACAATGTTGAATGAACATTAGAAGGCAGTGGAGGGGGCATCATTCCTCAAGATCCTTTCTTTAACAAAGGATGACTTGATTTATGATCTCATTCCTGTTCAATATATGCCATGGCTTGTGATTTTAAAATAGGTTTCCCATCTTTGCCTGGGCAAAATTAATGCCTAGTCCAAGGATGTTACAAAAATGGTCTTTCACTCAACTGTATTGTTGGTTCCAACATTTATTTCCTCATATTAACCTAAGGATTAACCTTCTCCTATCAATAGAAAACTAAGACAAATGGCCAATGGACAAGAATAGTCGCAAGACTAAAATCTCCTAGACTTTAGGCTTTGTAGGACCTAAGGGAGTGACTCTTTGCAACATTAACAGATATGAACAAATAACGGTGAATATTGAAGACTTAGCACATTACTCTCAACTATATGAACCAGAACAGATAAGAATTAGATTACAACAGCTCTATTCTAACTTCTTATCATTTAATATGCCCCTCACAGTAAAATTCCAGATACAAATCTATTCCTACAAATATGAAAGGTAAAAGTGATTTGATTTCTTTTGGTGGTTACTAGCAGCTTAAAAAAAATAAAACCAGTGCCTTAAATCATTAGGGCAGAGTTTGATGCCTAATGAATCACTACCATTCTCACATAGTTCCTGCAATTCACAGAAAGCATTTCATTTTTTACTTGAAAATAAAAACCTAAACTATGCAATTACACAACCACAACGAAATTTATGAACACAAATTGATCCATCCTTGATGGAGAGATTTATGCAACTATGAGCAGTCCCTTATCCAACCTTGGGTAAATAGAGTCAAACTTCACTGTCCGCTACTTTATAGACTGAAGCTTCAATTGGTAACACAAACCCTAGTCGAGTTGAATTTAATTTCTTTGGGAAAACCAATTAGACAAAATTCACATAGACGACATTTCATATGCAGATTCTGATAATCAAAGACTTGTATTGAAATCAACTTCTTCATCATTAGTAGAAATTAATTTTAGAATCAATAATCACAGGGGATAAATCTGAACAAAATACTTTGAACTTCGATTTTAAAGAAGAAAAACAAGGCTCTTGCATTAAATTTGAAAAATGAGTACAAATAGTCTGTGCTTCAGTTGCACTATTCTACATACCAAAAACTGCATAAAACATATATTCCTTTTTCTCTTTTATCTTCCAATTGACTGCTGCCTTCTCACCCTTATTTCCCCCCACTGCTTACTTATCTCTGTCTTATATATGTCTTTTATTTCTGAAAAGACATCACTTTTAGAATAGACATCTCTTTAAGAGGAGTCATGTCTTCCCATCACAATTCAAATTATTTTTATTATCCTCTTTACAACTCAAGCCTCAATCAAGTTGCTTTAATTAAACAGATTCAATCTTGATAGCTATACTTCAAAATATTCAATCCTTATCATTGTCTTGATCAATGACATGGCATCTTTTTATATTAAGGGTTTGATCAAACTCTCAACAGAATCATATACCTTTGCTGATTATTCTATTTGTCAATATATTTGTCATTTGTTGACTTTTTCTAAATCACCATTGTATATTTCAAACTTTCCATCGTTGTCTCTATTCGCCCATGATGTCGCTTTAATAGTCACCACTTTTATGCAGATCTTCTTTCAGTTTTTTTTACACAATAAGTTTTATCCACGGTTACGATAACCATTGTCATTTACCAGAAAATTATTCGATGTCGTTTTGATAATTAGAAATATCCTCTTCCACACTTGGTATGAGAACATTGCCTTCGTGTCACACTGTGAGTGGGATGTGTAATATTATTACCTCCATTGTGGCATCAATAATGATCAATTAACTCCATCTGGATTTATTATAGCTGCTCCATTTGTGTATTAACATATCTGCATGATTTAGACTCCATCGTGACCTTTGTTGCTCTTCATAATGAATGCCTTTGACCACCACAAACTGAGACTTTCATCACAACCACAAAATAGCAAAGACACGCTGTTATTATAACTTTGCTCTTACACAATGAACTGCTACAACTCTCAGACTCTATTTTTTATTCATGGCACTTATCATGCAGGTTTAGCTTCTTTGTATCTTATGTGACTTTTATTGACATTGCTCCTTGCTGTCAATGTTCTTTTTCGGGCATGGATACTTTAAATTATGATTTGTTGCTGTTTACTGTTTCATTGTTAACTCTTGCTGTGTGCGTGTGTCTTCTATTTCAACCTGTTGCTGTTATTGATGTGTCACCTATGCTGCCAGAAGGTATTTGAACACATCCCTTTAAAAAGATGCCGCTGCGTATGTTTCTATGTTAAACATCAACTTCTTACAATATATAATTCACATCCCGTCATTTTCAACACTTCTTTGACTGGAAATCTTTATGTTATCACTGTTTCAAACCTTCACCATAGTCGCCATTAATTTGATCGCTGCCACCACTGCGTGCATTCTTGGAAGAACTTAGGAATATTTGGACCCACATCAGCTGATGTTCTTGTGAAACATTCGCACATTTCTTTGACCACATTTCTATAGATTCTCCTTAATACGTATTTGTTACATCCTTCGAAACTTGCTTTGTCCTTGGTGTTGATGTTGGCTCTTCTATTGCTTGAACAACAAAGCCTTTGAAAGATACACGTCAGCCATTTACAGTATATATGCTCTGCTTCATACTGGTTTTCCACATCTAGTCATAGCATGTCTCCTTTGATCTTCAGGTTCTGCATCATTGTTTTTCATCGGCTTTGTATTACTTGATTGAAGCCATACTGAGAGTACCTTATTTTTTGTCCTGTATTATATCTTGTTTAATGAAAAAGCTTTCGTGCAAACTATATTTAACATTCATGGAATCGTTGTATGGTATCATTTCTAAAATAGTATTCAATTGTTTATGCTATCTTCCTTATACTTCCTTCAGTGATATTTTCCCTATTTTTTCTATACAACTGCTCACATGTCTGATGTTTCTTTTCATTTACAAATGCACAATCTTTAATATGAATAGATGAAGTAAATGTTGCATCATCATCATAAAGTCATCAATAATATTGCTTTCTTTTCTTTGACATAATGGCAATATTTCCATCATGAATCTCCAACATTATTTCTCAAATGAAGGCCCTATTTTGCAAAAGGGCTCTATCACAAGCTACCAACTTTCACCAATCTTTACCCATGTGGATGTATACATGCATATACTCAAGACATCCACAACTGAACAAAAGGAACAAAACATCATCATGAGCCAATGAGTGGGCTCGTCCTTTATTTTCACTGCTCATCCAATCAACTCATTTACTTGCTGGAACATGGGGAGTCATCTCAACGTATTGATGAGGGAGGATGTTATATCCCTATTTTGTTGTTTTGAAAAATATTCATTTAACCGTTGATAGTTCAAGCAGTTAGGTAAATCAGTTACTCATTTTTGAAGTTCATATGAATGGAAATACTTGTTCTTTATGTTCAAGTGAAAAGAAAAAAGTTAGTTAAGTTACCTACTATTGCAATTAAATTGGTTATTTGCTACAATGACAAATTATAGTTGATCAATGTGGAAGCATGCTTTCACCTTGCTATTTCTTCTTGTAGGTAGCGAGGCGACAGGGGGAAGCATTGGCAAAGAGGGAATTGAGTACGAGAGCACCATCCTGCCACCAAAGTTAACAGGTATGAATCTAAATTACCATGGTCAGGGAACGCAAGCTAGGACAAACTAGACACATGTCAAGTGACCGCCATAAGCTAACTAGGACAAGTATAATAAGATATATAAACATTCATATATGCAGCAGAGAGAATTAAAAACAAAGGTTACCTTTGAAAAGTGAGTCAACCTCAAGTCCTTTCTTGTAAAGTCAGACATTTTCGAGTATAATGGGTACCATGGTACTTAAATACATCTGAAAATGTTACACACATATATATGTATGTATGCGTATATTCAATATGACATATATATATGTATACATATATCTAAAATGCAACGTACGCATTAAAATACATATATTTGGGAACATCACGTGTATGTATGTATGTGTGTGCAACATATGCAAATATATGTAAATAAGTGAGATACCATTATAGTGAGACATGAGGAATAAATTAATTCCACTTAATATCAATGAATTATTTTCAAGCCATCGTTTATATCATTTTATTCATTACTTTTGGTCTTGCGTTTTGAATCCAAGATTGTAACTCCTATGCGCTACCCTACACTTTCTTTCCATGCACATAACTCTCTTTTTCGGCTCATGTGCTAAAACAATCAAGCCTCTTTCTATATGATAAGAGGATCACAACCATTCTGAGTTTGCATTCTGAGTGTCTACTCTTGTATCTACCACACGTATTTTGCAATAATCACCTTGTTATCAATGATCGTAATCAAGATTTTTAGGAAGCATTCTTTTGCATTGCATTTAGAGTTACACAGCTACAACAGATTGTGGTTGGAGTATCTGCAATATATTTCCAGCGTCTCATGATCATCAAGTTGCATCTCTACTGATTAAAATTTTCTTATTGATATTACACTTGGTTTATGAAAGATATCGAGCCTGCATATGATTGGATTAGTACGTGTCTAGTTCATGAAAGATATCAAGTCTACATATACTTTAAATTTATACATGTCTAGTTTCATGTAAGATATCGAGCCTACAAATGGAGTTTATACATGTCAAGTTTCATGAAAGATTTCACATAAACATGTTGTATAATTGCATAACCACTCTCTGCCATTAAATTTGAAAGGCCCAATGAGAGCCGATTCATGTTGCATTGATTCATGGCTTGATAGTAACTCTTAAAATAATGATTAGCCGAGAAAGTTGTAAGTACAAGGGCATTAAAGTCTATATGTCTTTGAGACTGGAAAGCTTATCCCTCGACAATGTCTCTTCCAGCTTGTAAATCACATTTTAAAATCAAAGAATAACATCAAATTCGCACACAATAACCTCTTAAGGAATGAGAAACCTGTTTGGAAGACCAGTAATCTGTGAACAAAATAAATATAAATGGTACATCGATGAATAATTAAGGACAGCCAAGTTGGGTCGAGATGAAAGATGTAAAACATGAATCATAACATGAAGTCATGGACTATGTGGGAATGTCCTGTAGATTTTGAATTATGTTAGTAGGAATAACCAAGAAGGAAAGTAAAGTTGTGTCTAGATAATATAACCTAGTCGGCTCATTGTGGTTCAATGATGGATGTCTTGTTTGTTAAGTTGAGTGGTGGGTGATTGGGTACACAATATCCATGCAAATTTCTGGCCAAGGAAGGTTTTAGTGGCAATTGATGTTGTTGTGATCACTAGAGGTCAAAGTAACCACCAGTCGGATATATAGACTTTTAGGAGGGAATCCAAGGTCTAGCTAGCTGCGTGGTCAACACCAAACACCAAAATGCTCAGGTGGCAAGATGTGATGGTGTTCCCATGCTCTTTCTCACACAGGATAGGGCCACTCTTAGTGGAGCATGAGAGGGGATACATTGGGTCTGTGATTATGAGGTTAAGCCTTTGTCAATGCTTTTCCTCTTCACCAATGCCAAGACTTTCACAAGAAAAATCAGGAATCAACTTGGCCTAATAGGGATAACGAGTATCTTTTTCCTTCCATGTGTATCTAAATTCAATTTGATGTCTAATTAATTTTGTTACCGTAGTATTACTTTCCTTTGGGTAAATGTAAAGATAATTAAGTGCACTGCTAGTTAATGATCTTCTAATCTTGTTTGCAACAGTTAGTTTTCAAATTATTTTTATCATTTGTTAGTTATGATATTTCCAAAAAACAATTAATCTGTTATAACAGTTCATTCCCTTTCTTAAGAACCCATAATTTGCTCATTTCTATATAATAATAGATGTCAATTGAAGGTTAGGAATTTGGGTCATTACAAGGGATTTTAGTTCCACGTCGGCATATTATCATTTACTAGCCATCTCGTGGGAACATAAAGAAACTCCCAACAAGCCACCAAGCAAGCTCACTCTTTAGGGAATCCACATGGATTGTTCATCTTCTACATATCCATTCATATTATCGCTCATCGACTCAACCAAATACTCAAAATACTTCAATAAGCCATTGGTTTTATCAATCTCAAGGGCATCTACATCATCGCTCGGTAATGCATTGAGGGAACTTAAAACCTTCACCAACCTCTTGCGCTTAAACCTAACAAAAGATCACCTGCACGCAAAACCAACTAGGTGACTTGTTGGAACAATGTGAAGACTTTAATGAGCAAGTGAGCGAACATTAGGGACTAACTCATGTGATAGCTAGGCTTGACAACCACTAGCTTGGGAGCTCATGGAACAAATAAAACATTTCAATGCATTAACAAGCGAGATCCAAGACAATGTAACTTAAAAGCATTTTGCACACATGCATAGTAAAATAGGGTTAAGATGTCATGCAAAAGGGACCTGTTAAGATATTTAGCTGTGACCTAGAAAAAACAAAAGAACCGAAGAGATGACCCGATAAATATCAAACCAAAGGGAAGTGGCTTAAGGTAGCAACAAACATAAAGTGGTCGGTCAACCCATGAACCACAAACCCTTAAGATATGAACTTATGAAGAATTCAAGTAGGTATATAGGTAAACATCAAATTAGAAGTTGGCATCGTAATCTTAAACATTAAGAAACACGAGTAACAATACAAAACCCTAACCCTAATGTTGTTGCTAAAAACAAATCTAATATGTATGAGCTTGAATATTTAACATCACATCCACACCACCCAAAAGTTGTAGCATTTCAACATATTTCCAAAGAATGAAAACAAAACAAAACAAAAAAGTTCACTTGTAAAATAATGTAGGAATAAACCTCTCTTTTTAGTAAAAATCTCTCTATGAACTCCCTGGTAACAAATGAATTCTGGCAAACGTGTACAAATAACAAACCAACATTTATGGATCAATCTTCAGCTCTAATTCATGCAATGACAAGAAAAAATGATGGTTCAACATGGATGAATAATATTTTTTTTTTCCTTTTATAATATGAAAAATGAATTTGTTTGTCTTTTAAATGTCAGGAATACCACATTTTAGGGTTTTGGGGTGAATTTTTCTTCTTTTTTTGCACAGATTAGAAGTTTTAAAAAAATTGAAGCATCAAAAGTTGACTCCTAAACAGAAATACCCACCAAATTTACTGCAAGTACATTCAAGTTCATTTGAACAAACTCGCAAGTGTTTTGCAAGACCCTAAGCAACCCCATCCAAACATGTATTTGAGCTGGACCAGAACCAAATCAAGGCCTTTACCCTACGGACTAATAACACTACTTTTAGAAAAGCAATAAATTAGCAAACTCAAGGGTAGATTAGCTCCACTTCTCGGCAAAGGTTGGTCTATTGGTCCCAACCGATACTTAGATGGGGGGTGAATTAGTACAATCATTCCAACCTGTTACTTGAATATCATTCTAACAAAACTACACAACAACCACTTAATAGCTAGAGCAATGATAAATGCAATAAGATAAAAGCATGTAAACTCACACACAAAGGCATTCATCAAGTGACCCACAAATTTTTACATGAAAACCCTCAATGAGAGGATGAAAACCACAGTGGGAGTAATATACCCACTAGCCCTTATAATGCATGTAAAGGGTTGCCCAATCAAGAGCTACAGTTGTTTCTTCTAGAAACATGTCCTGCTAGGAATGTATATAACCTATTAGAGTTACAAGAGCCTACAAAAGCTACCTGGTTAGAGGGTTTACAAATCTCTTTCTAAGAGATACCTTGTTAGAGGATTTACAAAAGCTTATTGAAGAAGCTTTCCCTGTTAAGAGCTACAACTAGATGCAATGGTGAGAAAGCAATCTAATGTAAGATATAAAGATCACATTGTCTTGCCTTGTAGATCTATGTTGCGTGTCCTCGAAGATACTTTGATTTTCATGTTTTCTCTCCTCACTTCGTGAGCACTCCAGTCTCACCTCCATCCTTGGTTGTTCGGAACAGCCTGTCTGTTATATCACTACCCTTTGCAATTGCACTCTTCGCATGCTTGCACTTCTAATAACTCTCTATTCTTACTCTCTTGGTAATCGCTCTATATCAAAAATTGTATTAGCAACAATTTTTGGCATTCTTCATGAAGTCTAAGTGTCCTTATGCACTCTGGAGTGTAAGGGCACAGTTACCCATGACAAGAATCTCGCTCGATTTCGAATTCAAATTTGAATTCCATGTTCAAGTTGTTCACAGAAAACATGTGACCCCTACTCCTCAAGTGTGACCTCTACTCCTCAGATCTAAACTGGTAGCCCTGCCAATCCTTCTGTGAGCCTATGTGTAGCCTTTGTCCTTCCTTGCTTTTGTCGTTTCGCTCTTTGCTCCTGTCACATCCAATCTGACTAATCTCTTGACTTGTCACATCCATGGTTATTCATTTGGCAGTTGATCAGTGATCAACCATCCTTCATGTCGATTTGTCACTGGTGGCTTAGACTGAATTAACATAGGCATGTGTACCGGTTCAATCTTATACCGATGGTAGTGTTTCCTTGTAACATCTCCTTTCCTCCACCAATTGCCAATCAATGACAACACCAATTTTCAATCATTAATTCAATTAGACTTGTGGGGTCAACATGGTCCAGATAGGAATCTCTTCTCTATGAATATACACATATAATATATCCCCCTTCTCCAACTTTCAGGTTGTCTAACATTTAGTGCTTTGTTTTGAGAATCTTGAATAGTAATAATAGTTAGAGACAGCCTAGTGCATGGACTATGAAAAAGCATGGGGCATTTAAAAAAAAGCATAGGACGATCAAAGAAGGCATTTAAAAGGATCTGTGTGCAAGGTTCGTGAGGGGATGAAGGAATACAAGAATATGAACATTGAGAAAGAAGTGGGCAATGAAAGGCTGAGCAGAATTTATATTTTAGTTGGTCTAGAAGTTTTGTCCTTTGTCATATTGTTTTTGGGAGAGTATGGCTTGAGAGGCCCTGGGCATAGGGGAACAAATGAGGCCATTTTTGGCTATGCAGAATTTAGAGAGAAGCTGAGTTAGACATGGAAGATGACACAGAGCAAAAGTGGTTTTACATTCCCTTATGGAGATCAACAAGTTGATGTTCATAGATGAAAGCATGGAAAAGGAAATGGAATGAATAAAGCAAGATGTTCGAGGTAGTGCAGGTTGAAATGGAGGAGTTTTCAGCTGGCTAATTGTTACAGACAACCATTTATCCAATGTTGAAAATTTCTGTCTGGATATTTTAATGGTTGTCAAAAATTTATGGTTGGTTTTTAGAGATATGAATATTGAAATTTCCAGCTTGTTTACAGCACCATTCATTACTGGGGTTCATAGCTGAATACAAGGATTTTATAGAAACTGGAGTTATGCTTGTGTGGTTTATTCTGTTCTATTGGTGTTAAGCTTTCTGGTTTTGTTAGGACTCCTTTATACATCAACTTGTAATAGTAATTCAATTCGGAGTGGACCCCAATAAAACCCACAGCTAAATTATCCAAAAAATAATAATGATAAAATGAGTTTTTAGCATGCAGAAAACAAAACTAAAATACCTTTCCTCTAAAAATTTATTCTGCGACCAAGAAAGGCAAGATTATAAGCATGTGTGTAGATGTAAGCTATCAGAGAAAAAAAATATTAGGCCCACCCACAAACAATTAGCAGTTAGACTTACCAATTGGAATAATTGCAGCATCAGAACCACCAGAGAGCATGACATCCTAAAAGCGCAACAATTTGAAAATTAGATGATTCCATGCCTCTGCAACATGAATCTCTCTTTCCAAAAATAAAGGGCAAAAAGAGAAGAACAAATGGCTTACAGCTTCTCCTCGAATGATGTGATTTGCAGCACCTATTAGACAGAAATTGCTTGTTGCACAAGCAGTAGATATAGAATAGTTTGGACCCATCCATCCCTGCAATCAACACATTCAATATGCAAGAGTAAGTGTGCATCTATTCTGTGGAGCTCTAAACATTAGGTAATAAGTAGCTACATAGTTAACTAACCAGATCCATTGCCATCATTGCGGATCCCATATTCGTTGTTGCAAAAGGTACACAAAATGGGTTCATTTTCCTGTAAGAAATCCTTAGTGCTTCTACTGCATCATTGAACACCTAATGGAACAGTTTAAACTTAACGTGAGAATAGGTAATTATTACCAAAATTCTGCCCTCACAGAAGTGCATGAATATCCATTGATGTTGACTGCTTTTGCTGGCTTCAAGCAGATGTTATCAGAAATTTGACATTACCTTCATTCCACCCAATGCAGAACCAATCAAAACTCCACATTTTGACTTGTCCAAATCTTTGAGTACTTCCTCGTCCATTCCTCCATCAGCCAGTGCTTTCTTTCCAGCAGTAAGCATGTAAAGCATAAATTTATCCATTCGTTTTGAAAGTTTTGGTGCAACCCAACCATCTGTTGAGAACGACTTTATTTCACCTGCTATTCTCTACAAAACATAGCCCGCGAATCAGACAATAATTTTCATCTTTTCTCATTAATATTTAGGGAAATTTTAAATTGTCAAAGACATTTTAATGCATTCATTAAACCACCTCCATGTCAAGTATAAACTCTGGATTTATTACTCTGTTCTAGAATTTCTTGCAAGAAGTAATGCTCATTTTTAAATTATCCATCGTGAAGTTCTAATCATTTGCTGCCTGGACACCAAACTAGAATGCTAATCTGATGTCTGGGACCTGCATTAGAAAACTTTATATAGCTTATTTTCAGAGAGTGAGTTGTATGAGTTTACTATAGCCTCCCACAAAATTTTCACCTTGTGTAGTTCAGTTGCATAATTTAGACTACAGGAAGCATCCTAAAAAATAAAAATATAAAAAACATTTACAGTTGGAAAATCCTTGCAGTCAAAGCTCTCGATTTCACTGACACCACTCTTTCCCTGAAGAAGATTATTGTAGAAAGCATCTGGATCGTGACCAAGGGAAGTGACCACACCCATTCCAGTCACAACTACTCTTCTTTGTTTAGTAGTAATCTTCTTCTTCTCTAGTGCACCTTTCACAGGTTGTACAGCGACAGCCATTGCTCTGCCTGCAAATTGAATGGATTGAATTAGAAAACAAATTGCCCGCATTTAAAAGAGTGCATCAATTCTAAGAGATTGTGGCAATAAAGAACTTAGATTCCTTTCTAAAACTAGCATACATAGGACAAACATTCTATGTACTGTTAATCAACTGTGTACATCTATAATGAATTAAACATATACAGCTTCTTGCAATAAAATACTCAGTCATTCTTGTAGGAGTCTAAAACTGGGTATGCAGCTGTCACAGAAATTAAACTGCACACCTGCATCTCTTAATTTCCGCCGCCTCCAACCAATCTTTATAGGTTTGGATCCAAAGAAGCTGTCTGGAAAAAACTGGGATCTCTTTAAGTTATTGTACTCTGGACATGCTTCAAAGGAAAAGCAAGAACTCAGACCTTGAAGGCTCGAACCACAGAGGCCAACTAAACTTCCTCCTGCAACTGCATGATCCTTACAAAAGAGAGTCGACGAATAATTTGATGACATCTGTCTGGACTGGCCAATTCGCCTTTTAGCTCTCCTTCCCAGAGGAGAAGAAATGGCCTTGGGTTCATTGCCAGAAACTTCAAATACAGTCCTAGAAACGCAAGCAGCAATAAGCCAACTGCAGAGAGGTGCAACTGTTGTCGCCATTTGCACTTTGTCCAGCACAGTAAGCAAAAACGTGGCACTGTAATCCTCCTTAAACTAATATTTTGACAAATAGAGTTCAACTATATGATATGTTCCTGAGCAAATTTACTTGGTGAACTCTACAGATAGACTGATCATATTTATCAGCTGTTTGACCCTATGAATTGCCTAAATGCTCCTTCAAATGAGAACCTGGAATTCAGGACATAAAAGTTAGTATTTTGGAGAAACCAAAGCTTCAGATTTTAAAACACAGAAGCAAATGAGTGAATCAGTGTGTGCGCAGTTGAAAACAACATAATTTCAATATATTATTAGTTCTTAAGTGTTGTCATCTGCAGCCAAAATTTTTTGCACAGGTGACAGAAGCACTTGTCCAGAGCATTACGGACCTCAATCAAGAATTATATATGTTCATCCAAACTTCAAGCACGAATTTACACTTATAGTTTAGTTTTACAGATCTTTCAAAATAAATCATTATCCATTCCACTATATTTAAGCAAACCATCATAATTGTCCGAAAAGTCATGCCCTAACCCTTGGTATACAAATCCATTTTATTCACATATGTGAACATCTGCAGGCATCAGGAGACTTTCAATTGAAGTCATGTAGCGTTTTAGTCATCTGCCAGAAACATCCCTCAAAAATAAAGAGACGTCCAATTGAAGAGTTTCTTAAATATGTCAGATAATTGACATGGATCTTTGATTTTGTTCATATGCTAAAAAAAACAGATGAAAAAATAATTAAAAAGATTTAATAAAAACCCTAATCGTCATGTACTTTACTGACTTTTGCATTAAAACTCTAGTATCAGAGAAATGCAATATGAAAGGCTGGGAAATTTCTGTGGACGGAAGCTTTATAAATTGATTGAAAAGGGAAATACCCGTACTCGCTGTCAGTCGCTTGTGCCTCACAAACAAAGGCATTGTTTGATTGAATTTGCAATTTTCTTGTAACTAGAAAAAGCACATAATTAAGGAATTTCCTCAAGTCTGAACATTTTCGCTAAAGTAACTTCAAAATTACTCATTCATTGTTTTCAGAATGGGTAAAGTAGTACTGTTAAGGATGATAAGATGTAGGTGTAATGATTAGGTTGGACATATCTAGTTATTTGTACCATGGAATAGAAACTGTCTTCCAGAAACCTTATTGAGACTATGGGATCTTATACCTTCAATCAGCGTTGTTTTCAAAGATTCCAATGCTTTTATAGAAATTTCCTCGAGTATAGAACAAAAACAACTTCAAGATATAAAAGATCTTACAGCTCCAATAAGGTTCCTGGAGGAATAGCTCTATACAATGGTAGATAACTTGAAATGTTCAAACTAATTGGGAGTTCCTAATTAGTTTGGGCATTTAGCTCTATTCCGTGGTACAGGGAACTAGAAATGTCCAATCTAATTAGCTCTTAACTAGATTGGATATTTAGCGCTACTCCATGGTAGAGATAAATGTAAATGTCCAATTTAATGAGCTCCTAATTATTTTGCGCATTCAATTCTATTTTATCATTATGGTACAGATAACTGGAAATGTCCAACCTAAATAGCTCCTGATTGGTAAGGTAACTAGAAATGTCTAATCTAATCAGAACCTCTTAATTAGTTTAGGCATTTCTAGTTATCTGTCCTAATTAGTGTGGTCATTTCCAGTTATCTATGGAATAGAGCTATTCCTCCAGGAACTCTATTGGGGCCCTGAGGGCTGTTAAATCTTCAATCGGCTGTTTTTCCTAAAGATTTCAGGCCTTATATAAGTAGTGCTCCAATATTAATATGTATTGTCCATGTATTGCTTACATAATTGTTTATAATTTTTGAATTTTCAATGTCCATTTATGAATCTTCAATGATCTCAAAGACTCAAACACACAGCGCGCGTTACAGAACAAAATTAGGAAGTCTCAATTCAAGACTACAATATTTGTGAAATATGTCAAACATGAGTCCTCACATTTCAAAACGTGCTGAAAATGTCAAGATGAAAATCCTATGCAATATTTTGCACCCTGAAAGCCTCATATTAAATGAAAGCCACAGTGCCTTTAAAATGCATTTTTGTTTTCGAAACAGAGAATCTTTCCACTTTAAACATGCCAAATGTCCAGTAGTTAACAGCACACATCAAATTGAAGTTTTCGAAACGCAAAGGCACGGTACTCGGCAGAAAAGAAACACTTGAGTGGTCCCAAGGTTAAAAGAAAGAAAAATTTCAACACTGAGGCTCGTAACTGAAGCCTGAACCCTTAGTGATAGAACTATCAAGAGAAGAAACCTACAGAAAACAGAGACAATGGCCAAAAAAGTCTTTGTACTTCAAGAACCACAGAAGCCTGAATATTCAACGAAAAGCTAAAACCCAAAGCCATGAAAATGCATTTCAGCTTTAACACAGAACGTTTTAGGTTTTTAAAGCAAACAGAAGCCTGATATTAACTTATATATGTTACAACTTTCCAAATGTAAAAACAGCATTCCAAACAGAAGAACCTAATACTCACCACTATTCACAAGCAAAAACAAGAAAATTCAGAAAATGGAGCCTGACAAAAAAACCGAAATCGTAAAAGCTCGATTGAAGTTTTCAGACAGGCAGACTATATATTTATGCAAAAGTCTCCTGTTTATTAGAGAACAATACTAATCCAGCTTTCAAACAGTAATGAGAAACATCACAGAGGCTGTTACAGGCAGATTAAGCATAAATTACTCATAAATAAGCCTAAGAAAGAGGACAATCCAGAAAAGAACCTGCTTCCCCCGATTTCGTCGCTGAAATATGAGTGTTTTAAGAAAACAAAATTCGCTGGTGTGCACCCGCTTCCCAGTGCAAAGATATGAGAAATGGAAGACAGTCCTGGCCCACATATACGTTACTTCATGTGTACTCATGGTCAACTAGAGCATTGACGCGGTAGCCACTGTTTAAAAGTGACGAGTGAGGTGGCATGTGGTAAATGTGGAGAAAACAGTGCTTGTGAAATTTGTGAGTTTGTGCACACTACATTTGTCATCCTTCACGTCTCATCAACACTATTTGAAAATTTAAATCTTTTGAGTACAAGGGAAGGAGTACATAACACCATTCAATGACAGATCATTTATCCCCGCAACAATTATCTAATAATTACTAGATTTAGAATAAATTTAGAAAGAATAATAATTATAAGTTTGTTAATAAATTGTTCATCTATCGTTTCAAAACCAAGTGTAAATTAAGGAAAAATGTTACTATCATTTTTTAGGGCATTTGTATATAAGTATTGGTTCAACTCTTTGAATTTTGTGTTCCTGTTTTGATCTTCTCTACCTCCTTTTTAGTGTGTCTTAGACTCTCACTTATCATTTTTTCCTCTTTCTATGCACTCTTTCATGGTGATGATGGATCACCCTTGATCTAAAATGTTGATACCAAATAACTTTGAAGCAACAAAAGATCAATATGTATTGGATTAGTTGTGTAAACTTTTGAGGTGATATATATGGAATCCTCTAGTGTTCCTCTTGTTACCAAAGATTAGTTATAAGCAATTAGCTCACATACAAAGAAATTAAAAGAATCATTGAAATGTATGTACTATTTAAAAGCTTATAGCAAGCGAATTTAGCTATAATGACTACTAGTACACTTTCTCCAATAAAAAATGTATTTTTGAAAAAATTTATCTTTTTTTTAAAAAAATGACATTTTGGTAAACTTCTTATTTTTAAATTTAACTTTATTTTACCAGTAATTATAGATTTTTTTATTATTTTTAAAATATTAAGTACATAAGTGTCAAAACATTATCATAAAGTTCAATGGACAATCTGTCATTCTAGACAACTTGTAACCTAGAGGTAATAATCTTTATCTCCTAACTAATCACAACTACCTACCCATGTTCATGAATAACTATGTAATTATAGTCAAAATGGGAGAGACCTGACTCTATTTAGTGTCCTTATTGTTAAGTATCTATACCCATGCCATTTTATAATGGGTTGAAAATGCTATATCCAAACCTAATATTTAATCTGAAACAAAGGAACTTCAAACCTGTTTTGCTCCTTCCACCACTTGAGCATGGTCTCTCTTCTATTATTTAGAATGAACATGCCACCCTTTGTGTTGATCATTTGCTTCTTTGGTCACTCGTTGTTGTCAGTTGGTGATCTTTTTTGTGACCTTGTGTTTTCCTCCCTTCTTCTTTTTGCCCTTGTTTTCCACCTTTGACTTCATCTCCTCCTCTATTTTTTTCTCTTCATCCAAAATCTTCAACTCTACCAACAATTCTTCCCAACCCCCACAAACTTCCTCCATTCACTTTTTCTTCCTTGTTGAAGTGCTCTAGACCAAAAAGGGCTTAAAGCTTATTGTTCATATCACTACATGTCATTATCCTGCATTTATTAACATGAGTTCGAGACTTGGCTCAACCATCCCAATGATTAGGATCACGCACCTCTAGCCCACTCCAAATTTACACACTTCTACATAATTCACAATGTATCTTCCATTGTTCCTAGTTGAAACACCCATATCAAGAAAGCACATAATATATCCATAATCTGTTCTTGGTCAAAAGTAATCCCCTTCATTCAACAAATGGTCACATTTCTTCTAAAAGCTAGCAAATGATTAAGGGAGTGCAATGAGAAATTCACCCCCATAAATCTTATCCTTATCTTCTTGCCTCATTTGTCGTTGTTTTACCAAATGCCTACTTAGCCCTAATTGTCCTTGTTAAATCCCCACCACTTCTTCTAGAGCCTCTCAAATTATTCTTAAACACAATAAGTTTCAATTCACAAAATTTTATGGATCATTGTTGAATTCAATGGGACTGCAAGTGTCATGTGATGGTTGCCCTCCACTAGCCTTCAACATAATTTATCATCATTACAACCGACATTCATTTTGATTTCCATGGTAATATCAACTTTTTATAATAAGATACATTCCGTCCCATACCAATGCTCAAACTTAATGAGTCATTCTGATTAGCATAATTTCACTTTGATGTTTACATATATTATGCTTATTCAAATATCTAAGTCCACTTGTGCCACATCGATGTCTCTAAAATCTTCTAGAACTTCCCCCTTGTCTTGTTTGATCAGAGATAATCTAAGCTTTGACATTGTATCTACTACCTCTTTAGCCTCTCTCTTAACATGGGTTTTTTTTTTTAATCTATGAAAAACTCCAACAAGGCCTTAATTCTACATATGTATTTGTTTAAATACCATACTCCTAACTCTCCTTTGATAATGTCATTGATAATTATCTAGGAGTCCCCTTCTAAATGAAGTTTTTGTCACCTTAAGTTTTATTTTATTTTATTGCTAATAATGTTGCTTGGACATCTACCTCATTGTCTGTCCCTTCCAAAAGTTGTTCCCCTTCTAGAATCTCAATGTTACCTCTAAAATCCCTCACAACATACTCAGCACCTGAAAGGGCCCAAATTACCCTTAGGTGCCCCCATCGAAGTTAATTTTTATCTAGCCTTTCTCAAGGAGTTTCCGAGATTCATGTTCAATACTTTTAAAGTCTCATTACAAGACCTTTTAAATCAAATACAATATTTATAGAATTATGGAACTATAATTTTAAACAATCATATTATTGTAATATAAAAGAAATTGAAAAACAAATAAAAAATTATCCTTCACAATTTATAAATGTAGTCTCAATTTGGTGTCCTCTCATCTCATTTTTTATATAGAATTTCACCATGATTATCTTGGATTTTCTAAATCTTATTCTTTACATATTCTTTATTCTAAACTTTATTCTCTTCACATTCTTTTTATTATCAATAAAATATATATTTTAATATTATTTTTCAAAGGCATAAAAAACTTTTAGATTTTACAAATAAAAGAGACAAATAAACAAATAAAAATTAATCTTTATCCTTAAATTAATGTGAAGGCAATCTTGGTCTTCCCAGCTACTTCTATTTCCTTTGCAGTTGTCATTATTCATGCTTATCTTTGATTTATATTTATTTTTAAATAATATAAAAAATAAAATAATTTGTCTTACATATCATTAGAATTATGAAGAACTTATTGCATATGACAAAAATTAGGGTGGCTTTTATATAAAATATAATTATGTTATGAAGTTTTGATGAGGCTTTAAAAATAAAATAAAATTTAAATATATGTGAAAGTGGTGTAGTAAATTATCATTGATAAGGTATTTGATCTATTATATTATTTTGAAGGTCAAAAATAATTATTATTATTGTTACTACATAAAATATATAATAAGAATATTTATACAATTAATTTTAAATTCTACAATATAGTTTAATTGTCATTGAGTCTTTAGTCTATTTCTTAATTAAATAAATTAATATTACTTAATACAAGATCTAATAATACCATCAAAAATGAAATTAAACTCATATAACAACTAATTTTGAATCCTTAAATCTCATAGTCCCAAAAACATACAAATGATACATAATTCATCACAACTTTTTTTATAATTAAATTATAAATTATTAAAAATGCATCACAATTTTTTTTTAATAATAATTACTTTGAAATCAAATATATTAAAAAATAATTATGAAGCGTGTTAACAAAGAAAATATGGAGCTAAGAATAAACCGTGAACACCTCCCATCTCTACGTGATTTATACGAAATGAATTCTTCCCTTCCCAAAGTTTAAAGCCGAACAAGTTGAAAAGAAATCTTACCGAAACAAGAAAACTACAACCTAAACGTCTCTCCATTCCTCAACATTGGAGAAAAATGAAATATTTTTATTATTTTCTACGTCAAAGCTTATTACTGATAGTTAGTGGGTCTGCAATTTTTTAATTAAAATTTATTTAGGAGTTAAAATATATGTTTAAAAGTTTTTGTTCTTATTTATTAGTAAAATTTGAATAATTCTATCCAGATCTAATGAGTTTGAGGTTTTAAAATTTATTGTAACAAAAAAAACATATTGTATAAAGCTTTCAAATTCTATTCTTAGGGAATATTAAAACTAATATAAATCTAATAATATAAATTTCATTAATTGGAATGGTTAAATTAGATTCATTCAACAATTAGTCAATGTGTTCTTTTATATGAGCTTTTAAAATTTTAAAAATGTTGAATTAAATGTTGAAAAAAGCTTACATATATTGCTAGACTGTTAAAATTATCTCGTTTTTTATAATAATATTCTTAATACAATGAAATATGTTTAATTGATATATGCCCACACTCCTTATCAATAGTCCACTATAATTAATAAATAAGAAATATTTTTATTATTATTTTATGCAACATTTTAATAACTAATTTATTTCTTCAAATTTTCAACTTTGTTTATACAACAAGACTAAAAATTATAAGAAAGAAATTGGTTATTAAAAGGTTGCATAAATTAGTTGTACATAAATATAAGATATAAGTCTCTATAATTGTTTGATCAATTTGTTTAAAAATTTCTAGTAGGTACATGGTGATTGGCAATATAAGGGATCCTAACCCTACACATGCAAGCCTTCATCCCAATGTAGTTGTCACACCTTTAGAGGGGCCTACTACAAAAACATTATTCATCTAAGGGGGGTCCTACTACATAGACATTACGCATTCAAAATGGGGGGCCCTGCGAATCCGTCCCCTGCTAGGTATGTTGGTGCCCATGAGGGAGCAAACAAAGAAGAACATGCACATTGAAAAGGGATCCCAAAACCCCCAAATAGGAAGAGTGTGTTGGTTAATAGGGATTAAGGACAAATAGTCCAAACTTAATCAGGGAGTGCATACAAACTAAGGAAGTAACTAAAATTTGACTTCCTAACTTTGTGGTTGATTGTGTTGTATCGTCAATGCACAACAGCTTAGTTGCGATTTTTTTCTTATTCAAGCCAACAATTGATATGGTACGGATTAGTGTCAATCTATGATAAAGAGGAAGGTCGATTGATGGTTGTCAAAGAGGTCGATGAACCCTGGCATTGAATAGTTATGGACCCCAAATGAAGCTTAAGTCAATAAGCAGAATAAGGTTCAAGCGTAGAGACAATCGAGCAAGTATTTGCAAAGATAGCTAAGCAGTATGTATACTAAGCATAGTTATGACCAAGCATGAATATGTTACCAAAGGACGTCAAGTTTACCAGTAGAATAGACAATATATACCTAGCATCACAAGAAGTGTATAAATATTTATAAAGACACAAAATTCTATATGTTTGATTACTACCAAGCTAGGAAACGGTTCACAGAGATCAATGCAAAGATAAGGTAAGATTTATTGGAAATGAAACATGATTTTATGGATCCCAAGGCAAAGGTTTGGACCAATGAAATAAAAAAGCAAAATGTTTTTTATAAGGATAAATACAGATCATTTATTTATTTTAATTGTGAATTCCAGAAGCTACCAAATATTGGAATACTTTAGAATAACTGAGAGGGAGGTGAATCAATTATCTAAGGTCCAGATATATAAATAAAACTTTTCACATCTTAGTGAACCCATAAAACATTCATACTCATGCATGCATCCATAAGATTATGCAATCACTAAAACTTATAGGTTACTGTCAAATCAACTTGCAAGAATGTAAAGCATGAAACAAAACAGATTCATCAACACACTTGACACAATGATTTACATGGAAACCCAATTTGGAAAAAAACACCAATAACATGCTACTCTTTTTCACTCTTCTGAAGTGATGCCCTATGAAAGGCCAACCCTATTAAAGGTTACAATACACACTATTAGATGTGACCCTGTTAAAGGATCCTGTTAAAGGATTTCAATCACCCTGTTAGGAGTGAGCCTTGTTAGAGGACTTTAGGCCATTCACTTGGAATGCCACCCGATTAAAGGATTTACAAATGACTATTAGGTCAACCTTAATCCAAAGGATTTACCTTAGACCGATACAATTGTTAAAGAGTAATAGTAGAGCTTTGATCTAATACAACTTACAACTTCTCTTGCAGATTACAAATCTCTGTTCAGTCATTAATTTTGCTTGGCTTTCATACTTTGCAACTTTGATAGCTTGTTCATCTTTCAAGCATTCATCTCCTTAAGCCTTCTTGCTTAACATTTCAGTGCAAATTCTTCTCTTAGGTCACTTGATGAAGCAAAACCCTTGACTCCTTGTCTCCCTTAGGTTCTTGAACATGACAACTTTTCTTCATGACCAAACATTCCTATAAGTAGGAAATTAAGATATTTTTTCGCTCATTTTCATCCTCCAATTTAGAGTTCAGATGGATTAGGTACGATACAATGTATCTACCCCATATCTCATATCTCTTATAGAAACTTCTCCTAGAATCCACTTTGAATTCACCTAAAAATGGTTTATCTCAAATTCTATGCTGCCAACTCATCAACCTTATCTTCCACTTAGTTGACAAAATTCAAGAAAATAGACTTGTTGGCACAGATTCATCAAATCTTTGATCTTTTAAATAATGTAGTAGCTCGACATTATCAACCTTCTAATGCTTGGCACATCCTACATTTCTCGACATCCACTATGAAATTACTCAACACCTACTAAAGTTTACTGATGCTTGGCATCAACTAAACTTTACTTGACATCAACTGTTTTGCTCGACATACACTAGAATGAACTTTTACTTGGCTCCAACTAATTTTCTGCTTGGTTTGCACTAACTTCACTCAGCACCTACTATCCACTCGGTCAAACTTGGTAGACAAACTTTGTGTAACTTGTTCTTCTTAACTTTCGAAGTGTAACCAGCCTTTGTAACCTTAAGTAGATTATCAATACATCATGTCATCACTATCTTAACTAATCCTTGTACTTCATCACATAATCATAACTAAACCTTTCCTCTAGGTGCTTTTGTTACCTCTTATTGATCAAATCCTCTTCATCAATCAACTAAGTGATAGTACTTGAATCTTATAAGTAATTGTCTTACCAACAAATGGCAGGTTTGACATCAGTGACAAAACAATGATTGAAACTCATAGTCTTCTTTAATAATCTCCCTCTTTCAATAATCTATCTCAACAATGATCTTTTCAATCATATTTTAACAATCTCCCTCTTTGGAGGTGCATCCTTATGTAACCAATTGTTGATATCTGGAGTGAGCTCCTCATGAAGAGGGGTTTTTGAGGATACAAAGGTTGTTGGGCCAAACTATTTGTATCGAGGAGGTGGAATCTCCTTAGCTTTGTGATATGTCGGTCGTCCATGGGTATGTGGATCAAGTGGGATTGCTCTGATAGCAAATGCATCTGACAGACTATATTCTCCACAACCTTTGTTGTTGATCTTTATGGTAGATAGGGTGGAGGCGAGGATGGTTGCTGCATCATTACAAGTGTGGGATGAGCTGGCGATGGCTGTGCCGATGTCTATTCCAGGGCAATGGTTTGTATATGAAGCTTCAACCGCATTGCAGTAAGCAAAGGGTTCTGGATCAGCATGGATGGTTACCTCAGTGCCCTGATGCAAAAATTTGATGCACTGATGGTAGGTGGATGGAACGGCCTTCATAGCATGAATCCATGGGCGACCGAGGAGGATGTTAAATGGTAGGTTTAGATCAACAACATAGAAAACTGTCTCTTGGATGACCGGCCCAACCTTGATTGGTAGCAAAATAGTTCCTTTTGTAGTTCTTTCCAAGTTGTCATAAGCTTTGATGGTGATAACTTCACTGATCATATCTGCCTCAGTATACCCAGCTTGTTTTATGAATTTTAGGGTGCAAATGTTCAAGGCTGATCCATTATCTATCATTATTCTTTTCACGGCGAAATTGGATACCATGATGGCTATGCGAAGCGGAAGGGTGTGATCTGGCTCAACCGCGGGTATGTCGATGGGTTTGAAAGATAGGGCACATGAGGATGAAAGGTGTCCAACAAGATTACAAAAATCAATAGCATTGATATCAAAAGGGACACGGGATTCTATGAGAGCACTGTCAAGGATGTCTTTGTACACAGGACTAGTGCTAAGAAGGTCTAAAATGGAGATTTGGGCTGACATGTTCCCAAGGTGTTCCAAGATATTGTACCGACTTTTTGATGGAGCTGATGATGCTGATGAAACTGGTGGGCTTGCGATGTTAAATCGCGCTCTTCGAGTGGTGACTGCACACTCATTATCTGGTCCTCGGATATTGATAACATTGACAGAAGGCTCTTTCTTGAATATACAACCTATAAGGCTACCATAGTCTATATAGGATGAAGTGTGGTCATTGTTCTTCCCATGTTGTTGGTTTGGTTGGCAGTTGTTGGTGTTGTTGTTGTTTTGGATAGGTGCTTTTCCAGGATTTTGGTTATGAGGAGGAAACACATTTTGATAGATCTGCAAGCCTGCATTGGGAGAGGTTTGTGCTCCAACTGTGATTTCTTTTTTATCAATGAGGTCTTGCACATAATCTTTCAGTTTCATGCATCTGAGGGTGGTGTGACCGTTTACCCTATGGAACTTGCAATACTCATTGTCCTTGTACCATGCAGCTTTGGATTGGCTTGGATCAATTTGCTGGGTAGGAGGAAATTTGATGAGGTTTTCCTTAGCCAATTTCTCAAAAATGACATCCAATGGCTCACCAAGGGGTGTATAGTTTCTAGGTGCAGGTTGGAATCTGGGTTTTTGCCCTGCAGCTACATTGATGGCATTAGCTTGATTGTTAGACCCTTGAAAGTTGGGTCTTGTATTGTGGTTTTGATAGCTTTGGTTATTCCGTTGTTGGTAATTGATAGCTTGTTGGTTGTTTGGTTGATATGGTGGGTTAGATTGGTTTTGAGAAGGACCAACAATATTCACATGTCTGGTGTCAGTAACCCCATCTGTTGCAACATGCTTGTTTTTGTTCCAATACCTAGACTTGTCATTGGAATGTAATTGATTTTGGTTGGCCTCTTTGTAAATCTTGACCACACCATCTTTAATGAGTCCTTGTTCAAGGATCATTCCTTTCTCTTTGATATCTTTATAGGTTTGCAAACAGTTCATGGTCATGTGGTGAGCCAAGCTGGGATGTGCTTTATCAATAAACATTTTCACCACATGGCGTTCTAGCAAGGTGCAAGATATGCGGGTGGTAAGGGTTTTCCATCTTTGCAGGTATTCGGCAAGGCTTTCTCCACCTTTTTGCTTGGTGTGGACAAGATCAACTATTGATAGCTCTGTTTCAACAAGATGGGCATATTGGGCTACAAATGCCTCAGATAATTCAGCAAAGTTTTTAATTGTGCCATAGGGGATTCTGTAAAACCATTCAAGAGCTGGTCTAGCCAAGCTTTTGGGAAAAAGGCGCAAGAGGAAGACATCATTGTATGCCACGTCTTGGCAGTGCATGTAAAATTCTTTGATATGTGTGACAAGGTCTCCTTTTACTCTGAATTTGTCAAATTTGGGTACCTCAAAGTGTTTTGGAAATGGTGTCATGGTAATGGCTCTATCAAATGGGTAAGGACACACATTCTCAAACTTGAATGTCTTCAGATCATTCCCTTCTTGGATGGCTTTCAGAGCTGTCTTCATTTGCTCCCATTCTGAATTGATAGGTGATGGCTGGGGTGCCCCTAATGTAGGAGTGCCTTGAGGTAGGTATGCGCTAGATGGGGCCACTGAATATGGATGGTTATGAGGGATTTTTTGATAGGGATTGTACATTGTTTGGGCAGATGCATGGTGGTTGATGGGTTGTTGAGGGGGAGGTGGTGCATATTGCTACATGTGCTGCGAGGCTTGTTGTTGATATGGGATTTGAGGTTGGGCTTGAGGAACATAAGCTGGCTGTGGGATAAATGGATTGCTTTGTGGGGGTAAGGTATAAGATGGTTGTGAGGCTTGGGGAAAGGATCGGGGGGCTTGTGGGGTTTGACCAATATATGTGGGTTGTGCCCCCATTTGGGATGGTATCTGCAAATAATTGGTGGTTGGCTGGGGTGGTGGATTACCTCCTAGGAGTGGCATTGAAAACTAGTTGGTAATAGGTGGTAATGGATTAGTTGGTGGTGGAGGTGGTGGGAATTGAAAGCTTGGGAATGGAATTGATGGGGTTTGATAGCTTTGTGGCTAGATTTGGAATCTTGGTAGAGTGGTGGCGGGAGCTGGGGTCACTTGCGAGCTTGGCAAAAAATTGGCAGTAGCTTGTGGGATTTGATAGCTTTATGGAGTGAGGGTAGTAGCTTGTGGATTTGTGGCTAATGGTATTGAGCTCCCAAGACCTAATGGAAATGATGGGATTGTGCTTTGGGCTATGGTGAACAAGTTGGGGGTGATGAAAGGTTGATTACTTGGCCCCATGGGTGGCATCCCTGTTGTATATTGCTAAGGTTGGCCAAAGATGCTAGCACTAATTTGGGAAATGGGTGGATTTGGAAGGCTGGGTTGGGGAGCAGCAACAACAATAGTGAAGGCGGTGAACGATGAGGTGTTTTGGGTAAAGGGGGTTTGGAGTGGAGAGGTATGAACCAAGGATGGAGTGGTGGTGGCTGGGTTGGCTTGCGGCATGGAGATTTCAACTTGGGTGGATGATGGTATGTTTGGGTCTGTTGGATCATATGGATTGGATGGAGGCTCTTCTTTTGGCATATATTGAGGATAATTTGGATCATAAGAGCCTATGGGTGGTGGTAGCTGCCCAAACAATGGGTGAGATGGATCTAATAATGGAGGGGGTCTTCCAAAGTCAAAGGTTCCTACATTGTCCCTTCGAAAATTAGCCATGATTGTCTCTTTGTTCTTGTCTATAATGGCGTTTACCAATACTGCATTTTCTGGTTGGTTCATGAAAGCTTCAATGTTAGTAGGTGATGGCATAGCTTTCTCTGGGTTGAAGGATGGTTGAGTGCTCAAGGGGGGTGATGCTGTTCGATCCAAATGATAGGGCTCCATTGTTTCTTTCTTCTTGGCTAAGCGAGTGACGGGTGGCATGAAAAATGCTCCTAGGGATGAGATGCAATAAATGTTGATGGATGCAAAAGGGGGGAAGGCTTTTCTATGCAAATGATTTCCTAGGTTGAGGCAAAGCTATATGACAAAACCTAAGGAGGATTGGGTTGGGGGATTCTAACTTCAAAGATATGTTGCCAAAGCACAAAAGGTCTGCTTTCCTATGTGCAAGCTTGGTGGTGATTGTGTCAACTTAAGGATAGACTGATGATCCTTTAGGAAGAACACGAGATTGACCACTTGTGGATCCCAACCTTTAGCTCAAGGTGATGAGGGATAACAAGTGACAAAGCTCTATCAAAGGGATAACCTTGGTGAGATTGGTGGATTTGGAAGATTTTAGGAATGGCAAACTTTTGGCAAGGTGACAACAAATTTTGAAGGCTTGGATGTGAAGATTTTGGATTGCTGGCTAGATGGTTTGGTTCTAAATGAGATGGATGAGCTAACAATGCTTAAGGGGATAACCTAAGATGGCTGTATTTTCTACAAAGATGACTCTAAAGTGAAGCTTATCCAAGAAGATGTGGAGAAACAAGGGTGTCTAATCATAGAAATTGTGCCTAGTTGGTAAGGCATAAGCAGGATTAACTCCTGGACATTGGCTAAATTTTATGGTGCGCTCTAACCAGGCCTCTTGAAGTGCTTCGTCGATAGCTTTGTCCTCTGCTTTGTGGAGTTTGGCAATTCGTGGGCTTGGTGTTATTTCTTTTCTCTTGGCTGAAAGTTCTTGGTATGCCAGAGATGGCTTGATTTTGACTTTGTGAAACTTATGTTTGGTTTGGGTTGTTCCGACATAAATTTCTGAATTTGCTTGGCTTTGAGAGATCTCAGTTGTTTTGCTTCGACTCATTCAACTTCTAAAATAAGCAGTGACTACGCTAAGTGTGCCCTAAGCTAGGATTGACCAAGTTTGGCAAACATTCATTCAACAAGTAAAATAAAATCAAGCAATAGATAAGAACACCCAGATAGAAGTTTGTGGTTCTTAGAATGTGATACTTGCGCCAAGGAGTGTGTATGTTCTACAAATGTTTCGATCAGCCACTTCAAACACATTAACATCCTAGATGGTTGTTTGCAAGGCTGACAGTTGGTTTAGCTAGGGAGTCCTCGATATACGCAAGGTGCGTGAGGCCCAAATCCATAGATGAGACCAAAAAGATGTCACACAGCCGAGAGGAGTGGTAACCCACTTCTCCTCTTTCACTTCTCAAGGGTATAAAGTTCCTTGAGGCTTAGCCTGAGTGACAAAATCTTGATCCCAAGAGAGGTGTCTTTCGATTCACCTCCCGATTCTTATACTCCACCGGAACGCTGGAGTTGAGGTCGTCCAAGGGGTGATGAAATCCCCAAGCAGGCCTCCTAAAAGGAAACAAGGTTTTGGATCCTAATCTTATGCACCCAAGATGGCCTCGAAAGACGACAAGGGGAGAGAAGACTTGGATGACCTTGGGCTAAAAGACACGCTTGTTCTTTTACCAACTGACTCTTATGTGTGCTAATCTAGACTTTGCAAGCACTCATGTTTAAGAGACAATGTTCAATTCCAACTTGAAGCGCCAACAAAAGTAAATTGATCGAAGAATGCAAACAATAAGAAGACTTAAGGTCAACAAAAGAAAACTCGTGCGCCCGGAGGCCCTCTACATCAAGTATCGATTAATTTTCTTAAAGGCATTCAAGATTGAGTGTGAGTATGTTTTAAGCCCAAAACAAAAGTGTGTGAGATTCGATTTCAAGCGCGCGCCCGGAGGCTCTCCACGTTAGTTGTTGTTCAATTTTAGTGCCCAAACTTGAAGTGTGATCAATTTAATCTAGAGTTTTGGTCATTTAAGAATTTTGATAAAGTTAAAGCAAACGTTCAAAGACCAAGTGAGCGAGTTAGATTGTGAAACATTTAACACCTTTTTCAAGTAGACCCATCCCCATAAATGGCGCTGAGATTACAACCAATGGTTGAATTGATGGGTGATTAAAAAAGAGGTGAGTCCAAGGAACTATTCAAATTGATTTTTGCAAATTTGTATTTAACTTAACAAAGTTTCTTAAATGTCCAAAAATCAAAGTTTACTTAAATTGCATGTGGAAAAGAGATTTGTTTTGTTCAATTTTAGAAGCTCCAAATAAAGTGTTTGATATTGCAATGGTTAATTGATCTTTGGCATTCAAGATTGGATTTATTGTTTTAAGCATGCATTCCAAAGAAAATTGATTTTAATCCATGACATTCAAGAGTGTGTTTTGAGCAACATTCATTCAATGGAAAATGTGTTTAACCATTCAAGTTCATTTTAGCAACATGCATTCAAAGACAAATGGTTAAACATTCAAGTTCATTTTTTTAGCAACATGAGAACCTGCAAGAAACATGGTTAGTGGTTCCATATGTGCTCCAACCTGCAATGAGACAAAAAAAGTAATTTAGTTAGTTACCCAAAATCTTTAAAATGAAAGCTTAACTATGGAAAAAAAAATTTTAACTTTTTTTGCTATTTTCTCTATGCATAAAAATGCTTAAAATGGTCTAAATCCTACGGAACCACTAAAAGTCAAATTTTGATTTATACTCTTTAAAAAAATAAATAAATAAAAAACTACAAAGTGCAGAAATAAAGATTTTAAAACAGAAGTGCAACAGAGACAGGCGAAGACGACAGTTCATCAGGCATAGATGCCAAACTGCGGAGACGCTAATCTGCGAAGACGCCAATCTGCAGAGATGCCAATCTGCGGAGATGACAAACAAAGAAGCGGAGACGACAGGTTAGTTTTGCGACGCAAAAAAAAATAGGAGACAAGCGGAGACGCTGATCTGCAGAGAAAATAATTTGGTTGCGGAGATGACAGAGTAGCTGGCAGAGACGAGAGTTTGTAGGCGCAGACGCCAAACTGCGAAGACTACATTGCACGAAAAAAGTTGGAAAAACGCAGATTTTTTTCCAGAATTTTAAAAAAATTTCGTTATTTTCGAATTTTTTGAGGGTATGTCTTCTTCCTAAGTGTGTTCTTTAACCTGCAAAAACAAGAAAAACACCCTACAACTCACTCAAACAACAAGAAACATTAGATTGTTAGAAAAACAACATATAGATAGAAATTGATGATTAAATGACCCATAGTGGGGTCCCACCGGGCATGCCAAAATGTAGAACAAGATTTTAGTATGCAAAGAACATTAACAATAAGAGAAACATTCACAAACTAAAACTAAATTCACATATATGCTTAGACAAAGAAAGAAAACAAGAAATGCAAACCTCAAAAGAGAAAACACTCCATGCTTCCTTGATTTTGTAGATGTGTCCTTTGATGTGGATGTATGCTCAATTGCTTCAATGGTGGAGATGGGAAATGGAAAATTGGTAGCCTTGTGAGCTCTCAATTTGGCATTATAAGGTTAAGATTGATGACTTTGGTTCTCAAAATAGCATGGTAACTTTAGCTCAAAGATTGTTGTTTTTTGGCTTGGGATGGGATTCAATTTATAGGCCAAGAGGTAGAGGGATGAAGGGCTTAGATGCAAGGATGGGGAGATGGTTAAGGAGGGCTAAGATGCACTCAAAGGGGAGTACATGGATTGTGCTTGTTTAGCACCAATGGGAAGGTGACACTTGTCACAAGGAGGATGAGTGTGAGAGGGTAGGGTAAGGGGTTGGTTAAAGGCATGATGAGTGGGGTTGAGTATGTAAGAGAGATGTAAGAGGAATGAGTGTGGAAGAGGGAAGAGTGTGGAAGATGGATGTAAGAGTCATGAGTGGGCTTGTAAGAGTCTTTTATGGTTTGTAAGAACACTCATGACTTTGTGGTTGGGATTTTTTGAGGGAGACTTTGGTTTGGTTTAGGAAAGTCTTAAACTTGTTTAGGGAATGTGACAACATTAGGGGGTGGATTAGGCTTGGGTTTAGGATTAGATTAGGAATGTTAGAGATGTGCAAGTGGATGGCATTAATGAGGGTGGGTGAGTTAGTGGCTAAGCTTGGTTAGTATGGGTGGATGGGGTGGATTAGGCTAAATGGAAGATTAGGGATAAGTTAGGGGTTTTTGGATTTGAGGATTTTATTTATCAAATAGATTTATTTAATAAATGGAGATTTTTGGAATTAGATAGAAGAATAGGATTTAATTGATAAATAATAAGTTATTTGATTTATCAATTAGGACTATAGATGATTAATTAAATTAATCAGCTAGGGAATGGCAAAGGATTAATTAAATAGAAATTTAATTAATGATGCCTTTAGAGATGACTAAATAGGATTACCAAAGTAGTGTAATCAAATTTAGGTGTCTACACTATGATTTCTTCCTTCATTCCTTTGAGTAGCTATTTGATCCATACAATGTTTGTGCAATTTACAGTAGCAACAACATATTTAGCTTCAACCGTAGATTGTGAAGTACAACTTTGTTTCTTGCTAGTCCATGTAACTAGTCTCTTGCCTAAGAAGAATACTAGTGCTCTTTCTATCATCAATGTTTCCAGCTTGATCAGCATCAGTGTAGACTCTCAATTCAAAGTTTTCATTCTTCTTGTAGTATAGACCAAACTCTTATGTTCCTTTCAAATATCTCATTATTCTCTTCACAACCATTGAATGATTCTCCTTTGGATTAGCAGAGAATCTTGCAACTATCCCTATAGATAATGCAATAATATCAGGTCTGTTATGTACTACATATTGCTATTTGCCAAACATAGACCTGTCCATTGTTTGGTTCACCTCAGCAGAATCATCATTCTTTGACAATTTTTGTCCTATCACCATAGGTGTACTTACTAGTTTGGAATCCTCTAATCCAAAAGATTTCAATATTTCCTTTACATACTTTGAATGAGTGATGTATATACCATATTTCATCTGATATACTTGCAAACCTACAAATAAATTAACGTAGACATTTCAAATTCTTGCTTCATCTGAATTGTAAAGTCTTTACGTAAAGCATCTTGACCTCCAAATATGATATCATCAACAAATATTTTAGATAAAAAAATACCTTTGCCTTTTTTTGTCTTTATGTACAAATTGTTGTTATCATCAGTCCTTTCAAATCCAATCTTCATAAGATAATTATGAATTCTTTCATACCATGCTCTTGGTGCTTGTTTCAAACCATATAGAGTTTTGTGTAGTCTACATACCATGTTCTTATTGTTAACATGAATAAAACCTTCTAGTTGTTCTATGTAAACTTTTCCTCTAATATGCCATTAAAAAATGCAGATGTAACATCCATCTGATAAACTTTGATACCTTTGTATGCAACATAAGCAAGTAGAGTTCTTACTCCTTCCAATCTAGCAATAGGGGCAAATCTCTCTCCATAGTCAATTCCTTCTTCTTGTGTGCATAACCCTTGCAAACTAATCTTGCTCTATTTATTGTGATTTCACCATTTTCATCTAGCTTGTTTCTGAATACCCACATGGTACCAATCACATTTTTGTCTTCAGGTCTAGGAACTAGATTCCTCGTTTTGTTCTTCTCTATTTGTTAAATCTCTTTTTCCATGGCTTTGTACCAGTCAACATCTTCTAGCGCATCTTTTATTATTTTGGGTTCCTTCAAGCTTAGTAAACATGTTTCACTCCTCAATCTGTTTCTTGTCATTGTTCTAGCATCTTTATCTCCAATGATTTGAGTAGCAGGATGATGTCTTTTGACATACTTTTACAATCTTGGTTGAGCTCTTGTTTCTTCATTTTGTCTTTCAACTTCAAAATCCTTGTGTATATCTCTATCAAGTATCTCAGCATCTCTTTCAAGTATACTAATCTTAGAATCAGAATGTGCATCCACTTCATTTTGTAACTCGAGATCTAAATGCAGCTCAGTTCCTGAATGCAAATCGGCATTCATAGGGTGTGACTCGACAGTTACTATAACTTGTTGTTGATTTGAAACTTGATTTGCAACATTTTCTTCAACAAGCATTCCATCATAGAAGTATACAAATGATTTGTATTCTTTTGACTTTTTCATCGGTTCACTCTCATGTACTTTTGTATATTCATCAAAGCTCACATTTTCACTTTCCACAATTTTTTTAGTGTTAGTATTCAAACACTTATAAGCTTTACTTCTTGTGGAGTATCTTAAGAATATACCTTCTTCACTTTTTGCATCGAGCTTACCATTCCTAACATCTTTAAGAATGTAACACTTACTTCCAAATACCTTAAAGTATTTTACATTGGGTGAGTATCCATACCATAGTTCAAAAGGTGTTAAATGAGTACCTTTCTTGATTTGTACACAATTCAAGGTATAGACAGTTCTGCTTACAGCTTCTATCTAGTATTTCAGAGCAACATTCTTCTCCATCATGAGTGTTCTAGCACAATCCATTATAGATCAGTTTCTTCTTTCAGCTATTCTATTTTGTGGAGGGGTTCTAGAGGCAGATGTATGTCTTCTAATTCCTCTGTCATCATAGAACATCTCAAATTCATTTGATGTGAATTCTCCTCCTCTGTCAAATCTCAAAATTTTTAGAATTTTACCTATTTCCTTTTCAACTCTTGCTAAGTACCATTTAAAAATTTGAAAAGCATCAGATTTCTATTTTAGAAACATAATAGTCATCATTCTAGAATAATCATCAACAAATAGCATTATGTACTTATCTCCCTTGTAGCTTTGCACTTCAATTGGTCCACACAAGTCAATAAGAACAATCTCTAGTATTCCTTTAGAGGTATAAGTTTTACTCTTAAAACTTGACTTTGTCATTTTGCCTAACTGACATTGTTTGCACATTACATTATCAGGCTTCTTCAATGTAATAACCCCAATAGGTTATAACTTCTTCAAACACCAAAAATCTTTATACTTCAGTTGTTTGACATTTTGTCAAACACTTTGCAAGCAAGCTCTAATACCACTGTAATGACCCCAACAGGTTATAACTTCTTCAAACACCAAAAATCTTTATACTTCAGTTGTTTGACATTTCGTCAAACACTTTGCAAGCAAGCTCTAATACCACTGTAATAACCCTCCTCAAATCCGCTCTCAAAGATGCTGATTTAAGGCTCAAAGAATTTTGTCAAACAATTCACATGCAAGAGACATATGACTGATGTAGTATTTCAGCTTGCTTTAAATGACTTTTTTCCAATTTGCATCAATGAGAATCTAGTGATAGAAGATTACAATGAACTACACAATGACCTAACATGAGTGTGCTCCTAATTTTGACAATATTCAGTGCATATATTATGATCAAAGCATGAGAAAAGAACACCTACAACCAACTAGCATTTTTGCAAACAGTTGGTATGCAAACTATCTAGTTGATAAATAATGAGATTGAATTGCTTAAATGACACCAACAACTATTATCTTTTTTATTGCAATCAAATTTCTAATACAATGCTCATGAAATATGGCCAAGACTTTGGCATTTACATGGATTACCAAAATGACAATGCTGGTATAATGCACACTTATAGCTGAAACTTATAATACCTTAAAAAAAACAATACTAACAAGGGAACCTGGTTGTAGATGGCTGTAATAATTTTTCTTCAATGCTGCCCCTTCTGCTTTACTTTTTCGAACTGCTTTTTTGGCCTACTTTTTCGGTTCCGCTTTTTCCGCTTGCTTTTTCGATTCCACTTTTTCTGCTTGCTTTTTCAGTTCTTCTTTTTCTGCTTGCTTTTTCGATTTCGCTTTTTTTGCCTGCTTTTTCGGTTTCACTTTTTTGGACTGCTTTTTTGGATTGCTACCCTGTTGAATCTCAAGACCATATCTTTCAATGGCGTCAAGATTTTCAGCTTGAAGGGATTTCGTCCTTCAAACTATTGAGACATAACCTCCAAAAAATTCTCCAATTTCTTTGATATTTCCAACCATGCTTAAAAGAAGCTCTTCAATTTGTTTTATAGTGTTCTCACAAGAGCTCCATCCTTCGTTTTCTCAATGTGGGATAAAACATAACTCCCTTTATGTAACTTATGTCTCCAATGTGTTATAAAATAAAAGGGACTCTTTTAATTTAAATATTTCCCACAAACTATAGTCTATGTATTAATAAAGTTAAATATTTAAATTTAACTTTATAAAATAGCTTTATCAATGCAAAAAAAATCTTATCAATGATAAACAAGTCTTCTTGCCGATTTTAAACAATTACCATCGACATACCGTTGCCACTGGATGTCCACCCATGCCCAAGATGACTTACTATAAATAGTAAGTATGCCCAAAGTTGCCTCAAAACCCCTCAGAAAGACCTGCAACTGAAACTATCTAGGCCAAATGGCCTCTAAGCCCTTTTGATGTCCTAGTTAGCCTATGGGACCATGGGGAAATAGGCTAATGACAACATCATGCTATGAATGCTAAAAAGGGGACATTACATTCAACTTAGGAAAACCTCTAACTTTCTTCATGTTGCTGATACTAACCAAGTTATCAAAGTTAACATGACATAACCTCTTGTGCCATAGCCATACATTATCAAACTTTACAACAAGACAAGTACCATCCTCTATATCAAGACATAATATATTACTTCTAGTTTGATCACCTTTTCCAATCAATTTCCCATTTGTGTCATATATCTTAGCAATCTTTTTTTCAAATTCAACCTTGCATCTCAAATTGTTCAATTGTGACACACTCAATAGGTTATAGTTTAATCCTTCAACATAGTAAGCATTGTCACATGAAATCTTGTCTATGAGTTTGATAGAACCTTTTCCTTTTATAAAAAATGGTGCATCATTACCAGATCTTACACTATTTTCATCATAACAATTTAGGGTAATGAACTTACTTTTGTCTCCAGTCATATGATGTCAGCATCTACTATCAATGATCCATCTATCATTCTTGTTCACACAAGTCAAAAGTGCAATTGCATCATCTTCATTAGACTCATCCTTCATTACAACATATACCACCTCATCATCATGTTCATTAGAGTCATTGTCTTCAATAATGTAGCAAGACTTCTTGCCTTCATCTTTGTAATCCTTGTTGTCTTTATCTCTTCTACTCTTTTATTTGTCACCACCTCTGTAGTTCTTCTTCTTTGGACATCTAGCAACAATATGACCAACCTAGTTGCAATTGAAACAAATGATGAGTAACTTACCTTTGAACTTGCCTTTACCTTCATGGAATCTTCTTGCCAGTAGATCTTCAAGCTATTCAACATCCTCCTCATCTATATCACTATCACTGGACACATATTTCTTCTGTTTCTTCTTCTTCTTCTCATTAGGTTCCTTTAATGAAACTTTAGCTTTGAAAGTAGATTCAATCTTTTTAGGTTTGTAATTATCAAAGTTAGATAGCTCAAAAGTAGTGAGTCTACCTATCAGACCTTCAAGTGATAGCTTATTCCCTGGAATACATCTTAGTTCTTGAATTGCAGAAAATCTAATAGAATATATAAATAACAGTGTTCTCAAAACTTTGCTTAAAACAATTTCATCATCTAGTTTACCATTTGCTCCTCTTATTGCATTAACCACTTCTTTCATCCTTTTAACATATTGAGCAATATTTTCACCTTCATCCATTCTCATTTCATCAAACTTACCTCTCAGGCTTTCAACTTTGGCTCTAAGAACATTGGTGTGTCCTCCATAGATGGTAGCTAGGGCATCCCACATTTTCTTTGCACTATCAAGACCTTTGATATCATCAAATTCGGCATAGCTTAGGGTAGAGGCAATCTCCAACATTGCCTAGTTGTGTTCCTTCTTCTTCCTCATACCTTCAATAGTTGGGGCACCAACATGTTCCATAGAAATGGTAGATTGTGCATGATCTCCAAGTCCTCCAAGGTGTGGCTTCATCAAACTTTGCCATGCAAGAAAGTTATCTCTATTGAGCTTGGTTACTTCTCTTTTAGACATCGCGATCTTTGTGGTTCTAGTACTTTCAAACTAATTCTCTTAAGTAGATGGCTCTGATACCAATTATTGGAATACTTTAGAATAACTAAGAGGTGTGGGGGTGAATCAGTTATCCAAGTTCTAGATGTATAAATAAAACTTTTCACATCTTAGTGAACCCATAAAACATTCATACTCATGCATGCATTCGTAAGATTATGCAATCACTAAAACTCATAGGTTACTATCAAACCAACTTGCATAAATGTAAAGCATGAAACATAATAGATTCATCAACACACTTGACAAAATTATTTATGTGGAAACCCAATTTGGAAAAAACCACTAGTAACATGCTGCTCTTTTTCACTCTTCTGAAGTGATGTCCTATGAAAGGCCAACCCTATTAAATGTTACAATACACATTGTTAAATGTGACCCTATTAAAGGATTTCAATCACCCTATTAGGAGTGAGCCTTGTTAGAGGACTTTAGGTCATTTACTTGGAATGCCACCTAGTTAAGGGATTTACAAATGATTGTTAGGTCAACCTTAATCCAAAAGATTTACGCTAGACTGATACAATTGTTAGAGAGTAACAGTAGAGATTTGATTTGATACAACTTACAACTTCTCTTGCAGATTACAGATCTCTATTTAGTCCTCAAATTTGTTTGGTCTTCATACTTTGCAACTCTGATAGCTTGTTCACCCTTCAAGCATTCATCTACTTAAACCTTCTTGTTTAACATGTCATTGTAGACTCTTCTCTTAGGTCACTTGATGAAGCAAAACCCTTGACTCCTTGTCTCCCTTAGGTTCTTGAACATGACAACTTTGCTTCATGACCAAACATTCTTATAAGTAGGAAATTAAGATATTTTTCCGCTCATTTTCATCCTCCAATTTAGAGTTCAGATGGATTAGGTAGGATACAATGTATCTACCCTATATCTCATATCTCTTCGAGAAACTTCTCCTAGAATCCACTTGGAATTCACCTAAAAATGGTTTACCTCAAATTTTGTGCCACCAGCTCATCAACCTTATCTTCCACCTGGCTCACAAAATTCAAGAAAACAAACTTGTTAGCTCAGATTCATGGAGGATTGGCTAGACATTTTGGTAGAGATAAAACTATAGCTTTGGTTGCTAAAAATTATTACTGGCCCTAGTTACAACAAGATGTGATAAAGTTTGTACAAAGTTGCTGAGTATGTCAGATGGCAAAAGGAGTGAAGCCAAATATAGGGTTGTATCAGCCATTACCTATACCAGAGAAGCCGTGGGAGGATGTTAGCATGGATTTTGTTCTTGGATTACCGAGGACACAACACGGGCATGATTCTATTTTTGTGGTGGTTGACAGGTTTTTTAAAGATGACACATTTTATTCCTCGCAAAAATACTAGTGATGTTGTTCATGTAGCAGAGTTGTTTTTCAAAGAAGTGGTGAGATTACATGGTCTGCCAAAGAGTATAGTATCAAATCGAGATACCAAATTTGTTGGGTATTTCTTGCATACATTGTGGAAGAAGTTGAATACATATTTGAAGTTCAATACATCACATCATCCACAAACTGATGGATAGAAAAAAGTTGTGAATCACAATTTGGGAAACTTGCTGAGATGCTTGGTTAGAGATAAACCAAAAGGATGGGATATAATTTTTCCATAGGCAAAATTTGCATATAATAATTTCGTCAATAGGAGTACTGGTAAATCACCATTCCAAATTGTATATAGGAGTAGTCCCAAAAATGTTTTTGAATTGAGGAAGTTGGATAAGGGAGAGATAAGTAGTGCTGAAGCAGAAGATTTTGTTGAACATTTGAAGAACATCCATGAGGAGTTGAGGAAGCACATCATAAAGATAAATACATAGTTTAAGGCTAAGGAAAATGTGAAAAGGAGATATAAGGAATTTCATATTGGAGATGAAGTCATGGTTCACTTGAGAAATGAGTGTTTTCTAGTAGGAACATATAATAAGCTGAAGATGAAGAAGTTTGGACCATGTAAGATAGTGAAGAGTCATGATTCTAGAAATGCGTATGAAGTGGAGTTTCTTGCTGAATTGAATATTTCACCAGTATTTAATATTTTAGATTTGATAGAGTATTATGAAGGAGGTGATGGAGATGAAGTTGTAGAAGCATAGTGGAGCATTTTAACAGCTAGTTCGGCTACCAAGGAGATTAAGGAGATACTAGACAGTTGTATTGGAAAAAGTACTAGAAACAAAACTTATGAGGAATATCGAGTCAAATGGAAAGGGAGACTAGTTGAGGATTCATCATGACTAGCAAAAGAGGAAGTCAACCATCTTGGTTTTCCTCTAAACACCTGAGACGTGATGGGGTCACTTCTCAAATAACCCCGGGTGTTTGATGTAGGAGCATCTTGGGTGTAAGGGCAATCTTGCATCACCCAAAAATATTTTATTTTTAGTCTTTTCTATTTTACTAAGGACTAGTAGATAGGGTGGTTACTATTTATGGGAACTTGCTATTTTTAGTTTATTATACGAGCTCAGAATGTTCTCATTTTATACAAGAAGGTTCATTTTAGATATATAAGCCTATCATAAAAATCGCATTGCTCCAGCTTAAGTATCAGAGAAGTTATTGAAGATTTTCGATGGAAAAATTTGTAGAAAAATCTTTAGGCTCACTGTTGGATGCCTTAGAGTGCCCAGATGAGGTCCAAAAACTTGATAGAAGGGTGCTAGCATGATTTCGAGCCTGTAGATCAAGAGTTGGCGTTTCTGAAAAGTGGTTATAATATCCAATCATAGCAATGGTTCATGAGTTATGGCCTTCGAAAGTTGGGTTACCAATTTTCTAAAATAATTTGTCAAAGATGTATTTGGCTGACTCTATGTGTACTGTTAGGGTTTATTGACCCTAGGTATTAAGTTGAGCATCTAGAACCTTCCAAGGCGGCATAAAACTGCCTATTTAAGAAAGGCTCGAACATTGTCTAGGATAGCTCTAGGTGATAGTTCGCATCACAGTCTTGTAGATTACTGTAATGAAGGCACCCATTTGGGTCAACATATTGTAATTGAGAATTTTGTATTTCTACATTTGCAGCGATAATGTGTATCACCTAGTTTAGTAGTGTAAAATGAATACTAGCTATTAAGGAAAGCATTAACAAAACTAAGTAAACAAACACTTAATATAGGTCCGATTATTATCACTTCAAAAGGAAGCAAACCAAGAATGGTAGGCTCCTAATGGTATAACATCATGATGCAATGGGTTTGTCCCTGATTTAAGATATGTATGCTCACAAGTTTATTATGGATGGATGGAGTGAATGAAGCAAGGTTTCAACAATGGATTCATGGACTGATTCCAACATTATAATGGTATTTTGGTAGTTTATGAGCTCTCAAAATAACATTATAACTTTGCATGGAAGGTGGATGATCTTGTGAAGGGAGAAGGTTCAATTTATAGGCCAAGGGTTGGAGGAATGGAGGGCCAAGATGTCAAGATGATGAGATGGTGAGGGAGAGTTAGGATGCACTCAAAAGGGAGCACATGGATCGTGCTTGTTTAGCACCAATAGGGAGGTGACACTTGTCACAAGGAGAATGAGTGTGAGAGGATAGGATAAGGGTTGGTCAAAGGAGTAATGAGGGAGGTTGAGTATGTAAGAGTCATGTAAGAGATGTAAATGAGGATGGGAGAGGTGTAAGAGATGTGTAAGGGTCATTTATGTTGGAGGGTGAGGGGAGAAGATATTTGTTGACTTTGGCTTGGGTTAGCAAGTCTTAACCCATGTTTATGATTATGCACATGATTAGAAGAGGATTTAGGATTAGCTTAGAAGGGGAGTTAAGAGTGAGTGATTTAGCTTTGATGGGATGGGTTAGTTAGGTGGTTAAATGAGTTTAGTATGGGTGAATGGGGTGGATTAGGGGTTAGGGAGGCTTTCTTGGATTTTAGTTATTTTATTAAATGTTTTATTTAATAAAATGGGAGTATGGAATTAAATTGAATAGATTTCATGATTTATTCAATTTAATAGAGGAATTAGAATTTAATAGAGAGATTGGGATTTAATTGATAAATTGATTTTTGTTGATCATTTAATTTTATCAATTGGACTATAGTTAATTAAATTAATTAATTAACTAGGGGATGATGATTAATTAATTCAATAGTAAATATTCAATCAATAATGTCTTAGGAGATGACTAAATACAATTACTTATTGATGTAATCAGATTCGGGTGTCTACATTTTGCCCCTCTTTGACATAGTGTTGAAACAACATTATTTCAAAGAAGTTTGAATATAAATGACACAAAGAAGACTTTTTGAAGCAACGTAGTTGCCCCAATCTCAAGTAGAAAGAGAGAATAGATTATATGATGCCCCCTCAAGAAGGCGACGGGGAAGAAAAAGTGGTATGACGACATCTTGACAAAAAAGTAGGATGCTAGCAAGGGCTCGGAAGGCAAGGAAGAGGGAAAAATAGACAAAAGGGAAAAAAACGAGGGGGCGGAGAAAAATTGGATTGCTGGATGACCTAGAGTGGTAGCTAGGGCACCTAGGGGGGCTATAAGTGGCTAAAAGGGGGCTAGAAGGGGTCATTTTCATTTAGATTGAGGAGGAGACATTACGAGTTAGGAGCTCTACATTAGAGATTATGATGGCGGGTATTGGGCGACTAGATCACTGAGCGGACATAGTGCGACAAGTACGAGTACGAGGGATGCTCGATTGATTGGTAGGGTCTAAAACCTCTGTGTGATTTTTTTGTATGTTTTTTTTAGTGCATTCCTGCAAAAGCTGAAACATGATCTTGCAGGCATGGGTCCAATGGGAACATGAGCAGGATCAGCGAGATCGCGATCCCGCGAAAGTAGCGTCGTCTAGTAGTTTGTTGAGAATTCAAATAGTGTTTTGTGGGAGAGTGATCCCGCAATAGGAGATTATGTAGGAACAGGGTTAGGTTGGCGGGATCGTGTCCCTACCAAAAGGAACGTGAGTTAGGTCACAAGAATGCGAGCCCCCAATCGAAGGGTTGTCAAAGCAGGAAAGTGGGAATGGGGCAAAGTGTGAAAATGCAATCCCACGGGATCAAGAATTAGTAGGATCACCAAGTGTAGCTACCACGAAAATGCGCTAGCGAGGTTGGGGGCAAAAGGTCAAGGGATATGGCCAAAGTTAACATTGCAATCTCGCCAGAAGATATATTTGCCAAAATGAGAGATTTTTATGCTGCAAGAATGCTAGCTGTGGTATCACTAGTCAGCTGTTAAATAGGCTAAGGTCCAAGCAGTGATCTTGTCGGAATATATTTCTACGGGAACACAATTTTGTAGGTTTCGTAGGAACACATTTTCGCAAGAACAAGTGTTTGGCTTTAAAAAAAGACAAAAAAAGTCGGGGTTGAGGAAAGGGAGGGTGGGAGGATAATAAACTAAGATAGAAAACTTACGTTTGGATTGGTTTGGTGGTGTGCAGTGGTCTTTGGATACGTTAGTGTCACGGGAGTGACGAGCAACAATATTGTGTGCCGAAGAGATGTTGATGCTTGCCAACTAGGTGCGGATCGAGGTGATCAGACTAGGCTACCTAGCAAGGTTGCCCCATATCCGAACTTACATGGTGATGGTCACAACATTGTGCGAGAGATGGCATAGTGAGACGACTTTTCACTTACCGACTAGGGAGATGACTGTGATGCTAGAGGATGTGTATTGCATATTCAGACTACCGGTATGAGGGATGCCAGTCATGGCTACTAGAGAGATGACAGCAGAGGCAGTTGTACAGAGACTGATGGGGCATGGAGTCGAGTACAGGATTCGGTGGGGATAGTTTGTGCTAGATCAGCATCTGGATCGCGTGGCAGCAGAGAGGAAGATTTATTTCTATGTGCTAGGGCTGGTTTTGGGGTACATTACCCCAGATACAAGTGGTATAGGGGTTATGCTGGTGTTGATTCCAATGGTGATGCAGATTTTGGATGCGAGACGCCCAACTACATGGGGTTCTTTGATGTTGGCCGAGCTATACCGGGACCTTCATCAAATAGTGTACCAGGGTGGCGGCCGATAAGGGAGGAGTATTGGATTTCCTACATTGTTACAAGTATGAGCTTAGGAGCATATTGCAGTGCTCAAGCCATTGGGGCACAGAGATAGGCAGGCATAAGAGTGAGTGGCATACAGTTGGGCTGAACCATTGACATACCACCACACGGATTCAGTGGACTACTGGAGAGTTTGCATTGATGAGATAGTAACAGTGGTGTGGAGGCCATACATGGGCCTGGGACCGTGGGCAGAGGAAGTAGAGAAGCTCCCATACACTATTTCCCCTTGTTTTGTGTTTAGGAGGTGGGAGTACGTGGTAGAGTAGTACAAGCCGGACAGGGTACTACGAAAGTTTGGATGGCAACAGGTGGCATTAGGGGATCTACGCTCATATCAGCGGGTCACACATGAGCTAGTATCGATGTATGCGCTAGCCTGTCGGAGAGATGATTTATTGAGGGCATGGCTAGAGCTAGAGCAATAGTAGTGGGATTGGTTTGGTGAGGTGGTAGATGTAGGCTCCACCAGGGAGTACCATGACATGTGGGTGCATCTGAGGCCAGTGGGGAGAGCACAGGGGACGAGGGCGGTAGTGGTGGCGGGCGAGCTAGCTTGAGCAACCTGATAGGGGTAGTATGTGGCTAGAGGGTTATGACAGTGAGCAATAGTTGTTTCACAAGAGGAAGAGCCTGCTCAACAGAGGAGGAGGGTTGGGGGGGGAGGAGAGGAGAACTCAGCCAGAGAGAAGAGGAGAGGGGAGGGGAGCCCAGCTAGAGAGAGGAGAGGAGGGGCAGAGGAGAGGAGAGGAGAGGAGGCATAGGGGCCGCAGAGGGTAGTAGGGGGAGATGCAAGGGGATCATCTACTGGGGGAGAAGATGACAGATTGGCAACCTGGTACGCCTCGCTAGAGCAAACACACGTAGTGATGAGCCAGCTGCTCCGTGATACATAACAAGAGAGAGATCATCTCTGTATAGAGCGAGATCAATTTAGATAGGAGTGGGATATAGCCCAGGGGTAGGTAGACAAGGCGCGTGTGGAGGTGGAGAGGCTACAAATGGAGGTGGGTTGGGTGGAGGGGAGGTTGGATGCCGTGACTCTGGAGCAGCAAGCAGTGTAGGCAAGACTAGACGCCCTCCAGTAAGAGCGAGATAGGCTACTGGTGGAGGTGGTGACCTTTCGAGTGCAAGTGATAGTGGGAGGGAGTCTAGATGAGTTATGGAGACTCCGGGCGGAGATGGAGGATTTGAGGGAGATGGCTGGATTCTATCGAGGGAGGTACCATGCCGCAGTCCTAGCATCACAGATTGAGCACTATAGGCGACTGACTCAGTTAGGGACAGTAGGTGCCCACACAGGGATGCCAGGAGGAGGGGATAGTGGATGGAGCACTGGGGGGAGAGTACAGGTGGGTCACAACGCACAGGGCATTGTCAAAGGGCAAGGTCAAGCTAGTAGCGAGAGAGGAGGGAGGAGGCAGAGAGTTCCAAGATAGGGGGAGGACTGATGAGGCCACCACCTCCACCACCAGAAGCACCAGGGGCTGGGAGAGGGGTAGAGGAGGAGATTGATGACACGAAGATAATGAATTGACCATCGATGAGCAGGTCATTTTTGGGATACTAAATATTCTGTACATATCAACTTTTTGAGATACATGGAGATTTTGTGCGGGCTCAGACCCATTTGTGTGATATGGACATTGTACACTGATGGACTATTATTCTTTCATTCTTTCATTGATATATAGATCTAATGATTTTGGTGAGATATGTGTTATGGACTGTTGATGTTATGTATAGTGTTTGATATGCATTGGATAGGCAGGATGGATTATGTGTTGAGATTTTATGATTGTGCTGACAATTTTTGATGCAAGATGTGATATGTGCTGCGATTTGGATATATGATGTGAGATGTTTTTGATGTGAGTTTATTATGATGATGAGGATATGATGCGATTGATTTTAGCTATGAGTTGGCAGATGTGATGTGCTATATGTTGATAGGGTTTGCTTTATGATTGTTTAGATGCAACGCGAGACATTTTATGATGTGATCCCGAATGATGTGATTCACTCTATGATAGATATGATGTGAGATGTTTATGATGTGATCCCTAGTGATAGGATGTACTTTATGATATACGTTTGATGTGATTTCTGTTGATGTGTTTTACGTTATGATATATGATGTGATGTGTTGTTTTATGATGATAAAAAACAAACTAAACGAGAAAAGATAAAGGGCTTGTCAATAAATGATTGAAACAAAAAGATTTATGATATTGAAAATGAACAATTAAATGATGGATGTGAATGCTAGTGAAACAATGAGCCTACAATGTTAAGGTGAAGCTTTTAATGAAATGATGAATGAATCATGCTAATTAATGAAAATCTAATGGTACACTACAATGTATAAAATGAATCCTATTTAAAATGATGAATGTCAAATGTAATGAAATGGTGACCTTAGGATGAAATCCAATTTAAATGTTGAACATGAAAAACTAATGAAAGGATGTCTTAATAATGAAATTTAATTTAAATGGTGAATGCAAAATGCTAATGACAGGATGAACTAAGGATGAAATGACAATAACAATGATGAACCCTAATCTAATGATGGACTGAGGATGTTTTAAAATTTAGATAAACAAAAGGAGAGGTTGGTAGATGTATGATATGTTAAAAATATCCACAAGCTAGAAAGACATATAGGCACCATTATGATAAGTAAATGCTATGATACTTGATGATATGATAACAAGATAAAAACTAGGATAGTATAACATATTGGAGCCTAGGAGATACAAGATAAATTATAATGGTAGAAATAGGAAAACTAATACTAGACTTATGACAGTAAGCTAAAATATAAAAAAGTGATCGTAAGAGATGCTGACTCTAAGGAGAATGATGTTGGACAATAAGTGACAAATAAACTTGCAGTCGAGATGATAATAGAGATTAGAACTAGGATAGTGACTCATGATAGGGATCACATCATGACGAAAATGAACAAGAGTTGATGGTCGATGATTTGAATCTAATGATTTAGAGGGTGGAAAAAGTAAGAGTTCAAGGGAGAGGGGTGATGAAAAGGAGGGGGATACCAGGGGTTCTAAAAATAAATGTGAGGCTTAGGGGAAGCTTGAGCATGGGGTACTTTGTGAGGAAGTACCACTATGTAGTGTGAGCACTTTATTTGATATAGGATTGTTAGGGATCTACCAAGGTTACAAAGAATGTCAAGGCCTTTTCCCTAACATTCCATAGGACTAACTCAAACAAGTATGCAAGGATGCCCCAGCATCACACATGAGTCTCGGAGAGATTAGTGTTGTAATGATGCTGGGTGATCCACAAGCAAACGATATTACCCAAGTGCACCATGTTTTATCAAAAGATGAAAACATGTTTGAAATATGCAAGGATAATATCATACTAACTCTCAAGTAGAAAAAGACTATGATCAAAACCAACCTCCTAAGTTGCCTCAGTCAAAACACACCATGATATGAAATGATCATGGCAATCTTGAGGAGGAAACAATGAAAGATACGTGGAAACAATCAACCAAAATATATAACAAAACTAAAGATTTTGCAAAGTGTGAAAAAGTAACCTTTTGCTAAAGAGATCAACTAATGAGCTACTAACAAATGATGGACATAAGACATCTCCACAAGACCTAGATAGTATGTACAAGTATGACTATTTAAGGACATGGGAACTCACGACTAGATAAAAAAACATAGTAGTAGGTATATACATGATGGGGGAAAGCTCAAGATGAGGAGATAACATTGCTATGATACATGGGTTTGTTAGGTGGGGTTATGTAAAGTGCAATTTATGTATAAGGATCAGGATATTGCTACATTTACATGGGTATGGTACATGGGAGACAAGGGTTAGTGTAAGGATGTGATACACAAAGTTCTATGGACTAAATATGATACACATAGTAACATACAAGGATGAAAAGTACATGATAGGATACGTGTGGTAGGATAAAATAGAATACATTGGGTATGATACATGGGATGCTACTATACAGGAGTGAAGTGAGATGTTACAAAGCGTGAAGTGTTGGAGGAGGATGCTGTGAAGCATGGCAAGTATTAAAACAATAAGGAACACCTTGGAAAAGCATGGGATGAGTGATATAATATGGAGGGGTGACGGATGGGTGTGTGTTTGTGATAGATAATGGAAGAGCTATAGTACACCTAGCGCCTATTTGCTAGGTTTTCACCAGGACCTATCCAAGGTGCTCGAATTGCCAAGTTTTCACCATTGGATGCTTTATTTTTCTTTGCCTATTTTTGATTTGCAAATTCTGCCCTCAGGAGTAGAATTTCTTGAGGTGAATAATGTTGGTAGGATCATCTAGGACTTCACCTTCAAGGGTAGATAGCTGATAGGATCCTAAGCCAAAAGATGTCGTGACCACATAAGGATCAAGCCATGTGGGCTCGAACTTGCCTTTCTTCTCTCTGTCAGCTTGAACCTTCATATTCTCTTTAAGGACCATGTCACCTTCCTGAAAATTGCATGGATGGACTTTCCTATTGAAATTGCGCTTGAGGTGACTTTGATAGACCATGAGGTGGTTGTAGGCCTGTTGCCTTTTTTCATCAAGTAGATCAAGTTGAGTAAGTCGAGCCACTCTATACTCTTCATCAGATATCTGACCTCGTAGAGAGATGCAGAGAGATGGGAGTTCAACTTCAATAGGTAGGACTGCTTCAACACCATAGACCAAGGAGTATGTAGTTGTGCCAGTGGCTATACAAAATGAAGTGCGGTATGCCCATAGGGCAGGATTGATTTGCAAATGCCAATCACGATCGGAGTCATTGACAACTTTGTTGAGGATTCAAAGTAGGGTTTTATTAGTTGCCTCTGCCTAACCATTATCTTGTGGGAAATATGGGCTAGAAAAGAGGTGATGTATGTGAAGGGAAGTGCACAATTCCTCCATATTTAGGTTTTCAAAATTTCCCCCATGATCTGTGAAAATGGTGGCCGAGATGCCAAAGCGACATATGATATGATATAGGATAAATTTGGACACCTGAACTCCTATGGCAGTAACAAGGGGAACTGCTTCAACCCACTTAGTAAAATAGTTAGTGGTGGGGATTATCCACTTGTACCCTTCTGAAGAAAGTGGTGCAATAAGGCCAATGAGATGAAACCCCCAACAAGTAAAAGGCCATGGTGGTGCAATGAGTTGCAAGTCCTATGCTGGAGCTCGGATCAAATTAGCATGCTATTGACAAGGTAAACATCGTTTCACAAATTCACACACATCATGTTCTATAGTAGGCCAATAGTATCCAGCCCGAAGGATCTACCTTGCTAGCACCATCCTGCTTGTGTGAGCTCCACAAAGTCCAGTGTGTACCTCTTTGAGAGCCATTACAGCCTCATTTTGATCTAAATATCGAGAGAGAGTATCATGATAACCATGACGATATAGGGTTTGGGTGATGATAGTGTAACGAGAAGCTGTGTGAATAAGGTTTTGGCATTGGGTGCATGTGAGGTGAGGAGATATGATACCATTTAGTAGGTAAGCATGAATTTTGTGGTACCATGGAGATTGGGGACCAACCAAGATACAAACCCGTGTTGATTCATTGTTCTCATATGTAGGTTCGTGTAGCTGCTCAACCAAGAATTCATATTGCATAGCTTCACGCGACATTTCCAAGAGAGAACCAATAGTAGCCATAGCATCAACTGCCTTATTCTAGAGTCTAGGTACCTGTATGAACTAGATCTGAGTAAAATGCTCCTTTAATTGATCAACTAGATCTTTGTAAGGTAGTAGCTTGTCATCCTTGGTCTGATATGCATTCAATGCTTGTTTGATGATAAGCTGAGAATCACCATAGATCTGAAGCTTCATGATATTCCATTCAATGGTGATTTTGAGTCCCACAACAAGGGCCTCATACTCTACAATGTTATTGGTACACTGAAATTGTAACTTGAAAGATTTAGGAATATAATTTCCTTGAGGTGTAACCAAGAGTATGCTCGCGCCGGAGCCATAAGATGTATAGGAACCATCAAAATATAGTTTCTAGAGTGATTGTTCTTCTATCAAACAGAGGTGTTCGTCTGGAAATTCCATGATGAGTGGGTGATCTACAACTAAGGGTGCATTAGCCAAATGATCTGCAATAGCCTAGCCTTTGATGGCCTTTCTATCAACATATTGAATGTCAAACTCACTGAGAAGCATAACCCATTTTGCCAGGCATCCGGTGAGTACTGTGTGAGAGAGCATGCATATATTTCAATGGATCAATCTCTGATATCAGTTGCACAGTATGCCTCAATATGTAATGACATATCTTTTGGGTGGCAAACACCATTGCTAAGCATGCCTTCTCCATTGGCGTGTAGTTGAGCTCATAGCCCACTAATGTTCAACTGATGTAATAAATAGCTCATTCCTTTCCTGCATCGTCAAGTTGTGCTAGAAGAGCACCTAATGCCATGGGAGTAGCTGTGATGTACAATATGAGCGGGTGCTCTATAATTGGAGGAACCAAAATAGGTGGATTAGCTAAGTATTACTTGATGAGCTCAAAGTTGCACTGGCAAGTCAGGTCCCATATGAAATTTTGATCCTTCTTAAGTAGGTGAGTGAAGGGTTGACACTTATTAGCAAGCTGAGAAATGAACCACCTGACTAATTGGAGTTTTCCTTGCAAAGAATGAAGGTGTCTGAGTGTCTTAGGAGGAGTCATATCTATGATGGCTTTGACCTTTTTAGGGTCAATCTCAATACCATGCTGCGACACAATGAAGCCTAGGAGCTTGCTTGAAGTAACACCGAAGACACACTTCTTTGGATTCATCATGAGACATATTTTGCTAGTTGATTGAACACTTCCTCGAGGTGAGATAAGTGATCCAAAGCATTGAGAGACTTGACTAGAATATCATCCACGTAATCCTCAAGTATTTTATGGATTAGGTCATGGAAGATGATTGTCATTGCATGCTGATAGGTTGCACTCGTTTTCTTCAACCCAAACAACATCACGTTGTAGCAGAATGTGCCCCAAGGTGTAGTGAATGCCATTTTATGCTGATCTTCTTTTGCAATATGAATATGATTATATCTAGAGAAGCCGTCCATTAGTGACAAGAGTTCATGACCTGTGGTGAGATCCACAATCATGTCGATATTTGGTAATGCAAAGTCATCCTTCAGACAAGCTTTATTAAGATCCTTGAAATTAGTGCAAATCCTGATATCACCAGAGGGCTTGGTAATAGGAACCATGTTAGAAATACATATAGAATAATCTATTGGCCGGATGATTTTGGCCTTTAGCAATTTTTCTAGCTCTTCTTTGACTAATAAAGCCACTTTGGGGTGCATTTTTTGATGTTTCTCTTTGACGGGCTTGGCCCCCGGATCCACTCTAGATGATACAAAACTAGTTTGGGGTCCAAACCCGACATGTCCTGATATGACCATTCAAAATGACCCACATTCTCATAGAGAACCTTAATGAGAAGATCTGCCTGCTCAGGTGGTAGAGAGGCTGCAATGTATGTAATATGTGGTATCTCTGTCAAACTAATATTTATAGGCTGAGTTTCTTCTGTTAGAATTGAAGATATAGGAGGTCGATGCTCTTGTGAGGGGAGGATGAAATCTCCATCTTCAGGTGCCTCTGAGAGGTTTTCACCATCGGATATGTCCTTTATTTTTGTTTCATTTTTTGAGTCACCCAATGGCGCTCCAGAGGAGTTTTCACCATGGGATGTTTTTCTTTTATCTTTTTGCTTTTTTGTTTCTTTTTGAATTTCACTTTTGCGACTAGAGATTTCCTCCTCCCGGAAGTAACCTGTAGGATCCAACTTGTGGACATATGCTGATGGTGGTGGTGATCGTTTATGTGGCATTTCTGCCCCCATAAATTTAAGGGGTGCGTGCTCAGTAGAGAACTCGTCAATAGGAATGACACTTGGTTGGTCCCAATCTATGAGTTCAGGGTGAGTGAGGGGGAGGTCTATGAGATTCAAGGATAATTGGCAGAGCACAGAGGCTCCAAGGATTATTTCGTCAAGGAAAATATCATTGTAAGCTTTCTTTTCAACTTCCTTAGGGATGTCTTCAACCTCAACGAGAATGTTTTGGATGTTCATAAAGGCGTGGCCTTCTGTTGTAGTGCCCCCAGTTGCAGGGAGTCCATAGCCCAAGCCTTTGGTTTTCTACCCTTGGTGTGCTTCTATAGGCTATCTCATACCTGATTCCTAGTGGCCTAAACCACCTCCTTGATAATCCCATTGCTTTGTGGTCAAGCGATGTGACCAAGGATATTTTTGTTTAAAGTGATCAAGAAGTGCTTCACTTTTAGTACGTGGCTCCTTATATAGCCATGTGTTAATGTCTAGTGCATTTTCTACTCCATCAAGGATACCTTTGGTGACAAATGTGGTAGGGCCTAGCTGGTGGAGTTGAGAGGCGGTTTTCAATATAGGCCCTTGATGTGTTGGGCGTCCTTGAGTATGTGGATCAAGTGGTAGAGCGCCGACAACAAAAGCATCTATGAGACTATACTTGTCACAACCCTGGTAGTTGATCTTAACTATGGAAAGAGTGGAGGCTAAAATGGTGTCTGAATCGTGGCAGGTGCCAGAGGAACTAGCCGTGGTGGTGCCAATTTTGATCCCAAGATAGTGATTAGTGTATGAAGCTTCAACCGCATTGCAATAAGCAAAGGGTTCAGGATCTACGTGGATGGTTATCTCAGTGCTATTATGCAAAAATTTGACGCACTGATGATATGTGGATGGAATGGCCTTCATGGTGTGAATCCATGGGCAACCAAGGAGGATGTTATATGGAAGGTTAAGATCAACTACGTGACAGAGTGTTTCTTGAGTGGCTGGACCAACTCTAATAGGGAGCAAGATGGTTCCTTCAATAGTACACTCCAAATTGTCATATGACTTGATGGTGATCACCTCATTGATGATATCTACTTCAATATATCCTACCTGTTTGATGAACTTTAGAGTATATAGGTTTAGAGCCAATCCATTATCTATCATGACATGTTTAACTACAAAGTCAAAAACCATGATAGTTATTTGAAGTGGGAGGATGTGATTGGGTTCAACTACTGGGATATTATTGGTTTTGAAGGATAAGGCACATGAGGCCAAAAGATGGCCAACCAAGTTGCGAAACTCAATGGCATTTATGTCAGAGGGGATGCGTGACTTATGTAGAGTACTGTCAAGGATCTCTAGATAAAGTGGGCTTGTCCGTAAGAGATCTAGGATGGAGATCTGGGCAGGCGTGTTTCCAAGGTGTTCCATGATGTTATACTGTGGCCCTAGTGAAGGTGATTCTGATGGAGATGCTCGAGATGGAGCTAGTTGTGCTGATGGTGGTCTAATTTGCGTAGATATAGGTGGACCAGCTATATTAAGTCGCGTTTGATGGGTAGCAACTACACACTGAGTGTCTGGGCCTTTGATATTTATGACGTTGATGGATGGCTCAACTTGTGATATGCAACCAATTAAGCTACCATAGTCTAAGTATGCTGAGGTATAATTCTGAGACGTATCTTAGTTGTCACCTTGTTTACCTAGATCATTGTTAGGTTTGTTGATAGGAGAGTTTACAGGTGCCTTTCTTGGGTTTGTGTTATGAGGAGGGAAAGCATTTTGATACATCATTAATCTTGCATTAGGTGAGGGTTGTGCCCCCACTATGATCTCTTTGTGGTCAATGAGGTCTTGTACATAATCCTTAAGTTGCATGCATTTAAGGGTAGTGTGCCCTTTGACATGATGGAATTTGTAATATTCATTATCTTTGTACCAGGATGCTCTAGACTGATTGGGCTCCAAGGGTTGCGTTTGTGGATACCAAAAAAGGTTATCCTTGGCTAATTTTTCAAATATTGCCTCAAGAGGTTCCCCCAATGGGGTGTATGCCTGTGGTTGCCTCTAAACACGAGTTTTACTACCTGTCGACAATGTGATAACATTAGTTTGATTATGATGTATGGATACTTGCTGATGAGTTTGTATGGGTGGCTAGTGATACACAGGGGTTTGCTATTGATAAGGTTCTTGCTAACAAAATGTGGTGGGAACATTGGTAGTTGCCCCAACAATATGAACCTGTTGAGTGTCGGTGGCACCATCTATCACTGTATTTTTGTTTTTGTTCCAATAGCGGGTTTTGTCATTGCTTGGACCTCGATCCTTGGTCCTGGGTGTTTTCTTTGTACAATCTGATGACACCATCCTTAATAAGGTCTTGTTTGAGGCCCATGCCTTTTTCTTTGATGTCTTTGTACATTTATAGAAAGTTCATAACCATATGATGAGCGAGGCTAGGGTGTGTGTTATTTATGAATATTTTGACAAGATGATGCTCAGGGATGGTACAAGAAATCCTCATTGTGAGGATCTGCCATCGTTGCAAGTATTTTGCAAGATTTTCTCCTCCTTTTTGTTTAGTGTGGACTAGGTCTACTACAGATACTTCAAGTTCAACGAGATGGGTATACTACGCAACAAAGGCCTCAGAAAGTTCTACAAAAGTTTTAATAGTACCTTGAGGGATACGATAGAACCATTCCAAGGTTGGTTCTGCTAGGCTCTTAGGAAAGAGCCACATGAGGAACACATCATTATAAGCTACCCCAGACAATGCATATAGAATTCCTTAACATGTGTGACTGGATCAATCTTCCCCCTAAATTTATCAAACTTGGGGATCTCAAAATGTTTAGGAAATGGAGTCATCATGATAGTCCTATCACAAGGGTATGGGAAATCATTTTCAAACTTGAAAGTTTTGGTGTATATCCCATCCTTGAGGGCTTTGAGAGCATTTTTCATCTCTTCCCATTCAGAATTTATAGGTGGGGGAGCGAGTGCCCCCGATCCAGGTGCCCCTAGTGTAGGATACATGCCCGAATCTAAAGTGTGATATGGAGAACTCTAATGACCATATAGTGTCTATGAAAAAATGGCTTGCATAACTGGTGGAGTGGATGCTATGGGTTGCATGTATTGTTGCATCTGCTGAGGTTGGCGTGGTAGATAACTATGAGGTTGTTACCCTATGAGATAGTTCGACGTGGGTGCTTGGGCATACTACTAATGTGAAGACTATGACTAAAATGGTGGTAATGTTGGTAATGCTTGTGCCATGCTTTGGGAATATATACCATGGCCAACATAGGTGGGCTATGCACCTGCTTCAGAGTATGACTAATTTTGAGTAGGCGCAAGGTAGTTAATCTGTGGCAAAGTGTTTACTGTAGGGAACTACAATGGCAGTGGATTTGGGCTATTGCCTAGAGGTGGCATGGAGAAATAGTTGGTAAGGGGTGGGAGTGAATAGCTATGTGAAGTGGTAGATGACAGTGCCTGAGGTGTGGATACAATTGCAACGCTAGAGGGGATACTGGTGATAGGGTCCTATGTTGTGGTAACATTCCAAGGTCCCAAAGGAAATGCAGCTGATGAACTTTGGCTAGTTGCAAATGGGTTGATAGAGATGTTAGGTGGGATGGAAGATGAAGTACTGAACCCTGGTGGTGGTATGTAAGCGGTAGATGGACTAAATGTGATTTGGGGTGGGAGAAAAAAGGTAGTGTTACTGGATGCAAGTGGAGGATTTGGTGTAGCAGAAAAGTGAGTGGTAGCAATAGATGCAGAGGGTATACTCAGTGTTGGTTGGGAAGTAGTATGCACTAATGGTTGAGTGAGAGTGGGATGAGTGTTTTGTGGAATGGGAACTGGCACCTGGGTCGAGGGTATATTTGGGTCTGCTTCTACTTGAGGTGGTTGCCATCCAAACAATGGGTGAGTAGGATCTGTTATGTCGATAGGTGGTGGACGTCCAAACTCAAAGACACCAATATTATCCCTTAAGAAATTTTCCATGATGGTTTCCTTGTTGTGATCTATGATGGCATTTGTGATGGTAGCGTGACCAGGTTGGTTCATGAAAGCCTCAATATCTATGGATGAACCTGGATCCTTAGGGGTTTGCGATGATGGCTTTGATGATGGCATGGATACTACTGGGTACAACAAAGCTCAAGATGTGTTGCCACTATGACTAAGATCCATATCTTTCATTTTTCGTGTGCTCCTACCAAAGCATGTGGTGGGTGGCATGAAAGGATGCTTTTCCTAAAGATGCAAATGTAGTGAGGGATAATACTAAGGATGTATGATACTAAAGAAGAATAAATGATATGGTGCTAAGTGCAAGAGACTTGTGTGTTCCTAGAATATGAATGTGGAAATGTGATGGTGATGCAAAAAGTGTGACCCTAACCTTTGGCTCAAGGTGATGTTGGGTACTAATGACAACTTTATTTCTAACAAATGGTGTGTTTCAAGGATACTTAGGATGATGAGAGATGTGATGCAAAAAAGTTTCTAAGTGAGTGAGGATCTAATGGGGAGATGCTAAGATTTTTATCAATGCATGTGGAGGATTCTATTTTTAACAACCTAAGATGGGAGGGGATGATCTATTTTCAAATGTTTGCATGGGATAGTGCAGTGCCTAGATGTGAGACTGACCTATAAGTGTGCAAGTGTGTGTGGAAAAAGAAAAGAAAAGGGAGACCTAATCAGAATGAGTAATAGTAGAATTGTTGATAAGGCTTTGATTAACACCATGTCGTAGGGTTAGGTTTTGGATTTTTTAGTCCCATTCAGTTTGCAATGCTACCTCAGCTTTGTCTTTCTCAATTTGATCCAATTTGGCAATCCTAGGGTTAGGGGTATGTTTCTTATGCTCTACTTTGATTTCTTGACAAGCTGGTATTTGAGGGAGCTTGGCCTTCTTAAACTTAGTCTTAGGATGGCTTGACATGAGATTTTTCCAGGGATTTAAATCACAACTGTGGGGTTTTGGAGGTAGTGACTACGCTAAGTATACCTTCTAGACCTCAGGTTGGAACATAAATCAATCGAGAAATAGCAAGTTTTGGATTTTTTCAAGATTAATTTGGCTAACTATCTTCTAGGCAAGGAAAAATGTGTCATTTTTGGTCAAGTAGATTGGTAGCAAAAAGGCATTTTGAAAAGAGCAACTTTTGAATATTTTTAGAGCAAAAGGGGTTTGCTGGTAACTAGACTTTTGTGGGGTATTTTCTAGGTAATAAGTGTTGCAAGTGGGCTTGCTAACAACTTTTTCTTATATATGAAGGTGAGCTCTCTCAAAGATAAAATTTGTGATATTTTCGGTCAAGTAGGGTAAATGGCAAAGTATTTTTGAAAAAGAGTAAGACTTTGAGCCAACGAAGGATTTATAACTTAGATTCTGCTTAGTGATTCTTATGTTTTTGAGGGCATAAGTAGATCATTTTTGAGGCAAATGGATAAATTGGACTAGCGAGACAAGCAATTGTTGTGAATGGACTTGCTAATAATCATTGTTTTGAGATGACAAAGGTGAAACTTTCTCTCTTCTGATACGGGGATAAATGAGCAAACAATTTCTCAAAGGACAAAGCAACTTTGAGAAATACAAATAATTGATCTCTTTAGAAAAAGGATTTTTTGATAGTAACCACTGAATTGTGTATGTTCAACAAATATTTTTCACAGGTCTTGAGCACAATTTAAGACAGTTCAAACACACACTTTATCCCTACAGTCAGAATTTGATTGGCATATGTTATTCAACAGTCCACAACTTGATGTCTCCTGGTTCTAGTGCAATATTTCCCTCTAATCGAAGAGGTGAGTCGATACAAGAGTTGATCAACAAAGGATACACATTAGAGAACCTTCAAGGCATGACAAATAGAAGTTCCCCTTCTGCGAGAATAATGACCCTTGGAGATGAAACCCAAGTGGCCTTATGCCTCTACCAAGGGAGCACAATGGTGAGTAATCTTGAGGGATGATGTTTTGCCTTACACCGTGAATAACATACCATGAAAGAAAGTGAGATACTTTACACTAAGAGGGTTGTAAATGGGTCTGTGGAGTCTCCGCAATGGTTGTTACTAGCTATGATCCACTTAAGGGTCTATTCTGAACATGCTAAAATCATGGGAAAGTTTTCCCACCTCAGGCTACCCCTAGAAACATGCTACCCAAATTGAAGAGATGGAGCGAGAAGGTTTACCCTTCCCCTCAGTTATATACTGACCAGACTATTTACCAGTTTGAGCTTCTCACCAAAGGGGATGCGCTTCCCAGAGGTGGATGAACTCGCTAGAAGCACTCCTAGGTTGTTGTGGATGATCTTGCTAACAACTTTCAGTACATGCGTCATGTACTTTAATGGTCTTACTTTGCATGAAAAGAGAGAAGTCTAAGATGCGCGAAAATGCACAATCTGAAAACACACAAGACATGGGGTTCATTGCTTTTTGGATACTTTAATGCTCTATTCTATGACTTTTTGAAAACACATGTGTTTAGCATATAAGATTCTTTCCAACTTCACAATGTTGCCAACAAAAGTAAATCTAGTCAACAAAAGAGAAGTTGCGTGCCAAAGCTTCAAAGAGGAGGGAATAAGAGCATTTTAAACCTTTAGGTCATTCAAGATTTGATGAAGTTTATTTTAAGCCCCAAATTTAAAATGTTTGTACATAATGTTCTTTAATGCCTTAAAATGAAGTGTTCATCGCAATGGTTAATTATAATCACTAATCATTCATTCCATGAAAAAAGCGAGATTTGTTCAATTTTAAGCCATTCAAAAGATGATTATGATGATAAAACCTGTAGAAAACATGTCAGCATGAAACTTGCAATGAAAAATTGTGAAAAGTTTGAACAAAACAAATCATAGTGCAAACCCATGAGTTTAGGAAGAGATCCCACTGGCACGGGAATGCAAAAAAGGATTGTAGGATGGAAACTGGTGAAAATAGTGAAAATTAGGCTGTGGGTAAAAAAATATAGAGCGATCCCATAGGTTACGATAGCGATCTCACAATCACGGGAATGAAAAAAAGGATTGCAGGAATGCAAGATGGAAACTGGTGAAAAAAGTGAAAATTTAGGCTGTGCGTAAAAAAATACAAAGCAATCCTGTGGGTTAATGCAGGGATCCCACAATCGCGAGAACACAGGATGGAAACTGGGGAAAATAGTAAAAATTTAGGTTGCAGGTAAAAAAATATAGAGCGATCCTGCGAGTTAAAGTAGTGCTCCTACAATTGCAAGAATGAGTAAAAGGTCAGTGGGAATGTGGGACAATAACTGGTGAAAGCTAAAAATTTAGGCTGCAAATTAAAAAAAATGCAGTGTGATCCTGCAGACTAGCGCTCCCGCAAGTAGAATTCTGCGCATTCCCGTAGGAAATTTGTTTGATGGGTTTGATAGGTCAATAATAGGAATCAGTTAGCAAGTTTGATCGAGCAACAGATGCATTCCGACAGGGAAATGTAAGCGATCTCGCAGAAGGAAAGGCCCGCAGGGATGCAGAGAGGTTTTGCTTGCATGACAGCTGTTGGTTAGGATGAATTGCAAACTCGTAGTCATAGGTTCATGTTCCTGTTGGCTAATAGCCATGTTCCTGCGATCGTGAGATCGCGTTCCTAGGGTTGTGGGATCACGAAGAAAAGGGGTTTCAAAGTGTTTAAAATTTAAAAATGTTCAGATGGCCAGGAGCATGTTTCTCAAAGATTGACTTATGTACCTAAGGCGATGTTAGCAAACCACCTGCAAAAAACCATAAGCAAACAATGTTATTTTGGTTAGTTCATTAAAAAAAACTCAAAACTGATTAGATTGACCCAAATGTGGGGTCCCATCGTGCATGCCAAAATGTATCACCTAGTTTAGTAGTGTAAAATGAATACTAGCTATTAAGGAAAGCATTAACAAAACTAAGTAAGCAAACACTCAAGATAGGATCGATTGTTATCACCACAAAAGGAAGCAAACCAAGAATGGTAGGCTCCTAATGGTATAACATCATGATGCAATGGGTTTGTCCCTGATTTAAGATATGTATGCTCACAAGTTTATTGCTCAAGCTTTAGATGGATGGATGGAGTGAATGAAGCAAGGTTTCAATAATGGATTCATAGAGTGATTCCAACATTATAATGGTATTTTGGTAGTTTATGAGCTCTCAAAATAGCATTATAACTTTGCATGAAAGGTGGATGATCTTGTTAATAGAGGAGGTTAAATTTATAGGCCAAGGGTTAGAGGAATAGAGGGCCAAGATGTCAAGATGATGAGATGGTGAGGGAGGGTTAGGATGCACTCAAAAGGGAGCACATGGATTATGCTTGTTTAGCACCAATAGGGAGGTGACACTTGTCACAAGAAGAATGAGTGTGAGAGGATAGGATAAGGGTTGGTCAAAGGAGTAATGAGGGAGGTTGAGTATGTAAGAGTCATGTAAGAGATGTAAATGAGGATGTGAGAGGTGTAAGAGATGTGTAAGGGTCATTTATGTTGGAGGGTGAGGGGAGAAAATATTTGTTGACTTTGGCTTGGGTTAGTAAGTCTTAACCCATTTTTATAATTGTGCACATGATTAGAAGAGGATTTAGGACTAGCTTAGAAGGGGGGTTAAGGGTGAGTGATTTAGCTTTGATGGAATGGGTTAGTTAGGTGGTTAAATGAGTTTAGTATGGGTGAATGGGTTGGATTAGGGGTTAGGATTGGGTTTAGGGAGGCTTTCTTGGATTTTAGATATTTTATTAAATGTTTTATTCAATAAAATGATAGTATGGAATTAAATTGAATAGATTTGATAATTTATTCAATTTAATAGAGGAATTGGGATTTAATTGATAAATTGATTTTGGGTGATCATTTGATTTTATCAATTGGACTATAGTTAATTAAATAAATAAATTAACTAGGGGATGATGATTAATTAATTCAATAGTAAATATTCAATCAATAATGTCTTAGGAGATGACTAAATATGATTACTTATTGATGTAATCAGATTTAGGTGTCTACAATAAGAAGTCGATATTTTGTTCTTGCATTTGCTGTTGTTTCTTTATTTTTGTTATGAGTTTATGGTATTAAGGGGAGTCCCTTGCATCAAGGGGAGTATCCTGAGCATTGGAGAGTATTGATATGTTGCATTTTATGATTGTGTTTGTCATTGATTTCAACATAGCATTGTTTCTGTAAAGACTAACAGACAAAGATCTTGATGATATAGAAAATGGTTTGATTGTCTAGTCATGTGAAGTTATTGACATGTACAACACAATGTCCTAATGATGTGGTTAAGTGTGCAGAGTCTAAGTCGATGGCATATGGAAGTTGTACTTGATTTACAGAGAGCAATTCAGAGACAAAGTATTAGGAAAGCAGTCCCTGATGATTGTTGTCTATCTTACATCCCATATGTAATGAAGTGATGCGTAGTCAGGAAGTGATACAGGATAGTCAGATGATGGCCGTAGTGAGTGTGCTAGCCTTAGTATTGCATGTGTCGAGTTTCGTATAGACTATGAGCCAAAAATCCTATTGTAATTGTGATTAAACTAATTATCTTATTGTAATTAATTGGGAAAGCCTCAAGGCCAACTCAAGGAATTATTATGAAGATATGGTACAAAGAATAGATGTTTTCCTTGATTGTAAATGTATGTTCAAGTATTATTATAATTGTTCAAGTGCAAAGTGTGAAAAGAAGTAGAATGCTTACTAAATGCGTGTAAGTGATCCAAGGGATTACTGGATGCGAGACTCGAGAACTGGTTATAAGACAAGAAAAAGTTTGTTTGATAGGAAAGACATAAAGGAAGGAAGTACATTTCAATTTTATTATTCTGCAAGGAATAATACATAGATAATTTGGATAGTGATTTCGTTTGTCTTTCCCTTGAAGTTGTTTGGGTGGGCAGTGGGTCCAGCTATCTTCTACAACTCCTAACAGGGTTGGCACAACTCCTAATAGGGTTGGAATCTCCTAACATGGACTCATATGTATTGAATGTTGTAATAGACTCCTAATAGGGTCTATCCTCTAACAAGGAATATTTATATTAGTAGATCACCTTATGGGTACCATCCCCACTAGGGTTTTCCCTTTAATCAAGGGTTTCCCTAGTTAACATATTTGGTGTTATTGTGTATGAGTATCTTTTTGTGGTTTCAATTTAAATTTCTCATATGGTTAAGATTGTTTAAGATTTCTAATTGTGATATTAGTTGGATAACTAATTCACCCCCCTTTCAGTTATATCAGTGGACTATATATTCTAACAAAGCTCGATATGCATCGAGAAGAAGACCTCATTGAGTTAGGCAAGAGATCACTAAGCTAAATAGTTGTAACTGAGTACAGATAACATTGAATGACAACAAAAAGAACATAGAATTTACCAAGTGAAATATAAGCTACATACAAGTTTGATTTGGCACAAAATATGATGTGACATGATCATACTAAGCAAAAAATTATTTACACAACTCAAGGTAAATATTTTCAAAGATTTCTTGAACACTATGCATTGATTGTTTTATGATTTCAAGGTTGAAAAGACCAATGAAAATAAGGAAAGGGAAGGAATGAAATGATGGATTATTTTAGATCATTGGTTTCAATTAATTATGCATTCTAGAATGGTCTTAAACCCTAATTAGGTTAGAGATCAAAGAGGTAAAAGGAAACTATAAAAGGACCTATATGGAAAATTTTTAAAGTTGTTGTTGAAAGAAGTATTGAAGCAAAAAAGGAGAGCTAACGACTTAGCAAAGTATAGAGTATATCAGAGTTCAAAGATCAGAGATTCAAGCAGAGTTGAGAGGAATTGCATATCAATTATAAAAGGTGATATATCAGTGAGAAGAAGAGTGATCTAATCAAGAAAATCAAGTTTCTATTATAAAGATCATTTGTTGCTACTTTCTAATCATTATAGTAGTCTAAATTCTTGAAAAAGGTAGACCTAATTTAGTCTTTATGTAAATCTCTTATCCAAGCACACACTTAGATGAGTGTTATAAAATCCTTCAAGAAGGTAGATCTTAGAAGATATGATTGCATACTCTTAATAGAGTATGTCACTAGAAGTGACAAAACATTATAGCCCTAACAAGGTACTCTCTTACTATATTAGTGATAGATTTGTGGGTATCATGCCCACCGTAATTTTCCCTTTGACCAAGGGTTCATGCATGACCAAATATGTGTGTTATGTATTATGAATTTATATTTATGAGTTAATTATGGTTGATACATGTTAAATTAGTTAATCTAATTTCATTTACAAGTATTGTGGTAAATGTTATATAATTACCGAGTGACATAGGAATCAAGGAGAATATACTAAATTTGTTCAGGGACAATTTTTTTTGAGGATACTAATTCCTCACCCCTTCTTAGCATCCTACCTTTCCTAATATTCCAACAAGTATAATGTTGATTTGATTTTTTTATAGTTATGTAATGTTATGATTAAGTGATGAAGATCATGTATATGTGCTGACAAGACTTTGCTTCACATACTATTGACAGATGTAACATTTGTCACCAAACCAGAATGTTAGGCCAATATCACTTGAAATAGTGGAAAGAAGAATCTCTCTACTCCTAAGCTCCTTGAAGACCAAGTTTCAATCATGCAAGGATAGGAAAATTTGGGTGAGGAGGTGACTGAATTTATAATAAGGCGTGTAGAGACTTTAGCGGTTCTCTTATATGCATCTTAGTTTGGGCAATGAGTCACTCGAACTGGGTTTGACAAATATCTTAGGACAGAACTAGGGGGTACAAGGAAAGAAAATATAGGAATGAAAGAGCCTATAGGATTAGCGATTTAATCTACCTATGGTCTACTTTTGCACTAGTATTATAAAAAATACATGCTTGAATGGTAGTATAACTTAAATACATGCTTGATCGATCAATCTAACATAAATAAGTGTTGCAAATGAAATAGTACTAAAGTAAATAAGATCATTTAGTTTTATCTAAGAAAAAGAAAATAATATCAATAAAATAGAAAAGGTTTGACTACTTTTGAAGATTAATGAATCCCATAGCAAGCACTCTAGGATTCTCTTACTTATAAGACAACTTATAAATACCAACATGCACTAGGTGAAACAATAGGTATTGTAGAGAAGATAATATTTCTTTCATTCACAACAATGGTGTTAATATAAAATAAAAGATAAAATCATAAATGTTATCTACCCTAGAACAATCAACATCATTCTTATTTATAGGCGAGTACCTACAAATTTGGATGAGAAAGCAACTTCCTACCCTAACTAACTCATCTACTACCTTTATTGCCTAAATCTATAAGATCTACTACTATCCTCATGTAGAAAAAACTAAAGAAGAAAAAATTACACTTGAAAATCCATGAAAGGGGGATAGAAAGAAGTGGGGAATGGAAGAGGGGATTGCCCAAGGAAAATCTTATTCATAAATGCTGATCTTTACATTTTTTTTGGTTAAATCTCTACCAATTATCTTCTCAAGGAGACCACTAATTGATAAGAGCACTCCACTTCTCTAACAATATTAAATGCATTAGGTATGCAGGGAAACATGCAACTAACGAAAAGGAATTCTTTATCTATCATCATTAACTTCTTGCCGTGTCATTAATAAGTTTGTGAGCCAACAATGATGGTGTAAGGCTAGATTTGGAGGGAATCCCAACACATTCACCTGTGCATCAAAAGGACTTGAGTTCCAAGATTGTCAGGCATGGAACACAAAATGCCAACTACCATGTAATGAAAGCTCACCCAACCAAGTCATAAGGAAGAAGGAATCCTGGACCTAGATCTGTACTTCATAGAGCTATGGTGCTTCTGAAAGCAACTGAAGCTCCTTTTGAGAAGGTATTGAATCCAACCAAAAGAATCCATCTATACTAAAAAAATTGTATGTAGGAGGGTTCAGGCTATGCATCCTCCCATGTCACGATACTAAGAGGGTCGAAAGTTGAAGACAAAGCCTCATCAAACCTAGAGGATAAATATTTTGGACCCACTCTTGTGGATTGCCAATCATGTAAACATGATCTTACTTTCTAACTAAACATGATCTTACTTTCTAACTTGTTGCTTCCAAAAATTCCCTTCTTGGGAAGCCTTGTATTCTATGTTGACAACTAGTCCTTCTATGGTTTGGATCTCAAAGCTTGGCTAGCCTAGAATTCTTGGGAAATTGCCTTCCCATATTTGTTTGGATATACCTATTTTACAAGGTGATAACCATCTTTTGGAAGTTACACCGATCCTTGTCTTGCAATGATATCTGATCAATTTTGCTAGTCCTCCAAAGCCAGCACTCATTAGCATATGCAGAGACCATACATACATTTAATATCATGATCCATTTTCAAAAATACTTTATTTCTTTATCAGGCTTAAGATTTTAGGGTTTTCAAGATCTTATGCCTTCCTATCCTTTTTATGGACAAATATGCCACATGGGGAAAGTATACAAAACTTGAAAACCTAAACAAGTAAATTAACTTTTGATAAAAGACAAAATAATGGTATCTGAAAGCCATACCTTGGAAGCATGAGAAATATCGCTCACCATTGGTAGGGGAAAAAATCCCCAAATGCTAAGAACCTACAATTTGAAATCTTGTGACTGCAAAATAAATAGTTTCAAACTTAACAAAATATCAGTTGTTGCTCTCCATTGAAACCAAAAATACGTTGCCCAAACAATTTTTTTGGTGATGTGGCTTACGACGTTGAGTTATGTGATTGACAAGATCACTATTCAATATTTGCTTACCTGATACATTAGATTAATTAGGCTGGGTACTTTTGATGTGACAACCATTTAAATTCAAAATACTAGCCAACTTGTTGTAAATGACGTAAGACACTCAACTTGAGGAGAGATGTTGCATCAGGGTAGATGATCAAAGGCAAAAAAACCACTAACAATCACCCAAAATACTTTGAAATTACCAACATAATGCCAACAAGCCACCGCTTACCCTACTAGGACTGAGGTCGCATGTGTACATGTAATGATGACAACATACCCATATTTTTATCTTTTAGATACACAACCACCAACCAGAGACCCTTGAAGGTTGGATTAATTTTTTTGGCCAAGCTAAACAAAACTAACTTGACCGGTGAGATCCTACCTCACACAAAATTAGGACAAAAGAGGGCACCAAAGAGCACCTAAATTGTGAAAAGTACTCCTCCGCTAGGGCAAACACCCAAGAAAACTAGAAAGAAGCAAAACTACACCACCAAGCCAAACAAACCAAATGGAAAGAAAAAACTAGACCCATCTTCCCTACGATGGAATGTACCTTGTACTATGGATTTCAAATTACCCCACATTAGCACAAAACATAGAATACCAAGTCTATTCCATTGGAAGAATGCTAGCCTTCTCTGCACATGATGAGGGTGGAGATGAAGTAGTTGCACCTAAGAAACAAAAACACAAACCTGAGCAAAGAAATAGTTGAACTACCACCAAAACCATGCCAAGAAGAAGTGGAGGAAACAAAACAACCCAACACTAGTAAACTTTTAGCAAATAAATGGCTACATGACTAAAGCATTTAAAAGTGATCAAGTTCTAGTAATGTTCTACAATTTAAAAGTATAAGTGACTAATTCAGTCATCGGGTAAAATCACAAGGTTAAACAAAGATAGTGACTAAATAAATGATCATATAAATGACTAAACAATTGATCACTAATAATTAGTCACTTAAACAAATGACTAAATGAATAATTGATGATTTTTAATCATATTAATATATTATTTAACTTTTGATGATTTTTATTACTCAGTGATGGAATTTTTGTCTTATCAATACTCATTATCAGTTAACTTCCTTGAATGTCCTCTTAATTGACATTGAACTAGAAATGAACTTAAACCACCCTAATTTGCATTCAAACTCCTCAAAATATATCTATGAACTCATAAAGAAAATAAAAATGCTCCATACACTCAAAAGAAAACTCCAAGTCTATCTTTGAATATCAAAAAGATAAATTATCAATTAAGTATTGTATAATTTCAACATATAATTTATATTATTCACATTAATGTCATGTAATAACCATCTTAAAATATAACAGTTAATATATTTCAATATTTAGTAAATAGTGAGAATCACCATTAAAAAAATATCAAACCTTAAAATAAAATGATTTAATAATAAAAATAATAAATATTAATGAAATAAATTATATTTATTACACCATAGGAATTTTCTATATAAAGTGTGTGAGCTCTATTTATAAATCACGACTTTCATTACTATGATGGGTATGAATAATAAATGGATTCTTTGGCTCTAATAGGTCAATTTTACCATTTATTTGGAATGCATAGAAACATGTTTTAGTGGAAAATATCTATAAATATGGGTGATGAGTTTGAATAACGAATGGATTCTTTGGATCTATGAGGTCAATTTTACCATCTCTTTGGAATATACATAGACATATGTATTAGTGGAAAATCTCTATAAACATGGGTGTTTAATGGTAATTAGATGGAGTTGCTGATTGGTAGACCAAATGATTAAAGCACTCAAAAGAAAGTAAAGCATAAATGGAAAACATCCATTTAAGAATGTTAGCAATAAATGCAACATTCGTAAAGAAAATGGGGGAAAATGTCACAACCCAATTCTTTTAATGCTTAGCTGAATTTTAAAAAAATCTTACCTTATAATTAAGTTTTATATAGGCGGTCTTAAAAGGAGGAAGTAAGCAATTAATGAGAGTGAGCTATTGAATAAGGAAGACAAACTTAAGCATAACTAAAACCTGCATGCTCAAATCAAGGCACGATGGACTCATGTAGGGGAAGTGAGAAAATTTTAATCAAAGGTAAAGGAATGAATAAGATAGAGGAAACATGAGTGAAGTAGAAGAAAATTTGAATGCATACATTTGACTATATAGTTCAAGTTATATGGTTGCCTATGATGAATGAAATTGTTCTTGATGAAGGGAATGCTTCTTTTGATTAGTTATTGTTATTTGACTTCCATTCTCTTGTTTAATGTGTTATTTCCACAAAGAAAATATATGAAATTGAGTGATATAATGAAACAATTCAAACATTTGATATAAATGAAACAACTTTTATTAAATATATTTGCATTTATAAATAATTAGATTTAGAAATTATTTAAATACAAAATATTTTATATATTTTTTTACTATAATTATCTCGTTAAAGTTTGGTATTGCTTATAATTTTGAATGTTAAAGATTTAAAATTAAATTTCTAACAATTTTACAATACTCTTCAATTGTGAATAGAGGTATTATGAGCATTTTATTAGTCCTGCCTATATAATAGACACTAATGTTTTCATTTTAACTGAATTCAATTAACCATGCTTTGAGAATTGTGCCCATGAAACATGCAACATTTATTCTAAAGTTTGCACTGTTCCAAATGTTTATATTCATTTTTTCCCTCATTTTTGTGATTAGCCAATTTGAATTTTTCTTGGCATTTTATACTTTTTCTATTAGATTTATAAATTAGATTTTGAATGTAACTTATTAAAAATTAGTTAATAAATTACTCTTCTATAAAACTTAATCATACAATATTATGTTTTTTTAATAAATCTACAATATTTTCTATTCAAGAGTCTATTATTAAAAAAATAAAAAATAAAATTTTAATGAACAAAAAATTACTATAACTTTATATAACTCTTAAATATGAAGTATCTATTAGCATGAATGTTGATGACACTACATTGGGGGAGTATCTTAAGCATTGGAGTGTATTGACATGTTGCATTTATGTCTATGTTTTTCATTGATGTCAACATAGTAGTAAGTCTATGAAGACTGATAGAGTAGTAGACAAAGATTTTAGTTGTACGGACAAGGGTCTGATTGCCTATTGATGTATGTTCACGGACACGTTGTTGAAAACAATTGATCAATTATATATTATCTTTGATGTTATACAAAATGTCATATCTTTACCAGTTAGTGTATGTTGAGCTCACTCGGGTGATGAAGATAGTTTCCTATGTTTTCCAAGAATTCTAGTATTTTCCAACTTTAGAAGAGAGTGTCTACCGAGTTCACTTGGGCGTCGAAGAGAAGTTTGTAGAATTTGAGTGTTAACTGAGCTCACTTGGTTAACAAAGGAAAGTTGGATGGAACCAGTGTTAACTGAGATCACTCGGTTACCAAAGGATGTTTGCAAAGATGTAGTGTTAATCGAGATCACTTGGTTAACATAGGAAAATCATTCCAGTGTTAGTATCTACCAAGCAGGGTCAATTAACAAAGGATTTTCTTGGATTTGTTTGTTAGTTCTAGCTGACTAAGGAGATAAATACTAATTATTTTAAGTTATATTCAAGCCAACTTGAAAATGTATATGATATAAGTATAAGGTCATGTTGAGGATTGAATGTGTGTGAGAATGTGTGGAAGATAAGAAGATTCTTAGAGGAAGTGAATTGGAAGGATAAGCATAATATCCTTGTTGGGCAAAAAACATTAATCCGATCTGGAAGGATCAAGTATTCGAGCCAAAATTGAGATATGAAATTAGCAATATAGTTGCATCAACAATTAGATCATATCATTGTTACTCACTAACCATTGTAGCAGTGTATCGAACCTCTTAATAGAGTTGGCTTAATAACTATTTTCTTGATCCTCTAACAAGGTGACATTTCTAGATTGATGTGTCTAAAGACCTCTAACAAGGCCACTCCTAATAGGGTGAATTAAATCCTCTAATAGGGTCACACCTAAAAGTTTGTTTTGTAACCTTTAATAGGGTTGGCTCCTAAAAAGGCTCACTTCAAAAGAGTTAAAAACAATAACTAGTTGCAATTGGTAGTTTTTCCTAGATTAGGTTTCCCTATTAAATCTTGGCATCACTTGTGTTCATGCTATTTCTTTTATGTGTATGCAACTAAGTTAATTAAGGTTATGTTAGCCTTAATTTTGAGTCACCATATTTTAAACTTTTTTGGTTCCTTTTGAAACCCAAAATCCTACATCAAGCAAGCTCTTCTTGATTTCTTGTTTTCTAAATATCACTAGGCTTTGCATATAGAGGTCAATCCTATGATATCTTTCATAGTTCTCATTTCTTGAACCACTTTGAACCTCGATTCAAAGTAGTTCAAAGCAGTTCGACCAAAGGATTTTGACACTAATTTTTTTTTGTAGGTGGGACCTACTAAGCATACTGGAGATGTTTTCTTGAACCTCTTTGAAGATCGGTTCGAAGTAGTTCAAAGTAGTTCTATTACTGAAGGTTTTGCACATAGAAGTTAATGATTCCAAAAGGACAACCTGTTCTTGAGAAACTAGATGAGATTTCAGAAGTAATGATTGAAGGTCTTGTCTAATTTATTTTCATTTGAGATGAAAGATTAGTTGTCATCATGATTAAAGAAGGAAAATCTTTCATTTGGGAGTCATATTAATTGTCATAAATTTATAGTTATTGCAAGGACATTCACAAAGGATGATCATTTAATGAAGGTGTCTTGTCATAGTTTTAAGCATGCAAATCAAGCACAACAAAATTGCCATGAATTTATGAGATGATACTTTCGCCAGTATGTCTCCTTTCCTTTTAAAGCATAAGTTTCCCACTTAAATGTTTTATCATGCGAGAAGGAAAATCAAAGGAGGAGTAACAATAAGCAAAGAAAAGAGGTATGGTTCTCTCTTAGTGGATTACAAGTGAGAATATGAGAAATCCCTTGTTCTTTCTTTTGTGTGTTGCTTTGAAGAAAAAAAGTGGTGTTGGGATTTTATTTCCTTTGCTTAGAATAAGGTCTGTTCGGCATTTCTTCAGAAATATTTCTAGTCTAGAGTGTAAGAGGCCTATCATTTCTGATACTAATTTGGAAGGTGTCAAAGTTGAGAAGCTACATGGAAATTTTCTCAAGAAAGCTAATGAAGTTAATGGTTGTTTAGAGTTCCTAACAAGTGGTTTAATTGAGCCTATAACTCTTCCCCTTGTCCTTTTGAGTCTTGAGCTACTTTAGTTGTGCATTGTTCATTATAATGTGAGAACCAAGAGTATTTTGAATAAGGATGGAGAACCAGTTTTGTCCATCTCTAGGGAGACTATCTCATTAGTATTGCATTTGCTTGAGTGTACCTTTTCTACTTTTAGCACTACCTAATCTCTAGTTGAATATCAAGAAAAGCTAGCCAAGTACCGTAACATGTTGGCTAGGAAATGGACAGAGACTAATTATAAAGGTTGCTCAAGACTACCCAAAATAATTACCAAGGATCATATGAAGCCTCATGTTCATGACCTCGTGGTTTTGTTGCACTAGGTTAAAGGTTCTATAAATGTTTTCCTCCTTGAAGATTGGATGTACTGTTACATACAGATCATCCTAAAAGGTGAACAACTTTTAGATTGGGCAAAATTGATAGCTAGTTCATTGAGGAGTCAACTCAAACACTCTAAGGTATCTAGAGAAGATTTCCATATGTCTTCCTACCTAACCTATTGCATTGCATGTGTTAGCAATATTACTTCCCTTCCCCATGAAACTTGGAATCAAGACATAAATGTCTATCAGTATTGTCCCCTACTCTAAAAGGATAGAGTGTTGGAAGAGTTTAGGAAAACACATGATGTTCTGGTAGAAAGTGTGCATTTGAACCTCAGGAAAGCACCGATGCCAAGGATATGCTCAGAGGCCCAAAAGTGGATTGAAATGTACAAGAGCTATTTTATTCAATTTCCTAAGTTTACATACCTATGAGTAGGGGGATTTGAAGAACCGATGATATTGCCTTGATATACTTTAGATTATTTTATCATAGCTAAGATATGTAGACAGTTGTTTTTGGTGATTAAGGATAATCTACCTTAGGAGGAATGTGAGTTCATTTTCCCTATCAAGCTTGGTTATTTAACGTATAGCAATATGATCAATGCCTCTATGATTGGAAGCAACTTTCTCAATTTCAATTTTGGATCCTACTAGGGAAGGGGGAATTTTGATAGCAAAGGGTTCATAGCTAAAGTGCTCAGCTTGAAGGGTCAATCATCGATGATTCCTCATTTAGAAGATCTGTGGAAAGATTGTAATGATGAGGAAGAGGTGATAAAGAGGGACCATTTGAGATTAACACTTCCACAAATTAATTCCCTCAAATTGAAATTTAAATTGGAAGGGGTAATTGAGGATGGTTTAGAAATTGTTGAACCAGGATGGAAAGAGGCAAGCGAACTAAAGCAATTAGAAGTGGACTGGAGTTAGGGTGAAGAAGATGATATAAACTTGAGGACCAACTCTATTCTCACTCATACAGATAACTAGTTAAGGAGAAAAAATATGAAGGCTATCAATGAAAACAAACAACAAAGTTCCCAAAGGTGGTTTCTTTTTCTAAAACATTAACTTTTGACATCCCAAATTTGTCTCATGTTGTAGGTAGCACTTTGACTCCCAAGAAGTAGAAAAGAACAACACCTCCTAAACAAATCATGACCCTTATAACCAAGTCTAAGACTAAATCTGAAGCACTCATGCAACATGAGATTCAGAAGGAGAAAATGATGACTCAAGGACCAGGTCAAGGAGAAGAGCTCACCTCAGATAATCAAGATGGAAATGTGGAGTTAATAGAGGCTCCTAAGTCAAATCAGCCTAGTTTCATGACTCCTCCCAGAGGAAATCAAGACATGACCACTACTTCCACCATTCCATCATGGTTATCTAATCTAGTTAGCAAGAAACATAGCCTTCAACTAATGTCTACACCAATTAAGGATATCATCACAAAATATGTAGCCCATGGTTCTAAAAGAAAAAAGATGGAAAGAGATGCTTGTTTGATCAAGGACCTAATGACTGGAAAGGTGATGACAAAGGTGGATACCTATAAATAGAAATATGAGTCTAGGGAAATTGATGTAGAAGTTTTCAAAGTCACCATTGTGGAATTGGGGGCCATCACTAGAGACACTAGTAATCACTTCTTTAAATTTTTTGCAGATCATATGCTAACTAAGTTTGAAAGGGATAACAAAGAAAAGAAAGAGCTAAAAGGGTTGGTAATCACTATGGCTGCTTATATAGACTCCCTGATGAATTTGGATGCCCTTCCATTGGTTTAGACTCCACAACCTTTTGATCCCAATTCATCAGACAACCAACAATTGGTTAAGCAAATGCAAAAGGGTAAATTACTTTCAGATGTAGTGCAAGAATAGGTGGGATCATAGTAAAAGAAGGTAGTAATTTATTATAGATTTTACTACAACATACACATATGGAGAAGCACTATTAGGTGAGGTCCAAACCCTTGTGCTAGTACGGGAAGCTAATCAAAACTAATGCCAAGCCATTGTGTTCGAAGTCCATGAAGTTGAAAAATATGGGGTGTTGAAGTTTCTGTATGAGAATCCCATGAAAACCATAGATTCATGCATGTTGTTCATCCTCAAAAGTAATATGGGTTGGAAGGAGTCAATTTACAAAGGAGCCATCGAAGAAATGCTATCGATGGAAGTTGAAATCACTAGGGTGCATAAAGAGCTCCTAAAAGATATGCAAATTGTCAACCCTATAGGCATCCTATAGTTTGAAGACAACAACATGGACTCCTAGGTTTTAACAAAGAATTTCAACAATGCCATGATAGGAATCAGGGACAATGAAACACCTACTTCTAGATATTTCACCACCCTAGCCATATCGAGTCAATGTTATATTTGAATAGGAACCTCATGCTAAGATAAAGCCATAGGATTAGGGAGCTTAAGTGGCAAAAAGATGCTTGCAGGTCAAAGCTACTTAGCTTGAAAAATCTCCACTCTCATGCAATGCAGGAATTTACAAACACCTTTAGGAGCTGGAAACTAGTCATGCAGACCATGGCAGATGGAGAAAAGGCTGGCGAAGATGTTAAGTTGAAAATAATTACTTTCTACTTTTGTTTTTTCAAATTGTTTCTTTCTTTAAACTATTTTCAACCAAAAGGTTGTGCTTTGATGGAGGCTTGTTTGGGTTTGTAAGAAACTATAAATGCTGGAGCATTTGGCTAGAACGGGGTTAGATTTTTAGTAGCCTAAGAATACTTTGTTAAAGTTAGTACTATTTTAAGTTGATTATGTGGAAATAGTGATAGACAGATAGTAATATATATGAAGTCCCTCTCTTAATGACTTTGTGTTGGAGAAGTCTTTTTGAATATATATATATATATATATATATATATATATATATATATATATATATATATATATATATATATATATATATAATATTTTGTTGTGCTTTAAAACTTAGTGTTTGAGTAGTATCAATCATGGTTACTTTGTGGGCTATGATGGCTATTTTTGTATAACATCTACTGCTATTTCTCTTGATGTTCATCTTTATTTATCATTTCCCAAAATTGGCTTGAGTTGTTGTAAATTTAAGTTTATAGTTAAATCTTGCTTAGTGGTGGAAAGACTAAGCTTTTCATTTATTGATTTTTTGACTATGAAAAATATTATCTCTATACCCAAGAGTACATAAGTGTCCATTAAGCACTTTTTGGAAAAAGTGTGCATTCAGTTAGTTTTTATCATTTAAATTTATTGATAAATCATTTGTAAAGAGAGTTGTACCTGTAATAATTCAAAGGGAAATGAATAACACAATGTTTACCCAACTATTATGAAATTTATTGAATTTTACAGCCTTGGGCATAGATTGGATTATTGTTTTAATAGGAAAAGACAATTCGTTCACTAACAGATTAATCACAATTAATATTTTAATGTTAAGTATTTCCAAGTAACAGTTGATATTATAGTGCTTGTCGAGTTACAACATATTGTTAGTGTTAACTGATTGCATGTATGTTAACCGAGTAACAATAGTTTTAGAATAATTTATGTTTTGTATTGACATCCAAGGGATCTAGGATTTATTTTGTGGTAACTGATTCACCCCTCCCTTCTCAGTTACTCCTCTTATATTTTTAGCACATGTTCAATACGGTGTCTCAATGTGAAGGTTCAATGCGTAACACGTAAGTCAAAGATATATGGAAATTGTACTTGATTTATAGAGTGTAGTATAGAGATAGAGTACCTAAGAATCCTATTTTGATGTTTGTATTATATCCTTTTATACTGATATAATATGGTGATGCGTGGTCAACCAGTGACAGACGATAGTCTGATGGTGATGTCAGCAAGTGTGTAGGTTTTGAAGTCACACATGTGAAGTTTTGTATATACTATTAGAAATAGGGATTATTGAGGTGGGCGGGGGGGGGGGTGAATAAGTAATCTAAAAACTTTAGTCACCAACTAGATATTATTACTTACTTTAAACCATGCACAACAAAGCAATAAAGTAATACTGAATAGTAACAATAACAATGCATAAAGATAACTCATAATAACATATTTTGTTAACTAGGGCAACCCTGGCCAAGGGAAAACCCTTGTGTGGATGATATCCACTAGATAATATACTAATATATATGTTCCTTATTAGAGGATGGGCCCTATTAGGAGTCAATCAAAAAATTTAGTTTAAGAAGTCCCTGTTAGGAGACTTTGAATCCCTATTAGGAGTTTCCAACCCTGTTAGGAGTTGTAGTATAATGTATGCAAGAAGAGTCCACTGCTCAAACATGCAATTTCAACTATAAGAAGAGCTCACTACTCAAACAAATAATCTACTATTATTTTCCTTCCTTGACTGATCTCTGATCTTTAGCTTGATCTCAAATCACTAGATCACTAATACACCTAGATTGCTCATACAAGCACACTTCTTATCACAAGAATTCCTTTGCATAAATACCATGCCTTTACATAAAATATGACTGGGTTGGATAAGACCAAAATTGACTTTTCCAAATCAAAGTAAACATCTAGGATGCCGACCCTAATTGGACAAGTAATTGTTTTCCAAACAAAACAATTCTTTCTTTCAATTCTGCTGCCCTGCATCATCAAAACATGATTAATTCTATCCATATAGTCTATAGAAACTTCTGAGGTTATACACATCATCACCAACATGTATACTATCTCCATGTAACTTTTATTGTCATAATATGACATCTACAACATGTTATAAACAAAATAATACATTGCTGTAAATTGAATTCCATACTTAGACAATTTTCTGATTACCAAACATTAAGTATCTTTATTTATGAGGTTTCCTATCAACATGTACATCATATATTTCCATAAATAACAAAAATTACATATCAAAATTAGCCAATTGTCAAAAATCTCCCCCTTTGGCATTGATTGTAACAAAATAGGGAAAATTGGCTATGTGAGAGAAACAAAAGTAACTAACACCGTACATCTATTACAACTTGTTCAACTTTGTTGAATAAAATTGTTCAATTGTATATTGTCTTTGGTGTCACACAAATGTCATATCAGTCATCAAATAGAGTCTACCAAGCTCAGATGGTCAGCAAGACAAAGTACAAAGTCTACCAAGCTCAGATGGTCAGCAAGGCAAAGGATAGAGGTTAGTAAAGAAAATTTGTAGTGTCTACCGAGTAGTCAGTTGTTATTGAGCTTTCAAGAAATTAAGTTGTTACCGAGGTCACTTGATCATCAAAGGGAAATATGGAAGCAATAGTTCTTACGGAGCTCTCACAAATAGTGAAGGAATTTAGTTCTCATTGAGTCAACTCGGTAGCCAAAGGATTTTGTAGAAGTTGTAATGTTAACTGAGTTAGGATGGTTAACTCAGGATATTTCTGGAAGTAGTATTTATGGAGCAAGGTCAACCAATGAAGGATTTCATTGATTTTTGAAATAACTTCTATTTGTTTAAAGTAATATTTGTAGCCGACTGATGTATGGTTTATTGGTAAATGTAACATGTGAATGAACCGACTTGATAATTTGAATGGTATAAATAAGAAGTCAAGTTGTGAGTTCTAAATGTGAGTGATGGATTTGATGTGATATGAAGAATGATTATTGTGGAAGCAAATTTTGAAGAATGATTAGAGATCATTGAGGAATAACAAAGCTATATTTGATTAGGGAGGATCTAATGATGATGAATAGAGACCTATAATTAGCAAAACTAGTTGCATCTTGTTCAGGTCAATTCATTGTTGCTTTCTAACAATTGTAGCAATGATTTCAAATCTCTTAATAGAGTTGGTTTAACAACTATTTTGTAAATCCTCTAACCAGGTGACAATTCAGTTGAATTGTTCTAAAGACCTCTAGCAAGGCCACTCCTAATAGGGTGATTAAATTGTTTAATAGGGTCATGCCTAATAGTGTGTATTATAACCTTTAACAGGGTTGGCTCCTAACAGGGCTCACTTCAGAAGAGTGAAAATTTGGTAGCTAGTTACTTGGTGATTTTTTCCATATTGGGTTTCCACGTTAAATCTAGTGTCTCTTGTGTACATTTTATTTTACTTTTGCATGCATATTAATAATTATGAATGCTAGATGATTAGTAACTAGTTAATCAATCGAGTTACAACATTCTTACTGTGTTTACTAAATTTCAGGAGTAAATAAGTATTAAAGACATCTAAGGGATCTGTGGTTTTGTTTTTGTGGTAACTGATTCACCTCCCCTCTCAGTTACTCCATCTATAATTCCAACAATTGGTATCAGAACATTTGGTGTTTGTAGGAAAAGATTTCAAAGATCTAAGCCAAAGGTTAGGATGTCTTATAAGAGGGAAATTCCAAGACTTAACAGGGACAACTTCTCAGCATGGTAGGGATTGATGAGACTTCATCCGACTTCTATTGGTGATATAGGATTGAAGTACCTTGATGAAAAATATGAAGAACCTTCTGGTACATTATCTGTCAATGATATTGTTGAAAAGAAGACTCACAACAACATGATGATAGATATGGCATCTGCTCTGAGTTATGAAGAATTTTATGGCATCAAGGATTGCAAAACCACATTTGAAATGTGGAACAAGTTGAAAGAGATCTATGAAGGAGATGATAATGTGAGAAAAGCCAAAGTAGGAAGTTTGAGAGGAAAATTTGATCAAATGAGGATGAGAGAGGATGAAAACATTGCAAAGTATGTTGAAAGAGTTAAAGAATGTGTTAGTGCAATCAAAGCTTCTCGAAAAGATATCAATGATGAGAAAGTTATAAGTAAAGTTCTTAGAACTCTACTTCCCATTTATGCAATTAGAGTCTCTACAATTCAAGAAAGAAGATGTGAGAAAAATCATAAAATAAATTTAGAGGCCATAGTTGGAAGATTGATTGCATTTGAGCTAGACAACTATGATAATTATGTTCCAGCTGCCAAGAACATTGAATCAACATTTGAAGCCAAGCTTTCACTCAAGGAAAAAGGAAAAAAGTTAAAGGATCCTCAATTAGATAGTGATGAAGAATCTGAACAGAGTTCAGATAGTGATCTTGAAGTGGTTGAAGCTCTGCTAGCAAGGAAATATTCAAGAGGCAAAGGAAAATACAAAGGTAAGGTTCCTCTAATCTATTTTTCTTGTGAAGAAATTCAACATATTGCTGCTAGGTGCCCAAATAAGAAAAACAAGGATGAGAAGAAAGGTCACAAGTGCAATGGCAAGAAATACTTCAAATCATTCAAGGATAAAGGTAAGAAAACATGTTTCATGGAAAAAGATTCTAATAATTCTGATGAAGAAGAAGAAGATGAAATTGTTTACATAGCTGTAATAGATAAATCTAATAATGAAGAAGAAATGGCACTCATTTCTCATGTGAGCAAAAATGATACATGGATCATAGATAGTGGTTGTTCTCATCACATGACTGGTGATAAAACTAAGTTTGAATACTTTGAAGATTATGATGGTGGCAGTGTAAGATTTGGTAACAATGAACCTTGTTGTATAAGAGGAAAAGGAAGAATCTCACTAACCAAGGAACTTGTATGTGATAATGCATATTGGGTAGAAGGACTAAAGCATAATTTGCTGAGTGTGGCACAACTACTCAATAATGGATTCAAAGTAGAATTTATGCATGGAAAAGCAAGATTACTGGATGGTAAAGGAAAGCTGATTGGATTAGGCACTCAAACACAAGGTAACCTATTTTTATCTTGAACTTGGTGAATGTTCATGTTTTATTGCCCAATTTGAAGAAAGTTGGTTATGGCATAGGAGGTTATGTCATGTGAACTTTGACAACTTGGTAAAGATAAGTAAATTCAAGAAAGTAAGAGACATTCCTAACATAAAGAAACTTGAGGTTGGTCTATGCAAGAATTATCAAATTGGCAAAATGGGAAAAACTAGCTTTAAAAGCAAGAATTATCAATTTGAAGAAGTTCTAAAAATTGTGCATATTGATTTGTGTGGACCTATTGGTATTGAAAGTTATATTGGTGAGAAATTTTTCATTCTTTTTGTTGATGATTATTCAAGAATGATGACTATCATGTACCTAAGAGAGAAATCAGAAGCATTTGAAAAATTCAAATGGTGTTTGGCCATAGTAGAAAAGGAAATAGGTAAAAGACTAAAATGCTTAAGGTTTGATAGAGGTGGTGAATTTATTTCACATGAGTTTAATAAATTTTGCATTGAAAGGGGAATCAAATGACAGGTTTCAACACTTGTTCCAGAACAAAATAGAATAGCAGTAAGAAGGAACAGATCTATCATGGATTGTGCAAGAACCTTAATGATTGGGAAAGACATTGCTATCAAATATTGGAAGGAAGCTATCAACATTGCAGTTCATACCTTGAACTAAGTACAGCTGAAAAAGGACTCATTCAAGACCCCCTATGAGTTATGGTATGGCTAAAACCCAATGTAAGTTACCTAAAAGTATTTGGAAGCAAATGTTACATTTTGAAAGAATCTAGAAAAGGTAAATTTGATGTAAAAGGTGATCAAGGAATATTTTTGGTATACTCTTGCAAAAGCAAAGCATATAGATTTTTGAACTTATCTACTCACAAAGTCATAGAAAGTGCACATGTGAAAGTTGACGAGTTTGCAGAATGAATAGAAGAAGAGAGCAAAAGAGAACCTGAAGACTACAGAAGATTTGTTTACATTGAACCTAATACAATGCCAAGGATACCTATTAATCAAGAATCCTCAACTCCAGAGTCTTCAATAATTGAGTCACAGGAAGTTCAAACCAAGCTAATACCTACTGAGTTGCAAGAACTTGAGTCGCAAATAGAAGCTTGAGACACAGAAGGATAACAATGCAAGTCATTCAAAAGGCAAGGAGCTTGTGTTAGCCAAGTATATCAGGAAACATCATGCACTAGATTAGATCATTGGAGACAAATCATAAGGAACAATGACAAGAAGTAAGTTGAAAAGCACTTGTTTACTTGCTGATTTTGAACCTAGAAATGTCAAAGATGCACTAGACAATGAAAGTTGGATTGAAGCTATGAATGAAGAGATAGAATAGATAGAGAAAAAAAAAATATGGACTCTTGTACCTAGACCCAAAGACAAGAATGTGATTGGAACTAAATGGGTATTCAGAAACAAGCTAAATGAAGATGGTAAGGTATCAAGGAACAAAGCTAGACTGGTATGCAAAGGATACTCTCAAGAAGAAGGTATAGACTATGGAGAAACTTTTGCTCCTGTTGCAATATTGGAAGGTGTCAGAACCTTACTTGCATATGCTACATACAAAGGATTCAAAGTTTATCAGATGGATGTCAAGTCAACATTTCTCAATGGCATATTGGATGAAGAGGTTTACATTGAACAGCCTGAAGGTTTTGTTGATCCAAACAAGAAGGACATGGTCTGCAAATTGCATAAAGCATTATATGGTCTAAAACAAGCCCCTAGAGCATGGTATGAAAGATTGCATAACTATCTTATTCAGATTAGTTTTCAAAGAACTAATGACAACAATAGTTTGTACATAAAGGAAGGATCAGATAATAAGATTGTTTTAGTAGAGATATTTGTAGATGATACATTGTTTATAGGAAATGATGATCTATGCAAATAATTTTTAGAACAAATGAACAAAGAATTTGAAATGTCAATGTTTGGTCAAATCAAATTCTTTGTTGGTCTTCAAATTCAATAGAGTAAGAATGGTATCTACATTACTCAATACAAATACATCAAGGAGATACTGAAAAAGTTTGGTACATAAAATTGCAAACTAGTAGGGACTCCTATGTGTACTAGATTGAAACTTACCAAGGATGATGAATCAAAGAAAGTGGATTAGACATTGTATAGATTTATGATTGGAAAGTTGTAGTATGTAGTGCATACAAGACTAGACATTGCCCTTACAGTAGGAATTATAGCAAGATTCTCAGCAAAACCAAAAGAAACTCACATTATGGAAATCAAAAGGATCATGAGATACTTAAAAGGAATTGAAGATTATGGATTATGGTATAAACTTGGAGGTAACCTGGATTTAAAAGTGTTCACTGATACAGATTGGGCAGGAAATTTTGATGACAGAAAAAGCAGAAGTGGAGGAGCTTTTTTTCTTGGAAAAAGGTTGGTTTGTTGGACAAGTAAAAAGAAAAATTGCATGTCCCTATCCACAACAAAGGCTGAGTATGTTGTAGCAGCAGTAAACTATTCAAACATTGTGTGGTTCAAACAATTATTGGAAGGTATGAAGCAAGAAATCAAAGAACCTGTTGTTATGTTTTGTGATAACACAAGTGCAATAAACATATCCAAGAATCTAGTAATGCATTCAAAAACCAAGCATATTGCCATAAAGTATCACTTTGTTAGAGAATTGGTACAAGAAAAGGAAATCAAATTGGAATATGTCCATACAAAGGAACAAATTGCTGACATATTCACAAAGCCTTTACCTAAGAATGCATTCTTGTATCTTAGAGGTAAATTAGGGGTCATTCTCCTATCTAAAGCTATGAATTAGTACATCAGGTACAATGCTATTCAGTTGATTTATGTTGTATTTGGCATGTGTTTTCAAAGAGGGAGAATATACTGTCATATCTTTATGAAATTTTCCATATAATAAGAGTTTGTGTAAGAGGGAGAGATTATTATGAAAGAGGGAGTTTGCTGTGAAGTATTATATTACTAATGACTTGTTTTTAAATTTCATTCTGCTATGACATGTTGTGTTTCCATCAATGCCAAAGAGGGAGATTTTTGAATACAATTTTTCAATTGTGTATTGTCTTTGATGTCACACAAATGTCATATCAGTCATTAGGCAGAGTCTACTGAGCTCAGATGGTCAGCAAGACAAAGGACAGAGTCTAGCGAGCTCAGATGGTCAGCAAGGTAAAGGATAAAGTCTACCGAGCTCAGAAGGTTAGTAAAAAAAATTTGCAGTGTCTACTGAGTAGATAGTTGTTATCGAGCTTTCAAGAAATTAAGTTGTTACCAAGCTCACTCAGTTATCAAAGGGAAAGATGGAAGAAACAGTTCTTATCAAGCTCTCATGAATAATGAAGGAATTTAGTTCTCACTGAGTCAACTCGATAGCCAAAGGATTTTGCAGAAGTTGTAATGTTAACCGAGTTAGGATGGTTAACTCAGGATATTTTTGGAAGTAGTATTTACCGAGTAGGGTCGGCTAGTGAAGGATTTCATTAATTTTTGAAATAACATCTATTTGTTTAAAGTAATATTTGTAGCTGACTGATGTATGGTTTATTAGTAAATGTAACATGTGAATGAGCTGACTTGATAATCTAAATGGTATAAATAAGAAGTCAAGTTACAAATTCTAAGTGTGAGTGATGGATTTGATGTGATATGAAGACTGATTATTGTGGAAGCAAATTTTGAAGAATGATTAGAGATCATTGAGGAACAACAAAGCTAACTTGATTAGGGAGGATCTAATGATGATGAATAGAGATCTGTAATCAGCAAAACCAATTGCATCTTGTTCAAGTCAATTCATTCTTGCTTTCTAACAATTGTAGCAGTGATTTCAAATCTCTTAATAGAGTTGGTTTAATAGCCATTTTGTAAATCCTCTAACTAGGTGACAGTTTAGTTGAATTGTTCTAAAGACCTCTAGCAAGGCCACTCCTAACATGGTGATTAAATCCTCTAATAGGGTCACACCTAACAGTGTGTATTGTAACTTTTAACAGGGCTGGCTCCTAACATGGCTCACTTCAGAAGAGTGAAAAATTGGTAGCTAGTTACTTGGTGCTTTTCCTCATATTGGGTTTCCACGTTAAATCTGGTGTCTCTTGTGTTCATTTTATTTTACTTTTTCATGCATATTAATAACTATGAATGCTAGATGATTAGTAACTAGTTAATCAACTGAGTTATAACATTCTTACTGTGTTTACCGAGTTTCAACAGTAAATAAGTATTAAAGACATCTAAGGGATCTGTGGATTTGTTTTTGTGGTAACTGATTCACCCCCTCCCTCTCAGTTACTCCATCTATAATTCCAACACAACTTTACATATATGCTTCCCCTTACAATGTACTTTACACTTGTACAATCTTCACATGTATCTCTCCCAACAATCTCATATATACAATTATCACATGAACCTCTCCCCCTTTGACATCAATGACAAAGGTCAAAATGTCAAGATTTTATCCAAAAAATTGTTCAAAAACTATTCTCCTTCCTTATGCTAAAATAATCTTCATACAATGATCAAAAATAGACTTCAAACTATCCATACCTTTTGTCCATGTTTCTTTGGTAGACTTAGCTGATGTGAGAATTGCACATAATGCATATGATATAGTCTCAACTGCATTCATATCTGAATACAAAAAGTTTGTATATGTGTCCTTGGCCTTGACAAATTCTTCTAGCTACTTCTCAACAAAAGATAACTTAAGAGTAATGGATTCTCTAAAATTAGATGTTCTCTTCAATATCGACTCTTTTCAAAGTTCTAGTTTCTTGATATTGCTGTGAACACTAGAAACTTGACTCTCAATATCATCAACTTTGCTAGATGGGTGCTGGACTAGGCTGGTTAAAGCCTCTAGCTCATTCATCTTTTCCTCTATCTGACTGTCCCTATCTTTAGTCAACTTTTATGATAAGGTACACTTAACATACAAAGCTTTCCCTTTCTGCTAACATTTATGGAGTTCTTTTATGTGTGTATCAAGATTGACTAAGTCATTCTTGATGTTCTGGCAAATGGTGCTAAACAAATTAGCATCATGGGAAATTTGAGCCTTTTCCTTTGCAACATTCAATAAGTTAGTGAACTCTTCATTAAATGACTTTAGCACTACTTGTGCTCTCTATTTGAGATTTGACTCAGTGTGCTAAACTACTAAAGTGTTGTGCAGTCTGTTGGTCACTTCCATCAATGTTCTTTGTAATTTCTTAACTGTCTTATTCTTCTATAAAAGTTTGGATAAGGATGAGATTAGATCAATTTGATCATCATCATCATCAGTACCCAAACTTGCAATAGAGAGTAGAGTAGATGAACTAGATGGTTTAGTTTCATCTTCCTTCTATTTCTTTGTTGCTTCTTTAGTTTTCCTCTCTTCTTCTTCTTTCCTTTCCTTTTCCTCCTTTCTCTCTTCTCTTCTAATATTTTCCTTTCTTCCTCCTCTATTTTCTTTTTCTTTTCTTTTTCTGTAATCCTTCTCTTATCTTAATCTTCCTTTATTTTCCTTTCTTCATCAAGCAACTACTGCTTGGCTTTCTCTATCTTCTGCTTTTCAACTTCTAGTAGCCTCTTTTCTTCCTCAATTTGTTTCAACTTTTCCTCAACAGCCTCGCTGTTTGATACATTTGGTTCAGAACCACTAAATGGATTGGTATCATTAATGTTAAGAGTAACATTGGTTTAATCAATCTTTATAGTATCACCACTTACTGATATTTCTGAGGTTCTAGGAGCTGGAGGAGATGTTTCCTATGACTCTGACAACATCTTACTGATAGTTGCTGATGTCTCCTTTCTTAATTTATCCTTCTCACCAACCATAAAAGAGAATGACCTCAACTTATTCCTCAAGTATGGTGTGAGGTTATTCAACAATCTCTTAATTTTATCTTCATCATTAGTCTTGCAAATTGTCCTTAGCATAGACTTCTGAAGTTCAAGGTCTTCTTCTCTTGTTGGAGTCTTCTTCTCTATGAGTCTCTCATAGACTTTCTGGTTCACCACTCCTTTGATATCCTTCATACTTAGATTTCTTGCAATGATATGTCTCATAGTAGATATATCAATATGATCCTTCTTGAAGTATTATATAGATCATAAAACTTGTTCATCTAAACAAAGTTTCCCTCATTTGCAATCATTGTGTTTATCTTCTCAATCTTTGACTTCTAAGGTTGTCGAGCTTTTCCTATTGCTTGCTTATGTGGAGTCACTTTTTCTACTTGTTTGGTTTCCTATTCCTCCTCTTCTTCATCACTTGTCTCAATTGTCAACAATGTTTTCTACCTCTTACTAGGTCCTATAGCCATCTGTTTGACTCTCTTTGTCTTTGTAGACACTACTTCAACTAATCTTTCAGATTTTCTCTTTTGTTCACTAGGATGAACATTAGACACTACTGCATATGGAATGCTTTTTCTTGAAGATGTCTTAGTAATAGATACTATCAAGGGTTGTCTGTTCAATACACCTTGTTTCACTATTTGTCTTATGGCCTTAGATTCACTCTTTGTCATACTAGCCTCAGATAGTTCCTTCTTCATGATTGACTCAACCTTCTTGTGAGATGCCTTCTCTAAGGTTGCTTGATGAACATGTGTAATCTCATCAAATGTGCAAAATCTATATTATGCTTTATCTCTGTCTGAATTTAACAACAAATCAATGTAGCCAACTACAACATCATCATTCAACTCATAGCCCAAGGGATCCAAAAATGTCTCCTGAGGTTCCACTGCTTGAATGTAAGTGTGATCTATACCAACTAGAATACATATATCCTCCTTGAATCTATCCACAATTGTAGGTGAAATCCTAAATCTTTGTTTCATCTCATTTTGAAAAGTTTTCATTATTAAGTTTCCATTATCTAGTATCTTGTTTGAAGGGTGCCTTCTACATACCTCTGTAATATTTTCCTTATTGCATCTGTCACTGCTCATTATATCTATTACCGATAAGTAAGGGAATCTCTTTAGCAAATGAAAGAATATGTGATTGATCAATGATTGGAATCTAAACACACCATTCTTTGTCCTCTTAATCTTTTCAAGGTTTTCCAAGAGTTGCATTTTCAGTATTTCACTCAAATTAACTTGCTCTTTCTCAACACATATCTTATAAGCTGCTAAATAAATCTTGCTAAAAGTTCATCTGCCTTAGAACTTGTACAAACTAAATAAGCAATAATTCTACTAAGAAATCTCACATCATCTTGCTTGATGGAGCTGATTACCAAGGCTTTCCCATTGTGTACTGCCTTAGTGTAACTTTCCACTTTCTTCTTAACCATCTTTTCACCTATAGGTACACTTCCTTGTTTGCTAAGACTAGTTACCTCATGAATAAGGTCATCTGAGATGTCTACTACATTATCTCGCATCCACAATTTTCCATCATGTATCCTACTCAACATGATTTGAGTCCATTCATCTATATCTAGCCTATAGTAGAAATGATATTTAAACAAATCAAATTCCTTTAAGTGATCAGATCTAAGCTTCATTGTCATGTTGTGGTTAAAGACTAGTTCTATATCTTTATTCATATATTCACTACCAATTGACTCAAACTTGTAATTCAAATAATTTTCTACATCTTCAAGGTAAACTATGTTTTTTAGAGTGATAGACAATGCAGAGTTAGGGTTTCCATCACTAGGTTTTGTGGAAACTATCTTAAACTTAGGTCTAGCCTTATTTTCAACACTGTATACCACTGACATATCCATAATTCTTATCAATATGAAATTTTACCAAGCAAATTTGTAGAAAAAATGATAAAATACCTCTTTCTAAAAATAGGGTTTGCTTCAAAATTGCTTAGACAAGTCAATTCTAAATGATCTTCGCTTTGAGTGTGTTTGCAAAGAAGTAAAATCAATTCTATATTCCATTTTTCCCTCAACTTGAAACTTGCATTAATTGCATACTTTGCAAAATATGAAAAAACTGTCAATTATGTTCTATAATCACATAACTACTCAAAATCATCTATTTGATCTTCAAATGTCACCCAAGGTTTACTGTAGCCTCCTTTTATCATGACAATCACCCTCAAGACTTTGCATCACAAAATTCTCTAAAAAAACTTACTTTTTATCTTGTGTTACAGAATTATCCTTTACTATAATACCAATAATTTTGAATTTCATCATAACTTGTTTAGATGAGCTCTAGATCACAAGCAAGCTTAGGTACCATCTAAACACAACTAAATACACCTTTTCCCAACTTTGCTACCTCTAATTTGATCTCTGAATGAAGTTCTCAAATACTGATGTTGTGAACAAGCTTAATTCAACTTGATTGAATCAAACTCAACAACTGACCTCGTTCTTTTTGTCTCATCATCATTTAACTTTTCTTTTGAGATGTCTATTCATTTCACGAAAGCTTCATTAAGTTCTTCTCAAAATTCACTCACAATGTTTCTTTGTTATTCATTGATAGATCCAAAGTTCCTTTCATGGTTCCTTCTATCATTCCTTCTATTTCTGAAGTTTCTTCCATTGTTCCTTCTATCTCTAAAGTTTCTATCCATTTTGTAGTCCTTTACTGTGTGTCCAAAGTTATTGCATAACTGACATACAGGTGCTCTGCTTCTAGATTTTGCTGATCGTCAAGTGCATGACAATTTTGAGCAATATGTCCTAAGTTGTTACACATATAAAACACATCTATCTTTTGTCTTCATAAGATCTTCTTTCTCTTGATGTTCTTTCATTAGATTTTCTTCTATTTGTACGGTTAGTATATCTAGACATTCTACTATTTCTCCTATCATTATCATACTTAGATTTCCTACAATCAATTATATTATGACCCATTTCATGACAATTAAGACAATAAAAGTCCTTAACATGATTAAATGACCTATTAGTACAATCTCTTTTCATGTGATCTATTTCATTACATAAAAAGCACTTACCTCTAAATTCATATGTAGTTTCCTTAAGAGTTTCCACTTGCTTTTGTTCATCCAAGATTTCAACTTCCTTGTTTTGCTCAACTTCTTTAGGTTTCTCAGAAGATTGACTAGATTTAATCTTATCATTAGATTTGTCTTTTTCCTTTAGATCTGATCTAATCTTAGGTTTCTTTGTAGACATGTTAATTAGATAACCAAGACCAGTCTTGTCATAGGAAGGTCTCTGTATTGACATTGAATCAACAAGATTTGCTCTACTAGAATAAGGTTTCTCAAGCTGCTGTTTGCACTGTGTTAATTCACCTTTCACAATAGTATTATACTTAAGGAGTTCTTCATGATCTTCTTTCAATGTTTCAAACTTAGATATTTTCTTTGCCAGACTTTCTCTTAGATCTGCATTTTCAGTTTTCAAATTAGATTCAACTTTGCTAGGATCATTTTTCAAAGTCAACTTTAGATTTGTAATCTTCAACTCATGCCTCAAGATCTTGTACTCTGTCTTCAACTTTGAATATTCATCATCACTAGTTCCAGATTCAATAGATTCAGGCTTTGATTTTAGATGTTCAATCTTTTCCTTTAATTGACCAATGCATACTTTGGAGTCTTCATATCTCTCCTTCAACTTATCTCTTTCTTCAGTAAGGATATCAATTTGTTCAAGAGCTTCTTCAAGGTTCTTCATCAACTGTTCCATATCCATAGGGATCTTACTTAAGCTATTAAGCCTCTTCAAAGTAACTATTCTTTGATACCAATTATTAGAAATAGGGATTACTCAGAGGGGGTGTGAATCAGTAATCTACAAACTTTAATCCCCAACTGGATATTATTACTTACTTAAACCATGCATAACAAAGCAATAAAGTAATGCTAAACAGTAACAATAACAATGCACAAAGATAACTCATAACAACCATATTTTGTTAACTAGAGAAACCTTGGCCAAGGGAAAACCCTGGTGGGGATGATACCCTCTAGATAATATACTGATATATATGTTCCTTGTTAGAGGATGGACCCTATTAGGAGGCAATGAGAAAATTCAATATAACAAGTCCTTTTTAGGAGTTGTAGTATAATGTATGCAAGAAGAGCCCACTACCCAAACATGCAATTTCAACTACAAGAAGAGCTCACTCAAACAAGTAATCTACTATTATTTCCCTTCCTTGAATAATCTTTGATCTTCAGCTCAATCTCAGACCACCAGATAAAAATTTGCATATATTGCTTTCACAAAAGTTTGCTCACTTCGCAATCTTACAAGATAACACTAATACACCAAGATTGCTCATATAAGCATACTTCTTATCATAAGAAGTCCTTTTCATAAATACCATGCCTTTATATACTACTGGGTCAGCTAAGACCATAATTCACTTTTCCAAGTTAGAGTAAAGAACTAGGACGTTGGCCCTAATTGGACAAGTAATTGTTTTGCAAACAAAACAATTCTTTCCTTCAATTCTACTATCTTGCATCATCAAAACACAATTAACCCTATTCTGTACAGTCCATACAAACTTCTAAGGTTATAAATGTCATCACCAACATGTATACTATCTCATATAACTTCACTAGTCATAATATGACATCTGCAACATGTTATAAGCAAAACAATACATTGTTGTAAACCAAATTCTATACTTAGACAATTTTTGGATTACCAAACACTAACTATCTTTATTTCCAAGGTTTCCTGTCAATATGTACATCATGTGTTGCCATAAATGACAACAATCACATATCACAATGAGCCAATTGTCAACATATAGTGTGAGCCGACAATGCTATTCTAATTGTGAAATAAATAAATAATCTTATTATAATTAATTGGGAAAGAATTAAGGCTGAATCAAGGAATTATTTTGAAGATATGGTATAAAGGAAATATTTTTTTAGAGTATTAGATATTGTATTGAGTGTAAAGTGTGAAAAGGAGTAGAGTGTTTACTGAATACGAGTAAGCAATCAAAGAGATTATAGGATGTGAGTTTTGTGATCTGGTTACAAGATCAGAAGGAGAAGTTCAGTTGACATGACAGAGAAAGAGGAAGGAAGTACAATTCATTTTTATTATTCTGTAAGGAATAATATAGAGATCATTTGGATAGTGGGCTCATTGGTCTTTCCCTTGAAGCTATTTGGATGGTGGGTCTAGTTGTCTTCCACAACTCTCAACAGGGTTGGCACAACTCCTAATAGGGTTGAAATCTCCTAACATGGATTCAAAGTCTCCTAATAGAGATTGATACATACTAAATGTTTTTATAGACTCCTAATAGGGTCCATCCTCTAGCAAGGAATATTTATATTATTACTTTATCTTGTGGGTACCATCCCCACTAGGGTTTTCCCTCTGATCAAGGGTTTCCCTAGTTAATATATTTGGTGTTATTGTACATGAGTATCTTGTTGTGGCTTCTGATCATATTGTTCATATGATTAAAGTTTAATAAGGTTGATAATTATGCTATTAGTTAGATAACTAATTCACCCCCCTTCTCAGTTATATTGGTTAACTATATATTCTAACAATTGGTTTCAGAGCATCAAGTCCTTGCAGGAAAAGCTTACCAACTTTGGGGGATCATGGCAAGAAGAGATAGTCCAAAGTCAGATAGAGGAAATTTTGTCACCCAAAAGATGGAGATTCTTGGTGAGTTATCAAATATGTGTAATGATCTAAAAATTGAGTTTCTTGGTTTAGAATGCTTTTGTTGCATACAAAAGAATAGAAGCTCAAGAAAATCCCTATTTGAAGAAGACATGAAGATTCAAGAAGGAATTGATCTACTTGTGAAAAGAGAGCCAAAAGTTATGAAATTTTTCATTTTTTGGACATGTATAGAGCTTGGTTACTTTTCATCAAGATGTCCTATGAGAGCAAGAAAATATAGAAAGAGTTCACTTTCTGATGAATATAATAATCCTAAAATAGTTAAGGAAGAGGAAGTGAAAGAAGAGCTAACTCTAGTAACTATATTTGATGATTATAATTTAGAGACTAATCAATATAATATATAAGTTTTCTTTGAGACTAATAATGATCTGCAGAATGATGTGCAAACTATTGAGAAAAGAGGAGAGAAGAGGTCTGAACCTAGAGATGAGATGAGAGTTAAGATGTCAACTCCTACCACTAACAAGAATCTGACAAAAAATCACCCTCTAGAGTACATAATTGGAAATAAAGACAAAGGTGTAATGAAAAGAAACAAAGTTAATGAGGATATATGTTTGATTTCTCAAGTTGAACATAAAAGTATAGATGAAACTTGTAAAGATGATCATTGTATTCAAGCAATGAAGGAAGAACTAGATCAGATTGTGAAGTATGAAACATGGGAGTTAGTTCCTAGACCTAAAGACAAGAACGTGATAGAAGCCAAATGGGTATTCAGAAACTAGATGAATGAGCAAGGAGAAGTTGTGAGAAAAAAGGTCAGTCTTGCATGCAAAGGTTACTCATAGAAAGAAGACATAGACTATGAAGAAACATATGCCCCTGTAGCTAGAATGGAAGTACTACGAATGTTCTTGGCTTATGCAACGAATAAGAAGTTCAAAGTATATCAGATGGATGTTAAATCAACCTTCTTGAATGAAGAGCTTAAAGAAGAGGTATAGATTGAGTAGGCTAAAGGTATTCCTCTGATAGAAGAAAAAGATATGGTATGCAGATTAATGAAATCTCTATATGGTCTAAAGAAAACACCTAGAACTTGATATGCAAGGTTGGACAACTGTTTAGAAAAACTTGGATTTTCTAAAGGTACGAAAGATAGTAACTTGTATTTGAAAGATTTAATTGAGAATGGTTTGCTGATAATAGTAATATTTGTTGATGACATCACATTTGGAGGAAATTATGAAGCAAATGATAAGTTTGCTGAAGAGATGAAGAATGAATTTGAGATGAGCATGATAGGAGAAATGAAGTTTTTCTTAGGATTGCAGATTGTGTAGAACAATGATGGTATTTTCATTTCACAAGATAAGTATTTCAAATATTTGTTGAAAAGGTTTGGATTATAAATTGTAAGCCTATTGGTACACCTATGATAATTGGTCACAAGTTATCTAGCAAGGATGAGATACCCACAATTGAGCAGAAGAAGTATAGATCCATGATTGGAGGTTTGCAATATCTAACTCACACCAAACTAGATATAACAAATGTAGTTTTGATTTTAGCTAGATTCAAGTTGATCTTAAGGTGTATCATTATGCAAAAATTAAGAGGATATGTAGATATTTGAAAGGAACATCTAACTATGGAATCCAGTATGATAGATTGAGTGATTTCACTCTATGTGCATATAATGATGCAGATTGGGCAAGCAATATGGATGATAGAAAGAGCACCAGTTGTGGATAATTTTTTCTTGGAGGAAGATTGGTTTCTTAGCTAAGTAAGAAACAATATTGTATTTCATAAAGTACAACCGAGGCACATAATGTTGCAGCAAAAAACAATTATAATCAAGTGATGCAAATGAAATAGATGCTAAAGGATATTAGGTTGAGTTTGTAGAACCTGTATTCATATACTATGATAAAAAAGTACAATAAGTATGTCTAAGAATCCTGTATTACATTCTAAGACTAAGCATATATCTATTAAGTATCATGACTTGAGAGAGAAGGCAACAAAAATAGATATTAGATTGGAATATGTGAGTACTAAAGATCAGATTGCAAATATCTTTATGAAGCCCTTACCTAAAGATTGTTAGAAATATGAATTAATGTGGGGGGGGGGGGGGGGTGGTGGTGAATCAGTGATCTACAAACTTTAGTTGCCAATTGGATATTATTTATTACTTTGAACCATACATAAGAAAGTAAATAAGTAATGCTAAATAGTAACAATAGCCATGCACAAAGATAACTCATAACACCATATTTTGTTAACTAGGGAAACCCTAGCCAAGGGAAAACCCCGGTGGGGATGATACCCATAGATAATATACTGATATATATGTTCCTTGTTAGAGGATGGACCTTGTTAGGAGTCAATGAGAAAAATCAATATAGAGAGTCCTTGTTAGGAGACTTTGAATCCTTGTTAGGAGATTCCAACTTTGTTATGAGTTGTAGTATAGTAGATGCAAGATGAGCCCATTGCCCAAACATGCACTTCCAATTACAAGAAGAGTTCAATTCCCATACAAGTAATTAGTCCTATGGTATATAGGTTCTATAACTTATTTCTTGACTGATCTCTAATCTTGACCTCGATCTCAAATCACAAAAATAGCTTCTCAAAACTTCGCATATATCACTTCACAAAAGTTTTCATATCATTTATCACAATAGAATTGTTCAACACAACATATCACAACACACTTGAATTTTCAAGATGTCCTTTGCATAAATACCATTCCTTTTTCACAAATTTCTGCTAGGTCAACTAAGACCATAATATACTTTTCCAATAAACATCTAGGATGTTGGCCCTAATTGGTCAAGTAATTATTTTGTAAACAAAATAACTCCTTCCTTTAATTTTGGTATTCTATCTTTTCCATGTTGGTCTGAATTTTTGCATGATAAAATTCCTTTGTCTAGGTATAAAAATTTAGATTGTATCCATTAATGGTGAATGGGTTTATGGTCTTTGGTCATCCAGATTTGTTAACCTTTGAAAAAATTCGTTAAAACCCTTTGTCTCATTCCTTTTGTAATTTTTGGGCATGAAACCCTTTTTTAAAAAATTGGGCAAATATTCTATTTTCTTTTAAAATTTTCCTGTGCCCTCAAGTAACCTTTCCTCTTAGGTTCCTCACCGTTTGATTTGAATAGATCTACCGTTGTCGCTACCTCGCTATAAAAGGATGAGCACTTTTTATACATAGAGAGGTAGTGAGTGCCAAAAAGTTTATAAAGAGGGACCATAAAATGAATGTACGATAGTCGAGGATTTGTTTTCTGGCTAACTTTTCAGTCACACGCACCTTGTAAGTACCGTCAAAATAGGAAAAGGGACCTAGTAAACGCAGCCAGAAGTTGGCACCGAAATAAAGGTCTTTTCGATACCTCGCTATTGAAAAAACTAAGCATCTTGCCGTTAGTGAAGTAGCTAGGTGTCATGAAATCAAAGACATAGTGGCCTCCAAGTTTCTTGGTAACCATAGTCTATCCAGGTGGCATGAAAAGTAATAACTGCTATTGTTAGAAGTAGTTCGTAGGAGTGATGGTGATTTGATGGGTTTTTATTCTCCCAGCATTGAGTTTTATTAAAGTCACCGGAGCTTGCTACCTCGTTATCAAAAAAATTTGACATCTCACCATTAGCGAAGTAATGAGGCACCGTGAAAAGAACAGCCGGTGGGACCTCAAGTAACATGGAAGGGTGACTAGGATTAAAAGTAAGGTCTTGTTCGGTGCCAGTAGTGTAGAATTTCCTATGTCATCAGTGCCCCAGACCCATGCCCCATTCATAAAGAATATAAGGGATCCTGATTGTCAGATCAAACTAGAATCAATAGTCCTCGCTATCTCGCTATGTAAAGTTGCAAGTTGTTTAATCTATGCGACATAGAAAGTATGGGACCCACCACTTCTTCAAGGTACTTTGCATAGTTTCCTTTCCTTTGATTTGATCTCAGATCAATGATCGTTGTCATCTCGCCATAAAGAGTTACTCGGAGGATATGTATAGCGAAGTAGCAACTTGTTGACACATGTCCTCAGTCACCAGTGGGTCTAGACTAAAGTGCCATCAAGGAAGGAGTTCTGTACATGGGCAATTTTCATTGGATTCATTGGCCAACTTATCAAGTGGAATACCAAGTTGTCTTTCTTTGTATCCCATGATCGTAGGATTTTTAAAGATCGACAATGCAGATTTAAATGTAGAAGGTGGTGCCACTCTATGTATTAATTAGACATGAAAGCTTCGCATGTGAGAAAAAATAGAGTATAAAATAGAAGGTTTTATCAATTTCACCTTACGCAAACAAAGATTTTGAGCCTTTCCTGAGTAGAAGCAATTACTGAAGAAGATCGTGCTAAAGTTTGGCAAGATTGTGAAACAGTTTGTTCGCGAAAAATTTGCAAAAATACAGAGGAAAACGAGGACATAATTCAAGTAAGTAATCCTATTGTAATCTCTGTAAGTATTTTAGTTTTGTAAAGCATAATCAAAGATGCCTCCGAAGAAGGAGTTTTCAGATCAAGTAAATTATTTGGATAGAAATGTACATGATGATTTGCTTGAGTTGCTTCTTGAGTCTACTGTAGAGACAGTGTAAGTTAAAAAGTTGACCTCATTAAACCCTAGGTTGAGGATAGTAGATGGATTGTATGATAAGGGTAATTGGGTCTAGGATGCTCAAACCTCACAAACTAGTTTAAATTTGTTCAAGAAATGGTTTGCAGAAAGGAAACTATTTGCCCTACATGCCAATATATGGAATTTTGACTTGCGAAAGCTAGTCGTTCCTAGTGTGTTTATAGATTATGATCTCCTTGAGGCCGTGGCAAAGAGTTATGATCAAGCGACTAGGGTAGTGAGAAGAGTAGATGGTGAAATTCTAATCACCATCAGTCTAGAAGAGATTATGGAAGTTTTTCATTTGGGACCTCTCACTAGGTATCATGTGCCCCTTAATTAGATAGATTTAGAAAAAGAATACATCTCAAAGAAGGATATAGTTAGACAAGGTGCACTAAAGGCCCACATTGGCAGAATTGGAACCCTACTAGCAATAACATCATCCTCTAAAGAATCTTTCAAGAAAGCATGCTTCAATGCTAGGGCAATAGAGATATACAAGAGCTTGTGCAAAGTTTTTGGAGAGGGTGAAGACAATTTTATGCCTGTGCGTTTCATGTATATGATTACTCAAATCTCCTCTTTTGGTGTGGATATAATTTTTGATTTTTCTTCTTACCTAGCTGATGAGATTCACAGTGGATTGGTTGGGATTGCTAAGGGCAAGGTGGAGAAGGTTTGGGGCCAATACTCCCTATTGATGCACATGTTTCTATTTAAGGGGGCTACATGCTTTGGTAAAGAAATGGTTTTGAACAGAGAACAAGAGGGGGAAGCACTGCTAGTTCAATTGTGGAGTGCAGATATGACCGAGGAAGCAAAAAATGCTAGTTTTGTTAGATTTGACAAGTACTTTGCCTCCAAACTAAGGTGCCTCATATTGAGTGACAATTGCAGGATCCCTAAGGCACTAATGCACCTTGTTAGTCCTATGTATAAACCACATAATCTAAAGGTTTCACATAATTGGGGAGATATCATCCCATATTAAGTTTCAACTGCTATCCGAATTTATGGATTCAAGGGAACACCTCATGTACTACCTTACCAGGTGCCCTTAAAGGTAGGAGTAGTTGAATTCTTATGGTGGTTGGGAGGAGTAGAAGAAGCCTTTTTGCACAAAAGGGGAACAAGATCAATTTTTCCCACTTGCACAGTAGCCCACCACTTTGTAATAACCAAGGAAGGGTGGGTCTTCCTCTACAAATTTTTGGATCAGTATAAGATGGCAGTATCTCACCCTCATTTTTGTGATGCAGAAGGTTTCTTTAATTTGGCTCTTAGGCATAGGATCAAGCTTCATCTAGTTGAGCATGAATTTTATTTCCTTGAAGATGTAATAAGGAATGAGTACTCTCTGTAGGAGCAAGGAACAAAGAAAGAAAAATGGAGAGTCTATTCAAAATTTTTGAGTTTCATTAATTGTTTTAACAAAGATTACAACCCTCTAAGTAATGCTATAACTAATGTAGATAAAATTAATAAGCTTATGAATACATTACCTAAAATAATGGAGGTGATGAATGAGAAAAAGCAATATTTCATTGATTCTTTTCCAGATACGGCCAAGGAAATAATGAGGAGATTGGGCTTCACTCCTAATATAGGGGAAGGCCCACTAGTTGTTCAAAGGAGGTCAAGATATACTGTCATTCAGGATCAAAGGCCCATTGTGGATAAAGAAAAATAGATAGTTGAATCTACTAGTGCTATTTTTGAAGAAAGGCCTCCTGAACCTTCTTCTAAGAGGAGAAAGATAATAAGGGAAGAGGAACCACATGATGAGAGTTATTCACCTTCCCAAACCCCCATGAGAATTGAGCAGGATCAGCTCACTGATGAACAAACTGAACAAATTGGATCAGAAGGGGGAGTTTTTGTTACGCAAGTAGAGATTGATGAAGGGAACCCCCAGGAGCCTCCTATGCCAAGTTTTGAGTTGACTGTAGCAAATTTTAGGGGAAGGGAATTAGATCCTATTTTGGAACAAGCCAGTCAACAATTTTTGTCTGATGACAGGTTTGTAAAGTCTAGGGCTTTCCACCAATTTGCTTGGAGGGCAAACATGAGCAATTTTTAGGAAAGATGTAAGAATATGAAAATAGAGCATCCAAAAATGGATGAAGCCTCCATTCAAAATCAAATAAAGGAACAAATGATTCAAGAGTTATAGGATATAACCTCTAAAGAAGGGAGATAGATGGTAAAGGATGCAAATATTTTATTATTTCCCAATTGGGACATCGTTGATGCTTTGATTTTCAATTCTATGTCAAATAATTTGGGATTGCAAGATCCAAATAAAAAGGAGTTCTTGGGAACTACATTTAGTAATGACCAAGTTGCTCTTTTCATGTGGTCATTAAGAAGAGGATCTAGGGCTGTTCCATCACAACCTAATGATTCAGGACTAACAAGGAATATCATTGTGAGGAGAGTTGCTGATACCTCACATGTACATGCAGCCCACATGAATGTAGATTACTCTCAATTTTCCATGGCTATTGTAGAGAGGGAGGAAAAAGAAATGACTAAGTTGCAGAGCAAGTATGAGGCAGTTGTGGATGCCTACAATAAAGAAGTAAAGAGGAGAATTGAGCTTGAGAACAAGCTAATGGGTAGGTCAGTAGCACCAAGAATAACATACCCTCGCCCCCCAGCTAAACCCTTCAAATCCACCCCCTCATAGAAATACTAGATACACCCCAAAGGCCACAAAAGTACACTACAGAAGATTTTGAAGAAGAAAAGAGTAAACTGAGAGCCCTACATGTAGAGTTGGAGGCAAAATATGAAGATAAATTAAGAAAAGCTCTCATGTATTTGAGGAATAAAGTTGAATGGCCACTAGTTTATGATCAGTTGGATAGGGTGATCAGTATCTGGGATGAAATGAAAGCAAGTGATGAGGCTCTTAAACCTATTGTGAATAAGTGGGTAAGAAGGAGGAAGGAGATGACATTTTTATGTTATTCTATTATAAAAACCTCCTGTGATCAAATTGAGAAAACTTTTGATATTGTTTCTGATCTTACTGACTTTGACAATAAGAGAGTTCACTTGCAAAGAATAATAGTTGGCTACTTAGATAAGTACAAGAGCCAAAAGTTTAGTCTATTTCCTTGTGCCCTAGATAAGAAGAATAATTTGAAAAAAAAAAAATGAATGGGCAAAGGAATTGGATGATATTTTTTGTTTAAGAATGAATAGAATTATAAATGAAATAGGGCATGCATGGTGGGCCACAACAACTAAAGAAATAGTGAAAGCCCAAATATTCTTTGATTATTTGAATTTTTTTTATTACTATTGATAATGAGGCTAAGTATGTGCTTAAGAGGCAGAGTGATATTTTGCAATTCAATTGGCCAGATGACACACTATTTGACAAGTGGATGGCAGAAATAGCTCCTGGTGAATAGTTTGAGGAAGTAGAAACTAACAGTGACAAGGTATAGGGTGAAGAGATCCAAATCATTGACACTATCACTACACAAGGCCAACAGGGAGAAGAAGACAAGAATGATCAGTCACTTTCAGTTGCAGACCTAGGCCCACAAGACACTCACACAACCAAAGAAGAGGAAAACGTACAAGTTACTCCCACTGTACAAGATAAAGATGGTGAAAACCCATAGGTGGAGACTAACTTGCAATCATCATAAAAAGCTTCATCATTGGCTAGCTTGGTAGTTGCATACAAAGAGGGATTAGAATAGCAGCCAAATCAACAACAATAGAGGATGTGATAGAAGCAGACCCACCAAAAGGAATGTTTGATCTAGACATCTTCTGTTACCCAAATTTTTGTCATTTTATGATAGGTGTATGTAATTATCTCTTGTAAAGGACACCTGTCATTTTCTCTTAGCCTAAAGCTTGTTGCATCTCACATTATATAAGTGAGATTCCAAGGCTAGAAAGAGGGTCTGATTTCTATTGTTTCTAGGTGATATACTTAATTTGTTTTTAGTCCAATGTTGGAGCAAGTTTTATGATGTATCATCTTTTTTATTTCCAAAGAATGCATTAATATAGAATGATCTCTGTGTTTCTTCCTAAGGTCATTCTGAGTTACTACAAATGTATACAATTTTCAAAGAAAATGAATACAAATCAGTTCTTTCTAAATTTTGTCTCCTTTTAGTTACTTGGTCATCTTGATATTGTATGAGTAAAGGCTTGTGCAATTGAATGCAATCCTATTAGGTTGTATATCTATTCACCATTGCTATTAGTTCAATGGATTAAGTAAAAGCTTTGATGAATTTGATAAGGTTGCTACAGTAGTAGGAAGGATTTCTTGAATGATGAATTCTGATAAGAATTGCTGATAATATTTGTTGTAAGGCACCAAATTAGATCTATGGATTTGTAGTAGACTCTGAACCCTAATGGATTAGTGAAATGTCCCTTTCTCTATTTTTATATGATATTTCAAACCTCTAATCAGATTTTCAAAATCAAACAACCAATATTACAAAGATCCACTCATTTCTCAATAACCCCAAATCGGGTATGTCCGAAATAGTGCCAAAAACTTCACAACTTCACATATTATTAATAAATCTGAAAATGGAATTTTTTACAGAAATTTTAGAATAATAACAGCCTACAAAATGATATTTCCTGATCTATATAGCATTTACACAACAGCTCCCAAACGTAGGACAAAAACCATGCTCATCGGGCTCCCGAAATTAACACAAAAATGCTCGAAAACACCACAAAAACACTAATAATCTATCTCAAAAGTTTAACCATGCCCCAATACATATAATAAGATTATTTTAACATCTTAAAGTCTTAAATATAGAAGCAAACCAAAATGATATGAAATACTCAACCAAAAACACCAAACTCTTACAAAAAAAACACACCCGAAAACCCACAAATTTGCACTGTTCAGCACAAGAGCAAACTCTACATGAGCTTGCACATGGAATGGCTTCAAAATCCTATCCTTAGCCTTGCTAGAAACCTGCAAACTCCCATCCTTGGGTCTCCTTCTCCACAGGTTTGGCAGCCTTTGAAGAACAACAAAGCAATAAGCGAAAATCAAGTTCTGGAATGAGCCCAAAATGCCTCCAAACCCCTTAAAAGAGGGCATAACCCTAACTCATGTCCAAGAGGGGTTAATAAAATATAATTTAATAATAAAATCTCTTTTGGTATCAAAACTAATTTCCCTTCATCATCAAGAGGTGGTAATTCTGTAGATACTATGGTTTGCTGGCCTAGAGCCTTCTTTAGGCAAGATACATGGAAAATATTATGTATTTTTCTGTTTGGTGGGAGCTCCAATTCATAAGCTACCTCTCCTACCTTCTTGATGATCTTATAAGGCCCATAGAACCTTGGCTTGAGTTTCTCTACCCCTCTCCTCTTCAAGGTGCTTTGCTTATATGGCTGCAACCTAACAAATACCAAATCTCCCACCTCAAAAGATCTTCCCTTTGCTTCTTCTTTGCTACCTCTTTAACTCTTTTCTTTTCTTTCTCTTTCTCTTCCTTTTCTCTTCTTTCCTTCTCTTTCTTTTCTTCCTCTTCTATTCTCTTATTCTTTTCTTCCTCTATTTTCCTTTTCTTTCCTTCCTCAATTCTTCCTTTCACTTCTTCTTCGAGCAATTTCTACTCGACTTCTTAGATTTTTCTCTTTTCTGCCTCTAATAGCCTATTTTATTCTTTAGTTTGTTTTAATTGATCTTGAATAACCTTGGCCAAAGATTCAGGCTGTTTGGAACTCTCAAAAGGGTTAGTATCATCAATTTTAATAGTAACATTGGTCTGATCAATTTGCATAGTGCCACCACTTTCTCACACTTCAAAAGTTTTAGGTGTAGGTGAAGGTGCTACCTTTGATTCTGTCAACATCTAACTAATAGCTACTACTATTTCACTCCTTATTTTATCCTTCTCACCCACCATAAATAGAAATGGTCTCACCTTGTTCCTCAAGTAAGGTGCCAAATTGTTCAATAATTTCCTGACTACTTCCTCCTCATCTATTTTGCATATTGTCCTTATCATAGACTTTTGAAGTTCTATATCCTCTTCCTAAGCTAGTGCTTTCTTCTTTATAAGTCTGTAATAGACTTTCTAATTTATAGTGCCTTCAATATCCTTAAGTTTTAGATTATTAGTAGTTATATATCTCATAGTAGAGATATCAATCTAATCTTTCTCAATATCATTATATAGATCATAAAATTTGCTCATCTAAACAAAGTTCCCTTCATTTGCAATGGCTGAGTTTATCTTCTCAATCTTCAACTTCCAAGGTTGCCTTGCTTTTTCTGTTGTCTATTTAGAAATAGTTACTTTCTCTACCTATTTTTCTTCTTCTTCTTCTTCTTCTTCACTAGATTCCACAATTGTCAACAATGTCTTTTGTCTTTTTCCTAGTCTAGTAGCTTGTTTCTTGACTCTTTTAGTCTTGGTAGTCACAACTTCCACTAATCTTTCTGATTTTCTCTTTGGTTCACTTGGTTATTTAGCTGATATCACGACATATGGAATGCTCTTTTTTGAAGGTATCTTTGCAATAGATACACCAGATGGTTGCCCAATTAATAGTGGTTGCACAAACATTATACCTTGTTTCATGGTCTACCTAACTGCATGTGACTCACTTTTTATCATGCCAGCCTCAGTTAGAGCTTTCTTCATTCTTGTCTCAATCTTTTTGTGAGATGCTTTCTCTAAAGATGCTTGATGGATTGATTGAGTAATTTATTCATAAGTCCCAAATCTATACTCAACTTGGTCCTTCTCAAATTTCAACAATAGATCAATATATCCAATTTCTACATCATCACTTTACTCATAACCTAAGGAATCAATGAATGTTTCCTAAGGTTCTACTACTTGAATATGAGTTAAATCTATATCAACCATAACACATATACCATCTTTGATACCAATTGTTAGAAATAGGAATTACTAAGCGGGGGGGGGGGGGGGCAGGGGGTGAATCAGTAATCTACAAACTTTAGTTGCCAACTGGATTATTATTTATTACTTTGAACCATACATGAGAAAGTAAATAATTAATGCTGAATAGTAACAATAACCATGCACAAATATAACTCATACCAACATATTTTGTTAACTAGGGAAACTCTAGCCAAGGGAAAACCTCGACGGGGATAATACGCACTAGATAATATACTGATATATATGTTCCTTGTTAGAGGATGAACCCTATTAGGAATAAATGAGAAAATTCAGTATAGAGAGTCCCTATTAGGAGACTTTGAATCATTTTCAGGAGATTCCAATCCTGTTAGGAGTTGTAGTACAGTAGATGCAAGATGAGCCCACTGCCCAAACATGCACTTCCAATTACAAGAAGAGCTCATTGCCCAAACAAGTAATTATTCCTCTGGTATATAGGTGCTCTAACTTCTTTCTTGACTGATCTCTAATCTTTATAGCTCAATTTTAGATCACAAAAATAGCTTCTCAAAACTTTGCATGTATCGCTTCACAAAAGTTCGCATATCATTTATCACAATACAATTGCTCAACACAACATATCACAACACACTTGAATTCACAAGATGTCCTTTGCATAAATACCATTCCTTTTCACAAATTGTTGCTAGGTTAGCTAATACTATAATATACTTTTCCAACTTAGAGTAAACATCTAGGATGTTGGTCCTAATTGGTCAAGTAATTATTTTATAAACAAAATAATTCCTTCCTTTAATTTTGCTATTCTGGTACAATGTGAATATCTCTTTTTTGTACAGTTCATACTAATTTTTGAGGTTATACATGTCATCATAAATAAGTATACTATCTCCATCTAACTTCACTAATCATAACATGGCAACAGTAACAAGTTATATACAAAATATACACTGTTGTAAACAAATTTCATACTTAGTTAATTTTTTGGGTGCCAAAAGCTAAGTATCTTTATTTTTGAGGTTTTCTACAAGCATATACATCATGTGTTTCCATAAATGACAAAAATTACATAGCTTCATTATCTAGTTGTCAACAAAGATACATTTGAGTACTTTAAAGGTATGTTTGGGGTTATACCCTTGCCTACTTCTAAGTAGATGATGTAGAGATTGCATCAGTCTAGTGGTACAAAGCACCATTGTTAGACTAGACTGAATGATGATGCTTCTTATATGGGAAGGTATCTGAGATGAGCTGAGTCTTTGAGGACACTTGGTATTTGATCTTGAACAATGTCTTTGGACACTTGAGTTGGTTGAAGACTTGGAGTAGTATATTGACATAATGAGGCCTTTGTCATTGATGTCAATGGGGGAGAATATGCATGAAAATATCTCCTAAGTATGTATGGAGAGAAGGGTGCATGATAAGTCTCTACTTTATTAGGAAGATTTAGAAAGATTCATGTAAAGAAGATGGAGGAATATCTCTACGGGGGAGATATGCAGCATAAGGAATCCTAATGTATTGTGAGTTGTTTAGTGTGAACAAATCTTTTTGATCCTAATAAGATGATGCACAAAGTAATGTTCCAAAAGTTTTTATATTTTATTGATGAAGAGGATTTAAAAAGTTGAGAACTGTAGTAACAACAACAGAGTACTATTTTTATATTCATGGAACTTAGATATTTTTCATCTATGTTTCCATCAATGCCAAAGGGGGATATTGTTAGTATGAATCCTAATGATATTACATTAGGGGAGTATCATAAGCATTGGAGAGTATTGATATGTTGCACTCATGACTATGTTTGTCATTGATGTCAACATAGCAGTAAGTCTATGAAGACTAATAGAGTAGCAAATAGAGATCTTAGTTGTATGGACAAGGGTTTGATTTTTTGGTGATGCACATTAATGGACATGTTTAATACATTGATAGAAGATGTAAAAAAGTTGTACCTAATTTATAGAGAGCAGTACAAAGACAGAGTATCTAGGAAGCCATTTTTTATGTTTGTATTATATCCTTTTACAATGATATAATCTAATGATGTACAATCAACTTGTAATAGAGGACAATTTAATGGTGACATCAACATGTGCATAGGTCCTAAAGTTGCACATGTAAAGTTTTGTATCTACTATAATCTGGTAGTGCTATTGTAATTGTGAATTAATTTATTATGTTATTGTAATTAATCGGGATAGCCTTAAGGTTGACACAAGGAATTATTTTGAAGATATGGTATAAAGGAAAGATGTTTTCCTTGTTTGTTAAGAGTATCAAGTATTATATTGAGTGCAAAGTGTGAAAATGAGTAGAGTGTTTATTGAATGTCAGTAAGCAATCCAAGGGATTATTGGATGTGAGTTTTTTGATCTAGTTACTAGATCAAAAGGAGAAGAAGTTCAATTGATAGGATAGAGAAAGAATAAGTACAATTCATTTCTATTATTCTACAAGGAATAATATAGAGATCATTTGGATAGTGGGTTCATTGGTCTTTCCCTTAAAGCTGTTTGGGTAGTGGGTCTAGCTATCTTCCACAACTCCTAACAGGGTTGGGACAACTCCTAATAGGGTTGACACAACTCCTAACATGATTAGCACAACTCCTAACAAGGTTGATACAACTCCTAATAGGGTTGGATGTTGAGAAAAGCAGACTATTGAGAATAGATTGATACAAGTATGATCAATATGTTTCAATCATTTTTCTCTCACTGATGTCAAACCTGCTATTTTCTAGTAAGACAACTACTTATAAGATTTAAGTACTATGACTTATTTGATTGATGAAGAGGATTTGATAAAAAGATGCAACAATAGCACCTAGAGGAAAGGTTGAGTTATGTTATGTAAAGTAGTTCAAGAATCAACTGAGACAATGATTACATGATGTATTGATAATCTACTTAAGATTACAAAGGCTAGTTACTTTAAGAAAGTTTAGAAGAATGAGTTAAACAAAATTTTTCTACCAAGCTTGACCAAGTGGATAGTAGGTGCTGAGCAAAGTCAGTGCAAGCCAAGCAGTAGACCAATTGGAGCTAAGTAAAAGTCTATTCTAGTGTATGTTGAGAAAAATAGTGGATGTTGAGTAAAGTTTAGTTAATGTCAAGCACCAATAAACTTTAGTTCATACCAAGTGATTCCGCAAAGGATGCTGAGAAACATTGTATGTGCCGAGCATCAAAAGCAAGTTAATGCGAAGTGGCTACATTATTTGAAAGATTGTAAATTTGATGGATCTGAGCCAAAAAGTTTGTTTTCTTGGATTGTATGAACTAGGTGGAAGATAAGATTGATGAGCAGTGGCATAGAATTAAAGGTAAAACATTTCGAGGTGAATTCAAAGAGGATTAAAGGAGAAGTTCCTAGAAGAGATATGAAATATGGGGTAGATTCATTATATCCTACCTAATATGTCATAACCCTAAATTGGATGATGGAAAATGAATGATAAAAGATCTTAATTTCCTATTTATAGGAATGGTTGGTCAAAAGAAAGGGTTGTCATCTGCGAGAATTTAAGGAAGACAAGAAGTCAAGGACATTGCTTCATCAAGTGACCTAAGAGAAGAGTCAGCATTAGCATATTAAGCAAGAAGGCTTAAGGGTATCATGCTTGAAGGGTGAACAAGCTATTAGAGCTGAAATGTGTGAAGGCCAAGTAGAATTGAGGACTAAAACAAAGATCTATAATCTACAAATGAAGTTGTAAGTTGTTATCACATCAAGCTTTTCTATTTCTAATTATGGAAAATAGGTTATAAAGAGGCCCTGAAAGCCTTACATAACAAAGAATTGGAAAAAAAGGAATGCTTAAAGTAACAAAAAAAACTAAAAGCAACCAACTGAAACAACCCCCCACAAAAAAAGGAAACAAAAATAGTAAAAAGCTAGGGGGCAAGACAAAAACCCAAGGCTGGCCAAAAAAGTCAAGACGCTCGGGTGATTTCTCTCAAATTTTTTCCTGCACTGATTTCTAGCTTCGATAATCTACCAACTGCCTCCTTCATTTTTGAATGATCCTAGTCAGGTTCTAAGATGTCCTTCTTCTTCATGCTGGATCTAGTATACTTCCTCAAGCTATCATTAGGTGTCCTATCCTTAGCACTGTAGAGAGTAGGGTCCTCCTCCTTACTAGTTCTATGCTCCTCTACTTTGTTAATGAGCAGCTTAATATTCTCATTAGCCTCTTTTAGAATATTATAACATTATTTGACTATAATATGCATTGAGCTCTCCATCATTTGGACCCTATTCTTTACATCCTCCACTCTATTACCCATGTTGTTTTCTCCTCTATTATCCTATTCTTTAAACTATAGTTCTCCCTCTCCAGACTACTCGCTCTATATTTGAACTCTTAGATTTCATGAAAAATCCATTTGGTGGTGTAGAAGCTGTCCACCGTGATATTTTTGGCATTGTTAAGGACATCCATTTGAGGATTTTCCTTAGTGGTGTTGCTAAAAATAACAAGGGCCGAGTCAATCAACTCTTCCATTTGGATTTTTCCCTCTTCATTCTCTTTGACTAGAGTTTTGATCAGTTCTCTATTGATCCCCATTTTGGTAGTAGTAGTGTCAAAATTTCTCCACACCACATTCCTATCCTTGCCCGTAATTGAGGATCTGTATTTTCTAGTTTCAAATTCCTCATAGCCATATTCTTGCTCCTCCCTTTCACTCTTATTAATGTCCCCTTCAACCCCCTACTTCTCCATCCCCTAATTATCCTCCTTGGACTTAGAGACTTTCCCTCTTTTCTAGCCTCAGGAAGTCATGGAATTGTCCTCTTTGCCTGTTGATATTTTGATGGTGATGTTTCTCTTGCCCCTCGTCCTCTCCATGCCCTCCTCTACTCTAAGATTCTCCTCAACTTCAGCACTATCCTCCCCCATATCCATTCCTTCAACCCTTTCATTATAGTCCTTGTCTAAGTAAGTGTAAATGCCCTATTTAGGTTCAGTAATAACTTTTTTCTCCTTCCTTTCCATTTGGATGATTCTCAAGGCTTTCCTCAATATCAGAGGGCATATAGTCCTCTCTTGACTCTTTAGAGTTCCATCTACCCTTCTTTCCCTCCTTCCTATTTCTTATTTGTTTTCCCATAGACCTAGCCTTCAAAATTCATATATTAAAAACAAAAGCCCCTCATGGAGTGTCAGGTTGCTAGTATACTTCTTCTTATAATCATTTATATTCTCATTAATAGAAGAGTAGAGGTAGAAGGGAATATATATCTTCACCCCATACCTGAAATGGTTGAGAAGCACAAAGTGGTGGGTGCAAAGGCTATCAAAACTAGTGTTGAGGGTGATGCACTTGATAATAACCCATAGCATGAACCTCCATAGTAGCTTAATGGAGCTCAAAAGATATTAAGTTCCTTTCTTTACCAGTGCCTTCTTTTTTGCTTGATACTTGGTGAATTCAACCACCGCTTGCCCCAAAATTTTCCTATCCCTGTAGAATTTCTTACCCATAATGGGAATGCCAGTCACAATAGAGATATGAAATCCACCCCATCAATTTTAGCAATTCCCTCATTCTAGATCCTTACCATACTCTTGGTAATGGAGATTTTCCAACCTTGGAGTCTTTCTATGAAATTCATGATTTCCTCTTTTTTCCAAAATGCTCTAAACCTTGGAGCATCTATGCCATTTTTGGGCTTCATCCTCTAGTTCCCTCCTATGTCTTTCCCCCACCATGATGTCTACTAGAATAGTTTAGAATGGCTAAGAATTTGGGGGGGGGGGGGTGAATTAGTTATCCAAGGTCCAGATGTATAAATAAAACTTTTCACAACATAGTGAACCCATAAAACATTATTCATCATGCATGCATCCATAAGATTATGCAATCACTTAAAACTTGTAGGTTACTATCAAATCAACTTGTAGAAATGTAAACATGAAACATAACAGATTCATTAATATATTTGACACAATGATTTACATGGAAACCCAATTTGGGAAAAACCACCAGTAACATGCTACTTTTTTCACTCTTTTGAAGTGATAACCTGTAAAAGGCCAACTCTATTAAAGGTTACAATACACACTATTAAATGTGACTCTATTAAAGGATTTTAATCACCTTGTTAAGAGTGAGCCTTGCTAGAGGACTTTAGACCATTCATTTGAAATGTTACCTAGTTAGAGGATTTACAAATGATTGTTAGGTCAACCTTAATCCAAAGGATGTACCCTAGAATGATACAATTATTATAGAGTAATAGTAAGGCTTGATCTGATAATAACTTACAACTCCATTTGTAGATTATATATCTCTATTTTAGTCCTCTATTCTAGTTGGCCTTCACTCATTTCAGCTCTGATAGCTTGTTCACCCTTCAAGAATTTATACCCTTAAGCCTTCTTGCTTAACATGCCAATGTAGACTCTTTACTTAGGTCAATTGATGAAGAAAAATCATTGACTCCTTGTCTTCCTTAGATTCTCACACATGACAACCTTTTCTTCTAACCAACCATTCCTATAAATAGGGAATTAAGATCCTTTGTCGCTCATTCTCCATTATCCAATTTTGGGTTAAGATGGATTAGGTAGGATACAATGAATCTACTCTACATTCCATATCTCTTCTAGAAACTTCTTCTTTAATCCTCTTTGAATTCACCTAAAAATGGTTTACCTTGAATTTTGTACCACCAGCTCATCAATCTTATCTTCCACTTGGTTCACACAATCTAAGAAAACAAACTTGTCAGCTTAGATCCATCAAATTCACAATCTTTCAAATAATGCAGCCACTTGACATTATTTGGTTTCTGATGTTAGGCACATACTGTGTTGCTAATCATCCTCTATAAAATTACTTGGCACACACTAAAGTTTACTAGTGCTCGACATCAACTAAATTGTACTCGACATCCACTTTTCTACTTGACATATGCTAGAATAAACTTTTACTCAGCTCCAACTGATTTTTTGCTTGGCTTGCAATGACTTTACTTGGCACCTACTATCCACTCAGTCAAGCTTGATAGACAAACTTTGTGTAGCTTTTTCTTCTAAAATTTTTTAGTGTAACCAACCTTTTTAACCTTAAGTAGATTATCAATATATCATATTATCACTATCTTAACTGATTCTTGTACTTCTTTACATCATCATAACTCAAACTTTCCCTTAGGTTCTATTGCTACATCTTTTGATCAAATTCTTTTCATCGATCAAATAAGTAATAGTACTTAAATCATATAAGTAGTTGTCTTACTAACAAATAATAGGTTTGACATTAGTGACAAAACAATGATTGAAACATATTGATCATATTTGTATATTCTCAACAATCTACCTCATTAATAGGCTTCTTCAGTCTATTCTCAAAAATCTCCCTCTTTGGCATTGATGGCAAACCAAATTGATCAACCAAATTACAAACCAAATTTGTTCAACCAAACTGACTAGGTTAAAAGAGTAAAACTAATAAAATACTAAAAAGAAAATAATTCCTTGTATTGAAATCTCTCCCTCTATCAACAACTTCCATCTTTTGAATAAGTTACAAACTCTTTCTTATAACTCCCTTTGAATTACTTCTTATGTCTCCCTCTTACTAGGTAGATGTTAGAATTTCTCTTTCTTTGTTCTCCTAATTAGTAACTATCTCCCTCTTTCTTGTATTTCCTTTGATCAACAATTATCTCCCTCTTTGACAACAATTCCAAAAACTTGTCATCTTAATATGTAGATATAAGATTTTTCAATTTCTTCAGTTTCTTCCTTTGTCACCTTGCTTGTGATTGATTTAAAGTTTCAGATCTTTGATTACTTTAGGTAGCTCCTAAAGTAAGATCCCTTGCATCAATTTATATCATATGAAAATCAACTTATTTAATGTAGGGCAATCCTCTTGTTACTTAGATAGCCTTTGATAGGGGTATCACCCCTAGTTTACCTCTTAGATACTCATGAGCATCCTTAAGTAATGCTTTTGTGAAGATATCAATAATTTTCTCTTTTATGTTAACATATTCCATCTTCACCTCTTTATCTTGAACTAACTCTCTCAACTAATAATACTTGATTGCAATGTGCTTAGTCTTTGTATGCATCACATGATCCTCTGAAATATTGATAGCACTTGTATTATCACAATTAAGTGTTACTGGTTCTGTGATCTCTTCCTTTATACCTTTGAGTAGCTATTAGATCCTTACAATGTTTATACAATTTATAGTAGTAGCAACATATTTAGCTTCAGCAGTAGATTGTGAGGTGCAATTCTGTTTCTTGCTAGTCCATGTAACCAACCTTTTGCCTACGAAAAATACTCCTCCACTGGTGCTCTTTTTGTCATCAATGTTTTCAACCCAATTAGCATCAATATAGGCTCTTAATTCAAGTTTCTCATTTTTCTTATAGTATAGACCAAACTCTTCTGTTCCTTTCAGATATCTCATTATTCTTTTTACAGCAATCAAATGATTCTCCTTGAGATTAGTAGAGAATTTTTGCAAATATCCCTATAGATAATGCAATGTCAGGTCTACTATGTACTACATATTGTAATTTTCCAATCATAGACATGTATAATGTTTGATTTAGCTTAGTTGAATCATCATTCTTTGAAAACTTGTGTCCTGTCACCATATGTGTACTTACTGGTTTGGAATCCTCCAATCCAAAAGTTTTCAATATTTCCTTGACATACTTTTATTGAGTGATGTATTTACCATATTTCATTTGATATACTTACAAACCCACAAAGAACTTGATCTCTCCAAACATAGACATCTCAAATTCTTTCTTCATTTCATTTACAAAAGTCTTACATGAAGCATCCTGACCTCTAAAACTGATATCATCTACAAAAATTTCAAATAACAAAATACTTTTTCCTTTCTTTGTCTTCATGTAAAATTTTTTGTTAGCATCAGTCCTTTCAAATCCAATCTTTACAAGATAATTATGAAGTCTCTCATACCATGCTCTTGGTGCTTACTTCAAACCATATAGAGCTTTGTGTAATTTACATACCATGTTCTTATTGTTAACATCAACAAAATATTTTGGTTGTTCTATGTAAACTTCTTCCTCTAATATGCCATTTAGAAATGTAGATTTAACATCCATTTGATAAACTTTGAAACCTTTATATGTAGAATAAGAAAGTAAAGTTCTTACTCCTTCCAATCTAGCAACAGGAGCAAATGTCTCTCCATAGTCAATTCCTTCTTCTTGTGTATATCCTTTTCAAACTAATCTTTCCTTGTTCTTTGTGACTTCACCATTTTCATCTAGCTTGTTTCTTAATACCCACTTGGTGCCAATCATTTTTTTGTCTTTTGGTCTAAGAACTAGAGTCCATGTTTTGTTTTTCTCAATTTTTTCAATCTCTTCTTCCATGGCTTTACTCTAGTCTACATATTCTAATGCATCTCTCACTAATATAGGTTCCTTCATGCTCAAAAAACATGTGTCATTTCTCAATTTATTTCTTTCATTGGTCTAGCTTCTTTTTCTCCAATAATTTGTGTAGTAGGATGATGTCTCTTGACATATTTAGACAATCTTGGTTCAGCTCTAGTTTATTCAATTTGTCTTTCAACTTTAGAATCACTATGTACATCTCTATCAGGTAACTCAACATCTCTTTCATGTATACTAATCTTAGAATTAGAATTTGCTTCAACTTCATTTTGTAACTTGTCATCTGAGTGTAGCTCAGTTCTTGAATGCAACTTGATATTCATGGTGTGTGACTTGGTAGTCATTGAAACTTGTTGTTGGTTTGTAGCTTGATTTGCATCATCTTTTTCAACAGGCATACCTTCATAAAAGTATACAAATGATTTGTATTCTTCTAATTTTTTCATAGGTTTAGCCTCATATACTTCTGTATATTCATCAAAATTTACATTTGCACTTTCTACAACTTTGTTAGTGTTAGTATTTAAACACTTATAAGCTTTACTTCTTATGGAATATACTAGAAATATACCTTCCTCACTTTTTTTTTCTAGTTTACCATTCTTGAAGTCTTTTAGAATGTAACACTTGCTTTCACATACCTTAAAATATTTTACATTGGGTGAGTATCCATACCATAATTCAAAAGGTGTTGAATGAATACCTTTCTTGACTTGTACAAGGTTCAAGGTATAGATAGTTGTACTTAGAGCTTCTCTCCAATATTTTAAAGCAACATTTTTCTCCATCATGAGTGTTTTAGCATAGTCCATTGTAGATTTGTTTCTCCTTTCAACTATTCCATTTTGTGGAGGAGTTCTAGGGGTAGATGTATGTCTTTTGATTCCTTCATCATTATAGAACATCTTGAACCCATTTGATGTGAATTCTCCTCCTCTATCAGATCTCAAACACTTTAGACTTTTACTTATTTCCTTCTTAACTCTTGCTAAGTGCCACTTAAACATTTGAAAAGCATTAGATTTTTGTTTCAAAAATATAATTGTCATTATTCTAGAATAGTAATCAACAAGTAGCATAACGTACTTATCTCCTTTGTAGCTTTGCACATAAATTGGTCCACACAAGTCAATATGAAAAATCTCTAGTATTCATTTAGAGGTATGAGTTTTACTCTTTAAGCTTTAATTTGACATTTTGCTTAACTGACATTGTTTGCACATTGTATTATCAGGATTTTTCAACTTAGGAAAACCTCTAACCTTTCTCATATTATTGATACTAACGAGGTTATCAAAATTAATATGACATAACCTCTTGTGCCATATCCATATATCATCAAATTTTACAATTAGACAAGTAGCATCCTCTATATCAAGATATAATAGATTACTTCTAGTTTGATCACCCTTTCCAATCCATTTTCCATTTATGTCATATATCTTAGCAATCTTGTTTTCAAACTCAACCTTACATTCTAAATTATTCAGTTGTGACACACTCAACAAATTATAGTTAAGTCCTTCAACATAGTAAGCATTGTCATAGAAAATCTTATCTGTGAGTTTGATAAAACCTTTTCCTTTTATAAAAAATGGTGCATCATTACCAAATCTTACACTATTTGCATCATAACAATTCAAGGTAATGAACTTACTTTTGTCTCCAGTCATGTGATGTGAACACCCACTATCAATGATCCATCTGTCATTCTTGTTCACACAAGTCACAAGTATAGTTGCTTCATCTTCATCAGATTTATCCTTCATTGCAACATACACCACTTCATCAGAATCATCCTTTATTTCCTCTTTGGAAATATAGCATGAATTTTTGCCTTTGTCTTTGTAATCCTCGTTGTCTTCATCTCTCCTACTTTTGTACTTGTTACCACCTCTACAATTCTTCTTCTCTAGACATCAAGCAGAAAAATGACCAACCTCATTGTAATTAAAACATGATAGGTAATTTAGCTTTGAACTTTCCTTTACCTTTGTGGAATCTTCTTGCCAATAGTGTTTCAAGCTATTCTACATTCTCCTCATCTATATCACTGTCACTAGACACATACTTTATCTTTTTCTTCTTTTTCTTCTCATTAGGTTCCTTCAATGACACTTTAGCTTTGAAAGCAGATTCAATATTTTTAAGTTTGTAATTATCCAAGTTAGATATCTCAAAAGTAGTGAATCTACCTACCAAACCTTCAAGTAATAGATTATTGCCTAGTATACATCTGTTAGAATCTGAAAAGATTAATAACTTAGAAAACTAGTGCAAAGAGTAAATATCTAAACTATGAATGCAAATGATACAAAATCAAAATAGCATCATAGAGTTAGTCTCCAAGAGAATAATGCAAATGCTGGAAGCAAAATAGCATTAAGAGGATGCAAAAATAAGAGATATCCAAATACAAGCCAGGTAGCATGCTTATATAGGCTAGGAAGAGGGAGGAGGTGGCAACACCAACCAATGAGGAGCAACCATCTATCAGACTAAAGATAGCAAAGTATCTTCCCAAGATAGCTAATGGATGCTCACATGTAGGAAGGTGACACCTCACAACCATTCACCTAATAAGACATGCTTTATTAACCTAAGCGAGATTATTAAAAGTGTAGAAAAAACCTAGCAAAATAGAAAAAATAAAAAACTACACTAACACCCCCCCATAAGCGAAGCTTAGGTGGATGTAGAAATGGGTCCCGACAACGAGGCCATGTTAGGTACCCAAGTACAATGCAAGAAGATGCAACCTCTGAAAGCGGGGAAAGAGAGAAAACCACATGGGAAAAAACCTCCCCCAAAAAGAGGTAAGAACCTAGTGAAGAACTGAAGAAGTCTCCCGCTAGGGAAATTGTCCCCTAAAATAGGAACAAGGAGTGATCATGAAGAAGCAACATCACTGAAGCATGAAGAACCGTAAAACTCTGTCAAAATGCTGATCTGTAGAACCTCCATGGAAATAGAAGGCACAAACCATCAACTAAAGGAACCTCCATAGAAATAGAAGGCATGAACCATTAACCAAAGAAGCATAGAACAACAATATAACCTCCCCTTAAGGTAGGTGAGGTGATAGGCAGCTGAAAAGATGGGCCAAAAATCTCCTAAAACACAGAAGCCAAACACATCAAGAGTGAGGTACAAACACAAATAAAGGCATGTGTCATCGACACTACATGAGGAATTAGAGAAAGAGGGCCTATAAGTGGCAAACAACTATCCCCCCCATGCCACTTAATATAATAGTGCGAGTACAACGAATCACAATGATGAAAAGGATCCCAAAATGCAAGAGTGGCACTTTATCTCAGTGCATTGCATAAATATGCTTACAATGAATATCAACAATGATAAAAAAAATATAAGGCTGAAACAACAGAAGGTAAAGCCCAAAACGAAGCAACTGAAGCAACAAAATTGATCTCCGGACCTGAAACAAACAGAATATCTATCAGAATGCTAAAATGCAAAAGAATGAATAGGATGTGTTTGGAATAGAATCTGGAACAACAACTAGCATCACTAGAAAGAGCACAGAAAGAGCTTTCCAGCGATATAAAGAAGTCCAAAATTGGAGATCGGAAGCTCAAGATACGCCTCCCGGAGTGCAAAATAGAACATCCAGCTTTGACTACCATAATAGCCAACCAAACTACATCAAAATTCAAAAAAACCTATACCAGTATCTTCGTCTCAGAACCAGCTTTTCGACGCTTCTTTCAGATCAGAAAAATACCTCCGTATGCAAAAGTTATGGCCAAAAAACCGAAAGTAAGTCCTAAATGACCCTAGGAGAGGTGCAAGAAGGTGCTGATGCAGGATGATGTCATGTTGACGTCAGCAGAACAGAGCATTAAAATTGACGGCCCCTGGCCCATCGCAGCAAAAAAGGATGCCACGTGGTAGTACGGATGACATGTGGCAGGGGCGACATGGCGGGTCCACGTGGCAGTGTGCCACGTGGCGCCCAGGCCACATGTCACCCCTGCTGGCGCTGACTGTGCTGCAGACTGGATACGAGCGGAGGAGGAGCGAAAATCACCGGCGGAGCAGAGCAGGAGGTGGAGGTCGGTGGGCGGAGGTGGCCGCAGAGTGGCGCCGGAGTGACCCACGGGCGGTGGACGGGAGGCGACCGGGGCTGAGCGGAGCTCGAGCGGCGCTGCATACTGCGGGCAGGTGGCGCGGCGGTGGCACGGCGACGGCGTGCCCAAAAACAATTTTTAAAAAATTTTTCGACCCTGCATCCATACGATCCTTACGGCAGACCTTGGAGGCTTCAAAAAATCTCCAAAATTGCCCTGTGTCCAAAAACGACAAGCTTTATATGAATCCTGACTGCAAACGGCCTTCTGGATCCAATGGTGATGTCCATTTGGGCTGAAAATGCTCTGAAAATTTGTTGTAGTGTAAATCAAACGCCTTTAACGGTAAAAAATGGCTCCAAAAATAAAAAAAATGACCCCAACAACCAAAATATGACATGCAAATGCTGGATCAGCTTCTTAAGTCTATCAATGGCATGCCGAAACCTGCAAAACTGATTGAAAACTCTAAATATGCAAGTTGGTTGTTAGATTTGAGATTGAAACCCCAGAGAAAACTGTTTTTGTCAAAACTTTTCTAACTTTCAGGATCATCCAAAGATGCAAGAGAAGAGCATACTTCATTTTTCAAAAAACTACAATAAAATTTATTTGCCCCCCCCCCCCGAATCTCTCAAATAAGGAAACTAAAATCTACTCTTGCACATAGAAAAGCTCTGATACCATGTTAGAATCTGAAAAGATTAATAACCTAGAAAACTAGTGCAAAGAGTAAATATCTAAACTATGAATCGTACGGATCGTATGGACGCAGGGTCAGAGAAAATTTAAAAAAAAAAAAAAAAATGTTAGAATCTGAAAAGATTAATAACTCAGAAAAATAGTGCAAAGAGTAAATATCTAAACTATGAATGCAAATGATACAAAATCAAAATAGCATCATAGAGTTAGTCTCCAAGAGAGTAATGCAAATGCTAGAAGAAAAATAGCATTAAGAGGATGCAAAAATAAGAGATATCCAAATACAAGCCAGGTAGCATGCTTATATAGGCTAGGAAGAGGGAGGAGGTGGCAACACCAACCAATGAGGAGCAACCATCTATCGGACTAAAGATAGCAAAGTATCTTCCCAAGATAGCTAATGGATGCTCACATGTAGGAAGGTGACACCTCACAACCATTCACCTAATAGGACATGCTTTATTAACCTAAGAGAGATTATTAAAAGTGTAGACAAAAACCTAGCAAAATAGGAAAAATAAAAAAATACACTAACAACATCTCAGTTTTTGAATTACATAAACTCTAATAGCATATACAAGCAGCAGTGTCCTTAAAAATTTACTTAGTACAATCTCATCATCTATATTTCCAATAGCTCCTCTTATTGCATTAACAACTTCTTTTATCCTTGCAACATATTGAACAATATTTTCACCTTCTTCATTCTCATATCATCAAACTTACCTATGAGACTTTCAACTTTGGCTCTTAGAAAATTTGCATCTCTTGCATAGATGGTGGTCAAGAAATCCCACATTTTCTTTGCACTGTCAAGACCTTTGATATCATCAAATTCAACATAGCTTAGGGTAGAGGCAATCTCCAACATTGCCTAGTTGCATTCTTTCTTCTTTTTCATATCCTTAGCAATTGGGGCTCCAACATGACTAACATGCTCTATAGTAATGGTAGATTGTGCGTGATCTCTAAGTCCTCCAAGGTGTAGCTTCGTCAAACTTTTCCATGCAAATTTTTTATCTCTATTAAGCTTGGGTACTTCTCTTTTTGACATCTTGATCTTTGTGTTTCTAGTACCTTAAAACTAGTCCTCTTAAGTAGATGGCTTTGATACTAATTGTTGAAATACTTTAGAATAAATGAGACGGGGGGGGGGAAGGGGGGAAAATCAATTATCCAAGGTCTAGATGTATAAATAAAACTTTTCGTAGCTTAGTGAACCCATAAAACATTATTTATCATGCATGTGCATCCATAAGATTATGCAATCACTTAAAACTTGTAGGTTACTGCCAAATCAACTTGGAGAAATGTAAACATGAAGCATAACATGTTTATCAACACAATTGGCACAATGATTTACATGAAAATCCAATTTGAGAAAAACCACTAGTAACATGCTACTCTTTTTACTCTTCTAAAGTGATGCCCTATGAAAGGCCAACCCTATTAAAGGTTACAATACACACTATTAAATGTGATCCTATTAAAGGGTTTCAATCACCCTATTAGGAGTGAGCCTTATTAGAGGACTTTAGACCATTCAGTTAGAATATCATCCAATTAAAAGATTTATAAATGACTGTCAAATGATTTACCCTAGAATAATACAATTAGTAGAGAGTAATAGTAAGGCTTGATTTGATAACAACTTACAACTCCATTTGTAGATTATAGATCTCTATTTTAGTCCTCCATTCTACTTTGCCTTCACTCATTTGAGCTCTATTAGCTTGTTCACCCTTTAAACATTCAAACCCTTAAGTCTTCTTTCTTAACATGCCAATGCAGACTCTTCTCTTAGGTCACTTGATGAAGCAAAACCCTTTACTTCTTGTCTTCCTTAGTTTTTTGCACATGACAACCTTTGCTTCTAATTAGCCATTCCTATAAATAGGAAGTTAAGATCTTTTTCCACTCATTCTCCATCATCCAATTTAGGGTTAGGATGGATTAGGTAGGATACAATGAATCTACACCATATTCCATAGCTCTTCTAGAAACTAATCCTTGAATCCTCTTTGAATTCACCTAAAAATAGTTTACCTTGAATTCTGTGCCACTAGCTCATCAATCTTATCTTCCACCTAGTTCACACAATCCAAGAAAAAAAACTTGTCAGCTCAGATCCATTGAATTCACAATCTTTCAAATAATGCAGCCACTCAACATTATTTGGCTTCTGATGCTCAACATATACTGTGTTGTGTGGCATCCTCTGTAAAATTACTCCACATGAACTAAAGTTTATTGGTACTTGACATCAACTAAACTCTACTCAGTATCCACTAATCTGCTCGACATACACTAGAATAAATTTTACTTAGCTCCAACTAATTTTCTGCTCAGCTTGCACTGACTTTTCTTGGCACCTACTATCCACTCAGTCAAGCTTGGCAAATAAACTATGTGACTCGTTCTTCTAAAATTTCTTAGTGTAACTAGCCTTTGTAACCTTAAGTAGATTATCAATACATCATGTTATCACTATCTTAAATCATTCTTATACTTATTTACATAATCATAACTCAACCTTTCACTTAGGTGCTATTGCTACATTTTTTGATCAAATCCTCTTCATCAATAAAATAAGTGATAGTACTTAAATCATATAAGCAATTATCTTACCAACAAATAACATGTTTGACATCAGCGACAAAACAATGATTGGAACATATTGATCATACTTGTATGTTCTCAACAATCTCCCTCTTTAATAGGTTTCTTTAATTTATTCTCAATAGACGCCTTCCTCTGTGCAAACTCTATTTCTAATATAGATGCTCTTCAAAGCCTAAATCTCTTTGGCACTCCTTGTTTTCTTAGGACTTCTTTTTGCCTTGTGAAATTTTTGCTCAAAATTGATCCTTGAAGTGAGTTGATGGATATTGTTACTATTACTCTCTAATAATTGTATTAATTTAGGGTAAATCCTTTGGATTAAGGTTGACCTAATAGTCATTTGTAAATCCTTTAACTGGGTGACATTCCAAGTGAATAATCTAAAGTCCTCTAACAAGGCTCACTCCTAATAGGGTGATTAAAATCCTTTAACAGGGTCACATTTAATAATGTGTATTGTAATCTTTAATAGGGTTGGCCTTTCATAGGGCATCACTTCAGAAGAGTGAAAAAGAGTTGCATGTTACTGGTGGTTTTTCCCAAATTAGGTTTCCACATAAATCATTTTTTCAAGTGTGTTGCTGAATATGCTATGTTTTATGTTTTCATTTTTGCAAATTGATTTGACAATAACCTATAAGTTTTAAGTACCTACATAATCTTTTGGATGCATGCATGATGATAAATATTTTATGGGTTCACTAAACTGTGAAAAGTTTTATTTATACATCTGGATATTGAATAACTGATTCACCCCCCTCTGAATTATTCTAAAGAATTCCAACATTAAAATTGCCTAACAAGGATTAAAAGTCTCCTAACTGGGACTAATATGTACTGAATGTTGTTATATACTCATAATAGGGTCCATCCTCTAATAAGGAATATTTATATTAGTATATCATCTTGTGGGTACCATCCCCACTGGAGTTTTTTGTAATGAAATAACTTGCACAATAGAAGAAATAATATGAAATATTATATAAATACTTGATAATAACTGAGAGTAATAGACCACTTTGAGGGGGCAACCTCCAAATATCTTCAATGAGAAAACACTTCACAATATTATATTTAAATAAGACTCACAACCTCCTATATATACCTAATTATGCTTAGGTTGAATAGCCACAACCCTACATAACACCTAGGCTGACCTACCTACCTAAATAGTAATATAACAATGATAAACGTGACTTAATTAAGGATTAAGATAGCTACAAGTTGACTATTCATAACCCTATATACACCAATATTAAGGGCATAGCAAGCCCCCTCTCTTCAAAGAAACATTGTCCTCAATGCTAACCAAGTGTGGATTCTTTTGAATGAACTCCTCATCCTCCAATGTGGTCTCTTCAACTAGTAAGTTCTTGTTAGAAATAGGGATTACTAAGAGGGGGGTTGGGGGGAGTGGGGTGAATCAGTAATCTACAAACTTAAGTTGCCAAGTAGATGTTATTTCTTACTTTAAACCATGCATAACAATGCATAACAAAGCAATAAAGTAATGTTGAATAGTAATATTAACAATGCACAAAGATAACTCGTAACACCATACTTTGTTAACTAGGGAAACCATGACCAAGGGAAAACCCTAATGGGGATGATACCCACTAGATAATATACTAATATATAAGTTCCTTGCTAGAGGATGGACCCTATTAGGAGTTAATGAGAAAATTCACTATAAGGAGTCCCTGTTAGGAGATTCTAACCTTGTTGGGAGTTGTGGTACAATAGACGCAAGATGAGCCCACTACCAAAACATGCATTTCCAATTACAAGAAGAGCTCACTACCCAGAAAAGCAATCAAACTTCTAGAATAGGTATTATATCTTCTTCCTTGACTAATCTCTGATCTTTAGCTCAATCTCGGATCACCAAATAGATCATATTAAACTGTGCACATATCGGTTTCACAAAAGTTCTCATATAATCACAATTACAAGATAACACTTACAATCATAATCACAATTCACAATTCACTTCACACTTCTTATCACATAATGTCCTTTGCATAAATACCATGCCTTTTCACAAATTATTGCTAGGTCGACTAAGACCACAAACCACTTTTCCAACTTAGAGTAAACATCTAAGATGTTAGCCCTAATTGGACAAGTAATTATTTTATAAACAAAATAATTCTTTCCTTCAATTTCTCTTTCCTATTTCACTTCAAACACGATTATCTCTATTTGGTATAGTCTGTACTAACTTTTGAGGTTATACACACCATCACCAACATGTATACTATCTCCCCCTTTGGTAAAAAAATAGGGAAAATTGGCTGACACAGGAAAAGGATGAATAACTAGGGCCAAAGGCTTACCCAACTATCCAAACCACCCTGCAAGAGTTAACACAATAGAAGAAAACACAAGGAATAGAAACCAAAGGAGGAATAAGAGTGAAATACTTTTATTGATTCTTCAAAATATCTTCATACATGCCCAACTATAAGGCCTTCTGGGTTATGATCAATTACAAATACATTCACATTCAAAGATCTAACTGCAAATTTGCACTTTCAGTTCTTCTCTACCATCTTCTTCTCCAAAAAATTGTCTAACTCTAAGCCTAAACACTTTATATATACTTGCTAAAATGGCTTATAGATTATTCTAGAACATTACATAAGAGGAGGGCTAACCCAACAATGGTCTGGATACATCCCAAGAAAAGATCTTAACATAAATGTCACGATTGAAATAAATCTGGCAAGTTGGCTCGCAGAAATCACATCCAAATGTTGATACTCGACATACATTGGGTAACTCGGCACATGAAGAGACACTCATCATACACTAAGTAACTTGACACATGAAGAGTCACGGCATACACTGGGTAACTTGGCAAATGAAGGAATTACTACAGTAACTCGACACATGAAGGAATTGCTATAGTAACTCGGCACATGAAGGAACTGCTAGGCATATGAAGGATTGCTAGGCACATGAAGGAATTTCTAGGCACCAACTTGCAGAATGAACAAAAATGAGTAGGATAACAAGGCAACCCAGGATGCTCCTACATCAGACAACTAGGGTTGCAAGAAATGATTCTCCTTAATCATTGAGATGTCACAAGCTGAGCTAAATCCAACTCAAACTAAGAAATCCATGAAGCAACTTCAATAGGTCTATTCTTCCACTTCACCATATATTCATAGTAATGTTTTCCTCTTGTGCTCTTGCCAACTCTTTGATCTAATATCTATTCAACTTCTCCAATCTACTTCTTAGGATAATCATCTGATGCAACAACTTCATCCTCTGACTCATGATACTTATACAAATCATCAATATTGAATATAGACGATATATCCATGTCATTAGGTAACTCAACTTCATAAGCATTACCACTGCCAAACTTCTTCAAGATCTTACAAGGTCAAAATTTCTTCATCTTCAGCTTACTGTATGTTCCAACTGGGAATCTTTCTTTCTTCAGATGAACCATCACCTCATCACCAACTTGAAAATCATGGTGTCTTCTAGATTGATCAACATTCTCCTTATACTTTTGATTACTTTGTTCCAACCTCAACTTCACTTCCTTATGCATAGACTCCATAAAATTAAAAAATTCTTCTCGTGTAGTGCTTCTCTTTTCTTCACCAGCAACATCTCTCAAATCTGATATATCGCTAGGATGCATTCCAGTAACAATCTCAAAAGGTGTCTTCCCTGTACTCCTATTCATAGAATTATTATATGCAAATTTAGATTGTGCCAATACCATCTCTTAATTACTTGGCTTATTCCCAACTAAACATCTTAGAAAATTGCCCAAGCTTCTATTCACAACCTCTATCTGTCCATCTGTTTGTGGATGGAATGTAGAACTAAACTTTAATTCAGTACCCATCTTCTTTCACAAAGTCTTCCAAAAATAACTAACAAAATTTTTGTCTCTATTTGAAATAATACTTCTTGGTAATCCATGCAATCTCACAATCTCTTTAGAGAAAAGTTCAACAATATGCTCAGTGTTTGATGTCTTCTTACATGGTATGAAATGAGCCATCTTAGAAAATCTGTCCAGTACAACAAATACAGAATCATACCCTTTCACTATTTTAGGCAATCCAAGAACAAAATCCATACTAATGTCAGTCCAAGATTTCTTAGGAATAGAAATAGGTGTATATAAACCAGTAATTTGACTCACTCCCTTTGCAACTTGACAAACTCTACAACTCTTTACAAATTTTTGAACATCCTTATACATTTGTGGCCAATTATACTTCTCTTTCAGCAAACTCAATCTCTTATCAATTCCAAAATGTCCAACCAATCTACCACTATGCTTTTCCTTAATCAGATTCAACCTCACAAAACTTCTAGGAATACACAATTGAATACCTTTGAACAACATACCTTCTTGAATGAAATACTCATCATACTTATGTGATTTGTTAGATTTGGTGCTCTACACTCTCTCCACGCATCAAAAAAAATAGGATCAACATCATACAACTCTTTCATTTCATCAAAACCAAGAACTTCAACCATCATTTCTATCAGGAAGGAATTTCTCCTACTCAATGCATCAACAACTCTATTAATAACCCACACTTATGCTTGATGACAAATGTAAAACTCTGCAAATACTCAACCCACTTCATATGTCTCTGATTCAATTTATGTTGACTTCCCAAGTATTGTAAAGCTTTATGATTAGTATACAACACAATCCTAAGGAATCAAATAATTTCTCCACTTCTTCAATGCTTGAAAAATGGCATAAAATTCTTGATCATACACATAATACTTCCTTCTAGCATCATTCAAATTTTCACTAAAGAAAGCAATAGGATTACCTTCTTGACTTAATATAGCTCCTATTGCATTACCACTTGCATCACATTCAACTTGAAATACTTTGTTAAAATCAAGTAAAGCCAATATAGGTAATTCAACAACCTTTTGTTTCAAAGTCTCAAAACTCTTATCAACACCATGTGTCCACTTGAATTCATTTTTATCTCCCCTCATTATTTCAGTCATAGTACTACAAACATCACTAAAATTCTTTATAAACTTTATGTAAAAATTAGCCAAACCATGAAATGATCTTACCTCACCCACATTCTTAGGTGTAGGCCATTCCAAAATTACTTTAACCTTCTCAAGATCCATCTTCAATCCATCAACTGAAATCACAAATCCTAAATACACAACTCCTCTTGCATAAAAGAACACTTTTTTAGATTAATCATCAACTTTTCCTCTTTCAACCTCTGCAATACTTGTCTAATATGCTCAAGATGTTCTTCCTTAGTCTTACTAAATATTAGAATATCATCCAATTAAACAATCACAAAATTACCCAAAAATCTTTTTAAAACTTCATTCATCAACCTCATGAAAGTACTAGGCACATTAGTCAAACCAAAAGGCATAACTAACCATTCATACAAACCATATTTTGTTTTGAAAGATCTAATGATAGCCACTCTTCAAATCAATCTTGGTAAAATACTTTTCTCCACTCAAACAATCCATTATGTCATCCATCCTCAGCACAGGAAACCTATATTTCACTATTATCTTGTTAATGGCTTTGGAATTAGTACACATTCTCTATTCTCCATTCTTTTTGGGTGCTAATATAGTAGGTACAACACATGGACTCAAGATTTCTCTTGTTGGTCTGACTTTTTCTGCAGTAAAAATTTTTTCAGTTAAACCATAGAAAAGTCAGATGTTCTATGTCTAAGTGAAGCATAGGGTTTTGGATAAACCATCTATAAGAAATATTCGCCATATAAGCCCTATATTCATCCCTATTCATAAATGGTCGGGCGCAAAATTTTCAAATTTTAAAAGAAGCGAATATGCTTTCGTATTCCTTTTCCTTTCTCCCGGGTTACCTTTTTTTTTCCTATTTGTCCCAACCGTCAGATCCGATTAGATCTACCGCTGGCGTTACCTCGCTATTGAAAGTTGCATGCTCATTAAGTATAGCGAGATAGCGAGTGTTGAGTTTGTAAGCGGTGGGACCATGAAGTGAAGGTGCGGCGATCAGAGATTTGCTTATTAATTGCTTTATTATGCAGGTACACTTTGCAATTCGCCATAAAAAGGGGGAGAAGGACCCACTAGAATATCTGACATCAGAGCCGGAATGTTGATTTTTTCGGAAGCTCTGCCACCTCGCTATCAAAAAATTCAGGCACTTCACCGTTAGCGAAGTAGCGAGGCCACGTGAAAATCTAAAAATGATGACATTGCATCTTGCTTGTATCATAATTACACTAGGTGGCATGACCAGTCATAAATACCGTTGTCAGAATCAATTTTAATTAACAAAAGTAATTACTGGGTACCCCTTGCGTTTTCCGGCACAGAATCCTTTAAAGTGCTGAAGCTCGCTACCTCGCTATCAGAAAATTGAGGTGCTTCACCGTTAGCGAGTTAGCGAGGCCCCGTAAAATGGCAAAAGATTGGCAAGATCTATGATGACGTGTAATGACAGATGATTGTGATAATTTTGACATGTGCCAGCTATGCAGAGATTCGATTCTCATTAATACCTACCTGACTAAATGTACAAGAAATCTGGAACATCAGCTTGAAGTGAATCAACGGAGCTCGCTATCTCATTATGAAGAGTTGCAAGGAAGATAATTACAGCGACATAGCGAGATGGGCCCACCACCTTCTTTCTTAAGAAGTCCTGTAGCGTATCTTCCGATCATTTCTTGATCCGATCAACGGTTGTCGCCGCCTCGTTATGACAAGGTGCTTTTTCTTTATGCATAACGAAGTAGCGACATGCTGACACGTGTTCTCCATCGTCAGTGGGTCTAAAGGTAAGCACCATCAAAAGAAAGAATTATGTACGTGGCAAGCTCTCATTGGGTAATATAACTGACATGGCAAGTATAACTCCTAGTTGTTCTCTTTGTACCGCATGATCATAGGATCTTTGAAGATCAACGGCGCAGTTTTAAATAAAAAATGTAGTGCCACTCTCTGTATTAATTAGACAAGAAAGCTTCGTCCGTGAGAAAAAATAGAGTATAATACAGAGAGATTGCATCAGTTTCATTTCACGCGAGAAAAGATTTGAAGCCATTCTTGTGCAGAAGCTATTACTGAAAGAAAAGCGTGCCAAGGTTGATAAAAAATTGTCAAGTTATCTGTTCGCTGAAATTTTGCAGGAATACAGAGGAGAATTGAGACAGAATTCAAGTAAGTAAAACTGCCATTATCTTTGTGAGCTTTTAAGTTTTAAAAAGGATAGCCCAAGATGCCTCCTAAGAAGGGATTTCCAGGAGCAGTAAACTACCTGGATAGAAATGTGCATGATGATTTGCTTGAGTTACTTCCTGAGTCCACTGTAGAAATGGTGCAAGTTAAGAGGTTAACCTCACTCAATCCTAGGCTTAGGGTAGCTGATGGATTGTATGATAAGGGTAATTGGGTCCGGGATGCTCAAACTACTCAGACTGGTTTGAGTTTATTCAAGAAATGGTTTGCAGAGAGAAAGTTATATGCCCCTCATGCCAATATTTGGAATTTTGATCTTGGGAAGCTTGTTGTTCCCAGCGTGTTTATGGATTTTGACCTGCTTGAAGCCATAGCAAAAAACTATGACCAAGCCACTAAGGTAGTGAGGAGAATAGATGGTGAGGCTTTAGTTACCATCAGTCCCGAGGAGATTAGGAAGGTTTTCAGTCTGGGACCCCTCACCATGTATCATGTGCCCATTAATCTGATAGATTTAGAAAAAGAATATATATCCAAGAGGGATGTAGTTAGACAGGGTGCACTGAAAGCCCACATAGGCCGGATTGGAGGCCTCCCAACCATAACATCATCTTCTAAAGAGCCCTTCAAGAAATCATGTTTTAATGCCAGGGCAGTAGAGATATATAGGACCCTGTGCAGAGTCTTCGGAGAGGGCGAAGAAGATTTTATTCCGGTGAGCTTCATGTATATGATCACCCAAATCTCTTCTTTTGGTGTGGAAATAATTTTTGATTTTGCATCTTACTTGGCAAATGAGATTCATCATGGATTGGTGGGGATTGCACAGGGCAAGGTGGAAAAGGTTTGGGGTCAGTATTCCTTACTGATGCATATGTTTCTTTTTAAAGGGGCCACTTATTTTGGTAAAGAAATGGTTTTAAATAGGGAACAAGAAGGGGAAGCACTACCAGTCCAATTATGGAGTGCAGACATGACCTGGGAAGCAGAAAATGCTAGCTTCGTTAGATTTGATAGGCACTTTGCCTCCAAACTAAGGTGCCTCTTATTGAGTGATAATCCCAGAATCCCTAAGGCATTAATGCACCTTGTCAGGCCTATGGACAAAACCCATAATCTAAAAGTTTCACATAATTGGGGAGATATTATCCCATATTCAGTCTCAACGGTCATCAGGGTCTATGGTTTCAAAGGAACACCCCATGTGTTACCCTATCAGGTACCTTTGAAGGTAGGGATAGCTGAATTTTTGTGGCAGTTGGGAGGAGTGGAGGAGGCCTTTTTGCACAAAAGGAGGACAGGATCAATTTTTCCTACTTGTACTATAGCCCACCAGTTTGTGATAACTAAAGAAGGGTGGGTCTTTCTCCATAAATTTTTGGATCAATACAAAATGGCAGTGTCTCACTCTCGTTTTTGTGATACAGAAGGTTTCTTTAACTCTGCTCTTAGATTGAGAATCAAGCTTCGTCCAGTTCAGCATGAATTCTATTTTCCTGAAGATATAATAAGAAATGAATATTCTCTCCATGAGCAAGAAATAAAGAAAGAAAAATGGAGAGTCTATTCAAAAGTTTTGGAATTCATTAATTGTTTTGATAAAAATTTCAGTCCTCTTAGTAATGCTGCAAACAATGCAGATAAAATACATAAGCTCATGAGTAATTTCTCTGAGATAATGGAGGTAATGAATGAGAAGAAACAACATTTTATTAATTCTTTTCTAGATAAAGCCAGAGAAATTATGAGAAAATTGGGTTTCACTCCCAACATTGGAATAGGTCCACTGGTGGTACGGAAGAAAACAGGATATACTATTGTCTGACAGCAGGCGCCCGTTGTGCATAAAGAAAAACAGATTGTTGGATCCACCAGCACTGTACTAGAAGAAAGACCCCCTGAACCTTCCCCCAAAAGAAGGAGAATAATAAGGGAGGAAGAATCCCCTGATGAAAGTGGCTCACCTTCTCAAACCCCAATAAGAGTTGAGGAAGAACAACTCACCAATGAGCAATTCGAACAAATGGGGTCACAAGGAGAAATTTTTGTTACACAAGCAGAGATTGATGAAGGGAACCCTCAGGAACTCCCTGTACCAAGTTTTGAATTAACTACAGCAGATTTCAGAGGAAGGGAATTGGACCCTATTTTGGAACAAGCCAGTCAGCATTTTTTGTCTGATAACAATTTTGTAAGATCTAAGGCTTTCCGTCAGTTTGCGTGAAGAGTAAACATGCACATTTTTGAGCAAAGGTGCAATAATATGAGAGCAGAACATCCAGAAATGGATGAGACTTCCATTCAAAATCTAATAAAGGAACAAATGGTTCAAGAGTTCCAAAATATAACCCCTGATGAGGGAAGACAGATGGTAAAAAATGCTAATGTTTTATTATTGCCCAATTGGGACATTGCTGACGCATTAATTTTTAATTCTGTTTCAAATAATTTAGGACTCCAGGATCCAAATAAAGAGGAATTCTTGGGTACATCATTCAGCAATGATCAAGCTGCCCTTGTTATGTGGTCCCTGAGAAGAGGATCCAGAATTACTTCATCACAGCCTGATGATTCAGGATTGACATGGAGTATCATTGTAAGAAGAGTTGCTGACACTTCCAATGTACAGGCAGCCCACATGAATGTGGATTATTCTAAATTTGCCCTGGCTACTGCGGAAAGAGAAGAGAGGGAAATGATTGATATGCATAATAAATATGAACTAGTGGTGGAAGCCTATAACCAAGAGGTAAAGAGGAGAATTGAGTTAGAAAATAGGGTATCTCAATTAGAAAAGGTACTTGGAAAGAGAAAAGTGGGAGAATCCAGTACACTAAGAATTGCATATCCCCCACAGTCATCTGTGGGATTAACCCCTATTATTGAGATACCTGACACCCCTGAAAGACCCCAATTCTATACTGCAGAGGAATTTGAAACAGAAAAAACCAAATTGCATGAGTGGCAGATAGAATTTAGAAATCAGCAGGAAGAGAAATGGAGGCAGGGTGTGACATAGTTGAGGGATAAAATACAATGGTCAAATTTTTATGATCAATTGACAAGGATTGTAACCCTCATAGATGAGTTAAATAAAGAAAAGAATGGACTAGATTCTCTTGCACAGAAGTGGAGACAGAGGAATAATGATGTTACAATTATTTGTATATCTACAATTCAAATGCCTTATCATCAGGTTGAGAGGATTTTTGATTTATTGAATCAATTAGATAATTTTGAAAATAAAAGAGATTCTTTACAGAGGAAATTGACACTCTGTTTTTCAAGATATCTTGCTAAAAAATTCACCCTATTTCCTTGTGCCTTAGAATCTATTGATACAGTAAAGGAAAAGGACAAATGGAAAAAGGAAATGGATGAATTATTTGATAACAGAATAACAAACATCATCAGTGAGACTGGCTATTGGTTTTGGGCAAAGATAAATGAAGAGCTAGTAAAGATACAATTGTATTATGCTGATATAAGAAAAGAATTCGATGATTTAGAAGAAAATGCCAATTCTTTAATAAAGATATAAAGAGAAACCCTAAGTTTTGATTGGCCAGATGATGATACTTTCAACAGATGGAAAGATCAGTTTAGTGAACAGATGTTAGGAGAAGATGACGAGGAAGATGTAAGAGTAATAGTTACTCTTGTAGTCAGCAATGATGACATAGAAAATCCCCAGGTTAAAGTGATTTTGCATGTAACAGAAGATGATACATCACTTGCAGACCTTATGGGTATGTACTCTGAAGATGAGGAATGATTGCGAGAGCAGATCATAGCAACCAAGAAGCATAACAGAAAGGGACCCGCCAAGAAGTGCTGTTGTAACCAACCTTTCTGTTATTCTTGTTTTTTGTTTTTCAAAAGAAGGACACCTGTCACCTACTATAGCCTGAAGCTTGTTGCATCTCACATTATTTAAGTGAGATCCCAAGGCTAAAGATGGGTCTGAATTTGGTTTTCACTAAGTATTGTGCTTAGTTCTTTTTTGGTCCAAACATTTTGGAAAATAAATTTATAGTATACTTTTTCTGTCAAAATTTCTGAGATATGGATGAATGTAGAAAGAACTGTGCTTCTTCTATGAAGGTTTTTCTGGGTCTTTTGTAAAGGATATACCATTTTCAAAGGAAATGAATACAAATTATGAACTGTCCCCATATCTGTTCTTCTCTGAATTTTGTCTCCTTTTTAATACTGAATTACCTTGATGTTGTGTGAGTAAAAGCTTATGCAATTGATTGCAATTTAGTAAGAACTGTACATCCATTTGTTATTGCTGTTAATTCAATGGATTAAGTAAAGGCTTTGATGAATGTGATGAGGTTGCTTGGGTGTTAATAAGGATTTTTGAATGATAAATTCTGGTAAGAATTGCTGATGAAAATTCGTTGCAAGGCAACAAATTAGATCTAAGAATTTACTTGACTCTGAATTCCCAATGGATTAGGCACTGATCGAAAGTATTTCAGCTCAAAAGAGAAGTATATTATAACTAGCTTTTTTCAAAATACATCATAAAATCAATTTTCATTTATCTTTCCTGTAAGATTTTCAAAGTTGGCCAGCACTTGCCTTCCTGGATTGTTTTAGCTTCATTTAGCCATTGTTTTTGGAAACATCTGCAGAGCTATAGAAGATTTCTTGGCCATATCTGTTCAAGGGATGTGTTTATCAGTTATTTACTTATATGTTTGAGGATTTAGAGATGAGAATCAAAATGAAACTAAGGATAATTCTCATACAATTATTCCATCTTTGAACCATCCTCGGGTGCACCCGCCCTGGTTTTACAGAGCCAAAAGAGTAGAAAACCGTCTAAAGTTTTGTTGAATTTGGGCCCTAGTACTTTGCATATGCAAGTGATAATGAGAATTGGCTATTCTTTAGGTTGTGTATGTACTGATATCTAGGTACTAAGCCTTTTGTCGCCTAGTAGTTTTAGTACTGTTAACATCAAAATAAAACTCCAACATCTCTGATCAAACCTTTTTGCAACAACTCATGCACTTGTCTATTAAGTTCTTATTCTCTGTAGGTGTCAATCTATATGGTGCTCTGTTTGGCAAACTAGCTCCAGGAATTAGATCCATACAATGACTTATACTTCTTACTAGAGGTAAACCATCAGGAATATCATCAACAATAATGCCTTTATACTCATTCAACAATTCTATAATTTCTACTGGTATTCAACTATCACTATCTGTTGTCACTCGTTCATTACTAGCTTCTACTACTCGATCATTACTACCAACACTCGATCCTCTAGGAGCTATGACAAAAAAGACTTGATTCTTTTTCATTTCCTTTTTAAATTGTTTTCCAGTGACCATGAAATTTTTTATAGCAATATAATTAACCTCATCTGGACTTTCAATCAAAGCCAACAATGTTTGTTTCTTCCCATTTACCCAAAGAGTATATTGATTCAATCTTCCATCATGTACAACATATCTATCATATTGCCAAGGTCTACCCAAAAAAATATGACAACAATCCATGGGCGTAATATCACACAAAACTTCATCAAAGTAATGTCCAATTTTGAACTTCACAAGGAATTGCTCACTTACCAATATCTTATGCTCATCTTTGATCCATGAAACATGATAAGGTTTGGGATGTTTCAACCTCTACAACTGCAACTTGGTAACCAACTCTTTTGATGCCAGATTTGTAGAACTTCCACTATCAATGATCACTTTGCAACATTTTCTAGCCATCTTACATCTTATCTTGAAAAGACTTCTCCTTAAAATAGGTTCCTCATCACTTGCCTAATTACATAAGGTTCTTCTCACCATTAGATTTTCTCCAGCCTCAAGTCCACTTGGTGAACCCTCCTCATCTCCTTGAATCACAACATTTCTATTACCTTGCCTACTTTCAGAGGATCTACATTCGAAAGATCTATGTTCCTCTTTACCACATCTGAAACAATTATGTTGGTGTAAATAAGTATTTACTTATTACACTTACTTAAGTTTACTTAGGTTAATTCATTATTTAATTATTTTACATTATTTTATTATTTATTTTAGGTGAGACACTTAGGAGTTTGTGTACTCTCATGAGTTACGCAACTCTAATTATGCACATGGTGTCTACAACACAAGATTTTTCATCATTCACTGAGTTGTCATGTTGACAACTCAGTTATCCAAACTCCTTATTTAGCACATGTTGTCTACACCATTGATTTGTGTGCTACACCATTGTAAGCTTATCCTTACGTTATTGCACTTAATTATGTGATTAATGGAGGATAACCCATATCTGGTGGACATGTGACTGGTTGTATGACTTATCATGATGTTGACTTCTATGCATTCTAGAAGCTCTCTTGAGGCCTTTATATATAGGAACTCCTAGTGTACTCTCAAGGTGGCATATTGAATGAATAATTCCATTCTAATCATACTCTCTCTATTTTGGTCTAATGTGTGCTTGTGTTTGAGTTCCTTGGTTTGGGTGAATTCTAGCCTAAGCCAAATTCTTACAAATTACCATGAAATCCACCTCTAGAATGGGAAATACCTCTTCCTCAGTAAGAATTAGTGCCTCCTCAGTATGAATTACCACTTTTCCATTCAATCTTTTCTTTGTCATCATTCTTCCATTCAGATTTGCCTTTATCCTGCATAGAATTGTCAGATCTACTAGCTTCACCATAAGATCTACCTCCGCCTCTTTAGAATCTACCACCTCTACCTCTTTGTCTTTGTTCATGCTTCTTTGTCAAGATCTCCTCAACTTTCAAGGCATATTGATATGCTTCTTCTACACTTTTCAACTTCACAAAACTTATTTCATCTTGTATTCCAAATCTCAATCCATTAATGTACCTTGCAATTTTCTCAACATCATCATCCACATGTCTAGATTTGATGTCCAATCTATAGAATTCCTCGATATATTCTTTCATAGTCATGTCCTTTTGTTTCAAATTTTGCATCTTTCTCAACAAGCTAACTTGGTAATTAGCAGGAAGGAATTTGTTCTTTACCTTGTTCACCATCTGTGGCCAAATTTTGATCTTCTCCTTTCCTCTCCTTTTTCTATCAATTTGCAAGTGCTCCCACAATAGTGATGCATGACCTTTTAACCTAGTGACTACAATCTTCACCTTTCTATTATTAGGAGTGTTTTCATACTCAAAGAACTTCTCCATATCAGAGATCCAATCCAACACAACATTGGTATCCAATTTTCCATCATAAGGAACAACTTCTATGACAGGCTTTGAATTTTGCCTAGACAACACTCGCAACAATCTTTCCTCATCTTGATCTTCTTTAGGTTTTGAATTATGGTTTGTTGCTACTACTTCATCATCACTCACATCTTCAAGATGTGCTTCTCTCCTTTGGGCTATCTCCACAACATCTAATCTAGCTATAATTTGTCTCAACTGGTCCAATATAGCATTATCAACATTATTTCTTGTACCATGAACCATCTTTACAAATCAAGTTTCTACAAGATCGTAACCCTCTACAAGTTATAGGTCAAATCTATAGATCTGCAACCCTACAACCAAATCTAAATTAGGGTTCTACATGATCCAATCTCCACAAGGATGAACTTTAAGCTTTGATACCAACTGATATAGGCAAAGGATGAATAACTAGGGCCAAAGGCTCACCTAGTAATCCAAACCACCCTACAAGAGTTAACACAACAGAAGAAAACACAATAAACAACAACTAAAGGAGGAAGAAGAGTGAAATAATTTTATTGATTCATCGAAATATCTTCATACATGCCTAGTTGTAAGGCCTTCTAGGTTACAACCAATTATAAATACATTCACATTCAAAGAACAACAACCAAAGGAGAAAGAAGAGTGAAACACTTTTATTGATTCAACAGAACATCTTCATACATGCCTAGTTGTAAGGTCTTCTAGGTTACAACCAATTACAAATACATTCACATTTAAAGATCCAACTAAAAATTTGCACTTGAACAACAACCAAAGGAGGAAGAAGAGTGAAATACTTTTATTGATTCATCAGAATATCTTCATACATGCCTAGTTGTAAGGCCTTCTAGGTTACAACCAATTACAAATACATTCACATTCAAAGATCCAACTACAAATTTTCACTTTCAGTTTTGCTCTACCATCTTCTTCTCGAAAATTTTTTCTAACTCTAAGCCTAAACACTCTATATATACTTTCCAAAATGGCTTATAGATTATTTTAGAACATTATATAAGAGGAGGGCTGACCCAACAATGGTCTGGAAACATCCCAAGAAAAGAACTTAACATAAATTTCATGATCAAAATAAATCCCACAAGTTGGCTCACAGAAATCATGTCCAAATGCTGACACTTGGCATACACTAGGCAACTTGATGCATGAAGAGACACTCAATATACATTGGGTAACTCAGTACATGAAGAGCCACTTGACATACACTAAGTAACTTGGCACATGAAGGAATTGCTATAGTAACTCAGCACATGAAGGAACTACTAGGCACATGAAGGAACTAGACTCCTAGGCACATGTAGGAACTGCTAGGCACATGAAGGATTTCTAGGCACATGAAGGATTTTCTAGGCACATAAAGGAATTGCTAGGCACCTACTTGTAGAATGAACAAAAATGAACAGGATAACAAGGCAACCCAGGATGCTCCTACATCATTGGCTAAGTGACAAAACTTAGCACAAAAAAAAAAACAACACCTTACATTACATCTATTTTAATTTTTCCAACTTTACATATGCTCCCCATTACAATATACTTTACAATATTCCACAACTACTCCCAAGTTATTTTTTCCAATTTTCTACAACCACTACTCTCCCTTTGACATCAATGACAAAGGCCAAAATGTCAGAAATCTATCCAAAAAATTGTCCACTAATGCTATCCTTCCTTATGCTAATATGATCTTCATGCAATCATCAAAGTTTTCCTTTAGTCCATCCATACCCTTAGTCCATGTTTCTTTGGTGGATTCAGTTGAGGTGAGAATTGCACATAAAGCATATGATGCAATCTCAACTGCATCAAGATCTGAATATAAAAGGTTAGAATATGTGTCCTTGGCCTTGACACATTCCTCCAGCTATTTCTCAACAAAAGATAATTTCAGAGTAGTAGATTCTCTAAAATCTAATATCCTCTTCAAAATTAATTCATTCTGAAGTTCCAATTTCCTGATATCACTGTGAATGTTGGCCACCTATCCTTTAAAATCATCTACTTTGCACGATGGATGTTGGATCTGGCTAGATAGAGCATCTAGCTCACTCATCTTTACTTCTATCAGACTATCAATTTCCTTAGTCAGTTTGTATGATAAGGTATGCTTGACATACAAATTTTTTCCATCCTATTGGCATTTCCAAAGTTCCTTTATAAGAGTATTAAGATTAACCAAATCATTCTTAATGTTCTGATAGATGGTGCTAAACAAGTTAGCATCATGGGAAATCTATTCCTTTGCCTCTGCAACATTCAACAAATTGGTAAACTCTTCACCAAATGATTTCAGCACTACTTGTGCCCTCTATTCAGGATCTGGTTTAGTGTGTTGTACTACCAAGGTACTATGTAGTCTATCAGTAATTTCCATTAAATTTCTTTATAAGCTCTTTACTTTCCTGCTCTTCTTAATAATCTTTGTCAAGGATGAGATCAGATATGTTTGAGTATCATCATCAGTAGCTAAACTAGCAAGAGAGTGGAGTGGATGAACTAGATGGTTTAGTATCATCATCTCTTTATTTCTTAGCTACCTCTTTTGTTCTTCTCTCTTGTTCCTCTTTCTTTTCTCTTTCCTCTCTTTCCTTTACTCTCTTCTCTTCCAATCTCTTCTTCTCAATGAGAAGGGTTTTCTCTAGAATCTGATAAAATTGTAAGCCCATAGGGCATTTTGTGGAGTCTATTTTTGTTGTACTAGATGTAATAGCATATCACTTCTAATAATAATATTCCCCTTTTCCTATTACATTCATTTTTTCTTGGGTTGTGTCCCCATCAAGTGGTATTAGACCAGGTTTTCATTAGTGTGTAGATAGAGCATCGACTGTGAAGTAGTTTGCACTAGGACTATATGATTGTTTATTTTTATACAAGAAGATACCTCCATGAAGGGAGCATGGTGGAAGGGTTGGAGTTGTTACTCTTAAGTTTAGAGCCCTCTCGAGACAAGTCCAGGCATTACAGGAGGAGATCCGTAGAGGGATGAATGTTGCCATAGGTGATGAAAGTGAGGAAGAAAATGAAGAAGAAGGAAATATTGGGTAGGAAGGGGAAGGAGAAATAGAAGTCCTAAACTAGGTAGAGGAGAGGCTTTTTAGGGCCATTGCCAAGCTTGGAAAAAGACCTAAAATTGATGTTGGCATGTTTTCGAGAAATCTAAACTCGGATGCGATGATCAACTGGGTCAATGAGCTGGAGGAATATTTTGAGTATGAGGATATTGGGGACCATGACAGGGTTAAGTTTGTGAAGGCCAAAATGAAAGGCCATGCCAAAATATGTTGGCAAGAGATTTAGTTGGAAATAAATAGAAGAGGAAAGGAAAAAATCACAAGATGGGATTGCATGGTGGACAAACTAAAGAAGTAGTTCATTCATATTGATTATGATCTTGATTTGTTCAAGAAGATGCAAGCATTCAAGCAAGCAAGAAAATCTATCTAGGAATACACAGAAGAGTTTTACCAAGTCCTTATTAGGGCGGGGCATGTAGAAGCAAACAAGGAGAAGGTTGCCCGTTACCTTAGTGGGTTAAGAACTAGCATTCAGGAGGAGTTAAGTTTGGTTAGAATGACCAAAATTGAAGATGCATACTAGTTTTCCTTACAAGTTGAGGAGAAGTTAAACAAAAATTTTGATGGAAGGCAAAGAGAGTGTAGTCAAGGAGGAAGGGGTAGTGGCAGGTCATTTAGAGGTCAAAATGAGAAATAGAAAAAAAATAAAGATGCAGGTACTAGCCAAAATCAAAGGAATGAGGGTTTCAACCACTCCTGTGATCAAAAATTTGGAGATCAAAGAGGAAGAGGTAGAGGATGTGGACAAGGTTTGGGAAGAGGAGGCTTCCATGGTACCTGTTTTCATTGCAATGAAGAAGGCCATCATGCCTTTGAATGCCCTCAACACTAAGGAAGGATAGATAGGAGAGCTAATTATCAAGCAAGGGTTGCTCATGTGGATGATGATGTACAATCATCACATTTAGAGGATGCAAAAAGAGGAGCGCTTCTAGTTAATGAAAGGGTTTTACTGAGAGGTGAGACTAAACCTAGACAAAGGAAGAGTTTGTTTCATACCAGGTGCAAGTGCAAGGGTAAATGTTGTGATATGATTGTTGATGGTGGAAACACTGAAAATATGGTGTTAGAGGAGATGGTATCAAATCTACTACTCAAGAGGGAGAAACACCCCCAACCTTATCAGATTGCTTGGGTACATGATGATCATAAGGTCATAATTACCATGATGAGGTTCTCTATGACATCATCCCAATGGATGTCTACCATTTATTGTTGGGAAGGCCATGGCCATTTGATAGGCATGTTGTACATGAAAGTCATGGAAATACATACTCTCTAACAAAGGATGGAGTTCATCACAAATTGAAGCCATTGATAAATCAGGATGAAAAGATATGCAATAGTGCTAGGGTATGTCTTGTTGATAGAAGAATTTTTTTGGATGGCATGAAACATCAACATATGTGTTATGCTTTAATTCTTAGAAAAGATAAGGAAGGTAGTAGTGAAATTCCACTTGAAGTTTCAGGTATATTAAGTGAGTATTGAGATGTCATATCTGATAATGTTCTAGAAAGGTTACTACCAATAAGGCAAATCAGTCATCAAATAGATTTAGTCCCTGGAGCTAGTTTGCATAACAAGGCTTCTCATAAGATGACTCCTAATGAGATTGAGGAGCTAAATAGGCAAGTTCAAGAGTTGTTGAGGAAAGGTTTGATTTGAGAGAGGTCGAGTCCATGTGTAGTACCTATAATGTTGGCACCAAAGAAGGATGGAGAGTGGACAATGTGTATAGACTCTTAGGCTACAAATAGAATAACCATCAAGTATCAATTTCCTTTGCTAACAATGTATAATATTATAGATTGTTTGAGTCGAGCTCAGTACTTCACAAAGATAGATCTCAAGAGTGGTTATCACCAGATACATATACGAAAGGGAGGTGAGTGGAAGACTACATTCAAGACCAAGGAGGGTCTATATGAGTGGTTAGTCATGCCCTTTGGACTGACCAATGTGCCAAGCACCTTTATGCAACTTATGAATGAGGTACTAAAGAAATTTTTGAAAAAAATTGTTATTGTCTATCTAGATGATATTTTGATTTTCATTAAGTCTTTGTATGAACATTTATTGCACATTTGTAGTGTCCTTAAAAATTTTAGGGGAGACAAATTGTTGATTATTTTAAGAAGTGTAGCTTTGTCAAAAGGGAGTTAGTCTATTTGGGGTTTGTTGTATTAGCTGGGGGCCTCAAAATGGACCTAGAGAAGGTGAAGGTCATATCAGAATGGCCTACTCCAAGGTTTGCCACTGAGGTGAGGTCATTCCATGGTTTGGCTAGTTTTTATAAGAAGTTCATTAGGAATTTCAGTAGTATATGTGCACCCCTAACTAAAACAATGAGGGGGGATAGAAAAGAGTTCAAGTGAACTACAAGAGTTGTAAGGAGTTTTGAATTGCTGAAGAAGAAGGTGACAAAGAAACCTATGTTGGCACTTTGATTTCAACAAAGTGTTCCAAGTGGATTGTGCTGCTAGTGGTAGTGCTATTGGGGCTATATTGAGCCAAGAAGGTAAACCTATTGCCTATTTTAGTAAAAAATTGAATGATGCAAAGAAGAAGTACTTTGTTTATGATCATGAGTTCTATCCAATAGTTCAAGCCTTAAAGAAATGGTGGCATTATTTGTTGCCAAAATAATTTTTCTTGCATACTGATCACCAGGCATTGCAATACCTAAATGGCCAAGGTAAATTGAATTAAAGACATTTAAAATGGGTAGAGTACATGCAAAGCTATAAATTTGTATTGAAACATAGAAGCAAAAGGCCTAATAGGGTTGTAGATGCATTAATTAGGAGATAGTAATGAAGCTTGAAGTGGTTGGGTTTGATGAACTCAAGAATCTATACCTTAAGGATCCTAACTTTGTAGAGGTTTTGGAGGCTTGGAAAGAACATGTTACTCTAGATAGGACTAGGTGACTAGATTACATGATTCAGGATGGTATGTCGTTCAAGGGAAGTCAATTGTGTATTCCAAGGAGTTCTATGAGGGAAAACTTGATCAAGGAGAAGCATAGTGGAGGGATGGTAGGACACTTTGGTCAAGATAAGACCATTTCCATTATTAGAGAACATTATTTTTGGCCTCAATTATCATAGGATGTGAAGAAGTTTGTGTAGAGTTGTCAAATATGTCAAACAAACAAAGGATTTAGTCAAAATATTGGACTTTATCAACCATTTCCTATTCCATCGAAGCCTTGGCAGGACATAAGTATGGATTTTGTTCTTGGATTACTAAGGACACAAAGGGGTAATTACTTAGTATTTGTGTTGGTTGATAGGTTGTCCAAGATGGCACATTTAATTCCATGCCACAAGACTCATGATGTGGTGCATATTGCAGATTTGTTTTTCAGAGAGGTGGTGAGGCTACATGGTCTCCCAAAGAGTATTATTTCTAATAGAGATACTAAATTTGTTGGGTATTTTTGGAGGACTTTGTGGAAGAAGTTGAAGAAAAAATTAAAGTTTAGTTCTACACATCATCCACAAACGAATGGACAGACAGAAGTAGTAAATAGAAGTCTAGGAAATTTGCTGAGATGTTTAGTAGGAGATAAGTCCAAGGGATGGGATTTGATTCTACCACAAGCATAATTTCCTTACAATAATTCTATGAATAAGAGTACTGGTAAATCACCATTCCAAATTGTATATGGGAGTAGTCCAAGGACTGAACTAGAGCTAAGGAATATGGAGCAAGGGGAGAGGACAAGTGTTAAAGAAAAAGACTTTGTTGAACATGTCAAGAACCTACATGAGCAGGTGCGAGCACATATTACCAAGATGAACCTATAGTATAAGGCTAGGGAAGATCAAAAGAGGAGACATAAGGAGTTCCAAGTTGGAGATCAAGTTATGGTATATTTGAGAAAGGAACGATTTCCAATGGGTACCTACAACAAGCTAAAGATGAAGACAATTGGCCTTTGCAAAATTTTGAAGAAACATGATTCAAGAAATGCATATGAGATGGAGTTGCTAGATGAGATTCACATTTCTCCTATTTTTAATATTTTAGACTTAACATAATATCATGATGATGTTGTAGATGAGGATTTCATATTGGAGCCATGTCCAATTCCTACTTCTGCGAAGGAAGAGATTGAACAAATTCTGGATAGTCTTGTGGGCTCAAGTACCAAAAACAGGTAGTATGAAGAATACTCGGTGAAGTGGAAAGGATGACCAATAGAAGACCCAACTTGGATATCTACAATGGAGGTTTCCCATTTGGGTTTTCCTCTACCAGCTATAAAGTGACAGGGTCACTTTTCAATCTACCCTAGGTGTCTGATACAGGAGCATCCAGTGGTGCAAGGGCAATCTTGTATCACCCAAAAATATGCATAGTGTTAGTTTATGTTTAAAGTGCTTTCATTTCTAGATACCCATTTGGGTCAAATAAGGAGTCCAACTCTCATAGCTCCACTATTGGTTTTCTGGGTTAGAGTTTTTGAGCACCTTGGGATACGTGCTATGCAAAAAAGGTAAATTTATAATTGAGTCACAATTATAATGAGTTAGAGGATGTAAGTTTGAGGGATGATTTTACTTGTAATTTAAAGCACTCCTAAAAAAGAATCAGGTCAAAAGGCTTTACGATTTAAAAGTTATTGTAGTTTTAAGTTGCTTGGAGACCTCTTGAGAGCACTTTAAAGTCAGATATGAGAAACTAAACAAACTCATACAAGACCAAAAAATGGGGAATGAGAAAAGCTAGTCCATAGGGCTATAGAGAACTTGTAGATATTTTCAAAAATGTAAATGGCTCATCAATTAGAGTCCCGGATCAAAAGTTATGCCTGCCAGAAGTTGGACTATTATTTCTGGATTCTTCTAATTCTACACAGACTTTTGATGAGTTTTCTAGAACCTTCTATTTTGGTGGTGGATTCCAAATGAAATATTCTAAAATGTATTGCTATCCCTAAACCTAATTTGAGTTAGTTAAGGACATCTTAGACATTGTAAAGGTAGGTTTTTTTGGTGGAGTTTCTGAGAAGGTACTTTGAGAAGGGTTTTCTCCAGAACCTGATAACATTGTAAGCCCATAGGACATGTCCTAGAGTCTATTTTTGTTGTACTAGATGTAATAGCATATCACTTTTGATAATAAGATTTCCCTTTTCCTATTGTGTTCATTTTGTCTTGGGTTGTGTCCCTATTATAAACAACAAAACAAATTGTTATCATCAATGTTAATGGTAACATTGGTTTGATCAATTTGCATGGTGTCACTACTCATTGACACTTCCAAGGTTATAGGTGCTGGAGGAGATGGTATCTTTGACTCTATCAATATTTGACTAATTGCTACCACAATCTCACTTCTTAGTTTATCCTTTTCACCAACCATAAATAGGAATGGTCTCAATTTATTCCTCAAATATGGTGTGAAGTTATTCAAAAATCTTTTGATTTCTTCTTCATCACCAATCTTGAAAATAGTTCTAAGCATAGAATTTTGAAGTTCTAGATCTTCTTCTCTTGCAGGAGCCTTCTTCTGAATGAGTCTTTTATAGACTTTTTGGTTAATTATGCTCTCAAGATCCTTCAATTTCATATTGTTTGCTATAATATATCTCATAGTAGAGATATCAATCTGATCCTTCTCAAAACTATTATACAAATCATAATAATTGTTCATCTAAACAAAGTTACCTTCTTTAGCAATAGTTGTGTTGATCTTCTCTATCTTCAACTTCCAGGGTTGTCGAGCTTTTCTTGCTGATTGCTTTGATGGAGTCACTTTTTTTTCTTGCTTGATCTCTTTTTCTTCTTCTTCTTCTTCATTACTGGACTCAACAATTGTCAACAATGTTTTCTATATTTTTCTTGGTTTGGTGGCTTGTTGTTTTACCCTCTTTGTTTTACTAGTTACTACTTCCACCAATCTTTCAGATTTTTGTTTAGGTTCACTAGGCTAAACATCTGACATTGTTGCATACAAAATTATCTATTCTAAAGATGTTTCTACAACAGATATTGATAAAGGTTGAATATTTAGTATTTATTGCTTCATTGGTTTCTTTATAGCCTCAGAGTCACTTTTTATCATTCCAGCCTCTGATAGTGCTTTCTTCATTATAGATTCTATTTTCTTGTGTGATGCCTTTTAATTCATAACTCAAGGGATCAAGAAATGTTTCCCGAGGTTCCACTGCTTAAATATAGGTATAATCTATATCAACCAAAATATAAACGTCTTCCTTAAGTCCATCAACAATTACAGGTGCAATTTTGAATTTGTATTTTATTTCATTCTAAAATGTTCTCATTATGAGGTAGCCATTGTCTAATATCTTATCTACAAAATGCCTTTTGCATACTTCTATAATCTTCTCCATTGTGCATCTATCACTACTCATTATGTCTATGACTAATAAGTAAGGAAATCTTTTACGTACATGAAAGAATGTGTGATTGATCAATGACTAGAATGGACAGAGGAGACCTAAAAAGGAATTAGAATTATAGAAGGAACAATAGAAGAAAAGATGATAGTTTGAAGGAAGAAATGAAGGAACAGACAAAAGAACTCAAGGAAACATTTGTAAAGGAAAAGGAACCTAAAAGTTCTCATACATCTCTAGAAGATGTACCTAACAAGACAATGAAGTCACTTATTGTCTATGGTTCATCCTACTAGACTTAAGCATTTTTAGTGAAAATAGAGTGTCAGTTATTGATAACTAATGTTAGGAAGAATATTAAAGATTGTGTAGTTAACAATATGATCTAGACATTGAAAGGAGTCTACAATGAAGTGCACATTGATTAATATGATCAGGATAAGGATATATAAGAAGAATAACCTTTCTATTAAATAGAGACAATATAATGAACTAGTGGCAGATATGCATTTAATGCAAAGTATAGATTACAAAAGATTTAAAGGATGTGAATTGATTTGCATACATCATTTGTTTGTGTGAAGTCTAAGTGCAAGATCAAAGCAAGATTTGAAAAGTTAAAGAGGCTTGCAGTTACACAAAGTCACTGAAAACCCTAATACTCAAAATTAAGGTATTTACTAAACTTTCTAAGAATGATATTTTAGAAATGGCAAGAGAAGAAGTTTTTAGTGTTACCAATAGACCTAGATACAATTTCAAGAAACACCCATTTGTTTCTTTGCTTGATGACCCAATTGGAGCATTTTTGCAAGTTTTAGAAAATGTTCTTCACATTGAGGATATAGGAGGTTATATCCACTACAAAATTGAAAGCATAGGTGACACAAAAATTCATAAGGAATTGGAGAAGATGTGCAAAATTGACTTGTCATTGAAACTTGAATATGGATATCTAAAGCAACTTTACCTAGTTAAGCATTTGTACTATACAGACTTTGATAATCATGAATAGACACAAATAATTCTAAGTAGAGTACATGATGATCTCTTATGATTGGGAGACTCTATCATATGTATTGATAATGACCTAATTCACAAGGTCACAGGTCTGAGTAATGAAGGAGGTAGTCCAGTAAACACTAAGAATGTGCACAAGATAGTAGAGGCAAATCTCAACACATGTTTCAATGGAAGAAACATGAAGGTCAACATTATTCAAGATAAAGGAGTAAGATTGATTTGAAAATTTTTGGGATAAAAATTCAATCATGGATCTAGGATAGATTCAGTCCCTATAGGATTTATTCATGTAGCCTACTTAGCAGTAAGAGGTGAAGATGTTAATTTATGTGACATTATCTAAACATAGTTGTTGGATAATATATCAAGAATGAAGAAGTTGAGGAACATAGTCTTTAGGTTTGAATCCCTACTGACATACATATTCTTCTATGCAACTAAGAAGTTTCCTAGTATCATGAATTGGGATGGAAGTGAGTGTGTAATGCAGACAATTACTTGCACATAAAGATCAAGACCTAAAGCAGTTAGAGACAATGACATTTATTGAATGATGAAATCTTTCCAAGTAGAAATGAAGCAAAGGTATATGATACCTCCTGTGTTAGTGGAAAAATACAAGGATAAATTGTGCTTAATGTAGAGATAGATTATGCTTGTATTGAAGCTATAATTTCTTGATTCAAATTCATTGAACCTATGGGCTATGAAATGAGTGAGGAATTGATTGAAGGATATGTGTAGATAATCCTTCACTTAGAAGTTGATTTTGAATTTCCTAGATGGGGGACATATATTGAGAAAATGAGAGAAGTTAAAACTAGTCAGATAATAAAGGACTCCAAGAATAAGGTGGAAAAGGTGACTGATTCTATTTTGAAAGAATCAGGAATGACAAGAAAATAATTTGATGAGGTAAAAGGGATAGCCATGGAAATTAAGGCTAGTGGTCAGTCTGAGCTATTGACCCCTACACCCATTATAGTGGTAGGATCTACTAAAGAGGTAACAATTACCTAGACTATTGTGCAAGCACCTAATGTACCATATGTAGTAGTTGTGCAACAAGAAACACAAAGGGATTGAGTAAAGACTGAGGAAATGCCTACACCTAGGAAATCTACAAGACTTGAATGGACCAGAACCCCTTCTAAGAAGAGAGTCAAGAAAACAAAAAGTGATCCTAGCAAGAAGAGAAGAACTTTGTAGATTAGCTCTTTTGAATCTGAAGAAGAAACTGGTGATAGACTAGAAGAGCAAGCTGATAAAGAAGAAAAGACTTCAATTGGATGAAAAGCATGGAAACCCAAGGTAGAGAATCTCAACATGCAAATTATAAATGACTATAATTTTGTGCAATTAAGTCAATACTATGATTTGTACAATAATATGGATAGAAGACAACAAGGAAATGTTGTAGTTAGAAATATGATTCTTAAAGATAAAAGGTTTGATAGTATAAAAGGATAGATACCTAAAGACTTGTATAATAGATTGAGAAATAGAAAAAGTAGAGTAATAGAGGAAGATAAGCAAACAAGAATCAATATGGTGAAAAAGTTATGCATTGCAAATAATGAGGAAGAGATAACAAAAATTATGAAAGGTATAACACCTTTATTGAGAAATAAAAAGAGATCTATTCTCCTCGTGGGAGGAAATTATGAAGAAGTGAATAAGGAATCTGAAAAGGCTATAGTTACATATATGTCTAGTATGCCAAAGAAGAGTACGTAGAATAAAAAGGTAAGTCCTATATCAGAAAAGAGTACACAACCTAAGAAGGCAAGCTCTATGTCTAAGGAATGTGCACAAACAAAGGAAGCAAGTCCAATAGTAGGAAGTCCACCTCATAGTTTTGAGCAACTAGTAGCAACACCAATTTCTAGTAGATCACCACATATCACCATTGGTAGTGAATCTGTGCAACTAGATAACACCAATGTAATAGTTGATAGAACTAAGGACCCATTCAAATATTTTGGTGCCAACATTGTTGGCTATACTGTGGACTATAGTAGCTCATTTGATGAAGAAAAAGATTAGGAGCCTAAGGAAGAAGATGCACCTTCTATGAAGAAGATTGAGCCCAACATTGAATTAGCTACTTCAAGCATGCCCTTAGTAGTACCAACACCAACACCCTCCACACCACCTACTCATGCAATAGTGGTCACAGTAGCAATAGTTCAATTAGATGAAGAAGATGAAGCACACAATCTCATATCTTCTTTAAGTAAATTTCTTGAGAAGAAGAAATCAGTCAAGTCCATTGAAAAGACTTTAACTTTAGTTTTGGATATGATGGAAAAGATAGTATGCCCTATTGTGTGATATCCCCATTTTAGTAAATTAATTAATTATACATAAAGGGTATAATATTAATAATCGATAATTTATATAGAATAAATTATAATTATTCTAAGTTACAAATAAAATGTTATATATTATACAATTATAAATATTAATTATATATATGAATATGTGAATATTATTATATAGATATAAAATTAATATATGCATATATATGAACTATTTTATGTGCTATAGTATATGACATTATGCCTATATTACAATAATATTATTATAAATAGTTAAAGTGATTCATATATAATATATGATAATAAATAATTAATATAATAACATATAATCATATAGAATTAATATTTATGAATAGACACACCTCTATACAATATATATATATATATATATATATATATATGAAAAGACTTTAACTTTAGTTTTGGATATGATGGAAAAGATAGTATGCCCTATTGTGTGATATCCCCATTTTAGTAAATTAATTAATTATACATAAAGGGTATAATATTAATAATCGATAATTTATATAGAATAAATTATAATTATTCTAAGTTACAAATAAAATGTTATATATTATACAATTATAAATATTAATTATATATATGAATATGTGAATATTATTATATAGATATAAAATTAATATATGCATATATATGAACTATTTTATGTGCTATAGTATATGACATTATGCCTATATTACAATAATATTATTATAAATAGTTAAAGTGATTCATATATAATATATGATAATAAATAATTAATATAATAACATATAATCATATAGAATTAATATTTATGAATAGACACACCTCTATACAATATATATATATATATATATATATATATATATATATATATATATGGTATATCACAGGTTGAGGGGATCATGAGATAGGAGGATTCTAAAGTTCATACAAAGGAAAAAGGGAAAATATATGCGCAGTCAGAATTAAAACCCTAATGTCCAAAAATGGGACATTAGATGTTGACACATTTGCTGATATTCAACAGCGCATAGCCATTGTATGTAAAGCTTTTGATGACAATTTCACAACACTCACTAATGTGGCTTTAGATGCTCACTAAAAACTTTTTGAAGTAGAATAAGAAGTTAAATACCATTGAGCATACAATGTAGACACTTCATGATAGCTTAAGGGAAATGCAAGTAGAAAAAGAGAAAGCTCTAAAGAGATTCACTCTTTTGAGAGAACACTTGTTCCCTCAGGTAACATTGCTAGAGAATTAGTTGGAGGAATTCTTGTCAGCAAAATCTTCATAAGACAAGTTTGTGGCTACAGATTTGAATGTAGTAGAATTAGCCACATATGCTTTATGTGTACTAATCAATGTATCTGATGCACTAAAAGAAAGTTGGAAGAAACACTTTGAGTAGTTGAAAACCAACTTTAGTGATTGCTTTTCCAAGTTTTGATGTAGCTACTAGATTTTGATAGACTTTTCTTTTTGTGGCACCTTTGTCATTGATGTCAAAGGGGGAGAAGTATGGAAAATTGTAAGTGATTAATTGTAATTGTTGTAATTGTAAGGGGGAGAAATAAGGAGAAGTATAGAAGTAAGTTTTTGCTAACTTTGTAATTAGAGTCATAAGGGATGTACTCTTTTCAAAACATGAATACAATGTTCTACCATGTTATGTTTTTTTTTTTGGTATGACAACATGTTTGGGACAAATATTTTTCCCAAAATTTTGCCATCAATGCCAAAGGGGGATATTGTTGGCAATATTTCCAATCAATCAAATAAGGTAAGTGATATGATTGTCATTTATGGAAACATATTTTTTTTGCAGATTAGTCATGTTTATTTATGAAGGAAAACAACATTACAACAACATGACAAATTTGATAATAGCTGAATATTCCCTTAGAATATTCTTTTGCACAGTTAACCAGAGATGCATGAAATCATACTGATGATGTATACCAGTGCATATGTCTGTATGACCAATCGAGTTCGAGTTATGAAGGAATTAGTGATGCAATGATGTTACATCACAAAACAAAGCATATCAACAAAATGTGTTAATCAACTTGATTAATTGTTTTAATTATTATTTCTTTGTGAGCGGACTCTAAGGATGTTATATGAGCCGACTAAAGGAAGAATTTACCAATATTTTTGGTATAAGTATAGAACTTCATTTGTGAAGTTAATGTGAAGTATCTGATTGTGAAGTTGATATAATCTTGTGAAATAAGAGTAACAAGTAAGTGCAATGTTATGAGTTGTGATGCGAAGCAATACTATGTGAGATATGATGTGAATTGATATGTGCACAGTCATTCTTCCTATGAAGAAGTAAAAGTTAGAAGATTTTTGAAGTATAGTAGACAATCCAGTATTGGATATCCATTCTCTTGAAGAACTTGTTGTATAGTTTCATGTTAGGGTAGTGGGTTCTTCTTGCACACATTTGTATATGATCCATCAACTCCTAATAGGGTTGAGGATTCTAATGAGGCCTAAGTCTCTTAACAGGGACTCAAGATACTATACATGTTTCATAGACTCCTAATAGGGTCAACATGCTTAACTAGATACTTTATATAGTGATTCATCTTGTGGGTACCATCCCTGCCGAGGTTTCCCTAGTTCACAAATATGGTGTTATGAGTTCTCTTCTTGTATGGTTGCTTATTTTGTTTAGAACTATTAGTATTCTTTCTCATACATATGGAAAATTAATTAATAAGATTCAGTTGTGGGTAAAAATATTGAAAATATTGATTCATCCCCCCTCTCAGTATTATCGATTTCTAACAAAGCTTGTAATCTAGAAAGCTCTTTTATAGTATTGGAAGAATAGTTGTTTGATGCACCTAAAGGGAAATTAAAGTCATAGATTTTTTTTGTGACTCATCCTATTTAAAGTAAGTTATTCTAGTAGAGACAAAGAATTAGTTGGTTAGAATTGATGTTAGAGAGAGTTGGAAGTTGCATAGTTAATAGAAGGTAAAGGACATAAAGAGAAAGCTATGGTCAAGTACACAAGTCTAGATATGATAACAGTGAGCAAGAATTTAGAAAACATGCTTATTGGTAAATGTAGATAATATTTGAATTTGTGGTAGATATGTATTTAATGTATAGTTTAATTTGAAATGACTTAAGAATCACAAAAAAGATTTGTGTACCATTTGATCATGCAAATTGTCTTGCATTAATTGAAGAAAGATTTAACAATAAATTGAAGTGTGAAGAGAAGTTTGTGAAGCACAACATTGTAAAAGCCCTAAAATACAATTTTCAGGTGTTTTACGAAGTTTGAATCTAGTTTTTAAGTGCTTATAGTTACATTTTAATGGCTAGTTAGACTGCCTATGATGTGAGTGATAGACCACAATATGTGTTCAAGACACATCCATTTTTTTCACTTTTGGATGACTTGTTGGGTGTATTTTTTCAAGTTCTAGAGAATGTGTTTCATGTTGAGGATATTAGAAGTTATATCCATTGTAAGATTGAAAGCATAGGAGATGAAGATATTTACAAAGATTTGGGAACCATGTGTAATAGTGACCTATCCTTGAAATTTGAGTATGCACACTTGAGTGAGTTGAATTTAGTAAAATATATGTTTTATATAGAGTTTGATAATCATGATTGGACCCTAATAATTCTAAGTAGGGTACATGATGATTATTTATGGCTAGGTGATGTGCAAATAGTTATTGATAATGACCTAATTCATAAGGTCACAGGATTGAGTAATGAGGAATGTAATCCTGTCAATGAGAAGAATGTAAGAATAATGGTTGAGACAAACCCAAACACAAGGTTTGATGGAAGAAACATGAAGGTAGACTCCATTCAAGATAAAGGAGTAAAGTTATTAAGCAATATATTACGGTACAAGTTAAACCATGGATCAAGGGTTAAATTAGTACTAGCTAGATTCTTACATGCAGCCTATGTGATGTAAATTCAAGGAAGAAAAGTTAATCTATGTGAGATTAATAGACTGTAACTGTTGGATAACATTGCAAAGTTGAAGACGAATGAGATCACCGTCTTTAGATTTGAGTCCCTACTAACTCATTAATTTTTTTATGCTCTAAAGAAGTTCCTAAGAGTAAAAAATTGGGATAGCAATGAGTGCACAATAAAGATGGAGACTCAATGCTATAGATCTAAGCTAGAGAATACTAGAGATAATGAAATTAATAGAATAATGAAGAGTTTCTAGTTTGAAATGAAATAGAGGTACAAAATACCTCCATCCATGGTAGATAAATATAAGGATGAGTTATGCTTCATGGTGGAGATAGACAACACATGTATAGAAGCTATGGTACCAAGGGTTAATTTTGTTGACCCCATGGGATATGAGATGAGTGAAGAGCTCATAGAAGGGTATGCACAGATCATACTCCAATCAGAGAAGGACATAGAGTTTCGTAGATGGGGAATCTACAAGGAGAAAATGAGAATAGCTTAATAAGAACTACACAACAAGGAAATCAAGAAGAGAGTGGAAAAGGTGATAGATTCCATCCTCAAGGAATCAGTCATGACTAGGGAGGAATTGAATGAAGTGAAAGGCATTGCACTGGAAATGAAAGAAAGAAAACAAAATGAAGTGATTATAGCAACTCTTATTGCTATTGCAGGACCTTCAGAAGGTGTGACATTAACACAACCATGTGTGTAGGCCTCGATTGCAAAATATTCAACAGTTGCACTTGTGCAACCAGTTAGAACAAGAGGTGATCAACATAAGAGGCAACCAGAGGTGGAAGCACCTATTGCATAGAGAAAGTTAGAGAGATTGGTAAAGGTTAAGCAAGAACCTACACCATCCACCAAGAAAAGGGTCAAGTAGACTAGGAAAGAGAAGGAAAATGATGTAGTAAGTAAATCTGAAAGTTCTGAGAATGAAGCTAGAGATAGACCACTAGTGCAAGATATGCAAGAAGGAAAAACAATAGTTGGAAAGAGAGCATGGAAACCAAAGGTAGAGAACCTAAAAAAGAAAATAATTAATGATGAAAATTTTGAATAATTAAACAAGTATTATAATCTATATAGCAATATACATAGAAGGCAATTAGAAAATGCTATTGTAAGAAATATGATTTTGAGGTATAAGGTTTGAGAATATTTAGACTAAGATACCTAAAGCCTATATAATAGGCTAATAAATAGGAAGAAGAGAGTATTGGAAGAAGATTTAAATTTGATGATCATAATGATAAATAAACCGTGTAAAGTTGACTCTAAGGAGGACTCAATTTTTTTTTTGAAGGGTATTGAGCCCTTGCTGAGGAACAAAAGAAGAGAAATTATTTTTATGTGAGGCAATTATGAGGATGTCAAGAAGGAGACAAAGGAGACAATTGTCAAATTCATCACTATAGTGCCAAAGGTAAGTGCATAGTCCAAACCTAAGAGTCCAGTGTATGTGGAAGAAAGTACACTATCCAATGATGAGAAAGAATAAGAAGAAACACAATGAGCACTCTCACCACTACATATTGTTATGAACATTGAATCCATGTAAGTGGATAGTATACACATAACTGTAGATGCAAAGGAGAATCCTTTTGTAGGATATGGAGCAAATATTGTTGGCAATATTAGAATTATAACAACATACTCTAGCTTTGATGAAGATGAAGATGAAGAAAAGAAGAAACAAGAAGAAGTCAAGAAATAAAAAGCCAAGGAGAAGAAGAAAGAAGGAGAGAAGAAAAGAGAAATAGAGAGGATAACATAGACAAAAAGGATAGAGGAAGATAAGAAAAATGAAGAGGAGGAGAAGAAAAATAAAGTAGAAGAAGACAAGAAAAAGAAAGAAGAAGAGGAGAAGAAAAGGAAAGAAGAAGAACACAAGAAAAAGAAAAAAGAAGAAAAGAGAATGAAAGAAGAGGAAGAAAAGAAGAAGAAAGAAGAATATGAAAGGAAGAAAGATGAAGAAAATGCAAGGAAAGAAGTAAAAAGATTGGAAGAAGAGAAGAAGAAAGTTAGGGAAGAGAAGAAGGAAGAACAGGAAGAAGTTACACTTATTTCCATAGTAACTCCAGTAGTAGTAGCAACAAAAAAAGTGTCAGTACCATCAGATGATGAAGATGATCAAAAAGGATTAATGAGATCACTAAGAAAGTTATTTGAAAAGGATAAATTAGTAAAGTCTTTGGAGAAGACACTAAACAAAGTCTTGGACAAAATTTAGAAGATAATTACTACAATTGTAGCTAATCTAGACTTGTAGTTAAAGACCAAGCAGTTGGTGAAGATCTTTGATGAAGATTTCACAACTCTAGTGGAAGTAGCTTCAATGCAAGTAGAGGCGAAGCATGTTGCATCCCTATTTGATACAATATGTATTAATGTGAGAAATGATTTGAAAGCACTTGATGGAAGCATCAGGGAACTTAGAAAAAACATTAATGAGGGGAAGAGATTGTATGGACATTGTGCACTATCATATAAATACCTGACTAACTTTGAGAGTCAAATTATGGGTAAGATGAGTGAACTTGAATCACTCACTATGAAATTACAGCTCCTAGAGATCAACATTGAAGAGTGTGGAATGGAAGTGGAGAAGATCCATAGTGTGATTAGAGACTTGGAATATGAAAAGGAGAAGGTAGCAAAGAGATTCTATAGTCTTATAGAAATTTTGTCACCAAAGATCAACTTGCAGAGGCAATTGGAGGAATGTCTTGCAACAAAGACTTCTTGTGACAAGTCTGTCTATACTGACTTTAGCACAGTTAAAGTGGCATCTTATGCACTATGCACACTAATAATTTTTTTTGATATAGTAAAGGAGAACTAGAAGAAGGAAGTGAACATACTAAAACTTGTTTATGAAGATTATTTTTCCAAGATAACAAATTAATGAACAACATGTCACCCAGTTTTGAGAATACAATTTTTGACACCTTTTCCATTGATGTCAAAGGGGGAGTAATATGTAAAGGAAAATTGTATATATACATTGTATATGTAAGGGGGAGTACACTAATGCACTTATGTATCAATGTAAAGGAGTGATAAGGAATGTAATAATCCATCAAAACATGAATAAAATTATTATGTTTTGAAGGCAATTTTGTATAGTTACTTTTATTTGTTTTTGTTATGTGTGACATCATTTTGGGACTTAGCCAATTTTTCCAAATGTTGCCATAAATGCCAAAGGGGAAGATTGTTGGCAATATGGTTAGTTCAATATTTTGAGAGTTGTCATTTATGGTAACATGTATTCAACATTTCATTTATGCATTTCGAATTAGAAAATTGTATAAGTGTTAGATAGTTTGTAGCAATACAGAGACAGATGAGATGTGTACCAATGAATCATTGAGAGTTAGATTATGCACAATTGAGGAAATTTTTGTGATAGTTTCATGATGGTGTATGTTAGTTCGTAGGTGTGTATGGATAGTATGACATGAGTTACAATTGAAATACCAGTAGGGGGTATCTAACAGAGCAGAACATAGCATATTGGTAATCAGAGTTGTACGACTTAAGGAATTATTTTGGTAACAAAATAATTACTAAGTCATGATGAGCTAACTATGTGGATATTATTCCAAAAGTTATTTTATATTATGCCACGCTAGTGAAAGCATGAAGGCCAACTAAGAAGTGAATTATGAATATGCAAGGTATAAGTAAAGATCTTATCTTGCGAAGGTAAGTGTGCAACATATGTATGATCTATGAGATATTTGTGGTTGATGTGAATTTTTTGAGATGATATATGAGTTATATCTAATGTATGATCAAAGCAAGTGCAAAATACAACAAACAAAAAGTATTGTATGTATATCTATTCTTGTGAAGAACTAAGTTGTATAATTGCATGTTAGGGCAGTGGGCTCTTCTTGCATACTTTGTATTTGATCTACCAACTCATAATAAGGTTAGAGAAACTCCTAATAGGTTTGAGGATTCTAAAAAGGCCTAGTCCTCTAAATAGGACTTGAGACACTATATATACTTCATAGACTCCTAATAGGGTCAATATCCTTAACATGATCCTACTAATTAGTGAAGCATCTAGTGGGTATCATCCCTAGCAAGGTTTTACCTTGGCTAGGGTTTCTCTAGTTATCAAATAATGGTGTTATGAGTTCTCTATGTGCATGGTTATATTTACTATTTAGCATTGTTGGTTTACTTTCTTATGCAAGTTATTAAGGTATTTTTCAATATTCAGTTGTGGGAAAAAGTTTGTACAATACTGATTCATCCCCCTCTCAATATTATCTATTTCTAATAGGTTAGGTCTATTATTCACCTAGTGGTGTGGCTAGCACTAGTACAAGCCAAAATACCCTAGTAAACCCAGGTCTTTCACAAGCCTACCAAGGTGCCCCTGCATCACTAAAACTCATCCTAATGTCAATTCTACCATTAGAAATGACCAACCCCATTAAAATTATGGCTAAATAGATGATGAAGAACCTATCTTTCCTTTTCTCTTCAAAGAGGAAGAAGAGTTGTCTTGACTACCTCCACTGATCAGAAACCTAATCCATTTTACGTATCCTTATACATAAATGGCCATAAGTTTAGTAATTGTATAATCTATTATGGAGCCTCTGATAATGTCATTCCCTCTTCTGTTGCCTGTGTTCTAGTCCTAACCATGACCAAGATGTTTGGACATTTCTATTCCATGGATGCTAAACAGGTCCCCTTCTTAGGACAAGTGAAAGATGCATAGGTAGCATTAGCCATGTACCCTGCAAAGAGAATGAGTACTTGAAGATTGAATTTGAAAAAGGGATACTTTTGGTTGAGATATTTGTTGATGATATCATATTTGAAGGAAAGGATGCATTGTGTTGTAGATGCTCAAATATGGTTCATTTCTACTATGCAATCACTTTTTCATACTAACTTGTCTCATTTACTCATTTCACTAATTTTGATCTTTTGGTCAACTTGATTATCATTTTATTATATTTTGACAATATCATTCATCACTTGTATCCCCTTTCAAATCAATTTCAAATTGCTTCAAAATCAATTCCTATTTTATCCAAACTTTTTAGAATCATCCCAATCAACCCATAATCATCCCAAATCAACCCAAAATTTATCAAATATCTCAAATCAATCATCATCTATCAAACCTTAGGCATTGTAATGTCTCTCAGTGTCTTGGAAGCCTATCAAATCTTATCAAACATATAAAATCTAACCTTAGTACTGTCATGTCCCTCAATGCTATGTCAAATTTGTCATTCTTATCATCAAATCATTGACATTGTCGAGTCCCTTAGTGTTAGAGTGGCATTATCCAATCAATTTAATAACATTGACAATGTCTGTTGATGCTATTATGATCGACCCTATCAACATCAAAGAGGGGAAAAATGTAGATGCTCAAATATGATTTGCATCTACTATTTACTCACTTTTTCATACTAACTTGTCCCATTTTTCTCATTTCACCAATTTTGATATTTTGATCAACTTGATTATCATTTGATTATATTTCGACAATATCCTTCATCACTCCTTTCAAATCAATTGCATACCACTTCAAAATTGATTCCCATTTTATCCAAACTTTCCAGAATCATCCCAATCAACCTACAATAATCGCAAATCAACCTAGAATCATCCCAAATCAACACATAATCATCCCAAATTAACCCAAAATCATCCCAAATCAGCCCTAATCAACCCAAAATATATCAAATAGCTCAAATCAATCATCATCTGTCAAACCCTACCCATTTCCATATCTCTTAGTGTCCTGGAAGCCTATCAAATCTTATCAAACCTATCAAATATAACCTTAGTACTATCATGTCCCTTAGTGCTAGGTCAAATATGTCATTCTTATCATTTGATCCTTGACATTGTTGAGTCCCTCAGTGTCAGATCATGGCATTATCCAATCAATTTAATAACATTGACAATGTTTCTCGATGTTATCATGATCAACCCTATCAATCAATTTGGATCCTACAACATTTACAATATCCATTAAATTTTACATGTCCTTAATCCATGTCATGTGTCCTTGACATGTTATCAATTCTAATCAATCAATAAATTTGATCATGGTTTTGATCTACCCATCATCATCCTAGTTGATCTACATAATCATCACATTTCATCAAAGGATATTATAATCATTTGTTTCATCAAATTGGCCAACCATTTACTAATTTATCCTCAAGGGATTAGATGACCCATAATCTAATTCTATGTTGGTTTAGTAATTTTTATAACACATTACTAATTATTCTTGCTAACCAAACATTCTCAATTAATTGATTCATCTTCACAAACTATGAGAATTCTCAATTTTGTAAGTCATATTTTCAACCTCTAATTTCCATTTGTGTGGATATATGAATTTTTGATTCAAACATTCCACCTAGATTCTCATAGATGGAAATGATTCATCATAGATTCTCTCCTCACACTTGGTTAAAATATGTCATAATTGATATATTTTATTCCTTATGCATGTCTATAATAAGTCTCCATTGTCATAGATTCTTGGCTATAAGTGGCTTTGAGGTGTCATATGCATGTCATATATTCTCCTCCACTTTTATCCATGTTGACTTTCATGTGTCATAAGATCTCATATTTTGCATCTTGTGTCATATGCATCATGGATATTCTAAGGAATATCATGCCAAGTTGCAAATTTGCATTGACAAGTTTCCATCCTCTCATTCAATTCTGCCCTCTTGCACATTGGCTATAAATTGAGCCTTCTTGCTCCCTTTTTTGGTCTTCAATATCTATCCTTAAGAGTCATATTCTAAGAATCTTCATCTTTAGCATCTATTAGGCTTGAAATAACTCTTCTAGTATTCTCAATAGCATCATATGATCAATAGGATTTTGATTTCAATTATGTGCACAATAGGCAATTGGAGCTATATCAAATGGAGAAGAAAGAAGGACATGAGAGCTACAACTAAAAGAGGGAGTTTTATATATGTTGCTTTCTTTTTTTTAGTTGGATTTTATGGTAGATTAGAAGGGTTTTAGTGTATGTTTATTGAGTTTTGTGATTGCTCATAGTATGCTAGGTTCTTAACCATATTCTAGTCCTACACGTGTAAGTGTAGATTCTTAAAAAATGGTTCACGCCTATTGTTTAATCATATTTTCATACTAACACATCCCATTTTAACATTTCACTAATTTCAATCTTTTGGAAAACTTGATTATCATTCAAGCATATTTCAAGAATATCATTCATCATTTGTATCCCTTTTCAAATCAATTGTAGATCATTTTGGAATCAGTTCCTATTTCATCCAAACTTTACAGAATGGACTCCAAATCATTTCAACATCATCAAAAGCACATTTAATCAACCCAAAACCATTTCAACATCATCAAAATCATCTTAAATAAACCTAAAATCATTTTAAACCAACCCCCATCAACCCAAAACATGTCAAATGTGTCAAATCTATCATCATCTATACAACCCTAGGAATTGTTGTGTCCCTCAGTGCCTTAGAAATCTTATCAAACCTATCAAACCTATCAAATCTAACCTTAGAATTATCATGTCCCTCAGTGATAGGTCAAATCTGTCATTTTTATCATCTGATCATGAACATTGTCAAGTTGTGACATTATCAAACCAATTTGATAACATTGACAATATCTGTCAATGTTATTATTATCAACTTTATCAATCAATTTCAATCCTTTGGCATTTACAAGGTCCATCAAATGTCACATATTCTTAATCCATGTCATGTGTCCCTAGCATGCTATCAATCCTAATCACTCAATCAATTTCATCATGACTTTGATCTACCCACCATCATCCTAGTTGATTTGCATAATTTTTGCATTTCATCAAAGGATAATATCACATTTATTTCATCAAATTGGCCAATTATTTACTAATTTATCCTATAGGATTAAATAACCCATAATCTAATCCTATGTCATTTAATTATTTTCATCCCATGTTTACTAATAATTCTTGCTAACCAACATTCTCAATTAATTGATATTTATTAATTAATTGATTCATTTTTGCAAACTATGGGAATTCTCAAATTTCCTTAGTCCTATTTTCCACTTTTAATTTCTATTTTACTAATTTTTATTTGTGTGGATATATGAATTTTTTATTCAAATATTCCACCTAGTCTTGACACATGAACATGATGTGTCATATACATTCTCCCTAAACTTGGCTAATATGTGTTATATTTGAAATATATTATTCCTTACACATGGTTATAATAAGCCATCTTCGTCATAGATTCTTGTCTACCAGTGGCTTTTGTGTTTCATATGCACATCATAGATTCTCATCCACATTTAGTCATGCTAACTTTTGTGTATCATATAATATTATATTTGGCATATTGTGTCATGTTTGTCATAGATATTCCAAGGAATATCATGCCAAGTTGCACATTTGAAGTGAGAAGTGTCCATCCTCTAATTCATGTCTTACCTCTTGTACTTTGGCTACAAATTGAGCCATCTTGCTTTCATTTTTGATCCTTAGAGTCTCTATTCTCACATCATGCCCAAACCACACTTCTAGTACTCTCATTAGAATCATCCCATCATAGTATTTTGCTTTCAATTGTGTGCACTATAGGCAATTGGAGCTACATCAAATGGAGAAGAAAGGACATGGGAACTACAATTGAAAAGGGAGTTTTTCTTATGTTGATTTCCTTCATTTCAATTGGTTTTCATGGTATATTAGAAGGGTTTAGTGTATTTTTTTTGAGTTTTTGTGGTTGTAAATTGTTGTGGAAAAAATCACTTATCCTTTTGTAATTAGGGATTGCATGTCTCTTGATTGATTATGCCCTAGAAAAAATCCCTAATTGTATTGCCCTAATTTAATTTGTGCCCTAAGTTTGTAAAAATTGGTTGAAATTATTCACATTTTTAAATATGCATGGGAAGATTTTTAATAAATCCCTAAAAACCTTTGAAAATACTTTTATTATATAGTATTCATGTAGTCTTTTAAATAATTTTGTGAAAATATGATTTACCCTAGCACATGACTCTTGTTCAACCTAGGTTTGCCTTGGGTTAGCCCACCCATTGTTTTGTTTTAAATTCTTAACCCTAGGTGAGTTATTTTTCATGATCATCAATCACGTGAAGATCAACGATCGTCACTTTCTCACATTTCAAAGTTGCATGGAGTTTAGATAAAGTGAGAAAGTGATGAGTTGACACCTATTCCTATAGGCCCCTCTTTTTGGTTTCAAAGTGGTATTAAACAATACATCTTCCAACCCATTGATTAGATGAAGATCAATGCTTGTCACTTTCTTTCATTTTGAAAATACTCCAGCTTTAACCAAAGAGAGAAAGTGACAAGTTTCCATGTGGACATAGTGGGAGAAAACTAAGTTATGGGCCATAAAAAGGAATGTGTTAGAGTAAGTTGTCTGAGAGGCATGTTCTAGTTGGTCGAAGACAATGATTGTAACAAAAGAAATTTAATTTTATAGAAGTTGTCAGATCTTGTTTGATTGATGGTTGTCACATTATCTCTTTTTGAAGTTGCACAAAGTTTAACCAAAGTGACAATGTGATGTGACGACATGTGGAAATGGTAGGTCTAGCCCATGTTATGAGTTGCCAAAGGTTGTTGTTAGTATGAGGTTCTAGGTGGTGAGCTTTAATTTGATAAGAATACACAATATAAGGAGAGGTATTTCTTTTTCAAGATTGTCAATCAGGTGAAGATCAATGATCATCACTTTCTCACATTTCAAACTTGCATGATGTTTAACTAAAGGGAGAAAGTGATAGAGAAACACATGTATTAGTGGGCCCAAAGTTTTGAAATGAATACATCAACAACTAGGATTTTTCAAGATCGTTGATCAAATTAAGATCAACGATCATCACTTTCTTGTATCTTGAAAGTGCTTGAACTTTATCTAAAGTGAGAACGTGACGTGATGACAAGTGTCCAACTTTCCAAAAAGGTAATGCAACTATTGCAGTTTAAAATAGAACCATCTGATCTTTCCCAAATCGATGATAAGATTTCAAATTTTTGGTGCTGCTTGAATTTTGACTATTAGAACATCAATGCTAATCAATGTGAATTCGTGTGAAGAGAATTTGCACAAAATTTGTGATTCAATTCATTATTGAGTACCAAGAGAGACAAAATTTGATTGAAAAAGAACCGGAGCTCATATTGCATTTTTCTCAAACTGTAAATTGTTGCAAACATAATTTTTTAGTGAAGTAAGAAAAATTGTGGGTAAGTGCTTGAAACTCATGATTATTTGGTAATTAAATTCTTAAATTGTGATAAATTAGATAAGATACCTCCATGATAGGATATTTTTGGGAAAGTAGATTATCAACACAAGAATGTGCACAATAATTTTTTGGAGCAATTGCCCTTTGTCTACTAATGAAACAACTAAGGGGAAAGAGTTAGTCCCATAAATCCCTAGGTTACTAGTTAGTGAGGGTTTTTAAAATAAAGAAAATTAGCTAAGAGATGCAGATACATCTAATTGGGATTTAGATTTATTCAAAAAATGGTTCTTTGAGAGAAAACATGACAGTTCTCTGAGAAATGTTTGGCAATTTGACATTGGAAAACTGATTATTCCTATTATCTTTTTTTGTGATGATTTATTGACAATGATAGAAAAGAGATATGATCCTATGGATAGGGTGGTAAAGAATCATGCAGAAGATAACATTTTCAGGGTTACACCTAAGGTAATTAGGGAGGTTTTTAGGTTAAATCCTAACCATGCATTGCACGACAAGATTGATTTGGATGATCTACAAGCTATGTATGATTGCCAAAGCATATACTTAAGGAGAGGGCCACTACAAGAGCACTTTGTGATGATAGGGCATTTACCCCTGGTTATAGTAAATACCCTAGAGCCACTGCTAAGAAAATATTTCAATCCTATGACACAAGCATTGTTTTTCTCCCTCTAAAAGATTTTTGAGTGGATGAGCAAGATCACATCCAAGGATCCATAGTTTTCATCATTTCCCAAACACTTCAATATGACATGAGCTCAAATTTTAATTTCACTACATATTTAGTAGAAGAAATCCAAAATGAATTAATTGGTATAAGCAAGGCCAAAGTTGAGAAACCCTTCTGCTAGTATTCTATGTTGATGAACATATGCTTGAGAAAAGAGGTTTCTATTTTCTTCAAGGAGATGAAGTTGGAGCTGGAGAAGGATGGAGAGAAATTACCAGTCTAGCTATGGAGTGTCGCTATGACTTTGGAGGTCAAGGATGCCAGCTTTGTGAAATTTGATGGGTATTTTGCTTCCAGGCTAAGGATTCTATTGATTGGAAATAATCCTAGAATACCTCAGTCCTTGCTAGAATTGATCAGACCTAAGGATCATGCCAAGAGACTAAAGCTAAGCCACAATTAGGGAGACATCATCCCATACTTAGTCTCCATTGTACTCAGAGTGTATGGTTTCCAAGGGAAGCCTCATGTCCTACCATACCAAGTGCCACTAAAAGTTGGAATTATAGAATTCCTATGGTAGATAGGAGGACTTGAAGAGAAGAGCTCACAGGTAGATCCAAAGGTATAATTTTTCCTTTTTTCACTATAATCCACAATTTTGTTATTACCGAGGGGGGGATGGAAGCATTTGGATAATTTTTTGAATAGATATTAGATGGCCCAATCCCATGCATGATTTATTGATCTTGAGGGATTTTATGATCTATTCAAAGATAGAACAAAGGCTAGATCTTATGAACATTTTGTTTATTTCCTTGAAGGTATAATTAGAAATGAATTTTCATTACAAGAGTAGGAGGTTAGGGAAGTAAGATGGAAGGTATATAGTAGGGTGCTTGAATTAATTAATGCTTTAGAGCCAAAAAATGACCCCTAAGTAGATGTAAAGTATTGGGGTAATAAAATTAACATGCTTATGAATAATTTTGCTGGGTTCATATAAACCCTAAATGAGAAGAAAGCAATTTCGGTTCAAGCTTATCCTGATTAGGCTATTGAAATTGAGAAAATATTGGAAAGCAAAGCCATAATAAACCTAGGACAATATATGTTACAGAGGAAAGTTGGGTATGTGGTGGCAAAGAATATAAATATACCACCAGTCCCTCTGTACAAAAGGAAATTTTCTAAGAGTCCTCCTACGACACCTACTACTAAGAAGCCAAAACTAGAACATGGATCTTCTTCAAGAGCCATGGAGTACTCCCCTTCAAAAACCCCCATCTGGATAGATGATGAAGAATCCTTGAGCTAGAAACTCAAATAGATCACAAGTCAAGGGGATGTTGTGATTACTACAATAGAGCTAGACAAAGGAGCACTTGTGGAGCTTCCCATGCCATTACTAGCCCTCACTGTAGAGGATTTTAGAGGAAAATAAATTAATCCTATTGTAGAGAAAGAAAAAAGGAAGTTCCTAGAGGATGAATATTTTATTAGTTCCAAGGAATTCATGTAATTTTTGTGGTGCAACAATATAGAAAATTTTGAATCCAAGTGCAAACAAATAAAGAAAGAGCAACCTACCAAGTAGGACTTTGATATTGAAGAGGAGGTTAAGGTTAACCTCATGGAGGAATTCGACTAAATAACCCCTACAAAGGGAAGGAAATTATTGAAAGACTTGGGAGTCACGATACTTCTTGAATGGGACATTGCTAATGCAATCATGTTTGATGTAGTGAGAAAAGAAAAGGAGACCAAGTTCACGATAGAAGAAGTGGTACAAGCCCATAAAGGGGTTAAGTAAAATGATAACCATAGAGCTTTGGTTATGTGTTCTATTCACAAAAGAGACAACGCCAAAGTTTAGGAAGTCTTAGACTTTGAGCATATAGGCAATTTTATGGTGTATAAAGTTGAGGAGGTAGATAGTGAAAAGTTGGCCCTAATAAATAGATAAATGGCTGACTTTGGTGTAGTGGTAAAATCCAAAAATAAAATAAGTACTTGGAAATTAAATGAAAATTTTGGAAAGGTATTGGAAGCCTATGATGAAAGGGGTAGACAAATCTATCAATTGGAAAATAAAATTGCAAACATGGAGAAGCGATTTGGAAAGAGAAAAGTAGGCAAATAGTTTAGCCAACTTATAATAGTTGCTCCTCCTCCCTATGTGCCACCCTTTAACACTATTCCAATTGTGGAAATTGTAAGCATACCTCAAAAGCCATATTTATACATAGCTAAGGAGCTTGAAGAAGAAAAGGCCAAAATATGGTCACTGCATGTGAAATTAGGAATCCAACATGAAGACAGGGTAAGGGATACAATTTTGTATCTAGTTGACAGGGTAGGTTGGCCCCTTTTTTACCAAGAATTTTCAAGGTTGGTGGAGACTTGGAATGAATTGAATAATAACGAAGCTAGTTTGAGGCTAATTTTGCATAAATGAATTAGTAGGGATGATGCTATTACAACCTTATGTTGCTCAGTTATTGATCACTCTAATGATCTAATTGAAATTTGTTTTGATCAAGCTAGTCATCTCTTAGATTTTGATCATAAGAGGGACTTTTTGCAAAGAAGAATAAATAATTTCTTTTTAAAATATCTTGGTAAAAGTTTTGATCTCTTTCCTCATGCACTCAAAGGCATAGGAAAAATAAACGTAAAGGAAGAGTGGGCTAATGAATTGAAAGAATTAATAAGTATCAAGTAAATAAAACAGTAAATAAAGAAAATTACATCTAGTTTGCTAGAACCACTGAGGAAGTTGTACAAGTGAAAATGTTTTTTGATTCTTTCAAACAAGATTTTGTTGAAGTAAAGAAAATGGGAAAGGATGTCCTAAAGAGAGAGAAGGAAATGTTAAGTTTCAATTGGCTAGATGATACACTTTTTTACAAATGGATAGCAAATTATTCCCTAGCAACAATCTTATTACGAATGTGGTGTAGGGAACAAGGACACCTTGCATAGATATAGGTGGAGGAATGTAATTTTGAGGGATCTTCAAGGTCAGGACCACATGTAAGGTCAAATGAATCCTTGGTGCCATTATAAGCCAGGATGCCATCTGAACCAAAGGTCACTTTTTGATCAATCTAGATTGTTTAGGTGAAATAAGGGATTTTTACATCCTTAGGAGGTTTTAGGAACTTAGGTAGTCATTTGAAATGTATTAAAATAATTGGGGGGAAATTGAGTTAAAAATGGTCAAAAAGCAAAAAAATTGCAAAAAGTGCAAGAAAGTTGCAAAATGCAAAAAGTTGCTAAACAACAATTTTTGCAATATTGGTTTTCAAACTGAAAAAAGGAGTTGTACGGTCTTCAAAAGTTTCAAATAGTAGTTCTAACTATTGTAACACATTTATTTAAGGTCCCCACAAGTGGAGAAGGTCATTGTATAGATGAGTGAACAACATATAGTGAATAAAACTCAGAATTTCTGCCTTTTTCTCTATTATTTCAATTTTGTATGGCCTATACAGATTGGTAGTGGTACAAGTTTCATATGGTTGGATAGAGGATTGAGTTATTGTTCTATTGCAATTGGTTTGAAGTGTTTATCTTATTTATAACAAAAGTTACCATAGTTTTTGTGAAGGTTACTTGGATTTACCCTAAATCTGAGGGTTTTAGCAAGATGGCCTCCTAACTTGCAAATCCACCATGGGATTTTAGTGCCACTTTGTGGGATGAAATTTAGGAGAGGGATATTTGAGATGGAATATTTTCATGGTTGTAGAAGTAGGGCACCTATTTTTACTAGCAAGCCCTAGACTGGACATAGTCATATGTCTAGTCTAGTTTTGAAGGAAAAAGAAGGATCAGGCTTCCAAATTGATTGATTTGACCTAGATGAAGAGTGTAGAAGGAAAAATTGAAGGTGTAGAAGAGATAAAAGGGGTTGAACCAAGTTTGTGAACCCATTTTACCATGTCTTCCTTGTAACCTATCCTAATCTAACCAATTAGGACTGTGACACAAAGTTGACATAAGTTGGTGTTGGAACAGAGTATGTGCTTGATCTTTTGGAATCTCATAGAAGTGGTTGAAGGGTGTTTAAATTTGTGAAAAAATTTGGTGTTCCTTGTATGGTTTGGGAGTTTGATCGTGGAAACTAGGATTAGCACTAGTAGGAATGCTAGTAACTATTTTGCAAATCAGTTGTTGGGTATTAGAAGAAGTTCAAAGTTGGAGTTTATTGTTGAGTTAAGACCATAGAAACCATTTGTATCATAAAACTTGAGTCCTAACCCAATCTAAGAAGAATTTTTCATTTTAGGCCTTTTGGTGATAGGGAGTCCCTAAGTGTTGTGATTGATCTAAGTTGTTTGTGTACCCTAGGTTTGAGGGTTGGGCTTGTAAAGTAGAGTCCACTTGCAAGATAGAGTCTACCTATGTCAAAAGCCCCATTGGATCAATATTTAACCTTGGAAGAAGGCCAAGTTGCTGTTTGGAGGTTGGAAGAGCATTTTTGTGCTTTTGCTACATGCTTTGCATCAAAGTGGTACCAAAGCCACTAAGAGCCTAATTAGGGAGGAAATATGTCAAATAATGAGGAAGGAGAGAGGGATATACCTCTTAGGATTACAAATGTGGAATTGGAAAAGTTGGTCAAAGAGAAAATGGAAAAAAGTAGGGCAATGAGAGAAGAGAATAGAACCATGAAGAAGGAATTGGATAGATTGAAAGGAAAAGTGGAAACAGGAGTCCTAGAAGACTTTGAAGGAGAAGAAGAAAGGAATGAAGAAGAAGATCCTTGGTAGGATAGACAAGCCATGTCTATAGATCAAAGAGCGATGTTAGAAGCCTTGGAAAGAGTGGGAAGGAAGGATCAAAGATCATAACTTCCTATGTTCAGTGGAAAGCTAGATCTAGAGGAGTGTATGGATTGGCTTGATGTACTTGATAACTTCTTTGAGTGTGATAATACACCTAAAAGACAAAGAATGAAGGTGGAAAAATCAAAGATGAAAGGATCTACCCTTAGTTGGTGGAACTTCCTACAAAATGAAAGGAAGGATGAAGGGAAGGAACCCTTGGCAACATGGAGGAGGATGAAATTAGAAATCAAAAGGCAATTTGTGCCTGAGGACTATGAGGTCCTGATACACCAAAGGTTGCAAAGCCTTAGACAAAAGGATTTGGATGTGGGGGCCTATATAGAGGAGTTTCATAAAATCACTCTAAGGGCCAAGATTCCTGAAAATGAGAAGCAAACACTAGCAAGGTACTTGAATGGGCTCAAGTACTCCATCAAGGATGAGTTGATACTATTCAACCCCAAATCAGTACATTAGTGCTATAAGATGGCCCTCAAGATTGAAGATAAAAATAAGAGGAAGAGTGACTCTCAAAGTAGAGGAAGAGGGGGAAGCACTAGAGGTGGAGGAAGATTTGGAGGTAGAGGCTCATCCAATAAGTCTCAAGGGGAGACATGTAATTAAGAGAAGACATAAGGAGACTCAAATCTTAGAGAAGGATTTAGAGGCAAGAGACCTAATGGGAGAGGAAGGTTTGGAGGAAGAACTCTAGGGGTACTCACTAGAAGGTGTTTCACCTGCAACCATATAGGGTATAGATCATCTAGATTTCTTGAGAAGATGGGAGGCAATAAACAAGAAGGAGATAGAAGGATTCACTTGGCCCAAGAAGAGGATGCACAAAGTGACCACGAAGCAAGAGGTAATGCTGATCCAGAGAGAGGGGAATCCTTAATGTTCAATAGAACCTTGTTGAAGACAATTGCAGAGCAGGAACCACCCCAAAGGAAGACTTTGTTCAAGACTTTATGCAATGTAAAGGTAAAGTGTGTAAGGTAATTGTTGATTTGGGTTCAACTGATAATATTAAATTAGTAGAGATGGTAAATAAACTTGGATTGAAGAGGTCTCCTCATCCTAACCCTTACAAAGTCTCATGGTTAAGCAAGGAGCAACAAGTTGTAGTTAATGAACAAGTTAATGTTGAATTTCAAATTGGAGAATACAAGGACAAAATTGTTTGTGATGTTGCAGAGATGGATGTTTGTCATTTGTTGTTAGGCAGGCCATGGTAGTAAGATGTCAATTCCAAGCATGATGGGAGGAATAATGTCTACATCATCAATAAAAATGGGAAGGAGTACACTATGACATCGTTGTCAAAAGATGGAAAGGAAACCCAACATGCATCTAGTGTGATGATGGTTGGGGAGAGGGAGTTTTCAAAGACTCTCAAGGTGAAGAATAAAACATGCTTTGCCATTGTAGTAAAGCCAAAACAAAAAGATAAAATGGAAGAAAGCAAATCAGGAATAAGGAATGTGGAACCCAAGAAAGTGAGGTAGCTTTTGGACAGATATAAGGAAGTTATTTCAGACCCTACTACTGATACCTTGCCACCATTTAGAGAGGTAAGTCATTGTATTGAATTTATTCTAGGTTCTACATTGCTTATAGGTTGACACCAAAACAAAACAAGGAATTAGCAAGACAAGTTGAGAAATTGCTTGCAAAAGGGTTCATAAGAAGGAGTATTAGCCCTTGTGTAGTCCCTAATTTGTTGGCACCTTAAAAGGAGGGTACATGGAGGTTGTGTACTAACTCAAGAGACATAAAAAAGATAACCATCAGATATAGGTTCCCAATGCCTAGGATGGAGGATTTGATGGATCACCTAGGAGGAGCAAAGTACTATTCTAAGATTGACTTGAAGAGTGGGTACCACCAAATAAGAATAAGGGAATGAGATGAGTGGAAAACTACCTTGAAAACTAATGAGGGACTCTATGAATGGATGGTGATGCCCTTTGGCCTTTCTATTGCCCCTAGCACATTCATGAGACTCATGAATGAAGTTTTAGAACCTTTTATCAATCATTTTATTGTTGTTTATCTTGATGACAAATTGATTTTTAGTAAATCTAAAGAGGAACATCTAACACACATGGAATTGGTTTTGAAGAAACTCAGGGAGAAGGAATTGAAGATAAATTTGGATAAATGTGTGTTCATGAGGTTTTTTCATATCCAAGGGAAACCTCAAGATGGATCCAAAAAAGGTGGAAGAAATCCTCAACTAGCCTACACCAGGGAATGCAAGTGAGGTAAAAAGCTTTCATGGTTTGGCAAGTTTCTAAAGGAAATTTACTAAAGGTTTCAGTGATGTGTATGGCCCTATGATTAATACAATCAAGGGTGGAAATAAATGTCAAATTTCATGGAATAAGATTGCTGATCAATCCTTTGAGTACTTGAAGAAGAAGGTTGTAGAGGCACCCATCCTTGCTTTACTGTATTTCAAGAAGGTATTTACCATTGAATGTGATGCAAGTAATAGGGCCATAGGAGGAGTCCTAAGTCAAGAAGGTAAACCAATAGCCTTATTTAGTGAAAAGTTAAATGAAGCAAAACAAAGATACTTTATATATGATTTGGAATTGCATGCAATGGTTCAATCATTAAGAAGATGGAGGCATTATTTGTTACCCAAAGAATTTTTGGTTTATACTGACAATCATGCTTTGATATTTTTGAACAGGCATGAGAAATTGAACCATAGGCATGTAAAATGGATGGAGTACATCCAAGCATACAACTTCACCATAAAACAAAAAAAAGGGGTTGCTAACAAAGTAGCAAATGCCATTAGCAGGACAAATTTGACCATCCGAGAAGTTTGATTGGAAAGTGTAGGAATCCATTCCATGAAAGGGATTTATGAAGGAGATGAAGATTTTGGTGAAGTATACCATGTATGCAAGGAGATGAATGATAAATATCATACTAAATTTGCAGATTTTATCTTGCAAGAAGGACTTCTCTTCAAAGGTAGTTAACTATGTATCCCTAGAGGATCCATGAGGGAGAATATAATAAAAGAGAAGCATTGTTGAGGACTAGGAGGGAACTTTGGCTTAGATAAGACATTAGAGTTGGTCAAGAGGTTCTATCTTTGGCCTAAAATGTAGGAAAATGTAAGAAGGTTTGTAAAGAGATGCATGGTGTGCCAAATAACCAAGGGAACAACCTTAAATGTAGACCTATACACAACGCTACCTATTCCTAGCATACCTTGGGATTCCATTAGTATGGATTTTGTACTTGGGCTTCCTAGAACTAGACAAGGCTATGATAGTATATATGTTGTGGTGGATAGTTTTTCCAAAATGGCCTATTTCATTCCTTGCAAATCAAGTCATGATGCTTCCCATATTACAGGGTTATTTTTAAAAGAGATTGTAAGGTTGCATGGACTACCTTTGTCTATAGTGTTTGATAGAGACCCAAAATTATTAGGACATTTTTGGAGAACCCTATGGAAAAGGATGGGAACTACCTTGTCTTACTCTTCTACATATCATCGACAATTAGATGGCCAAATAGAGGTCATAAATAGGTCCTCAGGAAACCTATTGAGATGTTTAACAAAGGACCATGGAGTCACATGGGATTCAATCTTGGCATAGGCAAAATTTGCCTATAATGACTCAATAAATAGAAGTACTGGTCATAGTCCCTTTCAGATTGTTTATGGGACTCATCCTAAAGGAGTGATGGAGTTAAATGATATTAGCACCTTGGAGAGGAAGATTACACAAGCATAAGACTTTGCTAAAGTCATGAAGGAGATTCATCCAAAGGTTAAGAGCAGATTACAAAAGAATACTAAAAAGTATAAGGAGAGGGCAGATAGAACAAGAAGAGAGCTTCAATATAAGGTGGGAGACATGGTGATGGTTCACTTAAAGGTAGAGAGGATACCTAAAGGAAAATACACCAAATTAATGATGAGGAAAATAGCACCATTCAAAATTTTGCAAAAATGTGGAACAAATGCCTATAGAGTGGAACTACCTCCTGGCATTAGCTTATCAAATGTTTTTAATGTCTCTGGCCTCTATCCCTATAAGGGATCTACTATTTGTGATGTAGGTTCAATTCATTAAGTAGAGGTGCCTGCAAGACTTCCTAAGAAGTTACCACCAGAAGTGGAGAGTCTCTTGGACACCAAGATAATAAAGGAAACAAGGAGGAAGACCCATTATCAGTATCTCATAATGTGGAAACATAAGCCTATAGAAGATGCAACTTGGGTGACTGAAAAGGATCTCAACAAAATGGGACTTAAAGTGGAGGATTTGCTAACTCAAGGGACTTGTGTTTTCTAGCTAGAGGAACATGGTGTAGGGCACCAAGACAAGTTGCATAGGTATAGGTGGAAGAATGTAATTTTGAGGGATGTTCAAGGTCAGGACCGCATGTAAGGTCAAATGAATCCTTGGTGCCATTATAAGCCAAGATGCCATTTGAACCAAAGGTCACTTTTTGATCGATCTAGGTTGTTTAGGTGAAATAAGGGATTTTTAGGTCCTTAGGAGGTTTTAGGAACTTAGGTAGTCATTTGAAATGTTTTAAAAGCATTGGGGGGCAATTGAGTTAAAAATTGTCAAAAAGCAAAAAAAAATGCAAAAAGTGCAAGAAAGTTGCAAAATGCAAACAGTTGCTAAACAACAATTTTTGCAATATTGGTTTTCAAAATGAAAAAAGGAGTTGTACAGTCTTAAAACCATTAAAATAGCAGTTTTAACCATTGGAAGTCATTTATTTAAGGTCTTCACAAGTGGAGAAGGTCATTGTACGGATGAGTGAACAACATATAGTGAATAAAACTCAATTTTTTTGCCTTTTTCTTTGTTATTTCAATTTTGTATAGAATGTATGGATTGGTAGTGGTACAAGTTTCATATGGTTGGATAGAGTATTGAGTAAGTGTTCTATTTCAATTGGTTTTAAGTGTTTATCTTATTTAGAAAAAAAGTTACAAGAGTTTTTGTGAAGGTTACTCGGATTTACCCTAAATCTGAGGGTTTTAGCAAGATGGCCTCCTAACTAGAAAATCCACCATGGGATTTCAATGCCACTTTTTGGAATGCAATTTAGGAGAGGGGTATTTGAGATCATAGAGTTTAATGGTTGTAGAAGTAGGGAACCTATTTTTACTAGCAAGCCCTATACTGAACATAGTCTTATGTCTAGTCTAGTTTTGAAGGAAAAGAATGATTAGGCTACCAAATTGATTGATTTGAACTAGATGAAAGGTGTAGAAGGAAAAATTTAAGGTGTAGAAGAGATAAAAGGGGTTGAACTAATTATGTGAACCCATTTTCCCATGTCTTCCTTGTAACCCAACCTAATTTGGCCAATTAAGACTGTGACACAAAGTGGTCATAAGTTGGTGCTGGAGTAGAGTCTGTTCTTGATCTTTTGGAATCTCATAGGAGTGGTTGAAGGGTGTTTAAAGGTGTGAAAAAATTTTGTGGCCCTTGCATGGTTTGGGAGTTTGACTGTGTAAACTAGGATTAGCACTAGTAGAAATGCTGGTAACTATTTTGCAAATGAGTTGTTGGGTATTAGAAGAAGTTTAAAGTTGGAGTTTCTTGTTGAGTTAAGACCATAGAAACCATATCTATCATAAAAATTGAGTCCTAACCTAATCTAAGAAGAATTTTTCATTTTAGGCATTTTGGTGATAGGGAGTCCCTAAGTGTTGTGATTGATCTAAGTTGTTTATGTACCCTAAGTTTGAGGGTTGGGATTGTAAAGTGAAGTCCACTTGTAGGATAGAGTCTACCTATGTTAGAAGCCCATTGGATCAGTATTTAACCTTGGAAGAAGGCCAAGTTTCTATTTGGAGGTTGGAAGAGCATTTTTGTGCTTTTGCTACATGCTCTGCATCAAAATGGTAGTTGAAAAAGATAGTGTAGACAAATAAACTGCCACAAAAAAGGTATAGATGGTTGATGAAGTAGTTCGAGTAGATGAAAGAGAAAAATAGTAACAAACTATGATGGTGGAAATGACCACTCAAAATGATGATCTGGAAGAAGAGAAACCAATTGTGATAAATATCTAGATATCAAAGTATGATATAACATGTGAAAGTCAAGTGGTCCCACAACTTGGAGAATGATAGATGGGACAAGACCAATCATTAGGTGTACTGGATCTACAAGAAATTGCTACAACAAAGCTAGCCCTACCACAAGGGAATCAATGAGGAAGCCATTCTATTACAAAAAGAAAACAAGAACCAAATTTTGTGTTTTCTTGTGCATCTTTGTCATAGTCATAGTTTTTATCTCATTGTAAATATTTTTGTTCTAATGACAGCTATCCTCTCCCTCTAGACCTGAAGCTTGTTGTAACTCACACTATATAAGTGAGTTCCCAAGTCATCTTTCATTGCATGAGTCTTATTTTAATTTTTAAGTCAATCCATGTATACTGTAAATCAATTCCATAATTGAATATGAAAGTTAAAATTGTTGGTCTATTGTGTTATTTTTTGATAGAGATGTTCAATGAATTGTAGACAATTCAAAGAAATCAATACAAACATTGAGAGTTGATTTCATTTCAGACCTTGTCTCTATTATGTTCTTTGAAATTATGATAGAAAAGTTTATTGAGTTTTAGTTGTAATTCTCTATGAATTATATTACATTTTTCTTTTGCTAATGATCTAATAGATTATGTAAATTCTTAGTGCAAATTGAAAGAACATTATGGTTTTGAGTAAAGATATGATAAACATAAGATCTGGAAGTGAATATAGATGAATCTTTACACAAAGTTTTGAGATAAGATCCAAAAGTAGGTGTATTTTCACTGTGAGTTTAGACCAATGGATAAGGCATTGACCATTCTTGTGACATAGTCTAAATGGAATGTTTTGCATGATGCAAAATACTATAATCAATCAATCTTTTATATTTCTTTTAACTAAGAATGAAAATGTTAACTTGTACTTGACTCATGGTATAGTGTCTAGGGTTTGGTAAAATAGTTGGTTATCATTTCTTAAGATCATTGAATCAAAAGAAACAAGGCTCAATAATCTATTGTTACTGGAATTCATGTTATGAATCTTGACTTGAAGAGTAGATAAAGTTGAATTCCTAAGGTGAACCCACTTGAATCTTGTAGAATTCAAAGTGGAGAAGACTTTGATGTCTTATTAGTTGGCTCTTTTATTTTGATTTGTAGAATATGCATAATGGTTTCTAGCTAATTCCTAGGTTTTCTCATATCATAAAAGGTAGTTGAAATCATTGTTCAATTACGAGCCAACAAAATGGTGAGTATTCTAGGGAGCCTACGAGAAGAACTCATATCTAAAGTACTAGAATCTCTGATGTAAGCCATATTCCTATAGTCATATACTTGTTTATTTTGTGAGCCTATGTTTGGGTATTGGTTCATTTCAGTGACAAACCTTAAGAATTTTCAAGTATCCCAATATGAAAGGAGCTACGTGACATGAGGTGTGCTTGCTTCATGCCCTTTTTTCCAAATAGAGTTTGCATTTCCCAAAGTATAATATAAAAATCTTTCTAGGTCAAGCTTCTTTTATCAGATTCACTTCTAAAAGTTTTTTTTTTCTCATGATCTTTTCCATATCGAAAGCTATTTAAAAAATATTTTCCCTCTATGGGGTGGAGAATAAGTCAAAAGGTTTTGTAAGCTAGTGCTATATACTGAAAGTGATTTATTCAAATGATAGATAAAAGGAAAAGTGCATGAGAATTCACCAAAGGAAACCCAAAAGTACCATTGTACATAGATCTACCTCATGGAGGTAGAAAAAACCAAGCTAAAAAGAAGGTAGATCTCAATCCTACATGGAATCCTAGAGGTAGTCTATCAATTCATTCACAATATCAACCTATGACAGAAAAATAATCCTCTTCCATAAATTCTAAATCAGGAACTATTGGGATTTTGGGAGAGATGTTCACTACCCCATTACCAAAGGAAAGGATTTACTATGATAATAATGTATCCTCTGTAGGAGATATCTCTTAGGCTTGATATGGAAAGAGAAGTCTATAATGAAATAACTTGCACAATAGAAGAAATGATATGAAATATTATATAAATTCTTGATAATAACTGAGAGTAATAGGCCACTTCGAGGATGCAACCTCCAAATATCTCCAAATGAGAACACACTTCACAATATGATGATGAAATAAGACTCACAACCTCCTATATATACCTAATTATGCTTAGGTTGAATAGACACAACCCTACATAACACCTAGGTCAACCTACCTACCTAAATAATAATATTATAACGATAACATGACTTAATTAAGGATTAATATAGCTACAAGTTGACTATTTATAACCTATATACATCAATATTAAGGGCATATCATGCCCCCTCTCTTGAAAGAAGCATTGTCCTCAATGTTAACAAAGTGTAGATTCATTTGAATGAACTTCTCATCCTCCCATGTGGCCTCTTCAACTAGTAAACTTTTCCATTGGATGAGATACTCAATCAGGGTTCTGTTCCTCAACTTCTTCATGCATTTTTGAAGAATACACTCTAGTTCCAAAATTATTCTTCCTTCTTCATCAAGTTTTTCTAGTACTATTTGAGTAGGAATATTCTACCCAATTACCTTCTTCAAACAAGAAATGTGAAAAACTGGATGGATCTTTATTGTTGGTGGGAACTCAAGCTTGTAGGAAACACTACCAATCTTTTGCATGATTTGTTATGGTCCATAATATCTTGGAGACAGCTTATTATTATTTTTTTGTTGCTTCATTGAGATTTTTTTATAAGACTACAATCTCAAGAAGACCCAGTCCCAAACTTAAAAATTTCTTTCACTATGATGTTGGTCCACTTGTTGTTTCATTCAATTTTTTTCTCTAGCTAAATTCTCCTTGAGTCCTAAAGCTACCTATTGTCGATGAAGCAAGTGGTCCTCTACTACTTGAACTCTTGGTGAAACCTTTAATGATGATGTGATGAAAGGAGGATGATATCCATAAAGTGCTAAAAATGGAGACATTTTTGATGAGCTATAAAAAGAACTATTGTACCACCATTCTGCAAGAGGTAGCCAATCTACTAATTGAGATTTTTTTTGAAGTGAAAAAATGTAGATATTCTTCCAAAAATTTATTAAGAACCTCAGTTTTGAATCTAATTGAGGATGGTATGAATAATTATGAGCCAATTGAGTACCCAAACATGAGAACAAATCTTTCCAAAAGTGACTAGTAACTTAGATAGGATCACAACCACTAACAATAACCTTAGGTGTACCATGTAGGTTTTGGATATTCTCCAAGAAAAATTTAGCCACTATAATTGATGTAAAAGGATGTGATAAATCAACAAAATGTGCATATTTAGTGTGGTGATCAACTATTACCATGATGGCATTATGACCTTTAGATTTGGGAAGCCCTATGATGAAGTCCATAGATACCTCTTCCCAATGTTGGCTAGGAATAGATAAAGGCTACAAGAGACTTGGTGTCTTAATTGTTTCCCCCTTATTTCTTTGACAAACCAAACATTTAGCCACAAATTTTTGAACATCACATTTTAGCCCTTCCGAAAAAAATCTTGCTTAACTTGATGATATGTCTTCAAAAATCCTGAATGATCACCAATTGGGGACTCATGTAGTTCTTTGAGAATCTTTTGTTTAGAGTGAAATTATTGCAAAGATACAAGCACTGTTTATACCAAAGAATATCCCCCTTTGAATAAAACTTATTTGAACTACTAGGGTCACTTTTTATTTTCTGGATGAGATTACTTGTTGCAACATCATTTTTCCACTCTTCCTTGGCTTTTACCACCCAATGTTCTTGTAATATTGAAAGGGCACACAATAAGGCTTTATCTTTTTCATCTATCTTGGAAAGTGCATTGGCCATAATATTTTCCTTCCCTTTCTTGTATATAAGTTCAAAGTCAAATTCCAACATCTTAGTGACCCATTTTTGTTGCTCTTCTAATGATAATATTTTTTCCAAAAAATATTTTAGGCTATAATGATGTATCTTAACCTTGAAGTGTTGACCCATTAAATAAGGCCTCCATTTTTTAACAACATGAAGGATTTCTAACATTTTCTTCTTGTAAATAGGTTTGAGTTTATTTTTACCTTTTAATTGATGACTTTCAAAAGAAATTGGTCAACCTTCTTGCATGTGAACTTCTCCTATCCCATTTCCAGAAGCATCACATTCCATAATGAATTCCTTGGTGATGTCTAGAGTGGTAAGCACTAGATTTGTACACATAGCCTTCTTCAATTGCTCAAATGATACATTAATAGATTCATTCCAATGAAAAGAATCCTTCTTCAATAGATTTTTAAGGGGTGTTGTTATAAAACCATAATTCTTCACAAATATTCTATAGTTTCCTAACAATCCCAAGAAATCCCTCAACTTCTTAATAGTTTTTGGAATAGACCATTCCATGATAGCTTTAATTTTTTTAGGGTCCACCCTTACACCTTCATGTGAAACTATGTGTCCCAAATACTCCACCTCCTTGAGACCAAAAGTACACTTGGATGGCTTAGCATAGATTTGATGATCTTTGAGTAGTTTTAATGCTTGATCTACATGCTACAAATGTTCTTTCCAAGTCTTGCTATAAATTAATATATCATCAAAAAACACTAAGACAAGCTTTCTCAAGAACTTCATAAAAATGGAATTCATCAAACTTTGGAATGAAGATGGTGCATTGGTAAGACTGAATGATATCACCAAATATTCATAATGACCCTCATGAGTTCAAAATATTGTCTTACAAATATCTTCCTCCTTAATCTGAATTTGGTGATAACCCAATCTAAGATCTAACTTGGTAAAATACATAGCTCCATTTAATTCATCTAGAAGATCATCAATGACTAGAATAGGAAACTTATCTTTAATGTTGTACTTGTTGAGCACTCTATAATCTAGACACTGTATCACCTATTATCTAGTATTGCAAATTGAAAACTAATCTATTAAAAGTATTCTTAATACTAAAAATGGAAAACACTTATGATAGGACTGATTGTTATCACCACAAAAGAAAGCAAACCAAGAATGGTAGGCTCCTAATGGTATAACACATGATGCAATGGATTTGTCCCTGATAGGAGGGGATGTATGCTCATGTTATGCTCAAGCTTTCAAAGGATGGGGGATTTCACCAAATGTGTGTAAGGATGAGAGTTTCAAACAATGGGGGTATGAAGGTATTTTAGCATTATGATGGTATTTTGGTAGTTTTTAGGCTCTCAAAATAGCATTATAACATTGCATGAAAAGGTGGATGTTTTTGTGAAAGGAGAGGGTTCCATTTATAGGCCAAGGGGTAGAGAGAGGGATGGTCAGGATGTAAAGATGATGAGATGTTGAGGGAGGGTCAAGATGTACTCAAAAGGGAGCACATGGATTGTGCTTGTTTAGCACCAATAGGGAGGTGAAACTTGTCACAAGGAGGATGAGTGTGAGAGGATAGGACAAGGGTTGGTCAAAGGAGTAATGAGGGATTTTGAGTATGTAAGAGGGATGTAAGAGTCATTAAGAGAGGTGTAAGAGATATTTTGGGGATGTAAGAGGTGTGGTTGAGTTTGTTGACTTTGGATTGGATTAGCAAGTCTTAACCCTTGCTTAAAGTTGTGCACATGCTTAGGAGGGGGATTAGGATTAGCTTAGAAAGGGGGTTAGGAGAGAAAGTAGCTTAGCTTTGATGGGATGGGTTAGTTAGGTGGCTAAGTGGGGTTAGTATGGGTGAATGGGTTGGATTAGGGGTTAGGATAGGGTTTAGGAAGGCTTTTAGGTTTTTAAGTATTTTATTAAATGATTTATTCAATAAAATGGGAGTATGGAATTAAATTGAATAGATTTGAGGATTTATTAAATTTAATAGAAGAATAGGGATTTAATTTATAAATTTATTTTGAGTTATCATTTGATTTTATCAATTGAACCATAGTTAATTAAATAAATAAATAAACTAGGGGATGACAATTAATTCATTAAATAGTAAATATTTAATCAATAATGTCCTAGGAGATGACTAAATATGATTACTTAGTGATGTAATCAGATTCAGGTGTCTACAGACACATGCACCAAGTTTCATCCTTCTTACACACTAGCATAACAGGTGAGGAGTAAGCACTTTGGCTATGCCTGATAATTCCTGCTTCTAGCATTTTCTCATCAATTTTTTCTATCTCACTTTTTTATATGTGTGGGTACCTATAAGGCCTAATGTTTTGTGGTTGGCTCCCTAGAACTAGTTGTATGGAATGGTCATGATCCCTCTTAGGAGGATGTCCTTTAGGCATATATCCAAGAATAATTGAGTAACAATCAATTATTACTTATAAATTTGGATGGGTAAGAGCATTAGATTGAGAGACTTCTAATGAACATAGCTAGGCTATAAATCCATCTGCACCTTTCTTAAGAAAATTTTACATTTGATGAAAGCTTACAATTGATGGGGATTTTTCCTTCAATCCCCTTAGCTCCACTACCTTTTCCTTTTGATTGAAATCACATGAATAGTTCTTGGAAGTTCATCTCAATTGTTCCCAATGTAGTAAGCCATTGTACTCCCAAAATAATATTCACTGCACCCATTGTTATCACATACATTAGGGTATCAAGTTGATAATCTCCCATGGATAATTTGATGCTATTTCACTTCCCTAAACTTCTAACTGTGCCCCCATCTGCAATAAAAACCTAAAACTCTTGGGCTGGATATATAAAACAATTTAGAAGAGTTGCCAACTTTATGTTGATGAAATTATGAGTACTACCTAAGTCGAGCAACACTATTACTTTTTGCTTCTTTAAGAAACCCACTAACTTGAGAGTTTCTAATGCACTAAAACCTAAAAGTGCATGACAAGAAATGATTGGTTGAGAATCATGTGATTCCTCACCTGAGTCCCTATCCTACTCTAATATGGTTTCATCCTCTTCTTCCTCTCTTGGACCTTCAATATAGAACAATTTATTTTCATTACATTTATGTCCTCGATTATATTCGCTATCACAATTGAAACACAACCCTTTTTCTCTTTTCTCCTTAATTTGTTGTGGATTCAACCTGGTAGGTTGAGGAAGAGAAGGTGTTGAATATCCTTTTTCTCTTGTCACATTAGCCCCTTGCTTTCTAGGAATCAAAAACTTCTCCTCTATCCTGTGTGCAAATATAAAAGACTTGTTTACTGAGTTGGGAGAAAACATGCATACCTCATGTTGAATGTGATCCTTGAGACCACCCAAGAATAAATCATTCAAGTTCTCCTCTATAATTGTATCTACTCTTAAGGATAGATTTTGGAATTTTTGAATATAATCCATAACTGATCCTATTTTTTGAAGCTTAGCAAGTTGGCTAATTTTTTTTTGTGTCACACTATTTCTATATTGTGCTTGGAGTTCTTCTATAAAAATTGACCATGATAGAGTGAGACCTTTTTCCTCCTACGAGTAAAAAGCCAATGATACCAAATGAATTGATTTGTTTCTAGATATAAGGAAGCCATTTAACCTTTTGTCCATATGGGATTTGATGTACTTAAAAAAAATTCTCCATTTGATTTATCCATGTTAGAGTATCCTTTCCATAAAATTTGTCCATATCCACCTTTGGAAAAAATTCATAGATCCCATAGGATTAATAAAATTTATGTCATTATTAGTTGACTTGAGGGTTTCACCTTGATTGCTTGAGAGCTCCTTCCTTGTTTCATTCATATAGGTGCTTAACATGCTTCGTATATATAATATATCTCCTCATAGTTCACTCATGTCCCTCTTAACCTCTTCCTTGAACTTACTAAGTTTCTCATTGGGATGACTGTCCTTTGTTGCTTCCCAATCTTGATCAGAGGATTTCCCTGGTGTGGTAGCATTCTTTTTGCCTATTGTTGAAGGCCCCATCATGATGGAAACAAACATTTTTGAAATAAATCACACAAATGAAATGTAAATTCTTTGATTCATTTATTATTTTTTTACTATAACTTACTAGGGCCAAGATACCCTTACTCAAAAAAAATCCCAAAAAAAAATAGCAAATTTGCTGCCTTGAGAGAGAATTTTCCTAATTTTTTAATATCTTGCTCATTTTTGTTTTTCAATTTCTCCTAGCTTTGAATTTTAGGCTCCTCTACTATGTATTGAAAAGCCCAATACAAGTTATACTCCAATTCGACAAGATGTGAGAGATATGAAGAACTCAATAAATTATGTAGAAATAGTAATTCTGCAATAATTCTCTCAAATTTGCTCCAATTCCTCTAAAATTTAGACTATACCTTCTTTTACATGGTCTTAAAAAACCCTTTAAAAATCTTTGAAAAAATCACTAAAATCTAAAAGTTATGCTCTTCCCAAAATTGCCCCAATGTTGAGAAAAATTCTTGCCTCTATGGTGCCAAGATCATTCTTTGATACCACTTGTAATGAAATAACTTACATAATAGAAGAAATAATATGAAATATTATATAAATTCTTGATAATAATTGAGAGTAATAGGCCACTTCGGGGGGGCAACCTTGAAATATCTCCAATGAGAACACAATTCATAATATGATGATGAAATTAGACTCACAACCTCCTATATATACCTAATTATGCTTAGGTTGAATAGACACAACCCTAAATAACACCTAGGTAGACCTACCTACCTAAATAATAATATAATAATGATAACATGACTTAATTAAGGATTAAGATAGCCATAAGTTGACTATTCATAACCCTATATACACCAATATTAAGGGCATAGCAAAGTTACCCATAGGTGGGGATATAGGAACACTCTAAACACTGGTTTTAACCTTAGATAGATCCTATATGTTGAAAGGAACCTTATATATTTAGATGATGCAGTTGATTCAGAGGCCACTTCTATAGATCCACAAGAATTATTTTTAGAAATTGAAGTTCTTCAGAAAAAGGTCATAGAAGAAGATGCTAACTACATCCATTTAGAGGAAGAAAAAGAAGCCATTACCATGAATTCTCTTGTAGAGAGATAAGCTTTGCTCAAAAGGATGGATGCTCTATAGGAGAAAAATAAGAAATTAGAAGAGAAATCTTCTAAACTACATTTAAATTTTTTTGGCATGTAGAAGTATTGAGGTCTAAAGTTCAAAATCAAAAGCATCTTCTACAAGAGAAGGAAGGACCTATAGTTCCCAAATCCACCCTTGCAAGCCTATTGAGGATGATTTCATAGAACTAACTATAAAAAATATTAATAAAGGAAAGAAAAAATTTGTAGGGATACAAATCAATGAGCCTCAAGTTCCCCCTAAGTCTACTATGTCTAAACTTGATCTAGATTTAGAGAAAGCCAAGAAAGAAAGAGAAGAGTTGGTCAAAGAACTTGAGAAATTTCAAAATGATGCCTAGGCCATTGAGACTAGAAGAAAAATAAATTTTATTAAATCCACTTATGCCTTAGCATCTTGGCCAAACTTGTTCTCACAAGCTATGCCCTCTATTCCTACTTGTGGACTAGTAGTGACTAATAAGAATATTGTTAGAAACAATAGTCCACCAAGATAACTTTGCGGGGGGGGGCGGGGGTGAATCAATTATTCAACAATTAAAACATTTATATTCATTAAACAAACTTAACCATTCAACCAAAGCAAACAAAAACCATAATAAAATGCTCATAGAAAATTACACCAGATATGTTGGCTAGGGAAACCCTTGATTAGAGGGAAAACCCAATGGGAATGATGCCCACAAGATGATGTACTAATATAAATATTCCTTGTTAGAGGATGGACCCTATTAGAAGTCTATTATAACATTTAGTACAATGAGTCCTTGTTAGAAGACTTTGAATCCCTATTAGGAGATTCCAACCCTGTTAGGAGTTGTGGTGTAATGTATGCAAGAAGAGCTCGCTACCCAAACATGCAATTTCAACTAATCTTTATTTTTACTTTTCTCTTTCCTCTATCTTTCCAACTAGACCAATCACTATCAAACCTTTTAGACTAGGTCTCAAACCTCAAATCCAAATACCAAACCTTGGATCACTCAGAAAAACCCTAGAAATAAATTTTCCTTCACTTCCACACTTTACTGTTGCTTATCAATAATATAAATCCACACATACTATCACATGATAAAGGAAAATTTCCTTCCTTTATACCAATTCCATAAAACAATTCCATGGGTTGGCTATTGGACCTTCTCAATTAATTATTATAGACCACATTAAGAACACGTTACACTTAACAATGACATTAATCTTCCACCTTGCAATTTGAATAACTTTTTGTACACACAATATTATGATGAGTGAGATTAGCCATGACATCTCCAAAATGTCTTATCCATGTCCTCAACCTTTATCCTCAAGATAATAAATTTGGTAAGAGATATAACAAGTTTACCATAACATGCCTCTGTAAACTCTATCTTAGAATAAACATCACCAAAACTTACATAAATTCTTGTAGACTTATCCTTTCTTCTTCCTGTTGACAATTGGCTAATAGTGATATTTAACTATTTTTATTTATGGCAACACATGATGTACATGCTGACAAGAAATATCAGAAATAAAGCTACTTAGTGTTTGGTAATCAAAAAATTGTCTAAGTATGGAATTTGGTTTATAATAGTGTATTGTTTTGTTTATGAAATGTTGCAAACATCATATTATGACTAGAAAAGTTACATGGAGATAGTATTCATAACCTTAGAAGTTTTTACAAACTGTATGAAACATAGATAATCATGTTTTGATGAAGCAGGACAACAAAATTGAGGGAAAGAATTGTTTTGTTTACAAAACAATTACTTGTCTAATTAGGGTCAACATCCTAGATGTTTACTCTAACTTGGAAAAGTGAATTGTGGTCTTAGCTGACCCAATAGTAATGTGTGTAAAGGCATGGTATTTATACAAAGGAATTCTTGCAATAAGAGGTGTATTTCATAAGTGTGATTATGTTTGTAAGTGCTATCTTGTAAGATTGCAAAGTGAGCAAACTTTTGTGAAAGAGATATATGTGAAGTTTTGTATGAGCTATCTGGTGATCTAAGATCAAACTAAAGATTATAGATCATTCAAGGAAGGAAAATAACACTAAATTACTTGTTTGAGTAGTGAGCTCTTCTTGTAGTTGAAATTGCATGTTTGGGCAATAGGAGCTTCTTGCATACATTATACTACAACTCTTAATAGGGTTGAAATCTCCTAATTGGGATTCAAAGTCTCCTAATAGGGACAACTTTTATTGAATTTTCTCATTGAATCCTAATAGGGTCCATCCTCTAACAAGGAACATATATATTAGTATATTATCTAGTGGGTATCATCCCCATCGGGGTTTTCCCTTGGCCAAGGTTTCCCTAGTTAACAAAATATGGTGTTATGAGTTATCTTTATGCATTGTTACTATTACTATTCAACATTACTTTATTTCTTTGTTATGTATGATTTAAAGTAAGTAGTAATATCCAGTTGGCTACTAAACTTTGTAGATTATTGATTCATCCCCCCTCTAAGTAACCCTTATTTCTACAATTGGTATCAGAGCATAGTTACTTTGAAGAGGCTTAACAGCTTAAGTAAGATCCCTATGGATATGGTACAGTTGATGAAGAAATTTGAAGAAGCTCTTGAACAAATTGATCTCCTTACTGAAGAAAGAGATAAGTTGAAAGACATATATGAAGACTCCAAAGTATACATTGGTCAATTGAAGGAAAAAAATTGATCATCTAAAATCCAAGCTTGAATCTAATGAATCTGGAACTAGTGATGATGACTATTCAAAGTTGAAAATAGAGTACAAGATCTTGATGCATGAGTTGAAGATTAAAAATCTCAAATTGAATTTGAGAAATGATCCTAGCAAAGTTGAATTTGATTTGAAGAGTAAAAATGTATATTTGAGAGAAATTATAAAAAAAAGAACATCTGAGTTTGAAACATTGAAAGAAGATCATGAAGAACTCCATAAGTAAAATACTATTGTGAAAGGTGAATTGACATAGTGCAAACATCAGCTTGAGAAGCTTTATTTTAGCAAAGAAAATATTGATGATTTTATGTCTATATAGAGACCTACTTATGATAAGAATGGTCTTGGTTATCTAATTAACATTTCTACAAAGAAACCTAAGCTTAAATCAAATCCAAAAGAAAAAGACAAATCTGATGACAAGATTGAATCTAGTCAATCTTCTGAGAAACCTAAAGAAGTAGAGTAAAACAAGGAAGTTGAAATCTTGGATGAACCAAAGCAATTGGAGACTCCTACAGTAATTGAGTATTAATTTAGAGTTAAGTGATTTTTATGTAATCAAATAGGTCATATGAAAAGAGATTGTACAAATAAGTCATTTAATCATGTTACTTGGACTTTTATTGTCATAACTGTCATGGTATGGGTCATAATGTAATTGATTTTAGGAAACCTAAGTATGATAATGATAGAAGAAATAGTAGAATGTCTAGAAATACTAACCCTATAGATAGAAGAAGATCTAATGAAAGGACATCAAGAGAAGGAAGATCTTATGAAAATAGAAGATAGATTGTGTGTTATAAGTGTAACAACTTAGGACACATTGCTTGCACCTGATGATCAACAAAATCCTAGAAGTAGAGCACCTACATGTTAGTTATACAACAACTTTAGACACATAGTGAGGTACTACAGAATGGACAGATACTTTAGAGATAGAAGGAACAATGGAAGAAACTTTGGGAATGGAAGGAATGATAGAGTGAACTAGGAAAGGAACTCCAAAACTAACATAAACAATGAAGAACAAAGAAACATTGTGAGTGAACTTTGAGAAGAACTTAATGAAGCATTTGTAAAAGGAGTAGATATCTCAAAAAAAAATTTAGATGATGATGAGATAGTAAGATCAAAGTTAGTTGTTAAGTTTGATTCAATTAAGTTGAATTAAACTTGTTCACAACATCAAAATTTGAGAACTTTAGTTAGAAGCCAAATTAGAAGTAGTAAAGTAGGGGAAAAGTGTATTTAGTTATGTTTAGATGGTAGCTATGCTCACTTGTAATTTGGAGCTCATCTAACCAAGTTATGAAGGAATTCAAAGTTACTAGTATTATAGTAAAGGTTGGTTCTGTAACAGAAGATAAAAAGTAAGTGTTTACAAAGAATTTTGTGATGAAAAGTCTTAAGGATGTTTTTCATGATGGAATCAGGCTATAGTAAACCTCAAGTGACATTTGAAGATTGGAAAGATGATCTTGAGCAGTTATTTGATTATAGAACATAATTGATAGCTTTTTTCATATTTTCAAAGTATGCAATTAATGCAAGTTTCAAGTTGATGGATAAATGGAGTAAAAAATTGAATTTTACTTCATTGAAAACATATTCAAAGTGAAGAACATTCATAAGTGACTTGTCAGAGAAATCTCAAAGAAAACCCTATTTTTGGAAAAGAGGTATTTTATCATTTTTTTTGCAAATTGTTCAGTAAAAGATATTGTTTGATAAGAATCATCGATATGTCAGTAGCACACAATGTCAATAATGAGGATAGACCTAAGTTCAATATTGTTTTTGTAAAACCTAATGATGGAAACCCTAACTCAGTATTGTCTATCACTCTAATCAATGCAATTTACCTTGAAGATGTAGAAAGTTATTTGAATTATAAGTTTGAATTGATTGGTAGTGAATACATGAATAAAGATATGGAAATAGTTTTCAACCATGAAATGATTGTGAAGCCCAGATTTGAACATTTAATGGAATTAGACTTGATTAAGTACCACTTCTACCATGAACTGGACACAGATGAATGGACTCAAATTATACTATGTAGGATACATGATGGAAAATTGTGGATGCAAGATAATGTAGTAGACATTTTTGTTGGCCTTATCTATGAGGTAACTGATCTTAACAAACAAGGTAGTGTACCTATAAGAGAGAAATTGGTAAAGAAGAAAGTGGAAAGTTACACAAGAGTAGTATACAATGGTAAATCTATGTTGATCAACACCATCAAGAAAGATGATGTGAGATTTCTTAGTAGAATTATTGCTTATTGAGTTTGTCTAGGTTCTAATATTGATGAACTTTTAGCATGATTTATTTATGTAGCTTATAAGATATGTGTAGAGAAAGAGCAAGTAGATCTGAGTGAAATACTGAGAATGAAACTCTTGGAAAACATTGAAAAGATTAAGAGGACAAAGAATGGTGTGTTTAGATGCCAATAATTGATAAATAACATATTCTTCCATGTAATAAAGATATTTCCCTACTTGTTAGTCAAAAACATAATGAGTAGTGATAGATGCACAATGAAGAAGATTTTAGAGGTATGCAAAAGGCACCCTACAGACAATATATTGGATAGTGGTAATTTTATTATGAGGATATTCCATAATGAGATGAAACAAATATTTAGAATTGCTCATGCAATTGTGGATAGATTCAAGGTAGACATTTTTATATTAGTTGATACATATTATAGTTATATTCAAGCAATTGAACCTCGAGAGACATTTTTGGATCCCTTGAGCTATGAATTGAATGATGATTTAGCAATTTGTTACATTGATTTGTTGTTAAATTCAAAAAAAGATAAAGTAGAATATAGATTTGGTACATATGATGAGATCATACGTCATGCTCATCAAGCAACCTTAGAGAAGGAATCACACAAAAAGGTTGAATCAATAATGAAGAAGGAACTATTAGAGGTTGGAATGATAGAGAGTGAATTTGAGGCCATGAGATGGACAATGAAGCAAGGTGTACTAAACATACAGCTTTGTTAGTATCAATTGTTGAGACATCTTCAAAATATAGAAATCCATATGAAATAGTGTATAATGTTCAATCTAGTGAATAGAAAAGAAAATTTGAGAGATTAGTGGAAGTAGTGTCTACAAAGACTAAGAGAGTCAACTAGCTGGCCATAGGACTTGGTAAGAGGCAGAAAACATTATTGACAATTGACTCTAGTCATGAGGATGATGAGGAACATGAAACTAAACAAGCAGAAAAGGTGACTCCACCTAAGCACGCAATAGGCAAAGCTTAGCAACCTTGGAAGCCAAAGATTGAGAAGATTAGTACAACAATTTCCAATGAGGGAAACTTTGTTTAGATGAAAAAGTTTTATGATTTATATAACAATTTTGAGAAGGATTAGATTGATATATCTACTATAAGATATATCATAAAAAATGATCTAAGTTTGAAGGATATTGAAGGAGTAGTGAACCAAAAAGTCTATGAAAGACTTATTGAGAAGAAGACTCCTACAAGAGAAGAAGACCTTGAACTTCAAAAGTCTATGCTGAGGACTATCGGCAAGACTAGTGATGAAGGTGAAATAAAAGGATTTTTGAATAACCTTGTAACATATTTGAGAAATAAGTTGAGACCATTTCTATTCATGGTTGGTGAAAAGGATAAGTCAAGAAAGGAGACTATAGTAGCTATTAGTAAGATGTTGATAGAGTTATAGACAACATCTCCTCCAGCTCCTAGAACCTCAGAAGTGTCAGTAACTAGTGACACTATGCAGATTTATCAAACCAATGTTACTCTTAGCATTGATGGTATCAATCCATTTGGTGGTTTCAAACCAAATGAGCTAGACATTAAAGTTATCTTTTGTTGAGAAATAGTTAGAGGAATGTGTCAAGGCCAAGGATACATATTCAAACTTTTTGTATTTAGATATTAATGTAGTTGAGATTGCATCACATGCTTTATGTGCAATTCTCACATCAACTGAGTCAAGCAAAGAGACATGGATCAAAGGTATGGATAGTTTGAAGGCTAATTTTGATGATTTTATGAAGATCATTTTAGCATAAGGAAAGACAACAATTTTTGCAATTTTTGGACAGTATTTAGATAGAATCTTGACATTTCGACCTTTGTCATTGATGTCAAAGGGGAAGAGATGTGAAAACTGTATACATGACAAAAGGAGAGATTTTTGGGAGAGATACATGTGGAGATTGTAAAAGTGTAAAGTATATTGTAAGTGGGAGCATATATGTAAAGTTGAACAAGTTGTAATAGATGTAATGTTTATATGTTGTTTATGTTAAGTTTTTGTCACTTAGCCAATTTTTCCTATTTTGTTTCCATCAATGCCAAAGGGGGAGATTGTTGAAAATTGGCTTATAATGATATGTAATTGTTGTCATTTATGGAAACACATGATGTACATTCTGACATGAAACCTTGGAAATAAAGATACTTAGTGTTTGGTAATCAAAAAATTGTCTAAGTATAGAATTTGGTTTACAACAATTTATTGTTTTCTTTATAACATGTTGTAGACATCATATTATAACTGCTAAAGTTATGTGGAGGTAGTATACATTTTTTTGATCAAGTTTATAACCTTATAAGTATGTATGAACTTTATGAAGTTAAGATAATCATGTTTTGATGAAGTAGGATAGCAGAATTGCTTGTCCAATTAGGGCTGACATCCTAGATGTTTACTCTAACCTTGAAAAGTGAACTGTGGTCTTAGTGGACCCACCAGTAATTTGTGTAAAGGCATGATATTTATGAAAATAACTTCTTGTGATAGGAGGTGTATATCATAAGTGTGATTATGCTTGTAAGTGCTATCTTGTAAGATTGTGAAGTGAGAAAACTTTTGTGAAAGTGATATATGCGAAGTTTTGTATGAGCTATCTAGTGATCTGAGATCGATATGAAGATCAAATATCAGTCAAAAAAGGAAAATAATAGTAAATAACTTGTTTAAGTAGTGAGCTCTTCTTTTAGTTGAAATTTCATGTTTGGGCAATGGGCTCTTCTTGCATACATTACACTACAACTCCTAACAGGATTGGCACAACTCCTAACATGGTTGGAATCTCCTAACTAGGATTCAAAGTCTCCTAATAGGGACTACTTATAGTGAATTTTATCATTGACTCCTAATAGAGTCCATCCTCTAAAAGGGAACATATATATCAGTATATATCTAGTGGGTATCATCCGCACTAGGGTTTTCCCTTGGCTAGGGTTTTCCTAGTTAACAAAATATGTTGTTATTATTTATCTTTATGCATTATCACTATTACTATTCAAAATTACTTTATTGTTCTATTATGCATGGTTTAAAGTAAGTAATAATATTGAGTCAGTGAGTAAGGTTTGTAGATTACTGATTCACCCCCCTCCTCTCAATAATCCCTATTTTTAACACTTTTGATGTTAACTGCATATACCAAATACTTAGAAGTATCTCCCATAACCTTAGATGGCTATAATGCTCAACTAGTCATTCATACCAACTTTATCTTTTTGTTGTTCTTCTATGAGATACCCCAAAAAATTGCTATGTTGATATCAATGACAAACTTAGTCCTGAATGCAACATATCACCATAGTAGTACTCCCCCATAGGAATATCATTAGTATTCATGCTTCGAACCAATCTTCTGAATCTTCCAACAATCTCCCCCTAAAGAGTGTTCATCTTTAAATCCTCTTCATCAATCATTCTCCCCCATTGATATACCTCAATGTGCTCTATACCAAACTATCATTCTACATACTATTCTTATGCCAAAAATCTCAATTGTTATGTATATTGTTATTAATGCAAAACTTCTCCCCCATTGATATCAATATCAAAGGTAACCAACTTTATTGCATCAAACTCAGCAACAAGTGATTCTTACTAGCTCAACTGTCAAGAGACACTATTGAAAACAACATCAACAAGAGTCCTAGATGATTTTGTCCATCATAGATACTCCCCCATTTAGGAAGCATCAACATTCAGTCTAGACAAACAATGGTGCTCTATTACACTAGATTAATACACTCTTACATCTTCTACTCTGATGTAGGAAGGGGCATAACCCCAAACATACTTTTCAAATACTCAAAAGTCTCTTTGGGAAGAGGCTTAGTGAATATATTTGCAATTTACTCTTTAGTTCTTACATACTCCAATTTGATTTCCTTTTCTACAACTTTTTCTCTCAGCATATGATAATAGAAATGTGCTTAGTACTCGAGTGCAATACTGGATTCTTACACATATTTGCCATGCTTGTGTTGTCCCAATTTATGACAACAAGTTCATTGATTTCTATCCTTATATCCTTTAGCATCTTCTTCATCAAAATGACTTGAGTGCAATTATTTGCTACTACAACATACTTTGCTTCTACTATACTTTGAGATGTACAATCTAGCTTCCTACTTAACCAAGAAACCAATCTTCCTCCAAGAAAGAAAGCTCCTCCACTGGTACTTTTTTTGTCATCCATATTGCCTTCCCAACTTGCATCAATATAAGAACTTCAAGTAAAATCATTAGATTTGTCATCCCATAATCCAAACTCATATTTTCCCTTTAGGTATCTAAATATCCTTTTGACTACTACATAATGTACTTCTCTAGGATTAGCTTGGAATCTTGCAAAGATTTGAGCTACATTTTCTAAATCTGGTCTTGTGTGAGTTAGATATTGCAATCCTCTGATCATAGATTTGTACTTCTTCTACTCAATACTAGGTGTCTCATCCTTCATAGGTAACTTGTGTCTAGTTACCATAGGTGTTCCAATAGGTTTGCATGTTTCCAAACCAAACCTTTTCAGTAAATCCTTCAAGCACTTAGTCTAAGAAATAAACATTCCTTCTTTATTACGTACAATTTGCAATCCTAGGAAATATTTCATTTCTCCTATCATACTCATTTCAAATTTCTTTCTTCATTTCTTCTACAAACTTCTCACTTTCTATAACATTTCCTCCAAATATGATATCATCAACAAATGTTACTAAGATCATCAAACCATCATCAGTTTCTTTCCAATACAGATTACTATCTACCATACCTTTGATATATCTAAGTTTTATTAAATATTTGTCCAACCTCGCATATCGGGTTTTGGGTGGTTGCTTTAATCCATACAATTCTTTCCTTAGTCTGCATACTATGTCCTTATCATCTATCAAAGGACATCCTTTATTCTACTCAATATATACCTCTTCTTCAAATTCTCCATTGAGAAATGTTGACTTGACATCCATTTGATATACTTTGAATTTCTCTTGTGTTGCATAGGCTAAGAATAATCTTACAACTTATATTCTAGCCATTGGAGCATAAGTCTCCTCATAATCTATTTCTTCTTGCTATGAGTAACCTTTACATACCAATCTTACTTTTTTTCTTACAAGTTCTCCTTGCTCATTCATCTTGTTCCTGAATACCCATTTAGTTCCTCTCACATTCTTGTTTGTTGGTTTGGGGACATTCCTCTTTCATAGCTTTCTTCCAATAATCATCTTTACATGCTTCACCTACATTCTTAGGCTCAACTTGAGATATCAAGCATTGTTTTTCATTTAATCTGCTTCTTGTCATCACTCCTTTGTCTTTGCTTCCAATGATTTGTTTGAATGGGTGATTCTCTATCATGTTCTTTCCTAAAGTAGGAGTTACTATATCAACTCTTTACTCTACTAAAGGTTCTAAGCTTTGTTCCTATCTTGGCTCTCCTTCATTTTGTAGATCATTGTTAGTCTCAAGAAATACCTCATCATTTCTTGTCTTAGTAGCAACATCATCATCTAAATTATAATCAACAATTCTATTTTGTATTCTAAATTTCTCATTAATTCTCACATTTTCACTTTCCATAATAGTCTCTTCCATTATTTGTTCTTTATTAGCCAATCTAGACTCATTAACACAGTCTTTCAAGGATCTTTTCACACTTTCTCTAAATTCTTCAACTTTATCAGAAAGTAGACTCTTCCTAGCCTTTCTCAACCTCTTAGGACATTTACTTGAAAAATGACCAAACTCTTTAATGTCCAACAATTTGTTTTTCATACCTTTAGGTTCTCTATTTGTAAGTAGATCAATACCTTCCGTTATCTTTATGTCTTTTTCTAATATAGATCTAACTTCACTTGTACTATAGTTCCCTTGTATATAACGAAAGGACTCTAGATCTATAAACTCAATACTTTTCTTTTTACACAAATCTGATAACATGCCAAGAATTTTCATCACTTGGGTGTCAAAATATCTTCTATTAGATGTAGTGCTATCTTCTCTAAATATTTTCATCATGGATCTCCTAAAGTTGTTAAAATTTATCTTCAAGGACTTGATGCTCCAATACCAATTGTTAGAAACAATAGTCCACCAAGATAGCTGGGGGGGGGGGGGGGTGGTGTGAATCAGTTATACAAGAATTAAAACATTTATCTTCATTAAAAAAACTTAACCATTCAACCAAAGTAACTAGAAACCAAAATAAAATGCTCATAGATAATTACACTAGATATGTTGACTAGGGAAGCCCTTGATCAGAGGGAAAACCCCAATGGGAATGATGCCCACAAGATGATGTACTAATATAAATGCTCCTTGTTAGAGGATGGACCCTGTTAGGAGTCTATTACAATATTTAGGACAATGAGTCCCTATTAGGAGACTTTTAATCCCTATTAGGAGATTCCAACCCTATTAGGAGTTGTGCCAACCTTGTTAGGAGTTGTGGTATAATGTATGCAAGAAGAACCCACTACCCAAACATTCAATTTTAACTACAAGAAGAGCTCACTACTCAAACAAGTAATTTATTGTCATCTTTCTTTTTCCTTTGCTCTTTCCTCTATCTTGTCAATTGGAAAAATCATAGAAAAACCTTGTAGACTAGGTCTCAAACCTTAGATCCAAATACCAACCCTTAGGCCACTCAACGAAACCTTGACAATGAAGTTTCCTTCACTTTCGTACTGCTTAGCTCAACTTTGCATTATGCACTTTATTGTTTCTTATAAATAATTCAAATCCACACATACTATCACATGATAAAGGAAAATTTCCTTCCTTTATACCAAGTCCATAAAACAATTCCTTGAGCCAACTATTAGACCTTCTCAATTAATTATTATAGGACCACTTTAAGAACACATTACACTTAGCAATAAAATTAATCTTCCACCTTGCAACTTGAATGAATTTCTGTACATGCAACATTATGATGAGAAATCTTAGCCACATTATACCCAACATATCTTCTCTATGTCCTCAACCTTGATCCTTAAGATAACATCTTTGCTAAGAGATATAACAAGTTTACCAGAACATGCATCTGTAAACTCAATCTGAAAACAAATATCACCATAACTTACATAACTTCTTCTAGACTTATCCTTTCTTCTTCTAATGTTAACTATATATACCAAATACTTAGAAGTATCTCCCATAACCTCAGATGGTTATAATGCTCAACTAGCCATCCTTACCAACTTGATCTTTCCATTGTTCTTTTGTTAGATACCATTGAAAATTGCTATGTTGACATGAATGACAAACTCAGTCATGAATGTAACATATAATCATAGTAGTACTCCCCCATAGGAATATCATCAACATTCATGCCTCCAATAAATCTTCCAAATCTTCCAATAAATATATCTGAGTCAGCACCTATTTCCTCTTTTGCAACTACCAGTAGTCAAATATTTGTTGTTTAGTAGCCTAAAATCCCTACACAAACCCAAGGAGTTGGATTGAGCACATCAAGTATTATAGGTTTTCATAGAAGATCTATCTATATAGAAAAATATAAGAAAATTTCCTTCATAGTCATCACTAGTTTTCCTAATCCTATTTCTAATGATTTGAGAGACAAAGATGTTAAGTTTTTAGGCAACAATGTTGTGACTGGTGAAGACCACCTTAGAAAATTCATTGATATGTTAAATAATTATGAGGTAGAGCATGAGGATGTAGTAATGAAATTTCTTGTTTACTTTCTTACTAAAGATGCTTGGGATTGGTTTAGGAGACTTCTTGATGATAATATTGGCTCATGGAATGATTAGAGAAATTTTTCAAAGAGCAATATGGTGATAACACCAATGCAAGTTTTATGTTGAATGAATTTAACATCGAGTCTACATTTGATTTCAATGTTAGATTCCAAAAGGGGATGCATAAGTTATTTAAAGTGATGAGATTATGGGAAGATGTGTGTCTAACAACTTATTTCAATGCTTTTGACAATAAGATGGCATATACTCTAAGAGATAAGGATCCTAGAACATTAAGGGATGCTTACAAATTCGTTGTCAATATTGAAAATAATAGAAAAGCATCTGGTAAATTAGGGAGAAGGGATGACCCAAAATTATTCAATCCAAGGGGAAGTAAGAAAGAAAATGACAAATTTGTTGCAACTAAGAAACCTAAGGATGATATAATAGGTCAAGTCTTGAATCTACTTAAGAACTTGAATCCACCAATATACCATGCTAACAAGCCAAATAATGGTGAGAAGCCCCAATTTAACAATAATTACAACAAATAGCCTAGGATGAAGAATTACATAATAGAGAGATGGAAGGACTATTCCTAATACTGCTCAAGGCACTAAAGATAAAGGTACACCAGATCCACTATAAAGAAACTCTATGAACATGATGGATGATGTGCCCTGGTGTATTGTGTGTGAATTCCCTCATTCTCTTAACTATTGTCTAGTTTCTCATTCTTTTTCTACAAATTAGCAAGCACAAAATGAAGGAGAGGAAGAAAAGAATCATGAGGATGTAGGATGTAATATGATAAACACATGTAATAATAGTGATGGATCTAACTTAGAAAATTCTGAGAATGATGTTGTAAATCAGATAAATGTATATCTATTGCATCATCAACAAGTGCTTTTAGATAGTGAAGATCAAGATGAAGATAGACTGTGCAATATGATGTCAAGTGTAGATCACATGAATTTAAGAAAATCTTCAAGTGAAGAGATTGATAGAATCACTATAGAAATGATAACCCAAGTGCATAGTACTTACAATTTAAGAAATACAACTATTAACAATGTTTTTGGTAAACCATCTAGTATTTTCATTAAAGATATTACTCACAAAATGGATGATGAGAATAAAAAGGGCAATCCAATGATAGTTAAAATCAAGGATAGTCAAAATAAAAGCTAGGAACCAAAAAAGAAACTGTAGTTTCAAGTAGTTGAAATAGTCAAGGTAAATATACAAGATAAAGAAAAAAATTCTGATATTACCAAACAAGTGGAGGAACCTTCTATTCAAGCACTAGCACCAAGAGGTAATTCTATTAAGCCTATTTTATATGATCCTCCTGATATGATTGAAGTGTTGTCTCAAATAACTATTAAAGTTCCTTTATCTGAGTTGTTTAGGATAGATGAACACAAAAATAACACCTTATATTGGTTAGGTGGAATAGGGAATAGTAATGTTGTTGAACAAGAACCATTAGTAAAGCAGTAGACACCACTTATAATAAGAGACAAGGAAGATAATGGAGTCATGTCTCAAATACCTTAGATGTATTTGGATAATTCATCTATAGCGTACATGGAAAACATTGACCCATTCTTTTTGAGTCTGATCATAAATGGGAAAACCTTAAAAAATTGTATGATTGACTCAGGGGCTTCTAATACTATCACACCTTTTAGAATTATGGATGCCCTAGGTTTGAAAGTGGATACCAAGAAGAGTAGATGTAGAGCTATGGATGCAAGAGAAGTGTCTATCATAGGTACAATTAATGATTTTCCTTTTTAGTTAGCTACTTACCCTAATGTTGACCTAACTATGATTGTCCTAGTAGTTGATATGCTATGGTTTTTGACAATAACTTTGATATGCTATGGTTTTTGACAACCACGATTGAAAGTGTTTTTGACAACCATAGTGTTTTTGACAACCTACAATGTGATATGTCATATGCTAATTTCCACATAGGGAAAAAGGCCATAAAAGTTGATAGAGAGCCAAGAGTCATTCATATGCTTGAGGACAACATTGATAGAGATGCTATATGTATCCTAGACATTGAGGTTAATGCTTTCAGAGCTGAACTTACTATTCAAGAAATTGAGAAGTAAACCCCATTGATTGCACAAGAGGTAAAAAATTGTATAGATTTCCAAAGCCTTTGGAACATGTACTTTAATGGGGAAAATTCTAAGGAGGAGTCATAAGATGGGGTGGTTTTTATATCTCCAAATAAGAACACCTTTAGCTATTCATTTATCTTGAACTTCATATGCACTAATAATATTGTAGAGTATGAGGCACTTTTATTGGGATTGAAAGTGGCAGCAAGTCATGGAGTTAAGAAACTACATGTTATTGGTGACTCATAACTAGTGGTATCTCATATTAGGGAGACATATGCTTCCAAGAATAAGAGGCTAACATAATATAATAATGTTGTTTGGAACCATATAGAATCATTTGATGCCTTTCGTATTTCTTAGATGGACATAAGAAACAACAAGATGGTTGATCTATTAGCCAATGTATTAATTAAACCAAATGAAATATCATTTTCTAGTATGTCTAAAATTGAGATGTAAAATAGGCCATGTATCTCTGACAATATAGAAAATTGGCAAGTGTTTGAAGATGACAATGACATCTTGAATTTCCTTTTCAATGAGGATAAGTACCATGGCCAAGAGTTGGACTGTAGTGCTTTGGTTGAAATAGTAGATGGAAAAGAAACCATTTTTGGTCAAGAGATTTTGAAATTAAAAACAAACAAGGTACCTAAAGGACTAGTGGTTTTAGAAAGTGTTTTTGACAACCATGATAGAGTGCACCTAGATATACAAAATTATAAGCGACAAGAATTAGACAAGGTGTATATAAGTAAGACTTTATCCCCTATAATTAGGAAGTCATTGATTGATTTTTTAATGAAATTTAAGCACATTTTTGCATGGTCTTATGATGACCCCTTAAAGAGAATGTCAAGGCTTTCAGACAAAAGCAAAGGCCTATCAATCCCACCTTAGTCCCAAAAATGTAGGAAGAACTTATGAAGCTCAGGAATGGGGGGATAATGAAGCCAATCATAAATTCTTCATGGGTGTCAAACCTAGTACCAATCAAAAAATAATGGGGATATTAGGTTGTGTGTTAACTTTAGAAATATTAACATTACATCCTTGAAAGAAAACTATGGAATACCTAATATGGAAGCCATGTTACAATAAGTAACTAGTTTAGAATTGATGTCAATGATGGATGGTTTCTCAAGATATAACCAAGTCCATGTTGATTAGAAAGAACAATTTAAAAGAACTTTAACAACTCCTTGGGGAACTTATGTATATGTCACGAATGACCTTTGATTTGATAAATGTAGGAGCAACATTTTAGAGAGTCATGGATGTTGCATTCAAAGAATATATTAAAAAATTTATGGTTATTTATCAAGATGATCTGATAGCATACTCAAAGAATGTCAAGGACCATCATAAACACTTAGAAAATATTTTTATGAAAGTCTTAGAGTATGGAGTTTCACTAAAGCCAAAGAAATGTACTTTTGGAGTGACAGAAGGAAAATTGTTGGGTCATAGAGTATCCAAGCACGAAGTGAAAATTGATCCTAAAAGAGTGGTAGCAATTGAAAAACTCCCTAAGCCCAATTTTTTAAAGGAAATCCAATCCTTCTTTGGATAGGTCAAATTTTTAAGGATATCTGTAACTAATTTTCCTAAGATTGGTAGACCAATCTCCAAGATGTTCAAGAATGGAGAAACCATCTATTAGGAAGGTGAGCCTACTATTACTTTTTGGGAAATAAAAATTTGTATTGAGAATGTGCTAGTCCTTAGGACACCAAATTATGTAAAACCCACACATATATTTTCTGTTAGCTAAGTGTGAAAATGTCATCTTGTACTTGATTCATGTTGTCTAGGGTTTTGTAAAATAGGTGGTTATCATCTCTTAAGATCATTGAATTAGAAGAAGTAAGGTTCAAAATCCATCATCACTAGAATTCATGTTATAAATCTTGACTTGAAGAGTAGATAAAGTTGATTTCCTAAGGTAAACCTACCCGAATCTTGTAGAGTTCAAAGTGGAGAAGACTTTGATGTATTGTTAGTTGGCCCTTTAATTTTGATTTTTAGAATGCCTATAATGGTTTCTAGCTAATTCCTAGGTTTTCTCATATCATAAAAGGTAGTTGAAATCATTGTTAAATCAAGAGGCAACAGGACCTTGGATTGCCACTAGATCATGTATAGGTCCCCATTCTGATAATCTCCTAGAAATTATTCTTGCATATCCTAACCCTACTTTGAATATCTTAGGCTTCATTCCTCAATTCATAAGTTATAACCCTCATTTTTCATCTCCAATCTGATCATAACATCATCCCCAACCATCTAGCTCTTTGGTATAATTGTTTGATAATCACCTAGTCTAGGATCAACAAAATTTTAACCTAGCTTCCCAAATGCACTCAAAATATCCCCAACTACACCCTAAGCATAGTTGATACTATCATAGCACACTTGGTGGCCAAAATAACCATTTTGGACTTCTAGTTAACATTTTGGGACCTTATAACTGCCTCTAGAAGCTTGCATAGGTCCTCACTCTAAAAATAACCTAGAACATCATTATGAACCCTAAAACATCACTTTTCATCCAAGGATCCTTGCATCTTGCATATCCCATCTGCATAACCCTCATTTTGATCTCCCCTAAACCTAATTTTGAACCTAAAACCCCTTTGAGCTTAGTAAAAAATCAAAACAAAGTATGAATCCTAGAGTATCTTGTTATGTCGATGGATGAAAAATCTTAACCATAGTCTTTTATCATCATTCTTGTCATTTTCTTGGGTCAAACTCTATCTATGTATTGATGGATTTGACCTTGTCATTTTTATCAACTTGATCTTTTCATATTTGTCTCTTTTGGTCAAGATCCAAAGTCCATCTTCATAAGGTTAAATTCTTAGGTTAATACTTTCAAAATATTTTTCCTAAGTTCAAAACATTACATACACCTTTTTCATATCATTATCATATCCTTAGTCTCCCTAAACATCATTTCTCTTAACCCTATTTTCATAATCACTTCACCTTGCATAGTCCAAAACCATAACATCTCTTCCAATTTCAAAATCACATCAACTTGTGCAACTATCAACTTGTCCAAATCATTTTTCAAACCCAAAACTTTAATTGATCTCACATCCCTATCTTGCATATCCTCAATGTCATTATCAACCTTAAAATACTCCCCTTTACATAATCCACATTGCATACATTAACCTTTAACATCATTCCCAAGTCTAAGGTCCAACACAATTTGTGTCTTGCATATCTTGGAATCATATTCATCCCCCTTAGTCAAAGTCTCAAATGTCACTCACATTTTCATTTGTAAAACATTCCCTTAGGTCATTTAAATCTTATATAAAATAACCCTAGGTCATTTTTCACTTCCTTAGGTTTCATAACACACCTAAACCCTTAAAAATCCAAAAATATTCATATCTTGCATACCCACTTCCAAATTATCAAGTTTTGGCCTAATTTACCAACTACACCCCTATTTTACCAACTACACTTTAGGTGCATAGTTGGTAGTTTAAGTGCCTACTTGGTAGTTTTAGAGTGCACTTGGTAATCGAGAAATTCATCTTAGGTTCTAGAACCCTATATTGCATTCTCATAGCTTACACTACATCCCTAAACCCTAGAAAACAACTATAAACACTTAGATCATCCATACTCTATATATTTGTCACCCAAACACTTTTTTAACCAACTGCACCTTTTTGGATACCAAGTGCACACTCCTAGGGTGAACTTGGTACTATTAGAGTGCAATTGGTAGTTTAGGTGCACACTTTGGAGACATACAACCTGTTTAAGATTTTTCCATTGTATCTACATCCTTAGGTATCATGCCAACAGTCATAAGGACACAATCAACTCATAGACTAGAAGGCTTGTATCAACCATTGTTTTCCAAAGCATAAACACAATCTAAAACTTTTCCAAGACAAAATAAGAGCAAGAAACCACAAAAAAAATTGGGCACGATTAAACTAAAGCCTCACAACCTTTACTAGTAGACACATTAAGCATGTATTTGCCAAACCCTAACCATCAAGAAATGATGCAATCAACCCTAAATGACATGTCTACATTGAATTTCCCTCTAAACACTTACTGTACACATGAAATGGTTCAATGGAGTCCCAATTTTAAACCCATATTTGTACCCATACCACCCAGATGTGGAATTGTACCCACAACATCGGAGGATGAAAAAACCCACCCCTTTGAATTATACAAACCTAATAAAAGTACCTTCAATCCTTCAAACACACAAGGTTCTTTGAATTTAAGTGATGATTTTGACACAAAATATGATAGCACTAATGAAGAAATGGCTAGGGCTTTCCAAGACAAAGATTTTTGAAATTTCTTTTAAACTGTTGGTAGTCCAAGAGATAGTTAAGTTTAATCCCATTGTCGAAGGACCCAAGTCTAAACATCAAGATGACCCCATATTATAACACACTCAACCTATAATTAATTTGAACTTAGATAAGGGGAAACTACCTTTGGAAATTTCAACTACAAAGGTAACCCCTAGGAGGAGTCACCAAGAGTCAACCACTAAGGAACCTTTGAACACATTAATATCAACCCCTTATTTGAGGAACCTCCACAAATCATTGGCAACAAGACTCTTTCAAAATATCCTAAAACGACACTAAGAATTGATCTTAATCAAATGATGCAACCACATGATGTGCCTAATTACACCATAGGGATGCCAAACATACATCCTTTAGAGGAAAACATACCAAGTACACCCTTCCTCCTAACTTTACTAACTATTATGACATTAAATTCTATGGAGCCCCCTATGTGTATGCATCTGATCAAAACATCAACACTTATTGAAAAAAGCCCTATCAAAGCACAATGGAAGAGTCTTATTGATATTTCAGCAATTCTCCAAAGGAACATTACCATTATTAGATCAATATGATGTCCCAAGGTGAAACATCAAACACTAAAATGCATCAAAACAAAGACCCTAACTTAATGTTCACCTTGAAAGGACATAACCAACTCCTGAGACAACAACAACATCAAGTGGGGCAAGGACCCAAAATTGGTAATACACAACTAAGTCAAAATCCACTTAACATGTATACAACATATCAACATCCACAACAACACCAACAACCTCAAATGGTGTAAGGACGTAACATCCATATTGCACAACCTAGTCTAAATCACTTGACATACAAACAATGTACCAATAACAATCCCAATAACAACAAGTCATGTTTTCTAAACAACAAGAGCAACTAAAATAATAGTTAGAATACCAAAGACACCTAGAGAAATAAATTTCCTATCAACAACAATTATTGTAACAACATGTGCTACAAAAAACCCAACAGATACCTCCACAATAATAGTCACTTACATGGCCTCACATTCAACCAAAAGAGGTATCTCAACAAAAACTACAACAAGTGATGCAACAATAATCCATGGTACAACAATCACAATAAATACCACAACAAGGGCCTATCTTCAAGATGCCAACATTGAAAACAATTGATTAATTGTTTATTGTTTTTGATGTTACACAAATGTCATATCTTTACTAGCCATTGTATGTCAAGCTTACTCAAGTGATGAAGCTAGTTTCCCATGTTTGTTGAACATTCTAGTGTTTGACAAGTTCATAAGGCAATGTCTACCAAGTTCACTTCGGTGTCAAAGAGAAGTTCGTAGAAGTTGAGTGTTAACTGAGCTCACTTAGGTAACAAAAGAAAGTTGATTGGAACCAATGTTAATCAAGATTAATCAGTTACCAAAGGAAATTTGTAAAGATGTAGTGTTAACTAAGTTCACTTGGTTAACATAGGAAAATTATTTTTGAGTGAGTGTCTACCAAGCAGGGTCAGTTAACAAAAGATTTTCTTGTTTTGGCATATTGAGTTCAATGAATACGTTTTTTGGTTCTAGCCGATTAAGGAGATGAATATTAATTATTCTAATTCATATTCAAGTTGACTTAAAATTGGATATAATATAAGTATAAGGTGAAGTTGAGGATTGAAAGTATGCGAGTGATTTGAAGAATAGAAGATGCTTAGAGGAAGTTAATTAGAAGGATAAGTTGAATATCCTTAAGGAGATGCAAGGATACATTCAATTAGAAAGGATCAATTATTTAAGCCAAAATTGAGATCTATAATCATCAATTTAGTTGCATCAAAAATTAGGTCATCTCATTGTTACTCTCTAACCTTTGTAGCAGTGATCTAAATCTCTTAATAGAGTTGGCTTAACAACTATTTGTAAGTCCTCTATCAAGTTGGCATTTCTAGATTGAAGTGTCTAAAGACCTCTAACAAGACCACTCCTAACAAGGTGATTAAATCCTCTATTAGGGTCATACCTAACAATGTCTTTTGTAACCTTTAATAGTGTTGGCTCCTAATAGGGCTCACTTTAGAAGAGTGAAAATCAGTAACTAGTTGTAATTGGTGGTTTTTCCCAATTTGGTTTCCACATTGAATCTTGGTGTCACTTGTGTTCATGCTATTTATTTCATTTGTATGCAACTAAATTAATTAAGGATAATCATAGAAAAATCTTAAGATTTGCAGTTGTTATTTTAGTGGTTACCAAGTTACAACATATTATCAGTATTAACCGAGTGCCGATGTGTTTACCAAGCAACAATATTTTTTAGTAGTGTTTATATTTTGTGTTGACATATAAGGTATATAAAATTTATTTTAGTGGTAATTAATTCACCCCTCCCCTCTAAGTTACTCGTCTTATATTTCCAACAATCTCCAACTCCTAATGATACATCACTCGAGTCTTCAGATACAAAAAAGTCAAAACTGGGTAGACATAGTTCTTGGCATAGAAAACGATCTACTCATAGACATAAAAGACTCAAAGAAAGGCTTAACACTCAACACCCTAATGAGGATTTAATACAACCATTCAAAAATTTAGCCAAACAAGTTGAGGCATTGGGAGTCCAAAAGAAACAAGTCCTATACATAGAAAGGGATTTGTGTCTTAATCCCTTTCACAAAATTCAGTGCATGCCTCCATTTCCAAAACATTTTGAGGAACCAAGATTTGAAAAATATCAAGAAAAAGGTAACCCAATTGACCACATCAAAGAGTTTTGTGCTTCTTGTACTAAGCTTAGTGATGAGCCTACTTATCTTATGAAACTATTTTTTCATTCCCTCAGTGGGTTAGCACTTGAATTGTACTCCAAACTACATGGTAATATCAAATCTTGGCTAGAATTCGAAGAAAAATTCATATCCCACTTCACCTTCAACATAACAAATGAGGTGACACTATTTGACCTATGCTCAATGAAACAAAAGATGAGAGAACCATTCATAACATTCTTATTACATTGGAGAAACCATGTTAGTCAATGTTCACTGAATATTCTCAAAGAATAACAAGTTAATCTATGCATTAAAACATAGTCCCTCATTTAATGTACATTGGTTAACAATTTTTCTCCCTTATCATTTTGGTTTATACATTGACTCTTAAAATTCCCAAAGTCTAATGGAGGAAAAAGAAGTTAACAATATAATGGGTCAATGTAGTAATTTATCAAAGACCCTTGAATTGAAAGGTACAACTCCCTTTTAATTACAAGATTTGCAATATTTTTTTTCTTCGAATTTTTGAGCTAATGTTGTTAACCAGAGGAAAAAAGAGTCAAATACTAGATTGCTCAACACTTTAAAAAACCTAGACAAGTGAAAATAGGGACTAACTCATGAAAAACAATCTATTATGACTTAAATGAAAAGATATCAAAACATGCATGACTAACTATGACAACAAGAGAGTAGGAAGGATAATAGAATGGGTAATTCCTAGATTGCAAAATTAACTGATATGTTGACAATACATAGATTGTCTATCTCTCAGCTACTCCATCAGTCAATTTCTAGCCCTCTCATGAAATGAACTATATCACACACATGAACTACGATGTACAATAGAAAGAATAAAAAGATACTTATGCTAAAGAAAGTAAGGAAGACAATCTATTGAGTGAAGAAAATAAAATCAAGTTCATTTATATTCATTAAATTTTCAACAATAGTGTTGGAAATATTCAGGACTAACAAGGTCACTGAGAGGGGAGGGGTGAATCAGTAAGCTTTAAAATTTAAACCAATTCAGCATAATAACAAATTCACCATTCATTCATCTACTTTACTGTATGCATGAAAAAGATTAACACACTGATTTGGTGACCTAGAAACCTTTCAAATTGAAAGTAAAACTGGGGTGGGGATGATGCCCACGAAACTTCAATACTGCAGTATAAAGTTTTCCAGTTAAGGCTTACAGTGATCACTTCTGGTGATCTGCCCTATTAGGAGCAAGTAGGACTGCTAGATCCACCTTGTTAGAGGATTTACAAACATACAATGAAGTATGCACTCTGTTAGGAGATTTACAAAAGACTGTTAAGTCTACCTTGTTAAAGGATTTACAAAACTAATTCACCTATTAGGATGAAGCAGTGGATCTGCTTGCAACTGGTTTGCTGATTAGATCTTATGTACTGATCACTTGATGTGACGGATATATCTTTGCTGCTCCTTGATAACCTTGTTGAATACTCCGCTTCTGATTCTCTTTCAATTCACTCTTACTTCACTGTTACTTCTCTTCATCATATCTATTTTCTTATATTGCAAATGGCACAATATATTACATATATACCATTCCAATATTTACAGCAACAAGGTCGGCCAAACACAAGTGGACAAAACATTACTGAGTCGGCCAGATAGTAGGAAACTCAGGTTCCTCAAACTCACTCAGTGACCTTCTGATACTCGGCATCCACTACATTACATGACATCGTCATGCACTCGGTAGAGGTAGGGGCTTGGTCCATACTAATCACTCTATGTAGCTTGGAACTTGGTAACCACTGGTGACTCGATAAACATTGTGTTCACTCGGTAGAAACTAACTCCTTTGATTCACTTGGTTAAGCACTGAATACTTCTTTTACCTTTCTGTCTTGGTAATTACTGAAACCTTCATTTACCTTCTTGACTTCGTAAATACTAAATCCTTCGTTTGCCTTCCTGACTCGGTAAACACTAAATCCTTCATTTACCTTTCTGACTCAGTAAACATTAAAACCTTCGTTTACCTTCTTGACTCAGTAAACACCAAAAACCTTCGTTTACCTTTCTAACTTGGTAAACACTAAAACCTTTGTTTACCTTCCTAACTCGGTAAATACTGCTGAACATACTTGGTAACCAACGAATGCTCAGTATGAACTGTAAACTGAGTGATGAACTCGGTAAGCATTCAAAATCAAATAAGTGTTGTAACTAATGACAAATGTATCATTATTCCAACAAATAGCACATTCATTACACATACCATACTAAAAATAAATGAAAAAATAATTAATAATGGATAGAGAGTCACAAATAATGGACCCAACTGTAGGGGTTTTCCCAAAAGTAATTTTTCCAATCTTATTAACTTCTCAAAAAGTTACATATATAGGCCTTCTCAATATGGTTAGTTACACTAGATGATTGCTTTGCAAAGCATCTCTGAAAAAAATAAACTAAAAATATGACAAGCTTGAATCATTTTTCATTACAAAGATTGATAAAATGCCATGAATGGCTACAAAAATAAGAAGAAGTAGAGGGAGAATGACAGATGTATGGAAAAGTATCAGAACATCATGGCTTCTTAGGAGTATATGCTTTGGGTCTATAAGCTTTCATGGCATTAGTTACTTTGTCTAGTTCCTCAACATCTAGAATGATGATGTTGTCAGCTCAAATCATCTAGCAGTCATGCATCTCAGTCAATTCATCAATTCTAGTGACCTTCAACTAGAACTTCTTCGAAGCTCTTCTTATGATTGACTCTATAGATGAGATTTCTTAAATCTTTGACATTTGAAAATTGAGTGGATCAAAAAGTTCATCAAAAAATGCCAAGAATTTTTAGACTTCATTCTCTCAACATCTAGAAGTTTACCATTTTTAGACATGTAGGACTTTGTCTACAATATCTTCAGATATTTGAATAATTTCTTAATGACTTTCTGCACTGGGTCATGTACATTCTTGAACTCATTTGTAGACCTAATAGAGCTATCTATAAAAGTCTACAAGGATTGTTTCTAGTGAAAAATGAATCCTTACCCATCTTAAGTTTCCCATGGGTAATGCCAACATTGGTCTTCATATCAATAACTTTTTGTAGTAGGGAGAACTGATCTATTCATTTGTCTATTGCAATTTTTATGGTGGTATGATGATTGGAAGTTACCTACCTTATCTTGTGAGCATCTAACACTAGACTTATCAAAATTTTAATTAATGGGGGACCTTGAGCCTTCATTTGGTCTACCCATTTTGGTCCAATTTTCTTGAATTACCTATCTTGTTGCAACTTAAGGAGTAGATTTTTGTTCTCCTCTATATTTGAGTCAAATTAGCTTGATGAAGTGTTGTTGGGTGTAGACCTAATGTACTCCATCAATTATTTATTCAAGGCCTTCATGACTTCCTTTTCTTCTCTAAGCTCTTCCAACTTATCTTCAATCTTCTCATTGGTGGAATTCCATATGTTTACTATGGAGTCATGAATAGGGATACCAAGATCCATTTTTATTATTTATCAGTCATATTTTGAAAGCTCATTGAATTTTTCTTCCTTTTGTGTCTTGACAGTCTCTACTAGCATGTGGCTAGTAGTTGAATCATTGGCCAATGCAACAATTACTTTTTGCTTCTTCATTTTCTTGGATGATTGAGAAGAGGTGGCTTGTATGATCAAGTCCTTCGATGGAGTTACTTCTTAATATCTTCTCTTCTTCCTATCAATGGTCTCCTCAAGCCAAGACTCAATAGAGAGAACATTGGTAGAAGATTATAAGATAGTAGGATCAAATAGCTTCCTCAGTACTAGGGGAGTTTGCTTTCTTTTGGAAGAAATAGGGAAGGCAATGAACTTAGTCACTAAGAGGGCCAAGGTATCCCCTTGCTAAGATGTGTCTTGTCTTGGCCATCCATAGGGCTCATATCACCATACAAATTGATGATTTGGACATGGGAGTTAGGCTTGGCCACTAATTTCTCTTGTTCTTTCTCCTTGTCCTTGTCTCCTCCCTTCTCCCTAACTTATTTTGTGTTCGGAAGAGAGTCACCTCCACAAGTAGGAGTGATTAGCACATTCTTCTTTGGAGAGTAGTCTCCACCTTGAAAAATAGACTATAATGGGCATGCAAATGTCAAAGTAGTAGGTATAGTAGTGGTTGTTGTAGTTGACTGGGCAGCTCCAAAAGATACTCCACCCATAGAACCAATGCTCCTGGTCCTCTTCTTCCTTGCTTAGGTTCACTCTACCCACTTATCTATTCTTTTTCTTACTCAATGCATGAGGACCTCTATGGTGTCTATGATAGGACTTGTAGGTGGGATATACAAAATTGGGATGCCTCTAATCTTTTCATAGGATGTGGGGTGTGTAGACACCTAAAAATCCTTTAGAAGATAAAATATTTTTATTTTTTGAAAAAAGTCCCTAATGACATCATCATTTATTAATCAATTAATTTATTTTTTATGCCATTAAATCCCTTTATCTTAATTAAAAATATTTAATTAAGGAATCCCTCCCAAATATGTTTAAATCTTATTTAAACATTATTTCCTTATTTATTAATTATTTAATTAATAAATTGACCAAAAATCCCAAAATAAATAATTAATTTATTTTTTGCCCAAAACTTGGCCAATTTCCTTAAGACCATTAACCTCTTCCAAAATCTTCTAATCCTTCTTTAATTTTGATTAAAGGCTAATTCCATCATTTCCTTACCCTAATCCTAACTCAAAATATTTAATTAAGATTAAATATTAATCCTCATGTTTATTAAAAAAGTTTTAATAAATATCTCCTCAACCCAAACCCTTGAAATAAATAAAACTTTATTTATTTTCTAAAAATCTAATTTATCCTCATCCTAAGAAGTTCTAGACTCTTATAGAAAGTCTTCATCCTCATCCTAGGAAGTTCTAGACTATTCTAGAAAGTCTTTATCCTCATCCAAAGTCTAGACTCTTCCAGAAGATGTCTTTAAACCTAATCCTAATCCCCTCCTAACCTTCTCACATTCCCTTAAAATGGGTTAAGACTTACTAACCCAAGCCAAAGTTAACAAATATCTCCTCCTTCACCCACCCTCATTAAATGCCATCCACTTGCCTATCCCTAAGCTAATCCTAAACCATCCTAATCCATCCTCTAATCATTTTCACAATCCTAAGCAAGCTTCAAACCTTCCTAATCAAGCCCAAGTCGAAATTCCTCTCATCTCCCTCAAAATATCCCAACCATAAAACTTTATGAAGCCCACTAGGCCATAAATGACTCTTCCAAGCCCTTTCATTACTCTTACAAGCCATTATGAGGGTCTTTATTAAGATTTTATCCCTTGAGCCTCCTTTGTTGACTCATCCTTCCCCTTTCCTCCATCCTCTCACCTTGTGACATGTGTCACTCGCTGATTGGCTATAAGAAAGCACAATCCATGTGCTCTCCTCTCATGCAATCTGAGCCCTCCATGAGCTTTTCCCCATCTTCGCATCTTAGCCCTCCATCCCTCAAGCCTTTTGCCTATTTAAGTAATCCTCTCCCAAGCCATTTTAACACAATCCATGAAGTAAAGTCATAATGCCATTTTAAGAAGCCATTTTACATCAAAATCAGACACTCACACCCAAATTCCAACTCCATTTGGAGCCCTTTTTGAAGCATAAGCTTGAGCATACATCCTATCTATTTAGACAAAGCCACTCAACAAGAGAGCTTCTCATTGTGAGAGCCCATTAATGGCTCATATTCTCAATTGAGAGCTCATCTTAGTCTATCTTGAAGTTTATGAATTTTGTTTAATTTGTAGAAGCTTTATTTAAATTTGGTTTCTATTAGCATACTAACATTGCTCATATACAGGGTGCATGTAGGATCCATCATCTACAAGGTTAGGAACATCAAAAAAATCATTATATAACTTAATCTCATTAATTTTTAGTCATGAACAAAATTTCTCCTAGGTCTGGTATTCATTGAGACACCTAGCCTAGTAGTCCTCAATATGTAGAACATGCCTATAGGTATATCCCAATTTCAAGTGATCCCTAACAACATTGAATTGATCATATTGAGGCCTAAGTACCTCATAGTCTACCAATTTGATTTTTTTCGCAAAAATCTTCACTAGATTCAAAGCATCAAATCTGGAAGCATGGGAATAGGGTCCAACCACAATGGGGAAGGGAATCTTGACTATTTTATTTATATTAGAACAAAAGGTGTTCACTTCAAGATTTTATCAACATAATTCGACTAGAACCACTTTGTCTTCTGGATATCTTGGAAGTCTCTTGGGAAAACCATTGTAAACACCTATTTGCAAGTAAGAGAAGCTCAAAAATTGGATGAATGAGCATCCAAACTAGCTGATAATCAAAATTTCCTTTGGAGAGAGTCTCCTTTAAGGGCATCCTTGTAATTCCCAACATAACCTCATTGTGAAGGCATCATTTACTGACACATACTCCTTGAAGCTTCTGTGCAGTTGTTGATGTGGCTAAAACTCATATACCTTCGTATGCTCATCATAGTTTTGAATTTCATGAACGGTGGGCCATAGGTAGTGAGTGTCCAAGGCATAAACTAGATAGGATGAGATGTCAAATAATTTAAATCCTCTAGCTAAGTTCAAACATGAGGTGATCTCATCACAAATGATCTACACCCAATTGATTTACATAATCTTGGCACAAATAGCTTGCACCAAGAAGAAATGGTGCTCGATAAGCTCTATATTTTCCTCTATTCCTTTGAGTTTGAGCAATAGAGAAAGAATATCTACTATCTCTATTTTCAAATTTGTGTTGAATAGGGTCTTGGGCATTTTTCTCTTCTTTGAGCGAGGAGTCTGGAACCATGTCCTCTGCATGTCTTTCTTTTTGAGGGTCTTTTTCTCATTGAAAAAAGACATAGAAGAGCCAAATTCAATATCATAGTAGTCCTCTTTTATGGGAATACAAAATAAAGACTACATCAGTGTCTTTTTCTGGATCATATCTCTCGATACTTTCCCTCACAAGCTCTAGTACATGTACTACCATTAGAAAACTAGCTACATAGTCCACTCTCTTTAAGCTTTTGAGTGATTAGGCAAATCGGCTAAGAATTGAGTCTCCTACGGAGATCACCCAAATCATAGAATTTAAATGATGTATTTGTTAACTTGTTCAATTCACTCTCCACACCTATTAACTTATCATAACCTACATCTCTGATTTCCATTTTCTATGATTGCACAGGATGTAGTTCTTGATAAATAACCATTTTAAATACTTGGAGAAATCAATTTTCAAAAATTTTGATGAAATAGGTATAGTAATTAGAATATTTATGCCACAAAAATGAAATTAAGTTTGGCCAATGATTATAATGGTAGGATTTGCATTAAATGTTATAATCAATGGCTATTTAAACTTTCCATTTTCTTGTACCTAAAACTTCATAACTTGTGAAAGCTTATTACTTTACATATTGTAAAGTTAAATTAATAATAATTACACAGTGAAAGAGGTGCTTTAGTTCTATGGGAAGTGCCTTGCTTCACTTAAGAATTCAAAATGTATATCCACTTGATAACTTAACAAATGAGGCGTAGAGAAAGAAACTTAGCTTTTCTATAAGCCCACTTTCCTTCTATTCAAAATCACAATGTGGGGAGTTATCCTTTCTTAACTTGCACACTTTATTCTCTCACTTTCTTCCCTAATCATTTAACACTTCCTTTATTTTATATCAAGGTCGCATCCTCACCACTAACTTTTTTAGAAGTGTCTTTTGAGCATCTCCAAAGAATATTTATATTTTAAGGTGGCTTGTCTTTCTATTTTTAAAGCTTCTAGAGAAGTGGTCTTTCTTATTTCCTAGGGAGGGAAAATATCTAACTCAATAGCATTTCTTAGAATAAAGTAAAGAAAATAGAACTCATTCCTTTATCTCAATCTGATGGCTTCAAAGCTAGATCTTGAGAATGCCCCCACTGATTAAGGGCTCAAAATAGTTCTATTAACATCGTGCTTATACTATTTGGATGTAGAATGACTTAGATTTGGCATGATTTATGGTAACTTTAGAAGTAGAAAAAATACCTTCACTTCCTTTAGTGCACAGTGGAAAACTCATAGACCCACCTTTCCTTGTGAAAGTAGATTTTATCTCTACAACATGAATGGGCTTCTTCCTAACTTTGAACCATGGCTTCATGGGTCTTTCTATCATGACATAATCATAAACACAACTTGCTAAACACTTTCATGGCTTCAATTTTTGGATACATACTTGATTAAGCTCACCGAAGGGGAATCTATCTTTCAATTATGAATTTTATATAGCTTTAGATCCAGGCTATTATAGGAAAATGGGAGAGTCTCTCAAGAGGGATATGCTAGATTGAAAGAATTTTTTTGGTTTTCTTGCATAATCTTGAAAGGACCTTTCCAAAGGGAGTCAAATTTATGGTGCATACCTTTGGGTTCATGCCTTTTATCCCATAATAAAGTTAGGTTGCCCTCCATGAATTTCCTTCATTTGTCTTTCTTTTCAAAGAATGTCTTCACATGCTTTTGATGCTTCATAATGTGATCAACTAGCCTCTCACATTCTTCTTCCAACTTAATTAAGTACATAATGTGCTTCTTCAAAACATTTTAGAAAACTAGATCCTTGATCACTTACTAAAATTTACAAATGGATATTTCTAATGGGAGTAAAAGATTGGCTTCAACTCTGTACACTAGCTTGAATAGAGAAATCTTGATTGCCTTCTTGGGTGTTACTCTATCTACTTAGAGAGCTTCATGTAATATTTTGTGCAGTCCTTCTAATTTTGAGAAACCAATTTCTTCATGATATTGATCAAGTTCTTATTACTTGAATATGCTTGACCATTCACTTGAGTGAAGTAATATGGTGAAAGACTGAGGTGTATACTATTATTGTAAAAGAACTCTATGATCTCCATAGAAGACAAGTAAGTAGCATTGTACATGAAAAGCTTTAATAACACCCCAAAATTTACCAAAACATTCTCTTAATTGGTGAATTTAGAAGTAGTTTTCTTGGTAGGCTTGGCTTCCACCCATTTAGTGAAGTAATCTATAGCAACTTGATGATATATAAATGACCAGAAGAAGAGGGAGGATTGATTGGTTCAATAAAGTCAATTCCCCACTGCTGAAAGGGGCCTTCTATTACAACTGATTTTAGAGGTAGATCAACTAATTGATGCTTATTGGAGAACATCCTATATTTATTGCACTTGGCTATTCAGTTATAGAATCCTTCAACATTCTAGGTCAGTAGTAGCATTGCCTCAATATCTTGTATATTGTCATTGTAGATAAAAAATCTCCACCAAAGGCCTCATTATAGAAAGTATGAAGCAATATTTCTTGTTGGGGCTTATCCACACATCTCAAGAAGGTTACATCTATTATTCTCTTGTACAGTTGGGCATCATATATGACATACTTAGTTGATTTAATCTTGAGGTCTCTTTTCTATTTGTATGTCAGTCCACCTAGGCAATCCCCATAAGTGAGAAAATAAGCAATGTTTGAGAACCAAAGGTATTGGAAGCTGACCATTAGTGCTCTTGAAGATTGCTCTTCTAAACTTGAATCTCAATTTTCTCCAATTATCTTGCACAAGCCATTCCTACTCACCAACTTTGATGGCTTCAACTCAATATCATATTCTTACACTTTTTCTATCCACGCACCTCTAGTATTACAACCTATCTCTTGTTGGGTTAATATGTTTTTAATAGCTGAGTCAAGTACATAAACCACAACATGCAAGTGTAAGACATAGAATCTAAAATTATTGAGTGCTCTTACCACTACATAGGTGTGCTTTTCCATTTGTGAGTATCTTAACTCATGTTCTTTAATAGGAGTACTCATGAAAGTGATTGGCACTTGGATGCTTTCTTTATTTTCCTACATGAGTATCATAGATAGCATGTGGGCCAAGGCATATCAATATAGTATGAACTCCTTAGTGTAGTCTGGGTGGACTAGAATGGGTGCTTTGGCTATGGCATCCTTGATCTGATTGAAAGCCTTTCTTCTAAGATCATTCCATTTAAATCTTTTACTTCCCTTCATCATATTAACTATGCATTTGGGGATTTTCAAAAAATTAGGGATGAAGCATCTCATAAAGTTCACCTATCCAAAGAATGATTTGACTCCAAATTTGCTTCCCAACAAATTCAATTACTGGATAGCTCTAACACATTTTAGCTCAATCATAATGCCTTCTTGGGACATTATATGACCTAGCAATTTCTTTAGATTGAGTGAAATCCCATGCTCCCTACATCTTCTCAACACTTTCTCTAGGCCCCTTAGGTGATTTTCTCTTTTCTTGGAGAAGACTGTCAGATCTTCCATGTATATGATGATGATTTTATCCTTGAGATCAACAAAGGAGGAGTTCATGGCCCTTTGAAAGGTGGCTAAAACATTAATGAACCCAAAGAGAATTTTTTTATATGCAAACATACCCCAAGGGGTGGTGAACACTATCTTAAAATGATCCTTCGGGTCTACCTCAAGTTGGTTGAAACTAGAAAATCCATCTAACATGGACATTATTCTGGAGCTAGCCACTATTTGTTGTAGATGATCCATGTTGGGAAAGGTGTAGTTTTCGTTCAGAGATGCCTAATTACAGTTTTTGAATCTACACAAATTCTAATCTCATCATTCTTCTTCTAGATGTGGACAATATTGGCCATCCATATGGAATGGTGTATGGGGTAGATGATTCTTGCTTCTAGCATCTTGTGAAATTCTCTAAAGATGGTATCTAAATGTTAGCATAAATGCTGATGATATTACATTGGGGGAGTATCCTAAGCATTGGAGAGTATTAACATGCTACATTCACGAATTTGTTTGTCATTGATGTCAACATAGCATGGTTTCTATAAAGACTGGCTAAGTAGTAGATACAGATCTTGATGGTACAAACAATGGTTTAATTATCTAGTGATGCACAATAATGGACATGTTTGATAGAGTGTCCTAATGACGTGGTTAATTTTGTGGAGTCTAAGTCAAATATGTATGAAAGTTGTACTTAATTTATAGAGAATAGTTCAGAGATAGAGTATTAGGAAAGTAGTTCTTGATGTTTGTTGGCTATCTCACATTTAAGATGTAATGAAGAGATGCATAGTTAGGTAGTGACAAATGATAGTTAGTTGATGATGTTAGTGAGTGTGCAAGCCCTAGTATCACACATGTGAAGTTTTGTATACACTATGGGCTAATAGTGCTATTGTAATTGTAATTAATTAATTATCTTATAATTAATTAGGGAAGCCTCAAGTCTAACTCAAGGAATTATTATGAAGATATTGTCTAAAGGAAATATTTTTTCCTTGTTTGTAATGAGGAATATATGTTGTGCTCATTGTATGAAGTGCAAAGTGTGAATAGAAGTAGAGTTCTTACTAAATGCGTGTAAATGATCCAAGTGATTATTAGATGCAATATTTTTGATCTGGTTACAAGATTCAAGGATCAAAAGTCTAGTTGATAGGATAGAGAAAGAGGAAGGACTAGTATAGTACAATTCTATTATTCTACAAGGAATAATACAAAGATCATTTGAATAGTGGGTTTGTTGGTCTTTCCCTTGAAGTTGTTTGGGCAGTGGGTCCAATTGTCTTCCACAACTCCTAACAGGGTCAAAATCTCCTAAAAGGGATTCAAAGTCTCCTAAGAGGGACTCATATGTATTGAATGTATTCATAGACTCCTAACAGGGTCCATCCCCTAGCAAGGAAAATTTATATTAGTACATCATCTTGTGGGTACCATCCCCTACTGGGGTTTTCCATCTAATCAAAGGGTTTCCCTAGTTAACATATTTGGTGTTATTATGTATGGGTATCATTTTATAGTTTTAGCTTATATCACTCATATGGTTAAGTTTGTTTAAGGTTGATAATTGTGATAATATTTGGACAACTAATTCATGCCCCCTCTCAGTTATATCGATGGACTATATATTCTAATAATTGTTATTAGAGCCTTAGGTCCTTGAAGGATAAGCTTAATAGCTTTGGGAGATCGATGAAAAATATTTTTACAAATGATGGTCCTAGATTTGATAGGGCCAACTATGATATATGGAAGGAGAAGATGAAGACTCATCTTTTGTGCATGGTTCTAGGATATTGGATCTTAACAAGGGGTGAGAAGACAATCATTGCAAAAGAAAAGCTGGAAGGATGCAATGAAGAAGAGAGAGATATATTCATGTGTAATATGAGAGCAAGAGAAGCTCTAATAATAACTCTTCTAGAGAATGAATACAATTAGATAAATTCACTTGTAACATCTTATGAAATTTAGAAAGCATTAGAATCTAGTTTTGAAGATGATGATCATGCAAAGAGAATGAGATTATGGAATTTCATATGTTCATTTCAAGATGCTAAAATGATGGAAGATGAATATGTAAGAAATTATATTGGCAGAATATCAAAAATTGTTGCAGGAATTCAGTCTCATGGTGAAACTAAGGAAGATGATGAAGTTATATGGTAGATCTTGAAAATTTTGACACCACCATTCAAGCCATTAGCTTAGATGATTTGGCTAGTAATTCCCTGCACTAAGGATTTCACAAAGGAAATGTTACTTGGAAGATTAGAATTAGTAGATGCAAACCTAGGACAACCTAGAGATCTAGCAAGAGTTAAAACATCTTTTAGTGTCCTAATCATTCAACCTAATTTGACAAGGAGTACAAGTACACATGGAGATTTTCCTAGTAGCATTAGATCTGATAAAAACAAGAAGATTGAGGAAGGAATAGCCCTTCTTGTGACACAAGAAAAAATATGGTAAGAAAATCTTTAAATGTTGGACTTGTAATGAATTTGGTCATTATGCATCAAGGAAAATGATCTTGATAGAGAAATATGGTAAGAAAGAGCTCTAGTTTCCCAAGTGAAAAAAATATGATTGGATAATTGATAGTTGTTGCTCACATCACATGACTAGTGATATAAATAAGTTTTTTAAGTTCATGAATCATGATGGAGGTATTGTTAGAGTTGGTAACAATGCAACCTATCATATAGTAGGAATTGGATCCATTACTCTTGATGGTAAAACTAACACTGACGATGTTTATTTTTTGGATGGATTTGTTGACTTGGTTTTCACCATTTATTTTTTGTTGTATCCAGTAGTAAAAAACCCTAGTTTTATGCTCTACAATCTTGAGAAATTAGGTCAAGACCTTGGGTGAAATTTGTTGAATTCCCTAAAACCTTGTTTATTTTTTGCTAACCCTCAAAAAATGGTTGAAAATAATATTTCAAACAAAATTGCCTAGGAAAAGGTTATCCTAAGTTTTCTTTCTACAAAGATTACTTTATTATTTTCCACAAAATAAATCCTTTTATTTGTTGAGATTTCCCTAACTAAAGTTATATTTCTTAAATATTTTATCAAGCTTTTTAACTATGGTGGTCTACTTTGGTTGGCCGTCTATCTCTCCAAGATCAATGGTGAGCGCATGCCCATAATGGGAAGTTGCATGATTTTTAATCAAAGTGGGCAAGCACCTTGATGACACATAGCCCTTGCTAACAATGGATTTTCAATGTGCTGCAAAGAATCAGAGCTTGTCAATACTTTGTTAGACATTTTTCAGAATTGTTAGTACCTATTAGTGCACATTTCATTTTCTTGCAATATCATTGATTAAGCTAAGTGTTGAGGTTTCTTCTTATAGACATTTCATTTGGCTATTGATCTTTGGAAGATCAACAATGAGCACTTTATCATTTTGAGAATATGCAAGATTTTTAGCCAAAGAAGGAAATCATTAATAAGACATGTGGCATGGTGATGTCATGGGCCCACAAGTTTTAGAAGGTAATAATGTAGTTTGTACCATTGTTAGAATTGTCAGAGTACATTTTATTTTTTGGCAATGTCATTGGTTGGAAAAAGGTAGTGGGCTCCCTTTTAATGTTACATCATTTAGCCATCAATCTTAGGAAGATCTTCATGAAGATGCATGGTTTTTAAGTGAAGTGGGAAAGCACCTACTTGACACATGGCATGTGTTTATGTCATAGTCACCGTCTTTAAAGACTGTGATGTACTCTTTGCTATTGACAGTTGTCAAACACATTGGTGCACAAAGGAAGCATTTTATTGGCTAACTGGGTCTCAAAAGGATATGATTTCATAACATTGTTGATCTTAGAGAGATCAACAAATAGTGCTTACCCACTTTTCCAAAATGATTGAACTTTAAGCAAAGTAGAGAAGCACCTATGCACCATGTGACATAGTGGGACCAGTTTTTAAAGGAGTTTATGAGTCACACTAGGCTAGAAAGGTTTGATAAATTGGAGCATAGTAATTGGTGAAATATGAAATGTACATGCCATGTTGGACATGCATGTACTAATGGGGTTGTATTTTATAAAGCTTTATTTGCAAATTATTATGATTTTTCATGATTGCCGATCTTTGGAAGATTGACGATCAGTTCTTCATCGCATCACAAAGATGCAAGGGATTTAGCTAAAGAGGGGAAGTACCTACTTTCCATGTGGCAAGGACTTAAAAATTTTAAAGCAACATTTTAATTTTTAAATAAGGTCATCTGATGTTGTGTGATTGACAAATGAAATTCAAATTTGAGGCACGACATAAAAGTGATAGTTGAAGGCATTAATGCTTTTTAGGGCTACTTGACCTTAATGCTATGAAATAACTTGCAAATCACCATTATTGAGCTACACAATCATAAATTTTTTAGAGCACAAGGGTTTTCAAAGCTAGGGCACAAGATTCTGTAAGGTTTTCAATGATTTACAGAGAAATTCATAGAGAAAAAGAAGAAGAAATAAGCAAGTGGTCTATAACTCTTGAAAAGTTGAAAATTTATAATTTTGCTAAGAACAATCTAAGATGCCTCCCTGAAAGGAATTTTTTGGCCAAATGAATTACCTTAAAAGATTTGTTCACAATGGTTTCCTTGAGCAATTACCTCCATCTGTGAATGAATTAATAAAAGTGAGAGAACTCATCCCTAAAAACCTTAGGTTGGTTGTAGGTAAGGGTTTCTATGACATAGCCAATTGGGTAAGAGATGCATAGGTTTGAGGAGGAGGTATAGAATTGTTCAAAAAATGGTTTTTAGAATGCAAATTGGATACCCAATTGAGTAATGTTTGAGAGTTTGACATTTGAAAATTGGTTGTTCCTGGGGTATTTTTTGATAGTGACCTATTATTTGACATGGCCAAGAAGTACAACCCCATCACTAGAATTGTGAAGGACCATGTTGGGGATAATCTCTTTAGGGTTTCACCTGCCTTGATTATAGAGGTATTTGATTATAGAGGTATTCAAGCTTAACCCCAACTAGGAAATCAATGAGAAAATTAATATGGATGAATTTTAGGCAAGATATGATGCATAGAGGATATACTTGAGGATAGGGCCACTATAGAAACATGTTGTAAAAATTGGGTCATTACCTCTAGTTACACCTAATACCCTAGAACCTTTAATGAAGAAATACTTTAATCTTAGGGCATAGGCCCTATATTTTACTCTCTGAAAAATATTTGGAATGGACGAGTGGGATTATATCAGAGGCTCTATCATTCTCATCATGGCTTAGACTTTGCAATTTAGAATGAGCACAATTATTGATTTTACTACTTTCCTAGCTGAGGAAATTCATAATGGTTTAGTTGGAATAGCTCTAGGTAAGGTAAATATGCCTTTTGTTGGTATTCTTTATTAATGTACATATGTCTTTACATGAGTCACTTTCTTCTCCAAGGAAATGAAGTTAGAACTAGAAAAAGATGGAGAGAAGCTCCCAGTTTAATTGTGAAGTGCTGACATGACTTGGGAAGTCACATATGCCAGCTATGTCAGATTTAATAGATACTTTTCTTCAAGGCTCAGATTGTTTTTGAAAGGGGATAATCCAAGAATCCCACAACCTTTATTAGAGATAATCAAACCAAAGGACCATGCCAAGGGGCTATTGGTCAGTCATAATTAGGGGGATATAATCCCATACCTTGTTTCTACTATAATCAAAGTTTATCATTTCTTGGGAAAACTGCATGTATTACCTTTCTATGTGCCTTTGTGAAGATAGGAATTGTAGAGTTATTATGGTAGATTGGGTCAGTTGAGGAAAGGGATATATTGGGCAAAGGTAAAGGCTCTTTCTTCCCTGTTGTGATTGTTATAAATAATTTTGTTTTTGATAAGAAATGATGGAGGAATCTAAGTTTATTTTTGGATAGATATCACATGGACCAATCCCATGCTAGATACATTGATCTAGATGGATTTTGTGACCTCCTTAGGGAGAAAACCAAAGCTAAGGCTTTTATAAAAAATGTGTACTTCTCGAAGGATGTTATTAGAAATATTATTTCATTATAGGAACAAGAAGTCAAAAAAGAAAAGTGTGTAGTTTTCAATAAATTTTTAGAGTTTATCAATTGTTTTGAGCCTAATTATAACCCCTTGGCAGATAAGAGGTATTGGGGGGCCAAAATGAATGCATTGAAGAATAATTTTTCTATGACAATACAAAATTTGAATGAGAAGAAGAGCATCATAGTTAAAGCATATGTAGATAAGTCTATAGAGGTGGAGAGGAGGATAAATAATAGAATGGTGGTTACTCCAAGCTAGTATACACTAATGAGGAGGGCTATATATATTGTGGTTCAGAATATACAACACATTCCCCCCTACAAAAGGCCATGATTAGAGAGTCCACTTGACACTAGTGCACCTAAGAGACAAAGGTTAGAACATGGATCCTCTTCTCATGTAGGAGAGTATTCACCATCCCAAACCCCACTCAGAATAGATGATGAAGAATCTCTAAGAGAGCAATTGAGGCAAATACGAGGGGAGGGAGATATCATTGTCACCACTACTAATATAGAAAGAGGAGTGCTTGATGAGCCTCCTATGACATCCTCTAACCTCACCATTGCTAATTATAGAGGTAAAGAGATTAATCCCATCATTACACAAGCATCCCAAAAGTTTACAGATGATGAAAATTTTGTTAAATCTAGGGATTTTGTACAATTTTTGTGGAGAATAAATATAGGCAATTTTGAGGAAAAGTGTAAAACAATAAAAATAGAGCAACCAAACAAATTGGACTCTAAAATTGAGAAAGAGGTAAAAGCCATTTTTTTAGAGGACTTTTCCCATCTAACACTTGAGGCCGAGGGACAATTGGTTAGAGAATCAGGAGTTTTGGTTCTTCTTGAATGGGACATAGCTAATACTATAATTTTTGATTCCATTAGAAAGGAGAAAGATGTGCAATATAAGACTGAAGAAGAAATATGATAGGCACGTAGAGGGGTAAAATTTAGTAATGATCACCAAGCTCTAGTTATATGGTCTATTGAAAAAAGAAATAAGACTAGGATGCAAGAGATTTCAAGTGTTGAGCATAATAGTACACTTACAGTGTATAGAGCAGATGAAGTTGATAGTGGAGAAGTCACCAAAATGGTTCAAGAAATGCTAGCTTTTGGAGGTGTGGTAGCTAGGAAAGAAAAGAGAAGATTCTTAGAGCTCAATGCTAAGTTTGATGAGATACTTAAGGCATATGAGGAAAGAGGAAAGAGGAAAGAGGATACAATTGTTAGAGAATCAAGTATCCTAGATGGACCAACATCTTAGAAAAAGGAAAGTGGGAGAGTCTAGCAGGCCAAGAATTGCATATCCTCACCCCCTAGTTGAGCCATTCAAATCTACTCCATTATTGAATTGCTTGATACTCTGCAGAGATATGAGTTTTATAATAGTGAGGAGTTTGAAGAAAGGAAGAATAAGCTATGGGAAATGAATGTTGAATTAAATAATCAATATGAGGAAAAACTTAGGAAAACTATTTTGTACTTGGTAGACAAGATTGATTTGCCAACTTTCTATGATTAGTTGGTAGGAATCCTAGAGATGTGAGATGAAATAAAAAGAGATGAAGATACATTGAAGCCCATTGTGAAGAAATGGAAGGAAATGGATAATGATGTTACTTCCATGTGTATCTCTATCATTGAATTATCATGTGATCAGATAGAGAAGATTTTTGATATAGTTAATAGTCTAATAGAATTTGATGAAAAATGGGTTTCTGTTCAAAAGAGGATAACAATTTGTTTCTAAGTATATAGCAGAGAAGTTTGATCTCTTTCCCTGTGCACTTGAAAATATTGATAAAATAAAAGAAAGAAAGAATGGAGAAAGGAATTAGATGAGTTGTTATGCCATAGAATGAATAGTGTCATAAATGAAAAGGGGCATGTACTATGGGCAATGATTAATGAAGAATTTGTTAAAGTACAATTGTTCTATGATACTATTAGAAAATATTTTGTTGAAATTAAAAATATTGGGAATTTTGTGATAAAAAAGCAGTGAGAAATCCTTAATTTTGATTGGCCCAATGATACTATTTTCAACAAATAGAAGGGAGAACTTTTGTCTTCAGAATAAGTGGTAGCAGAAGAAGATGATGTAGTAGCTAAGGACTTAGAAATAATTGTTACCCTAACAATTCATGATGATGTCAGTGAAGATTCCCAAGTTGAAGTAAACTTGCAAACATCATAATCAGACACATCATCGAAAAACCCGATGGCTAAGTATTCCAATGATTCAAAATAGTACAAAAGCCAACCATGGAATTCAAAGAATTTGAAGATGTAATAGAAAATGGTCCCACCAAGAATAATACTTTGATATAAATTTTTTCTGTTACATAAATTTTTGTTTTTTGTGACAGCAACAAATGTAAAAATCTTTTATGTAAAGGACAACTATCAATTCTCTATGCCTAAAGCTTGTTGCATCTCACATTATATAAGTGAGATTCTAGGGCTAGAGAAAGGGTCCAAATTATTGCATATTTTAGTCTTTACAAAAACTTGTTCGATCTAGTCTTCTTGATGTATATTTTGTGATATGTTCTCTCTACAAGTTTATGAGAATACATTAATTTGGCAAGATTTAGATGTTTTATCTTGAGTCATTCTGAGTCTTGTTCAATTGTATACAAATTTTTAAAGGAAATTAATACAAAGATGAACTTTCCTCATATCTATTCTTGCTAAATCTTGTCTCCATTTTATTACCTAGTTATGTTGAAGTTATATGAGCAAGGCGTGTTTAATTGAATGCAATTAAATCAAATTGTATGTCAATTCACTATTTCTTTTAATTCAATGAATTAAGTAAATGCTTCAATGAGATTTATAGGATTCCATGGTAATAGGAAGGATTTTTGTAAGGATAAGTTTTAATGAGAATTGTAGATAGTATTGATTGTAATGCAATCAATTAGATCTAGGAATTCAATGGACTTTGAATCCCAATGGATGAGGCACTAATCTGATTGATTCATTCTGTAGATGGAAAGATCACAAATAAGCATCAAGCTTAAATTCAAAATCAATTTTACTTTACTATTTGAAGAATACCAATGTTGGCCAGCACTTGTTTGCATTTAATTTCTAACTCTTAGCTAGCTAGTATTGCCAAAATTACATGTAAACATAAGAAGAATTGTGACCAAATCTGCTTTAAGGGATGTGTGCTTGTAGTAAAATGTCAAGGAATGAACCAATTATGTATATGATAGTAGATTGAAAATTTACCATCCCTAAGGTATACCCACCTTGGTTTTGTAGAGCCTAAAGAGTAGAAAATCTATCTTGATTTTGTTGAAGTTGGGTCCAGATATGAAACACCTGTCATTGTTTATAGGAAGTAATTGATCCTTAGATTATTTATGATTTTATTATCTTGCTATTGAGTATTGTATTGCTTGATAGTTTAAAAAACACCAACAAGATTGAAGCATAATTTTTTGAGTGTTGCAAAGTTGGTGGACAAGGGTTATCAGTTGCAATTCACTGAGAAGACCTACATTATTAAAGATAGAGATGGTAAGTTGATTGGAATGGGCACAAGATCTAGAGGTAATGTATTTCAATTGAATCCTACTAAAGTGACATGTTTGGTAGCTAAAGTGGACATAGAAGATTTTGCCACATAAACTTTGATATTATCATGAAGGTCAGTAGCACTTTTTTTGTTAGAGACTTTCCTAAGATTATTAAACCTACTAATGTTATGTGTAAGGAATGTATTTTGGCTAAGTAGAAGATAGTATAATTTCCTAGCAAGAAGTTCACTACCATAGAAAAGTTTGAGATCATTCATACATATTTGAGTGGTCCCTCTAGAACAAGAGAATTTTATGGTGAAAGGTATTTTATGATTTTTGTTGATGATTTCACTAGAATGATGTGGGTAGCATTTCTTAAAGAGAAATCTAAAGCTTTTGAGAAGTTTAAGGTATTTAAGAATAGAGTTGAGAATGAATATGGCGTTAAGATAAAGTGTTTGAGAAAGATAGAGGAGGAGAATTCATCTCTAGATATTTTAACATATTTTGTGAAGAGAATGGAACCAAAAGGTAGCTATCTACACCTAGAACACGTGAACAAAATGAGATTACTAAAAGAAGGAATAAGTCAGTTGTAGAAGCAACAAGAGCAATGTTCTTTGAGAATGATATTTCTAAGACATTTTGGAGAGAAGCAATGAATACAATAGTTTACACTCTGAATAGAGTATAGATTAGAAAAGGTATGAACAAGACACCTTTTGAACTATGATTTGGTCATTGCCATCAGTCAAGTATTTCAGAATATTTGGGAGCAAATGTTATATTGAGAGAGATGATGACATTGGTAAGTCTGATTTGAGAAGTGATGAATGTATGTTTCTTGGTTTTCTTTGAAAAGAAAGGCATATAGATGTTTTAACTATAGAACTAAGACAATAGTTCAATCCACAAATATAAGGATTGATGAAAAGTTTAGAACTAAGGAAAATATGGTAGAATATTATTCATATGAAGAAGAAGATAATTTTGAAATTGTTAGATACAATGTTGAAGTTTTCTTTGAGACTAACAATGATTTTCAAAATGATGTACTAACTATTGAGAAAAGAGGAGAGAAGAGATCTAAACCTAGAGAAGAGATAAGAGTTGATATGTCAAATCCTACCTTTAATAGGAATCTAACAAATAATCACCCTCTCGAGCATAAATTGGAAGTGAGACAAGGTGTGATGACAAGGAATAGAGTAAATGAGGAAATATTTTTTATGTCTCAAGTTGAGCCTAAAAGTGTAGATGAAGCATGTAAAGATGACCATTGGATTCAAACAATGAAGAAAGAATTAGATTAGATTTTGAAGAATGATACATGGGAGTTAGTTCCTAGATCTAAAGACAAGATTGTGATAGGAACCAAATGGGTATTCAAAGACAAGATGAATGAGAAAGGTGAAGTTGTGAGGAACACGGCTAGACTTGTATGCAAGGGATATTCACAGCAAGAAAGCATAGACTATGAGGAGACATATGCACTTGTAGCCAAAATGAAAGCAATAAGGATGTTATTGGCTTATGTAGTGAATAAGAACTTCAAGGTTTATTAGATGGATGTTAAATAAGACTTTTTGAATGGAGAACTTGAAGAAGAGGTATATATTGAGTAGTGTGAAGGTTTTCCTTTATTAGAAGACAAAGATATGGTATGCAAATTAAAAAAGGCTTTATATGGTCTAAAGAAAACACCTAGAACTTGGTATGTAAGGTTGGATAGTTATTTGGTAAAGCTTAGATTTGCTAAATATATGGTAGATAGTAACTTGTATTTGAAAGAAGTTGAAAATGGCCTGCTGATTATTGTAATATTTTTTAATGACATCATTTTTGAATGTAATGATGAAGTAAGTGATAAGTTTGCTAAAGAGATGAATAATGAGTTTGAAATGAGTATGATAGGAGAAATGAAGTTTTTCCTATGATTGTAGATTGTACAAAACAATGATGGTATTTTCATCTCACAAGATAAGTACTTGAAATATTTATTGAAAAGGTTTGGTTTGGAAAGTTTTAAACCTCTTGGTACACCTATGATAACTAGTCACAAGTTATCTAGCAAAGATGAGCCACCTATAGTAGAGAAGAAGAAGTAAAGATCCATGATTGGAGGTTTGTAGTATCTGAATAACACCAGACCAGATATAAAAAATGCAATTGAGATTGTAGCTAGATTTCAAGCTGATCCTAAGGAATATCATTTGTAGAAGTAGAGAGAATATTCAAATATTTGATAGGGATATATGACTATGGAAATTGGTATGAAAAATCAAGTGATTTCACTCTATGTGCATATACTAATGTAGATTGGGAACTCAGTATAGATGATAGAAAGAGCACTAGTGGTAGAGCATTCTTTCTTGGAGGAAGATTGGTTTATTGGTTAAGCAAGAAGGTATCTCATAGAGTAGTGCTAAGGAAGTGTATGTTACAACAAAAAATAAATATAATCAATTTATGTGGATGAAATAGATGCTAAAGGATATTAGAATTGAGTTTGAAGAACCTATTGAGAGAGAAAGTAGTAGAAAAGAAGATCAGATTGGAGTATGTGAGTACTAAAGATTAGATTGTAGATATCTTTATGAATCCTTTTCCTAAAGATACATTTGAGTACTTAAGAGGCATTCTTCTTTATGCCACTACCTACTTCTAATTAGATGATGTAGTGAGTGCATCAGTCTAGTGGTATAGAGAACTATTGTTAGCCTAGACTAAATGCTAATGCTTCTCATGTGGGGGAGTATCTGTCATGATCTAAGTCACTAAGGACTATTGCTATTTGGTATTGAACAATGTCTTTAGACACTCAAGCTAGTTGATGACTTGGTGTAGCATATTAGAAATTGGTATGTTGTAACATTAAGATTGAGAACTTTGACATTGATGTCAATAGGGGAGAATATGCATAAAAAAATGCATCTCCTAAGGTATAAGGGAGAGCATCTCCTTGGTATGGGGGAAGAGATATCTCTCTAGAGAGATTTAGAAAGATTCATGAAAGGAAGTAGGAATATGCATTTGATGTATTATGAATTGTTTAGTTTGAAGTAAAAAATTGATGTCTAAGAAGAAGGAGTATGGACCTATTGTTTTGAGATACCTTTTAGCATGTGAAAAATTGATTTTGGTTAGCAGAAACAACATAACATTATTTGACATTCTTGGAATTTAGATGGTTTATCCATCTATGTTGCCATCAATACCAAATGGGAAGATTGTTAGCATGAATGTTGATGATACTACATCGGGAAGTATGCTAAGTATTAGAGAGTATTGGCATGTTGCATTCATGACTTTGTTTGTCATTGATGTCAAAATAGCATGGTTTCTATAAAGACTAATTGAGTAGAAAATATAGATCTTGATGGTACAGAAAATAGTTTGATTTTTTTGTGATGTGCATTTATAGACATGTTTGACACAATATCATGATGATGTGCTTAAGTGTGTAGAGTCCAATTTGAAGATGTATGGAAGTTGTACCTAATTTACAAAGAGCAGTTCAGAGATAGAGTAATGGGAAAGAAGTTCAAGATATTTTTTTGGCTATCTTACATCTAAGATGTAATGAAGAGATGCATAGTCAGGTAGTGACAGAGGATAGTTAGTTGGTGACATTAGTGAGTGCTACAACCCTAGTATCACACATGTGAAATTTTGTTAGACTATGAGCTGGCATTGCTATTGTAATTGTAACTAATTACTTATCTTATTATAATTAATTGGGAAGGCCTCAAGGCCAACTCAAGGAATTATTATGAAAATATGGTATAAAGGAAATTTTTTTTTCTTGTTTGTTATGAAGAATATATGTTGTGATTTTTGTATGAAGTGTGAAGTGTGAAAAGAAGTAAAGTGCTTACTAAATGTCTGTAAGTGATCCAAGGGATTATTGGATGTGATATTTGTGGTTTGGTTAAAAGATTAGAAGGAGCAAAGGTTTGGTTGATAGGATAGAGAAAGAGAAAGGAACAATACAGTACAAATCTATTATTCTGCATGGAATAATACAAAGATCATTTGGATAGTGTGTTCATTGGTCTTGTCCTTGAAGCTATTTGGGCAATGGGTCCAACTATCTTCCACAACTCCTAATAGGGTTGGAATCTCCTAATTGGGAAGGCCTCAAGGCCAACTCAAGGAATTATTATGAAAATATGGTATAAAGGAAATTTTTTTTCCTTGTTTGTTATGAAGAATATATGTTGTGATTTTTGTATGAAGTGTGAAGTGTGAAAAGAAGTAAAGTGCTTACTAAATGTTTGTAAGTGATCCAAGGGATTATTGGATGTGAGATTTGTGGTTTGGTTAAAAGATTAGAAGGAGCAAAGGTTTGGTTGATAGGATAGAGAAAGAGAAAGGAACAATACAATACAATTCTATTATTCTGCATGGAATAATACAAAGATCATTTGGATAGTGTTCTCATTGGTCTTGTCCTTGAAGCTATTTGGGCAATGGGTTCAACTATCTTCCACAACTCCTAATAGGGCTGGAATCTCCTAATAGGGATTAAAAGTCTCCTAATAGGGACTTAGATGTACTAAATGTATTCATAGACTCCTAATAGATTCCATCCTCTAACAAGGAACATTTATATTAGTTCATCATCTTTTGGGTACCATCCCCACTGGGGTTTTTCCTCTAATCAAAGGTTTCCCTAGTTAACATATCTAGTGTTATCATGTATGAATATCATGTTGTGGTTTTAGTTTATATTATTCATATGGTTAAGTTTGTTTAAGGTTGATAATTGTGATAACAATTGGATAACTGATTCACCCCCCCCCTTAGTTATAGCAGTGGACTATATATTCTAACATTAAGACCATAGGGTTGTAATTACATTGCTTCTATCTAAAGGGAGTGACTTTAAATTTGAGGAGAATTTTGTGCTTAAATTCACCATTTCTAAAGGTATTTATGTCCTCATATCCCCAAGCAAATACATCTTTGCATTCTGATAATAATCCCTTAGCTTTAACCCTTTCTTCATTTGAGGAATTGCTACCAATATTGACCATTTTAGGTTTATACTTAGTGCCAATGTTCATTCATTCATATTATCTAGAAGCTCCACCCTTCCTACTGCTTTCCCTTCTGATAAATGCATCGTGCCTATTAAACAAATTTTCAATGGAAATGAGAATTCTAGGAATCTCATTACCTTTGAGTTTCTTAGGTCCAAGCTCTACCTCTTTCTTGGTGTCAGGGGAGAAATATTTGTAGGTATTTTTGTTTCCTTTGAGGTACTAATCATTGAAAGGTTTTAAGACTTCTAGGAAAGACTTGATCTATTTATCATCATTGAAGACTTGCCATGTCTCAATGTTGTCAAGAACATTGAGCCTAAATAAGACTTCAACTTTATACTAATTATCTATAAAATCTTGATGTCAAAGTAAAAGAAAGGATAAGGCAACTAATGAATCTTCCCTTAAATTTTGTTCCCTTGGAACAATTTGTATTGAGAAGGAATCCAAGTCCTCAATCTCATCCTGAACCCTGCTTCTATAATTCCCAAGCCTTGTATTCTTCATAGTGTATTGACTTGAACTTTTTTTACTATAAGCTTTGCATCTCCTTGAGCTCTTAATACTTTTACTCCTCTCTACTTTCTAGAAGTAATACATAACAACAAGGATTCATACTCTATTGTCTTGTTGGTGTTTTTGAAATGCAACTTTTATGTAAGTTGAGTTATATCTCCATTCGAGGATACAAATACCACACTAGCTCTAGACCTAGTAGTCACACAACTTCCATCGAACTCTAGGGTCCAAATCTATGGGTCACTAGTAGGCTCTAATTTTCCTTCCAAATGACTAAAGTCAAAGAATATCATGTAGTTCCCAAACTCCATCTCTTGATATAGAATCTGTGCCTTAGGATCATCAGACTTCAAGACCATGAATTTTTTTTCTCCTTAGGTTCTAACTTGATTTTTTTATTTCCCATAGGGATTATGCCATGAGACCAATCCATCTTTATTTCCCCTCCCATGTCCCTATAAAAGGTTCTACTTAAAAGAATGTCGTAGCTAGCCTAAATATCAGCTACTAGGATAGTCAACTTCATTCTCTTTGTAGGGTGCACAACTAATGCTACTTCTACATCTTTCACTTGTCCTAAGAGGGGAACCTATTTAGAATCCATGGAATAGTAATGTCCAAATGTTGTGGTTAGGGTTAGGCCTAGAGTACGGGTAACAAAAGAGGGCATGACATTATTAGAGGCTCCAAAAATGATTATATAGTTACTAAGATTATGGCTATTTATGAATAAGGATACGTAAAATGGATGGGTTTCTAACTAGGGGAGGTAGCCAAGACTGACACTTCATCCTCTTTGAAGAACATTTTCTAGTTGTCTATAGTAGGTCTGCTTGTAGCTGAGATCCTATTAACCAACTTGATAAACTTTATAATGAAGTCTCTCATAGGAAAACTAGGTTCCTTCTTTATCAAGGTAAGTTGAGTCAACAAAGTGTTTTCATCTTCTATACTCTTGTAGCATGCTTCAAATTGATTCCACATGTCATCCCAGGTTGTAATACATCTTCCTGGGAGGTGCTAAAACTAGTCATTTGTGTTCTAAACTAGAGTTTCTACAAACATCCTTCCTGCTACATCTTCATGCTAAGGAAAAACAACACTGCATGTGGCAAAGAAATTTGTGATATGCTCATTAGTAGAGACCTTCCCATTACCATTGAATTTGGAAAAATTCTTTCGAGAAGCTCTAGGTAGGTCATTATTGGTAGCAAGCCCTAGAGGGCCAATAGAATTACCACAGGGAACAACCATTGAGGCACAAAGGATTATTGGTATGGCTTGAAAAGTGATAGTAGTAGGGGTAACTATTTCATGAAGAGTGAGGGCATTACACAATGATGGGATTTGAGTGTGTAAAATAAGAGGAAAAGATGAATGACTATGTATTTTGGAAATAGGGTGATGTGGAGGAAAAAGAGCACCACAAATACTTTGATATACTAGATCCTAAGAGCAGGTTCTTCCTCTTCTAAGAGGATCTTCCAATTTTGGGAATTTGTCTTTCTATAATTCTTCAAACATAGGGTGAACTTGCCCTTTGCCACTAACACTTCAAATATATTTAGGATCCAGAATGAACTTTCTTATTTTGCAACAAGCTCACTTCTCTTAATCTCGTTTCTTGTAAAACTCCCTCCCAATATTCTACATTGGCCTCTTATCTTTTGAGGGTGAAGCTTACTCTTTTGTATTGGTCAAAGGAATTTCTAACTTTTCTAGTTGAGGGTATTCAATTAATTTATTATGTCCTCTTGCTTGTCTTAAATGCTAAGATTAGGTTTCACTATGGGAATTTATCCTTTGTGAGGCAACACCATTTTTCTAATGAGTTGTTATGCATGGCTCAATGAATTGATTGCAAAAGAGGTAATCCCTAAGTCACTTAGTAAAGCCATATATAGACTTACTAAGAAAACTTAGGATATATGAGTTCTTCCCTAGTAGAGTTGGCAAAAACTATTGGTTAACAATTTATCTCCCTTATCTTTGTAGTTTATACCTTGACTCGTAAATGCCTAATCACTTATGGAAGAAAAAGAAGTTAACAACAAAACGGGTAAGTGTAGTAATCTATCAAAGACCCCTAAATTGAAAGGTGTAGCTCCCTTTTAATTGTAAGATTTGCAAAAAAAATAAAATCAGATTTTGGGGGCATGCTCTTAACCATAGAGTAGAAGAGACAAATTCCAGATTGCTCAACACTTTAAATAGCCCAAGCAAGTGAAAATGGGCACTAACTTGATGGCTTGATTTTTTTCTCACCCAATTTGTGTAGAATTCATAAAAAAAATTAGGAAGAATTGTTGAAGAATAGCCTAGGGTTTGTAAAATTTTGTTAGCTCTTGAGAAAACCTTAGGCAAGTTCTTTTGTAATTTCACTTCTAAAAGGGAGGAGTATGTAGTTTCCATGCATATGTTCCTTGTCCTAAGTTTTGAAATAATTTTTCTCTTATGTTTCATGAATGTTTCAAATATGCTAAGTTGTGACTGTGTGAAGTAAAGGAGAGAACATGTCCACAAGTTTATTTCAGCTTAAGCCATTGGGAGTTGTGAATATGCACATGAAGGAAAGCAGTCAATATAATTAGTTAAACACATCATCGTGGTTTTAGTCGAATGTCAATTTTCTAAGCTGTGAAGCTGCGAGGTAAGAGGAATGTTAAGCTCAACCAATTAAGCACATCATTGCATGGTTAAGATGGATACCTAGTTTTGGATTTATGAAGGAGCAATAAAATGAAAGTTGAAGCATTGCAAGGTCACAAGCATAAATTATTCAAAAGGCTTAGTTGTGGTGAGGTTGCAAAGTGTTAGGAGTTAAGGGCTTGTCACAAGATCGCAACAGTCATCAAGGTGAAATTAAATATAGCTACAAAGTTGTGATTGAATAAAATTCTAAGGGTTTAGAACATCACAATTATTATTGTGACAAAGAAAGTTTCTTGTGTGAAATGGAAAAATGATTTTGTTCGTAGCAGTCACACTTATAAGTTTTAAAGCATAAAATGACTTTTTCAATGGCAAAATCTGAGACAAATGTACAAAAATTTGAAAAAAGCATAGTTTTAATTTGTTTTTATGAAGATTAGTAGTTTTTTAAGCATGCCACCCTTAAATGCCAATTAAAGCTATGCTCTCCTCATAGAAGTTGATAAAACCTAGAAAAGAATAGGTTGTTAGTACCATTTTCTCAAAATTATTTGAATTTCTAAGCGATTTCAAGTGCAGAGTTGATTTATGAGCAGTTTTCACCAAATAGAGCATGTAGAATCAGCAAAGATATTTTTGGAAATGGCCCAAAGAGAAGGATAATTGATTGCACAAGCCATAATTGAAGTACCAAAAACTCCCTGGAGGGTTCTAAGCACATTTATAGAAGAGTGGATGCACATCTTGCCTAGTTGCACAAATGCTTAGAATGAAAATGACCTCACTTTCAAAGATCTATATGCCATGTGCAAAGACACAATTATCCCTAACAGAAATGGGTATGAGTTGTTTTGGTTTTTCTATAAGAGCAGAGTAAAATAAGTTCCAATTTGTAACCCTTGGGTAAGAAATTTGGGAAAATTGATAGTGCTAGAGGTATTTGCAGATGTGGATTTGTCTAAGCATTAATCAAATGTTATAATCCTATAAATAAGTCATTTCATAGGAAGGATAGAAGTGTTTTTATAGCATTGGATAAGGATACGTTCATAGAAGCATTTGATTTGGATGGACCTATGTCATTTACCATTGATATTAAAGATTTGAATGAGAAGTTTAAGAAACATAAGAGTTTCTATATTTGTAAAAAAATGACTTGACACATTCCCAAGGTAAAGAAGGATGTAGGAGAAATTCCAAAGAGGAGAGATATTGATGAAATCATGCCCTTGAATTTATTTTAGAGGTATTTTTAGAATACTATGTTTGATATTGACAAAGTCCTAAGTATAGATAGGACCATGAATGGTTCAGGGGAACATTATATCATGGCTTTAAATATTCAAGAACCAAATCATTACATAGGTTATGGTTTTTTAGAATGCATCATTGAGAGTATTCACAAAGAAATTTCTACTGCCCAACAAGGAGAACAAAAGGATTTTAAGCTCCTTTATTACTCCCTCCTCATGCACCTTATTTTGTCAAAGAATGTTGATATATTTGATCAAATCTTTTCTGAGTCAACACAAGAATGGGGAGAGAAGTTGCCAGTGAAAAGATGGACATGGGTATGGAAATTGTATTATCCATATTCAAATGTTACCTATTTCTATAATGATTTTGTTTATCTAGTCTTAAAAATGATAGGTTGTATAGTTGAAAGAGTTCCTATAAATGTTAAGAAGATTGTTAGACCTAAATGGTGCTTTGATGTTGGAACATAATTGACTCATGATTGGGGTAGTGTGTTTTTGTTTGAAGATTATACTGTTATAAGAATCTTTGGGTGTCCTTAGCCACCTCACATTTTAATCAAGTATGTTCCTAAGAGGTTAGGATTGGTAGAAATTTTCTAGTAGTTAATTTCTTTAAATAGGGAGTATTTAGGAGAGAGTGTCAAGAAAGGGACATTTTTGTGTAGATGCACTAAAGTGGGAGATTTTGAGATTGGCGAGAATTCTATTGAACAAACCAATTCCTTTTTGCAAAATTATATGATGCCAACTAGGCCAGCTAGAACCTATGACCCTTATAGCTTTGAAAAAGATGAGAGGATACAATCTACCCCCTACCAAACCTATGTGGGAAGAGGATATTATTGCTAATGTGTTGAGTGAGGATGGTTTTAGGGAAAGAATGGTAAAAATTAGAGACATTGTCAGCTAGGAGCAAGAAATGGGAAAGGTAGAATCGTCTTTCAAAGGGTTTTATCCAAATGAGGAATATTGGGTCAGATTGGATAAGCATGTTAACAATTTTGATGAGTTGGTAGCTCAAGTTCTTGAGGCAATCAGGAGGAAGATTGATTTGGATTATATTAATGATGAATATATAGTGGAGGTATCTAATGAAGAGGATCAATCTAAAGATGACCACCCTAAACAAGATGTTCAAGATGTTCCCCAGAGTTCTAGATAGCTAGAACAAAGGCATAAGAAGCAAAAGATGGTAGAAATACTAGACTAGGCTTAGTAAAAGGCTCTATAGATTTTACAAAAGGTAAAAAAGTACACTTTGATGATATTAGAAGAAGATTCCTAATGTCTTGGGTGTTTGAGAGTGAGAAAAGGGGAAAGAAATTGCAATTGAAGACACAAATGATTGATGATAGAATCATTGAAGCTAAGGAGTTTATGGATGATGACAATTTTATTAAGTCAAATGAATCTAAAAGCTTCCTTTTTACAATAAATAGAAATTAATTGAAATTGCATATAAATCCTACAGATTTAGATGAAAAGGTTGCTGAGTTGGTGCAAAAGTTGCAAGAATATTGTAAGGAAACTTAGGTGCAAAAACAACTTCCTACACTAATTTCTTAAGGAAAGTATTATGCAAATTCTTTTTAAATCCTTACAATTTCAAATTTACTTTTGATAAAACAACAATATTGCAATCAACCATGAATACAAAAAATAGATTGAGAAATAATAACATAAACACAAAGATATGCCATTGTGGAAAAACCTTTCAGTAAAACAACCCCACCCCTCCAAAACCTACACAATGTATTATCTTCAACACAAAGGTTACAACACACTTGCAGTGCAAGCTCTTTCAATACATGGAAGACTTATCTAGTAGTAATAAATAATACACTACTCACTCTCACTCTCCACTATCTATGGCCCTCAAAGTGCTTATATAATGTGCTTTCCATTATTAGGGCATCTTCCCAAGATAGCTCTTACACATCACAATAATTTGTCATAACCATTTCAATCACAATTTCCTTACAAATAATTAAATCTTCCAAATATAGTTCATCATAACCATTTTAATCATTATTTATTTACACATAATTCAATATTCCAAAGATAGCTCTTACACATCATAGGAATCCTTCATAGGAATCTGTCATAATTCAAGATGCCGACACATGCAAGTGGAGTGACACATCAACATGCCAACTAGACATGTACACTTACACTTAATTACATTATTTGCAAAAAATACATTTACAAAATAAATAATAAGAATAAGAATCATCCAAGGTTAAGTCAACATTCTCCCACTTGTCGAACACCTTGTAAGAGCAACACAAACATAATAAAAACTAACTGCTATAGGCCAAAAGGCCAATAGACTCTAAACACCATCTGAACTTCTTTGTGTCCACTAGTTTCATCAATGCATATGAAACATTCTTTATAGTATCTACCTTCTCCAAATTTACCTTTCCATCTTCCACCATACCTCTCACAAACTAAAACTACACATCAATGTGCTTCATTCTAGCATGGAAAGTTGGATGCTTTGCAAGGTAATAATGCTCTGGCTATTGCAACAAATAGTAATCTGTCCTACATCAACACCAATATCAAAGCACAATGTCCTAATCCAAATTACTTCCTTATAAGCCTGAGTAGTAGCCATGTACTTAGCTTTTGTAGTGGACAAAGAAACCACAGGTTGTCACTTACTCATCCAACTGATGGCACCACCTAACATAGTTAAGACATTAGCACTGGTAGATCTCCTACTATCAATATCACCTACCCAATTTGAATCCACAAACCCATGAATAAAAATTGAATGCTGAGATCCAAAAGAGTTACCATGATAACACATGGAGTAATTTGATGCACCCCTCAAATATCTGAATACTTGCTTAATTGTATCCCAATGTACTTGTATAGGATTAGCCATGAATTGGCTCACTCCCAATGCTTGGACAATGTCTAGTCTAGTATAGACAATAACATAAATAAGGCTGCCAACTACACTAGCATAAGCTACTCTACTCATGTCTTCCACCTCACTAGGAGATTTTGGACAATTATCTACACATAACTTTGTTCCCATAGAAACAAGAACATACAATGGTCTATAATCTGCCATGTTGAACCTTTCCAACATAGACTTCACATACTTACTCTGACTCAACCAAAGTTTTTTGTTAGACCTATCTCTACTAATTTCCATACCCAAGATGTACCTTGCTGCCCCAAGATCTTTCATCTCAGATTATGTTGACAACTTTAACAATGTAGTGCTCAGGTTGTGACATATAAATCTCTTCCTCCAAACCACTATCAAGGAAAGTTGTCTTCACATCCATCTATTCTATCTCTAAATTATATGATGCAGCAAGAGATACAAAAATCTAATGGATGTCAAATTTGCAATAGGAGAGAATATTTCACCATAATCTATTCCTTCTACCTGTGAATTACTCTTCACAACCAATCTATCTTTGTACCTTTCAACACTGCCATTTGCATAGAATTTCTTCTTGAACACCCATTTGATACCAATAGGTTTTTTTCCTTTAGGAAAAGGTACAAGGTCTCAAGTTTTTTTTAATTCAATCAAGCCATCTCATCATCCATAGCCTCAATATAGGAACCTGGATCTTCCATATCCAAAGCCTCTTTCATAGATCTAGGTTCATCAGTATTAGTAATCAAAGCAAAGGCACAACTAGAATCTAACATAGAATAACCAAACCTTTCTAGATGCTTCATTACTCTTGTGGATCTCCTCAAGGGCTAAGGTTGAGGTTTCTCTTCCTCTTCTTCTAGACTATCATAGCTACTAGAGCTCTCCTCATCATTGGACACAACATGGTCTTTCTATTCAGTCTTCTTAGGGATAGGAGGCAACTGAATAATATCTTCCTTCTTTTCTCTTTCATCTAGTTGTAGCACAATAGGAGAAGATATCAACTCTCTAAAAATAACATTTCTACTATACAACACCTTACTATTCATAGGGTCCCAAAGCTTGTATCCTTTCATACCAATACTGTATCTGATGAAAATACATTTGACAACTTTTTTTTCCAACTTAGATCTTTTCTCCTTTGGAATATGTGCATAAGCTTTACAACCAAAAATATGAAGATGTCTAATTGAAGGCTTCTTACTAGACCACACCTCCATGGGTGTCTTACCAACAAGAGCTGATGTAGGAGATCTATGAACCAGATAACAAGTAGTGGCCATAGCTTCAACCCAAAACTATTGTTCAAGACCAACTCCACTAAGCATACTCCTAGCCTTCTCCATCAGTTTCCTATTCATTCTTTTTGCAACTCCATTCTGTTTTGGGGTATAAGGAGTTTTCTTATGCCTCTTCATACCTTGTTCTTTATGAAACTATTCAAACTCTACTAAGAAAAACTCACCACCATTGTTAGTTCTCACACACTTAATCTTCTTACTAGTTTGATTCTCTACAAGGGCTTTAAATTCCTTGAACTGACTAAAGACTTGTGTCTTACATTTCAGGAAATAAACCCATGTCCTTCTACTGTAATCATCTATGAAAGATACAAAAATAATAGACTTGGAGATTTAAGGAACTTTTATAGGACCAAATACATCAAAATGAATAAGATCCAAAACATTAGAAGATTTGTGAGAACTAGGGTAAAATTGAATGCAATTTTTTTTACCATAGACATAATGTTCATAGAAGTCAAACTTGAGATTAAAATCATTTAACCCCTCAATGAGGTTCTTGTTCTTGAGGGTTCTAAGACCCTTCTCACCAATGTGGCCAAATCTCATATGCTACAACATTTTCTTTTCTATAGAAAGCTTTCTTTCCAATGTGTTTGTACCCTTATGTACACATGTTGCATTGCCATCGAAACCAATAACCACAATATTATGTATTACTCATTTAGATGGTGGGGATTAAGTGATAGCTACTCTCTTCTTTGAAATAGAAGAACTATTGCACTAAGAAATGGTTGCATCAAGTTGAAATAGAGTACCTCTCCTAGTACTCTTAGCAAGCACCATAGCTTCTCTCATCATCTTATATCCATCTTTAGAAAAAACAACTTGCACACCTACATCATTCAATATACTTATAGATACTAGGTTTTGTGCCAAACTAGGGATGTGAATTACCCCATTGATCCCCTTTACTTGTCCATTAGGGAATTTGATAGTGAGCCATCCTTGTCCAACTATCTTTAGGTGAGAATCATCACCCAAGTACACCTTTCCACCATCAAAAACTTCATACATTGAGAACAAATTTCGATGAGAGGTCATGTGGAAAGAAGCACCTGAGCCTATCAACCACACATTATTAGATGCATGCACTACCAAGGCTATAATGAAAGCATCACCATCTTCTTGAGATTTTTCTAAACCTAAATCTGAGGTCTTCTTCTTCTTCTTCTTTGGCTCTTTACATTCTTTATGGAAGTGCCCAGACTTATCATAGTTCTAGCATTTTTCCTTGGAATTTCCAAGACTCTTTGATTTTCCATGAGATTTGGATCCACCCTTTCCAAACTTGTCATTTTGCTTTCCTCTATCATTGCATCTGCTGTGAACAGCAAGAGCTTCCTTAGTTGAATTTGATGACTTTCTCCTCATCTCCTTAGATAATAATGAAGACACCACATCATCCATTTTGAAAGTGACTAAAGTACTTCCAAGAGCCATCACAAGATGGTCCCATGAATCTGGCAAGGAACATAATAGGGTCATAAATCAATCCTCCTCCTCTATCTTAACACCAGATGATGTAAATGATGCAATCAATAAATTAAAAGCATTTAGATGATCTATAATAGATCCTCCTTCCTCCATTCTTAGAGAATATAGCTTCTTCCTTAGGAACAACTTGTTCACCAGAGATTTGGCTTGATACACAAACCCAAGCCATGTCCACAAACTATTTGTGGTCTTCTCATCAAGAACATTCAGGAGAACTGAATTAGCTAGATAGAGCCTAATGAGACCCTTAGCTTTCCAATCCTTGAGATCCCAATCTTCTTGAGATATTTTTGCAAGTCTCACACCAAGTGAAGTCACCTCCCATAAATCATGATCTTCAAGCAAGTCTTCCATCTTGAGTTTCCACAACTCAAAATTATTGCCATTAAATTTATCCACCTCCATTTTTCTGTATGATGAATTAGCCATCTCAATATGCAAATAAGATTTAGAATGCTCTGCACAAAACTCCCACTCAAACTTGATATTAGCTCAAAAAACCATACCCAACAACTAGGATCAAAAGTTGATCAAGCTTTGATACCACTTGTAAGGAAACTTAGGTGTAGAAACAACTTCCTACACTAATCTCTTAAGGGAAGTATTGAGAAAATTCTTTTTAAATCCTTACAATTTTAGATTCACTTTCAGTAAAACAACAATATTGCAATCAACCATGAATATTGAAAATAGATAGAGAAATAATAACATAAAAAAGGGATATGCTAGTGGGGAAAAACCTTTCAGTAAAACAACCCCACCCCTCCAAAAATTGCACAATGTATTATCTTCAACACAAAGGTTACAACACACTTGCAGTGCAAGCTCCTTTAGGACATGGAAGACTTATCTAGTAGTAATCAACAATACACTACTCACTCTTACTCTCCACTATCTACAACCCTCAAAGTGCTTATATAATACACTTTCCATTATTAGGGCATCTTCCAAACATAGCTCTTACACGTCATAGTAATCTATCATAACCATTTCAATCATGATTTCCTTACAAACAATTAAATCTTCCAAATATAGTTCTTAGGCATAATAGGAATCCATCATAACCATTTCAATAATTATTTCCTTACACACAACTCAATATTCCAAAGATAGCTCTTACACATCATAGGAATCCATCATGGGAATCCATAATAGGAATTTGTCGTAACCATTTCAGTCATGATTTCCTTACACACAATTAAATCTTTCAAATATATTTCTTATGCATAATAGGTTTTTTCATAACTATTTTAGTTATGATTTCCTTCCACAAAATTCAATATTCAAAAGATAGCTCTTACACGTCATAGGAATCTGTCATAGGAATCCATCATTATTTAAGACGTTGATGCATGCAAGTGGAGTGACACATCAATATGCCAACTAGACATGTACACTCACACTTAATTAAATTATTTGCAAAAAATACATATACAAAACAAATAATAAGAATAGGAATTATCCAAGGTTGAGACACCTTATTCCTAACAAATATGACCCTACTAGTGAAACTCTCACTATTGAAGAGGCTAGAGATCTAGTCAAGAGAAGTGGAATGATTATCTTCCCAGGATGAGATCTTTTCTCTTTATTCTTACTTTATCAATTAAGATGACAAGAGAGATCAATTTATTTTGAAGATGAAAACCAATATGGGGAGATAATGGGTTCAGGGTTTAATGTGGATGCCCAGACAATGGCCATATGGAGTTTAGCTCCAAAAGATGATATGTCCACTCTCATGGAAATAAAGGAGTCCCCTAGGGGGAATTGTATATTTTGGCATGTGCAATCTACATCCAGTGATCAAATTTTGGGAATGCATACTTTGGTAGCATTAATGGGTAAGCATAAGATGGATACTCTTCAAGCTTAGCTTAAAAAAACCTATGAAAAATTTATTGGGACAAGGAGTTATGAAGAGGAAATAAAGAAGGATTATGTCTTACAACAAAATGTCATCAAACTAGAAATGGAGGTGGCTTCACTAAAGAAAAATTTCAGAACTGTTACAGAGGTTCATGATAGAGAAGTGCAGATAGAGAGCGAGAAATTTGAGACAGGGGAAACATTAGGCCAGGCTATGGACATTAATGAAGAAAAATTAGAAGCTATTAAGGATGCAAAGTTCAAATATTTGAAAATTTTATTGGTCTATAAGATCAATGTGTTGAAGGTAGTCTCATAGAATGTGCATGTGGGTTATATTGCTTTAGAAGGAGTGGAATACAAATGTGTAGAGGCAATTGCTCTATTATCTCCATTATTCAGCACATGGGGCCCTTACATTCAATTTTTTGATAGCGTAATCACTTTAATTCCTCAGACGAAGGACCTACCAAAGGAAACCAAGAAAAGCAACTCATAAGGTAAAATATTTAAATGCTTTCTTTGGGGGGAAGATGTAGCTGGTACAAAGTAAAATGAAAGTAATTGTTGTTGGGATACCAAGTTTTGTGGATACAATCTTGGATAGTGAAGGCAAAATAAAGGAATGGATAGAGTGGTCATCATCATTTGATAACATCCTTGATCATCCTAGGTTTTTGTATTTTTGTAACAATGAAGCAAGTGTCATTGTTGTCTATGATATGATGGACATACTTTATAAGCTAGAAGCATAGATGACTAAAGTAGCTTCTAAGGTTAAGGATATAAATAATTCTAAATGGATCAAGTACCTAGAGGAGCTAGATACAATAAAAGATATCACATGGCCTGACATTGATACAGACATCACTATTTGGGAGTTGATTGTAGAGATCAAGGCACAACTAGCTAGAGATAGTGATTAAATACAATTGAAATATAGTTCAAAGAAGGAAAAGGTAAAGAAATGGCATGGATGATGATAGGAACTAAAGAAAATTTTGATTTGATGAAAAGATATTTGCTAACAAATACCACCTGCTAGTTTTGTAACTACATCTTAATTCTGAGACCAAGTACAAAGAATGTTTTGCATATAACAAATAGGAATATCTTTGTACCTATTTTTTATTAGGATTTTGACAAGTGTCCTCCCATCTAAAGCTTGTCGCAATCCTTTCTATAAAAGGATTCCCAAGATGTGTAATAGAGGTTCAATTTTCTAGTAATTTTGATAATTATGTCATTGTTATCAGTCTAATGAGTCCATTGTAAATTTTCATGATGTACTTTCCTGCAACTCTGAGAATATAAGAAAATACTGAGAGATCTATTGCTTTGTTTTAAAGGTTTTTTGCAGTCTTACTAGCATTCTTGCAATTTTCAAAATGAAATTATAGCAAAAGAGCAAGTCATGTTATATTGTTGTCTATGAATTCCATCTCTATTATTATGCAATGGTTATCTTGGGATTGTGTAAATAAGTTTTACATAATTTAATGCAAGTAGGATAGATTGTATATCAATTTGTTGTTGCTTTTAATTCAAGGAATTAAGTAAATGCTTCAATAAATTGATACGATTTCTTGTTATACAGAAGGGGTATTCATAAGGATGGGTTTGGGGATAATTACTAATAAAAAAAATATTGTAATGTAGTTGATTAGTTCAAAATGTTTTTGTTGGGTAGACTCTTAATCCCAATGAATAGGGCATTAATCATATATTCAGTTACAATTTGAAGAAAGTCATGAGGTTGCATTGGGAATACATATGAAATCAAAATAAATTTTACTTTAAATGCATGAAGAATATCAAAGCTGGTTAGTACTTACTTACATTTAACCTTTGAGTCTAAGTTAGCTGCTATTGCCCAAAATTATTTGCAAATCTAAGAAGAATTTTAACCAATCTACTATAAGGGTTGAATATTGTTATAAAATGTCATGGAATGAATGAAATGTGAATGTAGTATCAAGTTGTGAATCATTTTATCCCTTAGGCACACCTACCTTGGTTTTGTAGAGCCAAAAGAGTAGAAAATCTTCTATTATTTTATTGAAGTTGGGTCTAGATTTGGAAAATATATTGTTATTTATAGGACATAGCTAATCCTTAGGTTATTGTGATCTTCACTATCTTGGTATTAATTATTTTGTTGCTTAGTAGTATATAAAACCTAACATAACTCATGAAAAGAAATCTAGTCTAACTTAAATACAAAGACATGGAAACATGCATGACTAACTACGATACCAAGAGAGTAGGAAGGGTGGTCAAATGGGTAATTCCCAGATTGCAAAGTTAACTGATATGTTGATAATACATAGATTGTCTCTCTCAGCTACCTCATTAGTTAATTTCCAACCCTTTCATGCAATGAATTATATCACACACATGAACAATAGTGTACAAAAAAAAGAATAAAAAGATACTTATGCTGAAGAAAGTAAGGCATACAATCTACTGAATGAAGGAAACAAAACCAAGTTCATTTACATTCATTCATTTTTCAATAATAACACATTCATTCCACATACCATACTAAAAATAAATGAACAATAGAATTAAAAATGGACTCAAAGTCATACATAGTAGTTTTCCCAAAATTAATTTTGTTGATCTTATTAACTTCTCAGAAAGTTACATATATAGGCCTTCTCAAAATGGCTAGTTATGCTAGATGATTTCTTTGCAAAGCATCACTGAAAAAATAAACCAAAAATAGGACAATATTGATTCAATGTTTGTTATAGAGACTGAAAAAATGACATGAATGGCTACAAAAAGAAGAAGAAGAGGGAGAATCATAGATGTTTAGAAAAGCATCAAAACATCATGCCTTCTGAGGAGTAGTTGGCGTCAGTTACTTTGTCTAGTTCCTTGACATCTAGAATGATGATTTGTCAGCTTGAATCATTTTTATAAGCATGCATCTTAATCAAATCATCAATTTTGGGAGCTCTTCTTATGATTAAATCTACAAATCAGAGTTCTTGAATATTTGAAATTTGGAAATTGAATGGATAAATAGCTTCGTCCAAAAATGCTAAGAAATTTGACTTCATTATCTCAACATCCACAAGTTTACCATTTGTAGACACATAGGACTCCATGTGAAATATCTTCAAATATTCAAATAATTTATCAATGGCCTTCTATACTAGGTCATGTACATCCTTGAGCTTGTTTGCAGACCTTATAGAGCTCTATATAACAAACTCCAAGGATTTTTCTCTAGTGAAATAATGACTCCTTTCCCATCTTGAGGTTCCCATGGGTAATGGAAACATTGGTCTTAGTATCAATAACTTCTTGCAGTGGGCCAACTACTCAGTCTATTTGTTTATTGCCTTTTGTATGGTGGTCTGATGATTGGAAGCTTCCTCCCTTAGCTTGTGAGCACCTAACACTAGACTTGCCAAATTTTCAATTAACGGGGGACCTTGAGCCTTCATCTGGTCCACCCATGTTTGGCCAATCTACCCAAATTGACTCTCTTGTTGTAGATTTAGGAGTAGATTTTTATTCTCCTCTATATTTGGGTCGAATTGGCTTGATGAAGTGCTCTGAAGTGGAGACCTAATGTACTCCATCAATTCTTTGTGCAAGGCCTTTTAGGCCTCCTTTTTTTCTCTGAGCTCTTCCAACTTATCTTCAATCTTCTCATTGGTGGACTTCCATATGTTCACCATGGAGTCATGAATAGGTATACTAAGATCCACCATTATGATTTGGAAGTCATCTCTAGAAAGCTCAAGGAATTTTCCTTCCTTTTGTGTCTTGAAAATCTCTACTAGCATGTGGCTAGTAGTTGAATCAATGGCCAATGCAACAATTGTTTTCTACTTCTTCATTTTCTTGGATGGATGAGAAGTAGTGGCTTGTGTGATCAAATCCTTCAATGGAGCCACTTCTTCATATCTTCTCTTCTTCCTATCAATGGTCTCCTCGAGCCATGACTTAGTAGAGATCACATTAATAGAAGACTACAAGGTAGTAGGATCAAATAACTTCCTCGATACTAGGGGAGTTTTTTTTTTCTTTGGGGAGTAGCAAGGAAGATAGAAACCTTAGTCATTGAGAGGGCCAAGGTATCCCCTTGCCAAGATGTGTCTTGTTCTTGGCCATCCATGGGGTTGGTGTCACCATCCAAATTGATAATTTGGATAGGGGAGGTAGGCTTGGCCACTAATTTCTCTTGTTCTTTCTCCTTGTCCTTGTCTCCTTAATCCTCCCCAACTTTTTTGGTGTCTAGAAGAGAGTCACCTCCACAAGTAGGAGTGATTGGCACATTCTTCTCTAGAGGCTAGTCTCCACCTTGACCAATAGACTATAATGGGCTTGTAGATGTTGAAGTAGTAGTAGTTGTAGTTGACTGGGAAGCTCCAAAAGATACTACACCTATAGAACTAGTGCTCCCAGTCCTCTTCTTCCTCACTTAGGTCCACTCTACCCACTTATCTATTATTCCATACATGAGGACCTCCATGGTGTCTATGACAAGACCTACAGGTTAGATAGACAAAATTGGAGTGCCTTTGATCTTATCATGGGATATGGGGTGAATGTAGACTCCATCATCTTCAAGGTTAGAAACATCAATAGAATCATTATATAACTTAATCTCATCAATTTTTAGTTGTGACCAAAATTTTTGCTTGGTCTAGTATTCATTAAGAGACCTAGTCTAGTAGTCCTCAATATCTGGAACATGCCTATAGGCATATAATAATTTCAATTGATCCCTAACAAAGTTGACTAGATCATATTGAGACTTGAGTTCCTCATAGTCGACCAATTTGAAATTTTTATTGAAACTCTTCACCACATTTTGAGCATTAGAGCTAGAAGCATAGGAATAGGATCCAACCACAAGGGGGAAGGGAATCCTGGCTATTTTCTTTACATTAGAACACAAGCTATTCACTTCAAGAATTCGTTGACATAATTAGACTAGAATCACCTTTTCTTCTAGATACCTCATAAGTCTCTTGGGAAAACCATCATAAGGACCTATCAGCAAGTAAGAGAAGCTTAGAAATTAGATGAATGATAATACAAATATGCATAGCCTCATTGTGAAGGTATTATTTACTACCACATACTTCTTGAAGCTTCTATGCAGCTACATATGTGGGTAAAAATCATATACCTTCATACACTCATCATAGTTTTGAATGCTAGGAAGGTCAGTCCACAAGTAGTGAGTGGCCAAGGCATAAATTAGATAGGAGGACATGTAAAATTGTTTAAATCCTCTAGTCAAGTTCAGCCACGAGGAAAGCTCATTACAAATGATCTATGCCCAATAAGTTTCCATGCTCTTAACATAGATAGCTTGCACCAAGAAGAACCATTGCTTGCTGAAATCTTGAGTTTCCTCTTTTCCTCTGAGTTTGAGCAACAAAGCAAGAATATCTACAATCTCTCTTTTCAAATTTGTGTCAAATAGGGTCTTGGGAATTTTTCTCTTGTTCAAGCAAGGAGTATGGAACCATGTTCTTTGAATTTTTTCCCATCTAACGGTCCTTTTCTCATTGAACATAAATGCAAAAGAGCCAAAGCCAATATCATAGTACTCCTCTTTTACAGGAATGTCAAACATGAATTGCATCAATGCCTTGTTGATCAATATGAGGATGGATTGATCAGGAAACAAAATATGCTTTATTTTTGGGTCATATCTCTTGATACATTTGTTGGAAATATTCAAGACTATGCTAAGTTACTGAGAGGGGAGGGGTGAATTAGTAACTTCTAATGCTTCAACAATTTAAACTCTTAATCCAACAATCCAATTAGCATTTAATCCATTACATATAATCATATCTAATTGTATGCATAAGAAATTAAAAACATGAAAGCATTCATAACATTGTGACACAAAGATTTGGTGACCCATCACTAGTACAAAAAAATTAATATATAATTAAATAAACTACTAAATATTGTAGAGATATGACTAAGTTTGATCACATGACTAGTGGTACTATATTGACAGACATTTATCTCTCGACCAAATTTATGACTAAGCTATTTTAATCATTGAAACAGTCATTGATTTGGTCATTTATTGTTGTTAAATGGTAGCTAATTTAGTTATTTATTGTTGTTATTTGGTGATTTATTTGGTTATTGATTGTTGATAGTTGGTAGTTTATTTAATCATTTATTTAGTAGTTGATCATTATTATTTGGTAATTCATTTGGTGGTTGATTTGGTAGTTGTTTTGGTTGTTGTTTGGTAGTTGTTTTGGTTGTTTATTTATTTTATTTGATCATTTATTTAATCATCAGTTTAGTCCTATTAGGGCATGATGGAATCAAACCACCATCCTCCTACTAATAAAGTAGATGCTCTTCCATTGATCTAGTGCCCTTTAAAAAATAATAGAAAAAATTGTCAAAGTAAACATGGGATAACAATTCAAATAATCAAGAAATGTCTATAAAAATAAATTAAAATATCACAATTATAACTAAACACTAGTTGAGAAGTCTAAATAAGAAAAAACTATTATAAGACTGCTAGCATGAAGGCAGGTATCAAGATGCTCACAAGATATTTTGTTAAACACTTTTGAAAACTACACATTATCATTGAATATAGAGGAACACAAAAAAATGAATCAAAATAATTACAATTCAAATTATGAAATAAGCATGCCCATTTAAACAAAAAAATGACATGCTTGTATTTTATGGCTCTTCCCTTTCTCTCACTTTACTATAATCTTAAGAATTTTCTTGTAAATTCTCTCATTAAGATGACTCCAAATATTCTATCAATAAAATTTTTATTTTACATGTTATAATAAAATCTATAATTTTTTTTTGCATGTTGTTGTATGAAGAAATTAATATTAGTCATTCTATGTTGCACTGATGATAATGGCAATGATCATGCCAACTTCTTTCAACATCCTTTAGGCCACATTCATTTGTTTCCCTACGATAGAGCATTTACTTGGATGGAAGACAATTTCTAGAATTGTTTTTCTTTATGAAAAAATCTACAAATTTTGTCTACATATTCAGAGGAGGAATAATCATGTGTTTAAGATTGAAAGAGGGAGTGCCCTAGAAAATTTGGACTATTTAAAATCTTTGTCATGTATCATCCCATACAGGGTATAACATGATGATGTAGAAAATGAGAGGCAAGTAGGAAAAAAAAGCATCATAGTATTAGAATAATAATAGTATAATACCGTAGAATCATAATGGTGAAATCTTCTTAGATATTTCAAAAAGCCCATCTTGAGCATAACCAACTATAATGGGGCCATTGTAGACAATGCCAATTCATGTTGATATTCAAGAAAAGACAATCGTCAATGGAGCTGGCAAAGTGGGTAATGCCCTACATATTATTATTACTATGTGTTCTTTGTAGCCTATGTAACAAACAAAAAACTTAATAATGCACTGATCAAGAGATTGACACCTAAAACTGATGTGTTTAAAGATAAGATAAAGAATGTTTTAAAAAATTGATGTATTTATTTCTATTGGAATTTTTTTTTAAATGCACATAAAATTCAACAATATTAACAAATTTTATTTTTTTAAAAAGTAACATTCATTTTGAATGCAAATACATTTGGTAAGACAATCGTGACCAAAGGTGGCAATTTATGATTTGTCTTCTCAATGGCTAGCACTAAGCCACAACATCTAACTATTATTTAGCAAATAAGAACAAGTGGAAATTGTACTCTTTTCTCAGACAAGACCCACCTATAAATATGATTACAAATGACCCACCTACAAAATAAATAAATTTGATATCACCTAGATCAACAACAACCAAAATAAAACCAAAATAAAGAGCCAACAACATACCTTGAACCTTTTAGAATGGAAGACATGACTCATAAGTCTTCTTTGTCAAGTCCATTTTTGTTCTTTAGAATTGGTCAGCCCATATCCACATAGATGTCTTAGTTGTATTGGTATCTCAGTCCTCTCAAAGACCCCAAATTTATCACATAGTAGCTCTCTAATAATCTCAGGCTGAGGAATAAGAAATCTTGGTGTAGGCCCAAACTAGTACAGAAAATTCCTACTCATACTAGATACATCAGAATATTAGCTCTCTTACACTGTGTTCATCTAGAAAAGAAAAGAAAAAACAAACAAGAGGAAAAGAAGTTCCACCATAGATTTTGCTCCAATAATACATCTCTAGAAGAGCTCGAGATAGAATGGCACGAGAGAAGCCCATTGGAGAAGAGTTTTCATACATCATCATTGCAGCTATTTCCTTTGTGTTTCCATACAAAACCTTATATGGAGGGCTTGAAATGCCATGAGAATCCTAATAAGCCTTGAATCTACAAGGCTTCCACCATATGTTTATGACAACTCTACTCACAAAAAAATGATAAATACAAAGCCCACAATGAGAAAGTATATTAGTGTGAGATGGAAACCCATCCGTCTTTCTTACAAAGTCTCAAAATCCAAGTAGAAGATTATATTTATGAATAAATTTAGAAATAATCTAATATCTACAACTATTGACTATAAACAAACTTACAACAATCTAGAGTTGTACTTGAACACCTAGAGTTAGAAAAAGCTCTCACAAATTGAAGCTACAATAATATCATGATCAATAACTGCTTACTGCACATTAAAACACAAACACAATGTTATTGTAGAAACTCAAAAAATTATTGTTGCTAATACTACTCACAAAAACATTCCTCAACTTTTGTCTATTTATTGTCCACAAAATATTTTCCCCCACAAATTTAAGATTCAAGCTCTCCTACCAGTATCAACTAACTTGATTGTTGGGGTTGCACTTTCTCTTCTCACATTAGGTGCCAAATGGGGATGGAAATATCAATGTTTACAAGAAAATCTAAGCAACATTAACCAATTTTTGAGAACTTCAAATACGTGTAGGTAAAAGTGACAAGCACAAAGACAAACCAATTTCATTTAAAATTCAACAACCCCCCCTATGTTATAAGCTGAAAAAAAAGGATCAAATCTGATCCAAATTAATTACACTGAAATTTCTCCTCAAAAATCTATATGCCCAATGGCTTGGTAAAAATGTCTATTAGTTTTTGTTTAGACCTACAAAATTTTATTTTTATTTCATCATTTTCAACTAACTTTTGACAATGTGATATCTAATTTCAATGTGTTTATTTCTTCTATGAATTTTTTTTTTTTTTTTGTCAATGGTATTGAAAAAATATAATCGTAAAACAATTTGCTATTGTCTAGGTGTATTTGTTTCAAGAAGAGAAAATCTATGGTGTCTGATCTTTTAAATTTTATTTGCAATTCCATAGTTTTTCTCAATGTTTGGAAAGCATGATGGAAGTGTACTAGTTTCTTTGTTGAATGAATTAATTTTTCTATTTGAATATCACTTTGAACTTGACACTATGAATGGATTCTGTAAAACATTATGCATGGAAACAAACAAAGGGAAGTGCAAGTTTCGTATGTGCATCCAATTTTCATGAGGTTCAGATTGTATACTAAGTTTCTATATTATATTTAATGACTGATTATGATCCGTAATTTTCTTGAATTTGGAATTAAAAAGCATAGAAGGTTTTTTTACTTTAAAGAAAAATTCTTAGTTGGCTACTCAATTAAGTTTAGAACTAAAAGATGATAAACTATAATTAGAGCAGGAAAACTGAAAAGAACTAAAAAAACATACCAAATATATCATTCAATGCCACAATAGCAATAGTAGGAAGTTGAGTTGGGTTTCCATCTCCTCTAATCCCAGGCAATCATCCCCTGCATTACAAGATCATAAGTTACACCAAGGGTATGTAACAATGACAATATGTAAGTAACAACTTTAAGCTATAGTACGAGGATTTTTTGGGATTCAGATGTTCATTAATTTTGTTGATTAGCTAATGGGTGCATTCATAGTTCCACTATATACTATGTTAAAACTATAATGGCTCTACACATTGTTCTTGTAAGATGATTTTGTTTATTTTAACACTCATTTCTATATATTTACTGACACTTCATTCTAGTTTAAATCAATTTTTAAGTGACAGATGTCTTATGTGAAATTCAGAGGTTCTAGTTTATTCTTGAAAATGGTTTGAAATAGTTCAGCGACAAAAAGCTTACAAGAAGATTATTTTTTTGTGTAACCATACATGGAGTCATAAGGGGGTGTAGAAATGAGCACTGAAAAGGATAGTAGTTTTAAAAGTTATTTCTATTTGGGCTTTTTTTAGTAAACACTAGATTTATCTTTGCACTTGAGAGCAATGGTAGTTTGTGGTGAGCAACAGGCTATAAATTAACATGATCAGTTCATTGAGAAATATATTTACCTTTCTATAGCTAGCTACTATCCTTCCTAAAAGAGACATTAAAACTAGAGGGGTGTTTGATAAGTTTGGGATGGTGGGAGTTTTTTGAGGTGAGTTGAATAGCTTGTGGGGAGGATCCAAAACCCCTACTACCTATAGCCCCTATTATTATTGATAGGGAGCCCATGTCAGTATCCTAGTGTGGGAAGTGGAGGAGAAAAGGGAATTCATGGAAGGGAATCATAAGGATTAACTTCCATCTTAAGAAATATTATCAGCTATAGTTCTATTAACAACAAATTAATGGAGGCACAAAATACAGTCTAATGTAATTAGCATTTGGAACCTCTTCTAGTTTGCTACCTAGCCAAGACCTTGTGCCAATATTTCATAAAATTGAATCCATAGAGTTTTGCTATGAGGTTATATAAATATGTATACATTGATTCTCTATAATCTGTAGGTTGAGAAATGTTTCATCTAATGTGAATGTAATATCCCAAATTTTTTTGATTTGTTTATAAGTGTTATCCTTAGTAGGAACATCATAAATAAATATTCTCTATGTTGAATGTATCCTATCTAATTATAAACTATTGAGTTTATCAAATTACACAAATATGCATAATTACAGTAGGTATTTTATCTAACACTTGCAAACATTCTAAAAAAAAGATTGAGTAAGTGCATTACAGTCAACATGGTAATGCTAGGCAAAATATGAATTAAATGAAGAGGCATGTTTAAAGCAGGTTTCTTAGAATTGGGTAGCAGACAAAACTATGATTTAAAGTAGATTATGCAAACCTCACATAAGAAAAAAAACTTCATGAGAAACCTTGTTTTCACCCAGTTTGGTGACTGTATAACAGAAGATACTGGTATATATGCATGTTGTGCATTAATTAACCCACAAGTAAAGCTTGTATATCCTACCATGGCCCCATGAAATGTACTTTGAGTGAGAAGCGTGTAGTAGACATTGTTTGAGGTATTTCTCAGGATAAAATGAATTATGTATGTTAGGTTGATGTATCTCAAGGTCAATACTCCTCTGCAACCCTTCACAAAATGATCCTTTGGTTTATCAGATAGCCATAACCCATCGTCAAGGAGCAAATGGTTTCCTGATGGATCAAAAAAATGATGGATCCATATTTTTCATACTATGACCATTTGTCAAATTTATCTCAGGCATGTTTCAATGAAGTCATAAAGGGCACCTTGTCCTTCTAGATTCAAAAATGATTCAGGAATTAGACAACAATTCACATCACTTCTGGCAAGTTTTACCCACTATAGCAACCCATGAATTTCACATGTAACACACTAATTTTTACTCGAATGTCTATAAAAAGGATACATGGAGCGTAATATCAATGTGAGAAATATAATTCAAATTCACCATCTCCCAAGACCATCTAAGACACAATATCAAAAATCATGCATTTCTTGAATGAATATCTATATGTGTCCAAGCTTTGCTGGTCAAAAATCATTACAATGTGTTTAAGCTTTGCTGAATGAGATTCCTTTATGTGCTAATCACCTTGCTATGATAGATATGAATTTTCTACTCGTTATACTATTGTAGCCTTTGTAATTCACTCTTTTTTCTTTTCTCTGATATACTTCACATTCCTTACTTCATTATACACTTGGATATGATATAATTCATTAAATATATACCAATCTAATTACACAAATTACAATGTTGGCCACAATAAAAGTTACTGTAAAATATTACAAAGTCAGCCCACATGAAGACACTTGGGTTTTGAAGACTAACTCGGTGAGGTTTTGATACTCAACATCCACTGTCAATGCTTGCAATCATCATGCACTTGGTAGAAATATAAGCTCGATCCATATTGATCACTTACAAGTAGTCTTGAACTCAATTTGCACTTGTGACTTAACAGATACTATGAAACTCATCATATAAAATGAGTCTCTTGATTTACATTGTATGATTCAGTAAACACTATCACTTTGAGCTCAGTATAAACTAAGTTTCTTGGTTAACACTAAGTGGCTCAGTTAACACTGGACTCATATTACATACACTATGAACTTGGTGAACACTACATAGCTTAGCTTGCATTGGTAAACTCAGCATGTACTGAGATGCATGGTTTACACTACTAGTCTTCACTGTAACTATGACTACTCGGTAACCATTGAGATTTTTCCAAAGGACTTGGTAGCAACTATAGAGCTTAGTGACAACTAAAATATCTGGAAAACATTGATAGTTGTACAATAAGCTTAGTAGCTATATACAATCTGAATAAGTATGTGTCACTAATAAAAAACTTGACTGATATGTCAACAATCTCCCCCTTTGGCATTAGTCACAAAAACACTTATTAGCCAAAATTAAATTCAAATTTTTTTTTGAATATGTTTTATCCATCACCTTGTGATACTAGCTCGGTAGAGTATACTATTTTTGAGATTTTTCAAAATTGATTTTGCAAGGGGTATATCTATACATGGTAAGGTTCTTTCATATAGTATACTATACATCTTCTTGCTATATACAACATATCTCTCTATACGTATCTTACTCACCCATTGATTTTGCATGTTCTCCCACATAACATATTTCTTTCTCCATACATGTATCTTTCTCCCCCCTTTTGACATTAATGCCAAAGATGTACTTTATTTATTTACATAGTAATACCAAAATGAGATAAAAAAAATTGAATATACATTGAGAATGATCGCCAAGGTGTTATCTCAATTGTCTTGTAGGACTTTGCATGTGTGAAGTGCAGTTTGGACCTCTGCTGACAATTCTATCATATGATCTGCAATGGAGAAGTTATTGTCATGGATGAGAGTTTTTAAATGTATAATATGTTTCTGTAGTGCATCCATGATGGGAAGAATCATATTTTTTATATCTATCAATGTGGATCTTATCCTTGCTTCTTCTCTAAGAAATTCTACTTGCATGCCTAACAAAAATCTTATCTTTTGAAAATATGTGGAGCTTGAACTAGGATCAAGTTGCAGCTACTATGCACTAGCTTTCAAATCTTCATCTATTTTGGACATTTGTCATTTATTTCTTTAGAAAACTTAGAAACATCACATAGCTTTCCAAAGAGTGATGCTACATTTGTACAAGATGTTTCTAAATTGCCCAAAATTTTAGAAAGTTCTTGATAAATGGCTATCTGCTAAGCAATGTGCTCCAACACTTTATTATCAAACTTCTTCTCTACTTTTTGCACTAGCTTATCTTGTCTCTTAGTATCTTCATTAAATTTTTGTACTACCTCTTCTAGTTGATACAAAATTAGCTGAGAAGAGTCAACCTCAATATCTATGGCCTTTTCCAAAATGTTCTTTGCATCTTTAATTATTTTGAATTCCTTATCTCTCTCCTCTCTTAGTCTTTGTTGTTTAGCCTTCTTCTGGAGGAGTTCACCAAATAATTGCATTTGGTCTGGAGTAAGCTTGGAAATGTCCCAATTTGGGGTTACAATCCTCATCTAAATCAATTTCTTCCTCCAACTCTTTTCCTTTACTCAAAAAATTTGTGCTCAGTTGAACCTTGGACTCAACTATCCTTACACTTATTTCTTTTGTACCTAGAATAGAATTAATTATAGACATGCTAAGACTGGTTGTAAAAATTGATACTATGCTTATTGAAGAAATATTTATAGAAATACCTAAAGAATCCAAAATTAATGTGCTCAAAACTTAAGTATCAACTTGGTTGATGAAGGAAGAGTCTAGAGCTCAATAGATGAAATGGAGGTCACTTTTGTCAGTGATGTGCTAAGCTGAGTAGGAGCAAAGAGTAATTGGACATTTGAATTGGCACTAGTGGTCACAATCAATCTTGCTGGGACTATCTTTGCACTTGATATTATCACTAGTTTGCTTGGAGAGTGAGGAAGTGAGGAAATGACTACTACAACTATCATAACTAGATCATTCTCCTCATAATCTTACTTTGCTTCCTCACTAGCCTCTTTTCCTTGATCCTATTCATCTTCTTCATTGTCAAAATGAGTTGTTTCTTCAACATTCTCTTCTTCATCTTTCTCCTTATCTTCTTTGTCATCATCATCTTTAACATAAACTAGAAAATCACTTGGTTTATGTAACAGATAAATATTCTTCCAAGTGTTTGTTGTATTGCTTACAACATGCTCAACCTCTTTAATCAAAACCAAAAAAGTATTAAACTTCAGAGTCAATTTTTCTTCATTTTTCTTCAATGACTCTTTTACCTCAACATCTGATATGCTCAGTATTAGTTGCCTCAAGGTTTGCCCATATATGTCTTTGACAGTTTGCATGGAAATTTCCCATCTTGGTTTTATCTTTTCCAAATAAATATTAGGGATCTGAGAAGTAAGCTAGTTTGGTGAGTATTTCTACTTACCTATTTTGTTCATCACCAAGTCTTCAATTTGCTTATTTTCTTCCTCAGTCCTAGTCTCATATTTCAATCCTTTAAAGTTGGTTATGCATGATCCTTCCTAAAGTTCTTTTAGTCTATCTTGGAAGGTAGGTAGAGGTTTCCTAAATATAATATCTCCTCCTTCCTTGAGGATATCCTAGTGAAAACTAGAGTGGATGGATTTTGTGGCTTGATAATAATCACCTTGCCTTTCTTCCTTAATGGCTCTTCTTCCTCAAATTTTTCCTCATCCTCTACTTCCACATCCTTTGCTTCCTCATCTTCACCTTTTACCTTAGTTAACAAAGGGGTAGAACTCGTTTTCAAATTTTCAATCCTCTTCTTTCTTTTGTTCACCGCCTGAGGGAGCTTTATTCCAAGTTCAATTTTTGCCTTTGCTTCATCATATGTTCCAAAATATGTAGCCTTAGGATCATCTAGCTCATTGAAAAGAGCTTCAATGATGTCTTTAGTTTCACCAATATTAACCTCATAATCAAGAGGCTTTACCCATGCAATTCTAGGCTTAACTACCTAAATGTACAGTTTGTCACAATCCACCATGAAACATACATCATACTTATAATCTTCAACTAGTTTCTTGGGGATTTGGAACCTATTGTTCATTTTCTCTTTGAATTTATCAATTTAATTATCCAATATACTATTGTAATTTTCACCCATTTTAGCAATAAACTCATTTATCTGATATAACACAAGCACATCTTTTCTCCAAACAATAGTGCCTTTTAAAAGGAAGAATTTCTGAACATAAAAGAATAGACAAGTTAACAAGGTACTAAACTTACATAGGTTATTCTTTGAAGTCCTTATGCTTTCCATATTTTTGTTGAACTATTTCAACAAGAGCTTGGCAAGGTCGAATGATAAGTTGTTCTTTAGCACCTTGTATGCTAATTCCACAACATCACATGGCACACTATTCAACCTGCTAGAGCTATATATCTTGTGCACAATGATATGAATACCAAACTTCAATTTCATATCTAAAACATTGCTAATTTTCATTCCTCTACCATCCTATTTTGCTAGGGTTTTCTTTTCAAGTTTAGCTCGTCCTAGGGTTTTTGTCATTTTGGCCTTGGCTAGCATTGGGAGGCCAGTGATTCGATGAATCATCTTCTTTGTGATCAAAAAGTTGGTTGTTCCAGACACAATTGAACATTATGCACCTAACTAAGGATAAACCTAATCCATTTAACTTGAAATTCATGGGGTATGTGAGGGATGTGAGTTAAACCTTTGGTTTCCAGGTGTTGGTGCTTGAGTTTCAAAACTCCATTTACACATAGTTGGCCTAGAGCATCATCCATTTCCAACATACCAATCTCTTGAATAACACATTTGAAATGAGTAAAAATATCATTGATTAGAAGTACCATTGGAGGGATTTGAGATTGCACTCCACTTAGATCTAAGGTTTCAGTGATCACAGGAGTGAGCTTGAAATCTAGTGCTTTCCATTCCACTCCATGAACCAACATGTTAGATCCTTGCTTAACCTTGCTCTATTCGATGCCATCTTCACTTAGTAGGGTTTGAGGGAATTTGAAAAATTTTGCTAGAAATTTTATTAAATCACTTGGAAGCTCTAAAGATCACACTTTTGTAATAGCATTCAAAATTTCATAGTAAGAAATGACTTTTATTTCATGCTTTTTGTTAAATTTTTTCCATAAATCCTCAGTATGAAAGGTAGATTGATTGACATCATGTTGATAGACTATCATCCACTACACTTTCATTGAACACTTAGAAAATTCTTTGTGACTTAGTAACTATAAGCATCTTTATCACTCCCAACCTTTCTCAGTAGAGTTTGTGACCCAACCTCACTTGGTAGAGAAGATAACTCGGTAGAAGCTTGTACTCGGTGATCCCTTTGTATCTTGAATATCGATTTGGATCATTTTTCTCTTTAAATGTGGAACTATTTTGGATGTCTTCTTTGATAGCATAGTTCCAGTTTCTTCTTTGAGACTTCAAGTAGAAATGATAGAGTCACCCAATTCTTGAGTGACTTGATCATCATTACTTTGACTTGTATCCTTGGTAGACTTAGGAACCCATTTCGATCTCATCTATTTTTGGATGTCATCATCTTTTTTCTTTTTCTCATCTTCAATTCTACCAGTAGTCATGTAGTTCTTGGCAGGATGACCAAGTTCTATATAAATGAAACATCTTTTAGTAGTGTCTCTTTTCCTCAAATGATGATTGACACAATTTATTCTAATGTGTCCAAATTATCCACAATAATGACATCTACACTAGGTGTTGTAGTCCCAACCAAATATTGCTTTCACAATTTTCTCTACTGGATTCAATACCTTGGTTTTGCATTCTAATGACTTGTGTCCATGTTTCTTACATTTGTGACATTTTCCTTCAAATCTTGGTTTTTCTTTGCATTCATTAGGCATATCACCATGTTGATTGCAATTGTAGCATTTTCTATTAAATTTTTCTTTTCCATTGCTCCAACATTTGTTTGATGTATGACCTATCTTACCATAGTGATTGCAAGTAGGTCTTTGGTTCTTTTGAGCTCCTTGCTTGGATGATTCTCCTTCTTTTGTATATCCAATTCCTACTTTCCTTTTTGTCTATAAAAATTTTTCTCATTTAATTAATTCATGTCTTCTTGTGATTTCATCATTCTTTCATTGATTTTCCTGTTAGAGTTTAGATTATTCCATAATCTTTCATTGATTTTCCTTTTAGAATTTAGATCATTCCTCATTCTTTCATTTTCAAATCTTAGGCTCATGGTTTCCTTATTTGCATTCGAGAGCTAATCAATAAGGTCTGCTTGCTGAAGAGATTGGTTCTAAATTTCATTATTCCTTCCATCTATCTCTTCTTTTATCTTGTTTTTCTGTTCCATGACTTCACATAACCTTACTTCCTAAATTTCTTGCTCTCTTTTAAGTTTTCTTACCTCTTCTTGTAGGGAACCATTCTTTTCTATGAGTTCTTTAATTGCTTCATTGGTTTCATTTGAATTGCTTGAATGAAGGTCTTCAATTCTTTCTTCAATGTAGAGATTATCATTCATTTGAATTACAAGTTCTTTTCTTCTTTTCAAGGATTAAGAGAGTTGCTTCTTTGCTTTCTTGAGTTGGGAAATGACCATTTCCAAATTTTGCTTCTTAGTGTTAATAGCTTTGTCAAGTTTGAATATCTCCATGACCTTGATCTTTGCTCAAGCTGTTAAGATTTTTTTTTGGGAACCACAATGCTTTGATACCAATCGTTGAAAATATTCAAGACTATGCTAAGTTATTGAGAGGGAAAAGGTGAATCAGTAACTTCTAATGCTTCAACAATTTCAACTCTTAATTCAAAAATCCAATTAGCATTTAATCCATTACATATACTCAGATCTAATTGTATGCATAAGAAATAGAAAACATGAAAGCATTCATAACATTATGACACAAAGATTTGGTGACCCAGAAACCTTCCAAATAGAAAGTAAAATTGGGGTGGGCAAAGTTAGCTTGTTAAAGCTATCATTGATCACTTTTGATGATCTGCCATGTTAGGAGCAATAAGGACTACTAGGTCCACCTTGTAAAAGGATTTACAAACATATGATTAAGTATGGACTCGGTAAAGAGATTTACAAAAGACTATTAGCTCTACCTTGCTAAAGGATTTGACTAATCCACCTCTTAGGATGAAATAGTAGATGATCTGTAATATGCAACTTGGTTTGCTGAAAGAGATTCCTTTATGTGCTAATCACCTTGTTGTGATAGATATGACTTTACTACTCCTTAAACTATTGTACTCTTTGTAATTCACTCTTTCTATTTTTCTCTGATTGCATTCACATTCCTTACTTCCTTACACACTTGGATATGATACAATTCATTACATATATACCAATCTAATTACACAAATTACAAAGTCATCAACAATACAAGTTACCACAAATATTACAAAGTTGACACACATGAAGACACTCGAGTTTTGAAGACCAACTCAGTGAGGTTTTGATACTCGACATCCACTATTAATGCTTGGCATCATCATGCACTTGGTAGATGTAGAAGCTCAATCCATACTAATCACATCCAAGTAGTCTTGAACTCAGTTTACATTGGTGACTTGATAGATACTGTAAAACTTGTCATATCAACTGAGTCTCTTGATTTACATTGTATGACTTAGTAAACACTATCACTTTGAGCTAAGTATAAATTGAATCTCATGGTTAACACTAAGTGGCTTGGTTAACACTAGACTCACCTCACATACACTATGAACTTAGTGAACACTGCACAACTTAGATTGCATTGGTAAACTCAGCATGTATTGAGATGCACAGTTTACACTGTTGGTCTTCACTGTAACTGTGACTATTTAGTAACCTCTAAGATTTGTCCAAAGGACTCAGTGGGAACTGTAGAAGTCAGTGACAACTAAAATACTTGGCAAATGCTGATAGTTGTACAATAAGCTTAGTAGCTATATACAATCTGAATAAGTGTGTTTCACTAATAACAAACTTGACTGATATGCCAACAACATTCCCTCACAAGATCTAGTGAATGTACTGCCATTGGAAAACCAATTGCCTCAACCAGTCCAATCTCTTTAAACTTTTGAGTGATTGGGTGAATTGGTTGAGAATTGAGTCTCCTATGGAGATCACCCAAATCATAGAATTTAAATGATGTATTTGTTAACTCTTTTAGTCCAATCTCTAGGACTATTAACTTATCATAACCTACAGCTCTTATTGCTATTTTCTATGATTGCATAGGATACAATTCTTGATAAATAACCATTTTAAAATAATTATAGAAATCAATTACAAGAAATTCTTATGAAATAGGTATAAGAATTAGAATGTGTTGGCTCTTGAATTAATAGCTTTTGAATAACCTAGTGATAAGAACAAATACATCTAGTTCCCATGTTCAACATACCAATTCAAACATCCAGGCCAATTATAAGGCTATACTCCTTCTTCTTTAGGCTCTGTAAAGCCTAGGTAGGTGAAACTCAAATTCATTTATTTGGTACTAGTTTCTAAAACATATATATGAATTTGTACAAAGTAGATAAAATCCTTATTTCTCCTATACTTATGCAATAAAAAAGATACGTAGTAGAAAATTGCAAAACCTAAGAAATCTACAAGTTGAGTGAGGACATCCTTGTAGCTCTTAAAAAAAGGGAAATGGATAATTGATTTAAGTTTGATATCAAAAAAATCCAAATATGCAACAACAAGAACATGTTCACTGGTAAAGGTGCTACGAGTGTGGAGGAAGATACAGGGAAGGAGAAGGATGACTCAATTGATAAGGGTGCAACACTTTCTTTCCTTCACATTGCCAAGCTCAAGGTAGACTCCTCTCTCCAAGGTGATTCTCGAATGTATAATAAGTTAATGAATCTGAAAAAAAAAATGAGAAAAATGCAACAGGACTAAGAAATTGATTGGGCTAAGATCATTCAGATGGAAGTTTAGGTTGGCAATATCCCAGAGAAGTTAAAGAAATATCAATGTGAGCTCTATATTTTGATCAAAGAGAGTGGTAATAAGATGGAATAGGTCACTTTAAGCATTTGTGCGGCTGCTGCTAGCTTAGGCAAGAGAAATAATGAGGAAATAATGTCTCTAGGTGGGCCAAGCAAAAGAACAAGATAGAGTTCAAGGAAGAAGTTGGCTAAGGCAACTGGGGGTTCTGCTGTTGACATTATCCAAAATACTATGGAGGGGAGCAAGGAGGTGGTTAAAATAATCAAGGAGTTGCAATAGCTCTGGGTGGTGGTTCTAGTAATTGGTCTTTGGTTTCTATTTCTTAACTAGTTTTGTTCCTTTTGTTTAAACTCTAGGTTTCAGGTCTTTGTAAAAACTGGTTTCATTTACTAGTCCTTTTTTGTGGTTTTAGGTCCTTGTAAAACTTGGTTTTGTAACTTTTATATATAGGTTTCAAGTCCTTGTAAAACCTAGCCATGCTTATTTGAATATCTTTTATTTTTCGATTAAGGGTTTTGAGTCCCTTCAAAACCTATTTTTACCTTAATCAAAAAAACAAGAACAAGTTGATCCTGTAGTTGATCAGTGCCTTATCTATTGAGAAATTACACAAATCATAAATATACATCCATGATACCAGTGAATTATGCAATACATCAAGATATCAGATCTATCCTATCACTTTGTGAACCAGGCATCAGTTTTCATAAAAACCCTCATACTCATACAATATCCTTCTCATGAAACCTGGAATATTGTCAAGATAAGTAAGCATTTACTTGGCTCTTTGTTTAAATAGAAAAAAATAACAAGACATAAAATTTAAGGGGCCACAAATGAGTTTAAGTTCTTTGCTCCTAAACCATATAACATTAAGAACAACATAGACATGAGACAAGAATCCAAATAAAACTAAGAATTTTGATGTTCCTTGTATACATTTCTTTGAAACAATAGATTCAAGATGCAAGTTAATAACTAAGAAAAAATTCCATAGATCAAACTTGCACATAAAACTCCATTAAATGTTGTCCATAAAATCTGAGAAAATGTTGAAGAATGTTAGAAACCTAGATAAGAACTTTCTCAAAAATTGGAAACCAACCCTAGGTCGTATCACAATAGTGGAAAACTTTCCAATACATTGCAACCAACCCTAGAGAAAGAAAGAAAGAAGAAAGATATAGGAGAGGAAATAAATCCTAGATCTATTCTGGAAGTGACACATGTCCACTTCAATCTCTCTCCCTTTTTTCTACAAAGCCACTCTCTTCCCTCTACAACTGAAATCTGAATGGAATCTCATCATTGAGCTTCAAAAAACTCAAAATGTCTCCTTCAACTGATGAGAAAACCTCATTATAATAAAAAGATTAGATAGGGATCTAAAATGCTAATAAATCCTTCACTAAACTAAGTTGGAGGTAAAATGATATCACAAAGTGCATCTCTATTAACTTTGACACACACGCAGTTCATCATTTCACCAAAAACCAATATTGAATTGCCATACTAGAATGCAATTGAAAAAAAAGCACCTCAAAAAAACCCTAAATATTTCACACATATTTCTTCCTATGCAAAAATAAATGATGAATCTAGAAATTTCTTCTGAGACCTTTTCGTCAGTATATGATAGTCATATGTCGGCCTCTAAGACATGCCCAAAATATCCATTTGAAGTTCTAGGTTGAAAATGCATGATAGGCCTAAAAAATTTGCCATAAATCTCATTTAGGATAAATTACAACCTTTAGAATATAACTCAAGTTTATTTAGAATCATATGCATGTTCAAAACTAGAAAAAAAATGAAAAATAAAAAATTCTAAAATTTAGAATTTCCCTCCAAATTTACATCTGGGTCAAATTGGTCAACCTTCCAAGTGACATGTGTTACCATGTGATTGGTCTATCTTTTCAATATCATCATCACTGGGGTGCCATGTGGCACCCTTTTTTTGGCCCACAATCTTCCACCTGATGCATCACCACATGGCAACCTCCCATTGGATTTCCATGCATAGTCATCTTGCCACATCATCAGCGTACTAGGCACCTTGCCACATCACCACCACGTGGCATCACTTGATTGGTCCATTGTCTACTGATAGGCCTCTAACATAGTGCCATGTGTCAATTTTCATTCATCATCGCATTGTAACTTTGGTTAACTAGTGAGCAACTTTATATTACAACAATGTGACGATCGTCGATCTTTCCATGTGTAATGATCTAGTGAGTTGCTTCTGCTCAATGCAACATCACCACCCATTGCCACATGTCAATACATTTCTTTTTCATATTCCTTGACTAATTCTCCTACTCAATGCCATGTTACGACCCATTTCCACATGACAGTACATTGCTTTTTCACATTCCTTGTCAAAAATTTACTGCGTCAATGCAAAAATGTGACAATGAATGTCAACTCGCCACGTGTTGGACTTACCATGTTAGCACCTCAAAATTTATGCTAGATGTCAACTACTTATTCTCCTACAAGTGTCACGTGTAATGTCAACATTCAGTTGGGACACTTGTATGCCACATCACTGGTCCACATCTACATTTTCAGTCAAAATTGTCCATTGGCTATGCCTAGTTGGCTTAGACCCACACATTCATTTAGTGACTCAAAGGCCTTGCCTACTCAAGAAAATGATAGCTTGTATGCTTGAGTATCAAAAAATCATTAAACATCACACACTCAACAATATGGGACTAAAACTTTGTTGCATATCCTGCATAACCACTTATGAAGTCACTAAAACCCTGTGTTCACTCTTCTAGTTCAGAAGGAGTCCAATAGAAGGGCGAACCCATTGATAGCAATATCTAAATCACTAATTCAGGTTGATCCATCATTGATTCCTTTGAAGTAGACCTGATGAGGGAACAAATTAGCCATGGCATTGAAATTTTTTAGTTTATCTATATATTACCATGCACTTGCCTTTGTGATCAATTCGCTCTAGATATCAATTACTTTGGCTCATTTTTTAATATCATATTTGGTGCCATGTGATGTGATTTGAGGAGTTGGTGGATCTAATGAGATGGGTGTTGCCCCCTAGTCTACCTCATAATAGGTGTATCATAGTCATGTGATAGGCCATGCTTAGGAATAATATATTCAAACTAAGGACTATTTTTTCCACTATGAGGTGCATTTAATCTTTTCAACCCAGGGATGTATACTTGAAATGATCAGCATAGTATGTGCACTAGGTATCTTAATGAGTCACTAAGCTTATGTTGCAAGAAAGTAAAAATGCAAGGAAAATAAATTACACTATTGCTGTAGGAAACTAACACACTTAACTCTATGAATACTAGAAATACAATGAAAAGTTGACAAATATTCCAACTTAGTTCATCCACTACAACTATTCTCACATATGTTGTAGGAACATTCACAAAGTGTGATGCTATAGGAAGGAACTTACAACTTCTACATATGATTCTAACAATGCTTGGAAATTAATCTATTCTATCCTAATCTACTCCACCTTCCAAATGTGCCCCCTTGGTTGGCTTCAACTAAACTACTAACACAAGATAGAAGCCAAAAACTTAATTTATTACATTTTAAAAATTCATTACATAACACAGAACTGTAAAAACACAACTCACTATAAAATTTAACAGTTTGTTCTCATAAAATATTTCTTCTAACTTCCTAAACTAACACACTTGGGTCGATTCCTATATATAGAAGATTGACACTTATTCCTATAATAGAAAAGTAAATGACCTAGCTTTAAATCTGCAGGAGAGAAAGAAGGAAAATAACAACTCAAGGTGGGAAGAAGAGATCATAGCTTAAGGCAAGAATAATAAAGTCTTATCATCTGCTCACCATAGGAGTAAATACAGAGAAGGAAATAAGTCTTCATAGCTTCTCCATATTCACTATCATGTCCTTTGGAACTGTTACAACTTTCCTCCACTGTGGCTACACCTTAGCATTCTTTTCTACTTAAATGCTATTGGAACTCATCTTGAATTCTTCCAATCATCTTTTAGCTTCATTGCTAATAGGTTAGTTATTATGTAAAGACATGTTTTCAAATAATCATTTATCAAATTAAATTTAGATATAAGAACACACATTTTGATAACTATATGAAATACTGCATAATATATATAATACTACCAAAAGATGGCATAATATCTACCCATAGGTTTATCATAGGTTTCAATAAACATAGGTCCACAAATTTTTTGATAGAAATAAAATAGAGTATCAACAAAGTGTTTAAAAACTATCATGAAATAAAGGAAATATTTGGCCTCATCATTTTCCCCCTACTAAACTAAAGCTTGTCCTCAAGCATTGCACTTTCTTGTTAATGACTTGAACTCTCCAATCTCAATTATTCCTTTCCTACTACTCTTGAAGGTATAGTAAAATCCTTTTGTTCTTTCCGACACTTCCCTTCTATGATCTTCCTGAAGCTTTTCGAGTCTATCGATGTTAATGTCATACAAAGGCCACAGGAGCATTGGAGGCTACATGGTCAGGGGACACCATAATTCTCTTTTAGCATACTTCCCTAACTCTAAATATTTTGGAACCTTGTGAAGTGCTGCCTCCAAGTTGATGGGACTATGTGGTTTTCACTTTTTAAGTGATTTAGGCAATCTAGCCCATCTACTCCTAGCACTAGTCATAACTCTTTGGAAAGAAAAGTAGGGAAAATTCTCATAATTAGCATAATCCTTAGCTTTGGCAACAAAGATCCTATCCCTTACTTCCAGATTCTTCTTTCCATAAGTTAATGTGAACTAATCTCTAAGAACTTCATCTGGCTTGCTACTCTCAACTCTTAAAGGTAAGGGTTTTGACCTTTCCTCATCTCTATAGTTATTTAGTTGTCTATCATAATTTTCTTCATCGGACATCCAGGACATGAGAGCTCTTAAATGTATATCAACTATGTAGAACAAGGGATTCTATTGAGTCTCTGAAAGGATTAAAAAATTATGAACATATAATTCACAAAGCAAATTTTGCTACCAGGATGATAGAGTTTGATATAGTCCATAAAATTCTTGTACTAATTTGAACTCTACTTTAATATCTTTAAGAGTTAATATTAATTGGAACAAATAGAAGAAATAGAAGTCTTATTAGCCCTTTTTGTGAACATTTGTCTATAACATACTGAACTTTATCATCTTTTAGTATAAATGTTTTTGAACTTTTGATGTATAAAGTATGGACATAGATCATAAAATGATAATAGGAATTATATCTAAAAATGGGTTCATTTTGTGGTAAAAATATTTCTTCATGAATGTTTGATATGGGTAGATCTTCCTGCAGCTAAATAGATTGCAAAAACTATTAGTTGAATAATTAATGCCTTTTCTTTATAAACTAATAAATGAAAATAAATGTTTGTGGGAAGTCTTGTGCATATTAAATCTTGATAGTAGGGATACAAGCTAAGTGGGAGTTAATAAAAAGAAAATTATGAGGGAATAGCGTTAAGGCATTGATAGTATTAAAGAGAAGCATTATGACACTGTTGCAACTGGAAGACTTGGCAGCACAGTTAGAAGGGACCTTTTTTAATGAATAACAAAGCATGACCTGATAAAGCCACTGAGCAAGGAAGCAAGCATCAAAGTGATTAGTTAAACATGCAACATATGATACCTAGATTTTTGGAAGCTATTTAAAGACAGATAAAAGAGAAGATCTAGCATTTTCTATGATCTATATTTGTGGGTAATTTAAGGGATAATTAATGTCTTTACAAATTGCATGTTTGCACTCTTAAATTGTAATTGACTTTCCTTCATTAGGAAGTCATAGTTTTAGGAGTTTTTTTGTTCTTCCTTCCTTTTAAATAAGACCTCATCTATATCTATGAGGTTAAGTAGTGAGTAGATAGACAGAGTCGAGTGACATCTTGTTGTTCTCCCTGAGTTATTGTAAAACTGCATATTTGAATGAATACATGCCTTTGTTGAGTTTCTACACTTTTATCTAAGCTTGTCTTCCCTTCATTCTTCCATGGGGGCCCACGCAGAAGGTGGAGTTTACTTTAGTAAGTAGGAGTTAGACTTAGTTTTCTAAGTTAAGATTAGAACTACTGTTCCTGTAGCCACTAGAAACAGAACTAGTCACTATTCCTGCAGTAGTACGTGCATAGATGTATGGTTAAATAATTAGAATTTACTTCCAAGTATTTGATATTTTTCTTTCCTTTGAATAAACTAGATTTCCTTAATGGTTATTGCATTCAAGGTAGTAGTGACTTTTAGCAAAAACTAGAGCATATACTTTGCAGACATCATCTCAAGTTCACATTCCTGGATTGACATTTAATGAAAATCAACATAGTACTTTGGTAGTAAGGGATGTCCAATCCTACAACTAAAAAGGTGTTATATTGATTAGACATATTTTTGGCACCATTGCTAGGGATGATGCTAGTCTAGTATTCACTATTGAGCCATTTAGTTTCATTTTTAGCATTCTTGCATGCATAGAAGAAGATACCATCTTGGAAGATTTCTTCCCAACTTTAATCAAGAAGATCCTTTTTATCCTAACCTTGAAGAAAGAGAAGAGAGAGAAGAAATAGAAGAAGAATTGTTTGAGAATGTATTTTCAAAATAACCAAAACAAGTACAATCATCGACCACATCTGAAGAATCCTTCCATTTGAATAATCTTTTTGCTGAGCTAGAATATCAAGATAATCCATTAATTCTAGTCATTTATTAGCCACCACTAGGACATCCACAAATGGCAGTAGCTCAGCCTACCTTTCCCTTTCCAATTTCTCCTCAATAGGGTAATCAAAATCTGAAAAATATACCTTTAGCTACCTTGCCTAAATTCTATGGCCTTATTATTGAAGATCCAGAAACTTTTCTCTTTGAATTTGACATCCTTTTTTGAAGTTATGACTACACAACTGATGCCCATAAGCTGAAATTATTTCCATCAACTCTCAAAGAAATCACTTTGAGATGGTTCATGAGTCTAGGTGCCAACACTGTGACAGATTGGCCAGCTATGAGTAACCTATTCCTTAATAAATATAAGGAATATTGCAGAGGCCGTGATTTGAAAGGAGATGAAAATTTTAAAATGTCACAAAAGGAGGATGAGACTTTGGAGGACTATTTTGCCTAGTTCATGTTTAACCTATAGTGCAACACACAACATCAGCTGAATGAGGAGTCCCAAAAGCATCTCTTTCTAAAAGGAGTGCATGACAGGAGTATAAAAGCTTTTGACTTAATGGTTGGAGGTGACATTACATAGAAGACGTGGGCTGAAATCTGGAATGTTTGTTTGAACTATTCCAAAGCAACAACAAAAAAGGGACAAGGTTTGAGGGACTTAATCCAAAAACTCTTGGTGTAGGAGTATCTAAGATAGAACTATTAAACCTCTAGTTATATTTCAAGAAAGACATCATTAATGATGTTGCTACACAATTGGACACCATGCAATGAAGGAAGAAGGAGGATGTTGATAGTATGTTGGTAGAATATTTCCCCCAGTGTAGAGAAAAGAAACACAACTACTGATATAAACTTATTGCTAGCTTGGAATCATAGCATTTTCCTACTGAGTTCAAGGCAATTGATGAAGATGGGGAAGTCCTTTATGTTGCTCAAAGAAGGTCGTGGTCTCCAAGATTAGGTATTCCTCAAGACCCACTCCATAATTATGGTGGTAATAGTCAATGGCAACAACAACATGGTAATTATAATAATTGGTAGTAGCCCAACCAAGGTTGGAAGCATTTTAAACAAGGTTGGCAGTAGCCTAACCAAGGTTGGCACCAACCTTAGCAGAACTGGCAACAACTTCAGCAGGGTTGGCAGCAAACCCATAACTAGCAACAACCTCAACAGGGTTGGTAGCAAACCTAGAACTGGCAGTAGCACTAGCATCAACTAGCCTTGACGCAACCTCCTCAACAACAAGCCTTAATGCCTCCTATAGCCAATACAAACCCTCCAAAATAGCCATAGTTACCTATACCTAATCCTAATAATGCAAAACCTTCAGCCCAACAACAAAGTTATTCCATCACCCTAAATGATATCCATCTACAATCTGGAACAACACTTGCCTCACCTCAGCAACCCATTATAATAGAAATAGATGATACAAATGCTAAGTCAGTTCAAGAACCTACCACCACTATTTATCCTATAGCCAAGACACCACCATTTCCTAGTAGGTTAATAGAGCAAATCCTACCAAGAAAAAATCAAGCTGCACTAGACTTACTTGAGCAACTCAAGAAAATGACGATAAAAATTTCCTTTTTTGATGCAATAAAGGAAGTACCTATATATTCAAAAGCCATCAGAGAAGTCTATATTAAAAAGCCAGGAAGGAAAAAGAAAGACCCAAAGACTATCCATATCCTTGGACAACTTTATGATCTTATGCGTGATAAATGCAAAATGCCTAAATATGTAGACCCTGGAAGCCCAGTAGTGACCCTCACCATTCAAAGAGTGCAAGTGCAAAACATCTTAATAGACCTAGGAGCATCCATCAATGTAATGACCAAGGAAGTAGTGTCCAAATTAAGTATCATTGGTCTCAGGAAAACACCAACAATCTTGCAACTAGTAGATAGTTCTACCATCATTCCTGATGGTATGCTAGAAGATGTCACTGTCACATTACATTCATGGGAGTATCTAGTTTATTTTGTCGTACTCTCTCCAAAAAAAAGTATTGGGGGATACCATATCATTTTAGGATGACAATGGTTAGCCACAGTAGATGCTTATATTGCATGCCGATCAGGGAAAATGACTATTTTAGATGGAACAAACACTAAAAATTTAACCTTGTATTCACCTACTCAACCTTTGTTGCAAGATGATCAAGTTGTCTGGCCAAATATGGATGACTTTGATATGGATATAGATTCTATTCAACAATTGACGATGATCTCGTAGGACTCATTTATAAACATTAAAGAAGAAGATGATATTATTTCTTCTATCATACTGAATGAGTATGGAACACAACTTGAGACATCTTCTTAAAAAAAGTGTCTTAGAAAGCATTCTACCTTTATCTACTAAACTTCATTATTCCAAGTTTACACAGCCTATGCATTCACTCCTGCCACATGAGATAGATTCACAACCAATTGTGCAAATTTCAATGGCTGAAAAAGTAGTCAAAACAAAAATCGTTCTAGGAAGAGAATTAAATACAAGCAAGTCCTTATCTCAGGAACAACATCATAATACCCTGCAGCTGCTACAAAAGCACCAGGATGCTTTTTCTTGGAAGTATACAGATATGAAAGGTTTGGATCCTGCACTCTATACCCATAGAATTAATATTAGTTTGGATTGTAAACCTGTGAGACAACCTCAACATAGGATAAACCCAACATTAAGGGATATTGTCAAAAATGAATTGCAAAAGCTACTCAATGTTGGCTTCATATATCCTATTTCAGATAGCCAATGGGTGTCACCATTGGTTATTGTTCCCAAAAAGGGGGGAAAATGGTGAGTCTGCTTAGATTACAGAGAACTTAACTCGGCTACTAAAAAGGATCATTTTCCATTGCCTTTTTGTCGATCAAGTTCTTGAAAATCTTGCAGGAAAAAATTACTTTTCATTCTTGGATGGGTTCAGTGGCTACAATCAAATCCAGATCACACCAAAGGATCAAGAAAAGACCACATTCACGTGTCCATGGGGAACATTTGCTTATGCTGTCCTACCAATCAGTTTATGCAATGCTCTTGCAACTTTCCAAAGAGCTATTATTAGCATTTTTCTGACATATCTGTAGATTGTTTGGAAGTGTATATGGATGACTTCACCACATATGGACAAACATTTGAAGAAGCCAAGGAAAACTTGGACAAGGTTTTACAAAGATGCAAAGACTGCAATTTGTCTTTAAACAGTGAAGAGTGCTTTATGATGATGCAAGGAGTGGTGTTGGAACACTTTATTTCTCCTAAAGGAATTGAAGTAGATCTAGCAAAAATAGAAGTCATACATACATTGGTTGTACTAGCTAAATTGAAAGAAGTCAAGAGTTTTCTAGGAAATGCGAGATATTATTGGCATTTTATCAAAGATTTCAGTCAAATTGTAGCACCTTTATATAAATTTCTTCAAAAAGATGTAGAATTTGTATGGGATTCAAAGTGTTCAAAAGCTTTCTATAGCTTAAGGAAGTCCTCTCAATAGCACCAGTGCTCCGAGGACCAAATTGGGAGTTACCTTTTCACATACACACAAATGCTTCAGATCATGCCATTGGAGCGGTACTTGGCCAAAAGATAGATTCAGTAGAACATGTATTTTACTTGGCCAAAAGATAGACATTACATTATATGATACCAAATATTTTTACATATAGATCACTCTGCTATCAAATATTTGATGAACAAGTCAGCAATCTTTGGACTATTGCCTCGATGGTTGTTACTAATGCAAGAATTTGACATCACCATTATTGACAAGAAAGGTAAAGCAAATGTTGTAGCTGATTTCTTGTCTCGTCTTCAAACACCTGATGATCCTGCAACCATAGAAGATAGCTTTCTTGATGAAAATCTATTCCTTTTGTCTGCACAAAACCCTTGGTATACTAATATTGCCAACTATCTAACTACTGGCAAAACTCCTCCACATTTTTCTGCAAAAGAAAAACAATTGCTGGTAGAAAAGAGTTTTAATTTTTCATGGATCTTAGGATTCATGTTTTATACTAGACTAGACTAGGTAACAAGAAGATGTCTCAGAGAGGATGAAACATATGATGTTCTTTGTGCTTGTCATGATGAGCCTTGTGGTGGTCACTTTGCTAACAAACATACTGCATTAAAGATTCTGAATATAGGTTATTATAGGCCTACACTTCACAAGGATGTGGCTCAGTATACAAAAAAATGTGATAAAAGTCAAAGAATGGGTCAATTGACAAAAATAGGTGAAATGCCCATGTAACCATAGATAGTAGTAGAACCATTTGATAAATGGGGAATTGATTTTGTTGGCCCTATTGAAACACCATTAGAAGGGAAAAGTTACATACTAGTTTGCACTGATTATGTTACTAAGTGGGTCGAAGAAAAACCCATGAAGCATCCTCATGACAATAATGTTGCAAAGTTTTTGTATGAATGTATCTTTACCAGATTTGGTATTCCAAGATAATTACAATCAGATCAAGGGTCTCAGTTCACATCTAATCTGATAGTAGCACTCATGGAGGAGTATACAATTTGACATGGTAAATCATCTTTGTATCATCCACATACCAATGGATAGGTAGAAGTGACAAATAGAGAGCTGGAAAATATTCTCATGAAAATAGTGTCTTTGCATCACAAAGATTGGGCAGCTAAACTTCTTGAAGCCTTATGGGCATATAGAAAAACATGGAAATCCACTATTGGGTTTACACCTTTTCAAGTCCTATATGGGAAAATAGCTATTATGCCTATTGAATTTGAACATAAAACTCTATAGAAAACTTTGGAACTTAATATTACCCTTCCTACAGCACAACAGGCTCACATTTTTCATCTCAATCAGTTGGATGAATGGTGAAAATCAGCTCTTCATAACACAAAATTAATTCAGAGTCAAAGAAAGCAATGGCATGACAAATTCATTAAAGATAGAGAATTCTTTGTTGGTGATTGGGCGCTCTTGTATGATTCACGATATCAGCATCACCAAGGCAAATTTCAGACTCAATGGCTTGGTCCCTATGAAATCATTGCAATTTTTAACAATGGAGTAGTTCAACTATCAACAATTGATTTGGTCAAATTCAAACTCCTAGTTAATGGGCATCGCCTGAAGTTATATCATAAACCAACAACCCGGGAAGAATTTCTTCAACAGTTCACCACAATAGAAACATCTCTTCCTATAGCCACTCTGTTTGAGTATCCCACTTAGATGCCTATAGCCCTTTGAATTTATTTTCAAGGCCTTCATAATAAAAATTTTGCACTCATGCGAAAATTCATTCCTTTTCCACCTCATTCCATCCCATCTTCTTGTCTTTCCATCATCATGCCATCTCACTTTCTTTCTCTCGTATGGCAATATTTGGACCATCCTTCCTATAACACCTCAATTCAGTCACACTTGACCCCTTTGCATTTATTTAATTTATTATTTATTTAGAAAAGCATGTTATTTTTATTATTGGAATTTACAATCTTTACAGTCTGGTGGGACCTAGTCTCTTCTAGGTTGGGGGTGGGAAAATCAAAATCATGACTACAAATCAAGGAAATATTAAGTTGGCATGTAGGATGTATAGGGAAGGGTCATTTTAGTAATCAGCTGGCACTCCTTTGTACTTCCAAAATGTGTGAAATTATGTAAAGAAGGCTAACCATTAAATCATGATTTCACATAACCCGTCATTAATATGGCATATATTTTTGAGCACGATCTTTTTCCTCATTATGGTTTGGTGATTAAAATGCTATCATGAAGTACTGAAGGATGTGATGTTTGGAAGTATTGAAGTATTTCAATTTGATTTTGAAACCCTTGTAGCTATCATCGCCCATACTCTCAAAATCACTTGCAGTGAATTTTCTTGTAATAGCATTTTTTTTCCGAAAAAAATATGGGTGGAGAACCTCAATGGAATGAACTAGAAGACCATAGAGCCTTACTGACAGACCCAACAACATGTTGTTTGTTTCAACAACAAGGTTGGCTAGTTTATTGTCTCAGTTTGAAGCAGTTTGATTGAGAAATTGTGCTCCAATTTTATAATACATTGAGGGATGGATATGCAACTCATAAGGGCATTTGGATAGAATTCACCGAAGAGGTGGTGGCAGAAGTTTTTGGGTTACCCACAAATGGAGAACATTAGATAGAGGACATGGATGCACGACAAGAAAAAGAGCAATTCTCAGTACCTGGAGATCCTTGACTAGAGGAAAACAAAAAGAAAGGTACATTTTGATTATCTCTCCCTTTGCAATTCATCCACCTTGCTAAATTTATCATAAGATATTTTACCTATGAAGGAAGGTATTCCTATTTGCATGCTGTTCATTTGAAAATTTTGAGTGGTTTGTGGCAAGGTGATCATCCTGTAAATCTCTCAAGTTTCCTTTATAATATTATGAAAAGACAAGCTACCTATGTACAACAAGGCAAAACCCAGTCAGTATCCCACCATTTCTTGATTAGGGCTATAATTGAAAAGGAGTTGACTAGGCAACACTTGGGAACATGAGATGATTTTGTAAAACTAAGGACAGAGGGGCCTAAAAAGGGTGGACCTAAAGGGCAAGGAGTGGGGAAAAGAGAGAAAATTGTTATAGGAGTCAGGAAAGTAGTATATAGAATAGCTCAAGAAGCTTCAACTTTAGCTTCTATACGTAAAATTGCAAAAAGGAAAATTCTAGCCGCAAAAGCCTCAACTTCTAGGAAGAGAAAATTGCATAGTTGATGCAGAGGAAGGTTCAGAAGAAGTATCTCTAGTATTACAAGAACTTGCACTTAACCTAAATAAAGGGAAATATGTCCATAAGGGAAAAAAACCAATTTCTACCCCAAGTTCTACTCCACGATGAGTCACTAGAATATCTAGGGTAAATTTGAGAACTGAACCTTCTGTGCCACCTGCTAAGCCTCCTATACCACCTATTGATGTTGAAACTCTAGTACCTACACCTACACAGTCACCAGAGCACATATTACCTACTCCTGAACATGAAAATGATATGGAGGAAATTCTTGCAAGGCCAAATAGCCCTATTAATGTTGATAGTGACACAGAGTCCTCAGAGGAAATAGTGTCTAGATTTGAATAGCTAGTGGAGGAAACTGATAATCTACCACCAGAGGAATATCCATCTATTGCACAAGAAATGGTTCAGGAAATTGTTGAAATATTTCAAGTTAAAATGACTATTGCACCCTATCCTACAGCTGTTGCCCCTTCAGAAAAAGTTGATAGCATTGTTGCCTATCAAAATAAAAGCCTTATTGAATATCAACATTCTCAAGATGATAGCATTGTTGACCACCATAATCCTAAGCACTGCCTTGAAGATTATAAAGCTATTTTCCAACATCATACACCACTAGATATTTCTACTCCATTAACAACTAGCTTTAGTTTGTACCAATAATTTCAATGGAAAAAAGAAAACTAGGACCTAGAAAGGAAGCAATTGCTTAGAACTATCAGGGAACAAGCACAACAAATTGAAGAGAAGGATAGTGAAATTATGGTCCTATAGCAACATTTCATGAAGATTATAGAGCTCATTCTAGAGCTTGTAAATTGCAAGTCCCCATCTCCAGTTTACACACTTTTCCTAAAGGAGAAAATGATTAATTTTCAATTATCTCGAATTAATTAGGGGTTGAACCCTTCCTTACACACTCCCTAAGAATTCTATGCACCATTCAAATTAGTTCTAGTGACTCTAAAGAATCTCCTCTATGAGTTATATGTTCAAAATTTTGCTACTCTAGATGATAAAGATTGGAATTCATTGTTATATGTGGGAGATGTATAGTTTAGGGCCATTATTTCATGGATGCAGAATGACATTAGTCAAGAGAACTAGGCTGCTCCTTATAGGGAAAAGGAAATGTTTGACATTTGGCCAGAGGTACAAAACACTCATAGAGTATTCTTCGATTGGCTTTCTATTAACAATAATCAAAGTGCTACTGCCAAAATTCACCCTGTCCACAGTCAAGCATTTCTAGATTGGGAGTAGAATTTTTCTGCAAATGCCCCTAATGCTATACAAGCCTCCCTTCAAAGATGGATCCAATTGCTAGAAGATCTAAAAACAAGGGAGTTGCACTCTCTCCAAAATTTGGAGTTTTCCATCAACAGGATGCCCATGTATCTGATGTTAGGTAGAAGTTAGAAAAATTATTGGGTACCTCTTCATTTCCAACCGCCAATACTCTTGTATCCTATGCTTGGAAAGTATGATTCATTTGCTGAATATAACATGATTGCTAAAGAACAGAAAGGGAAAGGTTGAAACAAAATCATGGATATTTTAATTACAGAGATCATGAATCAGGGGAGAAAATTGCCAATGATCTCAGGGTATAGATGAGGATCAGAAACCTATAGATGCTGAAGGGACCAGCCTTAGGAAGGTTGGGGGGAAAAATGATCACATGAATAAATAGAAGTCTTATTAGCCCTTTTTGTGAACATTTGTCTATAACATACTGAACTTTATCATCTTTTAGTATAATTTTTTTTTAACTTTTGATGTATAAAGTATGGACATAGGGCATAAAATGATAATAGGAATTATATCTAAAAAGGGGTTCATTTTCTGGTAAAAATCTTTCTTCATGAATGTTTGATATGGGTAGATCTTCCTGCAGCTAAAGAGATTGCAAAAATTGTTAGTTGAATAATTAATACCTTTTCTTTATAAACTAATTAATGAAAATAAATGTTTGCAAGAAGTCTTGTGCATATTAAATGTTGATTGTAGGGATACAAGATGAGTGGGAGTTAATCGAAAACAAACTATGAGGGAATATTGTTAAGGCATTGATGGTATTAAAGAGAAGTGTTATGACACCATTGTAGCTCGAAGACTTGGTGGCAAAGTTAGAAGGGACCTATTTTAATGAATAACAAAGCGAGACCTAATAAAGTGGCTGAGCAAGGAAGCAAGCATCAAAGTGATTAGTTAAACATGCAACGTACAATACCTAGATTCCTAGAAGCTGCTTAAAGATAGATAAAAGAACAGATCTAGCATTTGCTATGATCTATATTTGTGGGGAATTCAAGGGATAATTAATGTCTTTACAAATTGCATGTTTGCAATCTTAAGTTGTAATTGACTTTGCTTCATGAGGAAGTCATAGTTTTAGGAGTTTTTTTTTCTTCCTTCCTTTAAATAAGACCTCATCTATATCTATGAGGTTAAGTAGTGAGTAGAAAGACAAAGTCGAGAGACATCTTGTTGTTCTCTTTGATTTATTGTAAAATTGCATATTTGAATGAATACATGCCTTTTTTGAGTTTCTACACTTTTATCTGAGCTTGTCTTCCCTTCATTCTTCTATGGGGGCCCACATGGAAGGTGGAGTTTACTTTAGTAAGTATGAGTTAGACTTAGTTTTCCATGTTAAGATTAAAACTGTTGTTCCTGTAGCCACTAGAAACTGAACCAGTCACTATTCCTGCAATAGTAGGTGCATAGATGTATGGTTAAATAATTAGAATTTCCTTCCAATTATTTGATAGTTGTCTTTCCTTTGGATGAATTAGATTTTCTTAATGGTTATTGCATTCAAGGTAGTAGTGACTTTTAGCAAAAACTAGAGCATATACTTTGCAGACATCATCTCAAATTCATGCTCTCGGATTGACATTTAATGAAAATCAACATAGTACTTTGGTAGTAAGGGATGTCCAATACTGCAACTTAAAAGGTGTTATATTGATAAGACAAGGCTCATTAGTGGGAGCTACATTTTCCTCACTAGGATGTTCACCAGGGGCATCTTGGGGTTGCAAAGTTTTGGCTTGTAAAAATTCATCCCATGTCATGGGAGACACATCCCTAAGTGACCTTTCTATGAGTAACTTAATTAGGGAATGATGGATAACTGAATTATCTTTTCCTTTCTGAGTTTCTTCCACACTAAAATAAAGCATATTATACAAAAAATTTGGAATATTTACTGAAACATTATGCCTTATACAAATAAGTAATTTGAAATGATGTGCATGTAAGAATGAGAATCTACCTTCGCATGTAAGGTACCTGATAACGTGCATGGCTAATTCATTGTATGGCGGTGGTAGTGACATTCTCTTGCAAACCTGCTTTGTAATGTCCATTTGAGGATTAGTCAGTCTAGTAAATTGATCTCTTATTGACCTTGCATCATGTGTGTTGGGATAATGTTCTCCAACTATAGGCAACCCAATTACTTCAGCAATGCATTCCTCTATTGCAATCACCGTTAAACCCCAAACAGAAGCTTCACCTTCATCAAATGTCCTTGTAAATTTTTTGGCTGCCTCCTTAACAAATGCATTCAAACTTAGAAAATACCTTAGCCATCCGCATGTATTAAATCTTCTTATGGCCTCTACATCTGAGAGCAACATAGTGTGTTCCACTAGTTTTCTTCTCTGCAACTGTCCCCCCATTTTCTTAACACTTTCTCTATCTGTACTATTTTTCCCCTTTTTGAATTCAAGCTACCTTATTGTTTTATAGACTTAAACTCACATTTCTTTATTTTAATAGGCAATTAATGTCATAACAAATTATTATGCACAATAATATGGCTTTAATGAAGGTAAATCATGAATATGTGTGAGAATCATCTGAAAATAGGGTTCAAATCACATAAAATTTAAACACAAGTAACATTATAGCTTGACACAAAAAATCATTCAAAAATAATGTGTATGACACCTCACTTATGTACTTATGGCAATTAAATTCCATCAATGAAGGAAATATGAAGATTTGGGAAAATCTTTATGGATAATTAGAAATGCCATTGGATATTAGTGACCTTCCTTGCCCCCACTAAATTTGGACAAGTGTCCTCACTTGTCAGACCTAGTACAGGTAAGGGACTGGCATAACACCACAATCATATAAATTATGTAGTATTAAATATAATTAACAAAATCTATGGACTATAGATGAATTATAATTTTAAAATGTTATACCTATCAACTGATCATCGCATGTAGCAAAAAAAGGTGGCAAAAGTGATATTAGTGGCAACATCTATCAACATATTGCAAAGTTTATTGAAAACATGTGAAATTGCAGATGTGGAAAGTGGGTGGATGGAAGATAAAGAAATGAGATGAGGTGGATGGGTGGAAGGTAAAGAGATGAGATGGAATGAGAAAGTGAATGAAAAATGAACTTTATGTGGATATAAAGTCTTTATTATGAATATGCACAAAGAAGCTAATGTTGAAGAGCGACAATCAGAAGATTAACACCTTCGGCTGTAGGAAAAGTTACTTGATTTTTATTTGAATCTAGTCGCTAAAACTGTTGTAGGAAGTCCTCTTTTGCTTGGAGCTATTTATACAACTTCAATAGGTAACCATTGACTAATGGTTTGAAAGGTACTAGATCAATGGTTTTTAGTTGAACAACTCCATTATCAAAGACATGACTAATTTCATATGGTCCCAACCATCTTGTCTGTAGCTTTCCTGGCATATCTTAAAATATGGAATCATATAATAGTTCCTAGTCACCAACTTGAAATTGGTTACTGATAATATGAGAGTCATGCCATTTTTTTCTTTATCTTTGTATAATTTTAGTGTGCTCCAAAGAAACTTCTCATCTTGTCTACAGAGTTAAGATGTAGAAGACATTCTCTTTGTGCTACAGGAAGTTCAATATCCAATGCCAATGTTGTCCTTAAAGTTTTATGTTCAAGTTCAATTGGAAGCATTGCTACCTTACCATATAAGAGCTCAAATGGTGTGAATCCTGTAGTAGTCTTCTAGGTTGTTTTGTAAGCCCAAACAACTTCTTGTAATCTACTGGTCCAATCCCTACAGTGCAAATGGACTATTTTTTTAGGATATTTTTTAGCTCATTGTTTGTGACATCTACTTGTCCATTAGCTTGAGGGTGATAAGGACTGTATTTCTAGTGCCTGATGTTATACTATTTCATCAACTTTGAGATCAAATTAGAGGTGAATTGTGCACCTTGGTTAGTGACTAGCTCTTTGGGTACACCATAGTGGTTAAAAATTTCTTCATACAAAAATTCAGCAACTCTTTCATTATGAGCATGCCTCATAGCTTTGACTTCAACCCATTTTGTTAGGTAATTAGTGCACACAAGTATATAGGATTTCCCATTAGATGGAGGATAAATTGGACCAATGAAGTCTATGCTCCATTTGTCAAATGGTATTAACACCATTTGAGGATTAAGAGGCATTTCATATGTTCTTGTTGGTTAGCCCATTCTTTGACACTTGTCACACTTCCTTGTATAGTTGACTGCATCTTTGCAAAGTGTAGACCAATAATAACTAGTTTTCAAGATTTTGAAAGCTATTCTTTTTGCTACAATGTGTCCTTCACATAGTTCATAATGACATGAATGTAGAATGCCATATGTCTCATCCTTTCTCACACATCTTCTCATAACTTGATTAGGTCTAGTGTAAAACAAGAGATTATCTATCCAAGAGAAACAAAAACTTTTCTCTACAAGTAGCTTCTTTTCCTTGTAAGAAAAATGTGCTAGTATTTTATTGGCTACATTGTAGTTAGCAATGTCTACATACAATGCAGTTTGAACAACAATATGAAATAATGCTCATCCAAAAATGCATCATCTACCAAAGTAGTGTTAGTATCATCATGATAGATTCTTGACAAATAATTAGGTACAACATTGGCTTTTCCAGGCTTATCAACGATAGTTATTTCAAATTCTTGGAATAATAGTAACCATCTCGCTAACCTACCTGTTATAGCAGGTTTGTTCATGAGATATTTAATTGCTGCATGATCAGTATGAACAAATATGGAATAGCCAGTTATGTAATGCCAAAATTTGTTGAGGGCATAAAATACTTTAGCAATTCTTTTTCTGTCATAGTGTAGTTTAATTCTGATCCATGAAGGCTTTTGCTTATGTAATATATTACATTTTTAAGACTTTGGGATTTCTGTGCTAGAATTGCAAATATAGCATAGACAGAGGCATCTATATATATATATATATATATATATATATATATATATATATATATATATATATATAGATGAAAAGGTAAATTCCAATTAGGGTCTTGTAAAACTGGGGCTGTAGTCAAAAGTTTCTTAAGCTACAAGAAAGTTTCATCACATTCGGATGTCCAACTAAATTTAGCTTCTTTTGTGAGTAGCTTATACAAGGACTAGCTATTTTTCTAAAATCTTTTATGAAATGTCTATAATATCTAGCATGACATAGAAAAGATCTTATATCTTTTAATTTTGTAGGTATGGGCAATTTTTGAATTACCTCTACTTTAGCTAGATCCACTTGTATGCCTGTAGTTGATATGAAATGACCAAATACCATGCCTTCCTACATGAACATGAAACACTTTTCACTATTAAGTGTCAAATTATGTTCTTGACATCCTACCAAAACCTTTTCAAGATTCACCATTGCTTCCTCAAAAATGACACCAAATGTTGTGAAGTCATCTATGTAGATTTCCATACAATCATGTGATATATTAGCAAAGATGCTAATAAAAAATCATTGGAATATTGTAGGAGCATTACATAGATCAAATGGTAAAATAGAGTATGCAAAAGTACCCCATGGGCATGTAAATGTGGTTTTGTCTTGATCTTCAGGAGCAATACTGATTTGGTTATAACCACTATACCCATCTAGAAAAGAAAAATACTTCCTTCTAGCTAGAGTGTCCAGAACTTGGTCTATAAATGGTAAAGGAAAATGATCCTTCTTGATAGCTTTGTTCAACTTCTCCATTTTCCTCCCTTTTTAGGCACTATGACCAGGGGTGACACCCATTTACTATTAGATATAAGATAAATAAAACCAATGTCAAGCAATTTCTCAATTTAGTTTTAACTGTCTCTCTGAGGCTTGGATTTATCCTTCTCTAGGGTTGATAGAGTGGTAAACAACCTTCATTGAAGTATATCCTATGGGTGCATAGTGTAGGACTCAACCCTTTCATATCATGATAGTCCCATACAAAGGCCTTTTCATGCCTTTGAAACAACTCTTTTAACTATTCCATCTGTGTGGGTGTTAATTTGGGATTAACATAGAGCTTATGACCTTTAGCCAGTTCAACAATAGTAGTGGACTCTATCACAGTAGCTTCAAAGATTGGAATTGTTTCTAATTCATAGGGTAAGAGTGGATAAAGAATATTGGGTTCTTTGAGAAAAGTACAATTCTTATCACATTCTTCATATGTGATTAATTCCAACACAAAAATTTTAGATACATGTTTTTCTATCACACAACTATTGGTGAGGATACTCTAAAGTATTGAATCTTCCTCTTACAGTTTTAGAAAAGATTGTCAATGTAACATCATGAGTTGTACTATAAAATTTAACTCTTCTTCTTCATACCCTAAATCTAGCCAAATAGATGTGCTCAAATCTGGTAATGGATGGGTTGGAGGATACAAATCAAATTTCTTTATTTCTTGGCCATTTGATATGGTCATATTCCTTGATCTACAACTTATATTTGCATCAACTATGGCTAATCATGGTTAGCCTAGGATGACAAGGTAACTAGATAGAATAAATTTGGGAGATAAAATCATGAAGTCTACAAGATACTCTAGAGAATCTAAGGTTACAACTATGTTTTCTATCATCCCATTAGGGGTGATAGCAGAACTATCTACAAGTTGCAGAATTGTTGGTGTAGCCCTTAGTCCTTCTATTTTCAACTTCTTCACGATATCCTTGGTCATGAAATTTATAGCAGCTATAAGATCTATTAAAGCATTTTTAACACACTAACCATTTATAGTGACATTCACTACTAGACTTCCTGGATCAAAATATTTTGGTGTGATCAATTTCCCTAGCATGATGTCAGCCAATTGTCCCATGACATGGACTATGGTGGGGTCCTTTTTCTTCCTTCTAGGCTTCTTCAAGAAAGTATCTCTAATGGCTTTTCCATAAATTGGAACATATTTAATGGCTTGAGACAGGGATATTTGGACATGAATTTTTTTTAGCTAATCAACAATATCAAAAGGTTGTTCCTCTATTTGTTCAAGTTTCTTTTGTATAAGCTTTTCTAGAAAAGGAGGTTCCACTGCTAGTTAAGCTTGAGTTGTCATGGTAACATTGGTTGGGTCAACTGTTTCAACAACTGAGGGTTTTGATGCTATAGGAGAGTCTGGTATTTTAGTTATAAAAGGCAGTTTAGGCACTGGTAAAGTTGTACCAGATCTCATATGTATATCAGCAACATTCAAAGTGTAAATAGGACATTGAGCATTAGCATTATACATGGGCTACTGTGGCTATTGGCTATTTGGGTTTGGCTAAGATTTTGTAGGTAACTGTGTCTACTTTTGAGGTCCAAAATTTGTAGGTGGTGGCAATAGAGCAGGTTGTTGAACTGGAGGTGGTAATTGTGGAGTAACAATACTTTGGTTAGGCCATTATTGAGATCCCCTCCATTGGTTTGTAAGCTACCAATTCCCTTGGGGTGGTTGCCATTGGTTCTATTGGTTTTTCCAATAGTTCTATTGGTTCTACCATTGGTTACTCTATTGGTTAGGCCAAGGTGGTTTGGAATTCTCAGGCCATTGGGATTGTTGTTGGTTGTTTTGCCCAGCATTATTCCAATTAGGTTGATATTGTGGAGGACCTTGGGAATTATAGTTTTTCCATTGATTACCATATGAATTTGAATTTTGTAAAGGGTCTTGAGGCATACCTTGATGTTGGGACCATAGTTGGTGTTGAGCACAAAAAGAAAACTTTCTCATCATCTCTATCTATCTTGAGGTACTTAGTTGGAAGATGCTAGTTCTCCATGCTTGCAACTAGTTTACATTGGCAATCCTTCTTTTGCTTCTGGCAATGAGGATAGTACTCAACTAATTGTAATTCAACTTTGGCTATCTTCTTCTTTGTAATCATTGTATCAAGATGTGTAGCAACATTTTTGATAATGTCTTGTTTGAAATTTGATAATAGGTTAGATATCTTGAGCTATGAAATGCCTTGGCTAATTCCTTTAGTGATTGTGGAATGAGGTCCTCGACCTTTCTTCATTTTTGACCTTGAATAGTTCTGATAGATCTTCTTGAGGTCATCTCAGGAAGCTTGATATACGTCATCACCAGCCATCAGGTCCAATGCTTCTAGACAATCATCATTCACACCTCTCAGAAAGACTAGCTTCTATGAATCTTTGGATAATGTATGTTGAGGGTTTTCTGGAGTGTATATAGAAAATGTGAAACATAGTCTTCGAATGTTTCTTCCTCCTTTTTTGATATCCTAAAGATATCATCCCCTCTTGAACCAGATGCTTTGCAATATTCTTTATACTTATCCAAAAATAGAGCTTTTATTTCATCCGAAGTTCCTGTTGCATTATATCCTAAGTCCATGAACCATCATAGAGTGGACTCTTTCAATGTTGCTGGAAATAATTTGAGCTCGTGGGCATTAGTGTTGTAGTTAAAACTATGACAAAGTATATCAAACTCAAACAAGAACATATTAAGGTCTTCAGTTGTGAGGCCATATAACTTTGGAAGAGAAATGGGAGGTGATGTAGAGGTTGAAGGAACTACCCATAAACTTGCAAATTCAAGCACAATATGGACCCAAACCCCTATGTTTCAATGGTGTTCCCAAATGCACACAATGCCACCAAAGACTCCAAACTTGGATTTACCTTCACCAAGTGTTTCCTCCACCTCTACATACCTTAAAAAATTTCAAAAAAAAATGTTTCTAAGGTTTCCAAACCCACAAATCTTCAGTAGATACAAAAAAAGACTAGTTTTGCCCTTTACTAGGCTATTCTCTTCTTTGGATCAGCAGACCCTGTTTTCTTGATTTTTCTCCAAAATTTTCCCAAACACAAAGAAAATAAATAGGCTTTTCAAATACCCTTTTGGGAGTTCTATAACATACTCAAAAATTAATATGAACTCCTTTGGAAAAATATGCCAAAAATCATGACTGTCATTGTTTTTCAAGGGTAAAACATGACGTTTTACAAAGCAACTATGCAAAATACTTATCCCAACTCCACAAAATTCATATATTCATCATATTTTGTGCCTAATTAGACAAATCCATCATCAATTTCATCCTATGAGGACTTTTGATATGAAACCCCCAAATTCAAGCCTTAAAACCCTCAAAATCAAGGGTATCACCAATCTAGGTCAAGCACACACTTCCAAGATGTAAAACTCAGGATTAACCATCCAATCATCATGAATTCAAAGAATATCAAATAAAAAATATTCCTTGTTAAGCCAGATGTACGGCTGCATAACACCTAGCACTCATTTGGGTACCCAAATTAATCCTTCCAGCACTCAACTTTGCATTTCTTTCACAATAACTTGCAAATCTTCACTTTTCTTGAATTTTAATGATTAGTTAGACATGTTAGGGCATTTAGGGCCCATCCCATCGGTTAGATGTACAAAACTAGGATGGTACCCTCATTTCCTATTGAAAAATCAAAGCAAAACTCACAGTTTTAGCGTGACAGCAACAATAATAACTGTAATTTGATAAAAAAACATCTCAAGATGGATGAAAAACCTCAAAATATAACCCTATCAGCATAAAATAAAGGTTACACCATCAAATATACTTCAAATAAGCAAAAAAAACTTAGAAATCTTATTCAATTCTTGGTTGTCCGTACAAATCCTGTACTTTTCCATACATACCAATGTTTCTTGCCTTTCATATGGCTAAGACATCTTAAATAGACCTTAGAATACCTGCCCAATTGACCAAGTTGGTTGGAAATGTTTATTTAATCAAACAAATAACAAGTTACTATTTTCCCTCTAAAACACTATGTGACCATTTGGACTTAAAATTCAAACTGCAAACTATGGTTTCTACGCATTTTCTAACCTTCTAACTTATGCTACTGACTTGGAATTGGTCCTATGACCTTATTAAATGCCTAAAACAAGAAACTACTCCCTGTAGACACCTAAATTTGATTACACTATTTTAGTAATCCTATTTAGTTATCTAAAAAGGCATTATTAATTAAATTTCTATTTAATTAATCCTTTGTCATCCCCTACTTGATTAATTTAATTAATCATCTATAGTCCTAATTGATAAATCAAATAATCTATTATTTATCAATTAAATCCTACTCTTACACCCATCTTCCACACTCTTCCCTCTTCCACACTCATTCCTCTTACATCCCTCTTACATACTCAACCCCACTCATCATGCCTTTAACCAACCCTTTACCCTACCCTCTCACACTCATCCTCCTTGTGACAAGTGTCACCTTCCCATTGGTGCTAAACAAGCACAATCCATGTGCTCCCCTTTGAGTGCATCTTAGCCCTCCTTAAGCCTTCATCCATCCTTGCATCTAAGCCCTCCATCTCTCTACCCCTTAGCCTATAAATTGAATCCCATCCCAAGCCATTTCATCAACAATCTTTGAGCTAAAGTTACCATGCTATTTTGAGAACCAAAGCCATCAACCATACCCTTATAATGCCAAATTGAGAGCTCACAAAGCTACCAATTTTCCATTACCCATCTCCATTGAAGCAACTTTTGAGCATCTTGAGCATACATCCACAGCAAAAGGACACATCTACAGAATCAAGAAAGCATGGAGTGTTTTCTCTTGTGAGGTTTGCACTTCTTGTTTTCTTTCTTTGTCTAAGCATATATGTGAATTTAGTTTTTGGTTTGTGAATGTTTATTTTATTTGTTAATGTTCTTTGCATACTGATTCTGGTTCTACATTTTGGCACGCCCGGTGGGACCCCACTATGGGTCATTTAATCATCTATTTTGATCTATATGTCATTTTTCTAACCATCTAATATTTGTTGTTGTTTGAGTGTGTTGTGAGGGTGTTTTGCTTGTTTTTTCAGGTTAAAGAATGCACTTAGGAAGAAGAAATACCATCTAAAAAAAAAAAAATGCATTTTTTAGCTTTTTTGGCACAGTTTTGGCATCTGCAACCTGTTCTGTCTGCGAAAATCGACGTCTGTGAAAATTCGCGTCTGCGCAAATCGACATTTGTGAAAATCCACGTCTGCGAAAATCAACGTCTGCAAAAATCAACATCTGTGAAAATCGACATCTACGAAAATCTGCCTCTGCAAAAATCGTCGTCTGCGAAAATCCGCATCTGCGCAAATCGGCGTCTCACCTGTGTTCTGTGCTGCAAATCTGTTTTGTCCTCTTCGTATTTTGGCATCTCTGTATTTCAACGTCTTCATATTTTGACAGACTGTCTTCTTTGCTTGCTTATGTTCCATTTCTGCTTTATTATTTAGACCATTTTAAGCATTTTTACGTGTAGAAAAAACAACAAAAAAAGTTTAAAATTTTTTTCCCATAGTTAAGCTCTCATTTTTGAAGATTTTGGCTAACTAACTAAATTGCTTTTTTTTGTCTCATTGCAGGTTGGAGCACATATGGAACCACTAACCATGTTTCTTGCAGGTTTTCATGTTGCTAAAAAATGAACTTGAATGTTTAACCATTTGTCTTTGAATGCATGTTGCTAAAAAAAAAAAATGAACTTGAATGGTTAAACACATTTTTCATTGAATGAATGTTGCTCAAAAACACACTCTTGAATGTCATGGATTAAAATCAACTTTCTTTGGAATGCATGCTTAAAACAAAAAAATCCAATCTTGAATGCCAAGGATCAATTAACCATTACAAATCTCTTTTTCACATGGAATCTAGGTAAAGTTTGATTTTTGGACATTTAAGAAACTTTGTTAAGTTAAAATAAAAATTTACAAAAATCAATTTGAGTAGTTCCTTGGACTCACCTCTTTTCTAATCACCCATCAAATATTAACCATTGGTTGCAATCTCAGCGCCATTTATGGGGATGGGTCTACTTGAAAAAGGTGTTAAATGTTCCACAATCTAACTCACTCACTTGGTCTTTGAACGTTTGCTTTAACTTTATCAAAATTCTTAAATGGCTAAAACTCTAGATTAAATCAATCACACTTCAAGTTTGGGCACTAAAATTGAACAAAAATTGACGTGGAGAGCCTCCGGGCGCGCGCTTGAAATTGAATCTCACACACTTTTGTTTTGGGCTTAAAACAAAACTCACACTCAATCTTGAATGCCTTAAAGAAAATTAATCGATACTTGACGTGGAGGGCCTCCAGGCGCGCGAGTTTTCTTTTGTTGACCCTAACTCTTCTTATTGTTTGCATTCTTCGATCGATTTACTTTTTTTGGTGCTTCAAGTTGGAATTGAACATTGTCTCTTAAACATGAGTGCTTGCAAAGTCTAGATTAGCACACATAAGAGTCAGTTGGTAAAAGAACAAGCGTGTTTTTTAGCCCAAGGTCATCCGAGTCTTCTCTCCCCTTGTCATCTTTCGAGGCCATCTTGGGTGCATAAGATTAGGATCCAAAACCTTGTTTCTTTTTAGGAGGCCTACTTGGGGATTTCATCACCCCTTGGACGACCTCAACTCCAGCGCTCTGGCAGAGTATAAGAATCGGGAGGTGAATCGAAAGACACCTCTCTTGGGATCAAGATTTTGTCATTCGGGCTAAGCCTCAAGGAACTTTATACCCTTGAGAAGTGAAAGAGGAGAAGTGGGTTACCGCTCCTCTCGACTGTGTGACATCCTTTTGGTCTCATCTACAGATTTGGGCCTCACGTACCTTGAGTATATCGAGGACTCCCTAGCTAAACCAATTGTCAGCCTTGCAGAAAACCATCTAGGATGTTAATGTGTTTGGAGTGACTGATCGAAACATTTGTAGAACATACACACTCCTTGGCGCAAGTATCACATTCTGAGAACCACAAACTTCTATCTGGGTGTTCCTATCTATTGCTTGTTTTTATTTTACTTGTTGAATGAATGTTTACCAAACTTGGTCAATCCTAGCTTAGGGCACACTTAGCGTAGTCACTGCCTATTTTGGAAGTTGAACAAGTTGAAGCAAAACAACTGAGATTTTTCCCAAAGCCAAGCAAATTTAGGAATTTATGTCGGAACAACCCAAACCCAAACAAAAGTTTCACAAGGTCAAACTCAAGCCATCTCTAGCATACCAAGAACTTTCAGCCAAGAGAAAAGAAATAAGACCAAGCCCACGAATTTCCAAACTCCACAAAGCAGAGGACAAAGCTACCGACGAAGCACTTCAAGAGGCCTGGTTAGAGCGCACCATCAAATTTAGCCAACATCTAGGAGTTAATCCTGCTTATGCCTTACCAACTAGGCATGATTTCTATGATTAGACACCCTTGTTTCTCCACATCTTCTTGGATAAGCTTCACTTTAGAATCATCTTTGTAGAAAAGCCAGCCATCTTAGGTTATCCCCTTAAGCATTATTAGCTCATCCATCTCATTTAGAATCATACCATCTAGCCAGTAATCGAAAATCTGCACATCTAAGCTTTCAAAATTGTTGTCACCTTGCTAAAAGTTTTCCATTCCTAAAATCTTCCAAATCCACCAATCTCACCAAGGTTATCCCTTTGACAGAGCTTTGTCTAGGGTAATCTAGCTTTGTCACTTGTTATCCCTCATCACCTTGAGCTAAAGGTTGGGATCCGCAAGTGGTCAATCTTGTGTTCTTCCTAAAGGATCATCAATCTATCCTTAAGTTGACACAATCACTACCAAGCTTGCACATAGGAAAGCAGACCTTTTGTGCTTTGACAACATATCTTTGAAGTTAGAATCCCCAACGCAATCCTCTTTAGGTTTTTTCATATAGCTTTGCCTCAACCTAGGAAATCATTTGCATAGAAAAGCCTTCCCCCTTTTGCATCCATTAGCATTATTGCATCTCATCCCTAGGAGCATTTTTCATGCCACCCGTCACTCGCTTAGCCAAGAAGAAAGAAACAATGGAGCCCTATCATTTGGATCGAACAGCCTCACCCCCCTTGAGCACTCAACCATCCTTCAACCCAGAGCAAGCTATGCCATCACCTATTGACATTGAAGCTTTCATGAACCAACCAGGAAATGCAGTATTGGTAAACGCCATTATAGACAAAAACAAAGAGACAATCATGGCTAATTTTTGAAGGGACAATGTAGGAACCTTTGACTTTGGAAGACCCCCTCCATTATCAGATCCATCTCACCCATTGTTTGGGTAGCTGCCACCACCCATAGGCTCTTATGATCCAAATTATCCTCAATATATTCCAAAAGAAGAGCCCCCAGCCTATCCATATGACCCAACAGACCCAAACATACCATCATCCACCCAAGTTGAAATCTCCATGTCGCAAGCCAACCTAGCCACCACCACTCCATCCTTGGTTCATACCTCTCCACTCCAAACCCCCTTTTCCCAAAACATCTCACCGTTCACCCCCTTCACTATTGCTGCTGCTCCCACACCTAGCCTTCCAAATCCACCCATCTCCCAAATTAGTGCTAGCATCTTTGGCCAACCTTAGCAATATACAATAGGGATGCCACCCATGGGGCCAAGTAATCAACCTTTCATCGCCCCCAGCTTGTTCACCACAGCCCAAAGCACAATCCCATCATTTCCATTAGGTCTCAGGAGCTCAATACCACCAGCCACAAATCCACAAGCTACTACCTTCACTCCACAAAGATATCAAAACCCACAAGCTACTGCCAATCTTCTACCAAGCTCCCAAGTGACCCCAACTCCCACCACCACTCTACCAAGCTTCCAAATCCAGCCACAAAGCTATCAAACCCCATCAGTTCCATTCCCAAGCTTTCAATTCCCACCACCTCCACCACCAACTAATCCATTACCTCCAATTACCAACTACTTTTCAATGCCACTTCTAGGAGGTAATCCACCACCCCAGCCAACCACCAATTATTTGCAGATGCCATCCCAAATGGGGGCACAACCCACATATATTGGTCAAACCCCACAAGCCCTCCGATCCTTTCCCCAAGCCTCATAACTATCTTATACCTTACCTCCACAAAGCAATTCATTTACCCCACAGCCAGCTTATGTTCCTCAAATCCCATATCGACAGCAAGCCTCGCAGCACATGCAGCAATATGCGCCACCTCCCCCTCAACAACCTGTCATCCACCATGTAGCTGCCCAAACAATGTACAATCCCTATCAGAAAATCCCTCATAACCATCCATATTCAATGGCCCCATCCAGCACATACCTACCTCAAGGCACTCCTACATTGGGGGCACCCCAACCATCACCTATCAATTCAGAGTGGGAGCAAATGAAGACAACTCTGAAAGCCATCCAAGAAGGGAATGATCCAAAGACATTCAAGTTTGAGAATGTGTGTCCTTACCCATTTGACAGAGCCATTACCATGACACCATTTCCCAAACACTTTGAGGTACCTAAATTTGACAAATTCAGAAGAAAAGGAGACCCTGTCACACATATCAAAGAATTTTACATGCATTGCCAGGATGTGGCATACAATGATGTCTTCCTCTTGCGCCTTTTTTCCAAAAGCTTGGCTGGACCAGCTCTTGAATGGTTTTATAGAATCCCCTATGGCACAATTAAAAACTTTGCTGAATTATCTGAGGCATTTGTAGCCCAATATGCCCATCTTGTTGAAACAGAGCTATCAATAGTTGATCTTGTCCACACCAAGCAAAAAGGTGGAGAAAGCCTTGCCGAATACTTGTAAAGATGGCAAACCCTTACCTCCCACATATCCTGCACCTTGCCAGAACGCCATGTGGTGAAAATGTTTATTGATAATGCACATCCCAGCTTGGCTCACCACATGACCATGAACTGTTTGCAGACCTATAAGGATATCAAAGAGAAAGGAATGATCCTTGAGCAAGGACTCATCAAAGATGGTGTGGTAAATATTTACAAAGAGGCCAACCAAAATCAATCACATTACAATGACAAGTCTAGGTATTGGAACAAAAACAAGCATGTTGCAACAGATGGGGTTACTGACACCAGACATGTGAATATCGTTGGTCCTTCTCAAAACCAGTCTAACCAACCATATCAAACAAACAACCAACAAGCTACCAATTACCAACAATGAAATAACCAAAGCTATCAAAACCACAATACAAGACCCAACTTTCAAGGGTCTAACAATCAAGCTAATGCCATCAATGTAGCTGCAGGGCAAAAGCCTAGATTCCAACTTGCACCTAGAAACTATACACCCCTTGGTGAGCCATTGGATGTTATTTTTGAGAAATTGGCTAAGGAAAACCTCATCAAATTTCCTCCTACCCAGCAAATTGATCCAAGCCAATCCAAAGCTGCATGGTACAAGGACAATGAGTATTGCAAGTTCCATAGGGTAAACGGTCACACCACCCTCAGATGCATGAAACTGAAAGACTATGTGCAAGACCTCATTGATCAGAAGGAAATCACTGTTGGTGCCCAAACCTCTCCCAATGTAGGCTTACAAATTTATCAAAATGCTTTTCCTCCACACAACAACCAAAATCTTGGAAAAGCACCTATCCAAAACAACACCAACAACCACTAGCCAAACCAACAGCATGGGAATAACAATGACCACACTTCATCCTATATAGACTATGGTAGCCTTATAGGTTGTATATCTGAGAAAGAGCCTTCTGTCAATGTTATCAATATCCAAGGACCAGACAATGAGTGTGCGGTCACCACTCGAAGAGTGCGATTTAACATCGCAGGCCCGCCAGTTTCATCAACACCATCAGCTCCATCAAAAAGCTGGTACAATATCTTGGAACACCTTGGGAACATGCCAGCCCAAATATCCATTTTAGACCTTCTCCGCACTAGTCCTGTGTACAAAGACATCCTTGACAGTGCTCTCATAGAATCCTGTGTCCCTTCTGATATCAATGCTACTAATTTTTGTAATCTTGTTGGACACCTTTCATCCTCATGTGCCCTATCTTTCAAACCCATCGACATACCCGTGGTTGAGCCAGATCACACCCTTCCACTTCGCATAGCCATCATGGTATCCAATTTTGCCATGAAAAGAGTAATGATAGATAATGGATCAGCCTTGAACATTTGCACCCTAAAATTCATAAAACAAGCTGGGTATACTGAGGCAGATATGATCAGTGAGGTTATCACCATCAAAGCTTATGACAACTTGGAAAGGACCACAGAAGGGACTATTTTGCTACCAATCAAGGTTGGGCCAGTCATTCAAGAGATAGTTTGCCATGTTGTTGATCTAAACCTACCATTTAACATCCTCCTCGATCACCCATGGATTCATGCTATGAAGGCTGTCCCATCCACCTACCATCAGTGCATCCAATTTCCGCATCAAGGCACTGAGGTAACCATCCATGTCGATCCAGAACCCTTTGCTTACTGCAATGCGGTTGAAGCTTCATATACAAACCATTTCCCTGGAATAGACATCGGCACAGCCATCGCCAGCTCATCCCACACTTGTAATGACGCAGAAACCATCCTTGCCTCCACCCTATCTACTGTAAAGATCAACAACAAAGGATGTGGAGAATATAGTCTATCAGATGCATTTGTTGTCGAAGCAATCCCACTTGATCCACATACCCATGGACGGCCAACATATCACAAAGCTAAGGAGATTCCACCTCCTCGATACAAACAGTTTGGCCCAACCACCTTTGTGTCCTCAAAAACCCCTCTTCATGAGGAGCTCACTCCAGATATCAACAATTGGCTACATAAGGATGCACCTCCAAGAAATCAAGCACGCCTTGATCACTTCAGCCAGAAGTATCCCCAACAACATAAGCTCATCACTGAAAAATGGAACTATCAAGGAGGTGGACTAGGACCAAAAGAAAGGGGCATGCAATGTCCCATCGAAGCACATGATTGGGAAATAAAGTCAGGTCTTGGCTTTGGCATACCCACAACTGGGGGCACCAATGAGAATGGTCACACTTTTTCGAACATCCACCGCGACCTTGTCGAAATCGAATACATTCCTAAGGAAGTTGAAAAGAGAGCCTACGACGATATCCCAGACCAAATCTTCCTAGGAGACTTTGTTCTCCGAGAACTATCCATCCATCTCATTGACCTACCACTTTCTCATCCACAACTCATAGATTGGGACCAACCAAGTGTCATACATATTGATGAGTTTGCATCAGAGGAAGCGCTTCTAAGATTCATGGGAGCTGAAACTCCTCATAAGAAGAAAAAGCCAGATTCTGCCTACATCTACAAGCTAGATCCCAAGGGGTATTTTGGAGAAAATCCGCAACCTAGTTTCGATACACCCAAAACTGGAACTAAGGTAAATTTGGGACTAGCTAAGGTAGCGAAGAGAAACCCTCAGCAAGAAAATCCAGAGCCACAAGCAGAACATGAGGATTTAGTATTGCCTCCTCAAGATAATCGACCAGAGGTGTCTTCTATTCTAATAGAGGATACTAGAGAAGTCAACATTAGTTCTTCAGAGATCCCTAGAATTGTTCACATTGCTGCATCTCTATCACAAGACCAAGCTGACCTCCTGTTTGAGGTTTTATGAGAGAACATTGGCCGATTTGCATGGTCATATCAGGACATGCCAGGACTTGATCCAAAGCTTGTAGTTCATCATCTTGCAGTCGATCCAAAGATCAAGCCCGTCAGACAAAAGCTTAGGAAAATGCACCCCAAGGTGGCATTACTAGTCAAAGCTGGACTAGAAAGAATGTTAGCTGCTAAGGTTATCCGACCTATCGACTACTCAGAATGGATCTCCAACATGGTCCCTGTCACTAAGCCTTCCGGTGACATCAGAATCTGTACTGATTTTAGAGATCTTAACAAAGCTTATCCAAAGGATGATTTTCCCTTGCCCAACATAGATATGATTGTAGATCTTAAAGCTGGACATGAAATCTTGTCCCTTATGGATGGATTTTCTAGGTATAATCAGATCAAGATTGCAGAAGAGGATCAACATAAGACAACATTCACTACCCCTTGGGGAACCTTTTGCTACACCATGATGCCTTTTGGCCTAAAGAATGCTGGGGCTACCTATCAAAGAGCTATGACAGCCATTTTCCATGATCTTATCCATAGCATTTTGGAAGATTATGTGGACAATATCCTGGTCAAATCTCACACCTTCATGGATCATCTTGCTGACTTGGAAAAAGTCTTTGATAGGTTGGCCCAATATTATCTCATGCTAAATCCCAAGAAGTGTGTCTTTGGGGTCACATCTGGCAAGCTTCTAGGCTTCATAGTTTCTAAACGGGGTATAGAGATTGACCCCAAAAAGGTCAAGGCTATCTTAGACATGCCTCCTCCCCAGACACTGCGATAGCTTCGCTCTCTTCAGGGAAAACTTCAATCTGTCCGGCGCTTCATCTCCCAACTTGCAGATAAGTGTACACCATTTTCACACTTGCTAAAGAAGAATGAGAACTTCAAGTGGGATCTTTTATGTCAGCGCAGCTTCGATCAGCTCAAGCAGTATCTCACCAATCCCCCTATCTTGGTTCCACCAGTTCCGGGTTATCCCTTGATCTTGTATATATCAGCAACACCTATTGCTCTAGGGGCACTTCTAGCACAACATGATGATTATAGCAGAGAGAGAGCCATCTACTATATCAGTAGAACCCTAGTTGGTTATGAACTCAATTACACTCCTATGGAAAAAGCTTGTTTGGCAGTTGTTTTCTCAACTCAAAAGCTTCGCCACTACATGCTAAGTCATACCATCCAACTAGTCTCCAAGATTGACCCTCTCAAGTACATGCTCTCCAGAACAACACTTACAGGCCGTTTGGCCAAATGGGTTATGCTACTAAGTGAGTTTGACATCCAGTATGTGGACAGAAAGGCAATCAAAGGGCAAGCTATAGCAGATCACCTAGTTGATGCACCTCTAGTAGATGCATATCCTTTGCTCACAGAATTTCCAAATGAACATATCTGCCTAATTGAAGAACAGCCCCCATGGAAGCTTTATTTTGATGGCTCATACACCTCTCATGGATCAGGGGCAGAAATATTATTAGTTACACCTCAAGGAGATTACATTCCAAAAGCCTTCAAGCTACAATTCCCTAGCACCAACAATATAGCAGAATATGAAGCTCTTGTAGCAGGATTAAAGATAGCTGTAGAATGGAATATCACTGAGTTACAAGTCTTTGGTGATTCCCAACTCATTATCAAACAAGTCTTAAATGAATATCAAACCAAAGATGAAAAGCTATTACCCTACAAAGAGCTAGTTGATCAGTTGACCCAGCATTTTACAAAGCTTTAGTTTACACAAGTGCCTCGAATGCAGAACAAGCCAGCAGATGCCATGGCCACTATCGGCTCGCTCTTGGAAATTCCCCAAGAAGCTATGCAGTATGAGTTTTTAGTTGAGCAGCTCCTCACACCTGCCTATGCGAATGAGGATTCAAATCGTGTTTGTATCTTGGTTGGTCCCCAATCCCCTTGGTACCATGAAATTCATGCTTACCTTAACGATGGTATCATATCCCCTCACCTCACATGTACCCAACGCCAGAACCTCATCCAAAAATCATCCCGCTATGTTATCATAGCCAATACCCTATATCGTCGGGGTTATCACAATACTCTCTCTCGATGTTTAGATGAAAATGAGGCCGCGATGGCATTAAAAGAAGTATATTCTGGACTTTGCGGTGCCCACATGAGTGGTATTGTCGTAGCACAACAAATCCTTAGAGTAGGCTACTATTGGCCTACCATTGAAGAAGACTCTTGTGAATTTTTCAGAAAGTGTCTCCCATGTCAGCAGCATGCAAATCTTGTGCACACTCCAGCACAGGATCTACAACCTATTGCACCACCTTGGCCTTTCGCTTGTTGGGGCCTTGATCTAGTTGGAACTATCACCCCTCTCTCATCTGATGGACATAAATGGATAATAACAGCTACAGACTATTTCACTAAGTGGGTGGAAGCAGTCCCCCTAGTCTCAGCTACAGGAGTTCAAGTCTCCAAGTTCATCTTTTACCACATTGTTTGCTGCTTCGGCATCCCATCCACCATCTTCACTGACCACGGAGGTAACTTTGAAAATCTCAACATGGAAGAATTATGCACTTCCCTCCGCATCCATCATCGCTTTTCTAGCCCATATTTCCCACAAGGTAACGGCCAGGCAGAGGCAACTAATAAAACCCTCCTCAAAATCCTAAAGAAAGTTGTCAATGATTCCGGCCGTGATTGGCACCTTCAAATAAATTTGGCTCTATGGGCCTATTGAACTTCCTTTCGTACATCCACGGGCACAACTCCATACTCCCTAGTCTATGGTGTCGAAGTGGTATTACCTATAGAAGTTGAACTTCCCTCACTACGCATATCTTTGTGAGGGCAAATCTCAGATGAAGAATACAGAGTAGCTTGACTCACCCAGCTAGATCTCTTAGACGAGAAGAGACAACAAGCCTATGACCATCTCACAGTCTATCAAACTCATCTCAAAAGGAATTTCAACAAGAAGGTGCTCCCACGAAACTTTCAGCCAGGTGACATGGTCCTCAAAGAAAATATGAAAGTCCAAGCAGATCGAGAAAAGAAAGGCAAGTTTGAACCTACATGGCTTGGTCCCTATCTGGTTACTGCCTCCTTTGGCTTCGGAGCCTATCAATTATCTACACCAGAAGGAGAACTCTTGAATGATCCCACTAACATCATTCATCTCAAGAAGTTCTATGCTTGAAGATCCTTGGTATACCCAGCTTTTGAAAAAATACAAAAAAAAAAAAAATAGTAAAGAGAAATAAGCGTCCAATGGTGAAAACTTGGCAATTCAAGCGCCTTGGATAGGTACCTTGGTGAAAACCTGGTAATTCAAGCGCCTTGTGTGCTAAAGACTAATCCATTATCTATCACTATCCTATCCCTCATCCATCCACCCACCATCCCATAAAACACCTGCTTGTTCCCTTAGTGTTCCAATCAAATATCCAAAATCTGATGGAGCTTGTCAATACCTCCTGTACAGCTTGTAAATCTTGTACCAGAGCTTGTATTATACCTTGTAAATCTTGTACCATACCTTGTATATATCCAAATCTTTTCCAAAGCTTGGACCATATTCCAGCTTGTAAATAATCTTGTATCCTAGCCTGTATCCTATCACATGCACACACAGAATCCCATTTTTCTTAAGCTTTTCACAAACCATCTACCTATCCACCTATCAACTATTATAGACATCCCATCCTTCACAAACATTTTCATCTCACAAAAAAAACAAAACATGAACAAACTTTTACATTTGTAACATATCTTGGTCTGTCAGCTTGTACATCCTCTTTAGCTTAGTATCATTGTATCTATCTGGCTTTCGTGTTAGTTCATCCTTGGTCAACATCTTGCACACATCGCACACCTTGGTTAGATATTCCAATGCATCCTTTAGCTAGATCTCCTATCACCAAAGTGTTATCCTTCTTAGTTCAGCTTGCCAGACACATCACTCATCTCGATCCATCAGCTTAGGTGCTCTCTGATAGGTCCTTGCAGGATATAGCTTTCCTCATGTCTAATCTTGGTCCGTTAGTACCTCATCCTACCCATCTCACTGGCAAACAGTTCTCTTTTGGATTTTCACTTTCTTTTGATTTGGGATCCTCCCTTTTGGGTCTTGAAATATCTTTTCCAAGCAATCTCCTTGTTCCCTCCTCAAGGTCGCCATGATCTTCCATATCATGGTATGCTGCGAATGGGGCAATTAGAGCGTAAGCTCTTGATTAGGTCTTTTGCTTGTTTTCTTTTTCTGATTGTGGGTTACCTAGTGTCGTTTCCACGCTGCTTCCTCTGGGATTCATGTGTGATACTGGGGCAATCCTTGTGTGTTTGTTTTGAGTCAGTTTGTCAGTCCTCTGGACGGTTGGTAAAAAGGCCTTGATGTTCTTGGTAACCCTGGCAATTAACCAATAGTCCTATAGCAAATCTAGTGCTCAACTACATGGTGGTACTTCTCTTTGAAGTATCCCCCCGCTCAAAAAGCTTCAATGGTTTCCCTTCATCTCCATTATCCCCCATCCATATCCTACATCTGTCGCTCCTACCCCAGCTTATGCATCAGTATCTCTTTGAATCACTCCTCACGCTTAGCTTTAGGGATCCACAATCCTAGTCTTAGGGATCCACCAATCAAATCAATCCACCAAGCCTCATCTTTCGAGATCCACAATCCTAGTCCTAGGGATCTCCGAAACCCATCTTCTGCCAATCTGACTCTTTGAAATCCTGTTGCATCAGCTTTATCATTCTATCATCCATCTCCCTATCATGGATTCCTTTTATAGCGCGCTGCTCCTCCATCTCCCCCCCCCCAATCCTGGAAAGTCTTAAGCTTGCTTTACTATTGTGCCCTTGATTTCCCTTCATCATTCTCCCATAGTGAGAGTTTGAGCTCATTCAGCCCCTTCTCTTTGCCAACCTGTGCCTTGGCTCATCTCAATTTCTTGTACTTTTCAAGAAGTCGTCGAGCCTCATTTCTCTCCCTATCGCCTTCTTGAGGGGGCATCATCTAAGTCTAGTCTCTCCTCTTCTTATCCGAGACTGGGGCAACCTTGTTGCTAAAACATCTTCCTCATGTCGTCTTCATTCAAACTTCTTTGAAATAGTGTTGTCTCAACACTATGTCAAAGAGGGGCAAAATGTAGACACCTAAATTTGATTACACTATTTTAGTAATCCTATTTAGTTATCTAAAAAGGCATTATTAATTAAATTTCTATTTAATTAATCCTTTGTCATCCCCTAGTTGATTAATTTAATTAATCATCTATAGTCCTAAGTGATAAATCAAATAATCTATTATTTATCAATTAAATCCTATTCTTCTATCTAATTCCAAAAATCCCCATTTATTAAATAAATCTATTTGATAAATGAAATTCTCAAATTCAAAAACCCCTAACCTATCTCTAATCCTCCATTTAGCCTAATCCACCCCATCCACCCATACTAACCAAGCTTAGCCACTAATTCACCCACCCTCATTAATGCCATCCACTTGCATATCTCTAACATCCCTAATCTAATCCTAAACCCAAGCCTAATCCACCCCCTAATGTTGTCACATTCCTTAAACAAGTTTAAGACTTTCCTAATCCAAACCAAAGTCTCCCCTCAAAAAAAAAAAAAAAAAACCCAACCACTAAGTCATGAGTGCTCTTACAAAACATAAAGACTCTTACATGCCCACTCATGACTTTTACACCCATCTTCCACACTCTTCCCTCTTCCACACTCATTCCTCTTACATCCCTCTTACATACTCAACCCCACTCATCATGCCTTTAACCAACCCTTTACCCTACCCTCTCACACTCATCCTCCTTGTGACAAGTGTCACCTTCCCATTGGTGCTAAAAAAGCACAATCCATGTGCTCCCATTTGAGTGCATCTTAGCCCTCCTTAAGCCTTCATCCATCCTTGCATCTAAGCCCTCCATCTCTCTACCCCTTAGCCTATAAATTGAATCCCATCCCAAGCCATTTCATCAACAATATTTGAGCTAAAGTTACCATGCTATTTTGAGAACCAAAGACATCAAACATACCCTTATAATGCCAAATTGAGAGCTCACAAAGCTACCAATTTGCCATTACCCATCTCCATTGAAGCAGTTTTTGAGCATCTTGAGCATACATCCACAGCAAAAGGACACATCTACAGAATCAAGAAAGCATGGAGTGTTTTCTCTTGTGAGGTTTGCACTTCTTGTTTGCTTTCTTTGTCTAAGCATATATGTGAATTTAGTTTTTGGTTTGTGAATGTTTACTTTATTTGTTAATGTTCTTTGCATACTGATTTTGGTTCTACACTCCCAACTATCACTTATGGCTCATTTGGCCATTTTATTACATTATGTTGCCCATAGGGCTTTATCAGGACCTTTGACCTTCAATGTATTTTGTCCCTTACAATATGCCATTATTGGAATAGAATGTTCCAATTAATCTTCAAAGAGGTCCTTTCTCCATTGTCTTTATTTGGTACCAAGGTGTTCTTCATTGTCTTGATAGGTGCTCTTGCACCAGGAGGTATGTTCTGTTGGTTTGATTTTTCACAATGCAGAAATTTTGGAAAATTTTTAGCGAAAAATCATTTGAGTCTTTGTGTCTTGCAAATTAGGGTTTTGTTCCTTGTATTATCAAACCCTTAGATTGCCCTAGTTCATAGCCTAGTCTTTGTGTCTTTGAAATTCTATTAAATTCTCAAGGTTTGTCTTCAGAGAATTTCTCAGAAACCCTAGTGCCCTGGCTTATTTTACCCTAGTTTTGAAAAGCCCTCAAAATAGTTTTTCATAACAATGATTTTGAAAATATATCATTTTTTCCCTAAGGTTGGGCCTACATGAGCATGGTTTTATTAAAATCTTTAAAAAAAAAAAACTAATTGACCATATTATTTTGTTAAGAAATGCCCAAAGTATTATTAATTATGTGTGACTATTGATCTTGTTTAGATCAACGAATATCGCATTCCCGCAATGTTGAGATGAAAGGATTTTAAATAAAGTGGGCAAGTGGTTTTTGGAAATAAAGCAAGGTGGGGTCTGAAGTTCTTAGTATATGATACGGTGTACCAAATTAAAAAGTGATTGCTGACATGTACTACCAGTTGTGTCATTAAGGAGGTTTCCCTGCTCGATATGATCAAAGTTTGGTCAGCCATAGATCCTTCAAAGATCAAGGGCTGGCATAAGCTCGTAATAAAGAACTACTCATTCAATAAGGAATTTTGGAATGTGCCTTTGTGCCATGTGTCATAGTAGGGCCAAGATTAGGATAGGAAACTGAGTCATGCCATGCTGTATGCCACCTGTGCTTAGTTGAAAGTACTTTTGTTATAGGCACGAAAAGTTTTAGAAGTTAATGTAGTAGTCAGATGGGTTAAAGCATGAGAGTTTAAAGCAGTCATTTCATTGGCCCAAGTAGATGAAGTGACCATAAAGTGCAAAAAATTTCGTACACTGTTGATCTTTTCTTGATTAATGAAGGGCGCTTGCTTGTATTGAGAACTTGAATGAAGTTTAAATAAAGTGGGTATCCACAATGCAAACACATGTCCATGATGATGTCATTATTCCTAGCTTAAAAGGATTAAAGGATATAAGCAATGTCACCGTTGATCTTTTGAAGATCAACGGCTAGCCCAATCATGCAATATGGAGATGCTCGTCCAATAAGGAAAGTGGAAATGTGCCAGCTTGACATGTGGAAACAATTACATCAAGTATTCATTTTCTTAGGAGGTGATATGGGACCCACTTGCATGGAGGTTTTTAGAAGGCACAGACTCACATGGAGACTTCCTTTTGGTTAGAATGATTGACTGGGACTTAGTCAACTATAAATTTGTGTAGTTGTTGATGTTTGTCTTGATCAACGATTGGCGCTTACCTACTATTTTAAGATGCAAGAAATTTAAGGAATGCAGGTAAGTGGTAATGCACCATGTGGCTCAGCTCTTAAGGACATAAAGCTTATTAATTTTTTGAATTAAAGCCATTTGATCCGGTGAAATCAATGGATGAGATTTGAAATTCTGATACAACATGAGAAGAAAAGGCTACTAGAAGTTAATTTGGTTCTGAGCTCATTTGTGTGATTTCAATACTCGAATATAATTCATGATCTCACCATTTATTGAACCACCCAATTGAAAAAGGCTATTAGAATACATAAAATTTCTAGAGCTAGGGCACAAAATTTCAAAGGGAAATCCAGTGAATTGCAACAAAGAATTTCACAAAGCAAAGAAAAATTTTGCAGCTAAGTGCTTTTAAAGCTTCTGAGTAGTAAGATTTTGGTGAGATGGACTTTTAAAAATCTTTAAATGCCTCCACATAAAGGATTTACTGGACAAACTGATTATCTAAAGTGCTCTGTGCATGATAGCTTTCTGGAAAAATTTCCTTTATTTGTACATGAAATAACAAAGGGGAGGGAGTTGATTCCTAAAAACCCTAGGGTAGCCATAGTAGAGGGTTTCTATGACAAGGCTAATTGGGTACGAGATGCCTAGGTATCTACGAGAGGTCAAGAGGTTTTTAGAAAATGGTTCTCAAAGTAAAAATTGGATACTCCTATGAGTAATGTGTGGGAATTTGACATTGGTAAATTAACAATCCCCACAGTTTTCTTTGATAGTGATTTGTTGATGGATTTAGCCAAGAAATATGATCCAATTATGGGGTGGATAAAGAACCGTGCTGGGGTAAATCTTTTTAGGGTTTGCCCTGAATTAATTAGAGAGGTTTTAAGTCTTAACTCTAACCATGTTGTGCATGAAATTATTGATATGGATGATTTTCAAAAAAGGTACGATGCACAAAGGGTTTACATAAGAACAGGGCCACTGTAGGAGCATGCTGCTAAAATTGGTAGTTTTCTTGTAATTACAATGAGCACGCCCGAACCATTGCTAAGAAGGTATTTTAAGCTTAGGGCTTAGGCATTGTATTTTTCTCTTTGCAAGATTTTTGGAATGGATGTAGCCAAGAAAATCCCAGGTGCAATTACTCTCATAATGGATCAAACTCTTCGATTTGGGATGAGTACTATTCTAGATTTTGCTACTTTCCTTGCAAAGGAGATTCAGAATGGTTTGGTGTGGATAGCATGGAGAAAAGTGGATAAACCTTTCTGTTGGTATTCCTTACTCATGTATGTATGTTTGTATCAAGAATTTACCTTTTTCTCCAAGGAAATGGAATTGGAAATAACTAGAGATGGAGAGAGGAATCCAGTATAGTTTTGGAGTGTTGATATGACCTCAAAAGCTACAAATGCCAGTTATGTGAGGTTTGACAGATACTTTGCATCAAAGCTTAGGTTACTCTTGAGAAGAGATAGCCCTAGGATTCCATAAGCACTACTAGAATTGGTAATATCCAAGGATCATGCAGAAGGGCTATTGGTCAGTCATAATTGGGGGGATATAATCCCTTACAATGTTTCAACAATAATAAGAGTATATGGATTTTTGGGAAAGCCTCATATTCTACCTTTCCATGTGCCTTTCAAAATAGGGATAGAAAAATTGTTATGGTAGATAGGAACTATTGATGAAAGGGATATGCCAAAGAAGGGTACATTCTTTCCAATTATTACTATAGTGCATGATTTTATTTTTGTGAAGAAAGGATGGAAGCATCTTGACTTATTCCTTGATAGATACAACATGGCAGAGTCCCATGCTAGATTTATTAATCCTGAAGGTTTCTATGATCTCTTAAGAGAGAGGACAAAGGCTACTCATATGGTACACCAGGTATACTATCCTGAGGATATTATTAGGAATATTTTTTCTTTACAAGAGGAGGAATTGAGAAAAGAAAAATGGATAGTATTCAGTAAGACTTTAGAATTCATTAATGCTTTTAACTCCAATTTTGACCCCTTGAAAGATAAGAAATATTGGGGAGCCAAAATGCAAGAATTAATGAATAATTTTTCTATAATAAACCAAACCATGAATGAGAAGAAAGCCACATATGTTGAGGCATATCTAGAAAAGGTTGCAAAGGTACAAAGAATGATAAGCAACAAAAATGTGGTGGCTCCTGGCCATTATACTTTGCAAAGAAGGGCAAGTTATATGATGGTTCAAAGTGTTCAATAGGAACCCCTTCATCAAAGGCAAAGACCAGAAAGTCCATCAGTAGCTAGTGCTCCAAAAAGGCAAAAATTGCAGCAGGGGTCTTCTTCTTCTCAAGTAGAACAATACTCCCCAAGATAGTCCCCAATTTGGATCAATGATGGAGCATCTTAAAGGGAAAAAATTAGACGAATTGGTGGAGAAGGGGATGTAATTATTACTTCCACAAATTTGGAGATTGGGGAACCACAAGAACCCCCTGCACCTTCCTTGGATCTCACTATTGCTGATTACCAAGGTAACGAAATAGATCCTATAGTTGCTCAAGCCTCTGAGGGGTTTATCAATGATGAAAATTTTGTGAAGTCTAGATTATTTGCATAATTTTTATCTAGGCTAAACATGGAAAATTTCTAGAAAACTTGTGAGAAGATAAAGGTAGAACAACCAGAAAAACCTAATTTAGATATTAAGGAAGAGGTAAAGTCTAAATTTTTGAATGAATTTGCTAAATTTACCCTTGAAGCCAGAAGTCAAATAATTAGATAGTTTGGAGTCCTTATTTTACCAGAATGGGATATAGTAAATGCCATGGTTTTTTATTTAGTAAGGAAGCAAAAGGATGTCCAATTTAAAATGGAGGAAGAGGTACTACAGGCTCATAGAGGAGTCAAGTTTAGTGATGACCACCAAGCTCTTGTAATTTGGTCTATTGAGAAAAGGGATAAGACTAGGATGCAAGAAATTTCTACTATAGAGCATACTGGTGCATTGACAGTATTCAAGGTTGGTGAGGTTGGTAGTAAACAGATAATTGGAATGGTCTCAGAAATGTTGAAATTTGGTAGTGGTGTATTTGGTCAGGAAGAAGAAAGATTTTCCCAACTCAATGCTAGGTTTGAAGAAGTTTTGAAAGCATATGAGGAGAGGGTTATGTAGATATAGTCATTGGAAAACAAAGTATCTCAAATGGAAAAAGGTCCTTGGGAAGAGAAAAGTACAAGAATCGAGTAGATCTAGAATTGCATATCCCCTAAGGCCACCTGTTGAAACTTTTAAATCAACTCCAATTGTTGAGGCACCAAACACCCCAAAAAGACCACAGTTCTACACTGTAGAGGATTTTGAGGAAGAGAAGAATAAATTGTATGCACTGCATGTGGAAGTAAATGATCAGTATGAAGAGAAATTGAGGTAGGGTGTCATGTATTTGGTAGATAGAATTGAATGGCAATCATTTTTTGATTTGTTATCATGGATTGCAACCATCAATGATGAATTGAGGAAAAATGAAGCTACATTTAGACCCCTTATGTAGAAATGGACAGAAAGAAATAAAGACATCACTACTATGTGTATATCTATCATTCAACTATCATGTCATCAAATAGAATAGATCTTTGATTTGATAAATAAATTGCAAGGTTTTGATGACAAACAAGATTATTTTCAAAAAAGATTAATTATTTGTTTTTCCAAATATGTTACAGAGAAATTTGATTTATTTTCCTATGCTCTAAAAAGTGTTGATAAAGTAAAAGAAAAAGAGGAGTGTAAAAGAGATTTAGATGAAATTATTTTTGAAAGGATGAATAAAATTATTAATGAAACTAAACACTTGTTATGGGCTATGAAAAATGAGGAGTTGGTTAAAGTGCAAATATTCTATAACTCCATCAAAAAAAAATAGGTTGATATAGAAGCAATTGGAAATTCTCTGATAATAGTACAAAGAGATGCCCTCAATTTTGATTGGCCAAATGATACTGCCTATAATGAGTGAAAAGATAAATTTATGTCAGAAGAGAATATGCTACAGGATGATGAAACAAAAGATGATGAGAAGGAAGAAGGTGCCAAAGTAAAAGTTACACTTACAATAAATCATGAAGACAAGGAAAGTCCTCAGATTAAAGTAAGTATGTAGGTAATTAGAGATGACTCATTGCTTTCAAACTTGATGGCCACTTATTTTGAGGAAAGAATAATCAAAGATTTAGATGGTAACACTTTTATTTTTTCAGGTAGAATAACATAAAAGGGAGCCACGAAGGAATGTTCAATGTATTATCCCTTCTATTATTTGCATTTTGTCTTTTTGTTACAGGTGTATGTAAATATCTTTTTAAGGAACACCTTCCAATCACATTTTCCCTTTTCTTGTTGCAACTCATGTCTATATAAATGAGTTTTCAAGGCAATGTGATGGTCTAAAAACACTTGTATGATTTTTGTTTTCTCTCAAGAAAAGTACAAATAGTCAGTCCAATAGTATGTAGTTGTTTTGAGTTTTCTTCCAATTGTACTCTCTAATGATATTTAAATGACAGAATGAGCAAGATGTTCTAGGCTTTTCTTTTAATTCTATTGGTTACTGTATTAATCATTCAAAAGGATAATACAAAGGGGTATTTACACTATATTTTTGTCATCAATTTCTATCTCCATTTTATGGGTTTGTCTACTTTGAAGTCATTTTAAATAAGGTTTAACTTGGCTGAATGCAATCTGGATGGGTTGTATGCTGATATCATTGTTGCTTTTAATTCAAGGAATTATAGAAATGCTTCAATGAATTAGTAGGGTTTATGAGTTTATAATAAGGATACTTCATAAGAATGGAAATGGGTGATTACAATTGATTAATTTATTTACAAGTTATTTGAATTAGATCTCTTGCCAATAGTTAATTTTCTACCCAATGGATAAGACATTGGTCACATAAGTTAGAGGTGAGCAAGAGTGAATTTTGCTGCTGCATATTAGATCATTTAAAAAAGAATCAAAACCATTTCATTCCATTTTGTTTAAAGTTATGAATGCTGGTTACCACTCATTTGCATATAGTTTTCTGAGTCTTAGATAGCCACTAATTCTAGGAATACTTGTAAACTATAGGATATTTATAACCACATCTGCTTATACGGTATGTATATAGATTTGAGAAGCTTATAGAGAAAATTGATAAATTGTGTATGTTCCTGAGGGTAAAAGATGAGAATTAGAATGAAACTAAGATAATTTCATACCATAGTTTGCATTAGAATAATCCTTAGGTATACCTGCCTTGGTTTAGCAGAGCCTAAAGAGTAGAAAACCATTTTTGGTTTTGTTGAAGTTGGGTCAAAGTGGTTTATTCATGTAATTAATACTAGGAATTGGCTAATCCTTAGATTGTGTGAGTAATTTCACTATGATATTGAGCATTTTGTTGCTTCGTAGTTTCAAACACCAACAAAATGGTGACTATACTAGGGAATACACTCTATGTTATCATAAACTAGTATATCATTTAAGATTTTTGTTTACCTTGGGTAGAGTTTGAAGTAAGCATTTCATGCTGAAGTTTCTCGTGGATTTGGAATTTGTACACATTTTTCCCGAGATTGTCACTGAAGGATTTTTTGTTTGTTTAGTTTTTTTTCCCATTCTGATAGGGTGGGTGGCAACTCACAATGTTATAACTAGTGTCATTATTTAAAAGTTTGTTGTCTCAATATCATAGAAAATTAGAAAAATACATAGGCAAATGTGAGGAAAAACCTGGGAATCAAATTACAAACTAATCTCCCTTCTAGAGGATGAACAAATTGGGTTGTGAAGGGAAATCAGATGCAGAAATGAAGCTATTCATAGGAGAACCTTGCAGGGAAAGATAACATTCACCACTTTGTTGTTGAAAAGGTTCCTTTCTCCAAAGGTATGAGATCTCACCCACTTTTGTCTGATGATGATTTCTATAATACCCCTGAAATGATATGTCAGGAAAAGGTTGTGCAACCACATGTATTTAGTCTGGAGGATAGGACTAGTAACAATATTTTCTAGCATAGTAAAAAGCCTTTCATGTTAGATTATTCCCCTGAAAAGGTTAGACCTAGACACTTAGAACCTAAAATTTTTAATGATGAGAAAATATCTAGGTCTAAATTCACTATCCTTGATCCCGATGAGAATGAAAATTTGAAAGCACAACTTGCTGAGCAAGAAGCTATTAATAGGAGATTTCAAAAGGAAAGGGAAGAGAAGATCACAAATGCATATGAAGAAAAGCAAGAATTACTTAGGCAAATTGCTGCTCTAAAGAAGAAAAATGAGATAGTAGCTAGTTCCTAGCAACTTGAGATTGTGGGACAAGTTGAACAACTTAAGAGGCAAGAGCAAAATTTGTTGGAAACTTAGAAAATGAATACAAAGGGACCTATAATATAGAAAATTAGGAACTATACTACTCTAGAAGTTGATAACAATAGAGTAAAGAATGTGGAACTTGTTGTAGGTGCTAAGGATAAGGGAAATCAAAAGGAGATTGGTATTAAGATCAATGAGCCAGTGAAGACAGTTCAGATTCATGATTCTATGTCACTCTCTGATATTGAATTGGAAAAGAGAAGGAAAGAAAGAGATGCTTTAGCTAAGAGATTGGAGATTGCAGAAAGTGAGGCTGCTATAGCTGAGATGAACAATAAGATTAAATTCTTGGAAAATACCAAGAAGTAGTCTACAACTATGCCTAAAAATGATGATGGATCTAGTGATGCGAATCAAACTACTACTAAGCTACCTGTTCCTTTCTTGTCTTCATCTTCATAGAAAGTAGATCTTAACAAATCTGGTAGTGACGCTAGCACTAGTAATACTATGAATAATATTAAGAAAGATAGTGCTAATCGCCCCAAGATTGATTTACAAAGAAGACCTGTTCAATTAGAAGGCTATAGGAAAATATGTTTTGATGGAATCCTTAGTTTTCCAAATCCTATCCCACAAAAAATGAGGAAAAGATTGCTTAGATTTGATGGAAATAATGCTATTTCTTGTGAGGACCACTTGAGAAGTTTTCTTGATATGATGAGCGATTATGAGGTTGAAGCTAAAGATGTCATTATGAAGTTGTTTGTCCAGTCATTAACTGAAGATGCTAGAGAGTGGTTCAAGAGACATCCTAAATTGTCTATTGTTGATTGGAAAGATACTGAGTATTGTTTCAAAGAGCAATATGGTGACAGAAAAATCAGAGCTATATCTTGAGTGAATTCAATAATATTAAGAAGTTTCCTAATGAATCTATTACTAAATTTAACACTAGACTTTAGAAAAGGATGTACAAGCTAATGCAAGCCATGCGAATTGATGACAAGGTATGTCTGATCACTTATCTGAATGCTTTTGATGGTAAAATGGCATACCAACTTAGGGATAAAGAGCCTAGGACATTAAGAGATGCTTTCAAGATTGCCATTAATATAGAAAATAATTTGAGGATTTCAAGGAGATTAGAAATCAAAAGAGATGATCCTAGGTTATTTGGGAATAAGGGAAATAGAAAGGAAGAAAATAAAGCCATAGGAGGAAAAAAGCAAGAGCCTAGTGAAATGACTTGGATTCTAAATGTTATAAAAGGTCTAAATATTCCTCAAGTAAAGAATAATAGGAATCCCACTGATAATAGGGTCCCTTATCAATCAAATTTCAATAGACAAAATAGGCTGCAAAATTCCCTTATAACACTACTTGGAAGGATGGTCATCCTAGTATCCCTCCTCCCAAGAAAAACAACAACAAGGTGACCCCTGATCCTTTGTCAAAAAAATTTGTAAATTTTGTAGATGATCTTGAGTTTGTTGCTGAGCCTACATGGTGCTTTGCATGTCAATTACCCCATTCCCTTGAATCTTGTGCAGTAGCATTGTCATTCCCAGGAAACCAAACTGTAGTAGAAAAGTGTCATGAGCAGAAATAAAATAATGATGATGTAGGATGCAATATGTTTGAATAACATTATTCTAACTATGAAGATTATGACAGAGATGTGTGTGATCAAAGACAGTTTCAAAATGTCATACAACATCAATTATTTTCTAATTAGAGTGATGTGGAAGACAGTGTGTGTAATTTGGTAAATGCAAAGGAAGAAGTAACACTAAGAAAACCTTCTAGGGAAGAAATTGACCAAATTACTACTAATATGATAGCACAAGTTCAAACTAGAAACATGTCTTAGAGAGATGAAAGTGATAAGCTAGCTAGTATCTTCATAAAAGGAATTGATCCTAGAAAAGGGGAAATTGTAAAACCTAAAGAAGCTCCTACTGTGAAGGTTAAAATTACTAATAGAAGATGGGAACAAAAGAAAGGAGGAAATCCTAAAGATATGGAGTTCTCAAATAATGTCCCCACAAAAATAGATGGGAAGGTATCAAAGATCATCACAAAACATGATAAGAGTCATCAACATGCTCTGAATGTTTTGGATAAACAAGATGAGAAAAGGAATTCAACTAATGATAATCCTTCTGATTCTTCTATAGATATGCTTACTATTTTATCTCAGATTACTGTTAAGGTTCCATTGTCTGAATTGCTAAGAATCACTGAACACTGAAACAAAGCTATAGCATGGTTGGGAAATACTGATGTAAAGGTAAGTTAGGATTGTAACAAAAATCATAGTCCCAAAGAAAGTAGTAAAGAAAAGGTAAAGGACAATGAAGCTGAAGTTTGTAAAACATTAAAAACTTGCATGATTGACTCTGGTGCCTCCAACACTATGATACCTTTTGAAATAATGAAGGAATTAGGCTTAAAAGTGGATACAACTAAAGGAAAATGTTGTGCTATGGATAAAAGAGAAGTGACAGTCATAGGCACTATAAACTCTTTACCATATAGATTAACAACCTGCCCTGACAAAGAACTTACTATGAGTGTATTGGTTGTTGATATTCCACCTTAGTATGGCATCTTATTATCAAGAAAATGGAGTGCTAATATGGGTGGGAGTCTATAGTGTGATTTGTCATTTGCTACTTTTAATATTGAGGGGAATTTGATAAAAGTCAATAGGGAGCCTAAAAGTATATACATGATAGAGGAAGATGTAGAAGAGAGTATGAAATTTTTTTTGGATACAGATATTAATGCATTCAGAGCTGAGGTCTTGACTTTGAAAAAATCTAAGCATAAGTCTTAGATGGAAATGGAAGTTGACAAAAAAACAAACAAGGGTGATTTATGGACTATGTTTTTTGATGGTGCATGTTGCAGAGAGGGGTCTAGTGCAGGCATTTTGCTGATAGCTCTAGCAGGGGTAACATACAAATTCTCCTTTACTTTAAGTTTCCCTTGTACTAACAATATAGCAAAATATGAGGCTCGATTGTTAGGTCTTAGATTAGCTCATAAGCATGGGATAAAGTGTTTACATGTTGTAGGAGATTCTGAATTGGTGGTATCCAAAGTAAGAAATGCTTATGTGTCAAAGAATAAAAGATTGAAATAGTATAGAAATGTAGTGTGGGACATGATTGAATGTTTTGATGCATTTGAGATTATTTGGAAGGATAGGACAAATAATAAAAGGGTAGATTTACTAGCAAATATAGCAATAAAAGCTGATGATATTGCATTTGCTGGTGTGCCTAAAATTGAGATTCAAACTAGACCTTTTGTCCCTAATAATGTTCAAAATTGGCAAGTGTTTGAAGATGATAAGGATATTCTGAGATTTTTGAATTGTGAGCATATGTTGTTAGGACAAGAAATTGATTGTGCAACCTATGTGGAAAATGTAGATGGGAAAGATACTATTTTTGGGCAAGAAGTTGTGCAATTGAGGACAAATAAAATTCCAAAGGGTCTAGTTGTTTTAGAAACCATTTTTGACAACCAAGATACGTCACAAATGGACACTAATGGATATAGTGCTAAGGATTTAGAGGAGGTGAACTTGGGAGCTTAGGAAACAACTAAAAAGGTATAAATTGGTAAGAAATTGCCTCCTAAAATTAGGAAAGATTTAATAAACCTACTAAGGAAATATAGACATGTGTTTGCATGGTCATATGATGATCTAAAGGCCTATAGGGAAGATATTTTTCAACATGAAGTCCCTTTGAAACCAGACGCTAAGCCTTTCAGAATAAAACAAAGGCTAATAAACCCAACCTTGGCTCCTAAGATGCAAGAATAATTAATCAAATTAAAGGATGTTGGGATTATAAAACCTATTAGACATTCTTCTTGGGTGTCCAACTTGGTCCTTATCAGAAAGAAAAATGGAGATATACGGTTATGTGTAGATTTTAGGAATTTAAATATATCTTAGTTAAAAGATAATTATGGTTTGCCAAACATGGAGGCTATGTTGCAAAAGATTACTGGTTCAGAACTCATGTCTATGATAGATTGATTCTTAGGTTACAATCAGGTGGTTGTCAAAGAATTAGAACAATATATGACTGCTTTCACTACTCCATGGGGGACTTATGTATATGTTAGGATGCCTTTTGGGCTTACTAATTCTAGGGCTACTTTTCAATGTGCAATGGATGTGGCATTTGTTAACATTATTGATAAATTTTTGGTTGTGTATCAGGATGATTTAACTGCCTACTCAAAAGATGAGAATGACCATTGCACACATTTGGAGAAGGTATTCATTAGGGCTCTCACATATGGTATATCTTTAAATCCAAGGAAATTTAACTTTAGTATCACTGAAGGAAAATTGTTAGGACATCTAGTTGGCAAGCATGGAGTAAGGATTGACCCTGAAAGGGTAGAAGCAATAGATAAGATTCAAAAACCCAAGAATGTTAAAGGCATCCAATCATTCTCTGGACAGATCAATTTTCTTAGGAGATTTGTGACAAATTTTGTAGAGATTAGTAGGCCTATATCAAGAATGCTAAAGAAGGGATCTGAGATAAAATGGGATTGTGAACCTAGTATTGCATTTCAAAAAATTAAGCAAGCTATTAAAGATGCCCCTATTCTCAGAGCTCTTGATTATGAAAAACCAATGGATATATTTTCTTTTGCCTCATTTCACACTATTCCTATAGTATTGTTACAAAAAAATGAAGAAGGTTATGAGAAAGCTATTGCATTCTTTAGCAAGTCTTTACAAGTAGCAGAGCTCAAGTATGACATCAATGAAAAACATGCATATGCACTGGTGAAAGGAGTTAAGGCTTTTAGATGTTACTTAATGGGAGCTACAGTTATTGCTTTTGTCCCTACTGCTGTTGTGAAAGATATTTTCTCACAACAAGAGGTATCCAATAGGAGGTGTAGATGGATCAATAGAATACAAGAATTCAATATTGACATCCAGATTACTAAATTGGTCAGAGGTCAAGGTTTGGCCAAATTGATGACAAAAGCTAATCTAGAGGCAAACCAAATCAATCAACTTGATGATAGTTGTAGGGAGAATCTTTGTGATATGGATAACTATGATTGGTACAAGGATGTTATTTATTATTTGTAGAATATGAAGTCCCCACTAGAATTAACAGACAATCAAAAAAGATCCCTCGAGTTGTGGGCTATAAGGTATGTTATAGTGCAGGGTCAATTATGGTGGAGAAATATGGAAGGGGTACTTTTGAAATGTGTAGATGAAAATGAATCTAAAAGAATTTTGAAAGATATGCATGAAGGTGTGTGTGGAGGTCATTATATGGCTAAAACCACTACTCACAAAATTCATAGAGTTGGTTTTTGGTCGCCTACACTTTTCAGAGATACTCATGAGTTTGTAAAAGTTTGTGATGCTTGTCAAAGGTTTAGTGGAAAATTAAAATTCTCTGGGAATTTTCCATTAAGACCAATTGAAGTGCAGGGACCTTTTCAACAATGGGGAATTGATTTTATAGGTGAGATCACAAACAAGTCTAGTGGTGGTCATTCATGGATCTTAGTAGCCATTAATTATTTCACCAAGTGGGTTGAGGAAGTCCCTACTAAGAATGCAACAAGTAAGTTGGTAATTAATTTCATTTTAAATAATATTATGACCAGATTTTGATGCCCATAGAAGATTGTAATAGAAAATGCTATGTGTTTTAGATCAGAAGAATATAATTATTTTTGCAAGAAAAATGGCATTATAGAGTACACATCATCACCCTAGCATCCTCAAGAAAATGGTCAGCAGAATCAAGCAATAAGATTATACTAAAGGTTATCAAAATAATTCTAGGGGAAAACAAGAATGGATGGAACTTAAAGTTGCCATTAGCTCTGTGGGCTGATAGGGTTATTGTGAAAAAGGCCATTGGATGTGCCCCATTTGATCTCGTTTATGGCATACAGGCTAGACTTCCATAAAATAACCTAAAGGAGATGTATAAATTTGTTCAACTATATGAATATGACATCATTAATGAGATGCAATTTAGAATGGATGATATTTTGCAACTAGAAGAAACAAGGAGAGAGTCTTTTGTTCAAAATGTCAAGTTACAATCACAAATGAAGCACTTACATGACAAAAGAGCCACTAAGAGGAACTCTGAAATAGGTGACATGGTATTGATGTGGAATTCTAGATTGGAAGATAAAGGAAAGCATGGTAAATTTGACCCAATTTGGCTTGGCCCATATAACATTTGTGATAAAAATGGAGAAGATTCATATTTTCTGAAGGATTTAACTGGAGGTATTCTTGAATTGCCAGTTCATGGAAAATTCTTGAAGAGGTAATTTTCTTTAAAGTGTCTATTTTCCATGAATAGTAGTTTTAGGGTTCTTGGTTTTCCTATACATTTTGTATATTCTATAAATCCCAATAAATAGTCTCTCTGTACAATTTGGTTTCTTGTTTCTTGTTTCTGCGTGTTGCTCTATGCTCTCTAAAAAAGTTGCCATTCCTGTAACAAGTATGTGGTCTGCTCTCCCAAAGATTTTGAATTCTTGCATAGACTCAAGTAGTCTATCATCCCTAGACAGAGCCACTATTGGTTTGATTTTTCACAATGAAAAAATTTTGGAATTTTTTTAGTGAAAAATCATTTGAGTCTGTGTCTTGCAAATTAGGGTTTTGTTCCTTGTATTTTCAAACCCTTAGATTGCCCTAGTTCATAGCCTGTTCTCTGTGTCTTTGAAATTCTATTAAATTCTCAAGGTTTTTCTTTAGAAAATTTCTCAGAAACCCTAGTGCCCTGTCTTATTTTACCCTAGTTTTGAAAAGCTCGCAAGATAGTTTTTCATAAAAATGATTTTGAAAATATATTATTTTTACCCTAAGGTTGGGCCTACGCAAGCATGGTTTTATTAAAAGCTTATTTTAAAAAAAAACTTATTAACCATATTATTTTATTAAGAAATGCCCAAAGTATTATTAATTTAGTGTGACCATTGATCTTGTTTAGATCAACGGATATTGCATTCCTGCAATTTTGAGATGCAAGGTGTTTAAATAAAGTGGGCAAGAAGTTTTTGGACATGTAGCAAGGTGGGGTCGAGAGTTCTTAGTATATGCTATAGTGTACCAAATTGAAAAGTGATTGCTGACATGTACTACCAATTGTGCCATTAAGGAGGTTTCCCTGCTAGATGTGATCAAATTTTGGTTAGTCATAGATCCTCCAAAGATCAAGGGCTAGTGGAAGCCTGCAATAAAGAACTATTCATTCAAAAAGGAGTGCAAGAATGCACCTTTGTGCCAAGTGTCATTGTGGGGCTGAGATTAGGATAGGAAACTGAGTCGTGCCATGTTGTATGCCACCTGTGCTTAGCTAGAAGTACTTTTGTTACAGACATGAAAATTTTCAGAAGTTAATGCAATAGTTAGATAGGTCAAAGCATGAGAGTTTAAAGTAGTCATTTCATTGGCCCAAGTAGATGAAGCAACCATAAAGTGTAGAAATTTTTTTACACCATTTATCTTGTCTTGATCAATGAAGGGCGCTTGCCTGCATTGAGGACTTGAATGAAGTTTAAATAAAGTGGGTATGTGCCATGTGGAAATGTGTCCATGGTGATGTCATTATTCCTAGTTTGAAAGGATTCAAGGATATAAGCAGTTTCATCATTGATCTTTCAAAGATCAACAACTAGCACAATCTCACAATATGGAGATGCTTGTTCAATAAGGAAAGTAAAAATGTGCCATCTTGACACGTGGAAAATATAACATCAAGTATTTATTCACTAAGGAGGTGATATGGGACCTACTTGCATGGAGGTTGTTAGAGGGCACAAACTTACATGGAGACTTCCTATTGGTTAGAACAGCTGATTGGGCCTTAGTCAACTGTAAATTTATGTAGTCATTGATCTTGTCTTGATCAACAATTGGTGCTTACCTACTATTTTAAGATGCAAGAAATTTAAGGAATGCGGGTAAGCGGTAATGCAACATGTGGCCCCACTCCTAAGGACATAAAGCTTATTACTTTTTTGAATTAAAGTCGTCTGATCTGGTGAAATTGATGGATGAGATTTGAAATTTTGATGCAACTTGAGAAAAAATGGCTCCTAGAAGTTAATTTGATTCAGAGCTTGTTCATGTGATTTCAATGCTTGAATATAATTCATGATATCACCATTTATTGAACCACTAAATTGCAAAAGGCCATCAAAATATAGAAAATTTTTGGAGCTAGGGTACAAAATTTCACAAGGATATCCAATGAATTGTAGCAAAGAATTTTATAGAGCAAAGCAGAATTTCACAGGTAAGTGCTTTTAAAGCTTCTGAGTAGTAAGATTTTGGTGAGATATATTTTTAAAAATCTCAAAATTCCTCCACATAAAGAATTTACTGGACAAACTAATTATCTGATGTGTTCTATGCATGATGAATTTCTAGAACAATTTCCTTTATCTGTACATGAAATAACAAAGGGGAGGGATTTGATTCCTAAACACCCTAGGGTAGCCAAAGGAGAGGGCTTCTATGACAAGGCTAACTAGGTATGAGATGCCCAGGTATCCATAGGAGGTCTAGAGTTGTTTAGAAAATGGTTCTCCAAGTGAAAATTGGACACTCCTATGAGCAATGTGTGGGAATTTGACATTGGTAAATTAAAACTCCCCATAGTTTTCTTTGATAGTGATTTGTTGATGGATTTGGCCAAGAAATATGATCCAATTATGGGGTGGGTAAAGAACCATGCTAGGGTAAATCATTTTAGGGTTTTCCCTGAATTAAATAGAGAGGTTTTTAGTCTTAACCCTAACCATGTTGTGCATGAATTATTGATATGGATGATTTTCAAGCAAGGTACGATGCACAAAAGGTTTACATAAGAACTAGGCCACTACAAGAGCATGTTGCTAAAATTGGTACTTTGCCTATAATTATAGCGAGCACCCCCAAACCATTACTAAGAAGGCATTTTAAGCTTAGGGCTCAGGCATTGTATTTTTATTTTTGCAAGATTTTTGGAATGGATGAAGCCGAGAAAATCCTAGGCTCAATTGTTCTCATAATGGCTCAAACTCTTCAATTCGGGATGAGCACTATTCTAGATTTTGCTATTTTCCTTGCAAAGGAGATTCACAATGGTTTGGTGGGGATAGCATGGGGAAAAGTGGATAAACCTTTCTGTTGGTATTCCTTACTCATGTATGTATGTTTGTATAAGGGATTTACCTTTTTCTCCAAGGAAATGGAATTGGAAATGACTAGAGATGGAGAGAGGAATCTAGTACAGTTGTGGAGTGTGGATATGACCTTAAAAGCTATAGATGCCAGTTATGTGAGGTTTGATAGATACTTTGCATCAAATCTTAGGTTACTCTTGAGAGGAGACAACCCTAAGATTCCACAAGCACTACTAGAATTGGTCAGACCCAAGGACCATGCAAAACGATTATTGGTCAGTCATAATTGGGGGGATATAATCCCTTACAATGTTTCAATAGTAATAAGAGTATAAGGCATTTTGGGAAAGCCTCATGTTCTACCTTTCCATGTTCCATTGAAAATAGGGATAGAAGAATTGTTATGGTAGATAGGCACTATTGATGAAAGAGATTTGCCAAACAAGGGTACATTCTTTCCAATTGTTACTGTAGTGCATGATTTTGTTTTTGTGAAGAAAGGATGTAAGCATCTTATTCCTTGATAGATACAACATGGTAGAGTCCCATGCTAGATTTATTGGTCTTGAAGGTTTCTATTATCTCTTAAGAGAGAGGACAAAGGCTACTCATATGGTACACCAGGTATACTATCTTGAGGATGTTATTAGGAATATTTTTTCTTTACAAGAGTAAGAATTGAGAAAAGAAAAATGGATAGTATTCAGTAAGACTTTAGAATTCATTAATGCTTTTCACTCTAGTTATGACCCCTTGAAAGATAAGAAATATTGGGGAGCCAAAATGCAAGCATTAATGAATAATTTTTCTATAATAATCCAAACCATGAATGAGAAGAAAGCCACATATGTTGAGGCATATCCAGACAAGGCTACAAAGGTACAAAGAACAATAAGCAATAGAAATGTGGTGGCTCCTAGCCAGTATACTTTGCAGAGAAGGGTAGGTTATGTGATGGTTCAAAGTGTGCAATAGGCACCCCTTCGTCAGAGGCCAAGACCAAAAAGTCCATCAGTAGCTAGTGCTCCAAAAAGGCAAAAATTGAAGTAGGGGTCTTCTTCTTCTCAAGTAGTACAATACTCCCCAAGCCAGTCCCTAATCTAGATCGATGATGAAGCATCTTTAAGGGAAAAACTTAGACAAATTGGTGGAGAATGGGATGTAATTGTTACTTCCACAGATTTGGAGATTGGGGAACCACAAGAACCCCTTGGACCTTCCTTGCATCTCACTATTGCTGATTACCAAGGTAAGGAAATAGATCCTATAGTTGCTCAAGCCTCAGAGAGGTTTATCAATGATGAAAATTTTGTGAAGTCTAGAGCATTGGCACAATTTTTGTGGAGGCTAAACATTGGAAATTTCTAGAAAACTTGTGAGAAGATAAAGGCAGAACAACCAGACAAACCTGATTCAGATATTAAGGAAGAGATAAAGTCTAAATTTTTGAATGACTCTTCTCAATTTACCCCTAAAGCCGAAAGGAAAATAATTAGATAGTGTGGAGTCCTTATTTTACCAAAATGGGATATAGTAAATGCTGTGGTTTTTGATTTAGTAAGGAAGAAAAATGATGTCCAATTTAAAACCGAGGAAGAGGTACTATAGGCTCATAGAGGAGTCAAGTTTAGTGATGACCACCAAGCTCTTGTAATTTAGTCTATTGAGAAAAGGGATAAGACTAGGATGCAAGAAATTTCTACTGCAGAGCATACTAGTGCATTGATAGTATTCAGGGCTAGTGAGGTTGGTAGTAAATAGATAATTGGAATGGCCTGAAAAATGTTGAAATTTGGTAGTGTTGTATTTGGTCAGGAAGAAGAAAGATTTTCCTAACTCAATGCTAGGTTTGAAGAGGTTTTGAAAGCATATGAGGGGAGGGGTATGTAGATATAGTCACTGGAAAACAAAGTATCACAAATGTAAAAGGTACTTGGGAAGAGAAATGTATAAGAATCTAGTAGATCTAGAATTGCATATCCCCCAAGGCCACCTGTTGAACCTTTTAAATCAACTCCAATTGTTGAGGTACTAGACACCCCAGAAAGGCCACAGTTTTACACTGCAGAGGATTTTGAGGAATAGAAGAATAAATTGTATGGACTGCATGTGGAACTAAGTAATCAATATGAAGAAAAATTGAGGCAGGGTGTCATGTATTTGGTAGATAGAATTGAATGGCAATAATTTTTTGATTTGTTATCAGGAATTGCAACCATCAGGGATGAATTTAGGAAAAATGAAGCTACATTCAAACCCCTTATGCAGAAATGGATAGAAAGAAATAAAGATATCACTACTATGTGTATATCTATCATTCAACTACCATCTCATCAAATAGAACAGATGTTTGATTTGCTAAATAAATTGCAAGATTTTGATGACAAACAAGATTCTTTTCAAAAAAGATTAAATTTTTTTTTTCAAATATGTTGCAGAGAAATTTGATTCATTTCCTTGTGCTCTCAAAAGTGTTGATAAAGTGAAAGAAAAAGAGGAGTGGAAAAGAGAATTAGATGAAATTCTTTTTGAAATGATGAATAAAATTATTAATGAAACTAGACACTTGTTATGGGCTATGACAAATGAGGAGTTGGTTAAAGTGCAAATATTCTATAACTCCATCAGAAAAGAATTGGTTAATATAGAAGCAACTGGAAATTTTTTGATAATAGTACAAAGAGATGCCCTCAATTTTGATTGGCCTAATGATAATGCCTATAATGAGTGGAAAGATAAATTTATGTCAGAAGAGTAGATGCTACAGGATGATGAAACAGAAGATGATGAGGAGGAAGAAGGTGCCAAAGTAAAAATTACCCTTACAATAAATGATGAAGACAAGGAAAATCCTTGGATTAAAGTAAGTATGCAGGTAATCAGAGATGACTCATCACTTACAAACTTGATGGCCACTTATTTCGAGGAATCAGAATAATCAAAGATTTAGATGGTAACACTTTTATTTGTTCAGGTAGAATAACATAAAAGGGACCCACAAAGGAATGTTCGATGTATTAGCCCTTTTGTGATTTGCATTTTGTCTTTTTGTTACAGGTGTATGTAAATATCTTTTTGAGGAAAACCTATCAATCATGTTTTTCCTTTGCTTGTTGCAACTCATGTCTCTATAAATGAGTTTTCAAGGAAATGCGATGGTCAGAAAGCACTTGTATGATTTTTGTTTTCTCTCAATAAAAGTACAGATAGTCGGTCCAATAGTATGTAGTTGTTTTGAGTTTTCTTCCAATTGTACTCTCTGATGATATTGAAATCACAGAACTAGCAAGATGTTTTGGGCTTTTCTTTGAATTCTATTGGTTACTATATTAATCATTCAAAAGGATAATACAAAGGGATATTTACACTATATTTGTGTCATCAATTTCTGTCTCCATTTTATGGGTTTGTCTACTTTGGAGTCATTTTAAATAAGGTTTAAGTTGGCTTTGAAGTCATTTTAAATAAGGTTTAACTTGGCTAAATGCAATCTGATGGGCTATATGTTGATATCATTGTTGCTTTTAATTCAAGGAATTATAGAAATGCTTCAATGAATCAGTAGGGTTTATGAGTTTATAGAAAGGATACTTAATAAGAATGGAAATGGGTGATTACAATTGATTAATTTATTTACAAGTTATTTGAATTAGATCTCCCACCAATAGTTAATTTTCTACCCAATGGATAAGGCATTGGTCACATAAGTCAGAAGTGAGCAAGGGTGAATTTTGCTGCTGCATATCAAATCATTTAAAAAAAAATCAAAACCATTTCATTCCATTTTGTTTAAAGTTACAAATTCTAGTTACCACTTGTTTGCATATAGTTTTCTAAGTCTTAGATAGCCACTAATTCTAGGAATACTTGTAAGCTATAGGAGATTTATAACCAGATCTGCTTATAGGGGATGTATATAGATTTGAGAAGCTTTCAGAGAAAATTGATAAACTGTGTATGTGCTTGAGGGTAAAAGATGAGAATCAGAATGAAACTAAGATAATTTCATACCATAGTTTGCATTAGAATAATCCCTAGGTATACCTGCCTTGGTTTAGCAGAGCCTAAAGAGCAGAAAACCATTTTTGGTTTTGTTGAAGTTGGGTCAAAGTGGTTTATTCATGTAATTGTTACTAGGAATTGGCTAATCCTTAGATTGTGTGAGTAATTTCACTATGATATTGAGCATTTTGTTGCTTAGTAGTTTCAAACATCAACATGTTCTTAAGATTAGCATTAGTGACAAGACTTGGAAGAGGAAATGGAAAAGTAGGTTGTGCCATTACTAGAGGTATTATATTTTGAGGTTGCTTCTAAAAAGGGACATTGGTTATTGGATATTAACAACTGGTTGACTAAAGGTAGTATCATTGAGAAAACTAGCCAAAATTTCAGCAAAAGGTCGAATGCCACTTGTATCTAAAGGTTGTGCTCTTGAGGATGATTCCGCAAGAAAAATAGGGCTTGCATCTTCAAAAGGTAAGTCAACTTCTTCTTCTTCAATTTATTTTTTCACATTAATAGACTCCCATGGAAGAAATCTGCCATATTCATCTCACTGTCTTCCTCTTCGATCCATGCAATTGAAGTCTTCACACTAGTGAAGAAAGTTTGAAGACTAAAAAAAACTATCTAAAAACTATGACTCAAAAATGCTCCTAGGTTGACACCATCCCTGGCAATGTTACCAAAAAAGGCCTACATCACAATAGGTGTATCGTAGTTGTGTTCTAGGCCATGCTTAGGAATAGTATATTCAAGCTAAGGACTATTTTTCCCACTATGAGGTGCATTTAATCTTGTCAACCCAAGGACATATACTTGAAATGGTTGGCACAATATGTGCACTAGGTATCTTAATGAGTCACTAAGCTTATGCTGCAAGAAAGTAAAAATGCAAGGAAAAGAACTTACATTATTGCTGTAGGAAACTAACACACTTAACTCTATGAATACTTGAAATATAATGAAAAGCTGAAAAATATTCCAACTCAGTTCATCCACTACAACTATTCTCACATATGTTGTAGGAACATTCACAAAGTGCAATTTTATAGGAAGGAACTTACAACTTCTACTTATGATATTGTTGGTGTGATTTTTCACAGTATAGAAAATTTTTGATATTTGGGTGAAAAATCAATTAAGTCTTTGTTTCTTGCAAACTAGGGTTTTATTTTGTGAAATCCTAAAAATTGTTAGATTACCCTAATTATGCCCTATTTTGTAGGTTGTATCTTCCTTTTAATTTCTTAGGGTTTGGCTCTGAAAAAGGCCCTAAGTGCGTGAAAAACCCTTATACTTGTGTTTTATGTTGTCTTGGTTTTCAAATTTTAAAAATAGGGGTTTTTCTTCAAATATCTTGGCGGGATATTTTATCCTAATGTTTTGTTCACATCAGAATATCTTTTAATCCTTGTGATCAGCCTTTCATGTGCCTTTAATTGTGATATTCTTTTTGAAAGGATGCCAAGTTGAAGTGTTTTTCAATCACCATTGATCTATCAAAGATCAAGGGCCTGCGCATCCCTGCATTATGAAGATGTAGGTTTTTATGTAAAGTGAGGAAGTGCATTTGCAACACGTAGCCCCTGATGTTTTTTGAGATCCAATATGCCACAAAAGGTCTTGTATGTCATATTGTCAGGAACTTTTGCAGGTTTGTCAGTAATTTTGCATGTGTCCTGATCTTCTCACGATATCATTGGTGGATTTGCTAGCAGAGCTATGAAGTTAATTGCTAAGGAGTGTTCACCATTGATCTATCAAAGATCAAGGGCCAGTGCATCCCTGCATTATGAAGACGTAGGTTTTTAAGTAAAGTGAGGAAGTGCATTTGCGATGCATGTCACAGTGGGACCAGACTGTAAAGAATGCAGAAGTCACACCATGAGATCTGACAGTTGTGCTTAGCTGGAGCTACTCATCCATGTGGGCCAAAAAGGTGTCAGAAATAAATATAATAATTAGAACACACAGGTTAACAGCCATCATATCATTGGCCCAAGTGGATAATGCGAGCATGAAATGAAGAATTATTTTTGATCGTTGAATTTTGTTCTGATCAACGAAAGGCACCTCCTTGCATTTTTTATTTGAAAAAAGTTTAAACAAAGTGGGGATGCACCCTACAAACACGTGTCTCTGGTGACATCAAAATTTTTCTTAGACACCTGGTAGGGTGGAATCAGCATCGCCGTTGATCTTTTAAAGATTGACGATTAGCACATGCCCAAATTATAAAGTTGTAGGATTTTAAATAATGCGAGGAAACGCATTTGTGACATGTGGACTAGATGATGTCAAGAACTTTCTTGCTCAGAAGAAGATACATGATCTACTGGTGTGGAATGTTGTCAAACAGTATGAACTCATATGGCAGTTTCTTATTGGTCAGTTCAGTTAACCGGTTGTTAATAGAAAGTGGATTAGTCTGATCATTGATCTATCAGAGATCAAGGGCCAGCACATCCCCACATTATGAAGATTTAGGTATTTAAATAATGTGGAGAAGTGCATTTATGAAACATAGCATTATTCTAAAAGTCATAAAGCTTCTTACTTTTAAATCAAAACCATTCGATCTGATAAAATCTATGAATGGGATTCAAACTTGGGTGCAAATTATGGGCAATGGTTACTGAGAGTAAATGTGATTCAGACCTTATGCATGTGGTTTTAAGTTATGAAAAGAGCCCACGATTTCACCATTAATGAACCACCGAAGTGCAGAAAGAACATCAGGGCATTTAAGATTTCAAAGCTAGGACACATAAATTCTTGGTTAATACTCCAGTAAAATTGCAGAAGACATCATATAGTGCAAAAGTGTGAATTCTGGCGGGTAAGTGCTCTGTGACTTTCTAAGTAAATTTGAAGTATCTGTTGTTGTGAATTTTCTAGGGCTCATTCAAAATGCCTCCCCGAAAAGAGTTTACTGGGCAAAAGGATTATTTGAAACATTCTGTACATGATGATTTTCTTGAACAGTTCCCCTTATCAGTGCATGAAATAACTAAGGGGAGGGAACTCATTCCAAAACATCCTAGAATAGTTGTAGCAAAAGGCTTTTATGGAAAAGCTAATTGGATAAGAGATGCCCAGGTTTCCATGGGAGGTCTGGAATTGTTTAAGAAATGGTTTTTAGAGCAAAAATTGGACACTCCTATGAGCAATGTTTGGGAATTTGATATTGGAAAATTGATAGTCCCCACTGTTTTCTTTGATAGTGATTTATTGATGGACCTGGCAAAGAAGTATGATCCTATCACGGGATGGGTAAAAAATCATTCTAGAGTCAATCTTTTTAGGGTTTTCCCTAAGTTGTTCAGTGAGGTTTTCAATCTTAACCCTAACCAAAATGTGCATAAAATAATTGATATGGATGATTTGCAAACCAAATATGATGCAAAACGAATGTACTTAAGAATAGGGCCACTATAGGAGCATGCTGCCAAGGTTGGTAATTTGCCTGTGATTACAGCCAGCACCCCAGAGCCATTGTTGAGAAGACATTTCAATTTGAGAGCTCAAGCACTGTATTTTTCTCTTTGCAAGATCTTTGGGATATATGAAGGTGATCAAATTCTAGGTTCTATTGTCCATATAATTACTCAAACCCTTCAATTTAGAATGGGTACCATTCTGGATTTTGTCACTTTTCTAGCAAAAGAGATTCACAATGGTTTGGTTGGAATAGCAAGGGGAAAAGTAAACAAACCATTCTGTTGGTATTCATTGATGATGCATGTATTCTTATACAAAGGATATACTTTCTTCTCCAAGGGTATGGAGTTGGAAACAACCAAGGATGGAGAGAGGAATCTAGTGCAGTTGTGGAGTGTGGATATGACTTCAGAAGCCACAAATGCTAGTTATGTAAGATTTGACAGGTATTTTGCATCAAAGCTTAGACTGATTTTAAGAGGAGATAGCCCTAGAATCTAACAAGCATTGTTAGAATTGGTCAAACCCAAGGACCATACGAAAGGGCTAATTGTCAGTCATAACTAGGGGATATAATTCCCTACAATGTTTCAACAGTGATAAGAGTTTATGATTTTTGGGAAAACCTCATGTGCTACCATTTCATGTGCCTTTGAAGATAGGGATCGCTGAGCTCTTATGGAAAATAGGTATTATAGATGAGAGGGAATTGTTTAAGAAGGGCACTTTCTTTCCAATGGTTACTATAGTGCATGATTTTGTCTTTCTCAAAAAAGGGTGGAAGCACTTGAATTTTTTTTTGGATAGGTATAACATGGCAGAGTCTCACACCAGATTCATTGACCCTAAAGGATTCTATGACCTATTAAAAGAAAGGGTGAGAGCTTCCCATATGGTACATTAGGTTTACTATCCAGAAGATATAATCAAAAATATCTTCACATTGCAGGAGCAAGAATTGAGGAAAGAGAAATGGATAGTTTTCAGTAAAACCCTGGAATTCATTAATTCTTTTGACCCCCATTATGACCTATTGAAAGATAAGAAATACTGGGGAGCTAAAATACATGCATTAATGAATAATTCTTCCATAATAATTCAAACCATGAATGAAAATAAAGCTATGTATGTTGAGGCACATCCAGACAAGGCAGCAGAAGTACAAAGAAGAATAAGCAGTAGAAATGTGGTGGCTCCTGGCCAATATACATTGCAGAAAAAGTCGGGTTATGTCATGATTCAAAATGTGCAATAGGCACCCCCTCATAAAAAACTGAGGTCAAGAAGTCCATCTGCAGCTAGCTCTCCAAAAAGACAAAAATTAGAGCAGGGGCTTCTTCTTCTCAAAAGGAACAATACTCTCCAAGCCAGTCCCCAATCTAGATAGATGATGAGGCATCTCTAAGGGAACAGCTAAGACAAATTGGAGGAGAAGGGGATATAATTGTTACTTCCACAGATCTGGAGATTGGGGAACCACAAGAACCCCCTACACCTTCCTTGGAGCTTACTATTGCTGACTATAAAGGTAAGGAAATTGATCCTATAGTTGCCCAAGCCTCTGAGAGGTTTGTAAATGATGAAAATTTTGTGAAATCTAGAGCATTTGCACAATTTTTGTGGAGGCTAAATATAGGCAATTTTGAAAATACTTGTAAAAAAATAAAAGCAAAGCAACCAGATAAACCAGACTCAGTTATTAAAGAAGAGGTAAAATCTAAATTTTTGAATGATTTTTCCTAGTTTACACCTGAGGCTAGGAGGCAATTAGTTAAACAATCAGGAGTCCTTATCTTACCTGAATGGGATATAGTGAATGCTATGGTTTTTGATTCAGTAAGAAAACAAAAGGATGTTCAGTTACAAACTGAAGAAGAGATATCATAGGCTCATAGAGGAGCCAAATTTAGTGATGATCATCAAGCCCTTGTAATTTGGTTAGTTGAAAAAAGGAATAAAACTAGGATGCAGGAAATCTCTACTGCAAAACATACTGGTACATTGATAGTATATAGGGCTAGTGAAGTAAGTAGCAAGCAAATAATGGGAATGGCCTCAAAAGTGCTGAAATTTGGTGGTGTTGTATTTGGCAAGGAAGAAGATAGATTTACCCAACTCAATGCTAGATTTGAAGAAGTTTTAAAAGCATATGAGGAAAGGGGTATACAGATACAGTCACTGGAAAACAAAGTGTCTCAAATGGAGAAGATACTTGGGAAGAGAAAAGTGGGAGAATCTAGTGCACCTAGAATTGCCTACCCTTCACAGTCATTTGTTGGACCAATCCCTATTGTTGAAATACCAAACACCCCTGAAAGGCCCCAATTTTATATTGTAGAGGACTTTGAAGAAGAAAAAACCAAATTACATGAGCTGCAAGTAGAATTAAAGAATAAATATGAAGGAAAATTGAAGCAGGGTGTGATGTATTTAAGGGATAAAATACAATGTTCAACCTTCTTTGATCAGTTGACAAGAATTACAACTCTCATGGATGAGTTGAACAGAGATGAAGTTAAATTAACTCCTCTAGCATAGAAGTGGAGGGAGAGAAACAATGATATCACATTCATGTGTATATCTGCCATCCAAATGCCCTATCATCAAGTAGAGAAATTTTTTGATTTATTAAATAAGCTGGTAGATTTTGATGATAAAAGGGATTCTTTGCAAAAAAGATTAGCACTTTGTTTTTCCAAGTATATTGCTGAAAAATTCATTTTATTTCCTTGTGCTTTAGAATCTGTTGACACAATAAAGGAAAAAGAAAAGTGGAAAGAGGAGTTAGATGAAATATTTTATGAAAGGATCAAGAACATCATGAGTGAAACTGGCCACTAGTTTTGGCCAAGGACAAATGAAGAGTTGGTAAAGATATAGTTATTTTATAATGTCATCAGAAAAGAGCTCGGTGATTTAGAGGAATTGGAAAATTCTTTAGTGATTATACAAAGAGAGGCTCTAAATTTTGATTGGCCAGATGATGCTGCTTATAAAGAATGCAAAGGTAAAAGTTACCCTCATAGTTAGTAATGAAGACATGGAAAATCCCCAAATCAAAGTTAGTTTGTAGGTAGTTGAAGATGATATGTCACTTTTTAACCTTATGGCCACTTACTCCAAAGATGAAGAATAAATGAAGAATCAAATCATATTTTCTTGTCTCAACATTTGAGAAGCATAACAGAAAGGGACCCACCAAGGAATGTTTGATGTAATAGCCTTTTTGTTATTTTCTTTTGTCTTTTATGATAGATGTATGTCAGTATCTTTTAGAAGACACCTGTCACTTTCTTTTAGCCTAAAGCTTGTTGCATCTCACACTATTTAAGTGAGATTCCAAGGCTAAAGAATGGTCTGAATTCTATTTTTCTAAGTAATATGGTTAGTCTATTTTTGGTCCAAATTTTGAAAGCAAGTTTATGATGTATTTTCTCTGTCAATTCTCTGAGAATACATGAATATAGAATGAGCTGTGTTTTTTTCTGAAGGTCACTCTGAGTCTATTGTAAATGATATACCATTTTCAAAGAAAATGAATACAAATTGTGAACTGTCCCCATATCAGTTCTTTCTGAATCTTATCTCCTTCCAATTACTTGGTTGTCTTGATATTGTATAAGTAAAGGCTTGTGCAATTGAATGCAATCTATTTAGGTTGTATATCCATTTATTACTGTTGTTAATTCAATGGATTAAATAAAAGCTTTGATGAATGTGATAAGGGTTTTTTAGTAGTGGAAAGGGTTTTGAATGATGAATTTTGATAAGAATTGTTGATAGAATTTGTTGTAAGGCAACAAACTAGATCTGAGAATTTTCTATAGACTTTGAACCCCAATGGATTAGGCACTGATCAAATTGATTCAACTGAAGGAGAAATATATCATAACTAATTATCAAAATGCAGCATCAAATCAAATTTTACTTCTATTTCCTATAGATCTTCAAAGCTGGCCAACACTTGTCTGCATGGAATGTTTTAGCTTCAGTTAGCCACTATTGTTAAGAAAATCTGCAGATCTATAGAAGAATTCTTGGCCATATCTGTTTTATGGGATGTGTTTATCAAGTTAGTAAGAATTATGTACATGTTTGAGGATTTTGAAATGAGAATCAGAATGAAACTAAGAATAATCCTCATATAGTTGTTCCAATTTTGAATCATCACTGGGTATACCCACCCTGATTTTGCATAGCCAAAAGAGTAGAAAACCACCTTTGGTTTTGTAGGAGTTGGATCCAAATCTTTTACACATGCAATTGTTAACAAGAATTGGCTAGTCTTTAGATTGTATGAGCATTATCATCTTGGTATTAAACATTTTGTTGCTTAGTAGTTTTAGTCCTTTTTAAAATAGCAACATTTACTAAGAATGCTTGGAAATTAATCTATTCTATCATAATCTACTCCACCTTCCAAATGTGCCCCCTTGGTTGGCTTCAACTAAAATACTAACACAAGATAGAAGCCAAAAACTTAATTTATTACATTTCAAAAATTCATTACATAACATAGAACTATAAAAACACAACTCACTATAAAAGTTAATAGTTTGTTCTCATAAAATCTTTCTTCTAACTGCCTAAACTAACACACTTGGGTCGATTCCTATATATAGAAGATTTACACTTATTCTTATAACAGAAAAGTAAATGACCTAGCTTTAAATCTGTAGGAGAGAAAGAAGGAAAATAACAACTGAAGGTGGGAAGAAGAGATAATAGCTTAAAGCAGGAATAATAAAGTCTTATCATCCACTCACCATAGGATTAAATCCAGAGAAGGCAATAAGTCTTCATAGCTTCTCCATATTCACTATTGTGTCCTTTGGAACTGTTACAACTTTCTTCCACCGTAGTGAGATAGAAATGTGGGGGAGAGATAGAAACTTAGCTTTTCTACAAGCCCACTTTACTTCTATTCACAATCATAGGGGGGTAAAAGCACAAACCTGTGTCACCTTTTATAAAGAAAAGTGATATCAGAATGTGACAGTTCAACATTAATGACAAAAAAAATGGTATTTGCGTTTAAAATATCAAGATGATGTAAACTGATGAAATGTGTAGAATTGTATGAATTTTATGCCTATAATTTTTATTATTTTTTGACTAATAATTTATTCATTTTATTTTATTTTGAAGTCCCTTTTTTAACTGTAAAAAATATAGGATGTAGTTCCCGTCAAACAAGTATGTGCAAATCATCTTTTTTTGTTATGATTTGAAAATATTTTATAGATGACATGTATAGCTAGTGCACAAAAAAAGAAATAATTATTTTTGATGTATATTTTCTTTGTTATAAGTACTCAAGTTCGACCTTGTCAGAATCCAACAGTTTTTCCCTCCCGTCAAAACTTCCCTATCAAATCTATACATTCTTGAAAAAAAATTACATATTCATGAAGAGGATTCTCTCCTCTAGTGATAAATATATTTTTTTCATTTTTTTGATATGATTTACTATTTTTTTTCATATTTTGAGAGAGCATCTTCTGAAATGTTGAAATATTGACTTATAATATTTTTAGATTATAGCATATTATAACTAATCAAAACACTCAAAAATTTATATAATGATGATATTGAATTTTAAATCTATAAAAGAGTATTTTTAGTTTTTTTTTAAAATTGAGTTTTAATAGAGAAATGAGATTTGATCAAAACAGGTTTTTGTATCACAAACGGTGACACATATCTATGCTTTTACCCAGGGTAGGGAGTTATCCTTTTTTAGCTTGCACACTTCATTCTCTCACTGTCTACCCTAAGCTTTTAACACTTCTTTTCCTTTATATCAAGGTCATATACTCACCACTAACTTTTTTAGAAGTATCTTTTGAGCATCTCCGAAGAATATTCACATTTTAAGGTGGATGCAGTAGTGGGGAATTGAAAATGTCCAACAATGGTGATTACAATAATTCAAAATGCTACAAAATCTTCAACAAATGCAAGGAAGAGATAAAAACTTAGCTTTTTTGCAAGCCCACTTTACTTCTATTTACAATCATAGGGTAGGGAGTTATCCTTTTTTAGCTTGCACGCTTCATTCTCTCACTTTCTACCCTAAGCTTTTAACACTTCCTTTCCTTTATATCAAGGTCATATACTCACCACTGACTTTTTTAGAAGTATCTTTTGAGCATCTCCAAACAATATTCACATTTTAAGGTGGCTTGTCTTTCTATTTTCAAATCTTTCAAAGAAGTGGCCTTTCTCATTTCTTGGGGATAGAAAATCCCTCACTCAACAACATTTCTTGGAATGAAGTAAAGTAGACAACACTCATTCCTTTACCTCAATCTGATGGCTTCAAAGCTAGATCTTGAGAATGCATCCACTGATTAGAGGCAAAAAATAGTTCTATTAGCATCATGCTTCTACTATTTGGATGCAAAATGACTTAGATTTTGCATGATTCATGGTAACTCTAGAAGTAGAACAAAACACCTTTGTTTCCATTAGTGCACAGTGGAAAACTCATAGACCTACTTTTCCTTGTGAAAGTAGATTTTACCTTTGCAACATGAATGAGCTTCTTCCTACCTTTGATCCATGACTTTGTGGGATTTTTATCATGATATAATTATAAATAGAACTTTCTTATCACTTTCATGGCTTCATTTTTTGGGTACATACTTGATATAGTTCATTGATGGGGAAAACTAGCTTGATTGCTTGGAATCTGTAGGAAAAAGGATGATGGGACAAGATAGTAGATGGTGAAACACAGATACAATGCTTCTCATTAGGAAGATTCCAAAACACATCCCAACCATACCTAAATCACCTAGACCCCATTCACATTGGAGAAATAGAAAACCTACATAGAAGAATTAGGTAGAAGTAATGCAAGGGAGACCCAAAAAATAAAGTGAGGTACTTGGGAAAGATGAGAAGTAAATAACCTAAAGGATACTTAGACATGACACTTGAATACAAAATCACTTAAATACCAATGAATTTAGGTTTTACAAGGGTAGGAAGAAAACTTGGCAACAATGTATGAACTCAAGATCAAAAGTCCAAGCACCATTGCTAAGTTAATGAAAAAGGGAGCTAGAATTAAAGATACCCTCATCCACAAGGGCATCCTAAAAAAAAACAAGGAAAATACCAATACAAACTCATCTAATAACAATGAAATTTTTTTATCGAAGAACAAGAATGTAACCAATGATGGTATTGTGGATGCACGAAGGATTGATATGACATAACCTCAAATGACTCTTAAAGGTACAAAACCTAAAAACTCACAAAGTCTTAACCAAATGCCACCTCAACAATAGAAAATTGAAACCTTGACATAAGATATACCACAAAGATGCCCTAAAAATAAAGATAGTAAATTTATTCCCCTGGGAATACCACTCATGATTGCATTTCAAAAATTACTGAGTAATAACTTCTTGCAGTTTTCCCTAGTCAAAGATGGACCATCAACTAAACCTTGTTGGTGGGATGACAAAATTTTTTTTGATTACCATCGCACCAAAGGACACAAGACCACTTTATGTTTCCAACTTAAACATGAAATCCAAGACCTTATTTATGATGTGTGATTACTATCGATCCATTATTACTAGCATCCAATTCTAATCATTCTATTTTCAAAGATCCTTTAGGTATTCATGACAAAGGGAAAGCCTCTAGTTCAAACTCAAGCTCACATGCTAACGTAAATTGCACACACATTGGATGTGACTACACCATCAATTATTTCAGTGAGTCTCTCCTAAATATCCATATTCACCTTAAAGGCTGAAGACCCTCATTGTGATGTCACTACACATCAAACTAATATTACCTTACTTGGAGCCCCAACTAGACCTATGGCCCCAGCTAAACCTAAAACCTCTACAAGACCCACAGCTCCTAGTAGACCTACTAATCCTACTTTTTCATATTACAGCCTTGTAGACCAACTTGGTAAAACCTATTAGGAATAAGGTGTCTCAACCTTGTATAATTCCTATTCTTATTATTTGTTTTGTAAAATGTATTTCTTACAAATAATGTTTATGTGTTGACATCTTGGATTGTGTGTAAGGAGATCATGACTAAAATAGTTATGATGGATTCCTATGACACATAAGAGCTATGTTAGGAAGATACAATGATAGGTGAAGACATGTGGCAACTAAGATATTTGATTACTATACACTCTACCCCAATAGTGGGGTTTGAGGCATCGCCCCGAAAAATTTTTTGGGGTTCCTATTTTCTCGGAGAATGGTAAAACCCTAATATGGTTTACCTTTGGGAGTAGCCCTAATGTGAAGTGCATGTTATAGGAATTTTTAGGGTTGCGAAGAGATGCGATGCGAAAAAGGTGTATTGTTGGTACTACGAGTAGCTACTAGAGTCTTCTGTTGTTGATGTTGAACTTGCATTGCAAGTGTATTGTAACCTTGTGTTGAAGATAATACATTATGCAGGTTTTGAAGGGGTGGGGTTGTTTTACCGAAAGGTTTTTCCCCACCAGAAAATCGTTGTGTTATGTGTTCCTTTCTCTATCTATTTTTTGTATGCATGGTTGGCTGCAATATTGTTGTTTACATGATATTGAATCTGTAAGTGTAGAAGATTTTAATAGGATTTGCATCATACTTTCCTTATGAGATTAGTGTAGGAAGTTGTTTCTGCACCTGAGTTTCCTTACAAAACCACTTTGCAAAACATCAAAATATCCTTGACCAAGCCTTAAAAGAGTCAGTAGTGCCAGATAACATTAATATTGCCTAGTTTTGGGCCATGGTTAAGAATCTATCTGCATCATATCATATCAACTTTTTACCCTGAGATGTTCCTAAATACAAACCTAACCATAATGACCCCTTCAACTCAAATTATTTATCCATGTTGAAAAGGTTAGATGTGTCTTCATAGATGGAGGAGCAGGACTAGACAAATGTACCCTTAAAGTTGTCAAGGGTCTGGGTTAATCTAAAGAAGATGTGTATCCCTCTCATAGAATCACAATAAAGGCCTATGATGATGGTGAATGCTTCTCTAAGGGCATTATCATATTACCCATAAGAGTTGGTCCAGCTTGTGAGAATACATTATTCTAGGTCCTAGGTATTGAAATGAATTGCAACATGATACTAGGACACCCTTGGATTCATGCTATGAGAGTAGTGCCTTCTACATATCATCACTATCTAAAGTTTTCCTACAACAATGTGGAGATTACCATCCTTGGTGACCTAGATCCTTTCTATTTTTGTGCTAATCTAAGAGATGCTACTACATACCAAGTCCCAACAAACAATAAAGCACAACCCATAGATTCCTCTAAATATGTGGACCTTGATACACTCCTTAGTAAGGCCAGGGAAAAGATAAAGACTGAAGATAGAGGGTGTGGAGAATACTTTATGTCTCAAGTATTCCACATTAGGGAATCACCACTTTCTTCCAAATCTTATGGTAAATCACAATTATTGCAAGCACAACATTCTAAGATTAGTACACAAAATGCCACTTCTATCAATTTCATTAGTGGAGCTAGATTACATGAAGAACATGTCTATGAGAATACATCTTTCTATATTGAGGAAGAAAAAGAAGAACAAGAAACCACTTTGATATCTCCTAACAAGTATGGATCTGGGTTTACTATCATGCAGAAACAAGGCTATGATGGATGTAGTGGTCTTGGATCTCAAAAACAAGGAATCATAGAACCCATCATTGCAAAAGGATGACCTCCTAGTTTGGGGCTTGGAATCGAACCATTATGAATAGGTCCTTCTAGTACAAAGGAACCCTTGTGTAAGGATGTGAATGTTTTGAATGATGAAAAGACATATGAGGATACCCAACCTAAAACCAATAATATTGATAGTCCTTATGCACTTAACCATATCTTTGTTGAACCTAATATCCTACCTATGGAGAATAAACATGTCACTATAACTCCACCTATTTCTCAAACTAGCTCTGCACCTTGGATTGAAATGTTATGGGATCTAAGTCCTCTAGCTTCTGAGCATGACCCCAATAATAGCACTAAATCTAAAACCTATAGTAAAAGATATATATATATATATATATATATATATCTTTTACTATAGCCCATTCAACAATGATGATGACATCCCCTCAAGTTATCCTGAACTATTGGATTGGGACCAGTGTGGACCACTAATCTTTGATCTATTCGACAATGATGACACTATTGTAATAGACTTTGAAATATATGAAGCCATTATGATTGATGATCATAAAGAATAAATTTCTCTTGAAATGAACACATTGGTATATTTTGGGGAATCAACTCTATGTCACAATCAAAAATCTAAAAACAAAAGAAAAAATGACAAGAATAGGTCTCTTAGTGAAAACCAAAAGGCATCATTAGATCATGAAATAGATAAAGCTAAGAATCTCCCAAGGATAGAAAATGAACAAAATGATTCTATGAATATAAGTATTCTAGTGTTCAACATGCCACGAAGTCTTTTCGAGCTCCCTCAATCAAACTTCATCGGTCTCAATCCTCCTAGTTCTTCCTTGTATCTAGCTACTTATACCCAAATCCTACTACCTAACTTGTCCAACACCCAAAATCACACGTCCATCCAAAAAACCTTTGATTATGTCATCATCAATGATCTCCTTTTCAAAGAATTCTTTGGCCCAACTATCCTTAGATGCCCTGATTCATCAGAGGCATACATTGTCTTGCATATGGTACATGATAGTATTTCCCAAGCCTATTCTAATGGTTTGAGTTTAGCTACAAACTTGGAATGAATCCTATGTAGTTATAGTCACTTGTGTCACCTTTTATAAAGAAACGTGATATCAGAATGTGATAGTTCAACATTAATGACAAAATAAATTGTATCTGTGTTTAAAATATGAAGATCATGTAAATTGATGAAATGTGTATAATTGGATGAATTTTATGCCTATAATTTTTATAATTTTTTTGAGTAAGAATTTGTTCATTTTATTTTATTTTGAAATCTCTTTTTTAATTGTAAAAAATATAGGGTGTAGTTCCCGTCAAACAAGTATATGCAAATCATCTTTTTTTGTTTTGATTTGCAAATCTCTTATAGATGACATGTATAGCTAGTGAACAAAAAAAGAAATAATTATTTTTGATGTTCTTTGTTATAAGTACTCAAGTTTGACCTTATCAGAACCCAACAGTTTTATCCTCTCGTCAAAACTTCCCTATCAAATCTATAGCTTCTTGAAAAAAATTACATATTCGTGAAGAGGATTCTCTCTTCTAGAGATAAATATAATTTATTTATTTATTTTCCTTTTTTGAGGGAGCATCTTCCAAAATGTTGAAATATTGACTTATAATATTTTGAGATTATAACATATTATAACTAATCAAAACACTCAAAAATTTATATAATGATGATATTGAATCTAAGATCTATAAAAGGGTATTTTTAGTTTCTGAAAAAAATGAGTTTTGATAGAGAAATGAGATTTGACCAAAATAGGTTTTTGTAACATAAATAGTGACATAGATCTGTGCTTTTACCTGGCTAACATCATTGACAACATATTCATGTCTAGCATTAGTCAGTAAAATTCATGATCTCACATAAAAGTCCTAGAAAAAAAAATCAAAAAAATGGAAAAATGTCTTGAAAAAAGAAACAAAAAATAGAAAAAAATTCATGAAAAATAGACACCTAGACAAAAACCTAGCAAACAAGAATGTTGGCACAAAAATTTGAGTCACAAGAAATGTTTCATCCACAAGTGAAAACCTAGAAAACAACACTTTGGGAAAGTACCAGGGTGAAAACCTGGAAAAAGGAAGCATGTGTAATCAATTATTGCTCCTCCATCTATCGTGATTCCATCTTGTTTTTCCCCCTTTGTCATTCCTTGATCACATCCTGCATATTGTATGACATCCTTAGTCCTTGATCATGACCCATGAACTAGTTAATATCTATTTTTATCTTATCCAAGAATCACCAGTATGTGGATACTCTTTCCTTGGCCTTTGTACATAGTTTGTATCTTATCTGGGGGCATATTACCTACACAGTGTGCAAGTTTGAAATTGAATCGGGGACATTCCCTAAGCACATGTTATCCATTGGATGTATCACATATCAAATTGGATCTAACACTTTTGAATCCTTCATGATCTTTAAAAACATCTAAAAATTATGATATGATCCTGAAAAAACCCTAAAAAATTTAGATATGATCCTAAAAATTCTTAAAAATTCAGATAAAATGTCTTGAAAAAACCACAAAATGTCCTAAAAAAAACTAAAAATCATAAAATATACTGAAATAAACCCTAAAAACCATAAAATGTCCTAAATAAATGAGCAACACAAAAACATCAAATATCCTCAAAACCCCTAAAAATCACAAAACCCACTGAAAATTTGCAATAAACCTTGTAAATAGTCATTGTGGATAATCACCCCTTTTTCTTAAACACTCACACTTTCACAAATTGAAACTCAAAGCACTACACTTCAATGACAATCACACTATCTGAGCAATTTAAACCAATAATCAATCCAAATTATCTATCGACCAAACTAACAATCAAACCTATCACATCACAAATCTGAAACAAAACCAAAAAAACTAAAAAGAAAGTAATCATGGATGAGAATAGTTGTTGGATTATGTTTTTTAGTGAGTGATTTATTTTTGCTTTCTTTTTCTTTGATCATGTTCCTATGCCACTATTGTCACAAAAGTATGCACCCTTGCTTGAGGTTTGACCCTCAAGCAACCTTGTGCAACATGGAAACAACCTCCAAGTGTGGGACTTGTGCTTTGAGTTTGAATCTCTGGAGAAGGTTGGCTTCCTTTGCTATCAGGGTGCACCTAAACTACAGTTTGAGAGGAACAGGGAGAAGGAGACTAAAATTAAGATGCAGAAAGGGAAAAGGAGGTGATACACCAAGATAGAATGGTGGTTACAACTTTTTCCACATATGCACAACACATCAATGAAAAGTTCAAAATGCACTAGTTTTGACTTTATTCTATATCCAAGAATCCACATGCAGGTTTGGAACTGATTGAAGTGTTCAATGGAAAGACATCTTCACTTATACAACAACCATCAATAGTTTGGACACAACATACAAACCCTTAAAACTAGAAAGAAACACCAACCAAAAGGAAACATACATGAATGTTTGGAAAATGAAAAGAAGAGGTAAGGAAATAAAACTATTTCATTAATGGAAGGCAAGAAATTACATAGCATAGTGCTGATGACAAAAATGTAGACAGAGAAGAACCCAGAAAAAGTATTTATAACTTTCCTTTATAAAGTTTAGGCATAACTCAGATCTAACTTGAAGTTCAAACCCCACAAGAGGGTGTCAAGTTGTAGAGATCAAAAATAAATAAATATTAGAGCTAAATCTGATCTTGAAATCAATCTGCTATAGAAGTGAAGGAAGAAACCAAAAAATCAATGTATCTAACTATTAGAAATCAAATCCCATGAGATTTGATCATTAAAATCATTAATGAGGCATGTAGATGCATAGATGTTGTGTAAACAAGGTCAAGAAATGCCATTCAAAATTAAAGAATAATCTTTGTAATGTGTTATGGCTACAACAATTTAATCCACATCGCTATCAAAGAAAATACAAGATAGGATAACATGCAAGTTAGCTTGCGAAAAAAATACAGAGTTGACCCATGTGGAATGGATTCAATGTTCCCAAAAAATGCATGAACTATTGATGTAGATCTTCCTTTGAATATGGACTGCCCAGATGCTACAAAAAGCATCCCCAACTGATGAATAAAACACAACCATAGATCAAGATCTTCACTTAATCACACAAAAGACTAAGATGAAATCATAAATATCCAAAGAAGCCCCAAGATCTAACAACCATTATATCTTCACAAGAGCAAAAGGAAGCAATGTAGAAATATGACTGCTATCCAATTAAAAGTAACCCAACATAAGAAGGATCTACCACATGGCATACAACAATTGGTCAACACATTTCTTGAATGTTTGGTTGAAGAGATAGTAGCAATTTCATGATTTTAGAAAGAGAAAAAAATTCACTCTTTGAAATGGTGAAAATGGTTAACGCAAAATGTTAACCCTCGTAGAAAATGTTAACCAACTTGGCACATGAACAAGCTATAGTAGCTTAGTACATGAAGAAACTAAACTAGCTTAGCACATGAAGGACCCAAGTTAACAAAAGATGTTAACTTGACTGAAAAGCATGTTAACCCATATTAAAGAATCCAACCCATTGAAGATCTCTTAGATTAGCTATCAATGATGGGCTAAATGGGGGCAAAAAATGATCAACATTCTTGGCAACTCAGAGGGGATTTTTTCTTGCTAAGCATAGACTAGTGGCCTTAAAAAATCCATTGGGCATAGAGTCACCGACAAGAACCTGCAACTTCACAAAATTTTGCAACTAGAAAAAAAAAAAAACTTTGGGGAGCTTCGAAAAGCTTAGAATAACTCTAGAAAAGGAGCAAATGTGCTTGTGAACTTCTTGGAAAATAGGAAAGAACTAAAAACAAAAACTACTCTACTATGTACAAGTATTCATAGTGCAAAAATTTTAAACAAGGCCATTGACTAGCTTGTTGAAGTATCTACCCTTCCTCACAAGCTGAGTTCTTTTCCCATGCACATGGGCAACTAAAAATGGTAGCAATCATGACAAACATGCTATTTCATGGAATACCTCCTTCCCAATGCTGAAAATAATTAAGTTACTCTCCAACACTGGGGCATTAATTTTTGAAGAAAAACATACTTGCTCCTCTTTGTGATCTTCTTCCTCATGCTTTGGAATGAGCATGATTGGGGCCAACTTGCATTGTTGCAAAGATAGATGCATAATGGGGCATCCTCTTGAAGGCTTTAGGTCTAAGAAATCATCCTTGACCTCACTTTTGTACTCTGCAATAGTTGTATCCTCTTGGCTAGTAAGGGTTGACTCTGATGGTATATCTAGTAGTGTGTGTTTTTCATGTTGCAGTTGCAACACGTATTCCTCCTCAAGCCCATCTGAATCCTTGCAAACAAGGGGCTACACCTCCTACACTTGTATAGGCTCTTTTGATGTTGGAGGGAAGGATGGTTTTATTTTTCTACCTCTAATGTAGCACTCATCATGCTCATCGGCCTCTCTTGTAGCTCCTTCTCACATTGTTCCTTTTGTGTAGCTAACTCCCTTCCAAGGATTGCTTCATGCTCTTGTTGTTAGGCTTCTAGCCTCTTTTCAACTTCTACCTCAAGCCTCCTTGAAATCTCTACCTCAAATTTCCTTTGTTTTCCTTGTAGCTACTACAACAAGGTTTCTCCCTCTAGAGTGTGTGGTGGTTCATGAGGAGTAACTGATACCTCTTGAACTTGGGGTAGTAAAGGCATGACTTCCTCCTTCATATCATGGGAGATTTCCTACTACAACACATGATCTAGATTTTCTTCTTTTTGTAGTAGGCCCTGAAGTTCCATCCTAGGCTCAAAATCAAAATTTTGTTCCTCAAGAATAGGAACAACCTCATTGTACTCTTCTTCCTTAACAAAGGAGGGAAGCTCTTTAAATAAGAGGATTGGATCCTCTTCCTTCTTCTCAATACCAACCTCCTTTGCCTCCTGAATAGGCTACAACTCCTCCCTTTGTAGTTCTACTTGCTTCATTTCATTGTCCCAAAATTCCATGTTTGGGCCATTAGGAGTCCTGACAACCGTTCTATCCTTAAAAAGTGAAAAGGTTATAGGTGTGGAAGGGTCATGACCCAACCATCTTTCCCACACATGGAGTAGAGGGGTCACAAAAATAGGCTCTTGTAATGGAGGGGGCTTCTTAAATCTTGGAATGACATATTTTGGAGAAGGGGCTACCTCTACTTCTTTGGTCTAAAAATGAGCCAAATATAGCCTCATTTCCTCTTCTCTTGCTGCAGCAACTTGCCTTGCAATATTGTCCTCAAAATGTCTCTGCCTCTCCCACTCTTCTTCTTTCCACTGCATTCTAAGGGGAACATGATGAGCTAACTCAAAAATATCATAAACCTCAGACACCATGCTACAAACAAGAGGGTCATCTTCCCATATCTCCTTGTCATTTTGCAACTCTTCATTCCAGATAGTCATAATGATTTTAATGTGAGAAAAATCCCCATAATCTGTATCTAGGTATGGATTTTCAACATAGCTAAAAATTCTTCCAAGTTCAGCAAACTTGAAACCCAAGCTATGTAAGTAATCATAGAGTAATCTTGCCTTGGTTATGCAAACAATACAAGGGTCTAAGGGAGGCTAGACAGGTTGATATAGGGAGTGAGAGGGTGAGGGATAGCTTCTTCATGATATGAGGGAAAGTGGGAAGGAGCTCTATGAAAAGAATCCATGAGAAAACATTCAATTAACTAATCTTATAGAAAATCTTAAAAACATAAAAGATTAGAGATGATCTTTACACATACTAGCACTTGGTCTAAATGAAACCAAAAAATGCATAGAGTCACCATGGTGTTGAATGAATGCCTCCAAAGGCTAATTCCATTGAGAATAACACCCAAATTCTCAATGGATAAAGATTGCAATTGGCTAATTGACAAACTTATGAGGCTAAAATCTATGTCCCATCGAGCGTGCCAAAAACTATTGTCACAAAAGTCTATACCCTTTCTTGAGGTTTGACCCTCAAGTGACCTTATGCAACATGGAAACAGCCACCAAGTGTGGGACTTGCACTTTGAGGCTAAATCTCTAGAGAAGGCTAACTTCCTTTGCTATTAGGATGCACCTAGACTACTACTTGAGAGGAAAAGGGAGGAGACTAAAATTAACATGGAGAAAGGAAAGGGAGGTGATGCATTGAGATAGAATGGTGGTTACAACTCCATCGACATATGCATAACACATCAATGAAAAGTTTAAAATACACTAGTCTCAACTCTATTCTATCTCCAAGAATCCACATGTAGGTTTGGAACTCGTTGAAGTGTTTAAAGGAAAGACATCTTCACTTATACAACAACCATGAATAGTTTAGACAAAACATTCAAACCTTGAAAACTAGAAAGAAGCATCCACAAAAAGGCAAGATACATGAAAATTTGAGAAATGGAAAGAAGAGGTAAGGAAAGAAAACTATTTCATTAATGGAAGGCAAGAAATTACATAGCATAGTGTTGATGCAAAAAATGCAGACAGAGAGGAACCCATAAAAATTATTTACAACTTGCCTTTATAGAGTTCAAGCATAACTCAAATCTAACTTGAAGTTCAAACCCCACAAGATGGAGTAAAGTTGTAGAGAGAAGCAATAAATAAATATCAGAACTAAATTTGATCTTGAAATCAATTTTCTATAGAAGTGATAGGAAGAAACCAAAAAATCAATGCATCCAACTGTAAGAAATCAAATCCCATGAGATTTGATCATTAAAATCACTAATGAGGTATGAAGATGCATAGATGTCATGTAAACAAGGCCAAAGAATGTCATTCAACATTAAAGAATAATCGTTGTAACATTGCATGACTACAACAATTAAATTCACATTGTTGTCAAAGAAAATGTGAGATGGGATAACACACAAGTTAACCCACCACAAAATATAGAGTTAACCCAAATGCTGCAAAAAATATCCCCAACCAATGAATAAAAAAAAACCATAGATCAAGATCTTCACTTAATCACATAGACAACTGAGATGCACTCATAAATATCCAAAGAAGCCCTGAGATCTAATAGCCATTGTATCTTCATAAGAGAAAAAGGAAGCAATGTGAAAATATGAGCACTATCCAATTAGGATCAGCCATGTGGCATGCAACAATTGGTTGGCACATTTCTCAAACATTTAATTGAAGAGACAACAACAATTTCATGATTTTGGAAAGAGCAGAAAAGTCACTCTCCAAAATGGAAAAAATGGTTAATGCAAAATGTTAACCTCAACAAAAAACACGTGTTGAAATGCAACTTGGCTCATAAAAAAATGAACCAACTCGACACATGAACAAGTTGTACTAGTGCCTCGACACATGAAGAAATTGAACTAGCTTGGCACATGAAGGACTCGAGTTAAAAGTGTGTTAACCTATATTAAAGAATCCAACCCATTGATGATCTCTTAGATTGGCTATCAATGATAGGCTGAATGGGAGCCAAAAATGGCCAATAGCCACTCGATGATATCAGTTGATCTATAAGAGTGGTCGAGATGGTTCATGGTCACCTTTTATTTTTTGTCTATTAAATGTACATTTGAGAGTTTGGGGCATGTATATATGCCTCAGGAAGGAAAAGGTCATTTTATGTCTACATCATACTTGTTTATGCAAAAATTTTGCATTTGCGCTCTAGCCCTTTATGCCATGATGCATTGCATTCCATTTTGCCATATCAAAATAAATCTTCTTTGACATATAGTGCACTTTATGAAGGAAAATATCCTCAAATCATACTAACTATTCCTCATACCATCTCCTCTATCTTCTAACATCCATCTTGTCCATCATCACCATATTTATGTACTCTGATACATCATCTTCATCCTCCATTCCTGCATTCATGCATAATAACACAATGATTGTCAACTTTTTGTGGATTTCTACAAAGTTTGCCTAAGTTTTACCTAGGTTTGACCAATTTTGACAAAATTTAACCATTTTAAACTAATTTGACCTAGGTTTTGAACTTTTTATATGGTTCTGAACATGCACACCAAATTTTGGGTCATTTTGAGTTCATTTACATCATTTTTTCCCCTCTGCCTAAGTACCTGTTAACTTTCTACCAAATTTGACCTAGGTTTGACCAAATTTGGTAGAATTTGACCATTTTAAACTAATTTTGCCGATGTTTTTACCTCTTTCTATGGTTTTGGGCATGCACAAAATGTTTTGGGCCATTCCAAGTCAAGTCAAACTAATTTCGGCCCCAAGAGCATCCTAGGGTGCAGTTGGGCTTCCCAATTGCACACAAGGTGCATTTGGTCATCCTAGGGCACACTTGACATTAACTAGTGCTCCCTATAAAAAATTAGGTGGGTTTTGGGTGCACTTTGGGTAGTTGGATACCTAAAACTACTCCCAAACCCTAATTGACCCCTATTTTACACTTCGGGCCCCATAACTTTTGCATTTGAGCTCTGATTTTTTATCTGTTAGTTGTTATGGATTTATCTCTTTTTTATCAAAAATTTGGCTATCATTTTCATTATTTGGTCAATTTCTTGAGGGGGAACCCATATATATCACCCCTACTAGGGCGTGCTTTTATGGCTCTTTGACACAACACTCTAAATGAAATTGTATTTAAGAGGGGCAAAATGTAGATGCTCAAAAATGGTTTGTGTCTATTATTTAATCACATTTTCATACTAACACCTCTCATTTTCTCATTTCACTAATTTTGATCTTTTTTCCAACTTTATTATCATTCAAGCATATTTCACCAATATCCTTCATTATTTGTATCCCCTTTCAAATCAATTATAGATCATTTTGAAATTGGTTTCTATTTTATCCAAACTTTATTGAATCAACTCCAAATCATTTTAAAATAATCAAAACCATATCTAATCAACCCAAAAATATTTCAACATCATCGGGATCATTGTAAATCAACTTGGAATCATCCAAAACCAACCCCAATCAACCTAAAACATGTCAAACGTCTCAAATCTATCATCATCTGTCCAACCCTAGGCATTGTTGTGTCCCTTAGTGCCTTGGAAATCTTATCAAACCTATCAAATCTAACCTTAGCACTATCATCTCCCTCAGCACTAGATCAAATTCATCATCTTTATCATTTAATCATTGGCATTTTTTAATCCTTCAATGTTAGATCGTGACATTATCAAACTAATTTAATAACTTGGGCAATGTTTATCAATGTTATTATGATCAACCCTATCAATCAATTTCAATCCTGTGGCATTTACAAGGTTTTTCAAATATCACATGTTCTTAATCCATACCATGTGTCCTTGGCATGCTATTGATCCTAATCACTCAGTCAATTTGATTATGGATTTTATCTACCCACTTTCACCCTAGTTGATATGCATAATCATCGCATTTCATCAAAGGATAATATCACATTTATTTCATCAAAATGGCCAATCATTTACTAATTTATCCTATAGGATCAAATAACCCATAATCTGATCCTATGTCATTTCAATAATTTTCATCTCACATTTACTAATTATTATTGCTAACCAACATTCTCAATTAATTGATATTTATTAATTAATTGATTCATCTTTGCAAACTATGGGAAGTCTCAAATTTCCTAAGTCCTATTTTCCACTTCTAATTTCCATTTTATTAATTTCTATTTGTGTGAATATATGAATTTTTAATTCAAATATTCCACCTAGTCTTGACACATGGACATGACGTGTCATAGATATTCTCCTACACTTAGCTAATATGTGTCATATTTGACATGTATTATTCCTCGAACATGACTATAATAAGCCATCTTTTTATAGATTCTTGTCTACAAGTGGCTTTTGTGTGTCATATGTACGTTATAGATTCTCGTCCACATTTAGTCATGTTGACTTTTGTGAATCATAGAATCTTATATTTGGCATATTGTGTCATGTTTGTCATAGATATTCTAAGGAATATCATGCCAAGTTTCACATTTGAAGTGACAAGTGTCCATCCTCTCATTCATGTCTCACCTCTTGCACTTTGGCTATAAATTATCATATAACTTGTATATGAAAGTAAACTAGCAATGTTGAATAGTAAACATAACCATGCAATAAGAGAACTCATAATACCATATTTTTTTAACTAGGGAAATCTTAACCAAGGGAAAACCTCGGTGGGAATGGTATCCACAAAATGATCCACTAAACAAAATTATCTTGTTAAGGACATTGACCCTGTTAGGAGTCTATTACATACATGTAGTGTATTGGTCCTTTTTAGAGGACTAGGCCATATTAAAAGTCTCAATCCTATTAGCAGTTGTTTCAACCTTGCGAGGAATTGATATATACAATTATAAATGTATGCAAGATGAGCCCATTGCTCAAACATACAACTACATAATGCAGTTCTTTATAAAAAAAGAGATACAAAAACCTCTTTATAATGTTGATATCTTCAATATTTAATCTTTCCTTTGCTGATCTTAACTTACATCTAATCATACACCATAATTTTCATCATATTTTTTTTATATGAGTTCACATATAACTTACAACTTCTACATCACTTCGCATAATACAATCTTTCCTTTATACCTTCTTAATTCACAAAATTGTACATAATGACTTCTTCACATAAGGTATATGTTACCATAAATGACAAATCCAACATCATAAAAAATTATCCTACTTAGCCATATTTACAAAAATCTCCCCCTTTGGGATTGATGCAAACATATGGAAAATGGCTAAGTTCCCAATATGTTGATAAGAAACTTTTACAAAATTTGGCCTTACAAAACTTCAAGAATTTCAAAATTGTGGATCATAATATTTATAACTATCTTTCCTTATATATCCTATTACAATACTTCACATATTTACTACTTCCCCTTTCTACATACATTATATACTTAATCTATTACTCTTTCTCCCCCATATATTATCCATTATACATTTTTCCTTATACTACTCCTCCTTTGACATCAATGACAAGTTGTCAAAAAACTATATACAAGTCAAAATTGTAGTTCTTTACCTCTACATTCAGGTGGATAGACATGTAATGTAGTCCTCAAAACTTTTCTTCAAGCTCCTAAAATTCTTCTCCCATGTGTTCTTAACTCCCTCTGATATTGTGCTATCGCTACCGAGATTTAACTATGTGGTTTTGGAGTCAAACTCATTGACCCATATTTCATGAGTAGTGATTCAACATGAATCCATCTCTCATGAGAATAAATGGAACACTTAGCACTCATTAGATCTAGGTGATTCTCATAGGGGTGAAGCACCGGGACTTCCTAGGAGGTCACCCATCCTAGTACTACTCCAGCATGAGTGCACTTAACTATGGAGTTTTCTCCATGGTTAAACCCAAAGCTTGCAACCCCATTTGCACACAATTTGCAACCCCATTTGTAACCCAAAGTTTCCTCCATGGTTAAACCCAAAGCTTGCAACCCCAATGATATATTGAAGAGAGTGCACAACCGATAGGATACAATTTCTAGTGCATTCAATTTTGAATAAATAAAATTTTCAAAGGATGTCTTTACTCTCAGACATTCCTCTACTTGTTTTTCAAGTACTGATATTCAATGATAAGTTTTCTCATAGAAGTGAGAACCTCTTTGTTGTCCATTCCCTGTTTAGTTCCAAAAGGCTTAGCTCATCATAAGTCTTGCTTATCTTCCCTTTGATGTCTTCAATTTTGATGCCTGGTTGTTGAGGCTGATCTACTAGTGCCTTTAATTCATTATTTTAGGAGTTGATGAAATCCAATTCCACAGCTCGCCAAGATCACTTGCATGCAAATAGCTTGCTGAAGAGAAATCAAAGGAGCAAGAGCTTGAAGGAAACAAATTAGGAGAAAATATTTCACAATAGGAAAATGAAATTGCTATGTGAATGGATGAAATTACAATGACAGAGAGACTACTTATAAACACCTCAAGGAAGCTTGTAGAACAAGCTTGGAAAGTGGTAGAAGATAAGGTTGACAACTAAGCACACTTTCCTCAAAAAGGTGGAACATGCTAGAAGGGAACAAACTCCCATGTTGTCAACAACTCATCACTACAACTATTAACTACTAAATATTAAATAAATAAATTAACCTAAGTAAGCTTAAGTAATAGAATAAATAATTAATTATTTACTCTAACACTCCCCCTTAAGTGCAACTAAGATGAAATGCAAAATGGGTCCCAGCAATGAGGCTATGTTAGGTACCCATGTACAATGCAAAGAGATCTATCCTCTAAAAATGGAGAAAGAGGGAAAAGCTCATGGGAAAAACCCTCCCCCAAAAAGAGGTAATTAAAAACATGTAGAAAAAAATGAAGGAAAGAAGGAAGGAAGGAAGGAAGGCCTCAACAAGACCCCCCAAGGACAACTTCCACCAAAAATGTTTCAAGAGACTCTCTGAAAACCATAAGTATAACCAACCCCCCATGAGAATAGATACCAAAGCCCCCCTAGAATGATGGTGCTCCTACAAAAATTATCAAACCAATGAAACACCAATGTAGAAGGAACAAGGGCACATAACAAGGGAACCCCTAAATGAGAGGGGAAACTAGAAGGCCTAGCTAATGCTCAAAGGAAAAAGTATGAGGATTCAAAAATGGAATCCCCAAGGCAGGTGTGATGAAACTATCATGAATGTCTGCTATAGTATCTGCAACAAGTGTAAATAGAGTCTTAATTAATGAAGCTAGAGGATCAAGTAGAGTAGAAGAAGAAACCTATAGAGGAGAAAAGCCCTCAACTAGATCTGGTGTGGTAGTCAAAATAGGGATCTCAGGAACAATAAAAAGGTTCAAGTATCCTAATTGCACCACATGATGCTCTTTCAAAAGAGAAGTAGTGTGCTCCAACAATGGAGATGGTGGACCAAAGTGCAAGAACGTGTAGAAAAAAATAGAAGGATCAACTACCCCTATAGCAATAAGATCTCCTATTACACGATCTCGAATGAAGACTAAATCAGCAATGAACTCAATTGTCTTCCATGATCCACTACGTGTAATCTGATAAATCGAGAGAAGGTTGGCAGACAAAGATGGAAAATACAATACATCATTGAATATAACATCTTGGATGTGAACTAAAATTTCCCACAGATTGGTAGGGAAATGTTATTCCCCATGAGAATATGAGGAATAGGAGAAGCCTCAAGAGTAGAGAAGACACCTTGAAAAGATGTCATATGGTGAGAAGCACCTGAATCTAGTATCCAAGGAACTTGTGAAGGAGATGCAATGGAAGCCTATAATTCATGAGCCTTTTCAAGATTCGATGTAGATGGTGAAGATACTAAAGAATACTGAAAGGAAGACCATTATGAGGTAGAAGAGCATGGAGAAGAAATAGTGTTCTTTTGAAGAAGAGCTTGCAAATCTTCAATTTGTTTCTCATAGCCATCAAATCTCTTTTGAAAACAATGTGCCTCATCATGAGATCCTTTTCAACAATAGGAATAGGTAGGAGTCTTAGTCTTCTTTTTTTCCTTCTTCTTAGAAGATGATGAACCAGTAGAAGAGGGATCTAATATCTACTTCAACTTATACTTCTATGTATCCTTGACAAGCAATGCATGTGACTATGAACCTAAAAGTGAATCCATCTAATTAATTTTGGACTGTTCACGAGTTAACCCATCATAAAATATCTCAAATGAAGGCATCTTGTGTCTATCACCCAAGGCATCCATAGTGGAGTAGAAAGTGGAAGAGAAGATCTAATATTGTCCCCTCAACTTTGAGAGTATCATAAAGATACACTCATCATCTGTCTTGGTTTCCCCACATCCCTGCAATAGTGTACGCAAAGATTTGAACTTCATCAAGAAGCCCTCAATGGTAGAAAAGCTATCAAGTGTCAAAGAATTCAACTCTACATCTAGCTAAATTGCCCAGAACTCATTCACTTGGCCAAACAAAGTCTAAAATTTGAGCCAATAAGCTCATGGTGTAGTCAAACCATCCAAGTCAAATAGTAGATTATCTGAAATGTTTAGTGCAATCAATCCCATGGTCTCATCCATTTTTTTCCTCTGATGAAGAACCTCAAAATCTCATATAAGAATAGGTTGATTCTCATCCAAAAATGACAATAAGCTCCTTGACATGAGAAGCTGTGTCATTTGTGCCTTCCAAGTGTGATAGTTTTGTGGTGTGAGACGGGTCACAGATGGATCTGCTATTGAGAGAAAGAAGAAGACGAAAGTAGAAGGGTCTTATTCTGAAGTAAATTACAGAAAAAAAAATGCTACCCCCCCCCCCCCCCCCCCCCCCCACAATGTATAAATTGGGCACTCTTTACTTAGTGTGATTACAATAGCCAATTTAGGGCCTATTTATAAAATTAGTATTTCTATCTACAGAACCTATAATCTAATTTTAGATCTTAAAAGTAGAATAAAAAATGTACACTTTCAAAAGAAATAGAACCTAATTATGTGTCTAGATGAGCCCGTACTAAGCATTTGAAGTGGCAAAAAATGGGAATTACAAATTGCAGAAAAATTCATGAATAGAGATCTCAAACCATCTACACCAATGTTTAGATCATGAAATCTTACCCCAAAACAAAAAAAATTACTCGAAAAAATGAGTCTGTATGAGGGAGATATTGCTGTTTGAAAATAACTTCTATAGTTATTTTTTCTGAATCACCATCGTCACACCTCAAAAAAAAAAAGCCCAAAAAATATTAGATCTATTGTGTCAAACCCTCTTTCTCCTTTTCTCCAAATATCAAAAAATGCTCTTCCTCCTGATTGAACAAAAAATCACAAACAAACTAGGGGTTGTGTCTCCGAATCGCAACTTCAAAAATCCTTCAGACCAAGAAGCAGCAGGGAGGCTTTGATACTGTTGGTTTTTGAAAATGCTGGACGGTTTTCAATTATCCCCATGAGAATATGACACATCTAAGGGCAGCTAACTCCCATTTTCAACACATCATTTCAAACATAGGGCCAACTGTAAGGCATGACCCTTCTTCTACTTCAAGCTCTGCTAGACCTAGGCGGGTGGACCTTAGATTCAATTGATACTGTACCAATGCAAAACATATCCCTGAATCTATTTAATGCAGATAAAAACCCCTATATCTCCTAGTAACTCATGAAATGACACAAATCTACAGTAGCAAATTGCAAATCTAGAATATTCACAAGCTGAGTGAGGGTATAACATTTAGGTCCTTTAACATAAACCGTAGAGATGATTTTGATTCAATTTTATGTGGGTGGGGGAAAGCAAATGAAAACCATGCATGGACAACAACTTAATGACCCTATATCTGATTAGTGCCTGATCCATTGGGAAAATTCATGAATCTCCCTCATGCATTTTGATATCTGATACTTATTCATATATTCAGATATATGATCTATCCATTAACCTTGCTAATAGACATCAATGTTCATTTCAAATCTCATTCTTACCTGATATCCTTCTCAATAAACCTGCAACTTTGTTGAATCTCTGAAGCATTTACACAATTCCTTGAATCATCAGCAACAATGAAACAACATACAGCCTTAAGGGATTGCAAAAATGACCTAGGCTCTTTGTTCAAAGATCATAAAACATCACAGATCAACTGAGAATGGAGACAAGATTTAAACTAAAACTAAACCCTTGCTGTTCTTTATATTTATTTTCTTGAAATAATACATGAAAATGCATGAAATTAACTCATAAATCACCTAATAAACCAGACTGTACAATAGCATATGCTGTCATACAAGAGGGAAAATGGCAGGAATGAGAAGCTAATGGGATGGGAAGGGGGTATCACAGCCAAAGCATAGCTTCATGGTCTAGAACCAGCACATCCCAGATCTTCCATTCAGAATTCATCAATTCCAAGGCCAATTCTACCAAGTGTTTCCATTCCAGAGACTTTCCAAATTTTCCAACCCCTACCATGAAAGAAAGAAAGAAAGATATAGGAAGGAAACAATTCTCGGATTAAATCTGCAACTGACATGTGTACCCCCAGAATTCCTTTCCACGAAGCTTGAAAATAATCTTTCTACCTTCTCTCCTTAATTGAAAATCAAATCTTCATTATTATGGCTCTACCAACACCAAACATTTGAAGCATATGATTAAAAGAAATAACTGATTTGATACCTGGCCTTTACCCATGGTAAAAGTGAAATTTAGTTAAATTTTGACTTCTAAAAGCCAAGAAAATCTTTTGGAACTGATTTTCTTCACATTTAGACTTTACCAAGCCTTCCAAACTACTCTAGAACCAACTTTGATGCTCTGTGATCAAATTCTGCCTACTGCACTGAGAATACCCTAAAAATTATAAAACTGTGTACAGACTGAACCAGTGCAGACCTGTCCAAAATCTGACTCCATATTCAAAAAAATTTGCTTCTCTTGGTTCCAACGGTATACTACACTGCTTGATTCGGACAAAAATTGCCCCTATTATGGCCATTTGAAAATTTGGTCCTAGACTAAACCAGAGCATTAAAATTCAAAAATTTAAAATTTATATAGTCAAGACTATATAAATTTTTTAAATTTATTCAAAACTTTCAATATGTGTGTTTAAAGCTTTCTGAATTTTCACTTTTGAATTTATTAACACTTCCCATATCCCGTAACCCCAAAAATCAAAAAAAAAAAATTTGGGCATAGCATTGTGAAGCCTTCATCTCAAATCCTCCGTTGTTACACTTTTACGTTCTTACGTTGAAAACCATAGCACTGAAGCCCTTTCAATATTTCCTTACATTCTTATGCTTAGTCCAATTACTCGTAATACCAGAAGGTTCTTCAAATTGGTTTTCGCTTTTACACTTTTGTCAAGCATTTTGTGAGTCAAAATGGTTTGACTCAAGACCCTCGGGCCCCTCCATGTGGCCATGCACTACCTTTGAAAGGCATGTCTTTAAAGACACTTACCTTTTGTTTGGAGTTGGATTTAAAGAGTTAAAAACACTCCCACATAATCAATATGGGATAAAAACTCTTTCCCTGTGGCTTCACTCAATGTGTTGATTCTTATTTATTGAGTGCATTTTCTGCTTGGCATGCTCTCTACTACCCATGCCTTTATACGTGGGTATGCTTTGTATTTAGCATTGGCCAGTTTCTTTGGTGAATTTCTTTATCATATGGCATGGATGGATTTTCTTAAAATGTAGATTGCTCCTCTTTCTTGTTGTGTTCTCTTTCCCTATCTGCAATTTGCTTCATGTGGGGTCTCTAAGCATGGGCATCCTTTTGTTATTGCAGCGGTCTTCTACTCTTAAAATTCATGGCCGTTCTCCTAGGTGGCTTTCTCTTTTTCTTCTCAGCTTCCTGTTGGGCTGCTTCACACTTTGAAATCGACTCCTCTTTGGCATGGTCTTCCCCTGCAATCATTGGCGTCTGCTTTGATGTGGGAAATGGATGGTCTTTCCTCCTTCTTAAAGATCACCATAACAGTTCAGTTCTACATGTATTCTATAGCCAGCCTGCTTTGTGTGCAAGCCAATATCAACTATAATTTTTCCTTGAGAAGGATGGGACACATTCATTGCAGATGTCTGTACTGTCACCTAACTTTTTTTTTTTCATTTCTTCTTCAGTACTAAGAATATGCTTGAGCATCTGAATAAGATGATGTTTCTCTTCTATCAAATCCTTCAACTTTGAGTCCAACTCAAGTTTCTTTTTTAAACATGTTGTGGACATTAGATGGGTAGGTTGCCTCCTTTCATTAAAACTATGGGGCACTTTAAATTGATGCGTGAACTGCTCTTTTTCCAAGCTAGGCATGGGTTGCAAAAGAAAAGTTAGTCAAAACATTTGCAATGTTTTTTTTAAACCTTTTCCAGGGAAATTTAAACTTTATTCCTGTTGTTGACTTCTTCCATTGTGGTTTGAGATGCTATTGAGAGACTAATTTATTCATATCTTAATGTCGTAGCTAAAACACTTTGCATATTATTAGCTCTCATAAATCTAAAAATTCTATCAATTGCATAAAACTATCTCGTATAAAGCAACTATATGCAGTCGTCTTTTATGTTTTTCAAATCCCACAACTTTTTGATAAGGTCAATTGGGCATTTAAGTGAAACTAATTAAACTCTCCAATGTTGTGCAGGGAAAGGCAACATCCAGTTTTCAAGACTCTTGAAGTCCTTTAGCAATCTCACTTTAAAGCATAACTTTATTTCTGTATTGCATAACAAATACTTTTGAAAATTGTAATCATTATAGCTCTTCAAGATGCTTTTAGTTTGCAATTATGATTTTGCAATTTGATGAAAATAGTCAAACCCAAGGTGGGTCTAGCTAAAAAAAATTTCATTTTCAAATGACTGATCCATCAAATTGATCCATTGACCATCTGATACTTATTGGAATTAATTTTGAGCACTAACTAATCATTAAAAATTCATTTCACTTCTTGCCTGCAAAGTGTGAATTTGTGTCTGGAGGCCTGCTAGCTAGCCTTAAAAACTGATCCAAATAGATAACTGGGCTTTGAAATTGAATGCACTAATCCTCTGTTCCACATGCTTTCACCCCGTTGAATCTTGTCTCATGAGGAATTCTCAGTCAAAATATATTGACCGTCAAAGTTTCCTTCTCAGAATTACCTGCAAGAAAACATGTCAGGAAGCAATAGATTGGGTTTGGAATTGGCTTCAAAAGTTGGGTAAACTGACACTTGGGAAGACGAAAACTGGGACATAATTTCTTTGCCATGAAGAGAATATAATTCCATGTTTTGGGCTCATGATGAATCACAAGGAACATTTGGCGAATTTTCGAAAATAGGTACTTGGAAATTTTAACTAGGAAATGTGTCAAAAAGTAATTTTTGCAAATGTACAGACATATGAAAATATGCAAATGGATTCGTCATGACTTGAGAATTGGCATACTTGAAGGATTTTTAGGACAAAATACAATGGTATAATTAGTTTAGGCTTACCAGTCATAGGATCAAAGTTACAACGTGCTGAACAGGGGTACGAATCAATCTAGATACCTTAGCCGTAACAAAACAATGCAAATTGGGTTTTTAATCATGTTAGCAAATTGATCAAATGGATTCATCATGATCTCAAAATTGTAACATATGAAGTGTTTGACCCCTGGAACACAATGCAAAAAGAATTTTTTTGTTTGGGTCAACTGGGTCAAAGATATCATTGGTCGAACAGGGCTTCCCAGAATTGTGAACAGCTACACAAATGTACAAAACAATAAATGACCAACTTTGAGGGGTTCAAAACCTAGTCAAACAGATTTGAAATGACTTGAAAAATGAAACATAGGTTCTCTGATATGCACACTAAACATCCCCAAAGTGGCAGGTCATGACGCATTCTTGGGTAAAAGATATTCAAAGACAAACTGGGCCTCCTATCGCTATTTGACACTAGCTCAAAATGGGACTTCACTGAGTGATTCGGGATGGCAAAATAACCTCGTGGATCACATGCATATGTCAAATGAATGGTGTTAAGCCACTCAAACACCATCTAGGCCTCAAACTAACAACTGGCTACATATGCATAAAAAGCATTTTAGGGCATTGATTCTTCAAGATTCACAAAATGTGACTGAAAATGGACCATGCAATTTTCAGTCCCAAAAAATACCATGTAGGAGTTGATGAAATCCAACTCCACAGCTCGCCAAGATCACCTGCATGCAAATAGCTTGCTGAAGAGAAACCAAAGGAGCAAGAGCTTGAAGGAAACAAAGCAGGAGATAATATTTCACACTAGGAAAATGAAATTGCTATGTGAATGGATGAATTTAAAATGAGGAAGAGACCACTTATAAAGGCCTCAAGGAAGCTTTTAGAACACGCTTGGAAGGTATAGAAGATAAGGTTGACAACTAAGCACACTTTCTACAAAAAGGTGGAACATGCTAGAAGGGAACAAACTCCCATGTTGTCAACAACTCATCACTACAACTATTAACTACTAAATATTAAATAAATGAATTAACCTAAGTAAGCTTAAGTAATAGAATAAATAATTAATAATTAATTAATTATTTACTCTAACAATTATGTATGTGGGAAATGTGGGCATCTATGATTCACACACACTTCAACATAATCATTATTTGAAGAATCATTCTAGAATGAACATTGAATTGTTCATCTGAAACAACTCAACAAGTCGATCTATTGCCTCCTAACTAGAATGATTATGCTATTTCTCTCAGATTGAGAAGCTAGCAACCAAACATCTATAATGAAGGATTTTATAGCTAAATGAGATGCAAGATTAATCTATATGAGATGCAAGATTAATCTAAGAAAAGGAAATAACAATTAATCTACATGAATACTTATTAAACTAGATGAGATTAGCATGTAAGATTAACAAAGTTATGAATGTAAATGAAATGAGCAATCAATTCTACATAAATTCTATACTATTCAAATTGCAACCTCTGAAATGAGGATTTGAGGGCTTCTTAAATAGAATCCAAGAATTTGATCAATGATTGAGATCAAATTGAATGAGTGTTTGAGATCTAAAGAAGATTCAGTCATAATAGAAAGTTTCCTTTTGAAAAGGAATTTAATTGATTTGCTTTTGAGTGGAATAAGGAGTTAATTGATTTAATTCCTTTTCTGATTTTAGTCCACTCAAAGTTTCCATTTCTGAATTGAAGAGAAGATTTGGAGAATATATTTAATTTAATTAAATAGAATATGACCTCATAAATGCATAATCTTAATTAATTGAATAATTAAACTCAATAATTAAAATGAAAATATATCTAATTAACTTAAATACATTTAATTCCTTAATATGTAATTTAGCCACAAGTGTAAATTTAATTTAATAAAAGTGTTAGGACTCATACTTAAATTAAATCGATTAATAGACTTAACTTTGCTAATTTGATTAGACTTAGGAATTAAATAGAGTATGTAATTAATGTAGATTAGGGATTTTCTACATTTGACACTTAGGTCAAGTAGCGATTATCAGAATTCAAAATCGCCTAGTACAATAGGACTTTGAGTTAGATCAAATAGACTGAAATTGGTTGAGAATGACAATGTGCCAATTTTGGGGTATTACATTTGCCCCTCTTTGAATAAATGTGTGAGTAGCACATTGATTTAAAGAAATCAAAAGTATGAAGCATAGATCAAGAAATGAGATTGGTTCCAAAATTGATGATACAAAGACCAATTAATGAGCTTTTTAAGATTATCTCCAGAATGAAGATTAACCTTAGAAAATCTAGATAGAATACCTAGATACCAAAATTGATAAGATTTTTAAGGTTATCTCTAGAATAAAGCTTAACCTTAGGGAATCTAGATAGAACACATAGATACCAAAGTTGACAAGCTTTTTAAGATTATCTCCAAAATGAAGCTTGACCTTAGGGAATCCAGATAGAACACCTAGATATTGAGATTGATAGAACAATGATTTTCAAACTTCATAGAATTGTTCCTAGAACAAGACTCAATTCTCAGGAGTCAGGGTTAGAATGTCTCGATACCTGTCTATTGAAATAATGATTGAAAGAAAGAGCTTATAATTGTCCCTAGAATGAGGCTTAATTCTCAACAAAAGTGATGATTAGCTCAAAAACAAAGCTTAACCCTCAGCAAGAACTTGGAATTATCTCTAGAATGGAGCTTAATCCCCTAGAGTCCAGATGGAACACCTAAATACTAGTCCATAAAAGAGATAACAAGACCTATCATGAGTTGTAGAATCATCCCCACAATAAGGCTTGATCCTCAAGAGTCAAGGTTAGACTATCTCAATACCTATCCATCAAACTTTGACAAGAACTATTATAAGATTGATTACATAATCAAAAGATAAGATACATAACATAGATGCCAAATAGAGGGGAACAAGATGCCCTTGGTAATAAGGACATAAGATTCAGATTAAGTTGAAGCCAGTTTTGAATAATTTAATGATGTAATCATCCTACTCCCTCAGGAGCAAAATCAAAAAATGACATGCCAGAACAGTGATATAGAGTCGTACATTGAAAGATACTAAAGAAATCTAAGATTTAGAAGAATGTAGAATAGATTAGAAGAGTTGGAAAAAAATTTGGAGTCCATTAGAAGTGATTTTGAGGTCCAAAAGACAAGGTTTGACCAAAGTTGACCAAATTAGACTAAAGTTAAATTTTCAAAAAAAATTCAAAAATTTGAAGAAAAATATGATTTGAAAATATTCCAAGATTCACAAAGTATCAGAAATATGTATTGCACAAGCATTCGATTGCATCAGTCCCAAAAAAATTTAATGCAATTTTGAGCTATTTAAGTGTGTCAAATTTCAAATTTGATCCTAAAAATGGATTCAGGGAAGCCAAAGTAGCCAAGAAGGTAATTAATTAATCACTTGTGTAGTCATGAAGAAATGTAATACTTTAAAGAAACCAACAACCCCTCATCACAAAGGATGTGAGTAAATTAGTGATCGAACCATGTGCTTATGCAATGCAACCCTATGTTAGATGCAACCCTAAGTTTGGTTACCAAGCTCATAAAATTATCATCACTAAGAGTTTAGCTAAATCCAAAAATGTCATACAATTCCCAATGACATTGCAATCATGGTAATATGAATAGGACATATGTTTTAATTTTGTTGGGATTAAATATAAGTATTTGAGGCAAAAGAAGCTAGAATGACCAAAACATTTGTCCCTTTCATATAAAAAGCAAACATAAGCATCAGAACATAAATTCTATGATGAACAGAATGTTTTTTACATGTAGACACATCAGACACACAAGAGATCCTTCTTATGCTAGTAATCAGTAAGTATTCTATCTGCAATGACCCTTGTGTTCATAACCTAAGACAAAAGTGTGTTAAGTATACTTGCAGTGAACCATACGTTCATTTAGTAGGACAAGTATTAGTATTTACTATAGCATAGAGAATTCACTCAAACAAGAAAGGAAAAGAACCAACCTCAATGAAGAGTCCATATAAAATGAGTTGAGGTACATATGGTAATCCAATACATGATAGAAACTCTTATAGTGGAAACCCCTTTTATATGGATGCTTCAGATCATTGGAACCAAACCAACAAACAAAAAACAAAGAAAATATCATGTCCTCGGTCCTTAATTATCTATTCAAAAGAGACATCATTGAGTTTCTCAAAGGGAAATGATAAAGCAAAAGAAAAGCACACCAAAGAAAAGATCTGCATATCCCAAACAAGTTCAACATTTTTAGTTTAGTTTTAATGTTATAGGATTGATGTTAAGTGTCAATTTTCAGAACATATATGAAGGAAATCTCTTTAGTAGGAGGACGATAGTAGATATATGTAGTTAGAACAACTAGTGACTAAAGTCAAAGAGGAATCTTTAGTAGGAAGAATCTTAGTAGGAAATTGAGCAACAATAGATAGACACAATTAGAGCAATTGGTGAGTGGTGCAAGAGAGATTATCTATGTGAGGAATCTCAATAGTGACACAAGCAACAATAGGTAGATGTAGTTAGAAAAACTAGTGACTAAAGCTTAAGAGATTTTCGTCAAGAGGGAACTCTGTAGTAAAGCAAGCGATAGTAGGCAGACATAGTTAGAGAAACTAGTGACTGACGTGAGAGATCTTCCATGAGAGGGATCTCTAAAGTGACACAAGTGATAGTAGGAAGACATAGTTAGAATGATTGGTGACTAACACGAAAGAGATTCCTATGACACTGTAGGGTGTTGCCCCCAAGTTGTGACAAGATTCAATCTATAGATGAATGAGTGAAAGCAACAAACTAAAGCAAGAAAGAAATTATACAAGAGCCAAAAGATGTGCTATGAGATATAGCATTTGAAACAAGAGCTATCTATTTACCAAGTTTTCACCTTCTTGGTAGATACTCTCTTTTTTTGTTACCACGATGCTTGTTTGCCAGGTTTTTATCAATGGCACTTTTTTTTTCAATTTTTTAAATATTTTTCTCTTTTCAATTTTTTTTAATTTTTTAGTTTTGCAATTTTTTGGGTATTACCAAGGCACCTATTGCTAGGTTTCACCAAGATAATGATTTTTTTAAGACTTTTAAGTATATACAAAGAGATTTTAGAATTAGGTCAGTTGTAGAACTATTTCAAATGGAGAGTGTTGATGGGTTCCTTTAGCACATCCCTATTGGTTGTAGAAAGTTGGTAAGCACCAGACTCAAACACTTTAGTAACTATGTATGGACCAATCTAGTTGGGTTCAAACTTCCCTTTATGTACCTATTGTTGCTGATTCTTAGGGTTTTCCCTTAGAATGAAATCACCTAGTTGGAAGTCACGTAGCTTAACTTTCTTGTTGTAGCTTCTAGACATATGTTGCTAATAAGCTCGTAGATGATCGCATGCCACTTGTTGATGCTCATCTAAAAATTATAGCTCATGAAGTTGAGATATTGTGTAGTCATTATAAGTAATGAGGCCCTTCATGGAGATTCTCAAAGTAGGAATCTCAACCTCAATTGGAAGCACAACATCCACTCCATATACCAAAGCAAAGAGTATTGTACCCATTGGAGTTTTGATACTTGTTTTGTAAGTCCATAAAGTTGGACTAATATAAAGGTACCAGTCTCTTCCACATTTGTTAACTGTGTGATGCAAGATTGTAAGGATTGTCTTGTTGGATGTCTTTGCTTGACCATTACCTTTGGGGATAGTAAATAGAAGACCAATGTTGTGTGATTCTAAACTTTTTGCAAAACTCCTTGAGATCCTTGTTTTTAAACTATACTCCATTATCAGTAATTATGGAGAAAGGTACACCATACCTGCATATGATGTACTTCATAATGAAAAGAGCTATAGTTTTGCCATTTTCTATAGAGAGAGTGATTGCCTCTACCCATTTAGTGAAGTAGTCTATAGCTGTAATGATGAACTCATGTCCATTTGATGAGGACAAGTGAATCTAACCCACAAGGTAAAAGGCTCATTGTTGGAATGACCATAGTGTGATAGATGGAATTAGCTCCATGGCTAGAGCATGAATGAGATTTGCATAGAGCTGGCATTGTTTTACAATTTGGCGTATTTGATTGTGTTAGTGTAAATAATTAATTATTATTACACTTTACTTAAGTTTACTTAGGTTAAATGCATTATTCATCATATAGACACCTAGGAGTATGCATAGTTATATGATTTGTCTTGTTGACAACACAGGATTTTGCACAATCATTTGAGTTGTTCACACTCTAATTAAGAACATGTTGTCTACAACATCTCTTTATGAGATACACCTATGTAAGCTTATCCTCTCATCATCACACTAACTCTTGTGCTCAATGGAGGATAATCCACTCTGTGTGGACATGTGCTTAGTTGTGAGTCTTATCACTTTGCTAACTCCTAGTCAATCTAGAGGCCTTTATATACAGGCACTTCTAGTGTGTATGTACATATGATTTTCTCATTATTCTTATTCTAATTATCCATTATTGGTCCATATTGTGGTCGTGTTTGAGCTTCTTGATCTTGGTGTTATTTTTCCCTAAGGGAAATTCTTACATGGTATCAAAGCTGAGGTAGCTTCTCTTCGCATAGCCATTGGAGACCATTTTTGCTTCACCTCTCAAAGAACCTTGATTTAGATCCCGAGTATATGTATCTATTGGGAGTTTCTAGAGCCAAAGTGGATGTCACCATTGCATCCAGAGCATCAATTCAATGAAACTTGATCATAAATTCTCCTACCCTAGGCCATAGTCAAATTTGAGGCAAAATTTTTTTGCAAACTAGAAGTCGAAGGCCTGATTTGAGAATTTGGTATGATCTTCTAGATTTGTGTAATTTATTTTTGGATCTGCATTTTTTATATTCTAATCTTTGCAAATTTTTTCCAGATCTACTGTATTTTTTTTAGAAATTTTTTAGAGGAGCATTTTTTGCAACGGAGTGGTCAAATCTTGGCACCTGTAGCCAAAATATTCCATATTCCATGGTGGATCACATTATAACTAGCCAAATCATACACAACCTAACAAACCAAACTAATGATGGTCCTTCCAAAAATTCTAGTGGCATTTCTAATTCTGCAGGTCTTTTGTTTTATACACCCTAGCAACCTTCAACTAGGTGCATGTGGGATTAAACATCCCACATCACTCGCTAGTGAACTTCCTAGCAATGTCAGTTTTTCTTCTGTCTCGTTGGCCACCATCAACTGTCCTGGTGTCTACTACCTCCAACACCATAGACAGCCCTCGCTAGTGCCACGTTAGACCACCAGTGTCACACCAAAACTGTACCTCCATAGCCAAAGAGCCACCTCATCATAGAACCCTATCGTGACTGCACCCACCTTGGCCATCATGTATCCACTCCACGATGACACATCACAAATGCGTCTACTCTACGGTGACATGTCACAAATACATCCTTCATCCTAGTTAGTCACCAACATAGGCCATTACAACATCCATATAAGGCATTCATATAGCTCACATCACCTATGTCATACAACCCAGCCAGTGCCCCCTATACAATTTTTGTATGGATCTGTACAACCACGTTAGCCTATTGAGTTAGATTTTTGCTAATGTTAGCATTTCATGAGCCTAAATTTTATTATTGTTTGACCATCACCAATAGGCCAAATTGCACTATTGTGACAATCATTTGGACATCAATCTTAACATAGTGTTTTCTTCAGCAGATCCCTAACAATATGTAGTTTCAATTTGACAATCCAACTTTGGGAGGCCATATCTAAATCATGTGAACTCCAAATCAAGTGCGATTGTTTTTTGATTTAGGCTAGAATTTCTTTAATTTTTTAGTGGTGCTATTATTTTCTAGTTTTGGTACACGGATTTGTCAAAAACTTTAGTTTTTGGCGATTGTACCTGTCCAATCCTGTATTTTGCAACTTCAAATGCTCAGTACAGGCTCATTTGGACACATTTTTAGGTTTCATTTTTTTGAAAGTGCATATTTTTTGGTCTACTTTCCATATCTACAATCAAATTATAGGCTTGTGTGGAAAAAAATACCACTTTTACAAATAGGTCCTTTTTTGCATTGTATTACTTTAATTAAACTTCAAAATTGTTGTATATTTGAGCTACATTACTAATTACCAGATTTGAACTCCAAGAGAAGGTTGTAAAAAACAAAAATAGAAGTCCTCTATTGTACATTTTGACAAGTGTCCTATTGTAAACACACTACATGTAAAGTGCCTAAAGCATTTATTTGGGGGAGGTTCTTTGATTGAGTGAAAAGGGGGGTGTGTCTTGTGTTCTTCTGTCTCCTTGATATTGTGCTCTTTCTTTTGCATTATGGGTTCTTTTTCTAAGTTAACACCACATAATTATGCTACTTGGAAAGAAACAATAAAGGAACCATTGGTTGAAAAAGGTTTATTGCATTATGTAACTAGTGCAGCAAAGAAACCTAGTGATGTTGTTGATGAGTCTCATGAAGAAGACAAGGCATAAAAACAAGTAATGGCCCTAGGAACCTTGTTAAATAATATCTTAGATCCTATCAAATATCGCATAAGGAACCTTAACAATCGAATATAAGTCTAGGATAAACTTGAAGCTTTGTATGGGGTAGTAGATGAAGATATGGCCTATACCACTGAGGGAAATTTTCTCAAATTGGATCCTAAGAATTTTTGACACCATCAAAGACTATCTTAACCAAGTAGACATGTATAGGGCACAACTTAAGGATTGTGGTGAACTCATCAAGGATGGAGAGTTGATCAAACATGTGATGACTCATCTTTCACCTGAATATGTAGCTTTTGTTTCCAGTTATAATACTCACAAGTTAACAGTGGGTAGTGCCTCCACTATGCCTTCATTCAAATCATTTTTAGCAATGTTGGTCTTAGAACATGAAAAGTTAGCGAGTATGAGAATTCTCCAGTCTTCCAAGACCAAAGCCTTGGTAGCTAATCAAGGGAATCAAGGTGGTAAAAATTCAAACAAGAAGCAAAAGAAATGGAAGGCTAAGCCACAAGATGACACACAACAATCTTCCTCTACGCAAAAATCTTCCTCCACACAACAATCTTCTTCACAAAAGTTAAGTATTTTTTCAAAAAAAAAAGGGGAACAACTTCAAAAAATGAGAGAAGAAAACTTGTGCCTATTGTAAGAAGAATGGTCATGATGAACATGAGTGTAAAGATAAGCAGATTGATGAGTTGCTAAATTTAATGAGGAAGCATAAAATTGATGTACCAAATTCCTATAAGGATAAGGGATCTTCAACCACTTCAAAAGGTAAGGGATAATCTTTGGTAGCAAATACAGATAGTTCTAAGGAATGGGTTCTTGATTTAGGAGCTACACATCATATGGTGCTTCAAGGGAACATTTTTCCTCTTTGAAACCATCACATGTACCTTACATCTATGTGGGAAATGACACACAAGTTGAAGTTGAAGGAAAAGGGAATGTTGAGTTGGACAATGCCATCTTCAAGGATGTTTTTCATGTTCCCAACCTTAGCACCAACCTTCTTTTAGTCTACCAAATAACTCACTATGGATGTGGCAACAAAGTGGAGTTCCTTCCTGATTCAGTTATGGTGAAAAATATAAAGGATGATTCTATGGTGGCAATTGGAAAGACTAATCATGAGACAAGACTTTATTCTTTTTCTCATTTTGTGCCTAAATCCACTTCCCTTGCCTTGTTAACCCACTCAAATTCATAAAGTAAAGTATGGCATGAGAGGTTCATACATTTCAATTACTGCTACCTTCAACAACTTAGAAACAAGGATATGGTCATTGGTCTACCTCAAATCAAGTATTCAGAGGGTGTATGCACAAGTTGTGAAGCAAGAAAGCATCTTGAAGAGAAGTTTGACAAGGGGAAGTCTTGGAGAACTACTATTGTTCTTGAATTGGTTCATAGTGATGTAACTGGTGCATTTCTAGTACCATCATTTTGAAACGCTTGCTATGTTCTCACCTTAATTGATGACTTTTCACACTATACTTGGGTCTTCTTTCTTGCTCATAAGAGTGAATTTTTTGATAATTTTATCACCTTTAAAGCTCAAGTTGAGAAGCAATCAGGGAAAGCCATCAAGATTTTTTGTACTGATAATGGAAGGGAATATGTGAACTCAAGGCTTATAGACTTTTGTACTCATGAGGGTATTGATCTTCAACATTTAGTTGCATACACTACACAACAAAATGGTGTTAATAAAAGGAAGAATAGAACCCTTAAGGAGATGACCACTTGTATGCTACAACATAAGTCTCTAGATCAAGTTTTTTGGGAAAAAGTACATCCAAAACAAAATTCCCCATAAGGCCTTAGATGGAATTACACCCTTTGAGGCTTGGTGTGGCACAAAGCCAAGTGTAAAAAACTTTAAAAAATTTGGTTGTCTAGCGTGGGCAAGGATACCTCCAAAAAGATGGAAGGCTTTGGAACCTCAAAGTAAACCTTTTATATTTTTTGGATATCTTGACAACATTAAGGCATATAGACTCATGGATCCAGAGACACATGAAATATTCTTTGAGAGGAGTGTTCACTTTGAATAAACTTGTCCAAGTTTGGCTCCTTCAAATCCTTCTTCCTCCTTCATGGAAAGTGATGATAGTGATGATAGTGACTTGGAAGATGATATTCCTTCAACTTAAACTCACATGACACAAGCTTCATAAGATCTAGAAATAGTTGAGTATATTCCTTCTTCTTCTTCCACTACACCTTGTTGGGCACAACGAACACTTGATTAAGTAGGTTCATTGGTGGGAAATCCTTCAAATACTAGGATGACAAGGTCATAACACAAATCATTTATAGATACATATATTGCCATTGCTTCTGATCCATAGTCATTTAAGGAAGCATTAGGGATTCCTGAACAGGACAAGGCCATGTTAGAAGAATATAACTCTTTAATGAAAAACAACACTTGGGACTTAGTTCCTCTTCCTAAGGGAAGAATGTTGGTTCAATGTAAGTGGATCTATCAAACCAAGTTTTCAATGGATGGAAGTGTAGATAAGTATAAGGCTAGAGTTGTTGCCAAAGGTTTCTCATAGGTTCTTGGCATTGACTATATTGATACCTTTGCACCAGTAGCTAAGATGAACTCCATCCATTTGACACTAGCTATTGGTGTAGCTCATGGTTCGGTAATTCATTAGATGGATGTGAAGAATGCATTCTTGAATGTGATCTTCTTAAAAATATTTATATGGAGCATCTATAGGGGTTCATACATGATTCTATTATGGTTTGCATGTTGCAAAGTCTACCTATGGTCTTAAGCAAGGTCCTCGGGCTTGGTATGCCAAGATGGATTCCTTCCTACTCTCTTTAGGATTCACCAAGTGTTATTTAGATTCAAATTTCTTCATACATTAGAGGGATGACTCACACTTGAAACTTGTGCTTTATATAGATGACTTGATCATTATAGGAAGTACTTCATCCATCATTGCTAGTGTCAAGACTTCTTTGTAGGACAAATTTACTATGACAAACTTGAGTTCACTTCATTATTTTCTTGGTATTGAGATCACATAGTCTTTAGCTAGGATCACACTTTCTCAAACCAATTTTTCTCCTCATTTACTTGCTCAATTTTGCATGAGTGACTGCAAGCCTACACCTACTCCCTTTCTTTTAGGTGTTAAGTTAGAGGACAAGTGTTCCACTCCACTTGTTGATGCTAAGTTGTATAGATAGTTGGTTGGGAGTCTTATTTACTTAACACATACACGTCCTAATATAGCTTTTGTAGTTGGCATGGTTTCTCACTTCATGCAAGAGACACATGAACTTCATTGGAAGGCTACCAAATGCATCTTGCACTACATACAGGGTACACATACACATGGGATACACTATGCAGCAGGTATTGGACTTTAGTTGGTTGGTTATATCGACTCAGACTAGGGAGGGGATCTTGATTATTTCCAGTCTACTTTAGGTTAGATGTTTCATCTTGGTTCCAACCCCATTTGTTGGCAAAGTAAAAAGTAGAACACTATTGCTCTTTCATCGACTGAGTCTAAGTATTGAGGAGCTATCACTATGGCTATAGAAGCTATTTGGTTACAACATATTTTGAAGGAGTTTAGATTTGACATACCTAAACTCATAGCCATTTATTATGATAATCAGAGTGCAATTGAGATATTAAAACATCCAGTTCAGCATTAGCAGACCAAACATATTGAGGTTTATATACACTACATCAGAGAGTTGATACATAAGCAGGTCATTGATTGTAGTATTGTCCTATTGTAGAGAAGGTTGCAACTATATTCACCAAACCCTTCACTAATGTCAATTATCTCCATTTGCGAGATCTCTTGGGGGTGTGAGATATTTCTTAAAGGGGAGTTCCTTGACTTCTCTCTTCTTTCTTATGGGAGGGATCTTTTCCTTACATAAGGTCTTCTTCTCTCTCATCTTCTTTATTGTACTTATCTCACTTTTTGAGGGAGGGTTTTTCCCATGATTTTTTCCCTCTTTCTCTATTTTTAAAGAGATTTCATTACATTTCATTGCATCACATTGTAGAGCATTGCATTTGTACATGGGTACCTAACATGGCCTAGTAGCTAGGACCCATCATGCATTTCATCATACCTTTTGTGAGCTTAAGTGCATTCCCCTAAGTTGCACTTAAGGGAGGGTGTTAGTGTAAATAATTAATTATTATTACACTTTACTTAAGTTTACTTAGGTTAAATGCATTATTTATCATATATACACCTAGGAGTATGCGTAGTTATATGAGCTGTCTTGTTGACAACACGGGAGTTTGTATAATCATTTGAGTTGTTCACACTCTAATAAAGCACATGGTGTCTACATCTCTTTATGAGATACACCTATGTAAACTTATCCTCTCATCATTGCACTAACTCCTACGCTCAATGGAGCGTAATCCACTCTTGGTGGACATGCACTTAGTTGTGAGTCTTATCACTTTGCTGACTCCTAGTCAATCTAGAGGCCTTTATATATAGCCACTTCTAGTGTGTATGTACATATGATATTCTCATCATTATTATTCTAATCATCCATTATTGGTCCATATTGTGCTAGTGTTTGAGCTTCTTGATCTTGGTGCTATTTTTCCCTAAGGCAAATTCTTACAGATTGCCTTTTGCTCCATATTCAGTCAATAGTAACCAGCTCTAATGAGTTTACGAGCTAGTGTGAAGCCATTAGAGTAAGATTTGTAAATGCCCTCGTGTACATCAATTAATGCACATTTGGATTCATTAGGTTCTAAAAACCTAAGGAGTCTTCCATCAAGACCTCTCCTAAAAATGTCATCAACAATAATAACACATCATGAAGCATTGCAGATAAGGTGACATTTTTCATTCTGGGTTAGATTTTTTGAAATTATTTGGTCACATAGATAAGAGTATACATGGTGGTAGTAGGATGATTCATGTCCTACAATAGAATAGATCATTTGAGATTCAAGGGAATTATAGGTAGGGTAGAGTAAAGTCTTCACCAGGAACTTGTGTCAAAGATCATTCTCTAGCATCCGTAACATGGAAGCAAGAGTAGCCATTGCATCAGCCACTTTTTTGTCTGCCTAAGAATTTTTTTGAAAAGTGATATGAGCAAAGTGTTCCTTCACATCATCCACCATGCATTAATAAGATATCAATTTCTCATCCTTCGTCTGATACATATCATTGACCTGGTTCATTATGAGCTATAAATCACCAAAGATATTCATTTCATCAAGTCTCCATTCAACTACAATCTTCATGCCATTAATTAGGGTTTCATATTCTATAATATGTTTCTAAAAGAAAATAGAATCTTATATGACTTAGGCAGTAAAAAAATCTATAGTGTTACAAACAACAACCCTGAATGGGATCCCTCTTGTGTAAAGGAACTATCAAAGAATATCAGCAGAGTTTGGTGTGTTAGCATTAGAATTGATTCATCAGGGAAGTCAATGTTTAGTGGAGGAAGACTTTTCATTGGTGCTTCTGCTAATTGATCAGAAATTGCCTATCCTTTGATAGCCTTTCTCTCAATGTACTGAATGTCAAACTTGCTTAATATCATGACCCATTTAGCTAACCTTCTCATTAGAGCTGCCTTGCTGAGTAAGTATTTTAGTGGATCAATTTTAGCAACTAGTCATGTAGTATGAGTGAGCATGTAGTGTCTCAACTTTTGGGAAGCAAAGACGACTGCCAAGCAAGCCTTCTCAATGATGCTATAATTTATTTCATAAGAAATCAACATGCAACTCAAATAATAGATAACTCTTTCCTTATTATCATTGTCTTCTTGAGCTAGAAAGATACCAAGAGATGACTCTATTGCTAAGATGTACAAAATAAGAGGCTTTTCGTAGATAGGAGGCATCAAGATTAGTGGATTAGTAAGGTATTTTTTTATTTGTGTTAGACTCTAATCACAATCTTGGCTCCAGTTATATTTCACACCTTTATGTAGAGTCTTAGTAAAAGGTTGTGACCTATCCACCAGTTGTGAGATGAATTTGTGAATGTATTAAAGTCTTCCTTGTAAGCTCCTCATCTAATTGATATTATAGGGTGGAGGTATGTCCATGATCTCTTGAAATTTCTCTAGATCAACCTCAATTCCTTTTATAGACACAATTTAACCAAGTAATTTCCCAAAAATTACACCAAATGCACATTTCTTGCAGTTGAGTCTCAAATTGAATTTCTCCATATGATCTAGGATGAGTCCCAAATCTTGAAGATGAGTGTTTCATTTTTTTCTCTTAACCAAAGTGTCATCAACATAGTCCTCCATTGCCTTATGCATCATATCATGGAAAATTGTAGTAACTACCCTTTGATATGTGGCATCAATTTTTTTAGACCAAATGGCATTACATTCCAATAGAAGGTTCCCCATACACAAGTGAAAGCAATCTTTTCTTGATCTTTTGGTGCAATTTTGATCTAATTATAACCAGAAAACACATCCATGAGTGAATACATTTCATATCATATTGTCATATCCACTATCATATCAATGTTAGGGAGTGGAAAATCATCCTTCAAACATGCTAAGTTTAGATCTTAGAAATCTGTACAAACTCTAATAGATTTTTCATGCTTGGAGACTAGAACTATGTTTGATATCCATTCAGCATAATCAATAGCATGAATGAAACCATCTTTCAGAAGTTTTTCCAATTTAGCTTTAACAAGTAATGCAACATGAGGATGCATTTTATGAAGTTTTTGTTTGACTAGTTTAACTTCTGGTGCAATAGATAAATAATGCATTATGAGATCAGGATCAAAGCTTGGCATGTCTGAGTATGTTCATGCAAAACTTATCTTTTTCTCTTAGAACAAGGCAATAAATTCTTCTTTTTCTTCTGGAGATAATGACAGTGCAAGATGTATAATGTGAGGCTATTCATCTATTCCCAAGTTGATTGGTTGTGTTGGTTCTATCAACATTGATGATCTTTACTAAAAATTACTAGGAAGTGCATCAAATATCTCATCTGTAGGCACCTCATAGAGGTTTCCACCTTTGATATGTCTTTTATTTTTACTATTTTAGGTTTTGATATTTCCACAGTGTGGTTTTCACCATCAGACCTTCAATTTCTTTTCTTTTTTATTGTGTGACTGAGATATTTGATGTCAACTTCAATCATTTTGTTTCTTTGTTCATTGGTGGAAGATGTTACAGGTTCGATAACATTTAAGTAGCAAGCAAGAGCATAGTCATTCTAGAATGTAGGAACTTCACTAGATGCATTGGAAATCTAGCCTATGAACTCAAGATAGGTGAGTGAAAGAGATGTGATGGGCTTGATGGTGTTCATAGTATAGTCATCAAATGCTTGGACAAGTAATTCAAGACTTAGAGGGGCTTCATTCACAACTGTGTTTGAATGCTTTTGATTTCTAACATCATAAATCGAAGACTTGATGACACTAGTTGGATGAGACTTATCCAACCTAACCCTAGATGATTCACCTAATTCAAGATAATTTTCATAAACATGAACTTGATCTATATCTTTGTCTATAATTGCTTCTAAAAAAGAATCAAATTCATATTCTCAAGAATCTATGTTGCATTAAGACAGATTATAGAATTCCCCAATAGTAATAGGGACCCATTCTCCTTCGTCATCTAGATTTTTACAAAGTCACTCAATGAATAAAGCATGACTAGAATCTTCTAATTCTTGTTGGATATGGGGAGAATCAATATTTTTATCAAAAGAATCACTATCACCATCCATAGTGCTGACATGTGGTACAAAGTCATCTCATTCAGCAAAGAGTTTAGCAAGATCAATAGGAATTGGATAAGGATAAGGATCCTCATTTTCAATGTCATCCTCATGGTCATCTAACTTAGCTTGTGACTCATGGTCAAATGAACTCTCATGTTCTGGTATAAATTTGTTAATCCCTAGATGGAATTGAATTTTCTTTAAGCCTAGACTGGATGTATCTCGAGACCTTCTAGCTATCGCTTTGATAGGATCAATTAGACCATTTTTTCTTCATCAAATTGGACTATTCCCCTTGTAGCCAAATCATTTCATGAGTTTAAGACCTAGACCATACTTTTCAAGAGTAATTTCATGAGACTATTTTGTAAGGTCAACTGGAGTTTCCTCTTTGTATGTCCATGCAACAATGGCTCTATTTTCATCTTCCTCCTCAAGAGGTATAGTAGCTTTAACAAGGGTACCATTGTATTTAGTTTGAGGTGATAGCACAAAAGGTCTCTTTGGTTCAAATGGTCTCCCATAATGACAAGGAGACTCGGGAAGAGATGTCAAAGACAAAATTAGTTCTATGTGATATTCACCCACCCCAGATTCTTTCAACTTAAGTGACTACTTGATTTTTTTTATCTTATCATCATGATGGTCTATAGATTCCCTATTAGTAGGGGCAAAGCTTTCAAAATGTTACAAGTGTAACTTATATTTACAGGTATGGTAACTTCAGAGCTATGAAATGGAAACTTGACACATTAATGGTAAGTTGAAGGCACAACTTGCATGTCATGTATCCATGGTGTCCCTAGTAGGATGTTGTATGCTAATGGGATATCAAGGACCTAACAAGTGGAATCCCTTTCCATAGGACCAATGAGACCTAAGGCTTTACACTTGACTTCATCATATGCCTTGATGGTTATCTTGTGAAAAGGATCAATGGACTCTTCAGAATAGCCCAATTGTTTGAGAAGAGTAGTAGAGAAAATATTTAGACCAGCCCCATTGTCAATGAGCATACAATAAAAACACTTATATTGTATCATGACTTCAATATGTAATGGTTGATTATGTAGATGACTCATTGAATTGTTGTCCTCCTCAAATAAGGACATATAGTGAGGTGAGGTCCAATGACCTACCATAGATTGAAACCTATAAAGATCAAGATCTTGAGGTATGTTTGCCTCAATGAGGGATTTCTTGAGAATCTTCCTATGAGCAGGTGAAATTTTTAGTAGTTGAAAGATCATTGTTTAAGCACTTGTCCATTGTAATTGATCAAGGATACTATAGCTAGCAGCTATAAAAGATGTTGCAATTTTTGTACCTTTGCCATATAAACCAGTAAGAGGTTTTTCTTTGTGTTGTTATAACTCAAGAGCAAAAAATGTGGGGCCTTTGAGTACTATCTTGGCATGAGAACATGTAATAGCATTGACACAAGATTGTGATAGTTCTTTGTCAAATGTATTGGGTGTAGCACCCCGTAAGACAAATGGTGTCATAGGTATAGTGTTATCTTGTTTTCCCTTGATGGTGATGACATCGCAATACTCAGAATCCATAGGTTCAACCATGTTGATCACATCATCATCATTAGAGTATGTATAGTTGACCTTGTTATGAGGTTTCTATTTAGAGTTTTCTCCCCTTTCATAAGACAAGAATCGCTCCTTGAAATCCTTGTGATCTAAGTTCTTATTATGTCCATCCATAATAATTTCACCATCATCAATTAAGTCCTAAACTTTGTGATGAAAGTTGATGCAATTGCTAGTTTTTTGACCTTTGTTCTAATGGTATTCACACAATGTGGTTTCATTCCACCATGGGGGTTATGGTTGTGGATCATAAGGACGAGAATTATCCAATGGAGAAATGACCTTATTTTGTAACAAGGTCTTATAGATCACATCTAGAGGTTCATCAAGAGGTGTATATTCTCATTTTTTATGTGTAACCCAAGATGAGTTCTTCATTTTTTTTCCAAATGTCTTGTTGTTAGGAGGAGTTTTTTCAATGTTCTTATATGCTTTGAGGTTGTTTGTAAGATTGAAAGCTACTTTAGCAGGCTTAGGAGTAGTTTTGTTAATGACTCCATCATGTACTACCTCTCAATTCTTGTTCATATTCTTGGTCTTATCTTTACTATAAGTTGATCCTTTTTTAGTGTCCTTTTGAAGGGTTATTTCACCCTTTTGACCATGAATTCCTCTATTTAGATAGCTTATGTGACCATGTCTTCAAAGGTGGGTAGACCTTGAAGTTGAACTTTATTCCAAAACTCAGGTAAGAGATCATCCATAAAGATATCAGGTTATTTTGTTTCAAGAATCTTTCTTGAATATTTGGTGTAAGGTTGTTGCCACCTCTGAAGGAATGTGAGGAAAGGTTCCCCAACCTTCTGTTTAAGGTTACACAAGTTATGTATGTTAACTAGACATTTTATGTTGTGCGAGTACTATTGAACAAACAAGTTAGCAATCTCATCAAATGTTTTGATACCAATAGGCAACCATGAAAACCATTCCATGGCTTGACCACCTAGACTTCATGGGAATAGATGCATGAGATATGTCTAATTATGCATAAACTCCATAAACAAAGCACAAAATTCACATAAATGATCTTGGAGATCAAAAGTTCCAAAGTATTTATTGTACTTGGGTAATTCAACTCCTTCTGGAAAAGGAAGCATGTCTATACTCTTATTGAAAGGAAATGGACAAAGAGTGTCTAAGGTGTATGTTTTTGTAAGTTTTTCCTTACAATGCATCATTTGGCTAATAGTTCTTGCATGATCTTTAGTTGTTTTTGCAACTTAGACATTTCAATTTCTTCTTTAGGTGTAATGATTTTTTCAACATTAAAGTGATGAGGTAGCTTGGTCCCTCTTGAGCAAGTTAGAGAAAGTATTTCTCTTTCTTTTTGTTAAGCAAGATCTCCATAAATTTTTGGAAGTGTTTATCCTTACAACATCTTTCAATGTCTTCAAGAAGTATCTCTTCATTTCCCTCATTCTCATTAGTAAAAAGTTCTTTATGGCTTTCATTCTTTTGGTGATCTTGTTCTCTACTATGTTCTTTGTATTCTTGGTCTTGATCAGCCATGTCAAGAATATGATAAGTTTTAGTGTATGTTGGTTTTCATGTCAAGAATATGATAATTTTTAGAGTATGTTGGTCTCTTGAATAAGAATTCAGCTATTTTGTTTGGAGATGTATGTGATTTTCTAGTTTAAGGATCCTCTTGATACAAGGGATTCCTATTTTTCTATAAGTTTATGGAAAATGTTCTTTAAACACAAGGTGATCTAACAAGTCAGAGAGATTGCAAAGATTCCTCATTGGATTCACTAGATGCAAACCATGTATAAACTAAGAAGAAGCCTCTATCACAGTTATGATCCCTAGCTCTACCTCATCTAAGTCTATGGGGATGAAACAATTTCCACTCCTTGTTGTAATAGTCATAGACAATGATGAAAAGAAAAAGCCTAGACAAAGACCACACTAGAACATAGCCTCAAAAGTGAGATAAGAGTTTTGTATAATTAGGTAAAATTCATCTGATTAATGGCTATAATTACCATGAGTTATGACTATCTTGACACAAAGTATGACAAACACAAAAGGAAAGAATAAGATAACTGAATGAGGATACTAGTTCATGTATAGACTGCAAGTTGTTAATTAAGAAAGAAGTCACTATTTGACACTATTATAGATAAATAAATGATTAGGTATTCCAAATAGGGACCAAACTTGGATCATAATTTGAAGAGGGAGCTCAAAATAGCTCATTTTTTTTTATAGATTTTGACAAACTAGTGCAAGGAAATAACTCTAGGGTGAGCAAATACAAAAAACTAGGTGAGTAGACACAACTAACATAGTAGTTTTGATAGTTTCTAAACAAGATCCTATGTGAAGATTCATAGAGAACCACATGAGAAAGAACAATGAACCAGAAAAAGTTTTAGAACAATAAATTTTGACTAGTTTTCTCGTGTGAGGACTTGCATAGAGTTTAGTGCCTCTTGTGTTTGCAGTATGTACCTTGTCTATTTTGATTTGATAGATACTTGATAATCTTATTATATGTACCTTTTGATGACTTGAGGGTTGGATGCTATACTTTGATTCATTATCATAGATGCTTTACTATTATTTTGTTCAATTTATCATATTTTCATGTTGATGCCATTTTAAGATGACAGTAGATCTATGATGATATCTAATTATTTGGTATTTGGACATACTTTTTTATTATGTTATGTGATGGATTTTATGCTATAGTAATATACATCATTCTTGTCTCTTTATGCTTTATGCAAATGTGAGTGATGTGAATGGATTAATTATGTATTTAATGAATTAATACTTTGGTTATGATATTATATGCAATTTCACTTGATCGTGTGTTTCAGTGTGCAAGAATTATATCCCTAACAGTGGCCCATGGAGTTAGTGATTCAGCTATTCATTTTACCAATGTCGTCCCTATATGGTTGATGTATCCTTATTTTAATTGTTTAATTAAACCTTTCAATGATTATTAAATTCAAACTCATTTGCATTATGTGATTAGACTAGTGAGCATGTCTATGCATTTAGAGGTTTCCATTGTCACGAAGGTTGTTAAATGACTTTACGTGATTTTTTATTTTCGGGCTTTAGATCATCTCAAATTTATTTTCTAGCAGCTTTGCCTTAGGTGAATTCTTATTATGAGGAATAACCTATTTACATTTGGGTCGATTCAGAGTCTAGCTAGTCTAACTGGCTATTTTCCCTAATTAGCTATTCACTCAAAAAGTGAATAAGTATTGAAAATGGAATTATTTTCTCACTTTTCAATTTTACAAATTAGAAATTGGAGAGCTTTTCTGAAATACCCTTCTTGAAGGATTGGATTTCTATTCATTCTGAGAGTTGTAAGCATGGGATTTTTGCAAGATTAGTCTCATTGGATCTTGCTTGGCGAGACCTTGATGTGTCGTCACCTTTGGCAGTATCGACGAGTTATTTATTTTATCAACTCAATTTTGGTTTTTGCCCCTTTTGCTGTTAGGTAGGGCTTTCCAATTTTCTTGTTTATGCTTCATTTCAAATTTTTCTTTCTAGTAGCAGTTTGTTAGGAGGCTAAGAACTAGTGTTCTCCTCCATTTCTATTTGTTGGTTCTACTCGGTTGGTCAGGTATGAACATTTTTTCAGTTTATGGGATGGGGGTTTGGGGTTTTACACTGTTATGCTAGTCATTTTTGTATATGGTATCTGAACACAAATATTATTGGATTTTTGGAGTTTTTGTACCCAAAAAACAAATGGGTTTTAATTTCAAAGTTTTCCATTTTTGGGAGTTTTTACCCCATTTTGTGTGCCACCCTATTTTCTCAAGTTTTCTTGGCATGAGTTTGGTCGTAGACCTAGATCGTTTGTTTGGATGTTGAACAAAACTTTGTTGCACTTTTATGTTGCATTGGGATACATGCTTTATCTATCCTCCCAAGTTTATTTTTGGTTGAGTGACTATTTGCTTTGTGTTCTCATCTAGTCCTTGTTTTATGATCTTTGTGATGGTGGTGTGCCACACACGAGTATGTGTGAGTACATTTGTCAAGTAACTTGCGAGTCTCAATCTTCCATGGTACTTCTAGAAGTTGTGATTATTGGGTTTGGGTTGGGAATTTACATGCCTTTAGACACTCATCATTGGATGAGCATGGGTAGGGTAGGGTAGCATATGGAGGGGACTTCTATCTTACAGTCTAGCGATCATGGCACCATAGGTTGGCAAAGGGAGCTTTATTTAAGTGATAACTAAATAAAACACTGGGTGGTAATATAACTTAAGATAATGAAAAATGTTTTGTGCTTGAGCCTTCTATTGAGGGAGTTGAATCCATACGATTTGAGCTTGGGCTTTTCGATGCCAAGTGACTCTTCATGATATCAGCCCCTACTTAGTAGCCCATTGAGTGTCTAACTACAACCTATAGTTTATGCATTGTCTATATCTTGATTTCAATCATCATATTGTCTGGTGTGTGTGTGTGTTAGCCATGGATGTTTTCTTTGTGTGTGTTTGTGGTTGGATCATTATCACCATCAGCACGGTGGCTATGGGCCTACGAGTTCCACATAGTTGGAGACCGATGTATAGAGATGGTCTATTGTCCTAGTGCAACCATTTTTTAATGTTTTCATTTGGTACTTTGAGTTTCAGAGTATGCTTTCTTGTGATTTATGCTTTCATTGGGATACTTGTATATAATGTTTAGATGATATTATTTATTGATGCATTTCCTTATTATGATGATTAGCATATTATAGATGATGATGTTATCCGTATTTGTAGAATTATCTTATGCTTTATTTCTAGCATGTTAGATTTCCTTATGCTTATGTTGTAGCATATTTTAGTAATGACATCCTTTTTATGATAGTATTGATGATATGATCGATAGCTTGGGATGTTATGTGTGGGGGATCGCTAGGGCTTATGATGCTATTATGGTTGAGAGGAACCACATACTTAGTTTGGTTATTTTGTTTATTACGATCTTATTTCTATTTATTGTGAGGTTGCTTTAAGTACTCTGCGATGTTACCTTTTATACTTTCCTTTCACTACTATGTTTACTCATTTAGATTCAAATTCCAGTTTCCCCATATTTCAGTTATTGTTTGAGTGTCCTTGCCTCAATATGTGGATAGGAACTTCTTTCCTTAGCTTTTTACCTTTTTGTTCTCTGGTTTACTATATTGGGATCTTGCATGAAATTGTGCTTTCTCGAGCGAGAATGCAAGATCTCATGTGGTGTGTTGGGTTTCTTTGCATAGCATTTGGTATCTCTCACACAAAACCCAAAACCATTTTTGGGTGTCTTGGTTGTTTGTCCAAGCACCTTCTCATGTCAGTTGGTGCACATCCTCACATAGAAGGTGCTTCCTCATGGGGCATGTTGAACATCTTTGTGCAAGAATTTTTCAGTTTGTGATCCTCACGCAAAAAATAAGGGGCATCTCCACTGGTTTTTGGGGATCAATTTTGGTGATTCTAGTAACCTTTGGGTTTACTTAATTTTTCATGTCCTAATAGATCTTAGAATCTTAGTGTTGTTATTTTAGATTTTTTTTCTATTTTGGATGTGTTAGTTTGGGTAATGGCATTTGGAGATTCGTTGGTTGTCAAGATGGTGTTTAAGTCTCCTGTTGCAATCTATGTGATCTGTGTATGATGTTATCATGTGCACTCATACTTGTTTAAAAAAAAGAAATATCTTGGCTTTTATTTCATCCTTGTTCCAAGGATCTCCAGGTGGGGCATTACATCTAGTATTGGAGCCCATGTTGCAACATTGGGATCTCTATGTTATGCTTCTACTATGGTTTTTTTTCTTTTGTGTATTATTATATTGTGGTTTCTATTTTTATATCTTGTTAGTTCATGGTTTTGACTCTTATGCTCATGGCCCAGTTGTTCTGACATTGTCTTGTTGTTCTCATACTGATGGCTCTTGCACGTAGACTTTGTGGTCAGGGTGGTACCTATAGTGGTAACTATGAAGAAGAACATTAGGAAGGAGAGACAGAACAAGGTAATAATGCTAATTAGAATGGCATGGGGGCATTGATGCCAGTGCTCCAAGAGATTCTTTCTTGGTTGGGCCCTCATGTAGAGGAACGTCAATAGGACCATGATCAAGAAGAGGGATTCCATCATGGAAATTCCTATCACTCAGAGCATAGAGAGGAGGAACATAAATGTTTCCATACTCCACCAAGTGGTCAAGGACACCATCGGGGTGGTAGGGACTGCAACAGTGAAGATTCCATCAATTTGGATATCATAAAGTCTCTTCATCAATGAAAACTATCATTGTACAATGGCAAGGGAGGTGGCCTCAAGGAAAAAACTTGGTTATTGGACATGGAGCGCTACTTCACCATGTACCCATATGCAACCAATTTGAGGGCACATTGTGTGATTATACAATTGAGGGACCACACACCCATATGGTGGAATATTGAGAGTCAGAACCTCCAAACCAGCATTGCAAATCTCACCTAGGAGATATTTGAGGAGAGGTTCCAAGAGAAATTCTTATCTTGCCCATGCCTCGAGTGCTAGTACAAACTAGGATGGGAGTAGAGAGAACGCTTGGTTGTGACATTGCATTCCATAGTATGCCTTGTCTATATGAGAGGATACTAGTGGCTGCATAAGGATCAGTAGGGACCCATGGAGTCCTAAGCTAACTGCTAGGGTAACTTCTACATGATATATTCGATGACACTTGCCCGCTTACAGAGTAGGTTTCCTACATGTCATTGTGTGCCTCTAGGATTAGATGTTGGTTTTATGATTGGAACCTTTGAGTTAGTATACTTTTAAGATTCCTGGACTTAGAGATTATTTATGCTATGTGATTTTGATAGCCTATTTGAGACTTGAGATTATCTCCTCAACACGGTGGGAGTGGACCATTTAGCTTCCACGCGGTTGAGTGGTAGTGCTTTATCACTCTTATCATTTGAGATCCATCTAAGACACTGTGGTTGATGCATTCCTTGTTGGCATCTATCTTCATGGATTATGATGGTGGACATGTATCCTCACATTGATGATTTGCATATGTTAGATGATGTTATCTTATGCTTTACTTTGCATGTTAGATTACTTTCTGCATATGATGTAGTATGATTTAGGAGTGACATTCCTACTGTGTTAATACCGATGATCTCTTCGATGATTTGGGATGTTATGCAAAAAGGGATGGCTAGGATCCATGATGGTCTAATGATGCTATTTACGGTTGGGAGGAACCATGCACTTAGTTAATTATGTTTGTAAAAAAAAATGGTTATCTTTTAAGATGATGTTTCATTTATGATTTGTGGTTTCATTTATGTTATTGCATCATGGATTAGAGTTAGTATGATGATGTACTTTATTTTCACATATGTATATTCTTTTAAGCCTTTCATACCCTATGGCATGTACAGTGGATGATCGAGCAATCGAAAATGTAATTTAAGAACGTTGGACTTTTTATTATTATTTCATGTGGATGTAGTGTTAGATGGAATCATTAGTATTAGTTGATTTAGATGTAATTAACCATTAAGGGATGCTTAAAGAATGTAACTTACTATGTATGTCATGTTACTTTTATTTCGAATTGTTGCTATTGCTTCCGCTATCATGTGAATGATGTAGATGAATTTTCTTTCATGTTTAAAAAAAAAAAAAATGCTATCAAACTTAGTGAAACTTTAGGTTAATTCTTTGGATCCTTTGGTGGAGCGTTACATTTGGTATCAGAGCCTAGTTTCAACATTGAGAGTTCTAGGTATATTGGAACGCCACTAGTTGTTAACTAGTTGCACAAAAATAAAAACTTTGAACTATCATGTGTATCTCTTTCAAACTGAAAACTTGAAACTAGGTGAACTGAAATAAAACTTAAAACTGTTACTTCCATATTTTCATACTTCAACACTTAGCTTTCAAAGCTGAAAATTTTACTTAAACCTAAATGAGGGAAAAACTGAAAATTGAAACTCATTCTAGTTGCAAAACTTGTATCTTTTATCTATGTTGTATAGTAGTATGCCCTTGATTATCTTTGCAAGCATTAAGTTGTTCTTGTTTAGAATGTATTAGGGAATCTATTTTAGTAGTTGTTAAAAGAATGAATGTTGGATTGATATGGTTTTCAATTTATCAATAAACTAGAATCATATTGCTCTAAGTGTGTTGTAGTGTCACCAGTGGAATCATATTCTCCTACAGGGGGAAATGGTTCAATGGGACCCACAGAGTGAGTATCTTAGTTTTTCATTCTTGTAAGCTTTTAGGAGTAAGCCTAATTCTAGGGGGGTGGATGTAGTGCCTGCTCTTAGGTCACATTTTTGTTATCATTGTCAAACTCTATTAGACTAGATTATGTTGATGGATAGTAGCATTGTTTTGAGATTATCAAATCTTGTGCTATGGATTCAGTTGATAAGTGATGAGATTATTTAGACTCTACATTTCATGTATGCATGATGATTATTTCATTATTTTCAGTTATTGATTAGTTAGATGGTTTATTGTCACATGTGTTTTCTTATGGATACTTACCCCATACTTGCATGTGTATGGTGTGTGTGTTTGTTCTTGGATGGCATTTTTTATGTGGTTAAGGAAGGGAGTCATAGTCACCTGCTAGTTAGGATCTACACAATGCACCACTTCCTGCCATTGCCTGTTTAGCTTAGCATATATATATATATATATATATAGTATGTACATGCATTATTTTTTATACAGGTTGCAGGTACTGGGTATTGGCTTCCCTGAATTGCCAGGATGAGCGTACCCTATCGCATCATCTCAATGGTAAGAGAGGGGAGATAAATTCTCAAGTCCAAATCCCAACCCTTTAAGCCATTTTTCCTAATTAAAAATTAGGACAAGTATCTAAGTTGAGTACCTTCTGAATGCGTCAGATGACGTAATTCATGATATTAACCCTTTTGGTTTGATTTTGTATGTGTTTTGCTATGATGGGTTTTTCGTATTTTATTTTATGAGTCTTTGGTGTATTTTCTATTAATTAAGCCTAACTAAAAGATTTAATTAATGGTTTAATTTAATGAAAATTAATATGGTATTTTAATATTTATTTTATTTAATTAATTTAGAAATTAATTAAATAAAATAATTAAATTTGAAGATAAAAGTTATAATTTTTAAAGTTGGAAAGTGATAATATTTATTTAAGTTAATAAATATTTTAGCAATTAAGTTTCAAAAATGAATTTAAAAGTGGAAATGATATTAAAATTATTAAAAGATTCTAGATTGCATGATGTGTACATGTGATTAAAATATAAATATATTAAGATAAAACAAGTGGAGTTATTAAAGTTAGTGCATGAGGTTTAAAATTAATAAATTAAATTGAAAAGAGTAAAGTGAATATTAAATTAATTAATGTGCATTATTTTAATATTTAGGAGTTTGCAAATTCTTGGGAGTTGTCATGTGGACAACATAGGAGTTTGCACTCTAAGTATGCACATGTTGTCTACACTTAGGAGTTAGCATATTATTTAAGCACATGGTGTCTACCACATTCTAGACACCTCATCATGTTCATCTTTTATCGTGGAAGTTATGTGCTTGGTTGTCATGCTTATCTCCTAGTTCTTCTAGACACATTCTAGATGCATCTTAGAGGCATTTAAATAGAGGCTTTCCTAGTGTGTTTGGATAAGCTTCAAAGCTTACATGCATTTGAGAAGCTGATATGCTTCTACAAGCACTTCTAGTCACTTAAAGGTTTCAATTGGCTTGGATCTTGGAGGAATTGCAAATCTTGGAGAAAGAAGGGATTTTTTCTATGGACTTCTGAGGGATGGCAAATTAGCATCAGTGTCTAAGTGCACTCGTGATTTTTGCATAATCTATTTGCACTCTTTCTCTTCCTGTCTTCATCATGTCATATATATGTGTCTGAATATTCTCTATGATTGAATCATCAATCTTGAAATTAGAATCTAGATATATATGTTAATTTTTATTTGAATGCGAAGAAAATAATAGAAAACTTTAGCTTCCATTCATGAAAAGAAATTAGTTTTAAATCGAGTTTGGGTATGAATTAGAATCGAATTGAAAAATAGATTTAAAAAGACTTTTTAAATTGATAGCCAAATCCATTAGAAAATTTATTTAGTAAATTTGGAGAACAAATATTCTATGAAATTTTCTTAAAATTGAAAGCCTTTAAAATTGAGTAGATAAAGACATGTTTATTTAGAGCTACATACATACATACATACCTACATAAATACATGCATACATACATACATACATACATACATATATATATACATGTTATGCTATAATGCTTAATAAATCTCTGCATATATATATATATGTGTGTGTGTGTGTGTGTGTGTGTGTGTGTGTGTGTGTGTATATACAATATATATATGTGTATATACATATATATACATATCTGTGTATATACATATATATACATATCTGTGTATATATATACATATCTATATGTATATATACATATATATACATATATATTATATATACATATATTCATTTAAAAATAAATATACACACACATATATATATATACGTATATATATATATATATATATATATATATATATATATATAATGAACTGTATGTTAAAATTGCTACGAAAATATACATTAGAAAAAAAATTTGAATCGCAGTGATGACAAAAGTTTTTAAAATATTATAATAAAAAATTTATTTCATATTGCATAAGTTTGCGGGGGTTGGAACCCGCACCCCCATACTCGCTAACACCGTGGGTACCTACTATCGCAGGTACTACGACGACAAAGGGTATGCAATACCATTGTCGCTGCAGGCCCTACGACTGCAGGGTACCATGTGCCAACGACGGTGCTTCATATATATATATATATGTGTGTGTGTGTGTGTTATGTGTATGTGATTTGATGGGAATGAGATCGAATTTCTCCATTTCGAATTTCTTAAAACATTTTAAAATATTTATCATTAATATTAATAATTATATATATTTATATATGTATGTATATATATTTGTATATATATATATATATGTATATATATGTATATATGTATATATATAAGTATGCATATATGTTATTAGTAATTTAAATTATCATAATTGATAAATGATTTGGATTAAAAGATCATCTTTTATAATAATAAATTATTTTGTAATATTATGGTCTCACTATATATATAGGTTCAATTAATTGATTTGGATTATGAAGAAAAGATGTTATGAAATTAATTTGTAATTCTCATGTCAAAATTTACTATTTAAATTTAATGGGAGATGTTTGCAAATAACGTTTATATAAACAAAATATTATTAGAACAATTAGAAAATTGAGTCTAATAGTTGACTTTTAATATTAATTTTATTTAATGTATATTAAATACTATTTAATATATATTAAATAATTAAGAGATGGTAATTTATATTATGTAAGGATGTTTAATGATGATTATTATAATGATGTAAATTAAGAGACTTTATATGATATTGGATTAAGATTTAATTGACAAGGGGTCATTGTCATTGTTATAACATTTAATAACATTGCTATAATTTGAATTGCTATATTATTATTAATACGTTATGTATTATTAAATAACTTATTAATATACCTTAATGGTGTTAAGAGTTAGTAAAATATTAACTAAGGAAGTTTATGGAAGGTTTCTCTGGATCGATTAATAATAGTTTTGATGATTTTATTATTTATTAATGTTTGTTGGGTCTAATAAATTATTAATAAATAATAGTATAATGGTCTAAATAATTATCGATAATACAAATTTGTTAAGGAAATATTAGTATTCATTGAAAGAGTGACGAATGTGGTCATTATAGATTATTAATAAGATCTCCAATATAACTTGCTATTAAATAATAACAAGTCATTATTGAACTATTAATATTAGAGAATTGGATTATAGTTGACTTTTAAATTATAGTTAGTTATTAATCAACTGATATTCTTTGGGTTGTTGGTATGGTTATGTAATTATTAATTAAATTAATTAATTAGAGTTAATTAGATTTAATTAATAATTAAGTTATGTAATAAAGTTAATTGATATTCTAATATCGATTCCTCTAGAAAGGTTGTGAAGTATATACAATTGAAGTTGATAAGTTTTGCTCTAATGACTTGAATAAAGACTTTAGATATTTTAATGGTTGTTAGTGATGATTTAATCAAGAGACTTAAGTTTTAGTAATATTTAATTAAGTTTTAATTAAGTATTATTAGAATGATAAAAGTCACAGATTGTGTACCTATGTTAATTGATTGATTTAATTGATCATTTTAGTAAAGTTATAATCTTCTTATTCGAAGATTGATAACTGGCTTTCTTATATTTAAACGAATAATGATCCTTTGTTTATGTTGAAAAGTTGAAGTAACATTAAGGAAGAGTTATTCAGTTAGTAACATGGATCTTAGCAAATGAAGAGAATAATTTAATTAAGGGTCAAAGAAGATTATTTTAATGAGTAAATATTTACCCTTAAGTTATTCTTAGAATGTAATTTTAAATAATGCAAGGATAATGTTATCGAGGGAATAAATGGGTTGACTTGTAGGTCAAATGATAAATCTTATATACTTGAAGTATACTTGCAAATAGAAACTAACACCTCCATACTCAATTCAACTATGTAATTTTAGTAAACCAAAACATGTATTTGTATTGTGTTTTCTCTATGCTTCTTGTTTTGAGTTTTTGGGTTGACTAGTGTTGACCATTTATAGGACGTCTACTAGAGGCTCAGGGGTTATGAGTGTGATGTCATGATAATGTCTTGAATTCGATTTTTATAAACACAACCATGGTAATGTGATGGCATGCTCTATGAGATGTTTGTGTTTACTGATTGTTATTGTTCATCAGTCTTCATGTGTGAAGCTGAGATGTATATGTATCTGAGACACTTGACTTAACCATTTTTGAGTCATCGATCAGTTATCCTTGGATTACTTTTTAGTCACCATCATGGGACTAAAATGTTGATTTATTTCTTGATGATGTCATGTTGTGATATGTTTTGACTCAACCATTTTGGAGTCTTCGATCAGTATGATTTTGAGATATATTTTGATTATTGAGAACCAATGGATACTTTTGATTATCAGTGATACCTTCAGTTGAAAATAGAGAGCTGTTGTGGTCATGATTATCTATGGATGCTTTTCAGTTGCTCATGGAGATTTGATGCTTTTATTATGGATATATGATGTTCTTATTATGAATTGTCTTTTAGTATTTCTTTCAAGTCACTTGTATAGAATTGTGGTGATTTTGAGATTTATGATTCCATAAGCTTAGAGTAGGTTATCTACTTGTAGTGTCGGGAAGTGGCTTGCAATGGGGGTCAGGGCCCTAAGTGGCTGCCAGGGTAACTCATTGTAAGTTGTTTTAATAAGTGAAAACATTTACACTAAATGGGGATTAAATGAACCTAAAAAGATAATTTTTTTTTTCTTGCCCATGCCTCAAGTGCTAGTATAGGCTAGGATGGCAGTAGAGAGAAAGCTTGGTTGTGACCTTGCATTCCATAGTATGCCTCGTCTGTATGAGAGGATACTAGTGGCCGCATAAAGATCAGTAGGGACCCATGGAGTCCTAAGCTAATTTCCAGAGTAACTTCTACATGATATATGCGATGACACTTGCCCGCTTACAGAGTAGGTTTCCTACATGTCATTGTGTGCCTCTAGGATTAGATGTTGGTTTTATGATTGGAACCTTTGAGTTAGTATACTTTTAGGATTCCTGGACTTAGAGATTATTTATGCTATGTGGTTTTGATAGCCTATTTGGGACTTGAGATTATCTCCTCAATGCGGTGGGGGTGGACCATTTAGGTTGCACACGATCGGGTGGTAGTGCTTTATCACTCTTATCATTTGAGATCCGTCTAAGACATCGTAGCTGATGCATTCCTTATTGGCATCTATCTTCATGGATTATGATGGTGGACATGTATCCTCACATTGATGATTTGCATATGTTAGATGATGTTATCTTATGCTTTACTTTGCATGTTACATTACTTTTTGCATATGTTGTAGTATGATTTAGGAGTGACATTCCTACTGTGTTAATATCGATGATCTCTTAGGTGATTTGGGATGTTACGCACAGAGGGATGGCTAGGATCCATGATGGTCTAATGATGCTATTTATGGTTGGGAGGAACCCTGCACTTAGTTAATTATGTTTGTAAAAAAATGGTTATCTTTTATGATTATGTATCATGTATGATTTGTGGTTTCATTTATGTTATTGCATCATGAATTAGAGTTGGTATGATGATGTACTTTATTTTCACATATGTATTATTTTAAGCCTTTCATACCTTGTGGCATGTACAGTAGATGATCGAGCAATCGAAAATGTAATTTAAGAACGTTGAACTTTTCATTATTATTTCATGTGGATGTAGTGTTAGATGGAATCATTAGTATTAGTTGATTTAGATGTAATTCAACGTTAAGAGATACTTAGAGAATATAACTTGTTATGTATGTCATGTTTACTTTCATTTGAATTGTTGCTATTGCTTCCGCTATCATGTGAATGATGTAGATGAATTTTCTTTCATGTTTTAAAAAAAAAATGCTACCAAACTTAGTGAAACTTTAGGTTAATTCTTTGGATCCTTTGGCGGGGCATTACATTTTGTATTAGAGCTTAGTTTCAACATTGGGAGCTCTAGGTATATTGGAACACCACTAGTTGTTAACTAGTTGAGCAAAAATGAAAACTTTGAACTATCATGTGTATCTCTTTCAAACTGAAAACTTGAAACAAGGTGAACTGAAACAGAACTTAAAACTGTTACTTGCATATTTTCATACTTCAACACTTAGCTTTCAAAGCTAAAAATTCTACTTAAACCTAAATGAGGGAAAAACTAAAAATTGAAACTCATTCTAGTTGCAAAACATGTATCTTTTATCTATGTTGTATGGTAGTATGCCCTTGATTATCTTTGCAAGCATTAAGTTTCTCTTGTTTAGAATGTAGTAGGGAATCTATTTTAGTAGTTGTTGAAAGAATGAATGTTGGATCGATATGGTTTTTGGTTCATCAATAAACCAAAATCATATTTCTCTAAGTGTGTTGTAGTGTCACCAGTGGAATCATATTCTCCTACAGGGGGAAAGAGTTCAATGGGACCCGCATAGTGAGTATCTTAGTTTTTCATTCTTGCAGGCTTCCACGAGTAAGTCTAATTCTAGGAGGGGTGGATGTAGTGCCTGCCCCTAGGTCGCATTTTTGTTATCATTGTCGAACTCTATTAGACTAGATTATGTTGATGGATAGTAACATTGTTTTGAGATTATCAAATCTTGTGCTATGGATTCAGTTGATAAGTGATGAGATTATTTAGACTCTACATTTCATGTATGCATGATGATTATTTCATTATTTTTAGTTATTGATTAGTTAGATGGTTTATTATCACATGTGTTTTCTTATGAATACTTACCCCATACTTGCATGTGTATGGTGTGTGTGTTTGTTCTTGGATGGCGTTTCTAATGTGGTTAAGGAAAGGAGTCGTAGTCACCTGCTAGTCAGGATCTACACACCACTTCCTGCCATTGCCTATTTAGTTTAGCATATATATATTGTATGTACATGCATTGTTTTTTTATGTAGGTTGCAGGTACCGGGTATTGACTTTCCTGTATTGTCAGGATGAGCGTACCCTATCGCATTATCTCAATGGTAAGAGAGGGGAGATAAATTCTCAAGTCCAAATCCCAACCCTTTAAGTCATTTGTTCTAATTGAAAATTAGGACAAGTATCTGAGTTGAGTACCTTCTGAATGCGTTGGATGACGTAATTCATGATATTAACCCTTTTGATTTGATTTTGTATATATTTTGCTATGATGGATTTTTCGTATTTTATTTTATGAGTCTTTCGTGTATTTTCTATTAATTAAGCCTAATTAAAAGATTTAATTGATGGTTTAATTTAATGAAAATTAATATGGTCTTTTAATATTTATTTTATTTTATTAATTGGGAAATTAATTAAATAAAATAATTAAATTTGAAAATAAAAGTTATAATTTTTAAAGTTGGAAAGTGATAATATTTATTTAATTAATAAATATTTTAGCAATTAAGTTTCGAAAATGAATTTAAAAGTGAAAAATATATTAAAATTATTAAAAGATTCTAGATTGCATGATGTGTACATGTGATTAAAATATAAATATATTAAGATAAAACAGGTGGAGTTATTAAAGTTAGTGCATGGGATTTAAAATTAATAAATTAAATTGAAAAGAGTAAAGTGAATATTAAATTAATTAATGTGCATTATTTTAATATTTAAGAGTTTGCAAATTCTCGAGAGTTGTCATGTCGACAACATAGGAGTTTGCACTCTAAGTATGCACATGTTGTCTACACTTAGGAGTTAGCATATTATTTAAGCACATGGTGTCTACCACATTCTAGACACCTCATCATGTTCATTTTTTATCGTGGAAGTTATGTGCTTGGTTGTCATGCTTATCTCCTAGTTCTTCTAGACACAATCTAGATGCATCTTAGAGGCCTTTAAATAGAGGCTTTCCTAGTGTGTTTGGACAAGCTTCAAAGCTTACATGCATTTGAGAAGCTCATATGCTTCTACATGCTCATATGCTTCTACAAGCACTTCTAGTCACTTGGAGGTTTCAGTTGGCTTGGATCTTGGAGGAATTGCAAATGTTGGAGTAGGAAGAGATTTTTTCTATGGACTTATGAGGGATGAAAAATTAGCATTAGTGTCTAGGTGCACTCGTGATTTTCGCATAATCTATTTGCACTCTTTCTCTTCCTGTCTTCATCATGTCTAATATATGTGTCTGAATATTCTCTATGATTGAATCATCAATTTTGAAATTAGAATCTAGATATATATGTTAATTTTTATTTGAATGCGATGAAAACAATAGAAAATCGTAGCTTCCATTCGTGAAAAGAAATTAGTTTTAAATCAGGTTTGGGTACGAATTAGAATCGAATTGAGAAATAGATTTAAAAAGACTTTTTAAATTGATAGCCAAATCCATTAGAGAATTTATTTAGTAAATTCGGAGAATAAATATTTTATGAAATTTCTTAAAATTGAAAGCCTTTAAAATTGTGTAGATAAAGACATGTTTATTCAGATCTGCACACACACACACACACACACATATAAATTATATATATATGTTATGTTGTAATGTTTAATCTCTCTCTCTCTCTCTCTCTCTCTCTCTCTCTCTCTCTCTCTCTCTCTCTCTCTCTCTCTCTCTCTCTATATATATATATATATATATATATATATATATATATGTACATTTACATATATATATATATATATATATATATATATATATATATATATATATATATATATATATACATACTTGTATATGTATGTATATATATATAATGAACCATATGTTAAAATCGTTGTGGAAATATACATTTGAAAAGAATTCGAATCGCAGTGATGAAAAATGTTTTTAAAACGTTATAATAAAAAATTTATTTCATATTGCATAAGTTTGGGGGGGGGACAGAACCTACACCCTCATACTTGCTGATGTTGCAGGTACTACGATGACAGAGGGTACATAGTACCACTGTCAGCGCAGACCCTACGATCGTAGGGTACCACGTGCTAACGACAGTGCTTCATGTGTGTGTGTGTGTGTGTGTGTGTGTGTGTGTGTGTGTGTGTGTGTGTGTGTGTGTGTGTGTGTGATGTGTATGCGATTTGATGGGAATGAGATTGAATTTCTCCATTTCAAATTTCTTAAAACATTTTAAAATATTTATCATTAATATTAATAATTATAAATATATTTATATATGTATGTATATATATATATATTTGTATATAAATATAAATATATACATATGTATATATGTAAGTATGTATATATGTTATTAGTAATTTAAATTATCATAATTGATAAATGATTTGTATTAAAAGATCATCTTTTATAATAATAAATTATTTTGTAATATTATAGTCTCACTGTATATATAGGCTCAATTAATTGATTTGGATTATGAAGAAAATATGTTATGGAATTAATAGGTAATTCTCATGTCAAAATTTACTATTTAAATTTAATGGGGGACATTTGTAAATAACGTTTATATAAAAAAAAATTATTAGAACAATTAGAAAATTGAGTCTAATAGTTGACTTTTAATATTAATTTTATTTAATGTATATTAAATACTATTTAATATATATTAAATAATTAAAAGATGGTAACTTATATTATGTAAAGATGTTTAATGATGATTATTATAACGATGTAAATTAAGAGACATTATATGATATTGGATTAAGATTTAATTGGCAAGGGGTCATTGTCATTGTTATAACATTTAATAACATTGCTATAATTTGAATTGTTATGTTATTATTAATACATTATGTATTATTAAATAACTTATTAATATACCTTAATAGTGTTAAGAGTTAGTAAAATATTAACTAAGGAAGTTTATGGAAGGTTTCTCTAGATTGATTAATAATAGTTTTGATGAGTTTATAATTTATTAATGTTTGTTAGGTCTAACAAATTATTAATAAATAATAGTATAATGGTCTAAATGATTATCGATAATACGAATTTGTTAAAAAAATATTAGTATTTATTGAAAGAGTGACGAATGTGGTCATTATAGATTATTAATAAGATCTCCAATATAACTTGCTATTAAATAATAACAAGTCATTATTGAACTATTAATATTGCAGAATTCGATTATAGTTGACTTTTAAATTATAGTTAGTTATTAATCAATTGATATTCTTTGGGTTGTTGGTATGGTTATGTAATTATTAATTTAATTAATTAATTAGAGTTAATTAGATTTAATTAATAATTAAGTTATGTAATAAAGTTTAATTGATATGCTAATATCGATTCCTCTAGCGAAGTTGTGAAGTATATACATTGAAGTTGATAAGTTTTGTTGTAATGACTTGAATAAAGACTTTAGATATTTTAATGGTTGTTAGTGATGATTTAATCAAGAGACTTAAGTTTTAGTAATATTTAATTAAGTATTATTAGAATGATAAAAGTCATGGATTGTGTACCTATGTTAATTCATTGATTTAATTGATCATTTTAATAAAGTTATAATCTTCTTATTCGAAGATTGATAATTGGCTTTCTTATATTTAAATGAATAATGATCCTTTGTTTATGTTGAAAAGTTGAAGTAACATTAAGGAAGAGTTATTCAGTTAGTAACATGGATCTTAGCAAATGAAGAGAATAATTTAATTAAGGGTCAAAGAAGATTATTTTAATGAGTAAATATTTACCCTTAAGTTATTCTTAGAATGTAATTTTAAATAATGGAAGGATAATGTTATCAAAGGAATAAATGGGTTGACTTGTAGGTCAAATGATAAATCTTATATACTTAAAGTATACTTGCAAACAGAAACTGACACCTTCATACTCAATTCAACTATGTAATTTTAGTAAATTAAAACATGTGTTTGCATTGTGTTTTCTCTATGCTTCTTGTTTTGAGTTTTTGGGTTGACTAGTGTTGACCAGTTATAGGACGTCTACCAGAGGCTTGGGGGTTATGAGTGTGATGTCATGATGATGTCTTGAATTCGATCTTTATAAACCCAACCATGGTAATGTGATGGCATGCTCTATGAGATGTTTGTATTTACTGATTGTTATTGTTCATCAGTCTTCATGTGTGAAGTTGAGATGTATATGTATCTGAGACACTTGACTTAACCATTTTTGAGTCATCGATCAGTTATCCTTGGATTACCTTTCAGTCACCATGATGGGACTAAAATGTTGATTTATTTCTTAATGATGTCATGTTGTGACATGTCTTGACTCAACCATTTTGGAGTCTTCGATTAGTATGATTTTGAGATATATTTTGGTTATTGAGAACCAATGGATACTTTTGATTATCAGTGATATCTTCAGTTGCCAATAGAGAACTGTTGTGGTCATGATTATCTATGGATGCTTTTTAGTTGCTCATGAAGATTTGATGCTTTTATTATGGATATTTGATGTTCTTATTATAGATTATCTTTTGGTATTTCTTTCTAGTTGCTTGTATAGGACTGTGGTGATTTTGAGATTAATGATTCCATGAGCTTAGGGTAGGTTATCTACTTGTAGTGTCGAGAAGTGGCTTGCAATGGGGGTCGGGGCCCTAAGTGGCTACCAGGGTAACTCATTGTAAGTTGTTTTAATAAGGGAAAACATTTACACTAAATGGGAATTAAATGAACCTAAAAAGATAATTTTTTTGTTCTCACCCATGCCTCAAGTGCTAGTACAAACTAGGATGGGAGTAGAGAGAGAATGCTTGGTTGCGACCTTGCATTACATAGTATGCCTCGTCTATATAAGAGGATACTAGTGGCCGCATAAGGATCAGTAGGGACCCATGGAGTTCTAAGCTAACTGCCAGGGTAACTTCTACATGATCTATGCTATGGCACTTGCCCGCTTATAGAGTAGGTTTCCTACATGTCATTGTGTGCCTCTAGGATTAGATGTCAGTTTTATGATTGGAACCTTTGAGTTAGTATACTTTTAGGATTCCTGGACTTAAAAAGTATTTATGCTATGTGGTTTTGATAGCCTATTTGGGACTTGTGATTATCTCCTCAATGTGGTGGGAGTGGACCATTTAGGTTCCGCGCGATCGGGTGGTAGTGCTTTATCACTCTTATCATTTGAGATATGTCTGAGACACCGTGGCTGATGCATTCCTTATTGGCATCTATCTTCATGGATTATGATGGTGGACATGTATCCTCACATTGATGATTTTCATATGTTAGATGATGTTATCTTATGCTTTACTTTGCATGTTAGATTACTTTCTGTATATGATGTAGTATGATTTAAGAGTGACATTCCTACTATGTTAATACCGATGATCTCTTCGATGATTTGGGATGTTACGCATGGAAGGATGGCTAGGATCCATGATGGTCTAATGATGCTATTTACGGTTGGGAGGAACTGTGCACTTAGTTAATTATGTTTGTAAAAAAAATTGTTATCTTTTATGATGATGTATCATGTATGATTTGTGGTTTCATTTATGTTATTTCATCATGGATTAGAGTTAGTATGATGATATACTTTATTTTGACATATGTATATTCTTTTAAGCCTTTCATACCCTGTGGCATGTACAGTGGATGATCGAGCAATCAAAAATGTAATTTAAGAACGTTGGACTTTTCATTATTCTTTCATGTGGATGTAGTGTTAGATGGAATCATTAGTATTAGTTGATTTAGATGTAATTCAACGTTAAGGGATCCTTAAAGAATGTAACTTATTATTTATGTCATCTGTACTTTCATTTGAATTGTTGCTATTGCTTCTGCTATCATGTGAATGATGTAGATGAATTTTCTTTCATGTTTAAAAAAAAAAATGCTACCAAACTTAGTGAAACTTTAGGTTAATTCTTTGGATCCTTTGGTAGGGCGTTACACTCGAGGAAGCCAAGAGTTGCACAGTGACACTTGATGATCACCCACTCCTTCACGAGTATGTTAACATGTTTCCTGAGGAGATTCCAAGTATGCCTCCACAATGTGACATTGATTTTCAGATTGATCTCATATCGGGAGTGGAGCTGATTTCATGAGCTCCTTACAGCATGACTACTCAAAAGTTGAGTGAGCTCAGATTGTAGTTGGAGGAATTGTTGGCCAAGGGCCATATTCATCCTAGTGTATCCCCATGGGGTGCACCAATCATCTTCATGAAGAAGAAGGATGGTTCTTTGCATTTGTGCATCAACTACCAACAGTTGAATAAGGTGATAGTGAAGAATTGTTATCCTTTGCCAGGGATAAATGACTTCTTCGATCAGATGAAGGGAGCATGAGTATTCTTAAAGATTGATCTTAAGTCAGGATACCATCAACTCTGTATCCAGGAAGCTGCTATTCATCGAACAACTTTTCATACATGGTATGGGCATTATGAGTTCACTATTGTATCCTTTGGATTAACCAATGTGCCATCATTGTTTATGAGTTTGATTAATGGTATATTTTTCTCTTACCTCGATCAATGTGTCATTGTATTCTTGGATGGCATATTGATTTATTCAAATACTGTGTAGGATCATGAAGTCCATTTACATCAGGTATTGCAGTGCTTGAGAGACCATCAATTGTATGGCAACTTGAATAAATGTGAGTTCTTCCAGTCAGAGGTGAAGTATTTGGGACACATCATCACTAGTGATGGAATTGTAGTGGATCTAAAAAAGATTCATGCCATCATAGATTGGTCGATACCCACTAATGTATCAAAAGTTCATAGCCTTATGGGATCGGTGGGGTACTACCATCACTTTGTGAAGGATTTCTTATGAGTAGCTCATCCCATCACTTCTCTTCTGTGGAAAGGGAAGAAGTATGTTTGCTTAAACCAGTGTGAAGTAGTATTTAATGCTCTTAAGGAGTGTTTGACCCATGCGCTAGCCCTTCTAGTGCCTAATCCTATAGGTGATTTCATGGCTTGCACTGATGCTTTGTTGGAAGGTGTGGGTGTGGTGTTGATTTAGGATAGTTGAGTGATTGCATATGAGTCTAGGAAACTCAAGGACTATGAGCTTAACTACCCCACTCATGATTTGGAACTTGCGGTCATGGTACATACCCTTGTTTATTGGAGGCATTTTCTTTTAAAACACAAGTTTGATTTGCATAGTGATCATAGGAGCTTGCAGTGTATCTGTACTCAGCCAAACCTAAATGCATGACAATGTCGTTGGATGGAGTTCTTGTGCGAGTATGACTTGATGTTCATTACATTAAAGGGAAGGAGAATGTCATCATGGATACCTTGAGTAGGAGGCAACATGAGGTATCAATGATGTCATTGAGAGTGGATTTTTGAGGCTGTATCTTGGAGGCTTTGCCTAGTGACACTTGGTATTAGGAGGTGAGGGCGAAGATTGAGTTTGGACATAACCATGAGGGGAGATTTTTAGGTTATATTCTTGAGTTTGATGGGCTACTATGACACTTGGGGTACATCTATGTACTTGTGTCAAGTGATTTTTGTACCTTAGTTTTTTTGAAAGCACATCATGCACTATATTTCACACATCTCAATGTTAAGAAGATGCATACTGATCTCAAAAAGTTGTACTTTTGGGCAGGGATGAGATGTGATGTTGCTGATTTTTTTCCTAGATGCCTTGAGTGTCAAAGAGTCAAGGTAGAGCATCAGCATCCGACGGGTCTTTTACAACCACATACCATCCCAAAGTGGAAGTGGGATATGATATCTATAGATTTTATCATAGGGTTACCTATGTCATCACGGAGACATGATTGTATCATGGTGACAATGGACAAATTTTTCAAGCTAGCACATTTCTCACCCATGAGAGCATCATACACAGCTTCTTCTCTAGCATATGTTTTCTTGAAGGATATTGTTCATTTGCATGGGATCCCTTGTCAGATTATTTTGGATAGTGATCTAGTGTTTACTTCTGTATTTTGGATGTCTCTCCAACATGCTTTGGGTGCATAGCTCAATTTTAGTTTAGCTTATCACCTAGAGACCAATGGTCAAATTGAGAGAGTGAATCAGGTTCTAGAGGATATGCTTCGCATGTATGTTATGGATAGGCAGGTGAAGTGAGAGGACTATTTCTACATTGTTGAGTTTGCATAGAACAATGAGTATCATAGTTCTCTTAGAATATCACCTTTTTAGGCCTTGTATGGTAGACCATGTCATACCCCTTTGAGTTGGGATCGATTATAGGACCAAGTTCTTTTGGGTCCAAAGATGCTTTAGAATATGAAGCAGCAAGTTGTTTGCATTAGGGAGCATTTGGTTACTGCTCAGGATAGGCAAAAGAAGTATGTAGATGCCCATAGGTTGGATCATCACTTTTATGTTAGTGACAGGGTGTTTTTGAGAGTGCGGCCAAGGAAGAGCCTCATCCATTATGGAAAAGGCTCTAAGTTGGCACCACATTTTGTCAAACCCTTTGAGATCCTTGAGAGGATTGGTCCTATTGCTTATCGACTAGCATTTCCACCTAGAATATCATGCATCTATGATATTTTTCATGTTTCTATTTTGAGGCAATATATTTTGGATGTGACCCATGCTCTTGATTAGGATGCTTTGCAAGTAGCGGATGGGAAATTACTTTGGAGCCCATTTGTATCCTACACCACTAGAGGCTAACCATGCGAGGTCGGGACATTGAGCAGGTAAGGGTCTAATGGGACCTAAGCAACGAGACCTTTGTGACTCTAGAGGATGCTACATGACTGAGGGGATTGTACCCCTATCTTTTTGTCAGCTTCTAGGAGTAAGCATATGCTAGTGGGGGAGGATGTAGTGCCTCACATGTTTGCAATATGTACCTTATCTATTGTGATTTGAGAGATACTTCATACTCTTATTATTTGTACCTTGTGATAACCCGAGGATCAGATGCTATACTTTGATTCAGTATCATAGATGCTTTACTGCTATGTTACTCAGTTTATCATATTTGCATGTTAATGCCATTTTGAGATGATAATAGATCTATGATGAGATCTGATTATTTGGTATTTGGACATACTTTTTTATTATGTTATGTGATGGATTTTATGCTATGGTGATTTATGTCATTCTTGTCTCTTTATGCTTTATGCGAACATGAGTGATGTAAATGGGTTAATTAGGTATTTAACTCATTATTGCTTCAACTATGATATTATATGCAATTGCACTTGATCACATGTTTTAGTGTATAGGAATTATATCCCTAATAGTGGCCTATGGAGTTAGTGATTTAGCTATTCATTTACCAATTTCATCCCTATATGGTCGATGTATCCTTATTTTAATTGTTTAATTAAACCTTTTAGTGATTATTAAATCCAAACTCATTTGCATTATGTGATTAGAACCGTGAGCATGTTTGTGCATTTAGAGGTTCACATTGTCGCGAAGGTTGTCAAGTGATATTCTATGATTTTGAGTTTACGGGCTTTAAATCTTCTTGAATTTATTTTCTAGTAGCTTTTCCTTCTGTAAATTCCCATTATGAGGAATAACTTGTTTTCATTTGGGTCAATTCGGAGTCTAGTTAGTCTGACTGGCTATTTTCCATAATTGATTATTCACTCAAAAAGTGAATAAGTATTGAAAAAGGGAATTGTTTTCTCACTTTTCAATTTTACAAATTAGAAATTGGAGAGCTTTTCTAAAATCCTCTTCCTGAAGGATTGGATTTATGTTTTTTCTAAGAGCTATGAGCGTGGGATTTTCATAAGATTAGTCTCATTGGATCTAGGTCAAGGAGACCTTGCTTTGCCATCACTTTCAGTAGTATTAGTGGGTTATTTATTTTATCAACCTGATTTCGGTTTCTACCCCTTTTGCTATCAAGTAGGGCTTTTCAGTTTTCTTGTTTTTACTTCTATTTTTGGTAGCAATTTGTTAGGATGCTGAGAACTAGTGTTCCTCCCCATTTGCGTTTGTTGCTTCTACATGTTTGGTTGGGTATGAACATTTTCCTAGTTTTTGGGATGGGGGTTTGGGGTTTTACACTGTTATGCTAGTCATTTTTGCATATGGTGTCTAAAACCAAATATTATTGAATTTTGGGGGTTTTTGTACCCAAAGACCAAATGGATTTTAATTTCAAAATTTTCTATTTTTTGGATTTTTTACCTCATTATGTGTGCCACCCTATTTTCTCGAGTTTTCTTGGCATGGGTTTGGTCATGGGCCTAGATCATCCATTTGGATGTCGGTGAGACCTTTGTTGCACTTTTATGTTGCATTGGGATGCATGCCACATCCATCCACTCAAGTCTTATTTTGGTTGAGTGACTTTCTAGTTTGTGTTCTCATCTATTCCTTTTGTTATGATCTTCATGATGGTTTTGCGCCATGCATGAGTATGTGTGTGTACATTTTTCAAGTGACTTGCGAGTCTCGATCTTTTATGGTACTTTTGAAAGTTATGATAATTGAGATTGGGTTGGAAATTTGTATGCCTTCGAGCATTCATTATTAGATGAGCATGGGTAGGGTAGGGTACCATATGGAGGGGACTTCTATCTCATAGCCTGATGATCATGGTGGCATAGGTTGGCAGAGGGAGCTTTATTTAAGTGATAACTAAATAAAACATTCAGTGGTAATAAAACTTAAGATAATGAAAAATGTTCTATGCTTGAGCCTTCCGTTGAGGGGGTTAAGTCTGCATGATCGGAGCTTGGACTTGTTGATCCCAAGTGACTCTCCATGATGTTAGCTCCTACTTAGTAGCCCATTGAGTGTTTGACGAGAACCTGTAGTTTATGCATTATCTATGTCTTGGTTTTAATCATCATACTCTCTGGCATGTCTATTAGCCATGGATGTTTTATGTGTGTGTATGTTTGTGGTTGGATCATTATCTCCATCAGCACAGTGAGTTTGCCCCTATAGGTTCGTTGTGGTTGGGAGGCGTAGCTACCTATATGTTGGAGATCGGTGTATAGAGATGGTATATTGTTCTATTGTGACCATTGCTGGATGTTTTCACTTGGTACTTCGAGTTCTAGTGTATGCTTTCTTGTAATTTATGCTTTCATTGGGATGCTTGTATATCATGTTTAGATGATGTTAGTTATTGACACACTTCCTTATTATGATGATTGGCATATGATAGATGATGATGTTATCCATATTTGTAGGATTATCTTATGCTTTATTTCTAGTATTTTTTATTTCCTTATGCTTATGTTGTAGCACATTTTAGTAGTGACATCATTTTTATGATAGTGTTGATGATCTAATCAGTAGCTTGGGATGTTACGCATGGGGGATGGTTAGGGCACATGATGGTCTTATGATGCTATTATGGTTGGGAGGAACCACATACTTAGTTTGGTTTTTCTTTTCATTGCAATGTTATTTCTATTTATTACAATATTGCTTTAAGTATTGTGCGATGTTACCTTCCATACTTTCCTTTCACTATTATGTTTACTTGATTAGATTCAAATTTGAATTTCTTGTATTTCAATTATTTTCAATTTTCCTTGCCTCGATATGTGGATCTAATACTCCTTGGTGTGAAGGAACTTCTTTCCTTATCTTTTTACCTTTTTGTTCTTTGGCTTACTATCTTGGGATCTAGTGCAAATTTGTGCTTTCTCGTGCAAGAATGCAAGATCTCGTGTGGTGTGTTGGGTTTCTTCATGTGTGGTATTTGGCATCTTCTTACATGAAATCCAACACCAATTTTGGGTGTCTTGGCTATTTGGCCAAGTACCTTCTCGTGTTGGTTGGTGCACATCCTCACATGGAAGGCACTTCCTCACATGGCATGTTGCACATCTTCACATGAGAATGTGTCAATTTGCGGTCCTCGTACAAAAAATAGGGAGTATCTCCACTGGTTTTTAGGGATCAATTTTTGGTGATTCTAGTACCCTTTGGGTTTACTTAATTTTTCATGTCCTGATAGATCTTAGAATCTTAGTATTTTTGTTATTTTGATTTTTTGTTTTAGATATTTTGGGTGTGTCAGTTTGAGTAGTGGCATTTAGAGATTCATTGGTTGTTGGGATGGTTATTAAGTCTTCCATTACGATCTATGTGATCTGTGTATGATGTTGTCATGTGCACTATACTTGTTATATATATATATATATATATATATGTATGTATGTATGTATGTATGTATGTATGTATGTATGTATGTATGTATGTGTATATATATATATATATGTATGTATATATATATGTATGTATATATATATGTATGTATATATATATGTATATATATATATATATATGTATATATAGTGGCTTGTATTTCATCCTTGTTCTAAGGATCTTCGAGTGGGGAATTACATAGAGCCACATGAGGATTTGATAGTTTGACCAAAAAGGCACAATTTTGGCATCAAAAGAAAGGATTTGGCAAAATATCACATGGAGATTTGTAGATTGTCATGCAAGGAACTGCAAAGAACCCTATGAGGAAGTGTAGATAGAAAGTTTTCTCGTGCACAATTTCATAGAACTGGACACAAGAAAAGGGATAGACTGACAATTTTTTACTGAACTCGAAGATATATTTGATGGTCTCGATAGTACTGAATAGAAGACTAACTATGTTTACAAGTTTCATGCAGATATCAGCATATTTTTCAAGTTGTGGACATCATTTTGGTTTTCAAGTAGACAGTTGTTTTTAGACATGAGAAGCAAGCAGTAGTTGCAAACAATCCAACCGAGGACAAAGAAAGTTGGAGGGATAGGGAAGTCTTGATCTTTTGTTTGTTTGACAGATATGGACAATTTTAAAGACTCAAAAAAGATACAATTTATCCCTATAACCAAAAATGGTAGAGGAAGCAAAACCTTTGTCTCACAACTTATGTGCATGTGTTCACCTCACACAGTCATGTCACCCACTAAAGGGCACTCATGTTTTTGGTGTATTCCAAGGACTCAATAACATATATGCTGAATGAACACCCTTTTGGCAGGGGTCAAGCATGTATACCACCTTCCAACATCTAGGTACATGCCTATGATGAGTATCTACAGGAGAGATTCTTCCCTCTCCTTGCACAAAGATTATGCCCCCTTTCGAAGGCGAACTGAGAGTAGTAGCTATTTAGAAATTTTTTACTTGGTTTCCATTCATATTAATCCCTAGTGGCATTGTGAATGAAGTTAAGGCTCACAGCTCAGACCAAAATCTAAAAGTGCACACACTTGATTAGCAAGACTAGGGTCGATGTCGGCTAGTGCAACAGACAGAGCCTCCTCTTGATATGCAATATCAGGAATCAACAAAAAGAAATTAACATGGCTTTGGAGTCTTTCACTCTACAAAGCTTCTTCATTATAGTGAGTTGGAATCACCAGCGAAAGGTGTGTGCTCATTTGGGTCATTCCTGGACATTGGATAGCTCTAGCAGGCCCTCTAAAGGTTGACTTAGATAGGTGGTTTGGATCTAAGGGTCCAAGTTTCTAATTTTCCACAAGGGGAAAAAGCATACTCCTCTACCTCATCACCTCACCCAAACATGTAGAACATGATCATTATAATGCCCCGCCTGGAGATCCTTGGAAACAAAGATGAAAACAAGCCAGTATAAAAAAAATTTACAAGTGTAAGTGCACATGACAACAACATACATGGATCATACAGATCACAATGGAAGACTTAACGACCATCCTGACACCCAATGGATCTCCAAACATCACCGATAACCAAAACACAAACAAGAAAACATAAGAGATCGACCGATCTAAAAGACCAAAAGGAACTCCAGAAAATAAGCTAAGTCTAAATTTTGAAGCCCTAAAATTTCTTAGAATCTTTATCTTAGCCCGTAGAGGTCTGAAACCCATCTCAAATGAATCGCAACTTATACTTAAACGATATATTTTAAACCCCAAAGGACTAAAACAGAAACTCAAAAATTGGATTTCAAGAGAAACCAACAGAAATCAAAATGCAACAACATAGGGTCAAAGAATGCCAAAAAGGGTATCCAGATCAACTCTATAAAAGTTTGGATCACAACAAAAAGTGCCCGCTGTCCATTTTCACAGGTTTTTACAAAAACTGTACGATACTTTAATGCAACATAGAAAAGTGTCACGCGACATTTCTCAAGGAGTGTGACACTTTCAGGGGTTGGGCGATACTTTTCCTTAAGGCATGCGACACAACTCCAAGAGGCATGCGATACTGGAAAGTGTCGCGCGACACTTCTCAAAGAAGCATGCAACACTTTACAGAATCGTACGATACATTTTGTATGGGTGTGCAACACTTTTTAAATATTGCACATTGCTGAACAAATGTCGCCCATACAAAACAAAAACACTTTCAAAACTCAAAAATAGGAAAAAATCAACAAAAGAACCTCCACACCAGGGAGTACCGGATCCACATTTCGAGGCTAGAACACTCGAAGCAGAACTGAGTAACTGGAGTACAGAAAATGGAATCTAACATCTAACAAACAAAAAAGGAACAGTACAGAAGGGAAACATCACCACAACTGAAATAACATCACAAAGAACAAAACAACCACAAGTACGCAGTTCCTCCCAAACATCAATGGCATCATAAGACCATCATGGGCCCTAGCCATCACCTGTGCATAACATCCCAAGCCACCGATCAGATCATCGGTGCTGTCGTGATAGGGACATCACTACTAAACATGCTACAATATAAGTAAATGAAATCTAACGTGCTAGTAGAAAGCATACGATAACCCTGTAATCAGATAACATCATCTACTATATGCTAAACATCATAATAAGGAATGTGTAAAACCAACATCATGTAAACATGGAAAACAACATCGTAATGAAAGCATAAATCACTAGAAAACATACTCCGCAAATCAAAGTACGAAGTGGTACATCCAGCAACGATCACGCTAGAACAATAGATCATCTCTATACACCGATCCCTAACAGTGGTGAAGGTAGCTACACCTCCCAACCATGTGGCACCCGTAGGTCCACACCCACTGTGCTAATGGAGATAATGATCCAACCACACACACACAAAACAACAACCATGGCTAACACACATGCCAAGCAGTATGATGACTGAATCGAAGACATAGACAATGCATAAACTACAAATCCTGGTCAAACACCTCAATGGGCTACTACGTAGGGACTGACATCATGGAGAGTCGCTTGGCATCGAAAAGCCCAAGCTCGGATCATGTGTTTCAACTCCTCAACGGAGGGCCCCGCATATATTTTTTTATTATCTTAAATTTATTACCACCCAATGTTTTATTTAATTATCACTTACTTAAAACTTCCTCTGCCAACCCTGTGGGACTAAGGTCACCAAGCTGCGAGATAGAAGCCCCCTCCATATGCTACCCTACCCTACCCATGCTCATCTAGCGATGAGTGCCTGTAGGCATGCAAACTCCCAACCCAACCCCAATGATCACAACTTCTGGAAGTACCACAGAAGATCGAGCCCCGCAGGTCACCCGATAGATGTACATGTGTGTGGCGCACCACCATCATAGAGATCATACACAAGGACAGGATAAGAATGCAAATAGAAGTCAATCGATCACAAAACATAATCGGGATGACGAATGCTACACGTATCCCAAAGCAACAAAAGATGCAAAAGTGTTCCGACTGGTATCCAAATGGATCATCTAGGTCCAAAAACCACAATGTGCCAAGAAAACTCGAGAAAACAGGGCAGCATGCAAAACAAGGTAAAAACTCCAAATTTTGGAAAAATTTCAAAATTAAAACCCATTTGGCCTTTTGGTTCAAAAACTCCAAAAATCCAAAAATAATTAAAAACGGACACCGTATGCAAAAATAGCCAACATAACGGCCCAAAAACCAAAACCCCCATTCCAAAAATAGGTAAAATGTTGATACCCGACCAACCGAGTAGAACTAGCAAATAGAAACGGAGGGGAACACTAGTTCACAGCCTCCTAACATAATACTACAAGAAACGAAAGCAGAAACAGAGTAAAAACATTAAAAAGAGAAGGCCCTACCTGATAGCAAAAAGGGCCGAAACTGAAATTCGTAGAATAAAATAACCAATCTGCCAAAACTACTGAAACTGACAGCAAAGCGAGAACTCGTCGAGCTGAATCCAATGAGACCAACCTCGTAAAGATCCCACGCTCACAGCTCCCACAACGAGCAAAACAATAATCCTTCAGAAGAGGATTCACAAATTTTCTCTCCAAATTCAATTTTCCAAAATGTGAGAAGTGAATAATGAATTCACTTTTCTAATATTTATTCATTTTTGAGTGAATAGTTCATTATGGAAAATAGCTAGCTGAAGTAGTTAAACTCTGAATCAACCCAAACAAAAATAGGTTATTATCCGTAATGGAAATTCACCTAAGGCAAAGCTTCCATAAATTAAATCCAAAAAGATTTAAAACCCGAAAACCTAAAATTATAGAAAATCACTTAACACTTTCGCGACGAATGCGAACTTCTAAATGCACAGATATGCTCACTGGTCTAATCACATAATGCAAATGCGTTCAGATTTACTAATCACCGAAAGGTTTGAATATAAAACAACTAAGTAAGGATACATCGACCATATAGGAGCGACATTGGCAAAATATGAACAGCTGGACCACCAACTCCATAGGCCACTACCAGGGATATAATTCCTACACACTAAAACACACGATCAAGTGCCATTGCATATAACATACTAGCCGAAGCAATTAAAGCATTAAATAACTCATTAATCCATTTACATCACTCACGTTCGCAAAATGTGTAAAGAACATAGATGAAGTAAATAACCATAGCATAACATCCATCTCAAAATAGCATCAACATGCAAGTACGATAAATTGAACAACATAGAAACAAAGCATCTATGGTATGGAAATCAAAGTATAACATTCGACCCTTAGGTCATCTCAAGGTACAAATATCAAAAGGAGTAACAAGTATCTCTCGAATCAAAAAAAATAGACAAGGTACAGACTACAAACACGATAGGCACTACAATCATCACCAAGTTAGCTTATCAATCCCAACTTGTCTTATTCCAAGACTTTGATCCCCTAAAAGGAAATTGTTATCTCTTCATCAAAGGCTTTGCTTGGGAGAACTACTAACTTTCTTGCCTCCCTTGGGTATTTTCTTCCAAAGGCATCTAGGTTTCTAATTTACTCTTGGGCATCACTTCCAAGTCGCAAAGAGCATACTCCCCTATTCCTTTGTCTAGAGCCCTACAAAGTTCACAAGCCCTATTAAACTATGTGTAAGAAAGCGATAAAGAAGACACAACATTTTAGTGGGTTTGAATATAATCTTAGGCATATGTATCTTTGACAAAACATCCTACAATCAAACCATTAGTACTATTTAAGAGTTTGTAATAGGGTGTCTTCGACAAGAATTCTACAAACCACTGTTAAGTTGTTGAAAATTAGAAACTGAAAATGAAAATGCTTTAGAAACAACCATTAGTTAAATCATCATGTTAAAAATAGAATTTGAAAACTGCATTTTACATTTACTAATGCTAAATTTTGCACAAAATTATTCATAGGCCCACACGAGAAAATGGCATGTACCACATGAGAAACTATGGAATTATACACTTTTTCATGTGAGGAAGTGTAGAATAAGGAGCAAAATCTTAGTTTCTTCATGTGAGAATTAATATTTCATGGAAAAAACTGAGGGGGTTGTATGGATGACAATAACAAAATACTAAAAAATTGCAAAATAAACAACAAATGAGGCCAGCAACTTGATTTTTTGTCCCTACAGTAGGTGCCAAAAATGTATGTGGGAAATGTGTGCCTCTATGATTCACACACACTTCAACATGATCATTATATGAAGAATCATTCTGGAATGAACATTGGATTTTTCATCCAAAACAACTCAACAAGTCAATCTGTTGCCTCCTAACTAGAATGATTATGCTATTGCTCTTAGATCAAGAAGCTAGAAACTAGATATGTAGAATGAAGGATTTTATAGCTAAATGAGATGTAAGATTAATCTAAATGAGATGCAAGATTAATCTAATAAAAGGAAATAATAATTTATCTACATGAATGCATATTAAACTAGATGAGCTTAGCATGCAAGATTAACAAAGTTATGCATGTAAATGAAATGAGTAGTCAATTCGGCAAAAGTTCGACAATACTCAATTTGCAACCTCTGAAATGAGGATTTGAGGGCTTCTTAAACAGAATCCAAGAATTTGATTGACGATTGAGATCAAATTGAATGAATGGTCAAGATCTGAAGAAGATTCAATCAGAATAGAAAGTTTCCTTATGAAAAGGAAGTTAACTGATTTGCTTTTGAGTGGAATAAGGAGTTAACTAATTTAATTCCTTTTCTGATTTTAGTCCACTCAGAGTTTCCATTTCTAAACTAAAGAGAAGATTTGGAGAATATATTTAATTTAATAAAATAGAATATGACATCGTAAATGCATAATTTAATTAATTGAATAATTAATCTCAATAATTAAAATGAGGATATATCTAATTAAATTAAATACATTTAATTCCTAAATATGTATTTTAGCCAAAGGTGTAAATTTAATATAATAAAAGTGTGAGGACTCGTAATTAAATTAAATTGATTAATAGGTTTACCTTTACTAATTCGATTAGACTTGGGAAGTAAATAGAGTAAGTAATTAATGTAGATTAGGAATTTTTTGCATTTGACACTTAGGTCAAGTAGCGATTATCAAAATTTAGAATTGCCTAGTACAATAGGACTTTAAGTCAGATCAAATAGACCGAAATTAGTTGAGCATGACAATGTGCCAATTTTGGGTTATTACACATTACACTTCCTCTGCAACTCGTCATCACTTCCCTTTGTGAATTTAAAAGACATAGCACATTTGGCATACAATGCCTTTCCTTCTAGCTCACATCTCCTTATCTCTTTGATGCATGCATTAAGAGCTCCTAAGCCATTCTTAATGTTTTGACATACTGTGTCAAACATTTGAGCATCATGCTTGACTTGGACTTGGACTACTACTACATCTGATAAGTTAGTGAATTTAGCATCTGATGTAGGAGCATCCAGAGGTATAAGGGCAATCCTGTGTCACCCAAAAAATGTACTTAGACTTAGTTTTTGTTTCATGTGTTTTCATTTCTGGATACCCATTTGGGTCAAATAAAGGTTCCAACTCTCACAGTTTCGTTTTAGGATAGAGTATTTAAACAACTTGGGATACGTGTAAATGTCAAAAAAATAGGAGTATGTAATTGAGCCATAATTTTGGTAAACTAGAAGGTGTAAATTGGTTGGATGAATGTAATTATAATTTAGAGCATTCTAGAAAAAGAATTAGGTCAAAAGGCCCCACGGTTTGAAAGTTATCGCAGTTTTTCGATTTTTGGAGACATCCTAAGAATGCTTCAAAGTTAGGTTAGGGGCATTAAATGACTTTGAATAGGGCCAAAAAACGGGGGATGAGCAAAGCTCGTCCATAGGGCTATATAGTGCTTTGAGAGCTTTTCGAAAATGTAAACGGTTCATCAATCGGAGCTATGATTCAAAAGTTATGCCTCCCGAAAGTTCAATTACCATTTCTGGATTCTTCTAATTTTGTTCTGACTTCTAATGCAACTTCTAGAGCCTTCTATTTGGTCGGTGGATGCCAACTAGCACTTTCTAGAATGTATTCCTAATCCTTAACCCTCTGGGGTCTATTTAAGAATATTTTTGGCATTGTAAAAGGCAATTCAGAGTGGAGTTTGAGAGGAGATACTAAAAGGAGAAATTATCTCCAGACTTATACTATTGTAAGCCCTTAGGGCATGTTTTGAAGTTTATTTTCTCTGTACTGAATGTACTAGCATATTTTCACAGTTAATAAAATTTCCCCTTTCCTGTTGTGTCCATTCTGTGCTTGGGTCGTGTCCGCATCAGCATCAAATGCTTGAGTCTATGCCTTTTCTCTGTCCTCTAGATCCAGATCTATCAATCTCACTACCAATGTGCTTTGTAACTTTTTAGTTACATCCATAAGAGTTTTTTGCAAACTCTTCACCTATCCGTTTTTATTTATTATCTTTCTTAAAGATGATATCATCTCTGGCTGATCATCATCTTCTAATCATGTTAATTTTGCAAGGGTAAGAGATGTACTTAATGCACTCGCCTTCTTTTCTTCATCCTCCTCTTTTCTTCTCTCTTTTTTTCCTTCTTCTTTCTTCTTTTTCTCTTCTTCTACCTTTTTCTTCTCCTCAACTTTTTTCTTTTTCTTTTCCTCACCCTCTTTCCTTTTATTTTCCTCATCTTCTTTCTTTTTCTTGTCCTCGCCATCTTTCCTCTTCTTTTCTTCTTCTACTTTCCTTTTCTCCTCTTGCTTCTTCCTCTTCTCTTCTTTCTCCTTCATTTTCTTCTCTTCTCTTCTTGTTCTTTCTTTTTCTCTTCCTCCTCACTCTTCCTTTTCTCTTCATCTTCATTTGCCTCTTCTTTTGAACTGGTATAGTTGGAGATATTGCCAACAATGCTTGTACCATAATCCTTAAAAGGATGTTCAACTATATCAACTATGACCTTGGTGCCACCAATTTGCATTGTGTCTATTCGAATTGTGATCTAAGTTGTTGTTGGTGCCTTATTTAGGTCTATCATCATTTTCACAATGGTTTTTTCTATTTCCTCATTAACTGCCTAATAATTGCCTTCCATTATCAGTATGACCCTTTTCTTGTTCTTAAGATAATGTTCAAGATTCTTCATTAAGCTAGCCATATGTTCATCACTATCAACTTGCCATAGTCTTCTTATTTGGTTTTGTCTAATATTCTTGTCCTCATCAACTACCCTTTTCCTTTTTTCTGTTTGCCTCTCATAAATATCTTTCAAGATATCATCTTTTGCATACTCAAATTTCTTATTTGATAGTATTATGTGTCTAATAACAATGTTTTGTAACTCCAATCTATCAATGCATGTATATAGATGATAAAAATTATTCAATTGAATAAAATTGCCTTCATTAATAATTGTGTTCTTTACCTTTTCAATTTTAGGCTTCCATGCCTTTCTACCTAAGAGCACAACTTCTAGTTTCTTTTATGTTGGCTTCTCAAGCTCTATTTGATCTCACATCTTCTTGCTAGGAATTCTAGGATGTTGAAAATATTAATGGGAAACAAGATATTCTAGGAATTCTAGGATGTTGGGAATTCTTTACTGCTGCAAAAATAAAGTTAACTTGTTAGGCTTACAATTTGATCATATTAGATGATCTACCCTGTGAGGAGTATGCCCTACTAGGAGTGTTTAAGACTCTTAGGTCTTACTCTATTAAAGGATTTTACACTTACAATAAATAAGGACTCTGTTAGGAGATTTAAACAAGGCCTATTAGAACCACTCTATTAAGAGATTTTCCCTACTTAACCTGTTAAAATTGATTCTGTACCAGACCCTTCAATTTTCTCTAAAAGTATATTATGGATCTCCTCTCTTAAAAATCTCAATTTGATCTCCTTGTCTGGTATCTCTATTATGTCTTTCATTTCTTTGGTTTCTCTATCTGAACTCCTTTCAAACTTAACCTTCCTTCACTCTGTACTTAGCTTGCTTCTTCTCTCTCAAACTCATTCACTATCCTTGTTTTGATGCTAGGGTAGGAACCCTTTTTAAATAGATAATCATAGAAAGTTTTAGATTAGGTCAACGATCCTTATTTCATCCTTTTTTTTGTTTTACCCTTCTGATTTTTGGATTGGTTAATTTGTTATCATAGGGATTAACGCCTTCTAACAAAATGTGTAATCTTCTCCTTAATTGTCTCTACAATATTTAAATATCATGTAAAAGTTTGATTAAGTGATTTACATAAGTGTTTGTACAATTACAAATTCATATCTCAAAATTGGTTTACTTGACACTTGAATGTTCTGACGCTTGGTCATAACTAACATTCATGTGACTCAGCTTCTAAACACTTAGCATTAATTGACTCACTCAACACTGACTTGCCAAATGGTCAGTCTCTTTTGTGTTACTCAACTTTTATGCTGACTCAGTCTCTACTAGGGTGCCTAGATACCTCCAACTTTCTCAGCTTATGATAAAATGTAGACAAGTCCTTTGTAGCTCAACCTTCTCTAGATGGCTCAATCCAGTGATGAGCATCCAACGTTGCTTTGGAAATGACCAACTATTAGAAACTAATAGGTAACTTAGGTTTAGAGATTAGCAATCTCCCCCTTTGACATTAGTGACAAAAGCACGTTTTCATGACTTAGCTTTCCATGCAAAAAATAATACTCCCCCTAAGACTGTAACGCGGTCTTCAAAACTTTATCTCTACTATGTAATATATACATATATGTAACCTCTGATGTTGATTCATCTTATTTTAGTCTCTATCTCTACGTCATGTTCCTTTTTCTTTTGGTAGAATGTAGTCCTGAATACATTTCCCCCTTGTTTTTTTTTCACTTGAGGCTTGGGGTTTATAGGGTTTATCCTATATCTATCCAAAAATGTTTGATGACTTGCCAAAATTTCTTCAAGTCCTTTATTCTATTTGTCTTGTGTGGATTCCATGACTTGAATATGTATCTCTAACTGAGTAGCAAGATCAATTAAGCTCTCTACAGTTGAAAGATGTGTATCTTTCTTCATTAAATTTTGAGCTATAGATAGTTCCCTCTAAATTATCTCCAAATATGGTAGCATCATAAATTGAATAGAAAACAAATTAGGTCCTTATGCCACTATCTCTAGCCATTAACTTGGCTAATCACTATTTGATCAAATATCAACTTATTATATGAAGGTGAGCTTGAACTTGCATTCATACTCAATAAATGTGTACATGCCTTCATATCTTCCTAAATCATACCAATAGATTATTGATTCTCCAATGTGAAAAACTCAACATCACAAAGTTTCATTAACAAAGAATGAACTATTTCCAAAATTCCTTCCAACTGAGTGGTAAGGTTAGAAAGTTCAACCTGCCTAATTGCAAGTTTAGTTGAAACTTTCTACAAAAATTTGTGCTCAAACTTCTTCTCAGAGCATCTCATCAATTTATCATTAGTCTCTATATCCTCAATATGAACTTTATCAACTATATATAATAGCTAATCCAAAATTAGATGTTGCATATTTACATCCACAATCTCAAATGCATCAACAAAAATATTTTTGATACTATGTAATACCTGTTTCTTTTTGTGTTCTCTCCTCAATTGTTCTTTCTATCTTGTGATGTAGCAAGGTTTGTAATTCTTCCATTTTCTCCAATGCCATGTTGTTCAACTCATACATAGGCACTGTGATGACTGTTGGAATTATTTAGAATAACTGAGAGGGTGGTGAATCCGTTATCCAAGTTCTAGATGTACAATCAAAACTTTTCACAACTTAGTGAAACCATTTCTATAAAACATTTTTATCATGCATGGATGCATCCATTAGATCATACAATCACTTAAACTTGTAGGTTATTGTCAAATCAACTTTGCATAAATGTAAGTATGAAACACAACAAATTCAATAACGCATTTGACATAATGATTTAATGTGGAAACCCAATTTGGAAAAAAAACACCTATAACATACTACTCATTCTCACTCTTTTGAAGTGATGCCCTGTGAAAGGCCAACCTTGTTTAAGATCACAATACAAAATGTTAAATGTGACCTAGTTAAAAGATTTCAATCACCTTGTTAGGAGTGAGCTTTGCTAGAGGACTTTATATCATTCACTTGGAATGTCACCCAAGGATTTACAAATAACTGTTAGGTCAACCTTAATCCAAAGGATTTACCCTATACTAAACCAAACCACAAGTCAACCTAACATAAAAGACATTAAATAAACACTCTCATTAAATTCACATTCAAGCCACAAGTTAGGTTGCCAGAAAACATTAAATACATGAAATAAGGAACTTTCCACTAACTTCTAAAATGTCAACTTGGTAAATGAAATGTTTTTTTCCCTTTTTCTTCTTCATTATTATTTTCTCTAATTTTTGTCACTTTCTCTCTACTCCACAATTTTTTTTTTAAAATGCCCCATTATGTTTTGTGATGCAAGATGCTCCCATCAAAGTGTCACATTTGCCTGTAAGACTAATAACAGTGGCAATAAGGACTTTGTATTGAGCTTCTGTTGTTGAACATCAATTGCTATGTGTACAAGTATGCACTATTCTAGTTTGATAAGAGGTTAGTGAGGAACAATAATTTTATGATAAATTGGGTTAAGATTGAATTTCATCCCTCCTTTGTTTGCCAGTGTTATGAAAATTCACGTTGTTATGTTTTCCTCCTTAATCCATGTCTCTTTGATTTTTGTTTCAAAAAAAATTACTCCATTACAAGCTTGGTCTTATGGACAACCACTAGCTCTACCTTGACAAAGCTATTCTAATTTAGGCCAACCATAATAACTTCCTCTTCTAGTAATAATTGCAAATCAATATAATTGAACTAAATGTCTTTAAATTCAAATCTATAAATCAACCAAAGCTTATTAAGTGAACTTCAAAATATTTTTCACTTAGTATTATAAAATAAACTTGGATATAATTGTAAATGCATTTCCACAATCCAGCATAGTAATTCTGTGCTTCTGGGTTTTTGATTTTGTGAATATTTTTTGAATCAAAAAAGATTCACACAATCAAAAATCAGAATTACTAAATTTAGATATATTAAATTACAAACTAATCCAGAATCTTTATTTTTTATTGTCTCATTCTATAAATAAATCTATACTTACAACAAGTCCCTACACACCTCCTTAGCTTATTTTAGCTAGCAAGTGAATCAAATTTGCATCAATTTGAGGAGCTATGATCCTAATATTTTAACATTTTATTTAATCTTAAATAGCGAGAAAGAAAAAATTAGAAATATCATTTCCCTCAATAAATAGTTGCTGCTCACATAAAGAGGGGAACCATGTAAGAGCTCGCATTTAGGAGGAGAAGGGGAAAAAAACTAAATATTATTATAGGAAACCTATATGTTATTAGTTTTTTAAACCTAAACAGAATTCCTAAAGTAAAACTCAATGTATTTCTTCGCCATGAGACATTAAACATCAGATAACAGTAAGCTTCACTATACTGCACATTAGTACTTTTACACCACATAACTGCTAAAGAAGTGCATCTACCCGACAAATTCGGCTCTGCGGAGTTCTAGATCTAATCAAAATGATCAAACCGTAATTTTTCTAGAACAGTCAAAACACTTCTTCTTTCACTTTTCTTCGCCGCTGTCCGCAATTGGTAAGTTTTGCGAGTACCTTTTCCTGGAATTTTCTTTTCGGAAACTATTTCTTCTTTTCCTCTGAAGTGTAAGTTTTCGCTGTGCTCGTTTCCCTGCTAAAACTCTCTTTAGAATTCGCTTGCGTAAAATCAAATCACATAACAGATGAAGTACATAATAATGGTGTGAGCAAAAGTCTTTTTTGGGGGCAAAAGTACAGATATGCAGCGAAAAAGATTTAAAGCATTGGAAGATCTCTGCAAGCCGTCTTAACAGGAAATAATAATTTGTCCTTGCTTAGTAGAAACGGTTCACAATCAGCGGAAAAAGTTTAATCATGAAAAATGGAAAAGTACTGCTTTGCTCAATGGAGAGGTAAGTAATAACTGAAAGAAACTCTTCATCTACTAAGCTGGCAGATCTTGACTTCGATTCATGCGAATTCGGTGCAATTAATTTTCTTTCAAGGTTCATTAAAATTTGAGATCAGTTGCTGTCGAATTTTTTTAAAGCAGTGTGCACAAATATAACAATGATTTGCTTCTTAAATGGGTTTCTCGTCATCTGTGTAATGTTAAGAACATCTGTTACAGAAAAAGCTTGCATAGTTCAGAGTTTAAAAAAGTACTATCATACTGTGAGAATTCAGGTCTGCAATTGCTATTTGTCCATCAAACTTTTAAGTGAATTTATATGGACAGAGATTACTTATACATTGGATTAGTTATGGATTACACGTATGTAATCAATAAACGAAACCGATGTTACATCAAGTAGAATATACAATAATAATCATTCAACTCTTGATACCCAGAAGTGAAACAATAGTACAATTTTTTCGCACAGTAAGTAAACTTTAAAAAGACAAAGCCGGATGCTATCGACGAGCTTTTAACTTGCTGTGAAGAATCCAAACCTTGAAGCAAGAAAACCCTAATTAGCCTCACCGATAAGAACTCTGCGTTTGTATAATAACTCAACGAACAGTAAAATCCTAAATCGACTTGCTAAATAATTCGTTACAACGAAACATGGGAAACCAAATCTGTTTATTTGGACCAGATGGCACAGATTGAAACAGATCATGATCACCTAAACCGGAAAATGAAAGATCAAGTATGAAACATTAAGTATTATTTTATGGTTGGGAAAGCGTCATATGATCAAGGTATCAATTTCTGCAACAACAGCACTAGATTTGATCCAACCAAAAAAGGTAGGCGAGAAAATTTACAGAAGCAGCTAGGATCTATGATCAGCAGGCTGTAATACACTGATGCCGAAAAATTAGTATAATAATAATCACTAGGCACGGACAGATAAATATTGTCTTGCTAGATTGCAATGAATACGGATACAAGATGAGCTTTAAAGGAAAACACAATTTTTCTATCAGATCGCTGGTAGGAAAACATCTGTTTTAACAAGACTGCAGCAAATAAACTGATGCTTTACGGATATTTATTGAAAGACTCCGACTGCAACTAAAATGAGAGATTTTTACAGATCTTTAGAGAAAAGCTGACTGCAGATAAATTGAAAACTATTTTGCAGATATTTAGAGAAAAGCTCAGACTGTAAAAAAGAAACAAAGAGAAAAATTCTCTTGCAGGGATGAGATTCGCCAACCTAGTTCGGGCACCCCTGGAAACTATCAAAGCTGAGCAACTTCTGTAGTTGAAATAGCAAATACAAAACACCAGAAATTGGGAAGAAAAAAAAAAAAAAACGCTTCCTTTTACCAGAGCGCAGTTCAAATGAATAGCATTCACTAGGAGAGTAGGGTTGAGCGTCATTTTTTATTACTCTAAAATGTCGTAAGACATTGTTATCTTCAAATATAAATCTGCACAAGTTGTGGATTGCTCTTCCATCCCCGCATTTTTTAAGCGGCAAACTAATTAATATTTAAGTCGGATGCGCAATAACAGTAAGCCTTGGTAAAATTTTGCATAGTTCCTTCCCCTTCCTACAGTTGGAAAAACCTGCAGAGATGATCACTAGACGTCAAAGAAACACTGCTGCTATAATATTCACTGACACTGAGAAAGAAAAACATCAGCTTTAACAAGAATGCACTAAATACATTGATACTTTATAGGTATTAATAGAAAAAGTCACACTGCAATCAAAATGAAAAATATTTACACATGTTCAGAGAAAAGCTCAGACTGCAATTTATATGAAAAATACTTCAAAGATTTTTAAGAAAAGCTCTGGCTGCTATTAAAATGAACAATATTTTCTTGCAGGGATGAGATTTGCCAATCTACTGCGGGCTTTTACGGAAATTCTTTAAAGATGAGCAACTACTCTAATTAAAATAGAAACCACAGAGGGAAAAAAGGCTCTCTTTAATCATAGCGCAATTTAAATGAATAGCAATGACTATGAGCGTTAGGTTAAACGTCATGTACTATTGCTCTCAAATACTGCAATACCTTGTTATCTTCTGATGTGAACCTGCAAAAGTTGTATATTGTTCTTCCATCCCCGCATATTCAAAGCGGCGAACACGAATAATATTTATGCTGGATATGTGATAACGGCAACCCTCGCTAAAATTTCAAATAATGCCGCCCTCTGCCTACAATCGGATAAACCTGCAAAGATGACCGCTAGACGTCAAAGTCAAACATTTTTGTTTGCAAAAACTGCAAAGAATGCTCAGTACTTACCAAATCACAATTTTTTTTACCACACATTGAAAGAGCTCGTTGTATCTCCGTTTCCTTCCCTTAAAGGTCACTGCTGCAACTCTTAAATGGTGAATTCTTCCATATTTTCCCACAGCTTTCTTGAGCTTTGTACAGAGATCTCCTCAGACAAAAACATCTTAAGCACAAAATCAATTTATCCTCACCTGAGCACTAAGTTCAAGAAAGCTGTGGAAAAATATGACGGACACCACATCTTTACACTGATCTGAGAACTCCTCCAGCCAGAAGGGCCAAAACGAAGAAAAATAAAAAGCACCGCAAATCTCTATAGGGCAGCTTACAATTTAAAGCTTTCAGAATACGAAATAGATATGCTACGAAGTTCAAAATCTTTGCAAAAATTCTGTGAGTACGGAAAAAAGAGGCATTGAACCGAAGGACATACCGCTGTTAAGCCAGAAACAGAAAGATGAACCGAAAAAGGCCAACAGAAAACCAGTGGTCATTACTACGGGTTTGCGTTCCGTACTGTCAAACAGAGATTTCTTTCATCGCATTTTATGTCATTTGAAATCCAAACAAAATAAAATGAGTAAGATGAAAAGCACTGGTTATAAAGAGAAGGTGGGGTGTGGTGTGATTCGAACATGGGACCTCATGGCTTACACAAACATGTAAAACATCAGGCGGATCTGCAAAGCTGTCTGGGTGCATTTCTTGTGCTATACTCTAAAACAACAAAACAATCGCTGTTTTTATGGCCCACTCTACTGCTTTTATATTCTGTACCGGATTAATTAGATTTTGTAGGCAAGATTAAATAACTCGGTCTTAGGGCATCCTGATTTGAGAGAGTGGTAAAATTTGACTTGATTTTCAGGACTTCACTGATTAAAATGTGGTCTAGTTTTAAGGGTTAAATAATTCAATTTTAGCTATTGTAATTTGGATGAAAAGGTTTAAGGAAGCTATATTATCATTGGAAGGTTTAAGGAAGCTTGATAATTAATTAATATTAATATATGATTTGTGTATATTTAAGTAAATAATGTGTAAATTCTTAATTAATTTGAAGTCTATTTTTTTAAAATTTGGAAATGGGGAGTGAACAAATTTGAAAAAATATTTGATAATGCGAAGGTGAGGAGAAATTTTACCTTCAAATTACTAAATAACCCTAATTCTTTAGTTTTCTAAATAGTTAAATATAATAAGATAAAAGAAATTCCATAATTAAATTAGAAAATATTATCAAATTTAATTTACTACTTATTTAATAATTTTAATTATATTTTTAAATAAATTTCCTATTTTAATTTTAATTATATTTTTAAATAAATTTCGTATTTTTTATACAATTAAACTATATTTATATTTCAATAATATCTTTTAGATTTGATGATATAAATTGTTTTTGACAAATTAATATATTTTTAATAATCTATATATTTTTGAACAAGTTAATATTTTTCAAGATTTTAGAATAATAGAATTATATTTTAGTGAAACTAGATTTTTTAATATATTTTTAATAAAAAGTCTCAGTAAATTAATAAATTTTAATAATTTAGTCATAAGTAGTAAAACAAGATTGACATGTATATTAATTTTGGTAAAGGAAGAATTAATTAAGGTTACATGTGCTCATGAATATATAAAATGGTTTGAATTTTGTGAATTGACTAACTTGATAATTAAATAATTTAGATTATATTAATTATTAAACAAGGTGTATATATGCATATATATTATTTCAAAAATACATACATAAATATATATTAAGTTTTTATTTTAGTATTTTTCAAATTTATATGAGATCAATTCTAACAATTTTCTATATAATTTATTTGACAAGTCTTAAGATAAATCTAGTTCATCTAATTCAATTCCATATCATGGTTAAAAAATCCAAATAGAAGGTTGGGCTAATATTCAAATATGGGGCCCTTCTCATGTAATAACTATCAACATTATAAGCACACGTTCAACTTCTTATTGATTCCTTTCCATAATAAAGAATAATTTTAAAGTGAAAAATATTTAAATGAAGAGGCAAGATTACATTATTAGATGGAATGTTCTAAGGGGAGAGTTTTAAGATCTTAAATTTTTGTTATTAAATTTTCTACTTTTGTAGAAAAGTCATTAACCCATATTTCACGAGAAGTTCTTCACAACAAACATCTCTTATTTACTCATGAAAAATGGGTCAATGACTTTGACTCAAAAATTACATAGTTGAATATGATAGCAATGCCACAATCTAACGTGTTGTGGAGTTCAAGATCTCCTACTGATGCAGGAGCATCAAGCTTGGTTTTTATGGACCCTATGTTCTGCAAGCTTGGGTTTATGTTTGGGGTGCATCTATGGATTTCTTCCTATGTTAACTTAACTTATATTGGTTTGTCCACGTTCTAGTTAGAGCTCTTTTGGTGGCAATTGGTAACATGTTTTTAATTTCTTGGGCAGACCTTAGAGATTATTCATGTGATCGTTGGGAGTTAGCTTATGCAATCTTGGATCTTGGTCATTGGATGTAGTGTGGACCTATATCTAAGGTCGCATATTCTTATGTTGTCATATGAGTTAGTTATGTTTGTACACTTGGGGCTTGTCCTAAATGTTTATTTAATGTAATTTTCTAGGCTTACTTGTGGCTTGTGAGGTAAAGTATAGAGTCTTGTGTTGTCTAGAGGCAGAGTTATTAAGCATGGAGTAGCTAGGAGCATCCTAAGGGATAATAGCTAGGAGGTGGATGTCTACATATGAGATTTGAGTTGTTTCTTTCTTGTTTGTAATTATCATACCTAAGAAGGCATCACTACCCAACGTGTTTGATGTAAATCCGATGATTCTTATATGAAAAAAGTGTTCCATTTTGATTTGAATCTCTATGTTATTTATCATCTTCGATTGTGTAGTTATTTGTTCAGGGCTAGGTCACCTACATTGGGGGTTCACTAGCTTTGCACTAGATATCAAATGGTACTATCACAAGAGATTTTGATCTTCCAACATTTGAGTGGTGGATTGATCAATTGTTGATCCCTAGATCTATTGGTTGTGAGGTGGTAGATCACATTTCTTGTTCACAATTACAAAAAAGGCGCAGATGGATCATTTTTGTTGTAAAGCTTTGATGTGAGAGGTAAATAATTCCTTGAGTTAATAGATCGCCAAATCGAGGCATATTACAAAGATGGACAATAGATCATCAAGTGCGAGGTAGATGGAGTCTTGCAATCAGATCTTCAACATAAGGGAGTTGCACTTTGAGAGGATGGATAAGTTGGATCATTTTTGGAATAAGTTTAATAAAAGGATGGAAGAGTTGAAACAATCTTGTTTGAGTTGGCATCTACTAATCAAACAGAGAATTGTCTAGTTGATTAGAAGGATTGTTCAGAGAAGAAGGCAGTTTGTTGATGAAAAGGTAAAGGTTAAAGAAGTGCATGATGGCTCTGTTGAGGTTAATGAGGTATGTGTTGGTTTTCATGAGTATCTTGTTGTAAACAATGAGATCGTTGAGGTTTTCATTTGTGATGATGAGGATTTACAAGTTGTTTCTAATATCTAGATATAGATTTACATATTGTTGCTGATATGGTTTTGGATTTATATGTTTCCTCTGAAATGATTGAAGATGTGCATGTGTTGTTGTTGATGTGGTTTTGGATTTTCATGTTGCTACCAATTTAGTTTTCATGTGTGAAGATGTTACTATTGTTGGTTGTAATGATAAGTTGTCAAGATTATTTTGTAGAGCATTATGTTACTTAGTCTATTCATGTGAGTGAGCATGTTGATTGTGAAGCTGAGATACAGAACATGTTGAGGATTAAATGGATGAAGAAGAGATTGTGGATATGAAAATTTCTCATCTTGTTCTTGAGGAATTGGAAACCTTTGGTGAAGATAAAGTTGAGTTCAGATATTTCTTTTGGCATGAAAGTGTGGGACACACACTTCTATCTACCTTAGGAGTTTGATGCAAGAGCATTGAGCTCATTTTTTGTGGACCCAATATTACGCAAGCTTGGGGTTATGCTTAGGGCGCATCTAAGGATCATTTTCTATGTTCGCATAACTATTAGCTCGTTCACATTTGAGTTAGAGGTTATTTGGTGGTTGCTAGTAACATGTTCTTCATTTCCTAGGTAGACCTTGCAAATTGTTTGTGTAATCTTTCATCATTGGGAGTTATCTTATGCAATTTTGGATCTAGATCATTGCATGGAATGTGGACCTATATAAGGTCGCATTTTTTTGTGTTATCATGTGTTACCTATATTTGTACACTTGGGGTCTATCCCAAGTGTTTATTTAATGTAATCTTCTAGGCTAACTTGTGGCTTGTGAGGTATAAGTATAGAGTTCAGTGTTGTCTAGAGGCAGATTTTTAAGCATGGAATAACTAGGTGTATCCTTAGGGATGATAGCTTGGAGATGGATGTTCACATATGAGATTGAGTTATTTCTTTCTTGTTTTTAATGGTTGTAACTAGGAAGCCTTATGACCCAGCATGCTGGATGCAAATCTTATTATTCTCATATGAGAAGAGTATTGTAATTTGATTTGAATCTTTGTGTTATTATTCATTTTCTGCTTTGTGTTTATTGGGGGACATCGCCTACTTATCAATTGGTGAACATAAGTAATTTTCTACTAAACGATTAATAAGCCACAATGCTTATTGAAGATTTTTACAAATGGAGTTGCAAACAAAGTGAGCTTACAAGAAAGTGTGCTTGAGCTAGAGTGATACTAGGATGGAAGTCTCGGTGCTTCACCTTATGAACATCACCTTAGAATGGTAGGTGTGCTTGAGTTAGACTAGTACTAGGATGTAATGAGTGCGTAGTGTTCAATTCATTCCCACGAGAGATGGGTTATTGTGAGCTACTACTCATGAAACATGAGTTAATGAGTTTGACTATTGAGTATTCGACTGAAAAACTAAACACAATAGCAATATCATTGTGAAATTTGTTATAAATGCAATAGTGATCATGTTGATTAATGAAGTACAAAAGATGATTATTAAAACATAAACATTAATTAGACTCATTCCCATTAGTAAATAGGAAAAAATACTTCCAATTTCTAAGTCTTACAAAATATTATGTTTGGTAATTATATAAGTTGCCAACAATATTAGATTAAATTATATTATCTATTATAATTAATATTAAATCATTATTAAGATATGATTATACAATCATCATTTAATATATTTTTATTAATACATTAATGTGTTGTTATTAAATTGTTGATTGATATTTTTACAAAATTTACTAAAATTATATTATTATTATGATTTTATTATATCATTATATATATTTGATGGAGGGTTCAAACCTATGAACTACCAACCAGCGCAGGCCACCACATAGACTTTTTAGGAACCTGATACGGGCCCACTCATGCTTGAAACCTCTTCGTCTTAGAGCTAAGGACTGAGGGGTATCCATGCCGTCAAAATTACCAGGGACACGATCCCAACCTCATCCCTTATGATGTTGAAGCCTTGCACTCAAAGAGACTGATCCTTTGTGGGCTCTTTGCGAGCCATTCAACTATATATTCATTATTATCTTTGAAAAAATAAATTTCTCTATATATTCATGAAGAATATCACCTTATTAATATTTTAATAAACTAATAAAAATAAAAATAAAAATAATAGAATTACTTTTGGATGAATTTTACGGTCAGATTAAATGCTTCCCATATATATAATGATATGATTGTTTTTCAAATATCTATTTTTCCCAAGAAGAAAACAAGAAGCTTGTGATGTTATCAAAACAAGCATGGTTAGAGGGTCGAGCTCGTGCCCAACTGAACGGCGAAACTTTCTAGAGTTTATTCACTCGATAAAACGTCGCTTGAAAAACTAAACAAATATGTTTAGATTTACTCAAATTGTGGGGCCCACCGTCTGCAAAACAGCACGCCCACTTGCACCACCAACATCTTTGGAAATGAGCGAAGACCAAATAAATATTTTTTATTTTACGGTACTAGTAAAATAAAAAATTCAAATCTTACAAGCTTACTTTAGTAATTAAATTTGAATCTATGTTGGTAGATTGGACGGCAGCAATGTGGGAAAGGGTGCAATGCCTTTCCAACCGTCCACGTGTCAGATTCCGGAGGACAACCGTTCAAGACAACGTGGACCAATGCAGCGAATAAAATCCTTCAACCTTATGATCTTTTATTATAATTCTAACCGGTCGGCCATGTCGTCACTAAATGCCAGTCCACGCAAATATTTTCATCTCCTCGCTCAATCCTTATCATCTCAGTTGGAGTTCTCTCTTAAATAGGCTTATAAAAGAGGACGGACTGAAACGTCCATAATAATAATAATAATAAAAAGATCAAAGTTTCTATTTCAATTTTTTCTCCATAGTCCTTTTTCCCTTATTTCTCTTTTGTTTTGGGTTTTTATAAACACAAACAAACTAATAATACATTCATACTAAGGTATAACAATGAAAATAGAAAACATACATAATTCCAGTAGTTTGCATCTATTTAACTACATATGAATGTTTGATTAATAATCGTAACACTAGTAGTTTTCATCAGTTTATATATATTTATTCAACAAAGCAATTAAAATTTACAAGATAGGAAGCTACCAAATGTGGCTAGAAAGAAAATTTGTACATCAAAAACCTTAATCTCAAGGTTCCAAGAGAGAAACAAAGTTACATGTTCCATAAGACAATTTTACAAAATTCTATTATCTAGCTAAAATTTCATGAATTTACCTTTAATGCGTTGTATCTAGTATGTGGTCTTCATATAATATTGGTGCAAGAGCACCTTAAGGTCTTTTGAAGATCTTTAAAACATTCTGGTTTGTAGGTTGGTTTAGCCAACCACCAGATAATAAGGGCTAAGTTATGAAGTCCCAAGTTGTTTTGTGTGTGTGTGTGGATAGTTATAGGGTTGAGTTTAAGTGTTTTGAGTGGTCATTTAGGATCTACGTGTTTAAGTCCTAGAAAGTCAACAAAGGGTCAAACTTTGACCAAGACTCCAAAATGGAGTGGCTTTTGAGATTTTGATGTTTTTAGTTGTTTTAAGGTCATATGTAATGGTTTGAAGTCGAGTTGAACCATTGAGTTTAGTAGTTTGACAAAATTGCAAAAGATGTAAAGGTTGCTCATGACAGCTTTGCAACTTTGTAAAGATGTCATGACAACATTTCCTGAAAACTAGGAAAGAGCTTTAATGGTGCCCAAATCCCGACCTAAGGGTCCATACATGTGGGAATAGGATATTTAAGACCAATCAAACCTTAATTTGACAGTTAGTGAAGTTATTGTACAAATTGTGGACTAAGAACCAAGATTTTGAACTGAGTTTTTCTAACAAAGCCTTGATACAATCATTTAATGGATCAAAGGAACTATATTAATGCATTGATACTTTGACTCTAGTTATGTATTAAATATTTGTGGCATTAGTTTAGTAGTTGCCCTGTACATTTATTGGTCATTTTGTAAATTATTCAAGTTTCAATGGTTCATTATCCAATTCTGAACCAATCATGTAAATAATGGTTTTACCTTGAATTCCTGTGCTTCAAACTTTACGACCACTTGGAATCAAGTAAAACATTGTATAAATAGTGTATATATGAAGTGTGGAGCCGTTTTTTGTAGGGGAACTATTTTTACCACCATGCCCTAAGCGAGTGCAGAGTGCAGTGGCATTCTGGCTAGTGGTTTGTGCAGAACAATAGCAAGAGGACTTGCTACATGGATTGGACTGAACCAATCAATGGTGGGATCATGTAGAGGGGTGTGTCATTGTTGTGAGAATGCAAGGAGAGGAGTAGTGGAGTTATTTTGAGAAACCGATGGAAGCATAGAAGATAGACTAACATACATGCTTCTAAAACCCTTGAAAATAGGGATTTCTAAGCAAGCTGTGTATAGACAATGTTAGGACCAAATGCCAAAGAAATATTTGAGTCTTGATTAATGGCAGAAAGAATCCATAGCTGATTTAGGGTGTTGTTAAGGGAATTTGTGAGAAATTCAAGAAACCAAGTTTCTAGGAGGCCTAATTGACCAAAAAGGCTACAAGGCCTAAGAACAAGAAGTCTATGAAATCGACTAGGAACTTGTGAAAGAATCCACCCAAGTGGATTGAAATCAGTTGTAATTGACTTAAGAAAGTTCAGAGACCCTAAACCTAAAGCCAAGAGTGGATTGGGAGAATACTGGCTAATGGAGCCTAAGGGTGCACTAAAGGATTGAGAGGGAAAGGTGAGTGATTTGAAATTGGTGGAGAGTTCTAAGGGAGGTACACGAACATAGACTTATCCTCTAGTTAGGGTAGAGAGATACCCTAGAAAGACCAAAGAAAAGTTCTTAGTTAGAGAAAGGGTACTCTTGTGAGTAGAGCTCCCCATCAAATTGGTATCGGAGCCATTGAAAGGCTTGGGCAGTACAAAGTGCATTTCAGAGGTAAGTGAATCCAGAGGAGAAGGCACCATGGTGACCAATGTAGAGTTGGCAAGAGATTTGATAGAACAACAAGAGAAGAACATGCTTGTTGAGGAAGTTGTAGAAGAGATGAAGAAAAAACTAGAGGAAGTTGTTGAAATTGTAGGCAAGATGAAGGAGCAGTTAGAAGTGGATAAGGATAAAGGAGAGAACCAAGTAGAAGAGGAAGTAGAATCAGAACCACACTCTCCATTAGCAGAGGAACCTTTTCTCAAAGCATTAGAGGAATTAAGTGGAAAAGCACTAGAAGGCATTCATAGTTTTACTAGAAGAATGGGTGTAGAGTTAGTTATGGAATGGATTGAGGGTATGGAAAACTACTTTGAATGTGATGGAATAACAGAGGAGCAAAAGGTGAAGAAAGCCAAATCAAGGTTAAGAGGACAAACATTAACTTGGTGGAAGTTCTTGCAGGAAGAAAGAGAGAAGGGAGACAAGAAGCCAATAACCACTTAGAAGACAAGGGTGGCTAAAGTAAAGGAGAACTATCTACTTGAGGATTATTACATCCAATTACACAAGAAGAGACAAAATCTCAAATAGAGAGACCTAGATGTAGTTGCCTACACAGAAGAGTTCCAAAAACTAAGCCTAAGGTCTAGAGTCCAAGAACTTGAAAGCATTAAAGTGGAAAGGTATCTAAACGGACTTAGACGAAACATTCAAGAAGAGTTAAGTCTTTTTACACTTACTAGTCTTCATAGTTGTTATTAGATGACTATTAAAGTGGAAGAAAAACTCAAGAAGAAGCAAGATTCCAATACTAGGGGTAGAGGGAGAGGCAGAGACATTAGAGGTGATCATAGAGGAGGTTCTAATGGAAGAAGAAATGAGAACAGAGGCCAAGGAGACTCCAAGTTTGTTGAAAAAGAACATGAATCTAATAGTAGAGCTAGTTATGGTAGTGGAAGGAGTTTTCTCAGTGGTGGAAGAGGGAGATCAGGTGGATTTGGAAGAAGTTCCCATTTTGCTTCTATGAAGTGTTACAATTGTGGACAGCTAGGTCACCCAGCTTGTAGGTGTCCTTACAAACCATCATCTTCACAAAGTGAGAAAAAGCTTGTGTATGTCCAAGAAGAGGATTATTCAAAACAATTAGATGTGAACCTAGATTTAGAGAAAGGAGAGAATCTCATGTTAAGTAGAATCTTGATCAAGACACCCACTCGAGATGAACATAAACAGAGAAGGGCTCTTTTTAGAGTCAAGTGCAAGATATTGGGGAAAATGTGCAAAGTCACAATTGATTCAGGATCTACTGATAATGTCATTTCAGAGAGGTAGTCCAAAAGTTGAAATTCACCAAAATATCCCATGAATGTCCATGATATAAAGTCACCTAGTTGAATAAGGGACAAAACATATTGGTTAAAGAGCAAGTGAGTTGAGTTTACCATATACAAGTATCAAGACAAGATACTATGTGATGTGTTACCAATGGATGCCTGCCATCTATTCCTAAGTAGATCATGGCAATATGATAGGGAGGTAGTACACCATGGCAAGGAGAACACGTACACATTCAAGAAGAATGGAGTAGCTTTCAAAATTTAGTATTTGATAGAGGAAGACATAGGAGAGAAGGAAGAATCCAATTCACTATTGATGAGTGAGAAGGAATTCCTAAAAGACATGAAGGAGGAAGGAGTTGGCTACGCAATCACGTTGAAGCCAAAGGAGGAGGAGACACCTAATCAAGCACCCATTCTAGAAGAAGTGAAACAAATATTGGATCAGTTCAAGGACATCATTTGTGAGGGTACACCTGCTACACTACCACCCAAGAGGGCAAATAGTCATCAAATAGACTATGTGCTAGGAGCTACATTGCCTAAGAAGGTTGCAAACAAGATGACACTAGAGAAAAACAAGAAGATAGCTAGTCAAGTTCAAGAGCTATTGGACCAAGGTTTGATAAGAAAGAGCATAAACCCATGTATTGTCCTAGTGGTGTTGGCTCCTAAGAAAGGAGGTAAGTGGAGGATGTGTACTGATTCAAGGGAAATAAATATGATAAATATTAGATATAGGTTTCCTATTCATAGAATAAAAGATTTAATGGATTGCTTAGGGATTGCTAAATACTTCTCCAAGATTGATTTGAAAAGTGGCTAGTATCATATTAGAATGAAAGAAGGTGATGAGTGAAAGTCATCCTTTAAGACTAAAAAGGGGAAAGGGGTTATATGAGTGGCTAGTAATGCCATTTGGGATTACAAATGTACCCAGTACCTTTATGAGGGTAATGAATGAGGTTCTAAAGGATTATATAGGAGTATTTGTGGTATTCTACTTAGAGGATATCCTCATCTTTATTAAAACAAAAGAAGAATACATGAAACATTTAGAACTTAGGTTGAGGAAACTTCAAGAAGAAAAGCTCACCATAAACCTTGAAAAGAGTAAGTTCATGAAATAAGAACTGGTCTACCTAGGTTTTGTAGTATCACAAGGTGACTTGAAGATGGACAAGAACAAGGTTGAGGCCATTTTAAGTTGGCCTATTCCTAGGATAGGGATTGAAGTAAGAAGTTTTCATGGGTTGGCTTAGTTTTATAGAAAGTTTATAAGGAGATTAAGTGAAATTGATACCATAAAAAGGACTCAAGAAATTTTTTATGTGGACCAAGGAAACTAATGAAGGATTTGAAAGATTGAAACAATAAGTGATTACCCAACCTATATTGGGTTTTCCAAGTTCTCATAAGCCATTTATAGTAGAATTGGATGCAAGTAACATTGCAGTGGGTGCAGTCCTAAGCCAAGAGGGTAGGCCAATGGAATTCTTTAGTGAAAGGTTGAACTAGGCCAAGTCTAGGCATTCATCCTATGACTTAGAACTATATGTTTTAGTACAATCCCTTAAAAAGTGGATGCATTACCTATTGCCTAAGGAGTTTGTGGTTTACACTAATAACCAAGCCCTAAGTTACATCAACACTCAAGACAAACTGAGTTTGAGGCATATCAAGTGGATGGAACTATTCCAATCCTACACCTTCACCATTAAGCACAAGAAGGGAGTCAATAATGAGGTTGTAGATGCACTTAGCAAGAGGTTGCTCACTATTTAGGAAACCTAGTTGCAGAGCATTGGAGTTGAGGAATTCAAAGACCTAATGCAGACTTCTTAGAGATCCACAAGGTATGCACTAAATTTGATAATCATTTTCATAGTGAATATGCTAACTACACATTTCATAATGGGTTACTATTCAAGGGAAAATAGTTGTGTGTCCCAAGAGGCTCTATGAGGGAGAATCTTATTGAAAAAACACCCAATGGTAGTTTGAGTGGGCACTTTGGGCTGAACAAGACCCTAGATTTAGTAGAGAGGTTCTACTATTGGCCTAAGAAGCAAAAAGATGTAAGAAGATATGTGGAGCAATGTGGAGTGTGTTAAAAGGCAAAGGGGACATCATCAAATGCAAGTTTCTATTATCCATTGCCCATCCTAAACATGCCTTGGGAGTGCATCATCATGGACTTTGTAGTAGGTTTACCTAGAAAACCAACTAGTTTGGACAATGTTTGTGGTGGTGGACAGGTTTAGTAAAATAAGCCACTTTATTCCATGCAAAAAAACACATGATTCTAGTCACATTGCCCACCTTTTCTTCAAGGAGATAGTTATGATACATGGCTTGCCCATGAGCATAGTGGCAGACACAAATGTCAAATTTATGTGTCATTTCTGGAAGACCCTTTGGAAGAGACTAGGAACTGACTTCTCTCATAGTTCTACCTATCATCCCCAAAGAGATGGCCAGATAGAGGTAGTTAATAGGGTACTTGGTAACTTGTTAAGGTGTTTAACTAAGGAGTATGGACAACAATGAGAACAAGTCATGCCTTAAGAAATTTTTTCTTATAATGACAATACAAACATGACTACTAGTAGAAGTCCATTTGAAGTACTGTATGGGTTACATCCAAGAGGTGTTCTTGAGCTCAGAGATTTGAAAGGTTATGAAGGAATCAATGGCCTTGCTAATAACTTTTCTCAATCAATGAGGGAGATTCATGAGCAAGTAAAGAAGACAATAATTGATGAAAATCAAAAGTTGAAAGCTAAGAGAGATAAAGGGAGAAGAGACCTACAATTTGAGATAGGTGATTTTCTAATGGTATACTTGAACAAGGCTAGGCTATAGAAGGGTATGCCCAAAAAACTAAAAATGAAAAGGATAGGGCCATGCAAAGTGTTGGCTAGGTATGGTCCAAATGCATACAAGGTGGAACTACCCAGGAAATGTCCATTTATCCTATCTTCAATGTGAAATATTTTGTAAAGTAAAAAGGGCTAGAGATGGATGACGTATAGTACAGTACTGAGGTGAGTAAGGATGTGTTAGAAATAAAATCCACTAATCAGATCAAGCTACAAATTGAAAATATTTTGGGATCAAGGGTGTAATAGAAGACTAGGCATAAGATATACATGGAACACTTAGTGAAATGGAGACATCAACTAGAGTCAGAGGCTACTTGGATAGCTGAGAGTGACTTCAAGAAGCATGGCATCAGTGAAGAGTTCTTAACACCATAGGTTCCCTAACTATTTGTTGTAGGGGGGTAATAGTGTAGGAGCACCTTAAGGTCTTTTGAAAATCTTTAAAACATTTTGGTTTGTAGGTTGGTTTAGCCAACCACCACATAATAAGGAATAATTTATGAAGTCCCAATTTTTTTTGTTGTGTGGATAGTTATAGGGTTGAGTTGAGTCAAGTGTTTTGAGTGGTCATTTAAGATCTAGGTATTTAAGTCCTAGAAAGTAAACAAAGGCTCAAACTTTCACTAGAACTCCAAAATGGAGTGGCTTTTGAGATTTTTATGTTTATAGTTGTGTTAAAGCCATATTTACTTATATGAAGTCAAGTTGAGCCATTGAGTTTAGCAGTTTGACAAAATTGCAAAAGATGTAAAAGTTTCTCATGACAACTTAACAACTTTGCAAGGTTGTCATGACAACATTTCCTAAAAATTAGGAAAGGGATTTAATGGTGCCCAAATCTTGACCTAATGGTCCATACATTTGGGAATAGGATATTTAATACCAATCAAACCCTAATTTGATAGTTAGAGAAGTTATTGTACAAGTTGTGGGCTAAGAACAAAGATTTTGAACTAAGTTTTTGTAATAGAGCCTTAATCCAAACATTTAATGGATTGAAGGAACTAAATTAATGAATTGATACTTTGAATCTAGTTATATATTAAATCTTTGTGGAATTATTTTATTATTTGGGTACATTTATTGGTCATTTTGTAAATTATTCAAGTTTCACTAGTTCGTTGTCCAATTTTGAACCAGTCATGTAAGTAATGGCTTTACCTTGAGTTCTCATGGTTCAAACTTTATGGACACTTGGAATCAAATAAATAATTATTTAAATAGTGTATATATGAAGTGTGGAGTCCTTTCTTGTAGGGGAACTATTTTTACTACCAAGCCCTAGGCGATTGCAGTAGCATTCTGGCTAGTGGTTTTTGTAGAACAATAGCAAGAGGACTTGCTAAATTGATTAGACTAAACCAATCAATGGTGGGAGCATGTAGAGGGGTGTCTCCTTTTTGCAAGTATGCAAGGAGAGGAGTAGTGGGGTTTTTTGGGCAACCAATGGTAGCATAGAAGACTGAGTGACATACATGCTCCCAAAACCCTTAAAAATAGGGGTTTCTAAGAAAGCCAGTGTAAAGACAATGTTAGGACCCAAGACCCAAGAAATATTTGAGTCTTTTTTGTGATGTGGAGCCTAATCAGACTTAGAGGTTTATTCAACACAATTTTCTCCCATATTATTTCTATAGGACTTTGGGGTTAGCACCCCTGCGGGGTCCTAGGGTAGCTTCTTGTGGCAGTATTGAGTTGTAAGGGATTGTAGATGGTAATCACTGGATAATAATAATATTGGACTTGCTATTGGTAGATGTATCCCAGGGACTGGGTGAACCATGTTAAATCTTGGTGTCTTGTGTTCTCTTTTGTGCGATCTATTATTTCTAAAATTGGTTATATTTGCATGTAACTATTATTTCTGCCTGAGGTTAATCCTAACAAGTGGTATTAGAGCTAGACAATTATCATTTTTTTAGCCAAACCATCATCTTTTTTAAGTGATCCTCTATAGGAAGGACTCACAATTGAGTGGAAGTCTCACAGTTGAGTGGGAGCAATGACAAATGAGGGTAAGCTAAAGATGGAGAAGTTTAATGGGTAGAACTTTTAGTTATGGAAGATGCAAATGGAGGACTATCTTTACTAGAAGGATTTATGGAAGTCATTAGAAGGAAAATCCATGAAATAAGGAACTATGACAAATGTGGACTAGGAGATTTTAGACAAAAAACCACTTGGAAGCATTTTATTATGCTTGGCACCATCAATGACATTTAACATTACAAAAGTGAAGATGACAGAAGAGTTGATGCAAACCCTAGCAAAATTGTATGAAAAGCCCTTCACTTCAAACAAGGTATTTTTGATGAAGTGTTTATTTAATATGAAAATGCTAGAAGGCAGATCTATTGCAGATCATTTAAATGAGTTTAATACTATTACTAGTCAGTTATCTTCTATGGGTATTCATTTTGATGAAGAAATTAGTGCTCTCTTGATTTTGTGTTTTTTGCCTGAAAGCTGGAATGACTTGGTAATGGTTGTGAGTAATTCTATTTCTGGATCTAATACACTAAAGTTTGATGATGTGATTGGTGTTATTCTAAGTGAGGAAACTCATAGGAAAAGCTCAGGTGGATCTACATTAGAAAGTGATTTGAATGCACAAAGTAGAGGTAGAATGACTGAGAGAGGAAATAATTTTGTAAATCATGGGAAATCAAGAGGAAAGTTAAAGGGGAAGAGGTCTCAATCTAGAGGACCAAGAGATTGCTGGCACTATGGTAAACCAGGGCATAAGAAGAAAGATTATTGGGCTCAAAAGAACAATAAAGGAGATAAACCAGAAGGGAACAAGGAGGAAAATGCGGTAAGTAACAAATCTAAAGAGGATGCTTTGCTTCTATCTTTAAAAAGTGTTGATGATTCATGGGTTTTCGATTTTGGTGCTTCATTTCATGCTACACCTCATAAAGGTTATTTTATTGATTGTGTCCAAGGGGATTTTGAGCTTGTTTATTTGGGGGATAATGAAATCTATCAAATTTTTGGAAAAGGAAAAGTTAAGATTAAGTTACAGAATGGGAATCATTGGCTACTACATGAGGTAAGACATGTTCCAAGGCTGACTAGGAATTTGATTTTAGTAGGGAAATTCGGTGATGAGGGTTGTGTAGTTACTTTTAATGATAAATTTTTTAGGGTTTCAAAAGGTTCCCTTGTAGTGGTAAAAGGTGTAAAAGTAGCACCTTATATCTTTGTGCAGTTCATATTGTTGCTTCTACTTTAATTATTTTAGAGAAAAATAAATGTCTAGGAATAGTTGCTGCAATTGAGCAGGGACAACAAATAGTTGTTGTAGATTCCAATACAATTCTATGTCACCATAGACTTAGGCACATGAGTAAGAAAGGTATGACAGTACTTCATTCAAAGAAATTTTTACCAAGTTTAAAATGTGTTAATATGAATTTTTGTGAAAGTTGTGTGTATGAAAAACAAAAGAGAGTGAGTTGACTGGGAAGGAAAATATAAGTGAGATAATAGAGCTTGTGCATACATATGTATGGGGACTAGCTTAAGTATCTTCCCTTGGTGGCTCTCATTATTATGCTACATTTATTGATGATGCAACTAGAAAAGTTTGGGTTTATTTCCTTAGACATAAATTTGATGTATTTCAAACTTTTAAGAAATGAAAATGCTTGGTTAAAAATGAGACTAGTAAGAAATTAAAATGTGTTAGATTTGATAATGGCAGTGAGTATTGTAGTTATGAATTTGAAGATTATTGCCCCACTAATGGTATTCATAGACAAAAAACTATTCCAGGGACTCCATAGGAAAATGGAGTGGTAGAATCCATGAATAGGACTATAATGGAGCATGTAGGGTTTCCCTTAAACATGTCGATCGAGGGTGTCAATACTACTATATATTTGATTAATAGAGGTCCCTCTACTCCTGTGGATTGTGGTATTCTAGAGTGGGTTGTGGTATTCTAGAGGAAGCATGGACTGGTAAGAAGGTGAATTATTCTTTCTCAAAAACTTTGGTTGTGAAGCATTTGCACATATAGATTCCAAAAATAGAACCAAGTTGGAAGCTAAGTCAAATAAATATGTATTTGTTGGATATGGCATTAATTAATTTGGTTATAGGATTTGGGACTTTGAAAATCATAAAATTATAAGTAGGGATGTCATATTCAATGGGAAAGTGTTGTACAAAGATCTATGGTTGCAACATGAGAAGAAAGAAGAGGATTATGTAGTCCTGGATGATACTCCAAAAGTTGATGTTCAAGTAATTCCTCATCATCTACAACAACTGCAGCAACAAATACCACAGACCCCAGTGAATGTTAGATGGTCAACAAGGCTAATTAGACCTCCAAAAAGATTTTTTCCTTTTTTGTAATCTATTTTACTTACTGATGCTGGTGAACCTAAATGTTATGATGAAGCCATGAAGGTGGACACAAAGACTTAGCAGGAGTCTACAATGAAATAAGAAATAGACTCCTTGCTGAAAAATAAGACATGAGATTTATGCAAGTTTCCTATAGGTAAAAGGGCTTTATAGAATAAATGGATTTATAAGTTAAAAAAAGAGGATGGAGGTAAGAAAATATTTAAAGCTAGGTTAGTGGTAAAAGGATTTGCATAGAAAAAAGGCATTGATTTTGATGAGATATTCTCTCCTGCTATAAAAAATGACTTCTATTCATATTGTTTAAAATATTATGGCTATTAAAGATTTTCATTTGGAGCATCTTGATTTTAAAACAACCTTCCTTCATGGTTATTTGGATGAAGAGATATATATGGCATAGCCATAGGGATTTGAGGTCAAAGATAAGGAGAAATTAGTGTGTAGATTGAAGAAAAGTTTATATGGCTTGAAGCAAGCACCTTGGGAATGGTATTTGAAATTTGACAGGTTTATACATAAGGATGGATATAGTAGGTGTCACTCAGATCATTGTGTTTATTTTAAGAGGTTGGATGATAGAAGCTACATCATTTTATGTTTATATGTTGATGATATGCTTGTAGCTAGGTTAACATGGATCACATTAAGGGCTTAAAGGATCAATTAGCACATGCATCTACTATGAAGGATTTGGGGGCAGAAAAATAAATCCTTGGTATGAAGATTTGTAGAGATAGGAAGAACAAGAAATTGACATTATCTTAGGCTAATTATATTACAAAGGTGTTGCAACGTTTCTCGATGAAGAATACTAAAGCTATTAGCACACCTTTACTTGGTCATTTGAAGTTGGCTAAGGAGATGTGTCCAAAGACACAAGAAGAGGAGGATAATATGTCCAAGGTACCTTATGTTTCAGTTGTAGGAATCTTAATGTATGCTATCGTATGTACAAGGCTAGATATTTCACATTAGTGGGAATAATTAGCAGGTATATGAGTCATCCAAGAATTGAGCATTGGAATGCAATTAAATGGATTCTCAGATATTTGAGAGGTACATCCAATAAGCACTTACATTTGGGGGCTCTATGACTAATTTATAGGGAAATGTTGACTCAGATTTGGGAGGGGATATTGATACCAGGTAGAGTACTATAGGTTATGTATTTACTATTGGTGGAGTAGCAGTGAGCTGGGTTTCTTGGTTTTAGAAGGTTAATGCTTTATCCACTACAGAGGCAGAGTATGTTGGTGCTACAGAGGCAACCAAGGAGATGATATGGCTTCAATTCTGGGGGGGGGGGGGGGGGGTTGAATCAAAAATTCACAAACTTTAGTTGCCAAATGGCTATTATTTTTTACTTTAAACCATACATAACAAAGTAATAAAGTAATATTGAATAGTAATAGTAGCCATGCACAAAGATAACTCATAACACCATATTTTGTTACTAGGGAAACCCTAGCCAAGGGAAAACATTGATGGGGAAGATACCCACTAGATAATATAATGATATATAAGTTCCTTGTTATAGGATGGACCCTGTTAGGAGTCAATGAGAAAATTTAGTATAGAGAGTCCGTGTTAGGAGACCTTGAATCCCTGTTAGGAGATTCCAACCTTGTTAGGAGTTGTAGTACAGTAGATGCAAGATGAGCCCACTGCCAAAACATGCACTTCCAATTACAAGAAGAGCTCACTGCCCAAACAAGTAATTAAAATTTTTGAATATAGATTCTTTCTTAGTTTGATCTCGGATCACAAAATAGCTTCACAAAATTCGCATATATCACTTTCACAAAAGTTTGCATACAATTGCTCAACACGCTTTCTCCAAGATAACACACTTGAATTCACAAGATGTACTTTGCATAAATACCATACTTTTCATGAATTTTTTACTAGGTTGGCTAAGACCACAATACACTTTTCCAACTTAGAGTAAACATCTAGGATGTTGGCCCTAATTGGACAAGTATTTTGTAAACAAAATAATTTCTTTCCTTTAATTCTGTTGTCTTGTTACATTGGTAAAACATGAATATCTCTTTTTTATATCATTCATACTGATTTCTAATGTTATACACATCATCATCAATATGTATACTATGTCCATCTAATTTTTCTAGTCATAATATGACATCAACAACAAGTTACAAACAAAACAATACACTGTTGTATACCAAATTCAAACTTAAACAATTTTCTGAGTACTAAAAGCTAAGTATCTTTATTTATGAGGTTTCCTATAAGCATGTACATCATATGTTGCCATAAATGACATCAATTACATATCTTAATTAGTCAATTGTCAAAAATCTCCCCCCTTGGCATTGATGGCAACAAAATAGGAAAAATTGGCTAAGTATTAACATTACATCTATTACAATTTGTCCATTTCACATATGCTCCTCCTTACAATATGATTTCATACTTTTATCTTTACCTAATTTACAATTTTCTTATGTACTTCTCCCCCTTTGACATCAATGAAAAATGTTAACATGTTAAAATCTATCCAAAAATTGTCCATCTCTTGTCAAAATTTTTGTAAACATTTGCCTTAAACTGATACTATCTTCATGCAATTATCAAAATTTTCTTTCAGAATTTCCATACCTTTTGTCCATATATCTTTGGCAGATTCACTAGAGGTGAGAATTGCACATAAGGAATATGATGCAATCTCAACTGCATTAAGGCTAGAGTATTAAAAGTTAGAATAAGTGTCCTTAGCCTTGACACATTCCTTCAACTGTTTCTCAAAAAAAAGATATTTTTAGAGAAATAGACTCTTTGAAATCTGATACTCTCTTCAGAATTTGTTCCTTCCAAAGTTCTAGTTTCCTGATATCATTCTGAATACTAGCCACTTGCCCTTTAAAATCATCAACTTTACTAGCAGGATGCTGTTATTGGCTAGATAGAGCTTCTAGCTCACTCTTTTTTCCTCCAATCTAATTTTTAGTATCCTTAGTCAGTTTGTGAGATAGAGTACACTTGATGTACAATATCTTGCCATCCTATTGAAACTTCTAAATTTCCTTGATACAAGTATCAAGACTTATCAAATCATTCTTAATATTTTGACTAATGTTGCTAAACACATTAGCATCATGTGAGATTTGTGCCTTAGATTCTACAACATTCAACAAATTTGTGAATTCTTCATCAAAAGACTTTAGCATTACCTATGCCCTCTATTCTAGATCTACCTCTATGTGTTGCACTATCGAAGTACTGTGTAGTCTGTCAGTAACCTCCATCAAGGTTCTTTGTAGGATCTTCATTGTCTTGTTCTTCTAAATAAGTTTTGAAAAAGATGAGATCAAGTCAGTTTGATAATAATCATTAGTTGCCAGGCTAGCAAGCGAAAGTAGAGTAGATGAACTAGAAGGTTTAGTGTCATCTTCCCTTTGCTTCTTTTTAGTTGCCTCTTTGACTCTTCTTTCTTCTTCCTCTTTCTCTTCCCTTTCCTTTCTTTCTTTTTTCTTTCTTCTCTTCCTCTTCCAATCTTTTCTTCCTATCTTGTTCTATTTTCCTTTTCATTTCTTCTTTGGCTACTCTTTTCTTTTTTTCCTCTACTTTCCTTTTCATCTCATCTTCAAGCAATTTCTACTTGGCCTCTTCTATTTTCTTTTTCTCTTCTTCTAGGGTGAAAGTACAAAGCTATGTCACCTTTCAGGTTGACTAATCAAAATGACTAAATTTGAGTATTTCTATCTAAAAACCAACTTTTTTCAAACATATGATCTTGTTAAATTTATTCTAGCTAATTTATATATGGTCTCACACTTTTCCAATTGGAAATGTCTATTAAATGCATGTTTTATAGTAGTTAGTATCAAATTACCAAAGAAATTAAATTATTTTAAAAAACCGATGTTTGAATAACTCTTACTAATTTTTATGACATTTTTATAATAACATATAAACACCATTTTATAGAGCTCAAAGTCAAGAATATTATCATATAGATTTCATAGTGTTTTAATTAGATATAATATATTGTAATTAAAAAATTCTACAAGTATGCATTTTAACACTCAAGAAGATGTCAATTTTGAGAAAGAAAAAAATAGTAAATCATATCAAAAAAATTTGAAAAATATATGGTGTTCTAGAGGAGAGAATCCTTTTCAAGAATCTATAATTTTTCTTTTGGTTGGAATAGATTTATTTTCAAAAATGTGGTGGGAGATGAAAATTATTGATTTGAATAAGTTGAAATTTGAATCGTTATAAAAGAGAAAATATAGGTCTAAATTCAATTTTTGTTTTTGATTGTTCTAGCTACATATATTATATATAGCATAATCTAAGATCAAAAGGAAATAAGTTTATTTCCTTGTAGTTTTGTGGTGGGAACTAGACCACTAATTTCCAGCATTTTTCAGCAAAAGTTGTCTTTAATAAATAGGAAAATCTCTCATTATTTTTAGAAATAATTATTAAAAATTATAATCCTAAACTTCATCCATCTCTACACATTTTATTAGTTTACTTCATTTTCAAAATTTAAATAATATTACATGATTTATGTCATTGAAGTTGAATAGTTATACTTTTGTTAGCCTTTTCCTTTGCAAAAGGGTGACATAAGTTTGTACTTTTACCCTCTAGTAACCTCTTCTCCTCTTTAATTTTTCATAGTTGTTCTTCAATATCCTTAGTATGAGGTTCATTCTATTCAAAAACTTCAAATGGATTTGTATAATCAATGTAAATGGTAACATTGGTCTAATCTATCTACATCATGTAATCACTCATTGAGACTTTCGAGGTTCTGGGTGCTAGTGAAGATGCTACTTTGGACTCTATTAACATCTAATTTATGGATGCTATAGTTTCACTTCTTATCTTATCTTTCTCACCCATCATAAACAGAAATGGTCTCACCTTGTTTCTTAAGTAAGGTGCTAGATTATTTAATAATCTCTTTACTTCTTCTTCATCATTAGTCTTGCATATTGTTCTTAACATAGACTTCTAAATTTTTATGTCCTCTTCTCTAGTTGGTGCCTTCTTTTCTATGAGTCTATCATAGACCTTTTGGTTTACTATGCCTTCAATATCCTTCAATTTCAGATTTTTGGTTATAATGTATCTCATAGTAGAGATATCAATTTGATCTTTCTCAAAATTGTTATATAAATCATAAAATTTGTTCATCTAAACAAAGTTGCCTTCATTAGCAATAGCTGAGTTTATCTTCTCTATCTTCGGCTTTCAGGGTTGTTGAGCTTTTCCTACCGATTGCTTTGAAATTGTTACCTTCTCTTTCTATTTAACTTCTTGTTCCTGTTCTTCTTCTTCACTAGATTCAACAATGTCTTTTGTCTCTTTCCTAGTCTAGTGGCTTGTTGTTTGACACTTAGTCTTGTGGTCACAACTTCCACAAATCTATCAAATTTTCTCTTTAGCTTAGTTGTCTAAATATCTGACACTATTGCATAAGGAATGCTCTATTCTAAAGATGTCTCTGCAATAGACACTAACAAAGGTTGTACATTCACTATACCTTGCTTCATGGTTTGCCTAATTTCTTGTGACTCACTCTTAGTCATATTGGCCTCTGATAAGGATTTCTTCATTATTTCTTCAATCTTCTTGTGAGATGCCTTTTCTAAGGATGCTTGATGAGCTGATTGGGTAATCTCATCATAGATTCCAAATCTGTATTCAACCTGGTCCTTCTATGGTTTTAGTAATAAGTCAATGTATCCAATAGTTGTATCATCACTTAATTCATAACCCAAGGGATCAATAAATGTTTCTCAAGGTTCTACTACTTGAATATAAGTAAAATCTATATCAACCATAACACAGATATCTTCCTTAAATCTATCCACAATTCTAAATCTTTGCCTCATTTCATTCTAAAATGTCTTCATAATAAAATTCCCACTATCCAATATTTTATCTACTAGATGTCTTGTAGATACATCTATAATCTTCTCCATTGTACACCTAACACTGCTCATAATTTTTGTAACTAAAAAATATGGAAATCTTTTAAGCACATGAAAGAATATGTGATTAATCAGTGATTGAAATCTAAACACACCATTCTTAGTCCTTTTGATATTTTCTAGATTTTCAAGAAATTGCATTCTTAAAATTTCACTAAGGTTAACTTCTTCCTTCTTGAGACATATCTTGTAGGCTGCAAAGATGAATCCGGTTAACAATTCATCAATCTTTGAAGTTGCACATAAGGAGTAGGCAATGATTCTACTTAGGACTCTTACATCATCTTATTTAATGGTGCTAATCACCATGGCTTTTCTATTGTAGACTGCTTTGGTATAACTCTCAACTTTCTTCTTAACCATTTTCTCAACTGTAGGTGCATTGTCTTGTTTACTAAGACTAGTTACCTCATGAATAAGGTTGGCTGAGATATCAACTACACTATCTTCCATCCATAGTTTTCCATCATGTATTCTACTTAGTATCATCTGTGTCCACTCATCTATGTCCAATTCTTAGTAGAAATGATATTTGAATAGGTCTATTTCCTTCAAATATTCTAATATGAACTTCGTAGTCATATCATGGTTAAAGACTAATTCCATATCCTTGTTCATTTATTCACTTCCAATAGATTCAAACTTGTTGTTAAGATAATTTCCTACATCTTCCAAATAAACTACATTATTCGGCATAATGGATAATGTTGAATTAGGGTTTCCTTTTATAGGTTTCATAAAAATAAACTTCAATTTTGGTCTCTCCTCATTCTCAACATTATGAACTACAAACATATCCATGCTTCTAACAAATATGAACATTTATTGAATAAAATTTGTGGGTAAATGATAAAATACCTCTTTCAAAAAATAGGGTTTGCTTCAAAATCACCTTAACAAGACACTTTTGAGTGCTCTCTGCTTTTGATCTAATCACAATGAAGTAGTAATCAATTATGTACTCCATTTTATTCCTTCAACTTGAAGTTGCATTAATTACATACTTTGCAAACATGAAAAAGCTATAAATTACATTCTATATTCAAATATCTACTCAAGATCTTCTATCAAATCTTTAGATGCTACCCGAGGTTTGCTATAGCTTCCCTTCATCATGACAAAGCTCCATAAAACTTCACTCCATGAAATTCTCAATAAGAAAATAGTTTTCACCTTCTGCTACAGAATTAACTTTCTCTCTAATAATAATGACTCTTAATTCCTTTGTAGCTAGTTTAGATAAGCTCCAAATTACAAGAAAGATTAGATACAATCTAAACTTATCTTGATACACCTTTGACCAACTTGGCTAGCCATACCTCAATCTCTGAGTGAAGTTACAAATTCTAGTGCTATGAACAAGATTAATTCAACTTAGTTGAATCAAAATCAATAACTAACTTTGACTTCCTAACTCATCATCTTCTAGTTTTTCTTTTGATATATTTAATCCTTTTACAAATGCCTCATTGAGTTCTTCTTGAAGTTTAGTAACTAAATTTCTTTGTTCCTCATTGTCTTTGTTAGTTCCAAAGTTTCTTTCATGGTTCCTTCTATGATTTCTAACATTCCTTCCATCATTTCTTCTATTTCTAAAGTTTCTTCCATTGTTCCTTCTATCTCCAAAGTTTCTATCCATTCTGCAATACTTTGTTGTATGTCTTAAGTTGTTGCATAACTGACATACTAGAGTTTTGCTTCTAGGATTTTGCTGATCTTTAGGTGCATGACAATTCTAAGCTATGTGTTCAAAGTTATTACACTCATAAAACACAATCTATCTACTTTCTTCATAAGTTCTTCCTTCTCTCGATGTTCTTTCATTAGATCTTCTTCTATCTATAGGGTTAGTATTCCTAAAAATTCTACTATTCCTTCTATTATGATCATATTTAGGTTTCCTACAATCAATTTATTTATGACCCATACCATGACATTTATGATAATAAAAATCTTTAACAAGATTAAATGACTTATTTGTATAATCTTTTGACCTATTTCATTATGTGAAAAATAATTAACTCTAAATTCATACCTAGTTTCCTTAAGAGATTCCACTTGCTTTGGTTCATCTAATATCTCAACTTTCTTCCCTTGACCAACTTCTTTAGGCCTATTAGAAGATTGACTGGATTCAATCTTATCATTAGATTTATCTTTTTCTTTTGGATCTAATCTAATCTCAGGTTTCTTTCCAGACATGTTAAATAGATAACCAAGACCAGTCTTATCATAAGTAGGTCTATGTATTGACATTGAATCATCAAGCTTTTCTCTGCTAGAATAAAGCTTCTCAACTTGTTTCTTGCATTGAGTTAATTCACCTTTCATAGTAGTATTTTACTTATGAAGTTCTTCATGATCTTTTAGTTTTTCAAGCTCAAATGTCTTCTTTGCTAGACTTGTTTAATATCTACATTCTTAGTCTTCAAATCAGTTTCAGTTTTGCTAGGATCACTCCTCAAAGTTAACCTCAGATTCATAATCTTCAATTCATGCTTCAAGATCTTGTACTCTATCTTTAGTTTTGAATAATCATCATCACTAGTTTAAAATTCTAGTAGATTCAGGCTTGGATTTGAGATGTTCAATCTTTTCTTTCAATTGTCCGATGTATACTTTGGAGTTTTCATAGCTGTCCTTTAGCTTATCTCTTTCTTTAGTAAGGAGATCAATTTGTTCAAGTGCCTCTTCAAGGTTCTCTATCAACTATTCCATATCCATAGGAATTTTACTCAAGTTGTTAAGCCTCTTTTGAGTAACTATGCTTTGATACTAATTGTTAGAAATATGAATTACTAATGGCGGGGGGTGAATCAGTAATTCACAAACTTTAGTTGCCAACTAGATATTATTTCTTACTTTAAACCACACATAACAAAGTAATAAAGTAATGCTGAAAAATAATAGTAACCATGCATAAAGATAACTCATAACACCATATTTTGTTAACTAGGGACACCTTGGCCAAGGGAAAACCCTGATGGAGATGATACCCACTAGATAATATACTAATATATAAGTTCCTTGTTAGAGGATGGACCTTATTAGGAGCCAATGAGAAAATTCAGTATAGAAAGTCCCTGTTAGGAGACTTTGAATCCCTGTTAGGAGATTCCAACCCTATTAGGAGTTGTAGTACAATAGATGCAAGATGAGCCCGTTACCCAAACATGCACTTCTAATTATGAGAAGAGCTCACTGATCAAACAAGTAATCTAACTTTTGGAATATATAATATTTGTCAGTATGATCTTAGATCATCCAATAGATATGTTTACCAAGGTAGTAACAAGGGAGAAGCCAAACTAATCTTCAGCTTTGGTTGGTCTTCTAGACTAAATAGAATAAAAGAACAATAGAGTCCAAGGTGGTTTGATATTTTAGTGGGAGTTGTTGGTGTTTTTTAAAAAAAAACTATTGGACAACAAAATGCTCAATACCAAACTGATGATACTTACACAATCTAAGGGTTAGCTATTTCCTGTCAACAATTTTGTATATAAACTAGTTGGAACCAACTTCAACAAAACCATAATTGGCTTTCTACTCTTTAGGCTCTACAGAACCAAGGTGGGTATACCTAAGGGATGATTCAATTTTCTTGCTGTTGTATGAGAACTATATTAGTTTCATTCTGATTCTCATCTTCAATCCATAAACACATACCTAAGTTTGACATTTTTAACAAAATACATCCCCTATAGCAGATCTGGTCATAAATTCTTCTGTAGATTTGCAAGTATTCTCAACAATAGTAGCTGACTAAAGCTAGAACAATCCATGCAAACAAGTATTGACCATCTTTGAAAATCTTCATAAAATAAAGTAAAATTGATTATAACTTTAGACTTGATACCCATTTATGATATATCTCTCTACAGACTAGAAAAACTAGATTGATGCCTATTCCATTGGGATTCAGAGTCTACTACAAATTTATGGATCTGATTTGTTGCCTTACAACAAATTTTATCAGCAATTCTCATATGAATTTATCCTTACAGACATCCTTTCTATTACCATAGCCATCTCATCAAATTCATCAAAGTATTTACTTAATCCATTGAATTAATAGTAGAAATGAACTGACATGCAACCTAAATGAATTGCATTCAATTGCACCAACTTTACTCAAACAATCTCACAATAACCAGGTAACAATAGAGAAGACAAAATTCAGAAAGAACTAATATGGGGGATAGCTCAAACTTTGTATTAATTTATTTGAATATTGTATACAATTACAAAAACTTAAAATGATTTTAGAAAGAGACACGAAGATCATTCCATATTGATGTATTCTCAAAAAATATGCTGAGAAGACATATCGTAAAGTTTCTCAAAGATTGGACCGAAAACATTCTAAGTGTAATACTAAAAAAATGCATTAGAAATTGGACCATCCTCTAGCCCTAGAATCTCACTTATATAATGTGAGATGCAACAAGCTTTAGGCATAGAGAACTAATAGGTGTCTATTACAAGAGATATTTACATAAACCTATCACAAAAAGACAAAATTGTGATTAACAGAAAGATTTATACATCAAATATTCTTTTGTGGGTCCCTTTCTATTACATCCTTTTTTAATATTGATTTTTTGATTGGTTGCTATTCTAAATCTTTAGCATATGCAGCTGCTAGACTTGCTAGTGATGTGTCAGGCTCTTATTCGTGCAACTTCACCTCTACTTCAGCATTTTCACTCACATCATCATGTGTGATCAAGGTGATAGTTACTCTTGATTCTATGTATGCTTAGTCATCTAATTGTTTTATTGTATCCTTTGCACGAGATGACTGCCCTTCTCCTTTTATAGGTACTGATGGAGGTGGATTGATGATTTGTAATTCATCTTCATGTATCTCATCGTCATCACTTTCAACTTCTTCTAATTGCTCACCAAAAGCAATATCCTCCATCCAGTTGTCAAAAAGTGTATCGTCTGGCCAGTCAAAATGTAGAATATCCTATTGTTTCTTGAAAGCACATTCTACTTCCCTATCAATATCAATAAATTCTTATTTCAAAGAATATTTGGGCTTTTGCTATTTCTTCAGTTGTGGTAGCCCACCATGCATGCCTTGTTTCATTTATAATTTTATTCATCCTTAGACAAAATAAATCATCAAGTTCCTTAGCCCATTCATCTTTGTTTTTCAAATTATTTCTTCTATCTAGGGCATGAGGAAATAAACTAAACTTTTGGCTCTTATATTTGTTCAAATAGCTAGCTATTATTCTTTTTAGATGAATTGACACAAGCAAAGATAGAATAACTAGAGCCAAAGGCTCACCCAGCTATCCAAACCACCCTGCAAGAGTTAACACAATAGAAACAAACACAAAGAACAACAACCAAAGGAGAGAGAAGTGCAAATACTTCTATTGATTCATCAAAATATCTTTATACATGCCCAATTGTAAGGCCTTTTGGGTTATGGCCAATTACAAATACATTCACATTCAAAGATCCAATTGCAAATTTGCACTTTCAGTTCTGTTCTCTAATCTTCTTTTCAAAAGCTTCTCCAAAACTTCTTCTCTTCCTTCTTCTTCTTTTAATTTAAGCTTAACTACTCTATTTATACTTTCCAAAACAGCTTACAGAACATTCTAGAACATAGAGAAGCTACAATCAACTCACAACAAATATAACTACCTATACCAAAATTAAATGCAAGCAAAGTTGGCCCAAATAGGAACCAGACATAGATAACTCGGCACCCACTAGATAACTTGGAACCCACTAGGAAATTGGCACTCGACATCACTCAACATCCACTGGAAACTAGCACTCGACATCAACTAAAAATTGGCACTCAGCATCAACTAGAAACTCAGCACAAGAAGAAACACTTGACATACACTGAGTAGCTTGACACAAGAAGAAACACTCAACATACACTAAGTAGCTCGGCACATGAAGAAACACTCGGCATACACTGAGTAGCTTGGCACATGAAGAAACACTCAGATTACACTGGGTAACTAGGCACATGAAGAATCACTCGACATACACTGGGTAACTCGACACATGAAGAATGTTATAGTAACTTGGCACCAACTGAAGAATGAACAAAATGAGTAAGATAACAAGGCAACCCAAGATGCTCCTACATCAGATTGAGATGTCCCAACCTGAGCTAAATCCAACTCAAATTGAGAAATCCATGAAGCATCTTTAATAGGTCTGTTCTTCCACTTCACCAAATATTCATAGTAATCTTTTCCTCTTGTACTCTTGCCAACTCTCTAATCCAATATCTGTTCAACTTCCTTAATCTGTTTCTTAGGATAATCATTAGGTACAACAACTTCATCATCTAACTCATGATACTTATACAAATCAACAATATTGAATATAGGAGATATATCCATGTCATTAGGTAACTCAACTTCATAAGCATTACCATTTTCAAACTTCTTTAGGATCTTACAAAGTTCAAATTTCTTCGTCTTCAGCTTGCAATTTGTTCCAACTAGGAATCTTCCTTTCTTCAGATGAACCATCACCTCATCACTAACTTGAAAAATGATGGTGTCTTCTAGACTGATTAGCATTCTCCTTATATTTCTGATTGCTTTGTTCCAACCTCAACTTCACTTCTTTATGCAAGGACTCCATGAAATCAAAAATTTTTTCTCCTACAACACTTTTCTTTTCTTCACTAGCAACATCTCTCAAATCTGATATACCTCTAGGATGCATTCCAGTAATAATCTCAAAAGGTGTCTTCCTTGTACTCCTATTTAAAGAATTGTTATATGCAAATTCAGCTTATGCCAATACCATCTCCCAATTACTTGGCTTATTCCCAACTAAACATCTCAACAAATTTCCCAAGCTTCTATTCACAACCTCTGTTTGTCCATTTGTTTGTGGATGGAATGTATAACTAAACTTCAATTTAGTACCCATCTTCTTCCATAAAGTCTTCCAAAAATAACCAACAAACTTACTATCTCTCTCTGAAATAATGCTTCTTGGTAATCCATGCAATCTCACAATCTCTTTAAATAAAAGTTCAACAACATGCTTAGCATCTGATGTCTTCTTACATTGTATAAAATGAGCCATCTTAGAAAATCTGTCCACTAAAACAAATATAAAATCATACCCCTTCACTTTTTTAGGAAATCCAAGAACAAAATCCATACTAATGTCAGTCCAAGGTTTCTCAGGAATAGTAATAGTTGTATACAAACTAGTATTTTGACTCACTCCCTTTGCAACTTGACAAACTCCACAACTCTTCACAAATTTATGAACATCCTTATACATTTGTGGCCAATAATATTTCTCTTTTAGCAAAATCAATGTTTTATCCATTCCAAAATTTCTAGCTAATCCACCACTATGCTTTTCCTTAATCAAATTCACCCTCATAGGACTTCTAGGAATACACAACTGAATACCTTTGAACAACATACCTTCTTGAATGAAATACTCATCATACTTACTTATATGATCTGTTAGATTTGGTGCTCTACACTCTCTCCATGCCTTAGAAAAATCAGGATTAGCATCATATGACTCTTTCATCTCATCAAAACCAAGAACTTCAATCTTCATTTTAGTCAGCAAAGAATGTCTTCTACTCAATGCATCAGCAACTTTTTTAGTAACTCCACTCTTATGCTTGATCACAACTGTAAAACTCTACAAATACTCAACCCACTTCATATGTCTTTGATTCAAGTTATGTTGACTTCCCAAGTATTGTAAAGATTTATGATTAGTATAACACACAAACTCCTTAGGCATCAAATAATGTCTCCATTTCTTCAATGCTTGAACAATGGCATAAAATTCTTGATCATACACAATATATTTTCTTTTAGCATCATTCAACTTTTTACTAAAGAAAGCAACATGCTTACCTTCTTGACTTAATACAGCTCCTATTGCATTACCACTTGCATCACATTCAACTTGAAATACTTTGTTGAAATCAGGTAAAGCCAATACAGGTAATTCAACAACTTTTTGTTTCAAAGTCTCAAAACTCTTATTAGCTCCATGTGTCCACTTGAATTCCATTTTATCTCCCCTAATTGTTTCAGTCAAAACATTACAAACAACACTGAAATTCTTTATAAACTTTCTATAAAAACTAGCCAAACCATGAAATGATCTTACCTCACTCACATTCTCAGGTGTAGGCCATTCCAAAATTGCTTTAACCTTCTCAAGATCAATCTTCAAACCATTAGCTAAAATCACAAATCCCAAATACACAATCTCCTCTTACATAAAAGAACACTTTTTTAGATTGATCAACAACTTTTCCTTTTTCAACCTCTGCAATACTTGTCTAATATGTTCAAGATGTTCTTCCTTAGTCTTTCTGAATATCAGAATATCATCCAAATAAACAATCACAAATTTACCCAAGAATCTTTTTAGAACTTCATTCATCAACCTCATAAAAGTACTAGGTGCATTAGTCAAACCAAAAGCATAACCAACCATTCATACAAACCATCTTTTGTCTTGAAAGCAGTCTTCCATTCATCACCTTATTTGATTTTGATCTGATGAAAGCCACTCTTCAAATTGATCTTGGTAAAATACTTTGCTCCACTTAAACAATCCATTATGTCATCCATCCTCGGCATAGGAAACCTATATTTCATTGTTATCTTATTAATGGCTCTGGAATAAGTACAACACATGGATTCAAGCTTTCTCTGATCAAACCTTTCTGCAACAACTCATCCACTTGTCTATTCAATTCTTCATTCTCTGCAGGTGTCAATCTATATGGTGCTTTGTTTAGCAAACTAGCTCTAGGAATCAGATCCATACAATGACTTATACTTCTTATAGGAGGTAAACCATCAAGAAAATCTTTAGCAATAATGTCTTTATACTAATTCAACAATTCTGCAATTTCTCCTCGTACTTGGTCAATACTACCATCTGTCATTCAGTCACCAATGACTAGCACTCGGTTAACATTATTTTTTGGCACTTGGTCTCCATTGACAAAACTCAATTTTCTTGGAATTATAGAAAAAAAAACCTGATTCTTCTTCACTTCCTTTTCAAATTGTTTCCCATTAACCATGCAAATTTTTATAGCAGTACAATTAACCTCATCTAGACTTTCAATCAAAGGCAACAATATTTGTCTCTTCCCATTTACCCAAAGAGTATATTGATTTAATCTTCCATCATGTACAACATATCATATTTCCAAGGTCTACCCAAAAAAATATGACAACAATCCATGGGCATAATATCACACAAAATTTCATCAAAGTAATGTCCAATTTTGAACTTCATAAGGCATTGCTCACTTACCAATATCTTATGCTCATCTTTGATCCATGAAACATGATAAGGTTTGGGATGTTTTAGCCTTTGCAACTATGACTTTGTAACTAGCTCTTTTGATGCCAGATTTGTAGATCTTCCACTATCAATGATCACTTTACAAAATTTTCCAGCCATCTTACATCTTGTCTTGAAAAGAGTTCTCCTTAAAATAGGTTCCTCATCACCTCCCTTATTACATAAGGTTCTTCTCACCATCAAATTTTCTCTAGCCTTAGGTCCAATTGGTGAACTCTTAATGTCTTCTTGAGTCACAAAATTTCTATTATTCTTCCCACCTTTAGAAGATCTACATTCAAAGGATCTATGCCCTTCTTTGCCACATCTAAAACAATTACCATGAAATCCACCTCTAGAATAAGAATTACCTCTTCCTTGGTAAGAATTAGTGCCTCCTCGGTGAGAATTACCACTTTTTCATTCAGTCTTGCCTTTGTCATCATTCTTCCATTCAGATTTACCTTTATCCTTCATAGAACTATCAGATCTAGCACTTTCTCCATAAGATCTACCTCTGCCTCTCTGAAATCTACCACCTGTAATGTCCCGCCAAGGGATCCAAAGAATTAACCTAGAATTTCACTAAGTTTGGTAGCATTTTTTATTTATTTTAAAAACATGAAAGTAAATACCTCTTATAACTTATACACAATAACGGAAGCAATAACAATAACTATCTAAAAGTAAACATAACATACATAACATATTACATTCTTTAAGGATCCCTTAACGTTGAATTACATATAAATTAACTAACATTATTGAATCCATCTAATACAAAAATTGCATGAAATAATAATGATAAGTCCAATGTTTATACATTACATTTCTAAATTCTCAATCATCCACTATACATGTCATAGGGTATGAAAAGCTTAAAAGAATGTACATATGTGAAATAAGGTACATCATCCTATTCTAATCCATGATACATCAAAGTAAAGATAATCACATGATACACATGATACATCATCATAGAAGATATATACATCCATCATAAAGATCAAACATAATAAACTAAGTGCATGGTTCCTCCCAACCGTTAATAGCATCATTAGACCATTTTGGATCCTAGCCATCCCTCCGTGCGTAACATTCCAAATTACTGAAGAGATCATCGGTATTAATATAGTAGGACTGTCACTCCTAACATATACTACATCATATACAGAAAGTAATCTAACATGCAAATATAAGCATAAGATAACATCATCTAACATATGCTAATCATCAGTCAAAGGATACATATCCACCATCATGAAGGACGCATTAGCCACAATGTCTCAAATGGATCTCAAATGATAAGAGTGGAAAAACACTACCACCCGACCGCGTGGTACCTAAGTGGTCCACTCCCACCGTGTTGAGGAGATAATCTCAAATCCCAAATAGGCTACACATAAATCTCTATAAGTCCAAGAATCCTAAAAGTATACTAACTCAAAGGTTCCAGTCACAAAACTGACATCTAATTCCCAGAGGCACACAAAGACATGTAGGAACCTACTATGCAAGCGGGAAATTGTCATTGCATATATTATGTAGAAGTTACCCTAGTAGTTAGCTAAACTCCACTGGTCCCTACTGATCCTCATGCAACCACTAGTATCCTCTCATACTGACAAGGTATACTATGGAATGCAAGGTCGCAACCATGCATTCTCTCTACTCCCATCCTAGTCTATACAAGCACTTGAGGCATGGGCGAGAATAAAAACAATTATCTTTTTAGGTTCATTTAGTCAGTATTAGGTGTGAATGTTTTCACTTATTAAACAACTTACAATGAGTTACCCTAGTAGCCTCTTAGGGCCCCGACCCCCATTGCAAGCCACTTCCCGACACTACAAGAAGATAACCTACCCTAAGCTCATGGAATCATAAATCACCCCAGTCCTATACAAGCGACTGGAAAGAGAAATCAAAAGATAATCCATAATAAGAATATCAAATATCCACAATAAATGCATGAAATCTCCATGAGCATCTGAAAAGCATCCATAGAAAATCATGACCACAATAGCTCTCTATTGGCAACTGAAGCATCATTGATAATCAAAAGTATCCATTGGTTCTCAATAAGCAAAATATATCTCAAATCATATTGATCGAAGACTCCAAAATGGTTGAGTCAAAACATGTCACAACATGACATCATAAATCAACATTTCAGTCCCATCATGACGACTAGAAAATATCCCAAGGATAACTGATCGATGAATAAAAAATGATTAGGTCAAGTGTCTCATATATAAGAATCTCAACTATACAATCAGTAATTACAAACATTACATAGAGCATTCCATCACATAATCATGGTTGGGTTAATAAAGATAAAAAATAAGACATCATCATGACATCACAATCATAACCCCCAAGCCTCTAATAGACGTCCTATAACTGGTCAACACTAGTTAACCCAAAACCCAAAATAAATAGCATAGAACAAACACAATGCAAACACATGTTTTGGTTTTGCTAAAATTACATCTTTGAATATAGTGTGGAGGTCTCGATTTTCATTTCCAATTTTGGACAATGAATGGAGGAACATTTTGTACGTTTTTCCTAACCCATGTATTTGTTTGACAGATAAAAGTTTCTCTCCCAAAACCATTAGACTCAATTTTCTATTTGTTCTATTGTTTATATAAACATTGTTTGAAAATGACCCCTATCAAATTTATATTGTATATTTTAAAATGAGAATTACCAATACTTTTCATAATCATCCTCTCTTCATAATTCAAATCAATTAATTAAATCAAATTTATATTGTCATACCAAAACATTACAAAATAAATTATTATTAAAGAAAAGATCTTTTAATACAATTATTTTTTATAATAAATTAATTATTTATCATTAATATATATACATATATACTTATATACATATATATATATATATATATATATGTATATGTATATATATATATATACATATATATATACATATACATACATATATATATGTATATATGTATATATATGTATATGTATATATATATATATGTATATGCATATATATATATATGTATATGTATATATATATGTATATATATATATATATATGTATATATATGTATGTATATGTATATATATATATATATATATATATATGTATATATACATATATATATATATATACATATATATATATATATATATACATATATATATATATATATATATATATATATATATATATATATATATATATATATATATTTACACACACACACACACACACACACACACACACACATATAATTATAACAATTGATAATAACATTTAATAACATTATAAAATCAATTTATATAAAAATTTGATTTTCATATATTACAATTAATAACCAAAGCCAAAGGCAAATTTTATTGAGTTGCCGCCGATTTCATATGGCTGGCGCGTGACTAAACCATCGCGGGTACTCTGCATACGTAGGTACCCTGCGACCACTGCCATAAAGGCAATACTTTGTCGTGGGTACTCTGTGTACGCAGGTACCCTGCAACCTATCAACATACATAGCAATTGAAAAAGGGGGGGGGGGGGGGGGTACGGGGTATAACTCGCCCCTCCACAGTTTATAACATATTTATTTTAATAACATTTTTAATACATTTTTTTTTAGAACGCTGTTTCAATGCAAATTGCGATGCAATTTTATAAATTCTCATAGCGATATATCATTCGTACTTTCAATTAAATAAATAAATATATGTATATATAAATGTATATATGTATGTATGTATATATATATATATGTAGATCTGAATTGACATGTTCATATTAACACAATTTTTAAAGACTTTCAATTTTAAGAAATCTATAAAATGTTTGTTCTCCAAATTTACCCAATTAATTTTCTAATGGATTTGGCTACAATTTAAACCCTAGCCCCGTGTTCTCTTCAGATCTATGCATATAAAGTTTTCTCGAATAAATTTTAACTACCCATATTGAGAATACATACAACCAAAATATGGAATTCCTCATAAAACATATGGAAGACACGAAGAAGACAGGGAATGCAAGATGTGGAAATAGCATAAGTAAATTCACAAGAGTTTACCCAGATTCTGATGCTAATTTTCTTTTCCTCAGAAAACCCGTAGAGCAAGCTCCTCCCTTCTCCAAAGTTCCCGAGTCCTCCAATGCTCCAAAACGCTCTCCCACGCCGTGTCTAAGCTTCTAGGAATGCTTGAATATAAAGAACTCTTAGGAAGCACCTAGAATGTCTCTAGAAACAACTAGAAAGTGTAGACAACTAAGCACGTGTCTATTCCAACCTTTTAGATGAGTCATTAGGTTGTAGACACCATGTGCTTAATTGGTGTACTAACCCCCGTGTTGTTGACATATGAGAAATGAAAAGGTACGTTAACTCCTAGGCAAGCTTATAACTCTTATTTAATTTTTTATGACTTTTATTTTAATTTTTTATAACTTTTATTATTGTTATTTATTTATTACTTTATTATTATTTTATAATTATTATCAATTTTTAATTTCTAATTTTCTTTTATTTAATTCTTTTTTCTCAATTAATTCTCATTTAATTTATTATAGTCAAAATATCAAAGATCATGATATCATATTAATTTTCTCCAAATAATTAATTTATTAATTAAATCTATTTATTAAGACTTAATTAATAGAAAATTCACCATAGACCTCCAAGATAAAATATGAAAACCCATCATAGAACAATGCACACAAAATCAGTCTAAAGGGTTAAAAATCATGAAATATGTCATCTGACACATTCGGTGGGTAAAATATCTAGATACTTGTCCTACCTCATTAGGAAAAATGGTTTAAGGGTTTGGGATTTGGACTTGAGAATTTATTTCCCTTCTCTTATCATTGAGATAGTATAATAGGGTACGCTCATCCTAGCAATTCAGGAAAGTCAATACTTGGTACCTACAACCTGCATAAAAACCATGCATGTACATACAATATATATAATGCTAAGCTAAACAGGTAATGGCAGAAAGTGGTGCATCGTGTAGATCCCGACTAGCAGGTGACTACGACTCCCTTCCTTAACCACAATAGAAATGCCATACAATAAGAACAAACATGCACACCATACACATGCAAGTATGGGGTAAGTATCCATAATAAAAGACATGAGATAATAAACCATCTAACTAATCATCATCAATAACTGAAAGCAATATAATGATCATCATGCATACATGAAATGTAAAGTCCAAATGATCTCATCATATATCAACTGAATCCATAACATAGTATTTGATAGTCTCAAAACAATACCACTAATCCATCAACATAAAACTAGTCTAACATAGTCCGATAATAATAGCAACAATGTCTAGAAAGATGTGAATGAGGGTAGGCACTGCACCACCTCTACCTCTCTGTCTTTATTCATGCTTCTTTATCAAGATCTCCTCAACTTTCAAGGCATATTGATATGCTTCTTCTACACTTTCCAGCTTCACAAAACTTATTTCATCTTGTATTCCAGATCTCAATCCATTAATGTACCTTGCAATTTTCTCAAAATCATCATCCACATGTCCAGATCTGATGTCCAATCTATAGAATTCCTCAGTATACTCTTTCACAGTCATGTCTTTTTGTTTCAAATTTTGCATCTTTCTCAACAAGCTAACTTGGTAATCAGTAGGAAGGAATTTGTTCTTTACCTTGTTCACCATCTTTTGCCAAGTTTTGATCTTCTTGAAATGTCCCTTTTCTGATTTTACATGATATTTCCAACCTTTAATCAGATCTTTAAGATCAAACAACTAATATCACAAAGATCCTCCAAATTTCTCAAGAAACCCCAAATCGGGTATGCCAGAAATTGTGCCAAAAGCTTCACAGCTTCACCAATTACTAATAAATCTGAAAATGGAAATTTTTACAGAACTTTCAGCAGCATAACAGCCTACAAATTGACATTTCCAGATCCGTATAGCCTTTACACAACAGCTCAAAAATGTAGGACCAAAACTATGCTCATCGGGCTCCCGAAATAGCACAAAATATGCCCGGAAACACCACAAGAACACTAATAATCTATCTCAGAAGTTTAATCACGTCCCAATATATATATTCAGATCTATTTTAATAGCTTAAAGTCTAAAATACAGCAGCAACCAAAACTGATATGAAATACTCAACCGGAAACACCAAACTCTTACAAAAATACACCCGGAAACTCACAAATCTGCACTGTTCAGCACAAAGGCAAACTCTGTATGAGCATGCACATGGAATGGCTTCAAACTCCCGTCCTTAGCCTTCCTGGAAACCTGCAAACTCCCGTTCTTGGGTCTCCCTGGAAACCTGCAAACTCCCGTTCTTGGGTCTCCTTCTCCACAGGTTTGGCAGCCTCTGAAGAATAACAAAGAATGAGCGAAAATCAAGTCTGGAATCCCCCCAAAATGCCTCCAAACCTCTTTAAAAAGGGCATAACTATAACTCACGTCCAAGAGAGGTTAATGAAACATATTTTAATAATAATTATCATTTATTAGTCCAACGGTTTCCAAAGATTAACTCCCTTTTTCCGAAACTTCACTTTCTTGGGCCTGCCTGCCTTAGCAAAGATTTTCTTTTTTTTTTAATTATTTGAAAAGGGGACATGACAAGTCCTCCCCTCCCAATCATTGCTTGTCCTCAAGCAATGGCTGAACAATAAACCAATCAATCCACCTGGATCCCAAATGTAGTCATGAACTATACTACTACCAATTAACATAGGCTCCTGCAATATCCTTTGCAATATGACCAAGAGGAATCCATAATCAAATTGACAATTATAGCTCAACCAAACTCCGAAATCACCACTACCACAAACAAAAACCCATGAGGCACAAACTCTTAGAACATCAGAACCCAAGTAAAGTGGACAAATCAAACTACCAACACAGTAAATACCATCAACGCATCCCACTGGCCTATATGGAATGTACAATCCAACTCTGAAACAATGGTGAACCCTCTTGAATGAAACTGTACCAAGTATGGAGAATCCACACACTGTACAACTCTTGCAGTCAACACAACTCTGCAAATCATCGGCCACTATCTCATAACCATAACTCCCATACACTGCTAATGGTGAAAAGACATTACAAGATAAAGAGTAAGAAATGGAATCCAAACCAAATTTGTCTACCATCAACTCCTCAGCACAAGGATCAAATGCTAACTGATGTACATACCCTGCAATATAATGTTGATAAAAAAAACCAACCTCAGTCAACAGCTCACCATGAAGAAGTGATACAACCCACTGTGACTGATCACCAGCTAAGTCAAGAGATGTCATAGCCAAAGGAGTAGAATCAATAACAACACCTGCTGAAGCATCACTCTGAAACTCCTGATCTAAGTCATGTATTATCAAGCTGTCAACTGTAGAACCTATCGCCATGTCATGCCCATCACAACTCTCATCTTGAGGCATCAAATTGTCCCATAACTGATGATAAGCACTAGGAACCAAAGTACATCTTTGTATCATCATCTCATCAACATGGTCATCAAAGGTAGATAGATGAGCATACCTCACAGTGTAATGCCGATAGAATGCACCAATCTCAGTCAGTGGCTCAGACTGCAATCCAGATGTAACTAACTGCAATCGATCATTAACCAAATTGGAACTGACTACTACCTCTGAAGACATTGCGAAGGGAGTAGTATTACTAGTAGGAACCATGCCAACTATCAGCTCACCAATGTCACACATGGTCTTTGATACAACATCTCTAGTCTTCGTGCCATTAGTACTAGAGGTCACCACCATGTCAGGCATACAACAATCCGCTACAACACCCAACTCAATTGAACCTAACTCTAGTGGGAATGAACCTGATATTCCAATGTTAGTATCAAGAATGGATGCATCCCCATCTCCACTGTCTCTGACAATCTCGGCCATGTACATCCTCGGATCACCAAACACCACTGCTTGTGACTGTATAGAATCAGGTGAAGACTGTAGTCGCTCTAACTCCATGGTCACCTTAGCCAAATGAAACTGTGACTCCTTGAAAGCCAACTGTGTACTCTCAAGAATCTCAGAAGTCACCACAAGCTGCTCAGTAATCTCACTCACCTCATCTTCCTTGGCCAACAATGCATCATATGCTGTACTGCCCCACTTCATAAGATAATCTCTGTCGGCTACCAACTGCATATAATCCTGTCTTAGAATCTGGATAGCCTCCCATAAAGAGTGGAACTCTGTCAAGGAAAGATAACTGCCTCCCTGCTCATCACTAGTAGGAGAACCCCATCCATAAACTGCTAACAACTGACGAGCAGCATCGAAATGCTGGCAAGTGATAGCAATGTCTTGGTCACTAACTCTCAACTGATTAGACACATGATGGCACTGGCTTGACTGTCTCCTACAAACCTCCTCTGATGCACTGTCTAAAGGAGTATCCTCAAAGTTACTAGTCTCTAGAGTATTACCATCCATATCCTGTGAATCAAATCTAAAACTCATATCAACATACAGAGTATCAAAAACATTAGCATTTCTGTCCAACTCCTCTATACCCAAGGAAACTAAGTCTTCAAAATTGCCCGTTGCATCCTTCTGGATGTCATCAATGCCAATATGATCCTGGGACTCATCTATACACACTGCCAAATATGAAATATCATCAACACATTCCAACAAGTATGGCCGACTAGATATATGAACAAGGCCCAACATTGGTGTATAAAAACTAATACCAACATTAGACAAGATACTGGCACAAGAAAAGACAACACCATGTAATCTGCTAATCAAATCCATGATAGCACCCAAACAAACACTGCTACCAAAAAGTGTTAAAGATATCCAGTCAACTGAATCCCAAATGCCAATATAACAATCTCGAGTCCATATCCGTAAACTAGAATCAACTGGTAACTCAAGCAAACTCCTCACCTGAGTAATATGACCAATACCAACTAACTCCACATACCTGTCATGATGAGATAATGAAGTCACAATACTATCTTGGTTCACCTTCAGCTGGCTGGAGAAATCATGTGAAGTACTACCAGCCTCAACCTCATGTGATGAAGCATCTAACTGTGCCTGGTACTCTTTCTCAGCAAAGTCATGAATGCTCAATGTCTGCTCATCTCTACCAGGTATCTCACCATCCTGCACAACAACATCCTCATAATCATCATCTGAACCCACTACACTGTTGTCACTGCCTGTTGTAACTATACCATCCTGAATACCCTAACCAACTAATCATAAACTAGTGGCCATTCAATTTTGTCCCCCAAATATGTGAGAGCCTTTCTTAATTTGTCTTCATATTTTACATTCAACTCTACATGCAAGGCCCATAGTTTACTTTTTTCTTCTTCAAAATCTTCAGCAGTGTAATATTGTGGCCTCTATGGGGTACTTGGCATCTCTATGAGAGGAGTGTATTTAAAAGGCTCTACTAGAGGGCAAGGATATGTTATTCTAGGTCTTGTAGACCTCCCTAGTAATTTATTCTCAAGTTCAATCCTCTTTTGAACTTCCTTATTGTAGGCCTCCAGAATTGTTTCATATTTACTTTGTAATTCAAACATGGCCTATTCTTCCTTCTTAGTAGTGGCTAAAACAAATTGGGATGAATCCACATTCCAATGTGTAGCTTGCACATGAGAGGTATCAGCCACTCTCCTTACAATGATGTTTCTTGTTAATCCTAATTCATCTGGCTATGATGAAACAACCCTAGATCCCCTTCTCAATGACCACATAACCAGAGCAACTTGATCTTCACTGAATGAAGTCCTTGCAAACTCCTTTGTACTAGGGTCTTGTAATTCCAATTTATTTGAAATAGAATTAAAAATCAATGCATCTGCAATATCCCAATTGGGTAACAATAATATATTGGAAGCCTTTATCATTTTCTTCCTCTCTTCAGGGATTATGTTTTGGAACTCTTGAATCATTTGTTCCTTTATTTGATTTTGTAGGGCTGCCTCCTTTAGTTTAGGATGCTCTGTCCTCAACTTATTGCATCTTTCTTCAAATTTATTCATGTTGGCTCTCCATGAAAATTGGCAGAAAGCCCTAGATTTAACAAAATTATCATCTGATAAGAATTGTTGACTTGCTTGTTCTAGTACAGAGTCTAATTCCCTTCCCCTATAATTTGCAATTGTCAACTCAAAACTTGGTGCTAGAGGCTCCTAGGGGTCTCCTTCATTTATTTCTGACTATGCGACAAAATTTCCCCCTTGTGATCCCAATTGTTCAATTTGCTCTTCAGTGAGCTGTTCCTCTTCAATTATCAAAGGTGTCTATGAGTGTGAGTATTCCTCAACATGAAGATCCTCTTCCCTTATTATTTTTCTCCTTTTTAGGGAGGGCTTAGAAGGCCTCTCTTCCATGACATCACTGGTGGACTCAACTATTTTTTTTCCTTTTTCCACAGTGGTCCCTTTATTTTGAATAATAGTATATCCTGACCTTTTCTGGATAGTTAATTGACCTGCCCCTATATTTGGAGTAAAACCCAATCTCCTCATTACTTCCCTAGTCTTATCTGGGTAATATCTAATAAAGAATTGCTTCTTTTCATTCATTGTCTCCATTATTTCAGGAAAAGTATTCATAAGTTTATTTATCTTATCTACATTTGTAACTGCATTGTCTAAAGGACTATAATCTACATCAAAACAATGAATGAAATCCAAAATTTTAGAGAAGACTCTCCATTTTTCTTTTCTAGTCTGTTCCTCTTGCAAGGAGTACTCATTCCTTATTATATCTTCTAGAAAATAGAATTCATGCTCAATTTTTCCAAGCTTAATCCTATGCCTCAAAATCCCTCAGAATCACAAAAATGAGGGTGATAAATAGCCATCTTGTATGGATCCAAAATTTTTTTCAAAGAAAGCCAACCTCCTTTTGTGATTAAAAAATGATGGGCCATTGTTCAAGTGGGGAATATTGACCCTATTGATCTTTTAAACAAAAATGTTTCTTCTACTCCTCCCAACTGCCACAGAAATTCAGCTATTCCTACCTTCAAAGACACTTGGTTAGGTAGTACATGAGGACTTCCTTTAAAACCATAAATTTTGAATATAGTAGAAATAGAGTATGGGATGATATCCCCCCAATTATGTGAAACTTTCAAACTGCTAGGGTTATCCATAGGCCTAATGAGACCCATTAGTGCCTTGGGGATTTTGGGATTGTCACTCAATAAGAGGCATCTCAACTTGGAAGCAAAATACTTGTCAAACCTAACAAAGCTAGTGTTCTTTGCATCCCAAGTCATATCTACACTCCATAATTGGACCAGTAGTGCTTCCCCATTTTATTCTCTATTTAACTTCATTTCTTTACCAAAATATGTAGCTCCCTTAAACAAAAACATATGCATCAACAAAGAATAATGACCAAAAGTTTTTTCCACCTTGCTCTTGGCAATCCCAGTTAACCCACTGTGAATTTCCTTAGCTAAATAAGAAGTAAAATAAAAAATTATGTCCACACCAAAAGATGAAATTTGAATAACCATATACATGAAATCCATAGGCATAAACTCCTCTTCATTCCTCCCAAAAACTCTACACAGTGTCCTATATATCTCTACAGCCCTGATGTTGAAGTATGCCCTTTTGAAAGGTTCCTTGGAGGCTGCTATTATTACTAGTAGGGTTCCAATTTTACCTATATGTGCCTTCAGTACACCTTGCCTAATGGTATCTTTCTTGGATTTGTATTCCTTTTCTAACCCTTCAAATAAATGGACACATGGTAATCAGTGAGAGGCCCTAAACCAAAAACTTCCCTAATTTCATCTGGGCTGACTGTAATTAAGACGGCCATCAATTCTTCTTACTACTCTAATGGCTTGGTCATAGTTCTTTGCCACAGTTTCAAGAAGATCATAGTCCATGAAAACACTAGGAACCACTAGCTTCCCTAAATCAAAATTATAGATATTGACATTTGGGGAAAAAAGGTTCCTCTCTGAAAACCATTTTTTGAACAAATCTAGACTAGTTTGAGAGGTACTGGCATCTCGGACCCAATTCCCTTTGTCATACAATCCATCTGCTATTCTCAACCTAGGGTTTGATGTAGTGAGCTTTTTAATTTGTATAGTTTCAATAGTGGAATTGGGGAGCAACTCAAGTAAATTATCATGGACATTCCTATTCAAGTAAGTCTCCTAACTAGAAAATCTCTTCTTCGAAACATTTTGATTAAAATTTGCAAAATTGAGACACTACAGAGATTATAATTACTTACTTGATTCTTTTCTTGTTTCTCACTATAATTCTGTAATGTCTTTGTGAACAATGGAAATTTTCTTCACACTTTAGTCAAGCTCAACACAACCTATTCAGTAATGGCTTTTGCTTAGGAAAAGCTTGAAATCTTTTGTTCACGTGAGATGGAATTGAGAAAATCTTTTGTACTATATACTCTATTTTTCTTTCGCACATGAAGCTTTCATTCCTCATAAATGCATAGAGTAGAAAAAATAGAGTGGCATCATCTTTCCTTTTAAATTTGCGTCATTGATCTTTGAAAAATCCTACGATCCAAGAATAAAACAGGGCTAACTCATCTTTCTTCTTAACATGTTGGCAGTCAAACCAATGAAATGATTTCATTTGTATCTTTCCTTCGATGTTGGCATTTTAGTCTGGACCCACTGATGATTGGGGACATGTGTCATCAAATCACTACCTCGCTATACACAACTTTTGAGCATCTTGCTATAACAAAGTAGTGACAACCCTTGATTCTACTTTGATCATGTGGAAGCAATTTGATAAATCACTTAAGAGAAATATGGTGGGGCCCTTATTCACTACCTCACTATACATAACTTTTGTACAACTCATCATAGCGAGATAACAATAGTCATAGATTTGAGATTAATCTAAGGGCGTGGAAATTGCATGAATTTATTAAGATGTGGTTGGTCCCATATTTGTTACCTCACTATACATAAATAGTTCACATCTTTCCATAGTGAGGTAGCGATAATTGTTGATTCTACTTTGATCGAATGATTAGAATCTTTCACATGTTTTATGCATGGTGTGTGGATCTAGTTATTGATGATGTGAGAAATGCTACACAACTAGAATATAAAACCATATTCTAATCCTAGTCACATTGCCATGTAGCTTGGGTCCCACCATGTGTTCATTTCATGGTAGCTTGCTATGTCACTAATGGTGAGATGCATAATTTTTCTGATGGTGAAGTAGCGAGCTTTGGTGGCTTATCAAAACTTAGCACCGAAAGAATAAAGGCAAGTCAAGTCACAATTGCCCTCATTAATGCTTCTAACATAACAATCATTACTCACCTTTCCACTTGGAAATCTTTATGGTCACCGGGAATTTTGAAGGCCATCGTGTCATATATTTCCTAGCTATTTTCTATGTTGCTACCAGTAGGGTGCTTAGTTTTTCTGACAGTGATATAGCGAATCATTGGAGAAACCATTATTCTGGCAACTTCTTTTGGCTGCTTTTTTACTAGGTCCCTTTTCCTACTTTGATAGTACTAACGAAATGCATGTGACTAAAACTTTAGATGCAATACAATCTCCGATCACCACACCTCCATTTTATGGCCCCATCTTTTAAATTTGAGGTATTTTCTATGTCGCATAGGGTAAAACACCTACATCTTTCTATAGCGAAGTAGCAATTGCCGTGGATCTTACTAGCATTGGATAGTGAGGAACATAAGAGAAAAAGGCCATGTGGGGGTGCGGAAAATTTGAAATGAATACAAAATATTAGCAAAAAGTTTAAAAAGATTTCATGCCCAAAAAATTTAATAGGAAGGAGACATAGGGTTTAACAAAAGTTGTTAAAGGCTAACAAATCTAGAGGACCAAAATCTAGAAACCCCATTCACCATTTTGGGATTCAATTATGATTTTTTGTACCTAGGTTAGGGAAATTTAATCATGCAAAAAATCAAACCAACAAGAGCTAACATGTTTAGCAGTGCTATGATTAGTCTCAAAGTGGGAGGCTATTGTGTCAGAGCTTGATTAGTCTCCAAGTGGGAGATTATTGTGATGTGGAGCCTAATCAGACTCAGAGATTTTAGATCACTGCTAAAATGATAAGAAAGTAACAATGAAGTGACCTAATTGTGATGTAACTAAATTTCTAACTACAGATCTCTATTTTGCTTTATATTTGATCCTTCCTAATCGAATAATACTTTTCTACTCCATAAGGATACCTGCTTATCCTTCAGGTTCACTCAAACTCTTTCCTTCTCAATTCAATCAACTCATTTGTACACACACTAAGATCTCAACTTGAATTTTTATTTATATCATCCAGATTGCCAAGTCAACTCAATAAAAAATTACAATAACCAATAATCATCACCATAGTTGGATAGAAACAATACTTAAAATAATTAAGCTTCTTATGTCAAAACAACAAAATCCTTCATTGGCCGACCCTGCTCGATAAACATTGGTTCTAAGATGATTTCTTGTGTTAACCAATAGAAGCTTGGTTAACACTGTGAACATGCAAAAACCCTTTGGAAACCAAGTGAACTTAGTGAATACTGACTTTGTCCAACTTTCCTTTGCTAAACATGAGAACTCGATTAACACTTTTTCCTGCCAGAATTCGTTCGACACCCGAGTGAGCTCAGTAGGCACTGACTAACAATTGATATGCTATTTGTGTAACACCAAAGACAACATAATTAGACCATTGTATCCAACAATCTCCCTCTTTGGAATTGATGGAAACACAGCATGTCATCACACAATGAAATTTGAGAACAAGACTTCCTCCGATAGACAGTTTCTCCCTCTTAGATTTTACCCAAAAAAATTATTCTTTCATGCAGTAATCCCCCTTTGTGAAGGAATTACATAACTTCTATGATAGTATACTTCTCCCTTAGAAAGATATAATTTTTTTTAGAAAGATATGATAGTAATATTCTCCCTCTTTGACAACATATGCCAAAGACAACACATACCAGATTAGTATCAATGTACCTTGAGTACTGATTCATGTGCAATATTCCCTTTGGCTATGTTGCATCAAATGATTGATCTTCAACTTGGTTCCTATTGATGCATCACTAAAATTTTATTTAGTGAGCTTTAGATAGGGTAATGACCCCTAACTTACCTCTTAGATACATGAATTACTTTTTAGGTAATGGCTTGGTGAATATGTTGAAGCAATCTGTTCTTTTGTGTGAACATATTCCAATTGAATTTCTTTATCCTACACCAATTCTTTAACAAAATGATATTTTATGGCAATGTGTTTAGTTTTGGAATGCATCATTGGGTTCTTTGATATGAAAATTGCACTGGTGTTATCACAATACATGACAACTGGTTCTTTGATCTCAACCTTCATGCCTTTCAACAACTATTTTGAACCAAACAATATTAGAACAATTCACTTCTGCTACAACATATTCTACTTCTGCTATAGATTGGGATGAGCAGTTTTGCTTCTTGGTTGTCCAAGATACTGATCTTTTACCAAGAAAGAATGCTCCACCACTTGTACTCTTTTTGTCATCAAGATTTTTTGCCCAATCAACATCAATGAATACTTTTAGGTCTAAGTTTCCTTCAATTTTTCCATCATATGATTTTCTTTGGGTTTAGCTAAGAGTATTGCCACTATCCCAACTGCTAAAGCAATATTAGACCTTGTATGAACTACATACTATAATTTTTTGATCATTGATCTGTATAAGGTCTGATCTACCTCTTTTGAATCATCATCTTTGGTAAGCTTTAGTTTAGTACACATGAGGGTTCCAACTAGTTTCGAATCTTCCATGTTCCAAATTTCTTGAGTATCTCTTTGATATACTTAGATTGAGTAATGTAGATACCATTCTTGCTTTGCTGTATCTGAAGTCCAACAAAGAATTTTATCTCACCAAACATGGACATTTCAAACTCTTTGTCCATTTTCTCTAAAAATTCTTTACATAGATTGTCATTCCCTGTAAATAGAGTGTCTTCCACAAATATATTTACCAATACAATCTTGTTATCTAGTCCTTCCTTGATGTACAAACTATTGTTATCATTAGTTCTTTGAAAACCAATCTATATAAGGTAGTTGTGTAACCTTTCATACCATGCTCTAGGAGCTTGTTTTGGACCATACATTGTTTTATGTAATTTGCAGACCATGTCCCTTTTGTCTAGATCAACAAAACCTTTTGGTTGCTCAATGTAGACTTCTTCATCAAGAATACCATTGAGAAATGTAGATTTAACATCCATTTGATATACTTTGAATCCTCTATGAGCAGCATACGCAAGTAGAGTCCTAACACCTTCTAATCTTGCACAAGAGCAAAAGTCTCACCATAATCAATTCCTTCATCTTGAGAATATCCTTTACACACCAATCTTGCTTTGTTTCTTGATACTTGTCCATCTTCATTCAGCTTATTTCTGAATACCCATTTTATTCCAATCACATTTTTATCTTTGGGCTTGGAAACAAGAGTACAAGTTTTTTTCTTCTCTATTTTTTCTATTTCTTCATTCATAGTCTCAATCAAACTTTCATTTTCCAATGCATCTTTAACATTTCCAGGTTCAAAATCAGCAAGTAAACATGCACCTTTTAGCTTACTTCTTGTCATAGTACCTTCTAATTTATCTCCAATAATCTAATTAGGTGTATGATGCCTTCTGACATACTTGGCCAATATAAGTTCTTTTCCTTTTGAATTAATTCCACTGCCTTCATTTTGAATTTCAACTTTTGGCTCTGGTTGCTCAGACTTGGTAGGCATTGGTTTGGTAGCTTCAAAATGTGATTCGGATCCTTGTGACTTGGTTTGAACTTCTTGCAACTCAGTAACTAAGGAAGACTTAGGAGTAGAAGTCTCCTTATTGATAGATGTGTCTGGCAATGTATTAGGTTCGATGTAGACAAATTTCCTGTAATCTTCTAGTTCCTTTTTTCTTTCTTCTCTAGTAGACAAATTTTAAACATCAATTCTCACATGTGCACTTTCTATGATTTTATGAGTAGAAAAATTTAAACATCTATATGCCTTACTTCTACAAGAATATCCTAAGAATATACCTTCATCACCTTTTACATCAAACTTGCCTTTTCTAGACTCTTTTAAGATATCACATTTACTTCCAAATACTTTTAGGTAACTTACATTAGGTTTATAGCCATACCATAATTCATAGGGAGTTTTATATGAGTCCTTCCTCAACTATACTCAGTTCAAAGTATGAATTGTAGTGCTGATAGCTTCCTTCTAGTATTTGATAGCAATATTCTTTTCAATTATTAGAGTCCTTGCACAATCCATGATAGATCTATTTCTTCTTTTAGCTATTCCATTCTACTCGGGAGTGCCAAGGGCTAATACCTATCTTTTAATTCCTCTTTCAATAAAGAAGTTATTGAATTCATTGGAGATGAATTCACCACCTTTGTTTGATCTTAAGCATTTCAACCTTTTCCCTTTTTCCTTCTCCATTCTTGCTAGATACCATTTGAATTTCTCAAATTCTTTTGACTTTTCTCTATGATACACAATAATCATCATTCTGGAATAGTCATCAATAAAGAGAATAAATAATTTTTTTCCATTATAGCTTTCTATTCTAATGGGTCCACATAGGTTAGTATACACAATTTCCAAGACATCTTCAAACTAATAGTTTTTACTTTTAAAACTAGTCTTTCCCATTTTGCCAATCTGACAATTCTTCAATAAACCAACATCTGGTTTTTTCAAACTAGGAATACCTATCACTTTTCTAAATTTTCTTATCTTGACCATATTATAAAAGTTTACATGACATAATCTTCTGTGCCATAACCAACTTTCTTCTATTTGAGCAATAAAACATGAACAAGCACCAAGATCAAGATAAAATAGGTTACCTCTTGTTTGTTTTCTTGATCTAATTAGATTACCTTTATCATCTCTTAGTCTTGCCTTGCCATGCATGAATTCCACCTTTAATCCAATTTTGATTAGTTGTGCCACACTTAGCAGATTATGTTTTAGTCCTTCAACCCAATAGGCATTGTCACATTCAAGTTCTTTGGTTAATGAGATTCAACATTTCCCTTTTATGCAACAAGGTTCATTATTTCCAAACCTTACACTACCACCATCATAGTCTTCAAAGTGTTCAAACTTTGTTTTGTCTCCAGTCATACGATGTGAACATCCACTATCTATGATCCATGTGTCATTCTTACTAACATGAGAGATAAGTGCCATCTTATCTTCTTCTATAAGGAAACTCAGATGCAGAAATAGCTTCCTACACTAATCTCATAAGGAAAGTATGATGCAAATCCTATTAAAATATTCTACACTTACAGATTCAATATCATGGAAACAACAATATTGCAACCAACCATGCATACAGAAAATAAATAGAGAAAGAAACACATAACACAAAGATTTTCCAGTGGGGAAAAACCTTTCGGTAAAACAACCCCACCCCTTCAGAACCTGCACAATGTATTATCTTCAAAACAAGATTACAATACACTTGCAATGCAAGTTCAACATCAACAACATAAGACTCCAGTAGCTACTTGTAGTACCAACAATACACCTTTTTTGCATCGCTTCTCTTCGCAACCCTAAAAATGCTTATAACATGTGCTTCACTTTAGGGCTACTCCCAAAGGTAAACCGTATTAGGGTTTTACCATTCTTCGAGAAAATAGGAACCCCAAAATTTTTTTTGAGGTGATTCCCTGAACCCCATTATTGGGGTAGAGTGTACAATACTCAAATATCTTAGTTGCCACATGTCTTCACCTATCATTGAATCTTCCTAACATAGCTCTTACATGTCATAGGAATCTGTCATAACCGTTTTAGTCATGATCTACTTACACACAATTCAAGATGTTGAAACATCAACATTATTTGCAAGAAATACATTTTACAGAAAAAATAATAAGAATAGGAATTATACAAGGTTGAGACACCTTATTCCTAACATCTTCTTCATCAGATTCATCTTTCACAGCAATGTATACTATCTCATCTTCACTATTATCAGAATCTTTAGCCATAAAACAAGTCTTCTTACCTTTTTCCTTGAATGATCTGTGATTTTTTAAATCCTTCTTGCCATTACACTTGTGACTTTTCTTCTCATCCTTGCTTTCTTTGTTTGGGCACCTAGCAACAATATGACCAATTTCTTCATATGAAAAACAAATTAGGAGAACTTTACCTTTGTATTTTCCTCTACCTCTAGAATATTTCCTTACAGGTAAAGCTTCAACAACTTCAAGATCACAATTAGAACTTTCGTTTGATTCTTCTTCACTTTTTGACTGAATGTCCTTTATTTTCTTTCCCTTCTCCTTAAGTGAGAGTTTGGCCTCAAATGCAGATTTAATATTCTTGAAAGCTGGAACATAATTGTCATAGTTATCTAGTTCAAAAGTTGTTAATCTTCCTACTAAGGTATCCAAATTTATCTTATGATTTGACTCACACCTCCTTTCTTGAATAGTACATACTCTAATTGCATAGATAGGAAGTAATGTTTTGAGAATTTTACTTACAACAGTTTCATCCTTGATTTCTTCTCTAGAAGCTCTGATTGCACTGACACTAGCTTTGATTGTTTCCACATATTTGGCAACATTTTCATCTTCTCTCATTCTCATTTGATCAAACTGTCCTCGAAGGCTTTATGCTTTGTCTCTCCTCACATTGTCATCACCACCATAGATTTCCTTTAGCTTGTTCCACATACTAAACACAATTTTGTAGTCCTTGATATCATTAAATTTATCATAGCTAAGAGCAGATGCAACATCAATCATCATGGTGTTATGGTACTTTTTCTTAGCAATGTCTCCAACAGATAGTGTACTAGTGGGAGTTGTGTATTCTTCATCAAGGTATTTCAAGCCTAAATCACCAATGGAAGCTAGATGAATTCTCACGAGTCCCTACCATGCTAAAAAGTTGTCTTTATTAAGCTTTGCAATTTCTCTCTTGTAAGATATCCTGATCTTTAGCTTAGGTCCTTGAAACCTTTCTTGCAAGCACCAAAAGCTACGATACCAATTTTTGGAAATATAGAAGGAATAACTGAGAGAGGAGGGGTGAATCAATTACCACTAAAATATATCCCAGATGCATTAGATGTCAAATAAAACTGATTGTTGTTGTTATTTGGTATACACAAAAATACTGTAACTCAGTAGATGCAGAGTGATTTACTTTTAGTTGATCTTAAACATTCACAGTGATTAATTTGCAAGCATAAGAGAAATAACATGAACACATGAGACACTAGGATTTAATGTGGAAACCCAATATGGGAAAAACCACCGATGTAACTAGTTACTATTTTCACTCTTCTGAAGTGAGCCCTGTTAGGAGCCAACTTGGTTAAAGGTTACAAAACACACTATTAGGTGTGACATTGTTAAAGGATTTAATCACCCTATAAGGAGTGGCCTTGCAAGAGGTCTTAAAATAATTCAATGGAACTGTCACCTTGTTAGAGGATTTACAACTGGCTATTAAACCAACTTTGTTAAGAGATTTTAGATTACTGCTACAATGGTAAGAAAGTAACAATGAAATGACCTAATTGTGATGCAATTGAATTGCTGATTACAAATCTCTATTCTACTTCATACTTGATCCTTCCTAATTGAATAACACTTTTTTTCTCCACAAAGATACCTGCTTATCCTTTAGGTTCGTTCAAACTCTTTCCTTTTCAATTCAATCAACTCATTTGCACACACACGAAAATCTCAACTTGACCTTTTATTTATATCATACAGATTGCCAAGTTGGAAAAATAACAAATTACAATAACCAATAATCATCACCATAGTCGACTAGAAACAATACTTAAAATGATTAAGCTTCTTATGTCAAAACAACAAAATCCTTCATTGGCTAAACCTGCTCGATAAACTTTGGTTCTAAGACAATTTCTTGTGTTAACCAATAGAAGCTTGGTTAACACTACAAACATGCAAAAATCCTTTTGCAAATGAGCGAACTTGATGATTACTGACTCTATCCATCTTTCCTTCGCTAACCATGAGAACTCAGTTAACATTATTTCTTGCTAGAATTCCTTCAATGCCCGAGTGAGCTCGATAGACACTGAATGACAATTGATATGACATTTGTGTGACATCAAAGACAACACTCAATTAGACAATTGTATCCAACACCCCTAAGATGGGGTTAAGGGGTATCACCCCTATAGGGTCCTAGGGTGGCACCCCAGGTGCACTCCCTATCACAATACATGGTGGTGTCAAGGGGAAATGCCCCCATAGGGGTTTTGAGGGGTAGCGCCCTTGAAGCCAAAAATGACCTTATATTGTAAAAGGTGTCAGTTACAATTTTCCTATTGGATGACTTATTCTAGCTATAATTTTTTAAGTGACAAAAACTTGTATAAAAAGGCGTAGGGTCAGGAATTTCATAATGTCATGGCGATATTCTAGCTTCTTGTAGTGGTATTGAGATATAAGGGATTATGGATTGTAATCATTGGATAATAATAGCCTAGGGATTGGGTGAGCCACATTAAATCTTGGTGTCTTGTGTTCTCTTCTGCTCAATCTATTATTTTTTGATATTGGTTATATTTGCATGTAATAATTATTTTTGTTTGAGGTTAATCTTAATAGTCTTGATTGATTATAGAAAGAACCCATAGGTGATTTAGGGGGTTGTTAAGGGAATTTGTGAGAAATTCAAGAAACGTAGTTTCTAGGAGGCCTAATTGACCAAAAAGGCTACAAGGCCTAAAAATAAGAAGTCTATGAAATTGACTAGGAACTTGTGAAAGAATCCACTTGAGTAGATTGAAATTAGTTGTCATTGACTTAGGAAATCTCAAAGAAACCAACCCTAAAGGCAAGAGTAGACTAGAAGAATAGTGGTTGATGGAACCTAAGGGTGCACTAAAGGATTGAGAGGGAAAGGTAAGTGATTTGAAATTGGTGGAGATTTCTAAGGGAGGTAGAGGAACATAGAATTATCCTCTGGTTAAGGTAGAGAAAGATACCCTAGGAAGACCAAAATGTTGGAAATGTAAGAGTAACTAAGAGGGGAGGGGTGAATTAGTTACCACGAAAATAAATCCCAATCCCTTAAGATTTTAGTACAAAGCAAAACCAAACTCTACTGAAACTAAAATACTATTGAAATTTTGTTAGCACTGAAACACTTGGTTAACACAGTAACTTAGTTTACATTAAGAATGACTATCACTTGGTTAATACTAAATATATGCATTATTACTTTGTTAACATGAACATGCAAATCTTATGATATTAGGTGTGATTAACCTTAATTAACTTAGTTGTAGAATCATAAAGCAAATAACATGAACACAAAATACACCATGATTTAACATGAAAACCCAATTTGGGAAAACCACCAATTGCAACTAGTTACTATTTTTCACTCTTCTGAAGTGAGCCATGTTAGGAGCCAACCCTGTTAAAGGTTAAAAAACACACTGTTAGGTTACAAAACACACTGTTAGGTGTGACACTATTAGATGGTTTAGTTCACCCTATTAGGAGTGACCTTGTTAGAGGTCTTTGGACACTTCAATCTAGAAATGTGACCTTGTTAGAGGATTTGGAAAATAGAAATTAAGATAACTCTATTAGGAGATTTGATTCACTACTACAAAATTTAGAGAGTAACAATGATATGACCTAAGTTTGATACAAATATATTTACTAATTTCAAATCTTTATTCTGGCTTGAATACCTAACCCTTCTTGATCATAATGTTCTTTACATCTTGGTCAACTTGGATACTCTTATATCCTTCCAATTTGCTTCCTTGATTTATCTTTTCAATCCCATGCTTCTTCTCTAATTCAATCCTCAACTTGACCTTATATGTTTTACCTTGTGAAGTTGGATTGAATACAATTTCAAACAAGTAAAATTCATCCCATGAATTAGCTAGACCTAACCAACAAAAATTTTAGATCAAACAATTTGATATAGGAAAACCCTTCGTTAGCAAACTCAACTCGTTCAACACTAACTTAGAAATGAATTTCTTGCAGAATTCCTTTGGTAATCGAGTGAGCTTAGTTAACACTCATTCCATGCTAACTTTTCTTTTGTAACTAAGCGAGCTTGGCAGACATTGGTTCCATTCAAAATTTCCTTAGATGATCGAGTGAATTTGTTAAACATTAACTCTGAACTTGGTTAACATTAAAATTCTCATCATACACTGTAACTTCCTTTGACTCCTAAGTGAGCTTGACATACATTGATTTCTCAGTATATACTTGGCATTTGTGTAACATCAAAGAAAAAATACAATTGAGTGATTGTATCAAACAATCTCCCTCTTTGGCATTGACGCCAACACAAAATGTCATGATACATAGAAATTTTAGAGAAAAATAGAAGTAAGGATAATATCCTTAGTTTCATTCTAATTCTCATCCATGAGAACTTCCTATATTAGTGTGAACTCCCTCTATCATCAATCTTTGATTGCAATGGCTACAATATCTCCTTCTAACAACAAAATTCTCTTTTATATCATCTCAAAAATGTCTGATATGGAAAATTCTCCCTCTTTGATATCTTAGACATTCACAAAAAATTCTTTGATATATGATAGGAAACTTCTCCCTCTTTGACATCTTATACCAAAGACAACAATCATTGTAGTTTCCATGTACCTGATGTATAGAATCATATGTAATCTGCTCTAACAATACTTCATCAACTTGTCTGATATTCAACATACTTGGCTAATGCATCACTAAAATATGATTAGTGAGATTTAGACAGGGGAATGACCCCTATCTTACCTCTTAGATACAAAAATGCATCCTTCGACAATGACTCGGTGAATATGTCTGGAATCTATTCTTTTGTATTCAGATATTCTAATCTTACCTCCTTGTCTTGCATCAATTCTCTCAAGAAATGATATTTTATTACAATGTACTTTGTCTTGGTATGCATCACTAGATTCTTGGATATGTTGATTGCACTGGTGTTATCATAGAAGATAACAGGTGGGTCCTTGATCTACTCCTTCATACTTAAAAATAATTGCTTAAACCACACAATGTTGGAGCAATTGATTGCTATAGCAAAATATTCTACTTCTACTGGAGACTAAGAGATACAATTCTACTTCTTTCTTGTCCAAGATGCTAGCCTCTTTCCAAGAAAAAAGTGCTCCACCACTAGTGCCCTTCCTATCATAAACACTTCCTACCTAATTTGCATTAGTGAATGCTTTCAATTCAAAGTTTCCTCCTTTCTTATACCACAAACCATAATCTTTATTACCTTTCAGATACCTCATGATCCTTTTGATTGTCATCATATGATTTTATTTAGGATTAGTAAAGAATCTAGCTACCATACCAATTACTAATGCTATATTAGGCCTTGTGTGCACTACATACTAAAGTAATCCAATCATTGATCTATATGTAGTTCAACCTACCTCTTTGGAATCATCATTTTCGGAAAGCTCATGTCTAGTTGACATAGGTGTTCCAATTGGTCTAGAATCTTCCATTCCAAATTTTTTTAGTACATCCTTGATGTATTTTGATTGAATAATATAGATACCATCCTTTATTTTTTGAATTTGTAAGCCAACAAGAATTTGATCTCTCCAAACATTGACATTTAAAATTCCTTACTCATTTTCATAGAAAATGATATATATAAATCATCAGTTCTAGTAAATAATGTATTATCCACAAAGATTAATGCCAACACAATCTTCTTATCTGGTTGTACTTTGATGTATATGTTGTTTTTATCATTAGTTGTTTGAAAACAATTATTTATGAGATAATTATGTAACCTTTCATACCATTTTATAGGGGCTTGTTTGAGACCATACAAGGCTTTGTGTATTTTGCAAACTATGTCCCTTTTTCTAGGATTAATGAAACCTCTTGGTTGCTCAATGAAGAATTCCTCTTTTAAGATTCCATTCAAGAATGCTAATTTTACATCCATCTAACATGCTTTGAATCCTTTTTGTGATGCATATGAAAGGACTGTTCTAACACCTTCTAGTCTAGCAATAGGATCAAAAGCATCTCCATAATCAATAACTTCTTCTTGAGCATAACCCTTGAAAACTAATCTTTCCTTTTTTCTTGAAACTTCTCCATTCTCATTCATCTTATTTCTGAATACCCATTTTGTGTCAATTACATTCTTATCCTTGGGTTTAGGAACAAGAGTCAAAGTTTTGTTCCTTTCAATCTAATCAATATCTCCATTCATTTCCTTAATCCAACTTTCATTTTCTAATGCATTTTTGATAGTTCTAGGTTCAAACTCAATAAGAAAACATGTACCTTTTAATTTGTTCCTTTCCATTATACTATTTGACTGATCTCTAATGATTTTTTTAGGTTCATGATGCCTTCTAACATATTTGGCAAGTTTGGGCTCCTTTCTAAATTCACTAGGTTAACCATGATCTTTTGAATCATGCTCAAGTTCCACTGTCTATGACTCAGGTCCATCAGATGACTCAGTTTGCACTTGCTGAAACTTAGGTCCTTCTAATTGTGACTTTGGTTACACTAGCTACAACTCAAGTTGAATTTGGGATTTTGGAGACTCGAGTGGTGAAAATAGTTGAATTTCATTTTCTTAAACTTTAGGCAAAGTATTAGGCTCATAGTAAACACAGTTTATGTATTTTTTAGGTTCTTTTATGCTTTTTTCTTTAGACTCTTTTGCAAACTCATCAATATTTACATGTTCAATTTCTATAACTTTGTGAGTAGATAGATTCAAACATTTATATGCTTTTCTCTTATTGGAGTATCCCAAGAATATGTCTTCATCAAATTTTAGATCAAATTTTCCTTTTTTAACTCATTTAAACTATAAAATTTTCTTCCAAATACTTTGAAATAACACACATTAGGTTTATAGCCATACCATAATTCAAAAGCTGTTTGATTTGAGTCCTCCTTCAAATGAACTTGGTTCAAGGTATGAATTGTAGTACTAATTTCTTCCTTCCATTATTTGGTAGCAACACTCTTCTCTATCATCAATGTCCTTGCACAATTCATGATTGATCTATTCCTTCTCTCACCAATGTCATTCCACTAAAGTGTATCAACTGCATATACTTGTCTTTTGATTCTTATTTCATTGCAAAATTCATTGAATTCATTTGTAATGAATTCACCTTCTCCATCTGAATATTGTCAAGGAAACTAATACCTTCCTAAGAAATTATAACATGCCAACTATTCTTGCAAGAACATATGACCTTTTTAGTGTAGTTAGAAATGAACTAAAGAAAATAAGGGGATACAACCTATCTGCAACCAATGGTTTATGGGAGGAAGATGTGATTGCAGATTTTTTGGATGAAAATGTATGTAGAGAGAGAATGATAAAATTTAGAGATGTGATGAGTTTTGAGCAAGAAATGAAATATATTGATCCATCCTTGAAGGGATTTTATCATGAAGTGGACTACTAGTCAAGGTTCAACAAATACATTGAAATTTTTGATGAGATTACAACTTATGTACTTGTAGATATTAGGAATCAAGTAGATCCTAGGTCTCCTAATTAGGACATAATTTTGGAAGTAAGCAATGACAAAGACCAACCAGAAAGATCAACATGGTCTCATAAGAAAAGGAAGAAGCTAAAAATGGTAGAGATTCCCAAAAATGTAAGAGAAAAAGCATTATAGATTTAGCCAAGGAATTTACAATAATTTGATAGCACAAGAAGAAGCTTCCTAATGGCTTAAGCTATTGAAGATGAGAAAAAGGAAAAGAAGTTGTAGCTTCAAGCCCAAATGATTGATGCCAGGATTATTGAAGCTAGATAGTTCATGAATGATGATTTTTTTTTTTCAAATAGAAGAATTCAAAAGATTTTTGTTTAAATTAAAATAAAATGAAATGTCCTTGCAAAATGAAACCAGGTGACTCTAATGAAAAATTAGGAGAAATGGTTAAGAAGCTATAGAAGTACGAACTTGCAAGTGAGAAATTATCTATGGAGGAATCAAGGGAGTTGATACAAAGGAGTGGTATGATAGTCTTCCCAAGATGAGAAATTAGTTCATCTTTCCTATTAGATCAAATGAGAAGACAATAAAGGACTACCTCATTTGAAGATGAAAATTAGCAAGGGTAGTTGAGAGGGTCTAAATATGTCATTCATGCTCAAACCATGGAAATATGGAGTTTAGCTCTAGAGAATTAGAAACCAATTCTCATGGAAGTGAAGGAATCCCCTAAAGGGAATGTGACTTTTTTGAATGTCCATTCCACTTCAAACAACTAGATCTATGGGTTTTTGAATTCAACATCACTGTTATCAACAAAAAAATTGATGTTCTAGAAGAGTAGTTAGATGGAGCCTATGAGAGGTATATCAAGACCAAGAGGCACTATGAAGAGGAGATTAAGAAAATATATGTTCTAGAACAAAAGAAATTCCAGTTAGAAAATGAAATGGTAGCCTTAAAAAACACTAATCAGATTTGCTACTGAGATTGAAGATAAAAGTGTACAAACAAAGGCATATACACTTGAAGTAGGGGATATAGTGGTCCAAGCCATGGCTACTAATGAAGAGGAGTTGGTATCCAACAAAGACATATAGATTAGTACCATAAAGAATTGGCTGATCAATAAAATAAATTCTTTGAAACATGCTTCTCAAAATGTACACAACAATTATGTTGTCTTATAGGGGGTAGAGCAATAATGTTTTGAGGAAATATCCTTATTTTCTCTCTTATTCACCACATGGGGCCCATAGACCCAAATTTTTGAGAACCTTGTACCCATGTTGACACAAAAGAAGGGTTTATCAAAGATGGTAATTATTTATGTGAGAAAACTAATTCATAGGGTAAAAGAGTTAAATGGTTTCTTAGTAGGAAAGTTATAGTTAATTCAAAATAAAATGAAGGTGACTACTATAGGAATGCCAAATTTTGTGCCTAGTATATTAGAGGAAAGTGGAGTGGTAAAGGATTGGAAATAATGGTCATCCTCTTTTGGTAGCACTTTGAGTCATTCTAGGTTTATGGCATATTGTAATGGTGAGGTAGATATTGTAGTGGTTTATGATTTGATTGATAAGCTATATAAAATGGGGTCAAAATGGGTATAGTAACTACAAAGGTTAAGGTTATCATAAATGATAAATGGAATTAAAGTCTTCAGGACTTAAATAGAATTAGAGATGTTACCTGGCTAGATATAGAAATTGAGATAACTATTTGGGAGGTCATAGCTAGCATAAAGGCCTTGCCATTTGAGGAAAGTGATTGAGCAGTTAACGTCACAACCGAAAGGTAGAAGAGATAAAGTGAAGAAAGGGCAATGAAAGTGATAGGTTGTTAAGGGAAAATAGATTCATGTTGAAGACACTTGAAGAAAGTATCACCTACTAGCTTCAAAATTGCTTCCCCAATTTTGTACTAGTACAAAGAATGTTTGTAAAGGAAATGTATCTAAAATATCTTCATTTTTTTTGATCAAATTTTAAAACCATTTGAATCTTGTTGTAATCCTTTTCTATAAAAATATTTCAAAGATGTGGAGTGGGGGTCCAAGTTCTGTATAATTTTAGTGTTTATTTTATTGCATTTGGTCTAGTCTTTTGTGTTAATTGTATGTTATTTCAAATTAGCACTTTGAGAATATAATGAATATTGAATGATAGAGTTTTTCATATTTTGAGTTATATTCTGAGTCTTATATTAATAATGTTTTATTTTTAAGGAAGATTAATACAAAGAGGAAGTTTTGAGTACTCGTGTCTCTGAATTGTCTCTCCATTTCCAAGTTCTTATTATTTTGAGGTTGAATGAGAAAAGTTCTTTCAATTTAATGAAAGTGGGATAGGTTGTATGCCATTTCATTATTACTTTTAATTAAAGGAATTAAGTAAATGCTTCTATGAATTGATAGGTTTTATAAGCGTATGGGAAGAATATCATAAGAATGGAATTTAGGGTTAAAAATTGATAAATTTAATTGCAAGTCAATTAAATAGGTCAAGATTTACTAGTATGACTCTGTATGGATAAGGCATTGTTCATAAATTGTGATGCATATTGATATAGTCATTTGGTTGCATAATACACATTTAAACCAAAATCAATTGTTTAATTTTTATAACAAAGAACTATATTGTTGGTCATTCCCTTATTCTAATAACTTTTTTGAATCTATAGTGAGCTGTTGTAAATAAACAAGTTGATTAAATTTTCAAGAAGACTTCTAACCTTTTTTTTCTATAAGGGATAAATATAAGATGAAGTATATAAATGCATAAGTATAATCCCTAAGTGCACCTACCTTGGCCATGGAGAGCCTAAAGTATAGAAAACCCTGGTGTTTTGTCAAGTTGGTCTAGATCTGGATGGGTTCTTGCTATATGCGAATTAGCTAGCCCCTAGCCATCCAATATCATTCTGCATCATGGTGCTATTTTGAAGCATGTAGTTTTAAAACACCAACACCTCCAATCATGGATATGTACTTCTTCTGCTCAACTCTAGTTGTCACATCCTTGCAAGATAATTTATGACTGTTATTATAGGAGTACTAATAGGCTTACAACTTTCCAATCCAAATTTTTTCAAGAAATATTACAAGTACTTATCTTGTGAGATGAAAATACCATCACAGTTCTACACAATCTGCAATCCTAGGAAAAACTTCATTTCTCCTATCATGCTCATTTCAAACTCATTCTTGATTTCTTTAGTAAATTTATCACTTGCTTCATCATTTCCTCCAAATATGATGTCACCAACAAATATTACTATTTTCAGCAAACCATTCTCAATTTCTTTCTCTGCCATACCTTTAGCAAATCCAAGTTTTTCTAGATAGCTGTCCAACCTTGCATACTAGGTTCTAGGTGCTTGCTTTAGACCATATAGAGATTTCTTTAGTCTATGTACCATATCTTTGTCTTCTATCAGAGGAAAACCTTTAGGCTACTCAATATATAACTCTTTTTCAAGTTGTCCATTTAGGAAGGCTGATTTAACATCCATTTGATATACTTTGAATTTCTTATTTTCTGCATAAGCCTAGAAGATTCTTACTACTTCCATTCTGGCTATAGGGGCATATGTCTACTCGTATTATATGCCTTCTTTCTATGAATAACCTTTGCATACAAGTCTGGCCTTGTTTCTCATGACTTCACCTTGCTCATTCATCTTATTCTTGAATACCCATTTGGTTCCTATCACATTGTTGTCTTTAGTTCTAAGAACTAACTCCCATGTTTCGTTCTTCACAACTAGATCTAATTCTTCCTTCATTGCTTGATTCTAGTGATCATCTTTACATGCTTCATCTGTAATTTTAGGTTCAACTTGAGAAATCAAACATATCTCTTCATTAACTCTATTTCTTATCATCACACCTTTGTCCTTGCTTCCAATTATCTACTCTGGAGGGTGATTCTTTGTTTGATTCCTATTAGAGGTAGGATTTGACATCTCAATTCTTATCGCATCTCTAGGTTCAGACCTTTGCTCTCCTCTTTTCTCAATAGTTAACACATCATTCTACAGATCATTGTTAGTCTATAGAGAAAACTTTAGCATTATGCCTAACAATTTTAAAATTATCTTCTTCTTCATCTGAGTTATAATCTAACATCTTTTTCTTAGTTCCAACCTTTTCATTAATATTTATATTTGTGCACTCAACTATTGTCTTAGTTCTATCATTAAAACAATTGTATTTTTTTCTTTTTAATGAATTTCCAAGAAATGTACCTTCATCACTTCTTGGATCAAACTTACCAACATCATCATCTCTCTTAATATAACACTTGCTTCTAGATATTCTAAAATACTTAACTGATGGTGAATGACCAAACCATAGTTCATAAGGTGTCTTTCTCATACCTTTTCTAATCTGTACTCTGTTCATAATGTAAACTACTATATTGACTTCTTCTCTCTAAAATGTCTTGGATACATCATTCTCAAACGACATTTCTATTGCTACCTTTGCTATTGATCTATTTCTTCTTTTTGGAATCCCATTATGTTCAGGTGTCCTAGGTGAAGATTACTATCTTTTAATCCCATTCTCTTCACAAAATGGGCTAAACTCTCTAGATTTGAACTCTCCTCCTCTATTTGATCTCAAACACTTTAACTTTTCACCAAATTCATTCTCAACTTTTTTCTTAAAGATATTAAACTTATCAAAAGATTTATACTTCTCTTTAAGAAATCTATCCACATCAATCCAGTGAAATCATCAACAAAAATCATGAAATAAATTTCACTATAGAATCCTCTTGTTCTAGAGGGACCACTCAGATCTATGTGAATAGTCTCCAACTTCTCTTTGGTTGTGAACTTCTTGTTGGGAAAAGGTACCTTCTTCTGCTTAGCAAAAATAAATTCTTTGCAAACCACATTAGTGAGCTTTATTATCTTAGGAAAATCTCTGACTGCTAACGTGTTACTAACCTTTAAAATATTATCAAAGTTTATATGATAGAATCTCCTATGTCATAACCAACTCCTATCCACTTTTGCAACCAAACATGTCATCTAAGTGAGATTCAAATGAAATAGAATACCTCTAGACCTAGTTCTAGTTGCAATTATCTTACCATCCTTATCCTTGATAGTGCAAGTCTTTTGTGTGAATTGCATTTGATACCCTTTGTCCACCAACTACCCAACACTCAAAAAATTATGCTTTGATCCATCAACAAAATAAATGTCATTATTTTTAGTTCTTCCATTTAAAGTAATGGATCTAATCCCTATAATATGACAAGCTACATTGTTACCAACTCTAACAATACCTCCATTATAGTTTCTAAATTTAACAAACTTATTCATATCACCAGTCATGTGATCTAAACAACCACTATCTACTATCCAATCATATTTATTTTCAACTTTGGAAACTAAAGGCTTTTCTTCTCTAATTTATCTATCAAGATCATCTTCATTAATAGATACTGTAACGCCTCGCTATCATCCACTATATTCATGAAATGCCTTATTTTTATCATAAAATGCTATCATCCACTATACATGTCAAAGGGTATGAAAGGCTTAAAAGATTAAACATATATGACAAGTTACTGAGAGGGGAGGGGTGAATCAGTTACTTCTAAAATTTCAAACAATAAAACTGTATACTGATATATTTACCATTCATCCAAGTAACCTACTGTAAGCATGAAACAAAATCATTTGCAACACTTGAACACACAGATTTGGTGACCCAGAAACCTTCCAAATAGAAAGTAAAACTGGGGTGGGGATAAAACCCACAAGCTTCATTACTGCAGTATGAAGTTGGCCGGTTAAGGCTTACAATGACCACTTCTGGTGATCTGCCCTGTTAGGAGCACAAAGGATTGCTAGATCCACCTTGTTAGAGGATTTCCAAACATACAATAAAGTATGCACTCTGTTAGGAGATTTACAAAAGACTGTTAAGTCTACCTTGTTAAAGGATTTACAAAAAACTGATTCACCTGTTAGAATGAAACAGTGGATCTGATTACAACTGATTGCTGATAAGATCCGCTATGCTCTGATTCACCTTGATGTGATAGATAAAACTTTTCTGCTCCAAAATTTGACCTTGCTGAATATCTTCACAACTCAGCACACATACTTTCGCACGCATGTATTTCTTTCACACTTTCGCAGTTTCATTAATCAATTTCTATTGCCATTACAATTGCTTTTCATCTCATTTCTTACTTACTTTATATATATCTGAATGATACAATACATTACATATATATACCATCCAAATAAACAATGCATGCAAGGTCGACCAAAACAACAAGTGCAAATCTCTATACAAAGTCGGCCCAAGGTAAAAACTCAGGTTCACTGAACTAACTCGGTGTCCTTCTGATACTCGGTGTCCACTGCATTACTCAGCATCATCATGCACTTGGTAGAAGTGAAGGCACGGTTCATACTAAACACTTCGAGTAGTTCTGAACTCAGTAACCACTGGAGACTCGGTAGAAGAGATGTCACTCGGTGAATACTTCTATCTGAACTATAGCTCGATGATCAAAGGAAACACTTGATAGAACCTTGTGACTCGGTGACAGTTAGTTTCCTTGATATCCGTCTGAGCTCGGTAAAAATTAATTTCCTTGATAACCGTCTGAGCTCGGTTATCACAAAGTTCTCGGTTAATACTAAGTACATCTTCACTCGGTCAAAACTGATTCCTTTCTTTACCTTGAACACTCGATAAACACTGGCTGCTTTACTCGATAAATACTGACTTCTTTGTTCACCTTGATTACTCGGTAAACACTGACTTCTTTGTTCACCTTGATCACTCGGTAAACATTGACTTCTTTGTTCACCTTGATCACTCGGTAAACACTGACTTCTTTGTTCACCTTGATCACTTGGTAAACTCTGATAACCAGGTAAAGCTTGGCTTACAAAGGAATGTCTGGTGAGAGCTCGGTAAGCATTCAGAATCCAATAAGTGTTGTAACTAATGACAAAAATGTATCATAATGCCAACATCGCTATCATCCACTATATTCATAAAATGCCTTATTTTTATCATAAAATGCTATCATCCACTATACATGTCAAAGGGTATGAAAGGCTTAAAAGATTAAACATATATAAAAATAAAGATACATCATCCTCATCGAATCTACCATACAAGTGCAATGAAGTGAATGAAACCAATAACATGCATGATACATCCATCCATCAATAAAGATATAACAACTATCATAAAAGATATCCATCCATCATAAAACACATCTAATCTAAGTGCACGGTTCCTCCCAACCGTCAATAGCATCATTAGACAATCATTGGCCCTAGCCATCCCTCCACGTGTAACATCTCAAGTCACCGAAGAGATCATTGATATTATCATAGTAAAACATACTAAAATATATGTAGAGATAAATCTAACATGCAAGATTAAAGCATAAGATGATCCTAAAAAATAGATAACATCATCTATCACATGCTAATCATCAATATAAAGAACCATACCAGTAAATAACATCCATCATAAGATCCAAGAACTGAATGAAGATAAATACCAACCAAGAATGCTCCAACCACGATGACTATAGACGGATCTCAAATGGTAAGAGTGAAAAAGCACTACCACCTGACTATATGGAACCTAAATGGCCCACTCCCACCACACTGAGAAGACAGTCTCAAGTCCCAAATAAGATATCAAATCACATAACACAAGAGAAAAAATCACATAAAACAAGTACTCTCTAAGTCCAAGAATCCTAAAAGTATACTAACTCAAAGGTTCAAACAAAAATTGATATCTAATCCCAGAGGCACCACAAAGACATGTAGGAAACCTACTATGTAAGCAGAAAAGTGTCATCGCATGAATCATGCTAGAGTTACCTTGGTAGTCTCTCAATAGACCCCAGCCCCCTAGTGATCCCTATGCGGCCACTAGTATCCTCTCATACTGATGAGGCATACTATGGAATGCAAGGTCACAACCAAGCATTCTCTCTACTCCCATCCTAGTTTGTACTAGCGCTCGACGCATGGGTGAGAACATATAATTATCTTATTAGGTTCATTTTAATCCCCATTTAGTGTAATATTTTCACTTATTAATACAACTTAAAATGAGTTACCCTACCAGCCACTTAGGGCCCCAAACCCCATTGCAAGCCACTTCTCGAAACTACAAGTAGATAACCTACCCTAGGCTCATGGAATCATAAATCACAAAATCACCTCAGTCCTATACAAGCGACTGGAAAAATACTAAAAGATAATCCATAATAAAAACATCAAATCTCCATGAGCAATTGAAAAGCATCCATTGATAATCATAACCACAATAGTTCTCTATTGGCAACTGAAGGTATCAATGATAATCACAATATCTATTGGTTCTCAAAAAGTAACCAAAAAGGCATATCAAGAAAATAATACTGATCGAAGAATCCAAAATGGTTGAGTCAAAACATGTCACAACATGACAACATCAAGAATAAATCAACACTTCAGTCCCATCATGGCGACTGGAAAGTAGTCCAAGTATAACTGATTGATGACTCAAAAATGGTTAAGTCAAGTGTCTCAAATACATACACCCCAGCTTCACACAAGAGGACTGGAAACCAATAACAATCAATAAATACAAACATCTCATAGAACATGCCATCACATTACCATGGTTGGGTTTTAAAAGAATCGAGACCATATAACATCAACATGCCATCACATTCGCATAACTCCCAAGCCTCTGGTAGACATCCTAACTGGTCAACACTTTAGGACCACCCAAACCCCAAACATGGATAGCATAAAGAACAAGATACAAAAACATATTTTAGTTTTCTTTCGCAATCACATGGTTTAGCCAAATATTAGGTTTCAGTTTTCATTTTCAAGTACATTTCAAGTGTATAAGGTTCTTCATTTAATCTACAACTCAACCCATTTATTTTTTTGAATAAAACATAGAATTATCCCTCCATTATTTTAAAATAATTTTCTAAAATAATCATAAGATAATTATTTACTTATTTAAATCATTGAACTAGTTCCCATTGACTTTTAGATAAAATCATTCACATTATTCAAAACATTAGAATAATACTTATCAACTTTCAAATAATTAGTTTACAATTTCCTTTAAACACTTAAAGGACAATCATTTATTTAAAATAATCCTTATTGATTTTAAGTAAAATCAATCTCATTAATAATCCAATTATTTAATTCCACTTATTAATATCTCTTTTCTTTTAATTTGCGCTCATTTAAAAATCCATTTACTTAAATTGACTAATAATTAATTACACTTCTTCTACTATTAACTAATCTTAATTAAATTAAATTAAATTAGATTAGTTAATAAATCATATAAAACTAATGCATAATAATAATATTCTATTTTAATTCAAACCCAAACCCAAAACAATTTCCAAATCTTGATTCTACTAAGGGAAGATTGCAATAATATTTTTAATTCCCATAATTGGATGAAACAATATGCATGCCCGAATTCCAAATTACAAAATTGAAGATTCATTCATGGAGTATATCCAAACACATATAATAGACACAATGAAGACAGGAAAAGAAAGAGTGCAAATGGAATATGCAAAAATCACGAGTGCACCTGGATACCGATGCTAATTTGCTACGCCTCAGAAGTCTATAGAAAAATCCCTTCCTTCTCCAACATTCACCATTCCTCCAAGAATCAAACCAACCGAAACCCTCAAGTGACTAGAAGTGCTTGTAGAAGCATATGAACATGTAGAAGCATATGAGCTTCTCGAATGCATGTAAGCTTGTCCAAAACACACTAGGAGAGCCTCTATATAAAGGCCTCTAAGATGCATCTAGAATGTGTCTAGAAAGAACTAGGAGATAAGCATGACAATTAAGCACGTAACTTCCATGACAAGAAGATAGATATGATGAGGTCTCTAGAATGTTGTAGACAACATGTGCTCAAATAATATGCTAACTCCTAAGTTTAGACAACACGTGCATAATTAGAGTGCAAACTCCTGTGTTGTCAACATGACAACTTACAAGAGTTTGCATACTCCTATGTGAATAAATATTAAAATAATGTATATTTATTTATTTAATATTCACTTTATTTATTTATGTATTTTTTAATTTAATTTATTAATTTTAAATCTCATGCACTCACTTTATTAAATCCACTTGTTTTATCTTAATATATTTTAATCACATGTATGCATCATGTGATCTAGAATCTTTTAATAATTTTAATATCTTTTCTACTTTGAAATTTATTTTCGAAACTTATTGATAAAATATATAATAATATTATTTAGCATTTATTTAAAAATCAATTCTAAATATATTATTATTAAATAAAATAAATATTATCATGTTCCAAATTTAAACTTATAACTTTTATCTTCAAATTTAATTCTTTTATTTAATTAATTTCCCAATTAATTAAATTAAATTAATATTAAAATATCATATTAATTTTCCATTAAAATAAACCATTAATTAAATCTTTTAATTAGGCTTAATTAATAAAAAATACACTAAAGAATCATTAAGTAAAATACAAAAACCCATCATAGCAAAACACATACAAAATCAAACAAAAGGGTTAATATCACAAATTACATCATCCGACGTATTTGAAGGGTACCCGACTCAGATACTTGTCCTAATTTTTAGTTAGGAAAAATGGCTTAAAGGGTTGGGATTTGGACTTGAGAATTTATCTCCCCTCTCTTACCATTGAAATAATGTGATAGGGTACGCTCATCTTGGCAATTCAGGGAAGTTGATACTCGGTACCTGCAACCTGCATAAAATCCATGCATGTACAAGCACAATATATACTAAGATAAACAGGCAATGGTAGGAAGTGGTGCATCATGTAGATCCCGATTAGCAGGTGACTACGACTCCCTTCCTTAACCACATCAGAAACACCACACAGAAAGAAAACAAACATGCACACCATACACATGCAAGTATGGGGTAAGTATCTATAAGAAAACACATATCATAATAAATCATCTAACTATTCATCATCAATAACTGCAAACATTTTAATAATCATCATACATACATGAACTATAAAGTACCAAGTAATCTCATCATATAATAAACTGAATGTAAAAACAATATCTGATAACCTCAAAACAATGCCACTATTAATCATCAACATAAAACTAGCCCTAAAAGAGTTTGACAATGATAGCAAAAATGCGAACTAGGGGCAAGCACTACATATACAAATCTTAGCTTATCATCACTTTCACTTTGAACTCTTTCATCAGATTCCTCATCTTTATTAGCATAAAAACAATTTCTATCTCTACTAGGATTAAAATTTCTTTTAGATTTTTTCTCTCTTTTAGGACATTTAGATGCATAATGACCAAACTCATTACATGTCCAAAATTTAAAGATATTTTTACCATGTTTTTCTATTCTCACGAGAAGTGTTATACCTTCTTCAATCTTCTTGTCTTCATCAGATTTGGTTCTGCTACTACTAGAAAAATCTCCATGTATTCTTGTACTTCTAAATAGACTTGGCCAAATATTCAAGGCACTAAAAGCTATCTCCAGTCGTTAATTCTTTAGATTGTCTTAGATCTACTTCTGCTACTTCCAATCTTGTAAGAAATATTTTTCTAGAAAAATCCTTAGTGTAGGGTATTAGTTGCTGAATCATTTGAGAAAATTTTCTGAATGGTGGTGTTGAAGTTTTCAAGATCTTCCACACAAGCTCATCATCTTGTTGGAATTCTTTAGAATAAATGAGACAGGTGGGGGGGTTGTGTGTTGAATCATTTATCCAAGGTCCAGATGTACACATAAAAATTTCCACAGCTTAGTGAACCCATGTCCATAAAACATTTTCATCATGCATGCATCCATTAGATTATGCAATCACTCCAACTTGTAGGTTACTGTCAAATCAATTTGAAAAAATGTAAACATAAAACATAACATATTAAATACCACATTTGACATAATGATTTAACATGGAATCTCAATTTGGAAAAAATCGCCAGTAATATGCTACTCATTCTCACTCTTCTAAAATGATGCCTTGTGAGAGGCCAACCCTATTACAGCTTATAATACACACCATTAAATGTGACCTGGTTAAAGGATTTTAATCACCCTATTAGGACTAAGCATTGTTAGAGGACTTTAGATCATTCACTTGAAATGTCACCCGATTAAAGGATTTAAAAATGAATAGAGGTCAATCTTAATCTAAAAGATTTACCCTAGACTCATACAATGATTAGAGAGTAACAATAAGGCTTGATGTGATAACAAATTACTATTAGAAATTCATTCAATGCTCCCCTTGAGATTCATGGTAGGGGCTTAACCACCTCCTATGTACTATAAGTTGAGTGGTTGTATCAAGAATTGATATATCGATCTTTTGGTGCAACGACAACCCTAGTTTAAAAAGTGGTATCAAAGCTTGGTCATAGGTTCAAATCTCCTCAGGTAACACTAGGGGGGGAATTTTTGGACTAACCCCCAACATTCCCCTTAAGGATTCATGACATGGCTTAACCACCTCCTCTGTTCTATAAGTCTAGTGGTTGTATTAGGTATTAGGTTGATGTTTTGGTGCAATGACAACTCTAGCTTGTAACTATTAGAAATAATAAAATTAAAATTAACTAAAAAATAAATAATTATAATTTAATCCAAGAGAGTTTGTGATGAATATGATTACCATACTTTATAAGAACTTTCCAAGATCAACACAAAGGAGGAGACAAGGATTTTGAAAGGGGAAAGCAAAGAAAACCCCTTGTGAATTATATGAATGAGGCAAATGCCTAAGAATGAAGAAAGAAAGAGAAGGGGATAGTGTGGAGCCATAGGGCTCATTACACGAAATACATCGTGATTGTGTGTTTACAATGAGAGAGAAGCATCTCTTATAAAGAGATAAGAAGAGGAGTTATTTGTAACTCCCATGTGAATGATTGCCACATTCATAAGTGTGTGCATAACAAGTGTCATAATCCTCTTAAGGAGGAATAAACTATTTTCCTTTATAAAAGAATTATGAAAAAGACTTGTCCTTACATGTGGACTAGAGGACAAACAACATAAGGGATACCTTGGTTTACCCCATTTAATAAATACAACCAAGAAAAAATAACCAATTCTAACACCCCCCTTTAATATTTACTTGGGGAAATTACATCAAAGGGTATTAAATCCAAATTTTTATAATGAAATTCTAAATAGTAGCAACTTGATCTTTGAGAATATCTTCAATTATGCAAAAGGTCTCTTGTGAGTGTATGTAGATCTTTGTAGAGCCAAGAGAGAAGTGAATAGGTCATCTGAATGTACACCAAATAATATTGTACCTAGGTGGATTACTTGAAAAGCATAGACACAAGAAATAAGACAACTATCCACAAAGTATTTCATTTTATATTCAAATTAGAAATCCTTTTGAATAAGGATAATAAAATTCTCATAGAGAAACAAAGAGGAAGATACAACATGTTACCACAAAGCAATGGAGTTAACCTAATATCAAGATAAATTATATGCTCAAAATATTATCATCAAGGACAAAAAAAGTTTGATCAATGTTCTCATGAAAAGTATATTATACTAATGTACTAATAACCACAGACAAGGCCGACTAATGATACTTGCATCAACATTGCATCAATCATGTGGATATAGACAATCTACATAATGAATCATCCCACTACAAGTTAAGGGGGGCGTCCCTCCACAATGTGCATGATTCATGATCTAAGAAATGAAGTATGCAGATCATTATCACATTAATAAATGAAAATAAAGTATAAGGAGAGACATGCTAATCAAATTAGTATTATCATGATTTTTGTTAAGATATTAATAAGGAATGGATTATGAGGATTTAACAACATATTGTCTTCAAGTTGGATCAAATCATCTAAATTTGGAGGGAACATCCTCTTCTTTGAGGAACAAAATGGAACAACATGGAGGGAAACTCCATAAATATCAATCTTTCAAAGTAGAGCATATAGAATCAAATGGAGGGAAACTCCATATAAATATCAATCTTTCAAAATAGAACAAATAGAACCAAATGGAGGGAAACTCCATAAAGATATTATCCTTTCAAAATGGAATAGATAGAACCAAATGGAGGGAAAATCCATATAAAATGAGTGCACACCAATATAGGATGGAGGGATACTCCATGGGCCAGATAAGGAAACTATGTATTAGTTATACTGAGGGGACCTACATAGCTAACCTTGAAAAATTGGCTCCCTATGCAACTCAAAAAAAATTTGATATAAATCATGTAAATCAATGGTATACAACCATAAAATGCCAACATGGGCATCAAACAATGCTATAAAAGAATAAAAGTGCAACTATGTGCACATAAAAATATCACAATAAAGTTGAAGGAAAATGTGTAAGATAACTCATAATTCAACAAAATTGAGGTAAATGCAGAGATCTAAGGAAGATCAATGAGAAATAAACAATATATGGATATCAGGTACAAAAACTCCATTGAGGGTAAACATGAGTACTTAATTCATTTTCTGAAGGTATATATCAATTTTTGAATCATTATAGTCATAATTTTTTTATATCTGGGTATATATGTGTGCACCCATATATACTTAAATAAATATATGTAAATGATAAGTTAAAATATTTACCTTTAACAAAAACATTGAGAGGATCCTTTTATAAACATATATTTCAAGTAGAATGAATATTTTGAATAAAGACAAAATATCTTAAATAGTAATTATCTATAGAAGTTTGATAAATTGAAATAAAAAAATCTAATCACAATCAAAGAAATGTATTATCATTACGAATGACATAGGAATGACTTGCGAAAGAAAAACAAAGTATTTTTTTTTGTTAAAAAATAATAAAATTGAATTTTTAGAATAATGAAAGTTGAAAAAACATATTACATGAACAACAAAAAAACCTCTTTTTTTATACATACATGTACAATGATGTTAAATTAATGATAGAAAAGTTAGTAGTTACAAAATAATATAACTAGAATAGATAGTTGCAAGTGAGCTAGAAAAAAAATCCACTAACATACATTGGGCAGTCAATAGTGTAATCGAAGAGAAAAGAAAAAAAATTCTATAAGTTGCAAACAAAGAGAATGAAGTTGAGAGAAGCGTTTGGAGTCTTACTCAAAAAACTTCAGTCAAGCTAATTCTAGGTGAAGGTAAAGCATATGAAAGTAGAGTATGCAAAAGTATCTTTTTGTCATGAAAAAAACACTAATATTTCTTATGTATTTTGAATGCAGGTTGCAGAGAGGAAATGGATCACAAAGTGCTGAATCCCCAAGTGATGATTCCCACTTTAACATGAAAATTTCCTCTAGAATCAACATACTTGAGGGGAAATTTTGATGAACTATTTCAATAAATTCCTAGAAAGGTGGAGCATGCAATAAGGTGCATAATAGGAGATGGGGTGCTAAGGCCAACAACACCATGTCCTATCTATTAGACTCAAGTATTGTCCATATTGTACTCAAACACATATGATATGTTACCTGAGTACAAGACATTGATGAAGATTTAAGAGATCTATATTAACCCATCGTTTTTGAATGTAGCCATATTGGATGAAGAAATTAGTGGTTATTTGTTTCATGGTTCAAAGGCATGGTTGGGAGGAATTATTCCAATCAAGAAGTTTGATGAGGATATGGTATGAATGACCCTTTTGGATACTATGAGGATAGGGTTGCAGCTAAGGAATCACATCTATTTCGAAAGGGAAATGATTCATATTGTAGGGCTACTACCAATAGATATGGTGGCTAGGGCATATGAATTATTTGATGCAATCTTAGTGGTCATCCAACACTGTGAGAGCTGAAGGGTTCCTCCTCAGATGATGATCTCTTCAGGGGATGACAACATAGGGGTTATAGTGGAATTGATGGGTTTTACAAACCAAGTGTAGGGGCTGGGTCCAGAGGAAAGGGTTAAAAAAAAGGTTAGGCATGCAATAGGTTTAGGTTTTAATTATGATAGAAGGAGAGAGAAAGAAAAGAAACATTTCTGTACTTATTTTTATTTGAAATAGACTAATGAAATGATGAAGAATACTATATTAATTGGCTATATTAAGGACAAATGAATTCATTTTAACATAAAAAAAATATTTTAACTTTGTTAATTAGCAACGAATTCTCTTGTTAACAGTGATTTCTCTTCATTTAAGGCAATGCTGCAAATGAAAGCATTGGTAATGATAATTATTCTTCCCTCATGAGACTTTGAATAGTATTCTATTAAATTAATCTCGAGTTAAAAAAAACTTTTCAGAGAATAACTTAAAATAGATGTTGTTATAGGTGAATAATAATGCAACCTTGCAAGAAAACATTAGAGGAATAATTCTTGTGCAACCCTGTAAGAAAATATTAGAGGAATAATTCTTCTGCAATGCAAGGAAAAAAAGTGATGTAGAAATGTTGTTAAATTATTAAATGAGCAAGGAATCTACAAAAAAAACTTAAAATAAAAGGTTAAAAGGATGATTAAAAACTGAAGGCATATGTATCCAACTAAATATGAATGCGAATCCTAAAAGAAATGAGTAAACAATACTAAGTAACTAAATGCAAAACGTATAAGTTATAATTTAATTTTGATAACTTATAACATAATTTATAATTTGAGATTATTTATATATAAACTAAAATACTTATAAATGAATTAATGATTAAAAAATATGAGTATGATTAATGACAAACAAAAATTACTTGATTAAAAAGCTCAAATTATATTAATAATGAAAGCTTGATAACTTAATTTATAACATGTAACTTTTAACATTGAAAAAAAATAAAAACATATAAGTTATGAAGTAATATAAAATAAACTTGAACTTATAACTATAGCAAAAATTTTATAAAAGATTAAAGATAGGAAAAAAAAACTTTGATTAAATACAAATAAAACTAATTAATAAGGTAAGATCTTTTAAAAAAATTATTAAAAAAATCAAAGACTAAAAGACTTAGCAAAGGTTAAAGCCAAAAAAAAGTTATAAAAAAATTTGAATGAAACTAAAAAATACTACAGGAAACTAACACAACAGAAGGAAGAGTTCATGTGAGCTACACAAATGGAGAAGGAAAGCTCACTTAAAACATGGCAGAATGTGGTTAGCCAAAAGGAAGGGAAAAAAATGCAAGAGAGAGGGCAATGAGATCAGCAAGGGTCTAGATTACGATAGCCATTGGTTAAGGGAGAGCAGCCACGTGGGAGAACCATGAGGGAGAGAAAAAAGGGAGTGCATAGCAAGTAGGGATGGTGCTAAAAAATGGTAAGGAGAAGCAACTTTGAAAAAAATACTATCAGCTGGAGTAGCAAGGCCAACAATGGATAGGCCTATGTGCGCTTAGCTTTACGCTAAGGAAAAAAGCTTTACATTAAGGAAGGTGACTTAGGCACAAGTTGAAGAGGATCATATAGGCATAAGAACTATGACTTAGGCATTGGTTGAAGAGGAGCATACACAAATTGGAGGGGAGAGAAAAAATAGTAGCTAACATATGTGCAAGAAGATCAACCATGTGAGTGATTGTAGGAAGGGAAAGATGCAAGAGGGGGGCATGACAACCATTAAAAAAAAAGAAAAGACATGACATCAAAATGGGAGGCGGAACAAGGTTGGCGACCAAGAAAGTAGCAGCTGCAGGGTGAATGAGCTCCCATGTAAAATCAAAAGAGGCACTACAAGAATTAAAAAATATGCAAAGGATAAGTATGAGAGAAGAAAATAAGGTTCACGCAAGCAACCAAACAAGGGTTTTTAATTTAATTATTGGAAATTGTGTGAGAATTTATAAAAGTTCACTTTTTATGGCGTAAAACCATGTATGATCACATGATAATGATGTTGGCTATTCTAATCAGTGCTACAAGTTTGTCTAAACCAACATACAAATTGGTAAGAATAACTGAGTAATGTGAAACCCAGGGACCAAAATAAAAAAAAATGATTTTAAGTGGGGTTAAATTAATCAACTGAAACTCCTTGGATAATGGAAATAAAAGCTGATCATGTTTTAGAGGGAGGGAGACATCTGTGTGATTTTCAAACTTGCGCTGAAAAATAAACACTCAGAAGATAAGCTACTGATCTGTGGATATGTTTATGATACAACCTCTCTCTCTGAGGCAACATGGGAATTTTGGAAGAGGGATGAGCATGCATCAAGGCACAATAGTAGAAAACAAGAGAAATAAAGAGCAACAACTAAAACAAAAATAGCACAAAGTTCAGATGCAATCAAACAACTTCATCAACAAAGAAACCATGTTAAGAATATGAACAAAACAAGAGAATGGAAGAGAGACATGATTAAATAGTTGAGAGAGCCAGAAAATAATTGGAAATTTCTAAAAAATGGAGAACAAATCAAGTAATTTCAAAAAAATAATTAAAAGGTGCACAAATAAGATAAGATCATATTAGAAATTGGTCATAGTTTCTAAAAAAAGAATATTAAGATTAAATAATAATAAAAGAGTGAGATAAATATTATATTTTAAAAAAATATGTAGAGACAATATTATATAATTAAAAAAAAACAATAGGTTTTGACATAGAAATTGAAGTTGAATAAGATTTTAAAATAATATAAATTTATATAAGTTTTAAAAAAATATAGATATTAAATATTTAAAAAAAAATAGATGAGAGAATTTAAAATAAAATAAAATATATAACTAGAATTAAATCTAATTGACTATAATGTATAAATAACATTAATTATCATTATTTAAGTAATCCCTTAATAATAATGTAATTTTTTTAATTTTAAATATTTAACAATAAAAATGATAATAATGTATATTATTAAACTAAAATTGATAAATGCTACTTGTTAGCACGAGCAAATATTTTTCAATAGAGATACTTAGGTCGAAATAAGGTGTGCTCCAACCTTCATCACTAAACTCAAAATAAGGATTAATTTTGCTCTGATACCATGTTAGAAATAATAAAATCAAAATGAACTAAAAATTAAAGAATTATAATTTAATCCAAGCGAGTTTGTGATGAACATGATTACCATACTTTATAAGAGCTTTCCAAGATCAACACAAAGAAGGATACAAGGATTTTGAAAGGGAAAGCAAAGAAAACCCCTTGTGAATTATATGAATGAGGCAAATGCCTAAGAATGAAGAAAGAGAGAGAAGGAGATAATGTGGAGCCCTAGAGCTCATTACATGAACTACATTGTGATTGTGTATTTAGAATGAGAGAGAAGCATCTCTTATAAAGAGATGAGAAGAGGAGTTATTTGTAACTCCTATGTGAATGATTGCCACATTCATAAGTGTGTGCATAACAAGTGTCATAATCCTCTTAAGGAGGAATAAACTATTTTCCTTAATAAAAGAATTACAAAAAATACTTGTCCTCACATGTGGAATAGAGGAAAAACAACATGAGGGATACCTTGGTTTATCCCATTTAATAAATATAACCAAGGAAAGATTACCAACTCTAACAGTAACAAGTGGTATCCAAGCTTGATCATAGGTTTGAATCCTAAAACCCTTGGGTAATGCTGAAGGGGAGATTGTTGGAAATTTTTTAGCACTCCCCTTGAGATTTGTGACAAGGGATTAACTGACTCTTGTGTACTATAAGTTGAGTGGTTGTATCAAGCATTGATAGATTGGCCTTTTGGTATAACAAAAACCCAACTTTAACAAGTGGTATTAGAGCTTGGTCATAGGTTTGAATCTCCTCAGGTAATGTTGAGAGGGGAATTGTTGGACTAACTACCAACCTTCCTCTTTAAGATTCATGACATGGCTTAATTTCCTCTTGTGTTCTATAAGTCTAGTGGTTGTATCGAGCATTTACATGTCAAATTTTTGGGCAATGACAACTCTAGCTTGTAGCACTTACAACTCCATTTGTAGATTACAGATCTCTGTTTCAGTCCTCCATTCTTCTTGGCTTTCACAGTCTTCAACTTTGATAGCTTTTTCACCCTTCAAGCATCCATACCCTTAAGCCTTCTTGATTTTCTTACCAATGTAGTCTCTTCTCTTAGGCCACAGAATGAAGTAATACCCTAGACTCCTTGTCTTCCTTAGCTTATCACACATGGCAACCCTTGCTTCTAACTAACAATCTCTATAAATAGATAATCAAGATATTTTTTCATTCATCCTCCATCATCTATTTTAGGGTTATGTTAGATTAGATAGGATTCAATGAATCTATGCCTCATTTCATTTTATTCCCTTCTAAAAACTTCTCCTTCATTTCTCTTTGAATTTACCCTTAAAATAGTTCACCATGAATTTTGTGCCACTAGCCTATCAACCTTATTTTCTACATGGTTCACATAATCCAAGAAGTCAAACTTGTCAACTTGGTTTCATTAAATTATTGATCTTTCTCATAATGCTAACAATCGACATTAACTAGCTTCTAATGCTTGACACATACTACATTGCTCAACATCTACTGTCAAAATGCTTGACATGAACTAAAGTTTATTGGTGCTCAACATCAACTAAACTTTACTTAGATTACACTAAAATTGACTTTTCTTAGCTCCAACTAATTTTCTACTCAAGTTGCACTAACTTTTCTCAGCACCTACTATCCACTCGATCAAGCTTGGTAGAAAAACTTTATTTAACTTGTTCTTTTGAACTTACTCAGTGTAACCAACATTTGGAACATTAAGTAGATTATCAATGCACTATAATGTCACTGTCTTAACTGATTCTTGTACTCCTTTTCATATCATAACTTAACCTTTCCTCTAGGTACTATTGTTACATCATTTGATCAAATCCTCTTCATCAATCAAATAAATGATAGTACTTAACTCATATAATCAATTGTCTTACCAACAAGTAGTAGGTTTGACATCAGTAATGAAATAATGATTAAAACACATTCATCATAGTTATATCAATTTGTTTTCAACAATATCCCTCTTTGACATTGATGGCAAACCAAACTGACTAGACTTAATCAGTAAGACCAAAATAATACCAAAACAAAAATAATCCTTTGTATTGAAATTTCTCCCTCTATCAATAACTTCCATCTTTTGAATAGGTTACAAAATTAAGTTCTAATTAATTGACACTCAATCAATTCATCTTTATAACTTTCTTTTGATCACTTCATATATCCCCTTAAAATTATCTCCCTCTTTGTAATGCTACACTAAGCATAAATCGATAGATATGAAACAAAGAACAAGAACCATAAACGTAAATTTTTTTTTATATTAAGTCAACTTATTACAAGTACAAATACACAGATTGAATCACTCTCAATCTGAAAACCTCAAAATCAAAGATGATATCATCAAAGTACATATCCATTATAATGTAAATACAAATAGAGTTCAGTACAATAATGAAGTATAATAACATTTCTAAACACCTATATCCAACATAGGGACTCTAAATGCTATTTTCAAGAAGTAACTACAACAATAATCTTTAGCTACTTGCTAAATGACTTGGAGCACCTAGAAAACACACAGAAATGCAACACAACACAAAAAGAGGGCTTAGTACACACTGAGTTGAAAAGTATAATCCACCTTCATAAATGTTAGAATAAGCACATACATAATCATAATGCAGATATCTAATTCACTTAACATAGTGCAGTTCCAAAATTAATATGCAAGAAGTAAACACATGTTTGGTATGCTCATAGTCAACACATAACAATATTCTCTATTATACTTGTTAATGACAGAATAGAGATTTGCCTTGTTCTTCGTACTTAACCTTGTAGGTTTAAGTCATAGGTAAGGCCAATTATCTTTTTATATGAAATTAACCCACCCAATTCAGTTTTAAGTTATCACTAAATTAATTAACTGAATAGGATAAACCAAATTCAGCCACCTCGATATATGTTCATCACAGCTATTCTTAAAATACACATCAAATAGATATACTAGGAATGTACATGCAATAGATATAAAATCAGTATACAACATGATACTACATCCTTTAATCCATTTGTAACACATCTTATTCTGCCAATTTCAAAGGTAAATATAGATAATTATAACAACAGAAACAAAACCTATAATATCAAGTTCACGCAAATACAATTGAACTGTTGTCTCAGCTCAATGATACTTACTTAATCTTCATACTATACATTCAATTTCCTGCTGACCTAACCATCTACACTTAAATTTTAAATGACCAAGATAAAAAATCAAATTGCACATGATATTCTTGCTTAAAATGACATATCATCAATCATAATCTGCCTCAATACTTGAAACAACTTTCATTTGAATTATGAGCTGAATTACATCTTTATAATAAAAGAATTCTGTTTCAGACATCTTATCTTAAAACAATCCATAAATGCTATTAAGACATTTCATAGAATAATTAAACATAATAGAAACTAAGCATATATCCATATTTTCTTATTGAAAACAATTTCAATTTTAATAATAAAAAATTATGTTGTCGCAACTAAATTTTTATTTGATACGAGCTTTCTCTTAACTGTCTGATATAATGTCACGACTGGTGTCAGCAATTAACTAAGTTCCAAATGTCATATGATTACCATAACAGTTGATAAGAAACTTGAACCACATTACATTTCAAAAAGTATCAGCAGTCAACAACGTATTAATGACCAAACAACACTATAACACAATGTCGATAATTGCTGGTTCAAACATTTTTTACGTTTCATGCTAACTGTTTGATGTAATGTCTGCTCTCATTTTTAAATAGTTTCTTGATAGTTTGTCTATGTTATAGGTTTCATATAACTCCCATACCATTTAAGACTATTTTAATACCCGTGTTTTAATACAATCACTGTGGGTCAAACATAACTTCACACCCGTGTTTTATATTTTCATAAGTCAAGCTCAGGTTTTACATCTCCAACCTCATGAAAACTATATAACAATGATAGTACCTCTATCATAAATAAAGTTATTTGATGTTACAACTGAACCCTTAGTCCATGCAACTATATAAAATTGTAAGCACATATTGCTTACTGGTTCAACTCGGTGATACAACATATAAATTCAAACAATGATACATGAATAAATCTAAACTGTTTTACATAAAACCAAGCCCAAACCAAAACCATTTCATAATTTAACTATGTTCTATGTTGTATGTCATTTATATGACAAAATGCCAACATCACACATGGAGGTAAAACACATAGAAGGGAGCCTCAGATTTATATAACTGAATGTGGAAACACCCGATTTAAAACAACATCTAAATCCAAATGCAAACACAATGCTGGTAAACAAATAATACCCATAATTCAAATATGGATATATACAGAACTCGACACTATTTGGCCAATCCTGCATACACCCATACTTGGGTATCGATATACTTTTGAAAACTGCAACATTTCCTATTTCCTTCAAACCAATCAACACCCAAATAATAGTAAAGAAATAGGTTAGAGAATGCCCCTACCTCAAATCATAGTAGGTGGAAAAGCCCTAAATATAATCCAACTAGAAGCCCTCGAACTAGCTCGAGTCCAACACCAAGGCTTCTCAATACTTGACCAAAACAACAATGAACACCGATATGCAACTATGAGATATTGACTGATAGAGAGAAACCCAACATTTCTCAGCTTCATAAGCATGAATTCCCTTTCAACCAATTCCTCCAGGATGCCGATTCTTAGCAATAAGCATGACAGATGTATAATAGAATAGAGCAATGTGGCCAAGATTCTGGCCTGACCTCAACAAAAACTAAACCAAAATGAAATGGCTGACTGGGTGATAAATGACTCATTAATGCCTTCATAAAATGCATTAAAAGAAACTAAAACCATACACAGAATTGGGCATACAACAATCCCAATACCACCGCCATGTATCTGGCCTTTAAAACAATGAATATATTACCTTATACAAAGCTTTCGAGACCCATTTAGGGCTATATGTATAAAGAGATAATTAGCCCGATTAGAAAATATAATTTTTTTTTGCCAATCTAAACTTAGGGTATTTAAACCCTTTCAAAAAAAAGTATATACATATGCAATGCCTACTGAAGTTATAATGCCAAATTAATATAAGTTATATACTCCAAAACCATCTAAGGGTTATATATACTTAGAAGAATTTAAATCCCTTCTCAGTCACCCATATGTGAATAAAATAACAAGTTTCTTACACATACAACACATAAACATAGTAATTTAAAACTTTCTTTTCAATACTATCAAACACAGAATGTAGTTTACATCACGTTTGAAACCTACTAAACATAATTGTAACCAGACAACACGCAATAATAAATATATAAAAGTGTACCAGTTTCAAATCATGAGATCTTAAGTATCATTTATCATATCTCGAGATCCAAAATGACACATAATATAACCAAGTTCTATAATGAAAGACAACATATCTACTGAAATGAACTCTAAACAGAAAGGTCTAAAATGTTGATGAACATAAGTAGTGGTCAGGCATGACACCCTCCCCCACTAGGATTCGACTTTCTCCTAGAAGTCAGCAAACAAGTGCGGATGAGCTGCTCTCATCATTTCAGTGTCCTCCCAGGTAGCAGATGTTTCATCATTAGGGTCCCATAGGAATTTTACCTATCTTATTTCTCTTCCTCTTAAACTCATAGTTCTGCTTTGCATGATCTGCACTTGTTCCAGCATGATTTGATCATCCAAAATCTGCAAATTTTTCCAGTCAAGCACATGAGCAATATCAGGTATGTACTTATGCAAAACTAAAACGTGAAATACATTATGAATTCGAGAAAGACTCGGTGGCAAGTCAAGTTTGTAGGCAATAGGTCCAATCCATTCTAGAATTTCAAACGGACCTATAAATCGAGGTGCAAACTTGGATCTCTTTCCATAGCAAATTGGACTTTTACGTGGCCTTACCCGGAGAAACACTTTATCACCAACCAAGAATTGATGGTCAATTCTATGCTTATTATCATATTTCTTTTGTCTATCTTGAGTAGTAATAAGGTGCTCTCTAATCCTCTTAACTTGTTGTTCCAAATCTTGCAACAAATCAGGTCCTAAAAAAATCTTATCTTCCAAATTATCCCAACTGAAAGGCATCCTACAAGGTCTACCATACAATGCTTGAAAGGGTGCCATACCTATGGAACTATGATATCCATTATTATAAGTGAATTCTACCAAGTGTAGATACTCCTCCCATTTATTCTATCTATCCATTACATACATCCCAAGCATGTCTTCCAAAATCTGGTTGACACGTTCGATTTGCTCATCTATCTCTGGGTGTTAAGCTGAATTGAAATTCAGCTGAGTACCTAACTCTCGATGCATGGATTTCCAAAGAGAAGAAGTAAACACTGGATCCCTATCAAAAATAATCTTTTTAGGAATTCCATGCAACTTAACTATCTACTCCATAAATATCTTGGCAACCGTTATTGCATTATAGGACGATCTAACAGGAATAAAGTGAGAAACCTTAGAAAAATGGTCCACTACCACCATAATAGCATCATGCCAATGAGCTGTCATAGGCAATCCAGTAATAAAATCTATCAAAATGGTATCTCATTTCCATTCTGGAATACTATGTGGCTGTAATAATCCTGCAGGGTGTTGATGTTCAACTTTAACTCGCTGACATTCCATGCATTGAGCCACAAAATTTGCTATGTCTCTCTTCATTCTAGGACAATAGTAATGCTGATTAAGGTCAGTATGCATTTTCTTGACACCCAGATGAGCCAAATATGGTGCTTTGTGGGCCTCAAACATAATTAGATTTCTCAAAGCACCCAACTCAGGAACGTACACACTCCCTCTATACAGCAGTAAACCTTCAGGATTCACTGAATACCCCTCAAAATGCCCTTCCAAGATGCTACCACTGTCAATAACAGCCTTAACATCCTAGAACCAATGATCTACAGAAAGGGTCAGTAAAATTTTATCCTTAAGATCCACTGTTAGGATTAAAGAAGATAATTCATGTTGCCTTCTGCTAAGAGCATTAGCAACCATGTTCTCCTTCCCTTGCACATAACTAATCTCAAAGTCATATTCAAACAGAAATTCCATCCATCTTCCCTGTTTGGAATTTAGGTCTGATTGTGTGAAAAGATACTGAAGGCTTCGATGATCAGAATGTAACTCAAATCATTGACCCAGAAGAAAATGCTGTCACTTGATCAAAGCATGCATAATCACAGCAAGTTCAAGATCATGAGTAGGGTAATTCACCTCATGAATCTTAAGCTTTTTGGACTCATAAGCTAGAACACATCCATCTTGCATCAACACTACCCCTATGCCATCCAAAGATGCATCAGTGCAAACCAAAAACTCCTTAGCTGAATTTGGGATTGCCAGGACTGATGCACTGGTCAAACATTCCTTAAGTTTCTAAAATGTTGCCTCGCATTCATCTGTCAACACAAATTTCTTCCCTTTTCTTTAGAGATGTGATAGGATGTGCTATTCTAGAGAAATTTTGACACAAATTTGCAGTAATAGCTTGCTAAGCCCATGAAACTTTGAACCTCTGACACAATCATAGGTGCTGGCCAATCAACAATAGCCTGAATTTTGGATGGATCTACAGAAATTTCATCCCCTGAAATGATATGTCCTAAGTAACAAATCTCTGATTTGAAGAATTCACACTTCTTAGGATTGGCATATAGTCTGTTCCTATTGAAGGCATTCCAAAACTTGCTCTAAATGCTGCTCATGCTCCTCAATAGAGTTAGAATACACTAAAATATCATCCAAAAACACCACTACGAACTTGTCTAGGTAAGTTCTAAACACACCATTCATTAATCCCATGAATATAGAAGGTGCATTTGTTAACCCAAAAGGTACCACTGTGAATTCGTAATGCCCATATCTGGTGCAAAAAGTTGTCTTATAAATATCAGCCTCCTGGATTCTATGTTGACGATACCTAAATTTTAGATCAATCTTTGAAAAGACTTGGGCACCCTTGACTTGGTCAAATAAGTCATCAATTCTAGGCAAAGGATACCTGTTCTTAATAGTGACCTTGTTTAACTGTCTATAATCTATGCACAGTCTTAAGGAGCCATCTTTCTTCTTAACAAAGATTACTGGAGCACCCCATGGTGAAACACTAGGATGAATCAAACATTTCTCCAAAAGCTCCTCCAATTGGAATTTAAGTTTGACTAGCTCTTGACCTATCATTTTGTAAGGAGTCTTGGAAATTGGTTTCATTCCTGGCACTAAATCGATTCAAAAATCAATTTCTCTTCTCGGAGACATTCCAGGCATCTCCTCAACAAAAACATCTGAAAAACTCTGCAAAATTAGATGATCGAGAGAAGAACTCTTAACCATAGAATCTTCTAAGTCATTTACCAAAATGGAAAAAAAACTGCAGCCTTTTCGAACACACCTTGCCAATTGCTTGGCAGAAATTGTCTGAAAAGAGATGGGTCTCTTGATTCCAGCAATAACCCTAGCTGATCCAAAATCATCAACACAATTGATTGACTTAACCTTGCAATCCATAATGGCTTGATGCTGTTCTGACCAATCCATTCCCAAAACTATGTCATACGATCCTAAAGGTAAAACCCTAAGGTTTGCTGAAGTAATAAAAGATTTCATATGAATCTTACAGTTAGGAGCAACAATATCAGCGTTTACCTTAGATCCTGACACTAACTCCATTTGCTAACTGTTCCTTGCCCTAACCACAGGAATTCCACTATTTCCAACTAAAGTAGAAGAAATAAATGAGTCTATAGCTCCAGAGTCAAATAAAATAGATACTTTCATACCTTGAGTATTACCTTGAGCTTCAATAATCATGTTCTGATGTTCAGCCTGCTTCTAATCCAAAGTTTCAAAAATATGTTGGTTCCTGGCAGAATCACCAATTGTCACTTCTGACCTAGCTGGCTTAGGTCCAACCTTTGACTTATCCTAGTTAGGGCACTGAGACTAATAATGATCTAACTGTCCACAAAGAAAACACTCAATAGATTTCCTGAATCCCATGTTCTAACTAGAAGGATTAGGAGATGGCTTATTACTCTGCACACTTTGAGGTGGTTGAGATGGTCTAGGCTATTTTGAACCTTTGGAATCCTTATCAAATTTCTTCTTCTTTAATTTCCCACCTAAAAATCCTTATTTTGAACTACTCTGTGGAGGCTTTTGATTCTTACTGACATCCAGAGTAGGTGGATTCATGCTGGTTTTGTATGAAGCCCCATGATATCCAGACTTCATCTCAATTAGCTTTGCTCGCTCTGAAGCTTCCTGCATAGTTAAAGATCAGAAAGTTCTCACTTCCTCCCCAATCTTGGGCATAAGTCCTCTGATGAAGTGTTGTATCATGGCCTTATCATTTTCAGCCCACCCAAAAAACTTTTTAAGCTCGTAGAACCTACGTTCATAAGCTTCTACTGTAGAGCCAGACTACATAATAAAAAAAACTCCTCTGCACGGACTTGATGCCAATATTCAGACATGAATCTCTCCTTGAAACGTTCTACAAAGAGTTCCCATGTAACAAGTGAAATGTCAATGCCAAACTTCTCCAACTCCCGTTCCCACCACAAGGAACCAAATCCCCTCAAATGCATAACCGTCCATCTTACCTTTATGTTACTTAAGTAATGATGTAAGACAAAGCATCACTCGATATTCGGCAGCCAAGCTTCTGCCACTGTACCTTGTTCCATACCATAAAATAATGGCCCTTTCATCTTGGAAAGATCCTTGAGCTGAGCTCTTGCCATTGGATCATCCTCTACAAGAAAGTTATTACCCTGCACAAGAGGTCTCCTATCATTCACTCCCCCACCAAGAATCTGGTTGTTAGCCTCAAAATTATTGAGATGTTCCAGTATCTTCTGAAGTACCAAAGCTTGGTCTGCCTGATTATCCTAGTTGTTTCCAACCCCAGCATCATTTTGGTGCCTAGGACCTCTACCATGACCCCTGCCCCTACCTTTTCCTCTGCCAACAAGGTTATCCTTAGGAATGTCGTGCCGTCAAGTTCCTCTAGTGATGGGAGGCATGATAGCTACCTAAAACAAATAACTATTAATATGCATCGATAACGGGTTAAACCCTATAACCCAAGAGTCCTAGTTATTCTAACTAGGCTCAGATACCAAATGTAATGATACACTAAGCATAAACCAATAGATAAGAAACAAAGAACAAGAACCATAAACAAAACAAATTTTTTATTATTAAATCAACTTATTACAAGTACAAATACACAGATTGAATCACTCTCAATCTGAAAACCTCAAAATGAAAGATGATATCATCAAAGTAAATATCCATTATAATGTAAATACAAATAGAGTTCAGTACAATAATGAAGTACAGTAACATTTCTAAACACCTATATCCAACATAGGGACTCTAAATGCTATTTTCAAGAAGTAACTGCAACAATCATCTTTAGCTACTTGCTAAACGACTTGGAGCACCTGGAAAACAGACAGAAATGCAACACAACACAAAAAGAGGGCTCAATACACATTGAGTTGAAAAGCATAATCCACCTGCATACATGTTAGAATAAACACATACATAACCATAATGCAGATATCTGATCAACTTAACATAGTGCAGTTCCAAAATTAATATGCAAGAAGTAAACATTTACTTAACAATGCAAAATTAAACTCACACTAAGAATAACCCATAAATGAATCATATATATACTGAGGTGTCATCGTTATGGCACTAAGATTTTGCATCCATGTTTGGTATGCTCATAGTCAACACATAACGGTATTCTCTATTATACTTGTCAATGACAGAATAGAGATTTGCCTTGTTCTCCATACTTAACCTTGTAGGTTTAAGTCATAGGTAAGGCCAATTATCTTTTTATATGAAATTAACCCACCCAATTCAGTTTTAAGTTATCGCTGAATTAATTAACTGAATAGGATAAACCAAATTCAGCCACCTCGATATATGTTGATCACAACTATTCTTAAAATACACATCAAACATATATACTAGGAATGTACATGCAACATATATAAAATCAGTATACAACATGATACTACATCCTTTAATCCATTTGTAACACATCTTATTCTGCCAATTTCAAAGGTAAATATAGATAATTATAACAACAGAAACAAAACCTATAATATCAAGTTCACGCAAATACAATTGAATTGTTGTCTTAGCTCAATGATACTTACTTAATCTTCATACTATACATTCAATTTCCTGCTGACCTAACCATCTACACTTAAATTCGAAATGACCAAGATAACAAATCAAATTGCACATGATATTCTTGCTTAAAATTACATATCATCAATCATAATTTGCCTCAATACTTGAAACAACTTTCATTTGAATTATGAACTGAATTACATCTTTATAATAAAAGAATTTTGTTTCAGACATCTTATCTTAAAACAATCCATAAATGCTATTAAGACATTTCATGGCATAATTAAACATAATAGAAACTAAGAATATATCCATATTTTCTTATTGAAAACAATTTCAATTTTAATAATAATAAATTATGTTGTCGCAACTAAATTTTTATTTGATACAAGCTTTCTCTTAACTGTCTGATATAATGTCATGACTAGTGTCAACACTTAACTAAGTTCCAAATGCCATATGAATACCATAACAGTTTATAAGCAACTCGAACCACATTACATTTCAAAAAGTATCAGCAGTCAACAACGTATTAATGACCAAACAACACTATAACACAATGTCAATAATTGTTGGTTTAAACATTATTTATGTTTCATGCTAACTATTTGATGTAATGGCTGCTCTCATTTTTAAACAGTTGCTTGATATTTTGTCTATGTTATAGGTTTCATATAACTCGTATACCATTTAAGACTATTTTAATACCCATGTTTTAATACAAACACTGTGGGTCGAACATAACTTCGCACCCATGTTTTATATTTTCATAAGTCAAGCTTAGGTTTTACATCTCCAACCTCATGCAAACTGTATAATAATGACAATACCTCTATCATGAATAAAGTTATTTGATGTTACAACTAAACCCTTAGTCCATGCAACTATATAAAATCGTAAGCACATATTGCTTACTGGTTCAACTCGATGATACCACATATAAATTCAAACAATGATACATGAATAAATCTAAACTATTTTACATAGAACCGAGCCCAAACCAAAACCATTTCATAATTTAACTGTGTTCTATGTTGTATGTCATCTATATGACAAAATGGAAACATCACACATGGAGGTAAAACACACAGAAGAGAGCCTCAGATTTATATAACTGAATGTGGAAACACCTGATTTAAAACAACATCTAAATCCAAATGCAAACATAATGCTTGTAAAAAAATAATACCCATAATCCAAATATGGATATATATAGAACTCGACACTATTTGGCCAATCCTGCATACACCCATACTTGGGTATCGATATACTTTTGAAAACTGCAGCATTTCCTATTTCCTTCAAACCAATCAACACCCAAATAACAGTAAAGAAATAGGTTAGAGAATGCCCCCTACCTCAAGTCACAGTAGGTGGAAAAGCCCTAAATATAATCCAACTAGAAGCCCTCAAACCAGCTCGAGTCCAACACCAAGGCTTCTCAATACTTGACCAAAACAACAATGAACACCGATATGCAACTATGAGATATTGATTGATAGAGAGAAACCCAACATTTCTCGGCTTCATAAGCATGAATGCCCTTTCAACCAATTCCACCATGATGTTGATTCTTAGCAATAAGCATCACAGATGTATAATAGAATAGAGCAATGTGGCCAAGATTCTAGCCTGACCTCAACAAAAACTAAACCAAAATGAAATGGCCGACCGGGTGATAAATGACTCATTAATGCCTTCATAAAATGCATTAAAAGAAACTGAAACCATACACAGAATCGGGTATACAACAATCCCAATACCATCGCCATGTATCTGGCCTTTAAAAAAATGAATATATTACCTTATACAAAGCTTTCGAGACCCATTTAGGGTTATATGTATTAAGAGATAATTAGCCTCATTAGAAAATAGAAAATGTTTTTTCCAATCTAAACTTAGGGTATTTAAACCCTTTCAAAAACAAGTATATACATATGCAATGCCTACTAAAGTTATAGTGCCAAATTAATATAAGTTATATACTCCAAAACCATCTAAGGGTTATATATACTTAGAAGAATTTAAATCCCTTCTCAGTCACCCATATGTGAATAAAATAACAAGTTCTGTACACATACAACACATAAACATAGTAATTTAAAACTTTCTTTTCAATACTATCAAACACAGAATGTAGTTTACATCACGTTTGAAACCTACTAAACATAATTGTAACCTGAAAGCATGCAATAATAAATATATAAAAGTGTACCAGTTTCAAATCATGAGATCTTAAGTATCATTCAGCATATCTCAAGACCCAAAATGACACAAAATATAACCAAGTTCTACAATGAAAGACAACATATCTACTGAAATGAACTCTAAACAGAAAGGTCTAAAATGCTGATGAATAGAAGTAGTGGTTAGGCATGATACTCTCACTAGGTGGATGTAATTAGTATCTATATTTGAATTTCTACCTCTATGATTTCTTGAACTCAGTACACTTTTCTTGACGATAATTTCTCCCTATTTGATAACAATGCCAAAGACGTGTCAGCTTCATATGTAGATATGAATATTTTTTAGTTTCTCCCTCTATGATCTTGCTTGTGTCTAATTTATAGTTGCAACTCTTTGATTACTTTATGCAGCTCTTAAAGTAAGATCCACTGCATCAATGTGTAACATATGTCAATCAAATTGTTTGATACAGGGCACTCCTCATGCTCTTTTTAGATTGCCTTTGATAGGGGTATCACCCCTAGTTTACCTCTTAGATACTCTTGAGCATCCTTAGGTAATGCTTTTGTGAAGATATTAGCTATTTTGTCTTTTGTGTTAACATATTCCATCTTCACCTCTTTATCTTGAACTAATTCTCTCAAGTAATGATACTGGATTGCAATGTGCTTAGTTTTTGTATGCATCACAAAATTCTTTGATATATTTATAACACTTAGATTATCACAATAAAGTATCATAAGTTTAGTGATTTCCTCCTTCATAACTTTGAGGAGTTGTTTGATCCATACAATGTTTGTACAATTTACTACAACAACAACATATTCAGCTTCACCAGTAGATTGAAAAATGTAGTTTTATTTCTTCCTAGTCCATGTAACCATCCTTTTACCTAAGAAAAATGCTCCTCCACTGGTGCTCTTTCTATCATCAATATTTCCAGCCCAATCAACATCAATATAGGCTCTCAATTCAAATTTCTCATTTTTCTTGTAGTATAGACCATAGTCCTCTATTTCTTTTAGATACTCATTATTCTTTTTATTGCCATCAAGTGATTCTCCCTAGGTTTAGTAGAGAATCTTAAAACCATCTCTATAGATAATGTAATATTAGGTCTATTATGTACTATATAATGTAATTTTTCAATGATAGACTTGTATAATGTTTAATTCAACTTAGCCGAATGATCATTCTTTGACAATTTATGTCTTTTTACCATAGGTGTACTTACTAGCTTGGAATCTTTCAATCCAAAATTTTTTAGTATCTCCTTTACATACTTTGACTTAGTGATGTATATAACATATTTCATCTGATGTACTTGTAAACCCACAAAGAACTTGATCTCTTCAAACATAGACATCTCAAATTCTTGCTTCAATTCATTTGTAAAAGGCTTACATAAAGTATCTTGACCTCCAAATATAATATCATCAACAAAAATTTTAGATGAGAAAATATCTTTCCTTTCTCTATCTTCAAGTATAGATTACTATTATCATCAGTCCTCTCAAATCCAATCTTCACTAAATAATTACATAGTCTCTCATACCATACTCTTGGTGCTTGCTTTAAACCATATAAAGCTTTGCGTAGTCTACATACCATGTTTTTTTGGTTAGCATCAACAAATCCTTCTAGTTGTTCTATATATAACTCTTCCTCCAATACACTATTTAGAAATGCAATCTTAATATCTATTTGATAAACTTTAAAACCTGTGTATGTAGAGTAAGCAAGCAGAGTTCTTACTCCTTCCAATTTTGCAATAGACCGAATGTCTCTCCATAGCCTATCCCTTCTTCTGGTGCATATCCTTTACAAACTAATCTTGCCTTATTTCTTGTGGCTTCACCATTTTCATCTAACTTGTTTCTATATACCCACTTAGTACCAATCACATTTTTGTCTTCTAGTCTAGGAACTAGAGTCCATGTCTTAGAATTCTCAATTTGTCCAATCTCTTCTTCCATGGCTTTACTCCAATCCACATCTTCTAAGGCATCTTTCACTATCTTTGGTTCTTGCATGCTCAACAAACATGTATCATTTCTCAACATTTTCCTTGTCATTGGTCTCTTAGATTTATCTCCAATGATTTGTGTAGTAGGTGTACACTTGAATTGTGTCACACTCTAAACCATTCTATCCAAACGATTCCATTAGTTGGAATGTTTGGATGCCAGCTTAGAGCTCCCTATCCACGGAGTGCATGAAGCTAGTATTCAAGCATGAAGGCTCTCAACCAAGCCTTAGAAATGTGCTTCTTGCTAGTAAACCATGCAATGGGATGTTCTTTGAGACAAGAGCAAGAGTGCAAATGTCTCAAGGAGTTCCTCAAAAATGCAATGCAAGTATGGAAACTAAGCTAAGATGAGAATGCAAAATTCAGCTATTCTAAGTATGGATGAGAGTGTTGCAATACAACTATTAGACTATATGATTTAAGCTACATGTAAAAATGAAAGCTAAGCTAAGCTAGAATGCCATGGATGAGAGAATGTAGACAAGAAATAAAAGTTCTCCACAAAGCTCCAAAGAAACCTGTTAGAAAACCTGTAGCATAACAATATTCAAAATGAGGATGGATCCTTTGAGGGGGAAAGCTCTCTCCCTTTTAAAGTTGTATAGACGGTAGAGATCAAGATGAAGATGGTGGATGATCAACGGTAGAATTCAAAAATAGGAGTGATCCATGTGCACACACAAGTCAACCAATAGAATATAAGTTGACTTGTCACATAAGAAAAAAGTCTCACAAGCCTTTTCTTTTAATTGTAAAATAGAAAAAGGACTTTATGTGTGCACTTTAAGTGGGTTAGAAGAATGGGGTGCTTTATTTAATTAAAAGGGGACATGTTCTTTTAATCAAATAATGAACTTAGGATAGCATAGTCAAACTATAGGTTATAATCAAATAAATTGATTATTAGCAATTTGGCTTAGGTAAGTGATTAAATTAATTTAGCCAAAATGTTGAAAAGGGGGCTAAGAGTCTAGATGACAATTTTTAGGTGATTACATTTGCCCCTCTTTGACTAATGCATGATCGATCTCAGAATACATTATGTCAAAGAAAATTGAAGCCAAGTAGGCGATGATAGATATATATATCTGATTCCAAAGAATGAAATGCATAAATAGATAGCAAGTCCTGAATGCATAGCCTGATAGTGGTAGTACTGAACATTAGGAAGATAATGTTAGGATCTAAAAATAAATCTAACATCTAGCAAAGTGAATATATCAAGAGCAAGTGATAAGGTCAAACAAATGCTCCTAAGAAATAGATAGCCGTAACAATCAGCAATAGAGTATTTTTGCCCCCTCGGGATCGAAATCAAAATGAGGTAAGAGAATGCAAAAACTAGATAGACATGAGAAAATTGAGATATAGCAATGTCCGATATGACAGATAAATGATTAGAGCCCAAGAATGACTATAAGAAAGTGATAAAATGCCCCAGTTTGATTAGAGTTGACCTTGAAGGATATAGCATAAAAATTGGGTCAAATCTAGTAGAAAGATGATTTAGATGTGAAAAGGTGACTAGAAGTAGATATGAAGCATAGAAATGATGAAGACATGAAGAAATGAAGATGCCCCAGTGATAATTCAAATATTAGACCTCAAACGATCAGCTAACTGCTCAGAAGAAGGTAAAATTTTAAAATGACAATTTTGACCATCAAGATGAACTCGAATTTGGATTTTGATCTCGAAAATGAATCTAGGACGTTGAAATTATTTAAGAGGTCAAAACTTTATATAATGTGATGATAAGATAGAAAAGAGATGAAGTGAAAGATTAAGAAGGTGAAAAGACATGAACAAGAAGAAAGTAAAGAAATATATGAAAGGAGTTAGCTGATACGTCCACAAAAAGATGAAGAGAGAGCTCTCCCCATATGCAAGAATTCAAGACTAAGCTAGAAAATGAACCTAAAATGCAAGCTAATATGCAAAGTGGTTTACCAGCAAGAAGCACATAACATTTAGACTCTTAATTTCATCATTGAGCATTTATTAGGGACATCATGAGATCATACAACCATCACTAGTATAACTATGAGGATATGAATATGATCAATATCAGATAGGTATGTGGAAATCCAATCTAAGCATCAAAGACATGTAAGTAGCAAGATTACACTTGTATCAAGGCATAAGCGTCAGGATAAACCCCAAGTGCGGTCTTGTGAAACAATCAAGGATGATACATTTGTAAGTCAAAATGTTGAATAGGTAAAGCATAAATGCTTACAACACTATAGAAAAATAAAGTATACCCACAAGTAGAAATCAAGAAAACATGCCCCATGCCCCCAGTCTTCTAGTTAATGACATCCTTGAAAGACTATTAGGGATGGAACATATAGTAAAGAAATCATCATAGACATCACATAAAGTAGACAAAGATTAGCATAGCTAAGTTTTTTAAGTGTTAAAGTGTGTGTGTGTGTGTGTGTGTAAGTGACTTGGCCATTTCTTCAAGACTTGATCCTGATAGTGAAAAATATCGCAACATCGAAGATTGTAGGTAAACTATCTTAAAAGTGTTGAAAAACACTTGATGTCAAGGTGGGGGAAGTGTTGAGAAACACTATTTTGTGAGTTGTCAAAGAAACCCTAATGCACAATAATACCTCAATATGCTAAGTAGCTATGCCCCCGAGATGAGGACAAGAAACAATTCCAAGCTAGGAAATGTGTAGCGAAGTGGATGATTGAGACTGATAGACATAGGTGCAAGGGTTTCAAGTAGCGCCTGTTTCCAAGTTTTCACCACTTGATAGATTTTTTCCAGGACTTTTTTCAATTTTTTTGTATTTTTTTATTTTTGATTTTTTTGGTGATACATCAAAGAACCTATTGCTAGGTTTTCACTAAGATGATCATTTTTTCAAGACATTTTTTGATTTTTAGGATTTTTTCAGCATCATATATGACTTTTTTTGGAAATTTTTAGAAGGTTTTAGATATCACTAGTTCTTAAGCAAGATCACATTATTTTCTCCCAATGTCTAGCAAGGTATAGGATGTGATGGAGCAATGAGCCAGTGGATAAGAAAAGATGGATGAAAAAGAGTATGAAGCAAGTGAAAGTGATCCTCAAGGACTGACTCCTCAAGAGTACCCAAGCTAGGGAAAGAGGTGAAATAGTCATATGAAGCATATTTTGGATAAGTAATGGAAGTAATGAGAAAGATTGCATGTAGGATAAACAATGAAGCCAACAAGTGAGATAGCATGAAATGTGTAGTCCAAAAGAGTAGCCATGTCAAGAGACCTATCAGAACCATTTTCATTTATTATGATCAAGACCAAGTGGTCAACTAGATAGGATAGTAATGGGAGAGAGCAATAAAAATAAAGCTCAAGATGGAGGCTATGAGGGAATGATAAAGCACAAATAGATAATCTCATGGATAAGATAGCCAATATGCAAAGATAGCTCAACATTGTCAAGATCAAAGAGAGAAGAGGGGATAGATGGATGATGGAAGAATTACGCATGATGACTGTTTGCTAGGTTTTCATCATGGTACTTATCCAAGGTACTAAAAGAAGTAGTTTTCACCATAGGATAAATTTATTTCTCTTTACTTTTGCTACCAAGGTGCCACAAGAAGTGGTTTTCACCAAGGCACATTTTCATTTTTATTTTTATTTTCTTTTTTTATTTTTTCAAATTTTTAGAGAGAGCTCAAGCTTTTTGAATTTAGATAGTGCTCCTATAGGAAAGATAAGTCATGATAAGCCAAGACCATAGAAAGGTATGCTCAAAGATGTTGATAGGGTGATGAAAGAGAAATGGTAGTAGGAAGAGTATATGGAGGATAATAGTTCATGTATAGAAAGTTAGTGTAAGCTTTAGAGGATTTCATGAGGGTAGTTGAAATATTGGACAAGATCAACGTTGACACACACCTTGAAGGGTATTGGAATGATGGAGGAATCATGGATGAAGTAGCTTGAGGTTTAGATGTATGAGGTGTTAGAAGAGATTTGGAAAAAAGTTGAGTGGAAGGCTTTGGAATATTTTTAGAAATATTTTTGGAAGAAGATGGAATGGAAGCCTTTGGAAGCTTGAATGTCAACTTTGAAGTATTTCCAATATTCAAGTCTTCTAAAAGAGACTTGGGAATCCATATAGCTTTAGATTTTCCTTTGGATACTTCAAAACACATTTCTTCTATAATGGGTTTAGGAACCCATATTTTCTTTGATTTAGCTTTTTTAATAGTGGACCTTTGTGGTGCATTCTCTTTCTTAGCATTCACATGTCGATTAGAAGGGACATAGTGATCTTTCATTTTCAATGGATTCTTATGTTTATTCTCACTTCCAAAGGACTTGGGATTTGTGGATGAATAAGGATGATATGACTGGTTTAGATGTATAGATGGGTGAAAAGTCATCAAGGATGAGTGTCTTTGTTGATCTTGAGGTATTATAGGAGAGCTAGGGAATGAGCTAGGAGTGGAAAATGTAGAAGATGAAGGAACATAATGCCCCAATATGGATGGAACATTTGAATGCTTTAGCTTAGATGGATAAGGACCAAGGATAGATTTAGAAGATGCAAAGGGATAGTGGGAAGGGATATCAACATCTCTAGAATGAGCAACATGGTCAAAGCCATCAATAGACTCAAGAGTATCTTTGATAGGAACAACATTTTTAACAGTAGCACTTGAAGCTTGAGCACAATTTTGAAGTGGATATGGAGAAGTAGAACATGAGGGGATGCTTTGATCTTGACAAGTAGCCTTGGATAGCATATGAAGAGAAATTTTCTCATAATTTTCAATAAGCTCAAGGGAGATAATAGAAGTGGTATCTTCATCATACTTAGGAGGTGGACAAGTTATAGGATATGGAGGGGAAAAATCTTGAAAGAGATGAAAGGGTGCTTGATCTTGATCTTTCTTGACATTTATAGCTTTTTCTTTTTGAAAGTCCTCTTGACATGGAGCCACTTCTAAGGACAAGGGAGAATGAAGAGTGAATGGAGTAGTGCTTGGATTAGGCATAGTAGTGCATGAAGGTTGAGGATATTTAGGATTAGTAGCATGGAAAAAGTTTGCAGCCAAGTGAAGGTTAGCTAGACTTTCTTTTAGAGGTAGCCCTTGAGTATACACGTAGTCTATGTGGAAAACATTAGGTTCTTTATTTGATGGAGGCATGCTGGAAATTCATTCTTCATTGCAACATACACCACTTCATCATCATGATCTTCAAATACATCTTTTGTTTCCTCTTCATCAATGTAGTAAGACTTCTTGCCTTTTTCTTTGTAGTCTTTACTATCTTCATCTCTTCTTCTTTTATACTTGTCACCACCTCTGTAATTCTTCTTTTCTGGACATCTAGCAGCAATCTGACCAACTTAATTGCAATTAAAATACATGATAGGTAACTTACCTTTAAACTTACCTTTACCTCTATGAAATCTCCTTGCTAATAGTGCTTCAAGTTGATCTACATCTTCCTCATCTGTATCACTATCACTTGACACATTTTTTGTCTTTTTTTTTCTTCTTCTTCTCATTAGGTTCCTTTAATGGCAACTTCAATTTTAAAGAAAATTCAATATTTTTAGGTCTATAATTATCAAAGTTAGATAGCATACAAGTAGTGAGCATACCTACCAGACCTTCAAGAGTTAGATCATTCCCTAACATGCATCTTAGTTCTTATATTGTAGAAACTCTAATAGCATAGATGGGCAACATTGTTCTCAAAACTTTTCTTAGTATAGTATCATCATCTATTTTACTAGTAACTCTTCTTACTGCATTAACAACATCTTTTATCCTAGAGAAATATTCTCACCTTCTTGCATTTTCATGTCATTGAGTTTACCTTTGAGACTTTCAGCTTTGGCTCTTATAAAATTCTTGTCACCTCCATAAATAGTGTGTAGAGAATCCCATATTTTCTTTACACTGTCACAACCCCTGATATCATCAAACTTAGCATAGCTTAGGGCAAAGGAAATCTCCAACATTCCTTGGTTATGTTCTTTCTTCTTCTTTAGATCTTTAGTAATTAGGGCTCCAACAGGATCAATATGCTCAACAAAAATGGTAGATTGTACATGATCTCTAAGACCTCCTAGGTTTAGCTTCATCAAACTTTTCCATCTAGAAAATTTATCTCTATTAATCTTGGGAACTTCTCTTTTTGACATATTGATCTTTGTGCTTCTAGTACCTTCAAGCTAGTCCTCTTAAGTAGATGGATCTGATAACAATTTTTGGCATTCTTTAGAATAGTTTGGGGGGGGGGGGGGGGGGGGTGGCATGAATTAGTTATCCAAGGTCTAGATGTATAAATAAAACTTTTTATAGCTTAGCGAACCCATATCCATAAAACATTTTCATCATGCATGCATTCATTAGATTATTTAATCACTCAAACTTGTAGGTTACTGTCAAATCGACTTGTAGACATGTAAACATAAAACATAACAGATTCAATAACACATTTGACACAATGATTTAGTATGAAAACCTCATTTGGAAAAAACCACTAGGAACATGTTACTCATTCTCACTCTTCTAAAATGATGCCTTATTAAAGTCCAACCCATTAAAGGTTATAATACACACTGTTAAATGTGACCTAGTTAAAGGATTTCAATCACCATGTTAGGACAAAGTCTTGTTAGAGGACTTTAGATCATTCACTTGGAATGTCACCTTGTTAAAAGATATAAAAATAAATATTAGATAAACCTTAATCCAAAGGATTTACCATAGAATGATACAATGATTAGAGAGTAACAGTAAGGCTTGATGTGATAACAACTTATAACTTCATTTGTAGATTACTAATCTCTATTTTAGTCCTTCATTCTACTTGGCTTTCACACTCTTCAGCTCTGATATCTTGTTTAACCTTCAAGCATACATACCCTTAAGCCTTCTTGCTTTGCTTGCCAATGTAGTCTCTTCTCTTCGGTCACTGAATAAAGAAATTCCCTAGACTCCTTATCTTCCTTATGTTCTTGGACATGACAACCCTTGCTTTTGACTAGCCATCTCTATAAATAGAGAATTGAGATATTTTTCTGTTCATCCTCCATCATCCATTTTAGATTTTGGTTAGATTAGACAGGATTCAATGAATCTACCCCTCGTTTTACTCCATTCCCTTCTAGAAACTTCTCCTTCAATTATCTTGGAATTCACCCCTAAAATGGTTCACCATGAGTTCTATGCCACTAGATCATCAAACTTATCTTCCACATGGTTCACATAATCTAAGAAATCAAACTTGTCAGCTCACATTCATTGAATTATTGACCTTTCTCATAATGCTGACACTTGGCATTAACTAGCTTCTGATGCTTGACACATACTACATTGCTTGAGATCCAGTGTCAAAACATTCAGAATGAACTAAATTTTACTAGTGCTTGACATCAACTAAACTTTACTCAGCTTACACTATTTCACTCAACTTACACTAAAATTGACTTTTCTCAACTCCAACTAATTTTCTACTCATCTTGCGCTGACTTTTCTTGGCACCTTTTTGTCCATTTAGTCAATCTTCATAGACAAACTTTGTTTAGATTTTTCTTCTGAACTTACTTAGTGTAACCAACTTTGTAACCTTAAGTAGATTATTAGTGCATTATAATATCATTTTTTAAATTTATTCTTGTACTCCTTTTCATATGATAACTCAACCTTTCCTCTAGGTGCTATTGTTACCCCATTTGATCAAATCCTCTTCATCAATCAAATAAATGATAGTACTTAAATAATATAAGAAATTTTTTTACTAGGAAGTAGCAGGTTTAGCATCAGTGAAAAAATAATGATTGAAACACATTTATCATACTTATATCAATCTGTTTTCAACACTTCTTCCTACAATACCTGAAACCATGTGACTTGATTCTTGCAACAATCTTTGATATCCTACCAATATAGTTTTGTATAGATTCATCTTCTATCATTTTAGTATCTTGAAATTCACATATCCAATTCTTCAATCTTACTCTCTTTGTATGTTTATCTCCTTCAAAAATTGATTCTAATGCTTTCATTATTTTATGAGATGTTTCAAGTGAATTTACTTGACTATATTCATTCTCTAGAAGAATTGATAGCAAATCTTCTCTAGCTCTCATGTTGCACATGAACAAATATCTCTTTGCTTTACTACATTCTTCAAGCTTTTATTGTTTTAGAATCATCTTCTCACTCTTTGTCAAGAGCCAATAAGCTAGACCCATGCATAATAGATGAGTCTTCATCTTCTCCTTCCAATTGTCATAGTTGTCCCCATCAAATCTAGGACTATTCTTTCTCAAAATATTCACCATTGATCTCCCAAAGATGTTAAGCTTATCCTTCAAGGACATGATGATCTGATATCAATTGTTAGAATATGTAGTCTACCAATATAATTGAGAGGGGGTGGGGGTGAATCAATTATCCAACTATTATCACAATTATTCACCTTAAACAAACTTAACATAATGAGCAATAAAATTAGAAACCAAAACAAGATAGTCATGGGCAATAACACCATATATGTTAACTAGGGAAACCCTTGATCAGAGGGAAAACCCTAGTGGGGATTGTAGAACAAGAATGTTAGTGTGCAAAGAACATTAACATTAAAGAAAACATTCACAAACTAAAACTATATTCACATATGAGATTAGACAAAAGAAACAATTAAGGAATGCAAACCCAAAAAAGGAAACACTCCATGCTTCCTTGATTTTGTAGATGTGTCCTTTGATGTGGATGTATGCTCAAATGCTCAAAGTTGCTTCAGCGGTGGAGATGGATAATAGCAAATTGGTAGCTTTGTGAGCTCTCAATTTGGCATTATAAGGGTATGGGTATGGCTTTTGGCTCTCAAAAGGGCATGGTAACTTTAGCTCAGAGACTGTTGATTGAAATGGCTTGGGATGGGATTCAATTTATAGGCTAAGGGGTAGAGGGATGGAGGGCTTAGATGCAAGGATGGATGAAGGCTTAAGGAGGGCTAGGATGCACTCAAAGGAGAGCACATGGATTGTGCTTGTTTAGCACCAATGGGAAGGTGACACTTGTCACAAGGAGGATGAGTGTGAGAGGGTAGGGTAAAGGGTTGGTTAAAGGCGTGATGAGTGGGGTTGAGTATGTAAGAGGGATGTAAGAGGAATGAGTGTGGAAGAGGGAAGAGTGTGGAAGATGGGTGTAAGAGTCATGAGTGGGCTTGTAAGAGTCTTTTATGTTTTGTAAGAGCACTCATGACTTGGTGGTTGGGATTTTTGAGGGGAGACTTTGGTTTGAATTAGGAAAGTCTTAAACTTGTTTAAGGAATGTGACAACATTAGGGGGTGGATTAGGCTTGGGTTTAGGATTAGATTAGGGATGTTAGAGATGTGCAAGTGGATGGCATTAATGAGGGTGGGTGAGTTAGTGGCTAAGCTTGGTTAGTATGGGTGGATGAGGTGGATTAGACTAAATGGAGGATTAGAGATAGGTTAGGGGTTTTTGAATTTGAGGATCTCATTTATCAAATAGATTTATTTAATAAATGGGGATTTTTGGGATTAGATAGGAGAAAAGGATTTAATTGATAAATAATAGATTATTTGATTTATCAATTAGGACTATAGATGATTAATTAAATTAATCAACTAGGGATGGCAAAGGATTAATTAAATAAGAATTTAATTAATGATGCCTTTAGAGATGGCTAAATTAGATTACCAAAGCAGTGTAATCAAATTTAGGTGTCTACAGGGATGATACCCATAAGATGATGTACTAATATAAATATTCTTTGTTAGACGATGGACCCTATTAGGAGGCTATAACAACATTCAATACATATCAGTCCCTGTTGGGAGACTTTGAATCCCTATTGGGAGATTCTAACCTTGTTAGGAGTTGTGCCAACCCTATTAGGAGATGTGGAAGATAGTTGGACCCATTTCCCAAAAAGCTTGAAGGGTAAGATCAATGAACCTACTATCCAAATGATCTCTGTATTTTTCCTTGTAGAATAATAGAAATGAACAATACTTCCTTACTCTATCCTTTCAATCAGACTTCTACTCCTTTTGATCTTTTAACCAGATCACAAAACTCACATCCAATAATCTCTTGGATCACTTACTCGCATTTAGTAAACCCTCTTCTCCTTTTTGCACTTCACACTTCATATAATGATCACAACACATTATAAACAAGGAAAGTATCTTTTCTTTATTATATATCTTCTAAATAATTCCTTGAGTTAGCATTGAGGCTTTCCCAATTAATTATAATAAGATAATTAATTAATTATAATTACAATAGCACTATCAACTCATTGTCTACACAAATTCTCACATGTGCAATATGTTGGTGCTCAAAATTGCATTCTCATTTTGAGCATCCATTTGAAATTTTTAGTAAAATCAAACCCCATAAATGCATATGTACTTGACTATACCTTTGAGGCCCCTAAGGTGTTTAATGTTTCTAACACCCTGCATTCAGCCTGTCTAAGAGTTCCATGAAGAAAAATTGAGATTCTGAGCCATTTCATGAAATCCCATTTTGAGTAATTGTCAAATCTGCATTTTCACCTAAGTGTCAAATAGCAACAGGAGGCTGTGTTTGCATCTGAATATCTCATACACAAAAATGTTTCATGACTTTCCACTTTAGGAGTTTTTAGTGTCCATATCTAAGAACTCATGTTTCAAATTTTGAGTTGTTTTAAGTCCATTTGACTAGGTTTTGAATACCTCAAAGTTGGTCATTTAATATTGTCATGCTGATGCAATTAGTTCAAAATTTTGGGAAGCCCTGTTTGATGTACTAAAAGTTTTGACCAGTTGACCAAAACAATAAATTTCCTTTTGCGTTGCATTTTAAATGTCAGAGACTTGTTATGTTTTAAGTTTTAGCTCTTGACGAATCTGTTTGATCAGTTTTCAAATGCGATTTCAAACTCAATTTCTATCTTTTTACTAGTGTCAAGAAATCTAGATGTGTCAGAACCCCTGTTCATGATGTTATATCTTGAAATTTGTGATTGCCTAGATCAAATGGATTGTACCATTATTATTTTCTCCAAAAATTCTTCGAGTGTGCCAGTTTTCAAGTAATGACGAATCCATTTGCACACTTTTCCATGTCAATTCCATTTGCAAAAATTATTTTTCTGCCATTGTTTCCAGTCTGCAAAATCCAAGTAGCCCACTTTGAATGCTTTCCGTTTGCACCCAGTTATTCCTCATGAGTCCAAATCCCAAACTTATACTTTCCTCATGAAAGTAAACCTACGTCCCAGCTTTCGTCTTCCCAAGTGTAAGTTTACCCAGTTTTTGAAGCCAAAACCGAATGCAATTTATTATTTTTTGACATGTTTTTTTTGTAGGCAATTCTGAGAGGTCAAATTTGATGGTCAATATCTTTTGACCCCGAATTCATCATGAGACAAGATTCAACGGGATGCAAGTATGCATAACAAAGAGTCAATGCTCCAGTTTTTAGAGCTTGGTCAGGTGTTCGGATTAGTTTTTAAGGCCAGTCAAAAGACCTCCTGGCATAAAGTTGACAGTCTGAAAGAAAGTGATAAAGTGAGTTTTAAATGATCAGTTAGGGTTCAAATTTGGTTCAAATTAGTATGATGGGTTTAATAGGCCAGTTTGAGAAATTAGGTGCTTGAAAATGAATTTTTTTTTAGCCAGACCCACTTGGGTCTCGACTAATTTCATCAGGTAGAAGTCAAATTTCTACATATCAAGGTAAATAAGCAAAATGATGAATTGACATAGCTTCATGGCAAAATAATGAACTTAAATAGGGTGGTCAAATAATCTAGAGAAAGTTAAAAAGGACTTGTGTGAGTAAAATGAGAAGTCAAATGAGAATTTTAAATGGCTGAGAGGAGGCACACATTTATTCAGGATTTTCTTATAGAATTTTATGAAGAAAGGGTAGGCAATTGCTAGCATTTGAACATTATTGCAAAAGCAAGGGCTAATGCCTAACCCATGGGTCAAACTAACTCAAGCAAAAGATTGAAGTGTTCAAGTCAGAAGGCAGGATGACCAAAGGTGGACCTTGTTGTCATCTTATATTTCCCATCATCTTCTCTTTTTCTAATTCCTCTGCAATTCGATATCTGGAAGGCACAATAATAATAATAATGATTCTTCTCACGTCAGCATCCCTCCCGTCACTGATTAAGCTCGCCAAAATTCTCCCAAATGATGGCGCACCCACACCTGTGTATGTTAAGGTTATGGAGGTGCTCTCCAATTCGCTCACTCAGTACAATGCGATGGTGATTGAGTTGGGCATTGAGGATTTAGCGTTGCTGAGAGTTGCTTTGGATTCCACCAAGTTTTACTTCAGAATGCGCACTCAGGTTCAGCCCAGTTAGGCTGCCAAATCCCTCAGATATGGCTCTGAAACTCTCGCGATGTATAATATGTATTCCTACTGCATTGGAAAAGTGATAGAAGAAGGGGGTTCATTGCCCACCTGCATGCCTGATGTTTTTTGCTATCTGGGAAAGGCGTCTCGTGCTACTCTCAGTGCCATTGCCCGACATCTTTGACTCTGGACCGATGTGTTCAATCCACTACTCGATGACTTGCCTCTGCCTATAAATGAGGTTTCATCATCTGTGTTGGTTTCCACATATACACCTTATTCTGCACAAAATGGAAAGGGTCTACTTGGAGGGTCAAAGCCAAATATTGAGATTGAGAAAGGGTTATTGAGTCTCATTATTTTTGACAGCCCTAGCCTCCAGGTTTGTGATCCCAATAACTACTGGTATCTAGCAGATAATGGAGCTCAGCCAGGAGATGTTTTGTTGATGACAAGTAGGGAACCTAGTCATGCAACTGCAGGTCTCCATCATGCTGCTTCATATAGAGTAATTCTTGATTTTCTTCCAAGCTCTAGAATGGGTGGAAGGACATCTTTGGCTTTTAGGCTTATGCCACAAAAAAATGCTATCTTGGATTGCTCTCCACTATCAAATGCCAGTCATATTGTTCCGCAGAGCTATGGTGCAATTAGTGTAAGCCAATTTATGGATGATTTGATGGCTGAGGAGGCTAGAATGATCACTAGTTCAAATAGCACTTTGGAAACCAGAAGAACTCAAAATCAGGAACCATCACTTTACTTTGTTTTATCAGATCCATTATTGGGTAACTATCTTGAGGATGCCTTTGTTGCATAGTGTGGGCATTCATCTGGTGGTGCTATGCTGAGAAAAGTTTATGAAACATCAAGATGTATCACATGTGGGATTGACGTTGAGGTAGCATCAATGGTTCCTAATCATGCCCTCAGAGCCACTGCTATAGTCGTAAAAAATGGGGATGAGTGGAGACAACTACATTAGGCGGTCTAAATAGTTCAAGTAGGCAGCAAATCAGGGTGTTAATGAGGAGAAATTGATGGAAGCTTTACTCGAGGAGTTACAGAGAAAATTGCAGTCAAAAGAGGATGGAGCCGACAGTGATATAAGCCATAGAGTAGAACAATCAAAATCCTTTTATCCCACATTCCTCCCGTGGTGGGTTTTCAACCTTTTTAAATACAACTACACACAAGGCTATGGTGTCTAACAAAGACAAGCCTTTTTAAAGCCATGCAATGCCCTTGTGGTAGGGCTTGACTTAGATGACATCAGTAGGAGGAAGCAAATGCATTATTTTTTGTTCACTGACATGGCAGATCCATGCAATAGTACACAAGATCGTGACATCATGATCTGACGGTGGGTGCAAGTCCGCAAAATGGAGTTGCGTGATGTTTAAAAAGTGTGGGAAAGTAGATTGTCGACATGTGGTAGCAGGTCTCGTGTGCACAATGAGGTGGCAATCAAGAGCAATTTCAAATGTAGGTCCTAGATCATGACACGTGTCATGATCTGATAGACAATGCATTTTTGCAAAATAGAGATGCTTAGTGGATACATAAAGCAGGTAAGCAGGTTGCTGAAGTAGACCCTAGTTAGATGGTGACATGGCACTCAATGGTAGGGTCAGAAAATCAAGAGATGACACATGGTGCTAAAGGTAGGGGGTGACCAATCAGAGGCCACCACATGTCAGCCGATCAAAGGAGAGTTGACCCCGAAATTAAGAGATAAGGAGTAATTTGAAAATAATAAAAAATATTATATTTTTTTATTGTTTCTCACAAGGATGTGCACATTGAGATTTCAAATGCAAAAAATATTTTAATATAAAGTTAAAACTTTAGATTAATTTGAATTTTTTAGAATTTAAAATTTAAAGGATATGCAGACCTGAGCTTTGTAGTAGAGGGGCATTTTTCAAATTGAATTTTTGGAGGTTTTTGAGAGGCTAACATAGCAATATTATATATCAAAAAAATCATGAGAAGATGAACGTTGTGATTATAGAGTTCATTTTGCACAGGAATTCATGGGTTCAAGTTACAACTAGAAACGTGAAATTTGGGGCCTTCTCAGTGGAATGAGCCAAAATTGAAAATGCAATTACAAGATCAGTAACAAACAGTGAAAATGCAGTTTGGGGCCGAATGTAACCACTTTCAAGTCAGTTGAATAAGGATTTCACTAGCATTTTCATGAAGTTATCAGATATTTTGATAACTCAAAAGTTTTAATCATTGAATAGAAGATATTTTGCAAATCAGTTACAAAGTAATGATGAAAATCATATAAGATCAAATGGGTAGAGAGATGAAAGAGGTTTTGCAATTGGTAGGGATGGAATTCCAAGTGGACACATGTCATCTTTAGATTAGGTCTGAGAATTCATCTTCTCCTATATCTTTCTTTCTTTCATCCATTGTAAGAGTTCTAATTTTTGTCACTGAGAAACCAGTTGGTTCCAGTTTTTGTCACTGAGAAACCAGTTGGTTCCAATTTTTGGAGAAAAAACCACTCACTACTGTGATACCAGGTTTTGGTTCCAATTTTTGATGTGTTCCCATAATTGTGACAACACACTTTCAGCATAATTCTCTTGTATGAACAACATTAGGAAGGATAATATAGATAGTTTAGATATGTTAGGTGTTTTCATGTTTTCATTTCATGCATATGGTTGTATTATTTCAAAGAAATTGATACAAAGAAAAACAGGTTGAGTTTCATCTTGAATTTTGTCTCCTATCTCAGTGAGCTTCAATGTTTTACGATCTTTGAACAAAGAGCCTAGATTGTAGTTGCAGTCCCTTAAGGCTGTATGTTTTCTTATTGTTGCTTGTAACTCAAGGGTTTATGTAAATGCTTCAATGAATCAATATGGTTGCAGGTTTATTGAGAAGGATATCATGTAAGAATGAGGTTTGGATTGAGCACAAATGTTTATTTACAAGGTAAATAGATAGATCGTATATCAAAATATATAAATAAGTATTAGATATCCATATGATTGCATTTGATTCATGGATTTTCCCAATGGATTAGGCACTAGTTAGCTATAGGATCATTAAAGTCTTACTGCTACATATATGAGGGTTTTTTGAATTCAATATTATTAATCAAATCAGTTCAATTTTTCATGTTTTGTAGTGGGCTAAAAGGAATTAACCCTCACTCAACTTATGAATTTCATAGACTTGCATTTAGCTACTATAGATCTATGTCATTTCATGAGTTATTAGAAGATATAAGGGGTTTTCATCTGTAGTAAATTGGTTCAGATTTATGTCTTAAATGCACTGGTACCATATCTCAAAACCTCAAGGTTAACTCACCTAGGTCTTGCAGAGCCTAAAGTGAAGGAGTTATGCCTTATAGTTGGCCCAAGACTGTAGTCAGGTGTATTTGTCATAGGAATTTTCTAGCCTTAGATACATTCGTCTGGTTTCTTGTTTATTTTCAAAACTGTTAAATCAAGAGCTAACACAATACTAGGGCTTGCTCATCTATTGACATCATTATTAGAATTGACTCTATCACTAACTGGCCACACATCTTCTTATTACATCTTAGATGAAAGATATAATACAAACATCATAAGCTGCTTTCCAAGCACTTTGTCTCTATATTTCTCTTAGTAAATCAAGTACAAATTTCATATGTCTTCAACTTACGTGATGTGCATTGAACCTGATCATCAGGACATAGTGTAGAACATTTCCATGAGCATGCACCACCAAAAAAGAAAAACCTTGTTTGTACAAGTTAGATCTTCTCTTCTACTCTACTAGTCTTCACAAACTTGTTGCTATGTTGACATCAATAACAAAAATAGTCATGAATGCAAGATGTTAATACTCTATAATGCTTGGGATACTCCCTCAATGCAGTATCATCAACACTCATGCTAACACACTTATACTCACTTACATCATCATACTGGTAATGGTTCCCATGTTTTGGCCAAGTTTGATAGTAATATAGATTTTTTTTTTTTTAAACTTCATTTTCAAATGCATATTACTTAAAAACCATAAAAAATTTGACAATGATACATAAACTAGTGATTTTTAGAATTTTCTATCTAATATCAAAGAATAGTTTTAAAGTTTTTTAAAACTTTCGTTTGAAGACAATTTTTCCTTCTCCTTTGAGAAGTGGTTTATATGAAAATCAACATTTTCAAAGAGTGATGGATATTTTGATCAACATAATTTTTTTAAAAAATTATGATAATTACAAAATTCTTTCAAGGCTAAAATAGTAACATCAATATCTAGAAAGTCATTTTGGTTTCGTTCAATTTTGTCAAAAGTTATAGATTTTATTCATTGGAAAAGTGACACGATAATTTAGATATAGGTTAGTTTTGATCAATATAATTTGAGTTGTATTTATCAAATTGAACTTTTTCTTGATTTTGTAGAAAGATAACACACATAGCTTTGATGATCATATTTAAAAAAATAAAAAATCTCTCATTTCCTATTTTTCTTGAAGCTTCAAACAAAGATTTCTAAAATGGCAAAAAACCCTATATCTAATAAAACTAAAATTAAAACATCATTATAAGTACAATATATGCTAAAAATATATTCATTGGAAAAATTATTGAGAGAAAACCAATTTTCTATATTTAGTTTTAGAATTTGAACCTATTTGGCCCTTGTTTGAGCCCTCTAAAAGGAAAAAATTGATAGAAATTATAATTTTTTTTTGAAATTTCCATTTTTAGGGACTTCACTCGAAGCCCCTATTGGAAATATGATTGAAAAATATCATTGTAAGAAGAAGATTGCTTTAAAGAGGGAGATTTTTGTTGAAAGAATGTTTCCAATCATTGTTTTGTCATTGATGTCAAACCTGCTACATGGAGGAATGCCAATTGCTTATAAGATCCAAGTACTATCACATAGTTGATTAATGAAGAGGATTTAATCAACAAGATGTAATAAAGAACCTAAGGGAAAGGTTGAGTTATGGTTTTGTAATGAAGTGCAAGGATCAACTAAGACAATGGTTAAATGATGTATTCATAACATACTTGGAGATATAGAGGTTGGTCACACTTAGAAACACAAGAACTATAAGTTGGAACAAGGTTGACTACAAAACTTAAACTAAGTTCATTTAGTGAAGTGCTAGGTAAGCTAGTTCAAGCTAAGAAATTTTTTAGTTGGAGCTGAGCAAATAGAAAATCTAGTGTGTGTCGAGTAAACTACAGGTGCCAAGTGAAGTTCAAGTGCTGAGTGATATAGAAGGAGCCAAGCAAACAAAATAACTTATTGGATTCTAAGTGAATTCACAACAAGTGCTAAGAATTAGTAAAATGTAGTTGATGCCGAGTAATACAGTATGTGCCGAGCACTAGAATTTCAATAGTGCCAAGCTGCATTATTATTGAAAAGTCAAAGTTTTGCCAAATTTGAGCCAACAAGTTTGCTACCTTGAATTTTGTGAACCAGTTGGAGGATAAGGATGATGAGCTGATGGCATAGAATTCTATGCAAACCATTTTTGAGATAATTCAAGAGGATTCTTCATGATGTTTCTAGAAGAAAAAAATGTGGGTTAGATTCAATGAATCCTACCTAATCCATTCAAACTGAAATCAAAGGAGGGAAGAATTAAGTGGGAAAAGAAATTCTAGACTTCTATATAAGGAGTCACAAGCTAAGAAGCAAGAGCTGCTAGAGTGCCAAATTACGAAGTGGTAGAAGGGTGTCAATGAGAAGACATCTAGGATAAGGAAGGAAAGAGCACAGAGACTCTGCTTCGATGAGTGTTCAGAAAGAGAGGATTACACTAGTACATTGAGCATGGAGACTCAAGGAGACAAAGCTTGAAAGGAGGGCAAGCTATTAGAACTACAAAGATTGAAAGCCAGGCAATGTTATAATCTAGCAAGTTAAGTTCTATGCTATAATTAGGTCAAAGCCCCTTAATTTTACTCTCTAGCAATTGTATCAATTAGGGTAAAATAAAATTGTATGGACTTAGGTTGGTTTAGTAGCCATTTGTAAATCATTTAACAAGGTGACATTCCAAGTGAATGTTCTAAAGTCCTCTAACTAGGCCCACTTCTAATAGGGTGGTTAAATCCTTTAACAAGGTCACATTTAACAGTGTGTTTTAAAATTTAATAGGGTAGGCCTTTCATAGGGCATTACTTCAAAAGAGTGAGAATTGAGTAGCATGTTACTGGTGGTTTTTACCAAATTGGGTTTCCCCATAAATCATTTTGTCATGTGTTGACCCTTTTATGTGTTATGTTTGCATGTTGATTTATAGGAACTTGCTGAATAAGAAAGTTAAAGCTTGAATGAATAAATAGTTAGATGAACACACTTTACTTCAAGAAATATTTGAATTGGACATTTGGACCTTGAATAACTGATTCACCCCCCCCCCCCCAAGTTATTCTAAAGCATTTCTAACAACCATTAGGGGTTATTTCCTAACAATGTAGAATGTCATCGGGGTTTATATATGGGGCTTCATTCGAAGCCCCTTTTCTACCAAAGGCTTCCAAGGGGGTTCAAATGAATTTCCCTTTCCACCCAATGGGCTTCCATGGGGCTTCATATAAAGTTCCCCTATCTGCCAAGAGGCTTCCATAGGGCTTTAAATGAAGCCCCTTATTTTCTCCTGCCAATAAATTTGTTTGTACATGTCAAGCAGTATTGATTTTTTTGAATTTTTTTGGTTGATATAAAAAGTATTTTTCCTTTATTCTTCAAATCAATCCAAAACAACCTTACAAGGAATTCAACATTTTTGAAGAAAAATGAAGAAGACAAAAGATAATTTGAAATATTTTGATACTTTTTTGAAGGTCCCAAAGACAATTCAAAATGTTTTGATAGTTATTTGAAGACCAAAGATGGGATGACAACAAGGAAGATAAAGTAAGTCTGCAAGAAATAGATCACCTAGTGCAGAACATAAAAGTTGTGAAAAAACTTTAGCAAATTATCATAAAAAAAAGAAGGTATGTACATGTGTAAATTTAAATGCACGTATATTTCAATGTTATAATTTTAATTATTTATGTGCATGTAGATCTTAACAAACAATCACAAGATGAGCAAATACATGCTAGAGAAGATTTGAGTCATGACTATTCAAGACATGAAGCAATGGAAGTTGGAGAAGGGTCCAGATCAATTGCTCAAATTGGTATGGATGAATGCATAAGACTAGCCACAAGTGTAAAGAAAAAAATCTCTCATAGAAATTTAGATCATTTACTTGCAATGGATGTAGATAAATGTAAATTACTTCTTGATATTAAATCGTTAAGTCTTTCCAAAAAAGAGTTTTGAATAAGATAGCAAAAGAAATAACAAGTAAATTTGATGTTTTGGAAATACTTGAAAAAGCCCAAGTTGTTACTCATGTTCTTTTATAAAAAAAGCTTGCAAGAGTCATTTAAATTGCTAGGTGTAGACACCATATCAAAAAAGAGAAAATTTTCTAACATGCAAAGTGATATGATTGAAAATGCTAAGAAAGATTTGAGCTCTATAGGGAAAACAACTTGAAGTAAAAATAAGAGCACTATAAGAATAGTTATGTTGAAATCTATTATTGGTAGTAGTATAGCCCAAAATATACTAAAATATTAAATTTCATTACATATTGGTTTTAGTAGAAAAACCATATCAAAATATGTTAAGCAGAGAATGAGTTTGGATGATAGCAATTTGGAAGGAAATTGAGCAATTATGTGTAGAGCTCCTCATTGTGATAGGATTGATGATAGAATAAAAAATTTGGTAATATCATTTTGGAATGCCAATAATCACCCTTCAAAAAATACTAGAGATGTTCTCAAACATAGGGTTAAAGCTAATCTTTATGAATATCATGCAAAAGATTGGTTGGACATAACACAACATAAAATGTATGTTTCATTTTGTAGTTCAAATCCTGATATAAAGATTGAACATACATTATTTGAAATATTGAAGCCATATTATGTTAGGAGAAATAAAATGTTTGAAACTAGTTGTTTTTGTTATAATATTGAATTTGATCTTCACTATCAAGTTTATCAAAAATTTATAGAAGAAAATTTTGATTATAAAAATGCCCCTCCTAGTAGACAAAGTGAGTTCATCTCATCTATTTTATGTGAAAAAATGGATGATCTTATTGGTGAAATTAATTCCATTAGAGGAACATGCGACACATGTTCTAATTTGGCTCTTCTCCTTTGAACATTGAAGATATTGATGTCACAAAATGATAACTTGCAAGGGTTATGATTACATAAGGAATGAAACTAAATTTGGGAAATGATAAAAAAATTAGAATATGTTAAAGCGGAGATGAGTGTTGGAGCATTTATGGAAAATTTTAAAAGTTTGATAGAACCATATATTCATCATTCTTTTTTTGCAAAGTTGCAAGCACAAGAATATGAAACACTTAGATAAATTTGCACTTGGAATCATTTTATCAGTTGTTGAGTTTGCAGAAAACTATTATTTAGTTCAACAAAAGGTTATTCAATTAGACAACTATTTTAAAATAGGTAGCTATTATGGTATAAGTGTTCTATCGTCATGCATAGTTATATTTTGATGGTATTCAAAGCACAAATGAAGTACGAGTCATCAAGAAAGAATATCACTTCTACATAAGTGATTATAAAGAACATGATATTCATTAGGTAGAACATTATTTCAAGAATGTTTTTGCAAATATAAAAGAAAGAGACATAAGTATCAATAAACATTATGTTTGGTTAGATGGGTGTGCTACACAATTCAAATCATCTAGACCATTTTATGCACTTTGTTGATATCATTATAATGAAAACATACCACATGTATGGAGTTTTTTTGAAAGTGGACATGGCAAAGGTGAACAACATGATGTTGGAGCTTGCATCAAACGTGCTCTTTGAAAGTATCAAATAAATTATGAGGGAGTTTTCATAAATAATGCACATGGCATTTTTTAATGGTGCAAGATATATTTTGCATCAAATTAGGTTGGTGCTTCATCAAGAATGATACAAGTAGTACCATACATAGTCTTTTGGGAGACATCAAATAAATGTGTACATGTGCATATATTTTTCTTTGGTCTAATTTAAGTTATACAAGTTGTACATGAATATAAAATTTTTGTGTCTAATTTTTTTTGTATATATTAAATATGTGTCTTTAAGTGTGCATAGAAAAAATATGATCCCTATATTCTGGTATGAGTACCAATCACCACAATTGGACATTATACATGAGAGTCTATTCACATTTTTATTCTTATTGCATTGTTGAGAATTGTAATGGATGCATCAATCAAGATCATGGATATGTAGGTCTATGGACTTTGGTGCCACTTGTTGTTACTAATATAGTTAATGGAGATGAAGATGAAAAATTTGATGACATTCCTTTGATTTCTACTAATTATAACCACATATCTAGATTAGTTCAAATTGGTAAGTAAAATTTAAAAAATAACAAATATATATACATTAAATTCACAAAGATAATTCAGAGCTCACGTATACATGTATGCAATTTATTGTGTTTAGGTGAAGTCTTTGTAGTTATTGTCAAGCCTGGAAATGTATCAGTAAGTTACTATTTATTGTATTGCATTTTAGAAAGGATGAAGTTAATTGAAGTTTAAGAAAGTGATGGAATGCTATTCCCTACATGTATATTTTTCAAATATAAATAAATTATGTATGTTTATTATTAAATGATGAATTTATTTATTACATACACACACCAAATTAACTTTTAAATGCATGGTGTGTAGGTTTAGTTGTTTAGGAGGGAACATATCTTAGCCAACACATATTAGTGAAACATGGAATTCACTTTGTTGATTACCAACTTGAGAATAATGTGCTTCAATATAGTCACTATGTTATTGCTACCTCAATTTCTCTACATTTAGTTAAACATAAAGATGGATATCACATGTTGAGATTAGATACTGACGACCATGAGAGCATATTAAATGTTCTCCACAAGTGCACGGAACACTTGGAACCACTTGAGATATTTCATACTTGTAGCACTTGCTTAGATATTTCATATTTCTAGGGCTTGCTTAGATATTTCATAAATTTACCAAGTCACTATTTGATCCAATTAAAATGTACATGTACTATATGTATGTATGTATCTTCATTTAATACATTTCATATGTGTATGTTCATTTCATGTAACTTAGGAAAACTATATGTATAGATATGTGTACATGTTCATTTCATACATAACTTGTAGGACTTATATCATGTATGTATGTGTTCATTTTATTTAACTTAGGACTTATATGTGTATACAATGTACATGAACTCATTTCATGTAACTTAGGACTTATATCATTGCAAATAAAATCATTACATATAACACATTTAGGAATTATATTGAATACTTTCATGTTCATTTTTTATGAAATTGACGAGTTTATATGTGTACATATACATTTCCATCAATCATGTATCTTTAAATAATTTACATCATGCTTTTTTAATGTTGTATCATGTACATCTAATCATGAACTATAAACACACATATATCACATGTGTCTAATCATAAATTGAACCAATCATGTACATCTAAATATAAACTAAATACATATATCACATGGACCATAAACTAGAAATATATATCACTTGTGTCTAATCATAAATTGTACCAATCATGTATGTCCAACCATAAACTAAATACATATATCACATGGACCATAAACAAGAAACATATATCACATTTCTAATCATAAATTGAACCAATCATGTAGATCTAACCATAAACTAAATACATATATCATATGGACCATAAAATAGAAATATATATCAAATGTATAGAATCATAAATTGATCCAATCATGTAGCTAATCATAAATGAATTATAGACAGACATGTGCAAAGATCAATATGCATATAAATATGTCAACCGTAAATGTATATGTCTCGACAAGATCAATGATGAAGTAAAAATACAAATAGAGTCATCTAGATGCATACAAATAGAGAAACCCTATAATTGAGACTCATGAGGATCATGTGTCTATGGAGTATCAATTGATCCCTATAAATTAAAATACAACAATTTGTTAGATATATACCTATACATATACATGGGAACTAGTTTCAAATAATTGCGCAAATTTAAATGCATTGATGCAAGTGTATGTATCTAGAATTGAATTAATTTAAGTTTATATTAAAAAATCACCTGAGCACTAGTAGGTGTCACATCCATCATATTTGTACCCCCACAAGTAGTAGGTGTGATGCAGAACAAGGTAGGAGAATTCCCAAAGGAGATGTCCTAACCCTTAGCAAATAACCACACAATAGAAACACAACAACAAGACACAATAATGCAAGATCTGATACCAAATCACAACTCTTTATTTATAGATATAACTAATTACATGCAATATGCTTAGTTGTAATGCCTTCTGGGTTAGGGCCATATACAAACAACCATTACAAAATCAGTTTTGCAAGATCCAACAAGATCCAACTTACAAAACCCACTCGTAGCTAGTCCAGATACACAACTGGATAAGAACACCAAGAAGAATCCACACTTGTACCCTTAGGTCCACCAAGTAATCCTCTGGTTCCTAAGCCGTAGCCGTAGCCCATAAATTTTTTTATCTATACTTCATTCCCTTCCCAAGTTGGAATATTATTCCCTCAAAAGAGTCCCAAAAGACTTCATAAGACCCCCTATTTATACTTGCCAAAATATCTTATAGAACATTCTAGAACATTAATAAATAGGAAGGTTGACTCAACAATAGTCTAGACACATCCCAAGGCAATATCTTATCATAAATGTCACGATCAAAATAAATCTTACAAGTTAGCTCGCACCAAAAATATAGAAAATACATCCAAAATGTTGACACTTGGCATCAATAGGAAAAAATGGCACATGAAGAACCACTCAGCACATGAAGAGTCACTCGACACACACTACAAAGTGAGATGGGATAACATGCTAACCCGAGTGTTAACATGATGTGGGATAACCTCAACTCAGCTTAAACTACAAAATTACTGGCACTCAACAATTTCTACAACTTGAAAATGACTGTAACTTGACAATAACTGCTAGAATGAACACAAATGAGCAGGATACCACATCAACCTAGGATGCTCCTACATCAAACACCCTAGGTTCAAAAATATGTTGTAGAAGCTGGAACAACATCTTTTGGGATTCAACACATAAATCCCAAATTGTTTCTTCACATACTTGTCCTCCAAGTCATCAACTTGCACACTTGTTCCCTTATTTTTCTTCTTCTTCTTCACATCCACCATAAGTGTTCCATAGGTTTGCTTTCCATGCTCATCTCCAACCCTCTTGGAATTTTCCAACTCAACTCAGCTGCTAATACTCAAGTTCCTCCTATTGAGCTCTTCATTGTGAAAAAGAATCAGGGAAAAAACCTACCACCTTTCTCAACAATAAACACATTCTTGACACAATCATGCATAGCTCTGCAATCATATTGCCAAGGTTGACCAAGTAACACATGACAACTCTTCATATCCACAATATCACACAACACTTGATCCTTATACTGCCCAATCTAGAAATCAACAAGGCATTACTCCCTCAATTCCAAAGCATGCTCACCTTGCAACTAACTAATCCAATAAGGATAAGGATGTCTCACTCTCTTCAAACCAAGTTTCTAAACCATCTCTTTAGCAACAAGGTTATCAATACTACCATCATCCATAATTACCTTGTAGATTTTGCCACTAGACTTACGGTAAATCCTAAACAAAATAGTCCTCTGACAAGAATCCAATGTTCTCTGACCCATCAATACTTGCCAAGCCAACAAATCCTCTCCTTGCTCAGGCTGACTTTCCTAGACTTCAGCCTCATTCACATTAGTAGCTATTCTACCAACCAAAAATTCAAAATATCTATGCCCTTCTTTGCCACATTTAAAATAATTACCTCTAAACACACTACTGCTTTGGCTCTTTTTCTTATCAATAGGTTTTGGTTCACCCTTTGTACTCAGTTTAGCTTATGCTAAGCTATCTTGCTTCTCCTTTCCTAGGGGATTTACTTGATGTTTCCTCTTTATCTTTTCCCCTAATCTCAAAGCATACTAATATGCATCCTCAACTAAAGGAATATTCAGCATACCAATCTCATCCTAAATATTGAATCATAAATCATTAATTTATTGAGCTACCTTTTCCTTTGACAATTCTCTATGCCCATACTGAACAGTCAACTTGTAGAACTCTATAGTGTAATCCTTAATAGTCATATCCTTCTATTTTAGATTTTACAACTTCTTAAATAACTCAAGTTCATAATCTGCAAGAATGAACTTAGTCTTTATTTTAGTCACTATCAATCTCCATCTAGAGATCTTCATTTCACCTTCCTCCTCTCTATCTCTTTGCAATTCCTTCGACCAAAGATTAGCATGTCCCTTCAATTTAGTTTGCACCAACCTCAATCTAAGTGGATCCTCAATGTCCTCAAGCTCAAAGTAGTCTTCTAATTCACCAATCCAATCAATCAGGTCTTTAGGATTCAAAGTGCTTGAAAAATTAGAAACCTCCATCTTATGCTTTAGCTTCAATTAAGATCCAAGTCAAGCAAATTGACTACCCCTAGTTCCAATAGGTCTCTCCACATGATCACTTTTTTCATCACCACTCAATCTAGCAACTTCAAATTCTTTGACAACTTCCTCATAACTACCTTCAATACCCACATGCCTAGGTATGCCACCTAAAGCACTCATGACTTCAACAATCATGTCACTCTTCATTAATGCAATATCAGATCTAAAACTCGCTTTAACCTCCTCTAACTCAGATTTGAAATCTACTTTAACCTTCTCTAAGATATGTTGTTCTACAACATCACTAAGGTTATCAATTTTCCTAGGGTCCAATCTTCTTGGCGATATCTTCCAAGGTTTTCACAAACCCTAAGCAATAGATCCACAAATTTAGAAGATCAATCAACTTCTCCAAATCAACCTTCTCCAATCCATGATCCTAGTGAAAACTACTTCAGCTTTGGTGATCTATTTGCATGCTTAGGAACAACTAGGCTCTTATACCACTTGACATAGCATAAGGCAAGAGAATTTCCAAAGGAGATGTCCTAGCCACTAGAAAATATCCACATAGTGGAAACATAACAACAACAAAAAAAATGCAAGATCTGATACCAAATGACAACTCTTTATTCATAGATATAACTAATTACATACAATATGTCTAATTGTAAGGCCTTCCAGGTTAGGGCCAAATAAAAAAAACAATTACAAAATTAGTTATGCAAGATCCAATGAGATCCAACTTACAAAACCCAATCCTAGCTAGTCTAGATACACAACTAGATAAGAACACCAAGAAGAATCCACACTTGTACCCTCAAGTCCACTAAGAAATCCTTTGGATCGTAAGCCATAACTCCATTTCTTCAAAATTCACATCTATACTTCATTCCCTTCCTGAATTAGAATATCATTCCCTCAAAAGAATTCCCAAAAGACTTCACAAAACCCCATTATATATACTTGCCAAAATGGCTTATAGAACATTCTAGAGAATTAAGAAATAGGAAGGTCAACCCAAAAAAGATTTGGAAACATCCCAAGGAAAGATCTTATTATAAATGTTGTGATTGAAGTAAATCCTGCAAGTTGACTTGCACCAAAAATGTAGAAAACACATCCAAAATGCTGACACTTGACGTCAACAGGAAAACTTAGCACATGAAGAACCACTGGGCACATGAAGAGTCACTCAACACATGAAGAGTCATTTGGAACACAATATATAACTTGAAACATACTACAAAGCAAGATGGGATAACACACTAACCCAAGTGTTAACATGACATGGGATAATGTCAACTCAGCTTAAACTGCAAAATTACTGGCACTTGATAATTGCTGCATCTTGGAAATGGTTGTAACTCGACAAGAACTACTAGTATAAACACAAATAAGTAGGATAACACATTATCCCAAGATGCTCCTACATCAAGGTGTCACATCAATAACATCTCTCCTCCCACTATGATCAAATCCCACACTAGAAGAAGCATGCTTTGCTACATGTTCCTACAAAAATATATTTCATTTGGAAATATAATTACATAAATATACACTTGTGAATAGAAATTTGTTATTGTAAAAATAAAATTTAAAAAGCGATAGCTAGGTCTGAGGAGAAAGAAGGTCATCAGTGACATGTACTAAGGTGTCATCAACATAAACTCCATCTCCAATAGTCTCAATCCTTTTTAATAGTGAGGAGTGCAAAGGAGTAATATGGTGGGATGGAAGTGGTGTATTTTGGTCTTAGAATGGTTTTCACATTTGAGTGTCAACACACTTAACCACTTTTTACATTGAAGCTAAGCTATAGTATGTGCCAAGCCAAAATTCCAATAGGTGCCAAGTGACTTTAGGTGCTGAGCATTATACAGGTGCTAAGTGATATATACGTGCTAAGTCATAGTTGATGCCAAGCAAGAAAGAACACTTCATATGTCGAGTGAGCAATAGTCATACATGTGCTAAGAAAGATAGAATGCAATAGGTGTCAAGCATAACAGGATAGTATATGTGCTGAGCACCAGTAGTCCAATATGTGCCAAGTAACATAGAATCAACATATGAGTTTGTGCCCTCACAAACTCATATTTAAACTACTTTTGGAGCCAAAATAGAGGATTTTGAAGGATAATAAGGATAAGAATGAATCTTTTATATTTCCTATGCAATTAGCATGCAACCAATCAAAAAATGGAGATGGCATGCAACCAATGAGAAAAATGGAAGGAATGAGTGGGAATTCAAGATTCAATATAGATTGTAGATCGATACCTAACCCTAAGTCTAAAAAATCTTTATAAGAAGGCTAAGACCCCATGATTTTATGTTGCTGAATAGAAGTTAAGGAAGTTCCTAAGTAGATAGCAAAATTACAAAACATGGAAAACAATAGGGGCATCATAGACTTAGTGAATTGAACAACAATTACACATCCAGTTGATCAAAAAAAAGAAAGGGATAAGAATAGATATAAGATCAAGCAATGATCACATCAAAATGAGAAGATCAATTGCCTGAAATCAACAATTGAAGATTGTAAGCAATCAGGTCAAAGGTTTCTAATACTCTCTAGAAATTCTATTAGATAGTGAAAACCCTATGTTGATAGGTTAGATTAATAGCAATTTTGTAGATCCTTTGAAGAGGTGACTAAATCCTTTAACAGGGTGACACTTTGTGTAAAGTGTTTGAAAATCCTTTAACTAGGTCACTATTGACATAGTATAAAGCCTTTAACAGGCTAGGCCTTTCATAGGGTAGACCATCAGAAGTTGTCAAACAATTATTGCTGTAGTGATTTTTGTGGGTATCATCCCTACCCCAATTTTACCTTCTTATTCTTGGAGGGTTTCTAGGTTACCAAATCTTGTGTTGTGTGTTGATGCATGTGTTTACTTTATGTTTATTTAATATATTTACATGCATGCAGTTTACTTTTAGTTATTTGTTTTAAAGGATTTAAAAAGGTTAAAAGTGTGGTACTTCTGATTCACCCCCTCTCTCAGAAGTACTCCTCCCATTTGAATATTCTAACAATTGGTATCAGAGCCAAGGTTCTCACAGGGAGAAGCCTAACAACTTAGAGAAAATATTTGAAGATGGAAGTCTTCAAACTTGGGAAGATCATAGACAATCAGGTGATTGATGTGCACATCGCTCTACAAAAATTAGAGGAAGCCAGAGAGGAATTGAGAAAGTCCTTAAAAAGAAGGAAGGATATAGCCATAGCTGAAAATGACATACACTACAAGGAAATTGATACCACACAAGTATTTTCCAATGGAGATTCCAAAGAATTTGATGCAGCAATAGCTTAATTGATGGAGAAAAATAGAGCACAAGCTCAAGAAATCAGAATACTCAATCTTGAACAAGAATCACAAGCCATAATGCTTTGTGAAGTGATTGAACAAAAGAAGAGAGCCATTGAAGACAAGGATATGATAGAAGATGACAAGAGAAATCTTACCAATAGATTGGAGGAGAAGACAATTGAATTTGAAAGAAACTCAAGATTGACATCTTAAGTCAGATGATGAATGCTCATCATGAATTGAACATGAAGGACATTGAGATTTCCACCTTGAGAATGCAAAATGATCAACTACAAAATGACTTGAAAAGAGAGAAGGAGATAGCAGAAAGCTTCAACAAACCCAATGAGGCTATCAAGTACTTTGAGCAACTATTGAAATCACCAAGGCCTAGTAATGATACTTCAGGACTTGGTTACACTAGCACTGAGGAAGGAGAATCATCCAAGACTGCAAAAGAAAGGAGTAAAAAAGGTAAGAACACTAAACCTACTTGTCATTTTTGTGGTAAAAAGGGACATACCTCTAATGTATATAGGAGCAAGAATGGTCATCAGCATGATAAGCCTAAAAATGTAAGCTTTTGTCACAAGTGCAAAAAGCAAGGACACCAAGCACATGAATGCAGAATAAAGACCATGATGACACCAAGATTTGGGGGTCGCTACTACAACTACAAAAAGTATGGACATAGAGCATTTGAATGCAGATCAAAGCCTATGTGGACACCTAATTAGCCTACAAAGGGAAACAACCATGGTCATCACTGCAACTGGGATTACAATACCAATTAGAGCTATCATTGTTGTCAGGAGTATGGACACATTACTAAAAATTGCATAAGGACACATTTTAGAGGAAATCATAGTAGATGGTTAAATCAAACCATGTGTTTTAGTTGCTTGAAGACTGGTCATAGTAGCAAGAATTTCCCAACAAAGTCAAAAGCACCCAAGACAAAAGTCATCAAAGGAAAAGAGAAGGTTGATGTTGAACAAATTAGAGGGTAAATGAACAAGACTTGGAAGAAGAAAGATGAGTGCAACACATAAAATGGAGAGATCAATTCACCTAAGAGGTCAAATGATCACATCTCATCCAACTAAGTAAGAATAGGTGTATGGGATTGGTATACAAAGTTATATCATACATCATTCCCAAGAAAAAGAAGTTCTGTAAAAGAGAAATCAGCATGAGTAAAGATGCCAAGTCAAAATTTGAAGTTTTTGCAAACATTGTAGAACTTTCCTTAGATGCTGAGTATGGATGCCAAGTTGCTAATAGTGATTGAGTTGATAGATGATGCCAAGTGAAGTGGAAATCTAGTGGAAGCTAAGTAAATGAAATACAATGGGAGCCAAGTCATGGTGAAACCTTCAAGTGTTGAGTTTAAAATTGTATGCACTAAGCATTTAATGCTAGGTTTTGAAAGGTATAAGGTTAATTTTTTATCATTTTATGCCATTCGAACATAGAGCAAAGATGAGAAAAGTGCAGGAGTGATCATACAACAACCTTGAAGCCATTTGCATCGATCTCAATAGTGATTTAGCATATGCTTTGATGATCTCAATATAGTGGCTTCTAGTTCAAGAATCCCCAAAGAAAAGGAAGGTAATGAGGTCCATCTAGTTAGTAATGAGGTAAAACAACCTGAGTTTAGGCCAATCCCTAAAGTTGCCTACAAAAATGATCCTGCTGGCACATTGTCCATTGTTCCACCAAAAGTTGTCATGGTATAAGATGTGAGGAAGTTTTATAACTAAAAGATCAAAGTAGTAGGTGATCTTGAGATATTCCAAGCCTATGAAAAACTATGTGAAAACAAAATTATAAAGGATGAGTTCCAAATAGTTGAGAAAAAGGGTTTGACCAATGCCCCATAGGTTTCAAAATAGAATGGATATAGATTGTCCTCAACAAAATTCACAATGGATGTTTTTGGTTGGAAACATGACCGATTAAGATTACCGAAAGAATAGTACATAGGGTTACAGGTTTCCCAACCGTAGATCGGCCTAAAACCTTGAGAAGTGATTCAAAAGAGATCATTGAAAGGAATACAAGAGCCAAATGGAATAAGAGGGGTATGACTATTGATACTGTAATTGACCCTCTTCTAGATTTTGTAGTGAGAGTGATTTCTCACAAATTCTACCAATCCAACAGATTGAACAATGTGCCATGTATAGCTATTGATATAGTCTACAAACTTGTGAAGAAAGATCATACATATGATCTAGCAAAACTAGTGTTGCAGCAAATAAATGAAAACCTAGGAGCAATAAGGAGATAAAAAGGTGCTCAATGCAAGTTTGGTTTAGTTCTTATGTGTATATTCTTCTATGTTATGGAAGAGTTTCCTTCTATTGGAAAGGTGAATTCAAACCCAAACAAAACTACAATCACACAAATCAATGAGTTCATTGAGAAAATAAGTGATAATTTTGAGGCCCAAATGACAAGTTATTTTGAGGATTTTAAGAAATCCATGAAGCAAAGGGTGAGAATGCCAGTTTCCCTAGTGGAAAAACACATCAATGACATGATTTTTGGTTGACATTGACTATAACTATATCTAAGCATCAATTACAAGAGTAAGATGGCTAAGGCCATTGGGATATGAACTTTATATAGATGGAGCCTCAATAGCAATCACAACATTTCTTGCATAAGAGATAGATAAGGAGGCTCCTCATTTTGGCACATATGATATTGTCAAATCCAAAGTTGAAATAGAATTGAAGCTAGCCTTTTTCATTAAGAGGAAAGATAAATTAGTGAAGAAGATAAAGAAGAAATTTGGTGTAAACATTGAAGTTGAAGTAGGTGCTAAAGAAGAAGAAGAAGAAGGAGAAAGTGAAGAAGAAGAAGAGCAAGGGAAAGACCCAATGGAGTTGACACAAGGCTTAGTCGAAGACAAGAAGGAAGGTGCCAAGGAAGAAGAAGCCAAGGAAGCACCTACATAAGTTGAGCAAAAGAAAAGAAAGGATAAAACTTTGCCTCCAGCTCAGGCCAAACCCAAGAAGGTTACCAAGCCTGCACAAGCCAAGCCAACACTAGCAACAAGAGCTAGCATAAGGACATCCACACAAAAGGCCAAAGAGGCAAAAAAATAGAAGGAGAAGGCTAATGAACAACCTAATGAAGTGAAAAAGAAAAGGAGAAATTATGTGGCACAACTAGATACTGATGATGAAAAAAGAATAGAATTAAAGGATATTAGCCAATTCAGAGTGGTAAGTCATCCTCCCAAATCTGCTATAGACAAAATTTGTAAAAATATTAAGAATGCAGATTTGAATGATTTGAAAAACATTGATTTTAATAAACTAAGAAGAGAAGAGAAAAATAAAATAGAGGAATCTGTGTATGCCATGATGGTTGAATTCAAAAACACACCTCTAGAACTAGACAATACCATGTCTAGAGAGCTATATGAGATAATTGAAAACAAATGGCATTATTTCCTGAAAAGGGAAAAGGAGATTAGAGAATATACCTTAGCACAAGTGATTTCTACCCTGACAAGAGGTCAAATAAAAAAGGCTAATAAGAAACATGGTGGAAAATTTGCATCTAAATATAGAGCCTTAAACATCCTACTAAATAAGTTTGAGGATGTGGTGAATAAATCCATAAAACTATGGAAGACAATCTACAAGGTAATTGATGACAAGGATGAGTAAGCAAATAAGATAAAGACCAGTGCCAAGGAAAAGATAGAAGAAAAAAAAGTGGAAGAGAAGGAAGAGAAAGGAGAAGAAAAAAAGAAAAAGGAAGAGGATAAAAAAACAAGAAAAGAAAGAGAAGGAAGATAAGAAAGATAAGGAGGACAAAGAAAAAGGTGAGGAGGAAGAAACACAAAAAGGAGAAGATATAGAAACAAATGAACAATAGAAAGAAGAGGAATAGAGTGTGCAAGACACACAAATGCCACCTCCTAGCCCTCCTCACATAACCATCACATCTACAGACAAAATAACTATCAAGAATGTTCTTGACAATTTAACTTAGAACATCAATCCCCTAAATATGGAGGATCTCTCCAAGATCCTTCACCAATCCACTCTATAGGCACAATTATGCACAAATCTTATATTGGTGAGTGTAGATGAGCTACAAAAGGTAGTAATAGAAAAAAAAAGAGACAAGGTGAAACCAAATGAACCACCTTCCACCTACACAACCACTAGCATTAAAATTTTAATGTTTCCACCACCTATAGCAGTAGGTGACACCACACAGAAGCTAGAAGTAGAAGAAGGGAAGTCTAATGAGAAGGAGGATACATCAAAAGAAAAGGAGCAGGCCACTATACAGACATTGGTAGAACTACCAAAAACAAGCACTCCTACAAAAACCCTTCAGAAGCTGAGTACCAAAGCCATAGCTTTGCAAATATCCACACTAGGCTCGAGCTCAACCAAGGTGGCTAGGGTACTTTACTATGGAGACCCTGAGTTAGATGAAGACATTGTAATACTTACTTATGACTCCAAGACTATCACAATGGGGCAAATCACTAAAATGCAAGATGCATTAAATAGGAGGAAAAGGCAAGAAATACTCATAAAAGAGTATAAACACAAGCAAGCACTACATGAGATTAAGGACATCTTTATGGATGCCTTCAACTTGTAGTCATAAAATGAGTCAAAGCCCATAATAGAACAACTATTTGATATAGTTGACTAGGTGACTAGTGAAGACCAGGATACAAATGTTAAACTTATGGAATGGTCTGAGAAGAAATTTTAGGGGAAGGTGAATGGGAAAATATCAAGTGGTATTACACTTGAATAGGTTGAATTGACCAAAAAAATTGACAAGTTCAAAACTGTACTTGAGAACATTTTCTCATTGTACAAAAAGCTATGTGATTTTTCCAATTTCACACAAGAAACAAGTCAAAGGATAATGAGCTTGGAGGGAAATCTAAAGATTTCTAGCATGCAAATTCCAAGGGATCTAGCTTAAAGTGAGAAGCATTTTTCCCAATCACTTCACACTCAATGAGAATTAGTTGCACTTACAAGTGAAGAGGCCAATATAAAGGCCAAACTAATGTAGATTCAATCCTCCATAACCCCACATTTAGAGGTCCTCCACAAAGAACAATTCTATGTTGAAACTATCTTAAAGAGATCCTAATATTTCCACATTAGATGGACTTGTACATCTTTCTTGAGAGACCGCCATCTAGCACAAGTCATTAGACATTTCTTTGGAGAATCGGGATGCAGCTCTAAAAATGATAATGGAGGTAAAACACACATTTTTGGCAAAATATGGTATTACTCCTTAGCACCCTTTGACATAAGTGTCAAAAAATGGGGAGAAATAATAAAGGAGGTAGGGGGAGAAATAATAGTAAGGAAGATATAGCTAAGGAAAAGAATATAATACTAAGTTTTGATTACATTCTTTTATTCATTCTTTTGGAGAATTAAAGAAAGAATTGTAGATAGCCAAAAAGGGAGAGATAAGTCATAATGTGTAAATAGTATGGGGGAGAAATAATGTTTTAGGGGAGATATGAAGAAAAAAAATAAAAGACACAAGTCAACACACAAGTACAAATTATAGTAATAGGGCAAAGGAAAAGAGTATTAGATACATTAGAATAAGAATTTTGGTTGCAAGAATGTCAAGGCACAATCAGCTCAGGGGGAGTTATAAGGTATTTTGAACAAATTTTGAAATGTTGTACATATGTAGAGCAGATTGTATAGGGTACTCATAAGGATAGATGAATAATGTTAAGTGTTTTTGACACTCATTTCAAAGGGGGAGATTGTTTTTCTTAGAATGGTCTTGACATTTGAGTGTCAACACACTTAACTACTTTTTACATTGATGCAGAGCTACAGTATGTGTCAAGCTAGAATTTCAATATGTGTCAAGCATTATACAAGTGCCAAGTGATATATAGGTGCCAAGTCATAGTTGATGCCAACCAAGTTAGAATTCTTCATATGCCAAGTGAGATAGAGTCATACATGTGCCGAGCAAGACAAAATGCAATAGGTGTTGAGTAAAGCAAGATAGTATATGTGCTAAGCACCATTAGTCCAATATGTGCCAAGTAACAAAGAATAAACATATGAGTTTGTGCCCTCAAAAACTCAGATGTAAACTATTTTTGGAGCTCACATAGAAGTATTTTGAAGGATAATAAGGATAAGAATGAATCTTTTATATTTCCTATGCAATCAGCATGTAGCCAATCAGAAAAATGGAGAAGGCATACAATCAATGAGAAAAATGGAAAGAATGAGCATGAATTCAAGATTCAACATGGATTATATATCCATACCTAACCATAAATATTTATAAGAATGCTAAGACCCCACAATTTTATGTTTCTAAATAGAAGTTAAGGAAGTTGCTAAGCAGATTGCAAAATTGCAGAACAGGGCAAACAACAAGGGCATCACAGACTTAGTGAAGTGATCAGCAATTACACATCTAGTTGATCAGAACAAAGCAAGGGATATGAATAGATATTAGATCAAGAAAGGATCACATCAAAATGAGAAGATCAAGTGCCTAAAATCAACAATTGAAGATTGTAAGCAATCAGGTCAAAGGTTTCTAATACTCTCTAGCAATTGTATTAGATAGTGAAAACCCTATGTTGATAGGTTAGCTTAATAGCTATTTTTTAGATCCTTTGAAGAGGTGACTAAATCCTTTAATAGGGTGACACTTCATGTAAAGTGTTTGTAAATCCTTTAACTAGGTCACTATTAACACAGTGTAAAGCTTTTAATAGGGTAGGCCTTTCATAGGGTAGACCATTAGAAATGGTCAAACAATTATTGTAGTAGTGATTTTTGTGGGTATCATCCCCACCCCAGTTTTACCTTCTTATTCTTGGAGGGTTTCTAGGTTACCAAATCTGGTGTTATGTGTGTTTATGTATGTGTTTATTCTATGTTTATTTAATATGTTTATATGCATGCAATTTACTTTTAGTTATTTGTTTTAAAGGATTTGAAAAGGTTAAAAGTGTGGTACTTCTAATTCACCCCCCCTCTTAGAAGTACTCTTCCCATTTGAATATTCCAACAATGTACAGTTAGTAGATTGAAATATCATGTCCATGTATGATCCTATCTTAATGGGAACATGAATCTGACTCAAATCCCACAATTTATAATCAAGCATTCCATGTTTATCAGTAGAAATAGAAACACCTCAACCAACTCCTAAGGTCTCCTTAGGTGGAGCTACAAAAAAATATAGTGCATCTAAGTGCTGAGCACTAGAGTGTTGTGTAGAGTGCTCAACACCAAAGTCCTATGTAGAGTGCTACGTAGTCTAGTGAATAGGACTTGATGGTATGTCATGGGTCACTCAAAATATGGTCCTCTATGAAATTGTCTCTATGACACTATGTAAAGACATCTCATGTGTATTTGAAATGTACAAATATGCCTATAAAAGATAATCTAGAAGATACAAAGCCATCTCTATATGTCTATGCTCTCAAGTGAGACCATACATATCTCCTAGGGTAGGAATATGTGCAACTCTACGGATCTCATTAGTGGGAGGTGTAGTACTTAATGATTATTTTAAAGATGATTTGAGCTAACTAGATCTACTCAAAAGATATATATCTATAGTGTTAGATGTAATGTTCGTAGTTGCAAATTTAATATATCCTATCTAATCAAATAATTCCCCATGAGAACTAATAACAACTCTATTTGGAATAATAACCATCAATGGAGTCACTATTGGGGTCCTAGATCCAACCAATGCATGATGATGAGGAATAGGATGAGCCCACTCATGGTACACATCATGATCACAAACTCTACCATGTCCATAACCATAATATCCTAGAATATCTAAATAGTTGATGTGATTCCCCAAACAGATCTCTGTGTACAATTATTGGGAAAAATATAATAGAATTTGGTCATTACTAGGATAACAAGAATGTGTTGCTAGGAATTGAGGGTATATATGTGTGGAAACCTAATCTATCGGGTGTAGACACCTAAATTTGATTACATCGCTTCGGTAATCCTATTTAGTTATCTCTAAAGGCATCATTAATTAAATGCTTATTTAATTAATCCTTTGCCATCTCCTAGCTGATTAATTTAATTAATTATCTATAGTCCTAATTGATAAATCAAATAACCTATTATTTATCAATTAAATCCTATTCTTCTATCTAATTCCAAAATCCCCATTTATTAAATAAACCTATTTGATAAATAAAACCCTCAAATCTAATAACCCTTAACTTATTCCTAAACCCTCTTTTTAGCCTAATCCACCCCATCCACCCATACTAACTAAGCTTAGTCACTAACTCACCCACCCTCATGAATGCCATCCACTTGCAAATCTCTAACATCCCTAATCTAATCCTAAACCCAAGCCTAATCCACCCCCTAATGTTGTCACATTCCCTAAGAAAACTTAAGACTTTCTTAAGCCAAGGAGAGTCAACAATCTCAACTCCCCTGAAAATATCCCAACCACCCAACAATGAATGCTCTTACAAAAGCCATAAAGACTCTTACAAGCTCTTACAGGCCATAATGAAGGGTCTTTATGAAGATATTATCCTTTGAGCCTCCTTTGTTGACTCATCCTTCCCCTTTCCTCCATCCACTCACCTTGTGACATGTGTCACTCCTTGATTGGTGCTAAACAAGCACAATCCATGTGCTCCCTTTTGAGTGCATCCTAGCCCTCCTTAAGCTTTCATCTTTCCTTCCATCTTAGCCCTCCATCCCTCAAGCCCTTAGCCTATAAATTGAATCCCCTCCCAAGCCATTTAATCACAATCCATCAAGTAAAGTTATAATGCCATTTTGAAGCCAAATCCATACTTTTGCATGCATCCACACCAAAAATCCCAAAAATCTCCATTGAAGCTAGTTTGAAGCTTGAGCATACATCCCAAATCCTATCAAATAGACTCATCCCTAAATCAAGTGACTATCCTCATTGGGAGAGCCATTCCATGGCTCATATTCTCATTTGAGGGTTTCACTTTGTCTCTCATATATGTTATGTCTTTTATGCTAGTTAATGTTTTGATTTCTTGATAGATTAGTATTACTTGCTAACATATTTCTCATATACATCGGGAACACACGTAAACAAGAAAATATTAGTTGTAAAATGTGCATATGAAAGGTTAGAAACAAATTGAAATGCAACTAAAACAAGCTTGAGTTTTATAACTTATGCAACCACAAATTAAAATCCTCTTGCAACCTCAAAGAAGCTCAACAAAGGTTCCCATAAGAGGCTTTGTTAGTGTCCTCAAGTGTGAGGGATGTGTATGTGCTCTCCCAAATACAACTATTGAATCCCAATGTAATACAAATACAATATGTAGTGTGTGAATCTAGACTAAATGAGTGTAGAATACCTTCAAGAAATGGCTATGAGTGAGCCAGTCTAAAAGGATTCTTGGATATGAAATGGAGATGCAAAGAACCAAACTAGTAACAATAATATATCATGAAAGATGCAAGTATAAATGAAAGAAATCTAACATCTACCAAAAGGGTTAATATTAATGCAAAAAAATTACTATGAAAGCTCAAACTCTATACTAGCATGATAACAATACAAATGAAGGAGACAAAAAATTCTTGAGACAAGGGCTCTATTTATAGGTTTGAGAGAGGCCTTGGGGATGTGGAATCTATGTGGCATCCATATAGGTTCCACAAGGGAAACACATGGGCTAAGGAGACAAGTCATGCAAAGGTCACCATAAGCCTTTTTAGTGAAAGTGATGGCTCAAGGTTTTCTCAAATGTGTGAGAAACCTTTGAGAAAAGAAAGGGGGACAAATGTGTAAGAGGTGTGAACAATAAAATAGAAGCTTTATTGGATCTTGAGTTTCTCACACATGTGTGATTAAACACTTAGAAGCTAAAAGGTGTTTAGGATAATTAAGTGGGATTAATTAATAGATAGGCTTAGAGGGATGATAGTGATGGCTGGTAGACTAGGTTTTAGGTGGGAATAGGATTAAATAAAATAGGATTTAACTTAATCATAAGATTATAAAATTTAATAATGTGGAGGGAATTAAATAAATTAAAATTTATTTAAAGGGTATTTTATGGAGCACTATGCATTAGATAAATTTAATACATTAGAGGGAATGTATTTAAATTAAATTAAAATACCTTAGGGAAATGAACCTATTTAATTAAATAGACTTAATTAAATAGGTATAAGAATATGATAAATATAATTAATTAATAAATAATCAATTATAATGTCAAAGGAAATATTAAATAAATTAATATAGTGTTAGGGACAATTTTAAGTGTCTACAATTTGCCCCTATTTGATGTGATCTTGAGATGAAATTATATCAAAGAAAAGAAAATATAGGTCGCCCTAGAAAGGAGAGGACTCCTAGGAGTCATGTTCTAGTGAAAAAATGGGAGGAGGGTGGCCCCTCAAGGAAATGGGGTTAAAAAGGAATATATTTTGCCCCATTTTATTGAAAATAAAGACGGGAAGGAAATGGGAATAAAAAGGCTTAAAACAAGGCCTTGGATGACTTGTTGTTAAGATTGGAATGAAGTAGGCTGAATTGGATAATGATTAATCTAAATGCATCCTAACTACATGAATGCATGGGATTGAATTTTGTTCATATGGGAGAGCACACCCTAGTTTGATTTTGCAAAATGAGTTATGCACCAAATGCTATAGTAGCATAGATGACAAGATTCCTTTGCATGGATTGGATTCTCAAAAAAATAGAGACTTTTAAGAAAATAGGTGTAGTTTTTATAGTCATGATGAAATGAATAACATATATGCACTGGAGAGGTCTAGGCACACCCAAATTCTTTTTAGGGATCTTGGTGGAAAGTGTGCTAACTCGATGCCCCTAATGAGAAATGCAAAACCATAACTTGAAACTGACATAGATGTACTAAAGAATCAAGAAAATGGATCATATCTCAAAATGACTTGTCTAATTAGATTAAGCTATTCAAATGATACCAAGATATTAAAGGTCAAGGCACACTTGGGGAGAGTATCTCTGATACACAAAGATAAAATTTTAAAAAGACCTTATGACTAAGTAGTCATTCAATCCATAGTTCTTTCCATGAGCTTTATTCTGATGGTGAATCTGTTAAGCCTATGTAGGAAGGATGCATCTTGTAAGGAAAAAATTGATTATTTGATTGAAATTGCATTGAAATGTTTGTGATTGTTCACTAAAAATTGTATGAAAGGAACAAGGTTCTCAAATCATTTATTCTCAATGTGAATTTGTGTAAGTTTTGTTTGCAATCACTATTTTGATAAGCTTAGTTTGATGGGTTGAAGCTTAGTGACATGAGATCATGCGTTGCATAGAAGAACTTAGATAAGATGAGATTAGATGATAGATGAATTGAATTGGAATGGCAGGAAAATATGAGACAACAAGTGTTAAATGTTCTCCAAAGGAAAGTTTTCTTAATGGAAGACTAGAAATTTGATCAAGGTATATGAAAATAGATGAAAAAAGAAGGAATTGATCATGGAAATTGATTAGATTAGGGGATAAATGAATTGATTGAAGTAATGAAAATGACTACATTGGGACCATTGACAAGGGAGATCCAAGGAACAGTAAATGGATGCAAAGGGTGGGGATATCTAAATGGTGGAACAATATGGGAGACCAAAGGGTCTAGTATAGGACAATGGGGAGCTAAGGACCATGTTTCAAAGGAAATATAAAAAATGCCCCATATAAAGGATAGGAAAAATGGAAGGAAATATGATGGAAAAGGAAGAATGAACATGGAAAGATGGTGTGAAGGTTATTGTATGGAGGAATTGAAGGTATGTGTTCTTCCAAAGTATTTATGAACATTTTTTTGTTATGCCTCTAGTATTTATCATGAGCATAGGAATGAAATTGGAATGAATAAGGGATATGAGAGGAAGCATATGAAATAGGGATAATGATATGAAGAGTACATGGATGAAATGTGGGACATGAAATAGATGAAAGGAATGGGATAATAAAGACCAAGGACATATGAAAGAAGGATGGAAGTATGTAGGAGTATGGATGGAGGATAGAGGAAATGAATCTAACATGATGAGGGATACAAGATATGGATATGGTGTCAAGATGAAATATGTGAAAGTGGATGGAAAAACATAGCATAATGGATGGATATGAAAAATGAGCATTAATGGATGAAAAGAATAGGATAATCAAAATCAAAGATGGGAAAGGATGATGAATTATAGATATGCATATGGAAGATAGATAAGGTAGTGTGGTATGGATGGAGATTGCTCCTAGTGTAGAGTACAAGTCCAAGAGGACAAGCAAATGGGCAGACAAGAGGAATTGGAAGACAACAGATACATGATAGGAAAATGAAGGGAGGACTCAAGCATCTAAATACATGGATGGTATCCCTTGATAGTTATTTCTCTTACTTTGTTATTTTCAAGGAACTTTTACTATTTTCTCATAGATGTTGGTAGGAAAGTGAAAAGAAGGATGAAATGGATTGGGAAATGAAGGTCAAGGAATTCTAATGAATTTTGAATTAAGGGGTTGGGATGGTTTGGAGGAAGACATGGTTTATGGATGCTAGGTTGGAAGAATTGTGAATGAGTGGATTAAGGAGGTGGAAAGATTATTATTGACACACACCTTCAAGGGTGATGGAAAGAAGGGAATCTTCGAGAATATGTAGGAGAAAGTTTCAATTTTGGGATATAGGGACCCAAAATGGATGAAGGAGATGATAAATTTAGGATGGTGGATTTTGGGACACAAGGACCCAAAATAGAGTTGGTAAATGGAAGTTTTGAGGATTTATGTATGAGGGAAGCCTTTGGATTAGCAAAATTGGATGCCATGTTGGACTTTTGTTTGAGAATCATTGCTACTATAAGTTGCTTTAGAATCCACATAATTTTTGCATTTTTATTTTCAGCCTTTGTAGCCTTTTATGTTTTCTTTGGTTTGGATTATGTTTTTCTTTTCTTGAACATCTTTTAGAGGGGACATGTTAATCCTTGCATTTTTGTATATTTTTGGCTTTATTCACTTTATCTTTGTCATCCAATTTGCTTCTTTTGGTCATGGTTTGTGTGTAAGAGGATAAATGGTATAGAGAGTTTACAGATGATATTAGGGATGATGAACATTGAAAGGAATTCAAGGATGTGTGTCTTTATTGACAAGTCAACTTGTCTAATTTCTATGACACTAGACATTTTGTCCATGACCTTAGTGTGAAACTTCTTTTTAGACCATTCCAATAACTTGACATTGGTCTCTATGTCTTCATCTTTTATCCTATCAACTATATGTATAAGTTGTTCAATGATAGGCTTATTGGTTAATGAATCTGAAATATCAAAAGAATCTACAAAAATATCTATAATGTCATGAAAACCTATTTCTATTTATGCTCTCTTCTGAGATTTTCTTGCCTCAATTTCTGTTGTAGAGACTCCGAAATAACTTTGATCTCCTCAAGTGTGATCATTGTAGGATTGAACAGTGGTAACACAATCACTTCATCTAAACTGACATCCTCAAATGATGTATTGTCAGAACTCTTCAATGCATTGGTATTTTATACTGATATTTTCAAAGGGGTTTCTTGAGTACTCATTCTTTGAAGGGTCTGGTTGTTGGGAGGTGGTGTAGTAAGTAACAAGGTAAGCAATGTCTATATGACCACCTGCTCCTTAGTCTCAGTAGTCTTCTTATGCTCTTCTCCTTGTTCATCCTCCTTATGTTCTTCATGAAATTTTGGTGAGGTTGGTGTAGGATTATCTCCCTTACCCTTATTTTCTACACTTCCCTCTTTATCAATTACTACTACTATTGGTATACTTGAGCTTCATAGAGTAGGCAATGATGTTTCTAGTGCAACTACCTCTTTCCCTCTCATCTCAATGTCAACTATTGGCATTGAAGATGGTTCCTTATTATCCTTATCAAGCTCATCTTTCTTCTCCATAATTTTATCTTGACATTTTGATTGCTCACACAACTCTTTCTCCTTGACTTTTCGAACATGTGGTGGTATAGTGGGTGATATCTCAGCCTTAGGAGATTCATCAAACCTTATCACTATAGGATTTTAACATGTAATAGGTGTATCAGTGGATTCTTGTGCCAATTTCTTGATGACATCATCCTAAGTGAATATACATTTTGTGTAGTGTTGTCAATGATGTCTTTAATAACTATACAATCCCGTTGAATCTCTTTCTCTTCCTATCAAAGACTGATGTTTGGTACATTGAAATCCATGTCCTCTTATGTGCCTTCCCTTTTTGTTTCTTCCTTCTTTTTTATTCTTTTCTAGTCAACCCATAGATTGATTTTTAAAGTAATGCACTTCGGGTTACCACCTCTTCAACTTGATTCCTTAAAATGTGAAAAGCCCTGTATTTTGGAGCAAATATCCCTTTATACTTTTTTATATATTTTTCAATAATATACTTATCTAGATTAGGAATAACTTATGCTAAAGTATCCTCTCTTATGTGCCTTTTAATCATCATACTGAATTTCTATTTTTTTCTAGTCAGTCATACATGGTTTTAGGTAGTGAATAAGAAATTTCTAAGGGAGTAGTCTTTAATGTAGGAATCATATCATATATAGCCTCTTCAATATTGTTTTTTTTTCCATTATATAACTTATCAAAATCAATATGGTGAAATCCTGACAAATTTGCATTATTCTTTACACTGTCACAAAAATGATCTATACTAGATGAGGGATTGTGACTTCCCACTTTGAATTGACTCATTTCATCTGATTCAATCTTCTCCTCATCTAATTCATCTTTGAATATAAGACTCTTCCTTGGTTTCATTGTAGGCTTTCTCAGCTCTATAGTATCTTGCTTCTTTCCTTTAGATTGTGATTCTTTAGCTAGTGTAGTGGCTTCAGGAGTGCTTGACCTTGTCAAAGGTGCAATAGACTTCTATTCATCTTTCTTTGGGCTCTTCTTGAGCTTCTAAATTTCCTTTTGTCCCTTTCTTTTCTTTCCTATTTCCTTTGTTTCTTCCTTGACTTCTTTCTCATCAATACCTTGGTCCTCACCTAACCCTTGAATTAATTATAAAGGTCCTTGACCTTCTTCCTCTTCTTCTTCACCAAATTGCTCTTCTAGATTCTTCATTATCTCTTTTTTTCTTCCTATCTATGGTAGTAGTTAGCAAGTTGATAGCTATCCTTTCCTTTGTTTCTTCATATTTACCAAATGTCATTGCATTCTTGTTTCTATCCTCTATTATTAATGCAGTGATGGTTACTAATGCTTCATCTACATTCACCTCATAAGGTAGAGGTCTCAACCATCTCACCCTAGGAATAAAGACCTATACATAAGTGTAGTTGGCATCTACTAGAAAATAAACATCATTGTAATGTTTCTCAACTAGTCATATAGGTATCTATTCTCAATCTTTGTATTGTTGATTTCTTGAAGTCTTCAAAATAATTGGTAATTACCGAGTCAAAATTTTCTCCCAATTAATCAATGTAATCTCCTATTTTCTAGGTAATGGACTGACTGGTCTTCCATACAAGTTTACCAAATGTAGGAAATGTGTTTTGCACATAGAAGAATATACAAACAAGAAGTGAGCCAAACTTACATGAAGAAGTCTTAGCTTTCCTAATTGCTCCAAGGTTTTTTGATAGTTATTGTAGCTGTAGCTGAGCAAGGTCATAATTTCGATCCCTTTTTGCAATCTTGTAACCAAGGTCTACTACAATACATGGCACATGGTTGAGTTGGCTTGGTTGATAAAACTTTTGTACAATCACACATACTAAAAATTCAATAATGAGGTTTGTAATAGTATCTATGGACATTCCCCTTTTGTTCTAGGTAGCTCTTGTAGCCTTTTCAATTGCTTCCTTGGCATTGCACCTCATGGTCTTGGGTCTATCTAGGGTAGGACATCTTGTTACCCTATGTATGATCCTCTTTGTGATTTTGACATGACCATTCTCTAACCACAACTGATTATCATGGTTTCAACTCAAAATTATATTAATCCATTCCATCTAGAAAAGCCATGGAAAATATAGGGCACAAGCTAACCCTTTCCACTCAATAATTTTATTCTCCTCCTTCAAAAGTCCAATATCACATAGTTTCTAGTATGTTTCCCTAATTTCAAGGTCTCCAATCTCTCCAAACTTGCACATATAACAATATCTCAGATTGTGTATAATCAAAACCTTCAATGGAACCATAGACAACACACCTACTGAGTCTCCCTTATAGGCTATCTCAGGTACTGTTCAAAACTTTGGTGGTTCACATGCATCATTACTAATCAATTGTACATTTGTAACATCTTTTCCTTCCTTCCATTCTGCTGCCAATGAACTTTCTTCCATTGTAACTTTTGAGGGTTTGAAAATCAAGAAAAAGTAACTTGACACAAATAAAATACCTCAAGATTTGATGAAAATATTGAGTGACATAGTTGAATCACCTTTACATTTGCTTGAATCTCTTTGCGCAAATCATCTAGTTTCTCTTGATCACCTAGTAGGTGAAAATGATTTGAAAAATTGACTAAATAACATTGACAAGTTGAAAAACCTTTTCATTTAATGCTTCATACCTACACAACTATTAGCCCAGTTTCCATAAGTCCTACATTGCACTCGATCAATATGGCTTACTTAGATATCATGTCAATTACTTCCAGTACTCGACAATAACATAGAATATCTCATAGCACTAGAATGTATCATCCTTCTAATCATTTAACTACATATTGATTTATGCTAAAAAATCATTTTCATACCTTAAATATTTGGAATAGATGCAAAATATATCATTTCAAATGTTAGTTCCATACATACCTTTGATTTCTTAGTTGGGGGTGATGTGATCACTTGATCCATTGGATAAAGTGACCTCATCTTAGCTTGATATGTTGCAATCTTCTTTCTTTCTCCATGTTTTATTCATCTAGATCTGTACCTTTTCAATATTTACCTTAACTTTGGCTTTGTTGAATTCATTTCTTGGTGCAAGTGACTAAATTGGGAAGTTTCCACATATATGACTGAATTTTAGATAACTAAATCATACAATCTCTCCATTCATCCACTTTTTGTAATTACCTCTAAAGTGTATCCTTATGCAATTTTCAGCAACATGACCATATTCTCTACAATAGTGGTCCAACTATACCTAATTGTATTGTAATACCAATAGTAATAATTTCCATGATGATGTACCTCTATTTTTTTGTTTGATGTCCACTAAGGTTGGATCTTCATTCATATGCTTTGTGTCAATACTTTTGACATTTGTAACAATATTTTTCAAAATTTTGAGTGTTGATGGTCTTTGTTCTACATTCATGTTCCTAATGTCCTTACTTCTTGTAGTTATGGTAGTGTCCCTTGTATTTTAGCTTAGGTTTTTTATTGCCAATATAATTTCTATAGATATTTGTTGTGTGACCTATTTTGCCTCAATGATGAAAAGTGGGTTTGTTGTTCTTTCCTTTATCAATTTCACCACTTAAAAATGATTCTCCTTTCTTAGTACTAGAATATCCCAATCCAACAGTATCACCATTTGTATCAGTTTTTCAAAGTACTTTATCAATTTTTCAAAGTACTTTATGGCTTCACTAGGCTTATTAAAACTTTAAATGAATTCATTTTCTACTTTTAATTCATTCTATAGTATGTCATTCCGTGATTTCAAAGTTTTAACCTCAATGTCTTTTCTATTTAGTTCTAGATTTGCAAGAATCAATTGATTCATTAAACCCAATTGAGTGTTTGTAAGTTTTTTAACATTTGTTGACTTCTCCTCAAGTCTGTTTGCCAATAATATTTTATCTTCTTCAATCATGCCTTTATAATCCCCATCTTTCTTTTTCAATTTTGATATCTCACACAAGATTACTATTTGAGTTTCTTGTTCCCTTTTCAGATTCTTGACTTCTTCATTTAGAGCATTATTCTTTTCCATTAGATTTGCAATTGCTACATCAAGTTATTTGGAGTTCTTGTCCTCAAACAATCATGTAGTGTCTTAATCTTGATATTGAGTACATCATTTTATTGAATGACAATATCCTTTCTTCTCTTTAATGATTTTTGTAGTTCATCTCTTGCCTCCTTTAGTTGATGTATGGCTAGTTGTATTTCAATCTTATAGTTCTCAATAGTATTTCCCAATTTGTAAACTTCCATCTTCAAGATCTTACCTCTCAAGCTATTAAAACTACACTTTATAGAGAACTTCACTTTAATACCAAAGGTGTGTGTGTGTGTGAGAAGGGGGAGGGGGTTGATTAGTACTTTAAAATTTTTACCATAAAAACATTTCACCATTCAGCCATGTCATAAATTATTAAAACAACTAAAATATCTATCTATGTATCATAACTGAAGCATAATGTAAATTAACACATAACACAAAATATTTTGGTTACCTAAAAACCCTCCAAGGTGAAGGTAAAATTGGGGTGGGGATGACACCCATGAATATTCACTATGGTAGCAATAAAGCATGGCCAATTATGACTACAAAGTTTTTATCATAATCTATGATCATACCTTGTGAAAGGTCTTCCTTGTTAAAGGCTTACAAGACTGTTAGGCCTTACCTTGATGAAAGGATTTCAAATCACAATTAGATAAACACTTTATTAGGATATTCATAGAAGTCTATTAGGAAATTTTTGTTGAGGTATTTACCCTATATCACTTGTCAAAATGATTCAGTACTTGATCCTTTAGTTAGCACCTTTCTGCTAGATATTATATCTCCTCTTTTCTAATTATATCTTGATCCTTTCAATAGAATTTATCTTCTATGACCCTTCACTTGTCTTCTCAAATGACCTTTTTCTTATTAACTAGTTTTGAATCTTTGATCCTTCACTTAAGTTTCTTCTCCAAAATGAATGTCTTCTTTCCTCTTTGCATTCACTCTTCTATGCATATGATACTCCTCTTTGCATTTGATACTCCCCCTTAGGGTTTGCGTCTTTAAATAGTCATTTGGAGATGATATTAAGTCATAATTAATGGCTTTGGTTGATTATTATTTCCACTTAAAGCTTCCCTTTTTATTATGATATGACTTTTTCTTTATCTCACAATAACACAAATTAAAGATTATTCTAGTCAAAAATAGTTTACATAGGAGTTTGTACCATTACAAACTTTTATGTCCATGGCTAGTTGCTCGAAATCAATAGACACCTGATGCTCAACCTTAATTGTGCTCTCTCTTGTTACTTGACCTCTGAATGGATTGACACATACTATTTCTCGTCTCTTGAATAACTCAACACTAAGTATTGCTTGGCATATACAAAATTTTCATATCATCTTGGGATTGTCTAAAAACTTATGCTCAACTTTTTTTATTTACTTGGCCTAAGTAGTAGCTTGGTCATAATGATGACCAACTAACTCTACTAGATAATGACTAAGTGTTTTATCACTAACTTTCTCAAAACCTCAATGAGATTAACAAGTCCAACTATATCTTTTAATATCCATACAACATTTCTTCTCTAACTTCATATCCCATAGGATGTATAAAGTGATGTAAATATGAGGTAGATAGGGTTATTGAGAGGGGAGGGGTGAATCATGAACCAATAATTTTTAATATAACTTCACCACTGAATACTTCATATAATATTCTGATCTAGTTGCATGCATGAAAGAATGCAAGAAAATAAAAATTCATAGAAATTTGACACAAGATATGGGACCCAGAAAACTGTGCAAATAGAAAGTAAAACTAAGGTGGGGATGATATCCACAAGCTTTAATATTGTAGTATAAAGTTGGTCAGTTAAGGCTTACAATTGATCACTTCTGATGATTTTGCCTATTATAAGTAATAAGGACTATAAGGTCCAACTTGTCAAAGGATTTACAAAAAATATAATGAAGTATGCACTTGGTAAAGAGATTTGTCAAAGATTGTTAAGTCTACCCTATTAAAGGATTTAATTGATACACCTGTTAGAATGAATCAGTGGCTGATCTCTAATCTACAACTTTAATTTGCTTTTTGAGATTCCTTGAATTATATTGATTACCTTGCTATGATAAATAAATCTTTGTTGTCCCTTATACTACTTGTATCCTTCTTAATTCACACTTTTGCTCATCATATCTTCACATTCACAAAGTTGGCCCAACTATTATAACTCAAGTCTTGAAGAAAAACTCAGTGATGCTCTAATACTCAGTAGCGACTTTCAACACTTTGTATCATATGGAACTTGATTGAAAAAGAGGCTTAGTACATACTGATCACTTCCAAGTAGCTTGAGCTTAGTCAGCACTGTGTGACTTGATGAACATTGTGAAACTCAACATATACTAAATCACTTGGTTGACACTCCATGGCTCACTCAACACTAGATTCACATTGCTAAAAATCTAAGATTAGTAGATATTAGAGAACATGGTTAACACTATGTAACTCAGTTAAAATTATGGAGCTCAATCAACACTAGAGTTTCCATGACTTGCACTATACAACTCGGTAGTGTAGACACTCAAAAATAGTTTGCATCTATGGTTTCATCACTTCTTCATATTAATTTGTCCCATTTTCTCATTCTACTAACTTCGATCTTTTTGCCAAATTGATCATACTTTATCATTTGTATCCTCTTTCACATCAATTTCATGTCATTTTGAAATCATATCAAATCAACTCGAAACAATTTCATATCAACTCAAAATCACCCCGAATCAACTCAAAATCACTTAGAATCAGTCCTAATCAACCCAGAGCATATCAAACATCCCAAATCAATCATCAATTATCAATTCCTAGGTATTTTTGTGGCTTTTAGTGCCTTGGAAACCTATCAACCTATCAATCTTATCAATTTGACCTTAGCACTGTTGTAGCTCTCAGCGCTAGGTCAAACTATCATTCATGTCATTCAATCTTTGACATTGTTGAGGCTTTCAATGTCGAATCATGGCATCATCAACCATTTTAATAATATTAACAGTGTCCATCGGTGTTATTATGATCAAACCTTATCAATCAATTTCAATCCTGTAGCATTTACATTGTCGGTTAAATGTTACATATCAACCAATTCATGTCATGTGTCCTTGGCATGTTATCAACTTCAATCAATCAATCTGACCATGGCTTTGGTCTACTTTTCATCATCTTATTTTATATTCATCATCATTACATTTTCATCAAAGGATACAGTTGCATTTATTTAAACAATTTTGGCCAATCATCTACTAATTTTCCCTATAGGATTAAATAACCCATAATTTAATCCTATTATTCTTTCTAATTATTCTCCCTAATTATCATCATCAATTAATTAATTTTATTAATTAATTGATTGATCATTTGCAAACCATGGAAATTCACAATTTCCTAAGTTCCATTTTCCATCATTAATTCCATTTTCTACTAATTCTTATTTTGTGGAATAAAAGGATTTTTAATTCAAATATTCCATAAACTATTGCATCATAGTGACACTTGGCTATGACAGCTCATGGATTCTCCTTTGACACTTGGATAAGATATGTCATAATAAAATATTCTTATTCTCTTACGCATGTCCCTATTTGGCTTATTTGTCATAGATTCTTGGCTTTAAGTGCGTTGAGGTGTCTTATGACACATCATAGATTCTCTTCCACATTTAGCCAAGTTTGACTTTCATGTGTCATAGAATCTTACAATTGGCATATTTTATCATATGCATCATGGATTCTCAAAGGAATCTCTTGCCACATCGCATATCTATGGGTGACAAATCCAATGCTCTCACCCTCCATGCCCATTATAAAATGGACACTCTTTCTCTCATTTTCGACCCTTGGAAGTCCTTGAACCCTTGAAGTCTTTTGAAGTCTTCAAAGTCTTTATATCCTTAGCTTCTTTGCATTTTCACACCATTTTCTCTTAAAGCTTAAATCACAACTTCAAGTATTCTCATGGAATTATCCATATCATAGGCTTTCGCTTCAATTTTGTGTGCACTATAGAAAAATTTAGAGCTACAATCATTTGGAGAAAAAAGAGGGGGTTTCTATTGATTTCTTTATTAATTTGGCTTTCATGGTATACTAGTGGGTGTTAATATATGATTATTGGGTTTTGTGATTTTCTCATAGTATGCTATGCATTTAACCCATTTTCTAGGTGCTACAGGTAGTCAGTGCTATGCTCGGTATGAACTATACATAGGTTTTGAAGCTCAATAGCAACTAAGAAACTTGGTAACCAATTGAATATGTACAAGTCACTAATAGAAAAATTGACCTTAATGTCAACAATATCCCCCTTTGGCATTAGTGACAAAAAAAAATTATCATCCCAAAAATTGATTATAAGTCAAAACATTCTTTTATCACCATTCTATGTCTACAACTCGGTAACATACTCTATTTTTCAGATTTTTCAAAATTAATATTGTAAAAGATTTTTTCTTCTTATCTATTCAAGTATTTGTATAAGACTATAGTATTCACCTATACATATACCTTATATGTCTTTACATATACTTCTCCCCTTTTATACATATATACATAAATCTATACTTCTCCTCCTTTTTGACATAAATGCCAAAGGTTTACTCTATAAGTTAATACCAAAATGTGACAAGAATTTATAGTTTACCTTCATGATTAATGCCATTGTCTTGTCCCATACCTTGCTTGCATACAATGCAATCTAAACTTATGCGAATAACTCCATCATGTGATCAACTATGGAGAAATTATTGTCATGGATGAGTGTCTTCGCATGTGAAACATGTGTCTACAATTTATCCATGTTTGGAAGAAACATGCCTTGGATTTTTGCAAGCGTGGACCTAATCTTGGCTTCTTCCCTTAATAATTTTTCTTAGAAATTTGTCATAAATCTAATCTTTGAGTAATGAGTATAACTATAGCTCGGGTCAAGTGGCAATTGGTGTGCACTTTCCTTCATGTCTTTATCTATCTTTGATAGTTTTTTCTTAAAATTTCTTGAGTGAGGATAGATGTATCACACAACATAATAAATAATGAAGTGACATTATTCACAGATATCTCCAATGAAACAAGAATAATACACAATTCTACTTGGTTTATTACAATTTTTTGTGCCACTTGTTCCAATAAATTGTTCTCAAACTTTCTTTCTACTCTTTGTAGAAAATTTTCTGGTCCATTCATGTCCTCATTGAATTTCTAGACAACTTCTACTAATAGGCTCAAAATAGGTTGTGTACTATCAACCTCTATACTTAATGCATTTACAAATATGTCCTTTGTATCTTCAAGCACTTGGTTTTCCTCTCTCTTTTCTTCTCTAAGCTTGTGTTGTTTAGCTCTCTTTTACAATAATTCTCCTGAGGTAGTCATTTGATCAAGGTTGAGGGTAGAGATATCCTAATTTGGAAAAATTATATCCTCATCTAAATCAATTTCTTCTTCTTTACCCTTTTCTTTCAACATAGTGGGAACAATTTGCTTACCATTATGTAAAACTTTAGTACTCGATTTAGACTTGTTCTCAAGTGTCATTGTACTAGCTATGGATACATTCAAAATAGAAACAATAGTAGATACTAAGGGGCTAGAATTTTTTTTAGATATGGCACTAATAGTAGAAATACCTCATTGCTAAATGATTAAACCTAGTGATGAAGGAAATTGTAGCTTAGTAGATGAAATGCTCAGTTAAACAGGTCCAAAGCTTGGTTGAAAGCTTGTTGTTGTAGTGGTAGCCAAAACCAACATAGTAGAATCTTTCTTTGAGCTAGATCAAATAAAGGCTTTTCTCAAACAATGACAAAATGAGGCTATTACTACTACTGCAATCTTCTTTGAATTAGTTTCCTCTATTCTTTGAATCTCTAGAAGACTTCCTCCAGTAGCTTGCTATTCTTTCTCTTCATCATCTTTTTTTTCCACATTCTATTCCTCATTATCATCATCATCTTTTAGACCGACACAAAGAAAAAAATCACTAGGTTGATGTAGGTGATAGATGTTTTTCCATGTAGTTTTTATTTCCTTCACTACATATTCAATGTCTTTTATAAATATCATACATGTGTTTAATTTAAGAGTGAACTTTTGTTCATTTTCCTTCAAAGATTCTTTCACCTCCTTTTTACTAATACTTAGCATGAGTTGCCTCAGAGTCTACTCAAAAATGTCTTTTGCAGTATTCTTTGTGGTTTCCCATCTAGGCTTGATTGCCTAGATAAGCTCATTAGGAATCTGTTGTGCAAGCTTATCAGGTGTGTACTTCCATTTTCCTAGTTTTGACATAAGCATGTCCTCAATTTGTCTTTTCTATTTAGGATTTCTAGTTCATACTTGAGTTTCTTGAATTTTTCCATCCCACATCCTTCTTCCATCTTCATTAATCTTTCCTAAAGTGTAAGAGCTATCTTCTAAAAGACAAGTTGTTCATCATCATCATCTTCTTCTCCTAACTTCAACTTCCTTTTGGTTTTAAGTTACCTTCATACGAACATGATAATGGATGATTTGGTAGGTGTAGTTATGATGACCTTTCCTTTCTTCTTGGGAGGCTCTTCTTTCTTAGATTTTTCTTCTTCTTCTTCATCCTCTACATCATCATCTTCAATATCATTACCTTTTCCTTCTATCAGTAGGAGAGTAGAACTTGGTTGTCTCATTTTTGCTATCCTCTTTCTTTCTTTGACAATTATTTGAGGAATCTTAATTTCAAGTTCTATTCTTTCCTTAGCCTCATCATAGGTTTTGAAATATGAGGCTTTCAAATCTAAAGGCCCATACAAAAATGCCTCAATGATATCTTTGGTGTCATCAGTGTTAACACCATACTCTAGAGGTTTGACCTGTGCTACTCTAGGTTTGACTACCTAAATATACACTTTATCACAATCCACCATGAAAAAAATATCATCCTTGTAGTCTTCAACAAGTTTCTTGGGATCCTATATCTGTTATTTATCTTCTCTTTGAATGTGTCAAATCAATTATCCATGATAATTTCAAAATTTTCACCCATCTATGCTATATACTCATTTATTTGATATAATACAGGGACATCCTTTCTCCATACTACTGAACCTTTAGAAGGGAAGAATTTTTGCACAAAGAGGAATAAACAAGTCGAGAGTGAACCAAACTTACATGAATTATTCTTAGAATCTTTGATGCTCTTCATGTTCTTGTTGAATTGATTTAATAACAACCTAGAAAGGTTGAATGCCATGTTATTCTTCACTACTTTGAGAGCCAAATCATCTGACTCACATGACACACTATTGAGATGACTAGAGCTGTAGATCTTATGAGCGATCACATGAATTCTAAATTTTAGTTCCATGTCTATGACTCTATTTATCTTCATTCCTTTGCCATCCCACTTGGAAAGAGTTCACTTTTCTAGTTCAAAATGACGAAGGGTTTTGGTTACTTTGGATTTTTCCAACATTGGAAGACCAATGATTGTATGAATCATCTTCCTTATGATTAGAATTGGTTGATCTAACCATAACTTCCCATTGTGAACTCGGCTCAAGATAAATATTTTCCATTTTGACTAAAAATCCCTTGGGATATGTGGAATATGCATCAAGCCCTTGGCTTCCAAATTTTGATGCATAGGTTTTAGGACACCATTCACACATAACTTTTTTAATACCTCATTCATCTCATGAGTACCTAACTCTTCAATAGAACAATGATAGTATGAAAGAATATAGTGTACAAGAAATACCTTGTGTAGAATTTGTGATTATGCACTAGCTAGTTCAAGTGCTTCTACAATTGCCAAACTTATCTTGAAGTTTGGCACCTTGCAATTGACTCCTTGAACCAACATTTTATAACCTTTCTTTGCTTTGTTGCTAGAAGACAACATGCTCAGTAGGGTTTCTAAAAACTCAAAATTTCTTCAATAGAAAAAACTCAAATCACTCATGGGTTTCTGGAATCACTTTACACAACTAGCTATGGAAATTCATGATGAAATAATCCATTTAATTTCTTCTTTTTACCAAATTTTCCCTTTACAATTGCCATTAATGCTTAGTATGTTTACTCGCTCAATGATAGGTTGTCTTCCTTTAATGCTAGACAGACATTCATAGCTTGGTAGAATATTTATCACTTGGTAGAGTTTTCAACAACTCAATGTCCACATATGATATCTTAGTGTATCCTGACCTTGCTCTATAGATTATTGTGACGCAACCTAGCTTAGTATGGTCTTGAATTTCTACAACCTCTCAACAATCCTTGTGCATCATAAATTTTTATATGAATCTCTTCTTCTTGATGGCTATAATTGATGAGGGATGTGTTCCATTTATTCCCATAAGGATTCAAGTTGAAATGCTTGAGTCACCCAACTCTTGAGTGACAACTACTTCATGACTTGGGTCTACATTCTTAGGAGATTTTGGAATCCATTGCCACTTTATCTGCTTTCTAATATTATCAGCTTTGGTTTTATTTTCATCTTCAACTCTTCCTATGTTCATGTAGTTCTTGGTAAGATGTCCAAGATTTGTACAAATGAAGCATCTTTTAGTAGTATCTCCTTTCCTCATGTGATGTTTCACAAAGTTTTCTCTCATGTGCCAAAATTTTCCATAGTAGTGGCATCTACACCATGTGTCATAGTCTCATCCAAATGTTATCTTCACAATCTTATCTATTGGATTCAATTTCTTGGTTTTGCATTTAGAAGATCTGTCTCCTTGTTTATTGCAACTATAGCATTTTCTTTCAAACTTAGATTTCTCCTTGCATTCACTTGCTCTATTTCCATGTTTATTGTACTTGTAGAATTTTCCATTCAATTTTGTTTTACCATTACTCCAACATTTTTTTGATGTACACCCTATCTTACCATAATGATTACAAGTAAGCCTTTGATTCTCTTGATCTCCTTGCAGAGATGATTCACCTTCTTCTGTGTATCCTATTCCAGCTTTGCCTTTGTGTTTGTACTAATTTTTTTTATGGAAATGATTCACACTTTCTTGAGATTTCATCATCCTTTCATAGGTTTGTTTTTCAGTGTTTAGACCATTCTAAAATATTTCATTCTTTGATCTCAGCTTGATAAGTTCTTCATTTGCATTGGTGAGCTAATCAATGAAGTCTGCTTGCTGAAGAGATAGATGCTAAATTTCATTGATCTTTTGTTCAATCTCTTCTTTGACTTTTTCTTTTTCTTCCATGACTTCACATAATCTCACTAATTGGATTCTTGTTCTCTTTTCAGCTTTCTAACTTCTTCTTGAAGATTGAAATTCTTTTCTAATAGTTCTTTTATTGCTTCACCAACTTCATCTAAATTTATGTCTGGATAGATATCTTGAATTCTTTCTTCAATGTAGAGATTGTCATTCATTTGTACTACAAGAACTTTCTTTTTTTTCAATGATTGAGAGAGTTTCTCCTTTTCTTTCTTCATTTTCCCAATGCCAATTCAAGATCCAACTTTTCATTTTCAATATCCTTCTCTGTCATATATACCTCTATTGCCTCTGATCTTTGCTCAAGTTGTTAAAATTCTTTTATGAGAACCACAAAGCTCTGATACCAATTGTTGGAAATATGAGGTAGATAGGGTTACTAAGAGGGGAGGTGCGAGTTAGGAACCAATAAATTTTTATCTAACTTCACCAATGAATCCTTCATATAATATTTTGATCTAGTTGCATGCATGAAAGAATGAAAGCAAATAAACATTCATAGCAATTTGACACAAGATATGGTGACCCAAAAACCTTCCAAATAGAAAGTAAAATTGGGGTGGGGATGATACCCACAAGCTTTAGTACTACAATATAAACTTGGCCAATTAAACCTTATAATTGATCACTTCTAATGAATTGGCCTATAAGGAGCAATAAGGACTATGAGGTCCACCTTGTCAAAGGATTTACAAAACATACAATGAAATATGCACTCAAAAAAGAAAATTTTTCAAAGACTGTTATGTTACCCTGTTAAATGATTTAACTAATACACATGTTAGAATGAATTGGTGGATAATCCTAATCCACAAATTTGATTTCCTGGTTGAGATTCCTTGAAATATAATGATCACCTTGTTGTGATAGATAAATCTTTGTTGTCCCTTATACTTTTTGCAGCCTTCTTAATTCACACTTTTTGCTCATCATATCTTTATATTCTTGCACATTTGGATATGATACAATGCTTTACATAAATATCAATCCAAATCACAACTTACTAAAGTCGGCTACAATACATGTTTCAACATAATTCACAAAGTTGGCCCAACTACTGTAACTCAGGTCCTGAAGACAAACTCGATGATGTTCTGATAGTCAACACCCATTGTCAACACTTGAATTCATCTTACACTTAGTTGAAAAAGAGGCTCAATTCATACTAATCACTTCCAATTAGCTTGAACTCGGTTAGCATTGTGTGACTTGGTGAACACTATGAAACTTGGCATATACTAAATCACTTTGTTGACACTCCACAGCTCAGTCAACACTAGATTCACATCACTAACACTATAAGCTCAGTAGATACTGGATAATATGCTTAATGCTATATAACTCACTTAACACTATGGAGCTTGGGTAACACTGAGTTTCCATCACTTGCACTAAACAACTTGGTAATCACTGCTACACTCAGTATGAACTATACATAGGTTGTGAAGCTTGGCAACAACTAAGAAACTGAGTAACCAATTGACTAAGTGTGAGTCACTAATCAAAAAATTGACCTTAATGTCAATATTAAAGATGGATCTTGTCTCTACTTCTTCAATATAAGTAATATGGTCTACCCCTACCATGAAAAAAATGGTTTTAACACATTTTTCTACTATTTCTCTTGACATTCTATACCTCTATTTGATCTACATGTGAAAACTCTTAAGTATTCCATAGATGTCTGTAGTGATGTTATCTCTCAATTGTATGATATACCAATAGTAATCTCCATAGTGCATTTGTCTTTGACATATGAAAAATTTGGGATGAAATAGTATGTACACAATTAGTGATCCTAATCTAAAGAGTTGGTTATTATCTTGCTTGATTCTTCTTATGTTGGCAAGTAGTTTCTGACTTATGATCTCACATACATCAAAGTGTTCTCTGTCAATAACCATCTTATCAAATTTTTAGAGAAATCCTAATGGAATTAAATTGTTCCTCATACTATAATTCCTTTTATATCCAAGTATTTTAAAAGTCAATCTAACATCTCTCTACCTCATATTAAACAATTCCATAGTTCTTTTGCACCACTTGGTTCCTATTTTTTTTTCTTTACTTCTTTCTTTACAAGTTTAGAAGCTACTAGTATTATACTAGGATGTTTCAATCTAGTCACTAGGCATATTAATTCATTAGATATCATAACATGTTGGTCACCAAGATAGAGCATATCATCATTAAATTGACTCAAAACAATCATAATCCATCCAAATTCTTCAAATTCTTCATAATGAAAGTATTACAAGATGTTTAGGTTTTCTAGGTGAGAAAATTTATGTTTTAAGCTCTTATCATCATTATAGACATTATCTAGGTTAGAACCTATATCTCCATCACTAATTGTCTCAAATTTTCAGTGAATGTATTCTTCATTGTCATCCATAGGTATAACTCATTCTGGAGTTCATTAAAATGTGTCTTACAATTCATATCCCATAGATATAAATGAACATTTCTTAAACTAATAATGTGGCCTATCCTTAATGCCATATATCTAGAGTTGATCCATGCCCAACTATCTTCCCAATTAATTCACTAAAAACTTAAATTGACCTTATAATTAGTAAAATACATTTTTTGTGATTATGCAAAGGCATCAATGAAATCTTTTCTAAACACTTCATATCTTCTTCCAATCACTCTCTAGGCTCCCTACTTAATTACTCAACTCAGTTGGTGAAGATTGAATCCAAACTTTCCCTTAAATTCCTTAAAATCCACTCTATCATGAATTGAAATTAGTGAAAGTACCAAAAATTGATAGAACTTACAATATTTACTAAAATCTTTAGCGATCTTTGAATTTTCCAAGTCAAAATCTTCCAACTATGATTCAAGATCTATAGTGCCTAATAAAACTAAACCCAACTTTATATATTTTAGTTTTTCTTTTTTGGGGTTCAATATTCTACTTGTAAGGATTTTCGCTTTTATATATAATAGCTAATTTAAGATAAAAGAAGGTTCGATGCTAGGAATTATGTCTACCTTATTCTTTGTGTTGTCTTGAATATTTTGCTTCTACAATTTTCTATTAGCCATAGACCCTTCTCTAACAAATATCTTATTTATGATCTCAACTTGTGTTCTAGTCACATTATAAAATTTCCTTCTTCCTCCAATATTATTTCATCTCATATTAGGTGTTCTCATAGTATTCATGAATCAATTAAATCTAAAAAATATAAATATATGTACCAATCAATTGAAAATATGACATCAAATAACTAAAATCCCATACCTATTGGTATCTCTAACTATTGTTGTCTATTAGTGTCAAAGATTTAGTCATATACGAGGAAGAATTAGAAGGTCATCACTGTGACATAGCTACTCTATATAGGCCGAGTCATATATAGACCTATAAATAAACATGTACAAACTAAGCTCTATAGGAGCCAAGCAAAACTTTTGTTGCTAAGTATTTTTCAGTAAAAGTCGAGTCTAATGTTTACTGAGAAGTTCAAGCATATTGATATTGAGTTACATAGAAAGTGTCGAGCATAGAAGAGACCAAGCATCATTAGTGTATATAGTGAATGTCAAGTATCAAAGATAGTAAGTGTTGAGAAACACAAACTTCCATTCAAGATAGGAATGATACAAACTTTGAGGTCAACAATTTTAGGTTGACATGGAAAAAATATTTAATACTTATAGAGATTGTTACAAATATTATTACGTATTTTATGATGTTGATCACAGATCCTTGTGTTGTGATTAACTAATCAGATGAAGAGGTGAAATAAGGAAGCATCTAGAAAAGTCTTTATGAAATCTTTAAATAAAGAAAATCAAAACCTATATGGGATATGGAGTATATGTGAGCTATTAATGTAATAAAAAAGATCTATTTTAAATGTGGAAACATTTGTGAAGAAGGAAAAAATAGTTCTTCTATTGCAGAAGAGATCAGGTGACCTTGTCAAAGAAGTGAAGGACAACAAAGCTACATCAGATTAGTGATTAGATCAAATTTAAGAGATGAGATCCAAAACTATCTTATTAGAGTAGAATTATAATTAGATATTGAATTAGTTTTTAACACATTGAGTTAGGGATAATCTCTTAATAGAATGGTCTTAAAATATTTTTGTAAATCTCCTAACATATTCCTTACTTTTTTGTAAGTGTAAGATCCTCTAATAGGGAAAGACCTAATAGTCTTAACAACTTTTAATAAGACAAACCTCTCACATGGTAGATCATTGGATATGGTCAAATATTGTAATCCAAATAGTTTAACTTTATTACTACAATAGTAAAGATTTTGTGGGTATCATCCCAACCCCAATTTTACCTTCAAATTGAGGTATTTCTAGGTAACCAAATCTTTGTGTTATGTGTTACATTTCATGCATGTGATTGATAGATTAGATCTATATGTTATTATAATTTGATTTTATAAGTTAAATGCATTAGATATGAGATGGTAAATGTGATGAATGCACTATAGTATTGTGACAAGTAGAAAAGTGTTGAAGATCCCAATTCACCCCACTCTTAGTATCTTGGTTTCCAATTAACACTTCCAACAATACCTTGATCCAAATTGATTAATCTATAATATGTAATGTCTTGTAATACATCCAAAGTTGTTGCACTTGTAGAACTTAAATAGTATTATTGATGAAGTTATTGTTAGCATGAACAATGATGGTATCCCTATGGGAAAGTATCATAGTAGTGTTGGAGAATTTTTTTAGTGTTTTTGTTTTGCATTCATGATAGAGTTTATCATTGATGTCATCATACTAGTTACTCTATGAAGAATAATAGAGCAACATATAGACATTAGATTTATGCAAGAATAAATTATGCACACATGATAATATGTTCTAGAGTATGTCTAAATGCTACAATTAAGACCATGTCTAGAAATATGAATATTGAATAGAGTTATGAAGAATCTGGTGAATGCATCTTTTAGACAACATTTCTAGAAAGTGGGTACTATTGTTTTGATTTTATCTCCTAAAAAAGATGGAATGTGGTTAAGAAAATTGAGACAAGTTAACGACAATTTGAAGACACTTTAATTAATCATGCTTATTTAGATGATCAATGAGTGTGAAGTTATGAAAACTTTGAGTTGATTGATTACTTGTAATTGTGAAATAGATGTAATATGTTATTGTAACATGTAATTTAATATATTTATTTGGTCATATATTATTATTGTAAATTGAAAAATCCTTAGCCTCGACTCAATAATTTATTCCAAGACTTGGTATAAAGGAAAGGTCATTTCCTTGGATGTGAAGTGTGATATCAGGTCATATCTATTTGATGCATTCTACAAGATTTCATGTGAATATATTTTGGGTCATAGTAGAGATTGATGTAGTTGAGGCACAATAAGATTAAAAGGAAATTTTTTGGAAAATAATTTATTTATGGACATTTTTTGGTGTATACTTGTATTATTTAGTGAGGATAGTACTAAAGTGATTTGGACACTAGGTCCATCTTTCTTCTTGTAAACTCCTAATAGGGTTGGCACAAATCCTAACATGGTTGGACTTTCCTATTAGGGATTAAAATTCTCCTAACAAGGATTCATATGTAGTGAATGGATTTCATTGACCCCTAATAGGGTCCATCCTTTCACAAGGAAATTTTATATTATTACATCATCTTGTGGGTACCATCACAATTGGGGTTCTCCTTCTGATCAAGAGTTTTCGTAGTTAACTGATCTGGTGTTATTATGTATGGATATATTTCTATAGTTATTTCAACTAATATTTACATATTTTATAATTATAAGGATATTGGGAATCGGTTTAATCAGATAATTAATTCACCAATCCCCCTCTCAATTATCTTGGTGGATTTTACTTTCTAACAATCAGTATAGAGCATCAAGTCCTTGAAGGAAAAGCTTAACATCTTAAAGAGATCTATGGTTCACTCTAGGAAAGAAATTCTAAAGTTTTATGGATTTTATTATGACAGTTGGAAAGAAAATACGAAGACGCATTTTCTATGCATGGGTCTAGGTTATTGTTTGATTACTATAAAACAAAAGGATGTAATTGATGAAGACAAGATTGAAGGTTGTAATGAGATAGAGAAAGACAAATTGATGTACAATATGATTTGTAGAGAGGCACTATTGTAATCTATTCCTAAAACTAAATTTTATAAAGTAAAATTTTAAAGACTTCCTCATGAAGTTTAAAAATATTTGAAAAGTACATTCAAAGGTGATCAACATGCTTAGAAAGTTAGATTAAAGAATTAGACATTCTTATTTCAAGATGCTAAAAATGATGGAAGATGAATTAGTAAGAAGTTATTTTGGTAGAATAGAAAAGATTGGTATAGGAATTATGACTTATGATGGAAAGAAATCAAAATATGAAGCTATATGGAAGATATTAAAGACTTTGACACCTACATATAAACATAGAGAATAAGCGATTGAACAAGTTATCTATTACACATCTTATTTTACATTAGACACTCTTGTTGGGAGATAATAGTAAGCTGAGATGTGGATGAGACAGAGTGGATAATTTCGTAGAGTTGAAATTTCTTTTTGCACACTAAGTGTTAAACTTATGTTGATAAGGAGTGCAAGTACACATAAAGTTTATGCCAATAAGAATGATTTAGAATAACTGAGAGGGAGGGGTTGGGGGGGGCAGGGGAGGTGGGTTTAATTATTTATTCTTAGGTCCAGATATACCAATTAAAATTTTAAAGACTTTAAAAACTTATATCTATCTTTTGATCCACTTGGTCTCTATAGCAATATCTCAGTAACATAGACTTAGAGTTCACAGAACCAATAGTAATTAACTTAGAAAATGTAAAACATTAACAATAAATAAACTAAAATATCATCAACACAAGTATAAAACCAATATTTGACATGGAAACCCAATTTGGGAAAAACCACGAGTAACATGCTACCAATAATTTACTCTTCTAAAGTGATCTATGTGAGGAGTCAAACCTTTTAAATGTTACAATACAGACTGTTAGGTGTGACTCTATTAAAAGATTAATCACCCTGTTTGGAGTGGCCTTGTTAGAGGACTTAAGAGAATTCCATTAGAATGTCACTTTCATTAAAGGATTTACAAATGACTACTAGGTCAACCTTGATTAAAGTATTTCAAAATAATAATATAGTTAGAAAGTATCAACACATTGATCTGAATAAATACAACTCACTTTGCAAATATAGATCACATTTTGGTTCAACAACTCATTCAATGACTAGCCTCCATTATCATCTTCATCACTGATTCTCTTGGAAACCTTTTAAGAAATCACTCTTGAGCCCAACTCTTCATTGTTCAACCTTCTACTCAAATTTTCCAATCAACAAAATCAACTTCTCCAACCTCTCCTAGGTTAGCCCTTATGCCTCCATAAATAGGTAGCTTGATCTTTTTCCGCTTAAACAACACAATTGATCTTAGGGTGAGGTAAGATTCATTGAATCCTTCCATATTTTCATTTTCTCCTTCTTCCTCTAGAAAATTCTCCAAAATTCTCCTTGAATCCATACACAAAAATACTCAAACATAGTTTTCCTTGCATTAAATGTTCTAGCTCATCAATCCTTATCTTCAAAATGATTTACATATTCTGAGAATTCAACATGGTGGCCAGGAATGAGATTCCTTCATAAAATAACAAATGGTGACACTTTTCTAAAACTATACTCTTTAGTCTTGATCATCACTCTATAAATTTTTCATCACTACACTTACTACTCTTACATTGTCTTCATTTGGTCCATATACTAGCGTTTAGTCCAACTTCTCTAATTCTAAGTGCTTTGAATAGAAACTAAGAATTTAGAAAAATGACAAAGAGCTGCTAAAAAATCAAAGACTCTCATAGCTTGAATTCTCTCTAGCAATGACACCAAAAATGTTGGCTTCCTAATTAGATAAATAAATTAGTTCTAAAAATAGAACTCATGGATTCGACATCCAAAATGAGTAGCTATCTTTCTTATGGAGAAGAATAATTTAAATTGTCAACTCGAGAATGTATAGTTGAAACAAGTCTACAAAGTATATGCACTATAAAACTATCTAAATTATTCTATTATTAAAAAATATAAACTATAAAAATGCTAGAAATAAATCTAAGTACATAGTAATGGCTATAGGAAACTGCATAGTAATGGCTGTAGGAACTGTATACTACAAACCAAAACTTTTCATATATCTATCTATCTCCATATACATGTCTATCTATATCAAATTCTTGATTACAATTTTGAATATATAAGTTTATTGACTCTCTAAAAACCATCTAAAAAGTCTCTCATCATTCTTTTAAACAAGGAAGATATTTATTACAAAACTAATGACTAAGTGTGTTGATTTTCTATTCCACCTTTTTAGAAGTCCACTCAAATGCATGGTACTCCTTTATTATTATGAATTAGATAAAATAAATTTACCAGGTTATGATCCTCTTCTTCACCTTCCAAAATAATTTTAAAAATATTAATTTCATGAAGAAATGTGGAAGTTATGATAATTTTATTGAAAGTAGTTTTCTGCTGCCTGAAAATGTGCCACCTTTTACTCAGTCAACTTCTAATCTATGGTGCTCAGTAACTATATCAAACTAACTCAAATGATCAAAAGGGTTTGTGTGAATTGTTTTCATCTTTCCAAATCCATAATCCATTATTAATTTCATTAATAATTGAGTGATATATGCCTATTTTTCTGAAACTAACTTTTGACTTTTTCTCATTTCTTGCAGCTACTAAATATTAACAAGTGTCAACTTGTTTCTCCTCCTTCCCAGCTACATGAATGAGTCAAATACATCACAAAAAATATTTTAATCACCTAAAGATAATTATATTTTAATAATAACCACTTATCGTAATAAATCATCATAATTTATCATTAACTAGCTACATATACAAATGCTAATTAATAAATCATTTACCACAGCTAATGCTTTATAAATCAAGTTAATGTATGGAAATGGATTGGGAATATATTGAAAGCATGGGGTAAAGTGTTATAGTCGATGAATATAAATATGATTTTTTATAGGCCTGTCATTCCCTCCAGCTTAAATCTTGCTTGTCCTCAAGCAAGTGATAGGCATTAGATAGTCACGAAAGCTATTATCATTCCATACTTTTTTTCCCTCTCTTATTTGCATATTTTTCACCCAAAATATAGGAGGTAGCCTAAAAATATTCATGAAAGGTCATCCTCAAATGGTCTATGATAATAATGCAAGGCACACATATGTTCCCCCCATCTAAAATGCTTTTTATCTTCGAATGATAATGTATGTATCAAGGTAGAAAAAAATCACTTATGAAGCATATAATTATAATAATGATAATTGAGAAACAAAATTAAATGCACAGATAATCAATTACTAAAAATGATAAATATTATGAATAAATGGAAATCATAAACATCATACCCTTTGTGTTGTTCTGAAAAAATTTAAACTTTGCAGATAGTTGAAAGTACTAGTCCCTGTATTTTTAAAATTTAGGTCCCTCCAAGAGTATTGCATATTTAATATGAGTATTGTCTTCATACTTTTTGAAAATTTTCTTTTGGATCACATAGTAGTTGATGCAAGATTGTTTATTGAATCAAACATTAGTGGCTATAGGATTGATTACTAAAGTTGAATAGTAGCTGCTATAGGACTGATTGTTACAACATGAAACCTATATATAGTACATACTAGACACCATCATTGAAAATACATTCTCGACATTATAAAGAATCAACTACACAATGAAATCTTTCAAAATATATGTAAATATTCTCTTAAAAAATTATAAAATTGACTCACTCATAGCCTTGGAAAAATGATTTGAAATATGAACAACCAACCAACTATAAACTCCTCCAAAATAGTCATTAAGACAAGAAGAACCGGGAAACAAACTAAACTAGACACCTGCTAACTCTAAGATACTATATTAGAACACTTGTTGAATGAAAAACCTACCCTAACCTATCCTAACCTACACTAACCAGATTACATGACGTGCTCAAACAAAACCATTAACTGGTTCTTTGGAGTATCTTCCTCTTCTCAAAATCTTCCAATGCTTCACATGCTTATGAGCAATTGGAGGTAATTGTGTAATGCTTTATCTTCAATTGTAAGTTTTTTCTTTGCTGCAATCATAGCTTGTGATAACATCTTTTCCTCCATATGAATGAGATATCTAATAGGACACCCTTATGTAAGAATAAATTTTGAACCGCCCTTGTTGGCTTTGTGTAGATGAGTTTATTCTTCATCCTCTTCTTGACTTTTAAAAACCAATTTGTGTGGCTCATTTGATAAAAGTACAAGAATTTCTAGACCATCTTCATAAGGCTCATAGTTTTTCTCTACAAAAGATGTTGGTTTAATATCCAAAGTTAAGAAAAACCTTTCTAAATCATCCCAAAACTGATCTTCTTCAATATCTTCTTTACTTTTCAGCATGAGAGGATTGATTTTCACTTTATTGCAACTCTCTTGTTGAAGTAGGAGTTTTTATTTGACATCACATTCATCACTAACAATGACCTAGCATATGGTGATTTCTTCATTTTTAAAAATAAGGTTGCCTTGATTTGACTCTTCATAAATTAGCATTTTGTTATCAATATGTGAACAAAATTCCTCTATGATGCTAGAGAACATGTCTTAATTGATTTCAAAACTTTCTAAAAATGATACTGGCTTTTCATTATCATTCTCTATGGATCTAAAATCCATATTTTGTTTCTGCAAAGTTCTCTAATTCTAAGTGCATTGAATAGACACTAATAATCTAGATAAATGACAAAGAACTACTAAAAACTCGGAGACTCTCATAGCTTGAATTCTCTTGGACAATGGCACCAAAAATGTTGGCTTCCCAATTAGATTAATAAAATAGTTCTAAAAACACAACTTAAGGATTGGACATCCAAAATGAGTAGCTATCTTTCTTATGGAGAAGAATCATTTAAATTGTCAACCTGAGGATGTATACACGAAATAAGTCTGCAAAGTATATGCACTATAAAACTCTATAATTTATTCTATCATTGCAAAATATAAACTATAACAATGTTGAAAATAAATCTAAGTACATAGTAATGGCTACAAGAACTGTATACTACAAACTAAAACTTTCCATATATCTATCTATCTCCTTATACATGTCTATCTAAATAAAATTCTTGATTAGAATTTTGAATATACAAGTTTATTGACTCTCTAACAACCATTTAAAAAGTGTCTCATCATTCCTTTAAACAAGGAAGAGATTTATTACAAAACTAATAACTAAGTGTGCTGATTTTCTGTTCAACCTTTTTAAAAGTCCACTCAAAAGCATGATGCTTTTTTATTGCTATGAATTCGATAAAACCCTTTTACCAAGTTATGCTCCTCCTTTTTAATTTCCATATCATTTTGAAAATATTAATTTCATGAAGAAATATGCAAGTTATGATCATTTTATTGAAAGTGTTTTTTTGCTGCTTGAAAATGTGCCACCTTTTACTTAGTTAATTTCTAATCTATGTTGCTCATTAACTATATCAAACTAACTCAAATTCTTAAAAGGGTTTGTGAACTTGTTTTGAGCTTTAAAAATTCATTTTCCATTGTTAATTTCATTAATAATTGAGTGATATATGCCTTTTTTTTGAAATTGACTTTTGACTTTTCCTGCATTTCCTGTAACTACTGAATATTGACAAGTGTCAACTTGCTTCTCCTTCTTCCCAGCTGCATGAATGACTCAAATACTTCACAAAAAATATGTTCATCACCTCAAGATAATTATATTTCAATAATAACCACTTATCATAATAAATCATCACAATTTATCATCAACTAGCTACAAATATAAATGCTAATCAATAAATCATTTATCATAGTTAATGCTTCATAAATCAAGTTAATATATGGAAATAGATTGGAAATATATTGAAACCATGGGGTAAAGTGTTATAGTAGATGAATATAAATATGAAATTTTATAGTCTCATCAAATGTCCATCTGATCAAGTTCCCATTGTAATTTCTCATAACTCAACCTTTTCACTAGGTCCTCTTGTTATCATTCCTTCTCAAATCCTCTTCATCGAATCTTGATATGGCACTCTACTTAGGTAGCAAATTTTCTCACCCATAAGGTTTGATATCAATGACAACATAAAAATTGTTCTAGTTGTAGTTTCCAACAACTAGAACAATTGTTATATTTTCATTGATGTCAGAACTTTTTGGTGAGACAGTTTCTACTTGAGTAGAGTTCCATATTGTAGACACCTAAATTTGGTTACCTCACTTCGGTAATCCAATTTAGCCATCTCTAAAGGCGTCATTAATTAAATTCTTATTTAATTAATCCTTCGTCATCCCCCTAGCCAATTAATTTAATTAATTGACTATAGTCCTAATTGATAAATCAAATAACCATTATTTATCAATTATCCCCTTTCTCCTATTTATTAAATAAATCTATTTAATAAATTAATCCCTATTTATTAAATAAATTAAACCCTTTTTTTTTAAATAAACCTATTTAATGAATCAAACCCTATTTATTAAATCAATGCATTTGATAAATCTAAAGCCTCAAATCTAATAACCCCTAACCTATCCCTAATCCCCCGTTTAGCCTAATCCACCCCATCCACCCATACTAACCTAGCTTAACCACTAACTTACCCACCCTCATTAATGTCATCCACTTGCCTATCTCTCACACCCTTAAGGTAATCCTAACCTAAGCCTAACCCATCTCCCTAATCATGTGCACAACCTTAAGCAAGTTTAAGACTTTCCTAAGCCAAGTCAAAGTCTCCTCTCAAAATATCCCAACAAATATCCTCACCCATAAATCTTTATGCAACCATAAATATTTATGACCCTCAAATATCTCTTACAAGCTCCTTCAATGCTCTTACAAGGCACTTATGAAGGGATTTTATGGGGATATTATCCCTTGTTGACTCATCCCTCCTCTTTTTCCTCCACTCACCCAGTGACATGTGTCACTCTCTGATTGGATTAGAGAAAGAACAATCCATGTGCTTCTCCCTCATTCAATCTGAACCCTCCTTAATCCTTCCTCCATCTTGACATCTTAGCCCTCAATCCCTCAAGCCTCTTGCCTATAAATTCGATCCTTCCACTTTGCAAAAGAACAAGAATCCATTTTAGCACCCTCATAATGCCATTTTGAAGCCAATTCACCATCCTCAATCCATCATCCACACCCAATCTCCATTGAAGCTTACTTGAGCATTTGAGCATACATACACCCCATATCCAATCGAATAGACCCATCTCAAAAAACAAGAAAGGCCTCATTGAGAGAACCTCGTAATGGTTCACATTCTCAATTGAGGGCTTATCTTCTTTGTCTATCATGAAGATTAGTGCTCTTATTCATTTTGTGAATGCTTTGTGTTATTATATTTAGAGTTCTTTGCATAAAAAAATTTGACGTAATCATTTTGGCACGCTCGGTATATTCAAACGATGATATAACTATCATATAACTATCTTATAGCAGCGTATTCAGATGATATCTTGCATTTTTCATAACTATCATGTCATATAACTGGTTTTATTGGCGCCTTTCCATGTTTTAATGCTAACTCATGTAACCCACTGCTTCTACCATAACTCTCTCTTGTTTAGCTCACTATTTTTTTCTACCAGCTAGCTCTTCGACACCTCTGACATGCACCAAATGACCCTGCAACATTCACAATGACCATTCACAGTCTCTATCTGCAGCATCTGCCAGATAGCAATTGATATATTTATTGTCTTTTACACTTCCTCCTCTCTGATCTATGCAACATCTACTGATAAATAACGACGAGAATGATGTAGTTGGGAAGTGGAGGTGTTCTCGGCAATTGTTCTTTTCCATTTGACAGAGCGCCATCGTCTCAAGAACTCTGCCGAGACTATTCTTGATGTTGCACCGCGCCTTTCTAGCTGACTCTTTTCTTTTTGTTTAGTGCTTTGTTCTCGTTCATATTAGTTGTGGCAGGTCCAGGTTGTCCACTCCTTTGTTGCAACACTACTCTCCCTACAATGAAGCTCATCGAATAAATTTTTTAATGTCAATTGAATACTCCCAACTGGCACGTCATTTTCCATTGTAACACTTAAGTGAAAGCAAAAGGAAACGGTTCCTGCAATGTTTGCTGCTAACACTATCGAAGACGCCCACGGCCAAGCCTGTTGCTCAACACGCCTCTGTCAAAGTGAGTCGCTGGCGCTCCAGCTGCACTAGCTCCAAAGTCGTGAAGCCTACTCCCACTGCTCCTACTCCGAAAAAGCCTACTGTGGCCCCTACGAAGACCGCCACATCAACGAAGGCGAAGACTCCTACAAAGACGGTTGCTACACAAAGAAGGCCGCCACTCCAACGACATTTGCAACTCACGCCCCAAATACTCCTGCAAGCGGCTGGCCTACCAAGAAGGCTGCGACATAAACTTGATTTGTATTTCATTCTAGATGCAGAAACATTTGACAGTTGTCTTTTTTGAACGATCTGGCTTGCTTGGCAGTCTCCAACTCTTGTTTTTTAGTGTTCTGTGCTTCATAGTGTGGTTTCCACATATTGTTCTATTCTACGACTTGAAATCAATAAGAGGTGAAGATCTTAATGGTGTGAGCTTCCAAGTTGTGCAATGTATTTTCGAATCACATGTGCATCAAGATCTATCCCAAAATTCATACAGCAGCAAATTTTGAAGTCTTTCTCATAACTATTTGAGACTTCATTATAGATCAGATGGCCTATTTCTTCCTTCTCTTTGATATGCGAGTTTTGTATTGCTGTTCACATCTTGACGATTAGCACTTGCTTACTATTGTAAAACTTCCCAACCAGCGGGATCGCTCTGTACAAAATGAGCTCCCTGGTCCTTCGACTCTATTGTTCTGTCATTGTCATGGGTCGTCTTTCAACTTAACAATTGAACTTGTATGCTTAATCACCCAAAAAAAAAAAAATGCAACACACTTCGAATTTGGGTTTTAAAACAAACAATAAATTTTCCATTCCACATGCAATTTATGCAAATACACTTTAACTCTTGCGCATTCTTTTAATTTTTCTAAACATTAGAAGAAATCTGCATGCACAATTTGAGTCTGTTTTCTTGGACTCACCCTTTTTAATCACCCATCATTCTAACCATTGGTTGCAATATCAGCGCCATTTATGGGGATGGGTCTACCTAAAAGGGTATTAAGTGTTCCACAAATAAAACTTACTCACTTTGACATTGCATACTATTTCTATGTGTGAAAACTTCTCGAATGCCTGATTGTTAACATTAGATCGATCACACCTTAAACTTGGGCTTAAAATTGAACAAGCCTCTGTTGACATGGAGGGCCTTTGGGCACGCGTTGGAAATTGTACTTACACACATTTCTGTTTTGGACTTAAAACAAACCAACACACTCAATCTTGAATACTAAAGAAAATTGAACAATCGACACTTGACATGGAGGGCCTCCGGGCGCGCGAGCTTTTATTTTGTTGACCCTAAATCTTCTTGGTGTATTCATTCTTCGATCGCTTTTCTTTTGTTGGTGCATTTCAAATTGGAATTGAACCTTTGCATCTTAATCACATGTGTTTTCAAAAGGTCTAGATCAAAAAACTTAAGCATCAGTTGGAACAAAACTCTGCCTTTTAGCCCAAGATCATCCAAGTCTTCTCTCCCCTTGTCATCTTTTGAGGCCATCTTGGGTGCATAAGATCAGGATCCAAAACCTTGTTTCTTTTTAGGAGGCCTGCTTGGGGATTTCATCACCCCTTGGGACAACCTCAACTCCAGTGTTCCGACAGAGTATAAAAATTGGGAGGTGAATCCAAAGACACCTCTCTTGGGATCACAATTTTTTCACTCGGGCTAAGCCTCAAGGAACTTTATACCCTTGAGAAGTGAAAGAGGAGAAGTGGGTTACCGCTCCTCTCGGCTGTGTGATATTGTTGTGATTCCATCTATGGACTTGGGCCTCACGTACCTTAAGGTATATCGAGGACTCCCTAGCAACACCAACTGTCAGCCTTGTAGACAACCATCTAGGATGTTAACATGCTTGAAGTGATTGATCAAAACATTTGTAGAACACACACACTCCTTGGCGCAAGTATCACATTCTAGGAATCAAAACTTCTATCTGGTTGTTTCTATCTATTGCTTGCTTTTTTGTTTGTTGAATGAATGTTTGCCAAACTTGGTCAATCCTAGCTTAGGGTATACTTAGCGTAGTCACTGCCTATCCTAGAAGTTGAACAAGTTGAGGCAAAATAACCGAGGTCTCTCAAAGCCAAGCAGATTCAAGAATTGATGTCAAAGCAACCCAAACCCAAATAGAAGTTCCACAAAGTTAAACTCAAACCATCTCAGGCATACCAAGAACTTTCAACCAAGAGAAGGGAACTAACACCAAGTCCTCAAATTGCCAAACTCCACAAAGTAGAGGACAAAGATGCCAACAAAGCACTTCAAGAGGCCTGATTAGAGCGCACCATCAAATTTAGCCAAAATCCAGGAGTTAATCCTGCTTATGCCTTACCAACTAGGCATGATTTCTATGATTAGACCCCCTTGTTTCTCCACATCTTCTTGGATACTCTTCACTTTAGAGTCATCTTTGTAGAAAAGCCAGCCATTTTAGGTTATCCCCTTAAGCATTATTAGCTCATTCATCTCATTTAGAACCAAACCATCTAGCCAGCAATCAAAACCTCACATCCAAGCCTTCAAAATTGTTGTCACCTTGCTCAAAGTTTTCCATTCCTAAAATCTTTCAAATCCACCAATCTCACCAAGGTTATCCCTTTGACAGAGCTTTGTCTAGGGTAATCCAGCTTTTTCACTTGTTATCCCTCATCACCTTGAGCTAAAGGTTGGGATCCACAAGTGGTCAATCTCATGTTCTTCCTAAAGGATCATCAGTCTATCCTTAAGTTGACACAATCACCACCAAGCTTGCACATAGGAAAGTAGACCTTTTGTGCTTTGGCAACATATCTTTGAAGTTAGAATCCCAAACCCAATCCTCCTTAGGTTTTTTCATATAGCTTTGCCTCAACATAGGAAATCATTTGCATAGAAAAGCCTTCGCCCCCTTTTTTGCATCCACCAACATTTGTTGCATCCCATCCCTAGGAGCATTTTTCATGCCACCCATCACTCGCTTAGCCAAGAAGAAAGAAACAATGGAGCCCTATCATTTGGATCAAACAGCCTCACCCCCCTTGAGCACTCAGCTATCCTTAAGCCCAAAGAAAGCTATGCCATCGCCTACTGACATTGAAGCTTTCATGTGTTGGGTGATGCGACGCGCACCCTTGCCCACAGGTGGTTAATTATGTGGTGTTCCATGTTCACTAACAGTCATGGCTTTTGGTGCAACGGCCAATGGGCCCCATAATTGATATCAGAGCCTGGTTTTGGCCTGGTCATGGGTTCAAATCTCCCCGATGCCTTCCTGACTCACGTAAGCACCTGGTATGCGCGTCAAGGGGGAGATTGTTGGGTGATGCGATGCACTCCCCTGCCCATAGGTGGTTAATTATGTGGTGTTCCATGTTCACTAACAGTCATGGCTTTTGGTGCAATGGCAAATGGGCCCCACATCATGCACCAACTAGGAAATGCAGTATTGGTAAATGCCATTATAGACAAGAACAAAGAGACAATCATGGATAATTTTCGAAGGGACAATGTAGGAACCTTTGACTTTGGAAGACCCCCTCCATTATCAGATCCATCTCACCCGTTGTTTGGGCAGCTGCCACCACCCATGAGCCCTTATGATCCAAATTATCCTCAATATATGCCAAAAGAAGAACCTCCAGCCAATCCATATGATCCAACAGACCCAAACATACCATCATCCACCCAAGTTGAAATCTCCATGCCGCAAGCCAACCTAGCCACTGCCACTCCATCCTTGGTTCATACCTCTCCGCTCCAAACCCCCTTTACCCAAAACAACTCATCGTTCACCCCCTTCACTATTGCTATTGCTGCTCCCCAACCCAGCCTTCCAAATCCACCCATCTCCCAAATCAGTGCTAGCATCTTTGGCCAACCTCAGCAATATACAACAGGGATGCCACCCATGGGGCCAAGTAATCAACCTTTCATTACCCCCATCTTGTTCACCGTAGCCCAAAGCACAATCCCATCATTTCCATTAGGTCTTGGGAGCTCAATACCATTAGCCACAAATCTACAAGCTACTACCCTCACTCCACAAAGCTATCAAATCCCACAAGCTACTACCAATTTTCTACCAAGCTCCCAAGTGACCCCAGCCCCTGCCACCACTCTACCAAGCTTCCAAATCCAACCACAAAGCTATCAAACCCCATCAGTTCCATTCGCAAGCTTTCAATTTCCACCACCTCCACCACCAACTAATCCATTACCTCCAATTACCAACTACTTTTCAATGCCACTTCTAGGAGGCAATCCACAAATCTAGCCAACCACCAATTATTTGCAGGTACCATCCCAAATGGGGGCACAACCCACATACCTTGGTCAAACCCCACAAGCCCCCCGATCCTTTTCCCAAGCTTCACAACCATCTTATACCTTACCTCCACAAAGCCATTCATTTATCCCACAGCCAGCTTATGTTCCTCAATCCCAACCTCAAATCCCATATCAATAGCAAGCATCATAGCACATGCAACAATATGTGCCACCTCCCCCTCAACAACCTATCATCCACCATGCAGCTGCCCAAACAATGTACAATCCCTATCAACAAATCCCTCACAGCCATCCGTATTCAGTGGCCCCATCTAGCACATACCTACCTCAAGGCACTCCTACATTGGGGGCACCCCAGCCATCACCTATCAATTTAGAATGGGAGAAAATGAAGATAGCTCTGAAAGCCATCCAAGAAGGGAATGATCCAAAGACATTCAAGTTTGAGAATGTGTGTCCTTACCCATTTGACAGAGCCATTTCCATGACACCATTTCCCAAACACTTTGAGGTACCCAAATTTGACAAATTCAGAGGAAAAGGAGACCATGTCACACATATCAAAGAATTTTACATGCACTGCCAGGACATGGCATACAATGATGTCTTCCTCTTGCACCTTTTTCCCAAAAGCTTGGCTGGACCAGCTCTTGAATGGTTTTATAGAATCCTCTATGGCACAATTAAAAACTTTGCTGAATTATCTGAGGCATTTGTAGCCCAATATGCCCATCTTGTTGAAACAAAGCTATCAATAGTTGATCTTGTCCACACCAAGCAAAAAGGTGGAGAAAGCCTTGCTGAATACCTGCAAAGATGGCAAACCCTTACCACCCGCATATCCTGCACCTTTCCAGAACGCCATGTGGTGAAAATGTTTATTGATAATGCCCATCCTAGCTTGGCTCATCACATGACCATGAACCGTTTGCAGACCTACAAAGATATCAAAGAGAAAGGAATGATCCTTGAGCAAGGACTCATTAAAGATGGTGTGGTCAAAATTTACAAAGAGGCCAAAAAAAATCAATCACATTCCAATGAAAAGTCTAGGTATTGGAACAAAAATAGGCATGTTGCAACAGATGGCGTCACTGACACTAGACATGTGAATATTGTTGGTCCTTCTCACAACCTGTCCAACCCACCATATCAACCATATAATCAACAAGCTATCAACTACCAACAACAAAATCACCCAAGCTATCAAGGCCACAATCCAAGACCCAACTTTCAAGGGTCTAACAATCAAGCTAATGCCATCAATGTAGCTGCAGGACAAAAGCCCAAATTCCAACCTGCACCTAGAAATTATACACCCCTTGGTGAGCCATTGGATGTCATTTTTGAGAAATTAGTCAAGGAAAACCTCATCAAATTTCCTCCTACCCATCAAATTGACCCAAGCCAATCTAAAGCTACATGGTACAAGGACAATGAGTACTGCAAATTTCATAGTGTAAAAGGTCACACTACCCTCATATGCATGAAACTAAAAGACTATGTGTAGGACCTCATTGATCGGAAGTAAATCACTGTTGGTGCCCAAACCTCTCTGAATGCAGGCTTACAGATCTATCAAAATGCTTTTCCTCCTCACAACAATCAAAATCCTGGAAAAGAACCTATCCAAACCAACAACAACAACACCAACAACCGTCAGCCAAACCAACAACATGGGAAGAACAATGACCACACTTCATCCTATATAGACTATGGTAGCCTTAAGGTTGTATATCCAAGAAAGAGCCTTCTGTCAATGTTATCAATATCCAAGGACCAAACAATGAGTGTGCAGTCACCACTCAAAGAGCACGATTTAACATCGCAGGCCCACCCGTTACACCAACACCATCAGCTCCATCAAAAAGCTAGTACAATATCTTGGAACACCTTGGGAACATGCCAACCCAAATCTCCATTTTAGACCTTGTTCGCACTACTCCTGGGTACAAGAACATCCTTGATAGTGCTCTCATAGAATCTCATGTCCCTTCTGATATCAATGCTACTAATTTTTGTAATCTTGTTGGACACCTCTCATTCTCATGTGCCCTATCGTTCGAACCCACCGACATACCCGTGGTCAAGCCAGATCACACCCTTCTGCTTCGCATAGCCATCATGGTATCCAACTTTGTTGTGAAAAGAGTAATGATAGATAATGGATCAGCCTTGAATATTTGCACCCTAAAATTCATAAAACAAGCTGTGTATACTAAGGCAGATATCATCAGTGAGGTTATCACCATCAAAGCTTATGAAAACTTGGAAAGAACCACAGAAGGAACTATTTTGCTGCCAATCAAGGTTGGGCCAGTCATCTAAGAGACACTCTACCATGTTATTGATCTAAACCTACCATTTAACATCCTCCTCGGTTGCCCATGGATTCATGCCATGAAAGCCATTCCATCCACTTACCATTAGTGCGTCAAATTTTTTCATCACAACACTGAGGTAACCGTCCATGCCAATCCAGAACCCTTTGCTTACTGCAATGCAGTTAAAGCTTCATATACAAACCATTTCCCTGGAATTGATATCAGTACATCCATCGCCAGCTCATCCCACACTTATAATGACCTAGAAACCATCCTCACCTCTACCCTGTCTACCGTGAAGATCAATAACAAAGGTTGTGGAGAGTATAGTCTATCGGATGCATTTGCTATTGGGGCACTCCCACTTGATCCACATGCCCATGGATAATCGAAATATCACAAAGCTAAGGAGATTCCACCTCCTCAATAAAAATAGTTTGGCCCAACAACCTTTGTATCCTCGAAAATCCCTCTTCATGAGGAGCTCACTCTAGATATCAACAAATGGTTACATAAGGATGCACCTCAAAGAAATCAAGCATGCCTTGATCACTTCAGCCAAAAGTATCCCCAAGAACATAAGCTCATCACTAACAAATGGAACTATCAAGGTGGTGGTCTAGGACCAGAAGAAAGAGGCATGCAGTGCCCCATTGACGCACACAAGTGGGAATCGAAGTCAGGTCTTGGCTTTGGCATACCCACAACTGGGGGCACCAATGAGAACGGTCACGCTTTTTTGAACATTCACCGCAACCTTGTCGAAATTGAAGACATTCCTGAGGAAGTTGAAAAGAGAGCCTACGATGATATCCTAGACCAAATCTCCCTCGGAGACTCTGTTCTCCAAGAACTATCCATCCACCTCATTGAGCTACCACTTGCCCATCCACAACTCATAGATTGGGACCAACCAAGTGTCATACACATCGATGAGTTCACATTAGAGGAGGCACTTCTAAGATTCATGGGAGCTGAAACTCCTCACAAGAAAACAAAGCCAGATTCTGCCTATATCTACAAGCTAGATCCCAAGGGGTATTTTGGAGAAAATCGCCAACCTAGTTCCGATACACCCAAAACTGGAACTAAGGTGAATCTGAGACTAGCTAAGGTAGTGAAGAGATCCCCTCAGCAAGAAAATCTAGAGCCACAAGTAGAACATGAGGATTTAGCATTGCCTCCTCAAGATAATCAACCAGAGATATCTTCTATTCTAATTGAGGATACTAGAGAAGTCAACATCAGTTCTTCAGAGATCCCTAAGCTTGTTCACATTGCTGCACCCCTATCACAAGACCAGGCTGATCTCCTCTTTGAGGTCTTAAGAGAGAACATTGGCTGATTTGTATGGTCATATCAGGACATGCCAGGGTTGGATCCAAAGCTTATAGTTCACCATCTTGCAGTCGATCCAAAGATCAAGCCTGTCAGACAAAAGGTTAGAAAAATGCACCCCAAAGTGGCATTATTGGTCAAAGCTGAATAAGAAAGAATGTTAGCTGCTAAGGTTATCTGCCCTATTGACTACTCAGAATGGATCTCCAACATGGTCCCTGTCACTAAACCTTTCGGTGACATCAGAATTTGCACTGATTTTAGAGATCTTAACAAAGCTTGTCCAAAAGATGATTTTCCCTTACCCAACATAGATATGATTGTAGATCTTATAGCTAGATATGAAATTTTGTCCCTCATGGATGGATTTTCTGGGTATAATCAGATCAAGATTGCAGAAGAGGATCAACATAAGACAACATTCACTACCCCTTGGGGAACCTTTTGCTACAACATGATGCCTTTTGGCCTAAAGAATATTGGGGCTACCTATCAAAGAGCTATGACAACCATTTTTCATAATCTCATCCATAGCATTTTGGAGGATTATGTGGATGATATCTTGGTCAAGTATCATACCTTCATGGATCATCTTGCTGACCTGGAGAAAGTCTTTGATAGGTTAGCCAAATATCATCTCATGTTGAATCCCAAGAAATGTGTCTTTGGGGTCACATCTGGAAAGCTTCTAGGCTTTATAGTTTCTAAACGAGGTATAGAGATCAACCCTAAGAAGGTCAAAGTTATCTTAGAGATGCCTCCTCCCCAAACACTATGACAACTTCATTCTCTTCAAGGAAAGCTTCAATCTATTTGGCGCTTCATCTCCCAGCTTGCAGATAAGTATACACCATTTTCACATTTACTAAAGAAGGATGAGAACTTCAAGTGGGATCCTTTATGTTAGTGTAGCTTCGACCATCTCAAGTAGTATCTCATCAATCCTCCTATCTTGTTTCCATGAGTTCCTGGTCATCCCCTAGTTTTGTACATATCAACAACACCTACTGCTCTAGGGGCACTTCTAGCACGGCTCGATGACTACAACAGAGAAAGAGCCATCTACTACATTAGTAGAACCCTAGTTGGTTATGAACTCAATTACACTCCTATGGAAAAAGCTTGTTTGGCAGTTTTTTTCTCAACCCAAAAGCTTCGCCACTACATGCTAAGTCATACCATCCAACTAGTCTCCAAGATTGACCCTCTCAAGTATATGCTCTCTAGAACAACACTTACAGGCCATTTGGCCAAATGGGTTATGCTCCTTAGCAAATTTGACATCCAGTATGTAGATAGAAAGGAAATCAAAGGGCAAGCTATAGCAGATCACCTAGCTGATGCACCTCTAGTAGATGCATATCCTTTTCTCACAGAATTCCCAAACGAGCATATCTGCCTAATTGAAGAACAACCCCCATGGAAGCTTTATTTTGATGGCTCATACACATCTCATGGATTAGGGGCAGGAATATTGTTGGTTACACCTGAAGGAGATTACATTCCAAAAGCCTTCAAGCTACAATTCCCTAGCACCAACAATATCGCTGAATATGAGGCCCTCATAGTATGATTCAAGATAGTTGCTGAATGGAACATTGCTGAGCTAAAAATCTTTGGCGATTCTCAGCTCATCATCAAGCAAGCCCTAAATGAATATCAAACCAAAGATGAAAAGCTATTACCCTACAAAGAGCTAGTTGATTGGCTAACCCAACATTTTACAAGGCTTTAGTTTACACAAGTGCCTCGAATACAGAACAAAGCAGCCGATGCTATGGCTACTATCAGCTCGCTCTTGGAAATTCCCCAAGCAGCTACATAGTATGAGTTTTTAGTGGAGCAGCTCCTCACACCCACCTATGTGAATGAGGATTCAAACCGTGTTTGTATCTTGGTTGGTCCCCAATCCCCTTGGTACCATGAGATTCACGCTTACATTAACGATGGTATCATATCCCCTCACCTCACATGTACCCAATGCCAGAACCTCATCCAAAAATCATCCTTTTATGTTATCATAGCCAATATCCTATATCGTCGAGGTTATCACGATACTCTCTCTCAATGTTTAGACCAAAATGAGGCCACGATGGTGTTAAAGGAAGTACACTCTGGACTTTGTGGTGCCCACACTAGTGCTATTGTCCTAGCATGAAAAATCCTTAGAGCAGGCTACTATTGGCTTACCATTGAAGAAGACTCCTATGACTTTGTCAGAAAGTGTCTCCCATGTCAGCAGCATGCAAATCTTGTGCACGCTCTGGCATAGGATCTACAGCCTATTGCACCACCTTGGCCTTTCGCTTGTTGGGGCCTTGATCTAGTTGGAACTATATCACCCCTCTTATCTGATGGACATAAATGGATCATAATAGCTACAAACTATTTCACTAAATGGGTGGAAGCAGTCCCCCTCATCTCAGCTATAGGAGTTCAGGTCTCCAAATTCATCTTATACCACATTGTTTGCCGCTTCGGCATCCCATCCACCATCTTCACTGACCACAGAGGTAACTTTGAAAATCTCAACATGGAAGAATTATGCACTTCCCTCCGCATCTATCACCGCTTTTCTAGCCCATATTTCCCACAAGGTAATGGCCAGGCAGAGGCAACTAACAAAACCATCCTTAAAATCCTAAAAAAAAGTTGTCAATGATTCCGATCGTGATTGGCACCTACAAATAAATCCATCCCTATGGGCCTATCTAACTTCCTTATGCACATCCACAGGCACAACTCCATACTCCCTAGTCTATGGTGCCGAAGCAGTACTACCTATAGAGGTTGAACTTCCCTCCTTGCGCATATCTTTGCAAGGGAAAATATCAGATGAAGAATACAGATTAGCTCGACTCACCCAGCTAGATCTCTTAGAAGAGAAGCGACAACACGCCTATGTTCATCTCACAGTCTATCAAACTCGTCTCAAAAGGAATTTCAACAAGAAGGTGCTTCCATGACACTTTCAGCCAGGTGACATGGTCCTCAAAGAAAACATGAAAGTCCAAGTAGATCGAAAAAAGAAAGGCAAGTTTGAACCTACATGGCTTGGTCCTTATGTTGTCACTGCTTCCTTTGGCTCCGGAGCTTATCAGCTATCTATACTAGAAGGAGAACTCTTGAATGATCCTACTAACATCATTCATCTCAAGAAGTTCTATGCTCTAAGATCCTTGGTATACCCAGCTTTTGAAAAATAAAAAATAAAAAAATAGTAAAGGGAAGTGAGCGTCCGATGGTGAAAACTTGGCAATTCAAGCGCCTTGGATAGGTACCTTGGTGAAAACCTGGTAATTTAGGCACCTTGTGTACTAAGACTAATCCATTATCTATCACTATCCTATCCCTCATCCATTCACCCACCATCCCATAAAACATCCGCTTGTTCCCTTGTTGTTCCAACCAAATATCCAAAATCTAATGGAGCTTGTAAATACCTCCTGTACAGCTTGTAAAATCTTGTACCTCAGCTTGTAAAATCTTGTACCAAAGCTTGTATTATACCTTGTAAATCTTGTACCATACCTTGTATATCTGAATCTTGTCCAAAGTTTGTACCATATTCCACCCTATAAATAATCTTGTATCCTAGCTTGTATACTATCACATGCACACACAAAATCCCATATTCACTTAAGCTTTTTGCAAACCATCTACCTATCCACCTATCACCTATTATAGACATCCCATCCTTCACAAACATTTCCATCTCACAAAAACCAAAACATGAACAAACTTTTACATTTGTAACATATCTTGGTCCATCAACTTGTACATCCTCTTTAGCTTAGTACCATTATATCTATCCAGCGTTTGTGTCAGTTCGTCCTTGATCAGCATCTTGCACCCATTGCACATCCTGGTTAGCTATTCCAATGCATCCTTTAGCTAGATTTCCTATCACCAAAGTGTTATCTTTCTTAGTTTAGCTTGCCAGATGCATCACTCATCCAAATCCACCAGCTTAGGTGCTCTTCGATAGGTCCTTGCAGGATATAGCTTTCCTCATGTCTGATCTTGGTCTAGTACCTCATCCTACCCATCTCGTTGGAAAACGGTTCTCTTTTGGATTTTTTCTTTCTTTTGATTTGGACTCTTCCTTGTTGGGTCTTGAAATATCTTTTCCAAGCAATCTCCTTATTCCCTCCTCAAGGTTGCCATGATCTTCCGTATCATGGTATACTATGAATGGGGCAATCAGAGCGTAAGGTCTTGATCATGTTTTTTGCTATTTTTCTTTTCTTCTTGTGGGTTACCCAGTGTCATTTCCATACCGCTTCCTCTGGGATTCATGTGTGATACTGGGGCAATCCTTGCGTGTTTGTTTTGAGTCAGTTTGTCAGTCCTCTGGACAGTTGGTGAAAAGGCCTTGATGTTCTTGGTAACCTTGGAAATTAACCAATAGTCCTATAGCAAATCTAGTGCTCAACTACATGGTGGTACTTCTCTTTGAAGTATCCCCCTGCTCAAAAAGCTTCAATGGTTTTCCTTCATCTCCATTATCCCCCATCCATATCCAACATTCATCTCTCCTACCCCAGCTTATACATTAGTATATCTTTGAATCACTCTTCACCTTTAGCTTTAGGGATCCACAATCCTAGTCTTAGGGATCCACCAATCAAATCAATCCACCAAGCCTCATCTTTCGAGATCCACAATCCTAGTCCTAGGGATCTCCGAAAACCCATCTTCTGCCAATCTGACTCTTTGAAATCTTGTTGCATTAGATTTTTAATCCCCTCATCCATCTCCCCATCCTGAATTCCTTTTATAGCACTCTGCTCCTTCATCCTCCCCCCAATCCCAAAAGTCTTAATCTTGTTTCCTCTTGTGCCCCTGATTTCCCTTTATCATCCTCTCGTAGTGAGAGTTTGAGCTAATTCAGCCCCTTCTCTTTGCCAAACCTGTGTCTTAGCTCATCTCAATTTCTTGTACTTTTCAAGAATTCGTCGAGCATCGCTTTCTCTCCTCGCTGCCTTCTTGAGGAGGTATCTCATAGTCTAGTCTCTCCTCTTCTTATCCGAGACTGGTGCAACCTTGTTGCTAAAAATCTTCCTCATGTTGTCTATCTTTAAACTTCTTTGAAATAGTGTTATCTCAACACTATGTCAAAGAGGGGCAAAATGTAGACACCTACATTTGGTTACCTCACTTCCGTAATCCAATTTAGCCATCTCTAAAGGCATCATTAATTAAATGCTTATTTAATTAATCCTTCGTCATCCCCCTAGCCAATTAATTTAATTAATTGACTATAGTCCTAATTGATAAATCAAATAACCATTATTTATCAATTATCCCCTTTCTCCTATTTATTAAATAAATCTATTTAATAAATTAATCCCTATTTATTAAATAAATCTATTTAATAAATTAATCTCTATTTATTAAATAAATATATTTAATAAATTAGCCCCTTAAAAAAAAAAAAAAAACCTATTTAATGAATCAAACCCTATTTATTAAATCAATGCGTTTGATAAATCTAAAGCCTCAAATCTAATAACCCCTAACCTATCCCTAATCCCCCATTTAGCCTAATCCACCCCATCCACCCATACTAACCTAGCTTAACCACTAACTTACCCACCCTCATTAATGTCATCCACTTGCCTATCTCTCACACCCTTAAGTTAATCCTAACCTAAGCCTAACCCATCTCCCTAATCATGTGCACAACCTTAAGCAAGTTTAAGACTTTCCTAAGCCAAGTCAAAGTCTCCTCTCAAAATATCCCAACAAATATCCTCACCCATAAATCTTTATGCAACCATAAATATTTATGACCCTCAAATATCTCTTACAAGCTCCTTCAATGCTCTTACAAGGCACTTATGAAGGGCTTTTATGGGGATATTATCCCTTGTTGACTCATCCCTCCTCTTTTTCCTCCACTCACCCAGTGACACGTGTCACTCTCTGATTGGATGAGAGAAAGCACAATCCATGTGCTTCTCCCTCATTCAATCTGAACCCTCCTTAATCCTTCCTCCATCTTGACATCTTAGCCCTCAATCCCTCAAGCATCTTGCCTATAAATTGGATCCTTCCCCTTTGTAAAAGAACAAGAATCCATTTTAGCACCCTCATAATGCCATTTTGAAGCCAATTCACCATCCTCAATCCATCATCCACACCCTATCTCCATTGAAGCTTACTTGAGCTTTTGAGCATACATACACCCCATATCAAATCGAATAGACACATCTCAAAAAACAAGAAAGACCTCATTGAGAGAACCTCATAATGGTTCACATTCTCAATTGAGTTCTTATCTTCTTTGTCTATCATGAAGATTAGTGCTCTTATTCATTTTGTGAATGCTTTGTGTTATTATATTTAGTGTTCTTTGCATAACAAAATTTGATGTAATCACATATAAGGATGAATGATGAATGGGATTGGAGGAGTGATAACAAGAGGACCTATTGAAAAGGTTGAGTTATGAAGAGTTGCAATAGGTACTTCATAAGATGGATTTTGACAAGCTAATGTGTTGTTTCAATCATAACACTAAGTGAAGAAGATAGTTGTGTTAAAGCCTAGAAGAGATGAACAACAAAGAACAAATAATTAGGCTTAATTGAGCTCAGATGTAGAATATTAAGGAGTTTATCATTGAATTTGAGCTATTATAGTGTTCAACAAGTAAACAATAGAAGCTAGGAAAATTTATTATTGACTGAGCACAAGTAAAAGATAGAGTAACATATAAGTTGTAATGAACACCAGTATATAGACTGAGTTAAGATACTGTAAGCCAAATAAGTTAGTGTAGTGACAACCAAATTATCTAGTGAAGACTAAGGCTGAACAACACAATTTTTTCTGAGTGTCTATATATTTTATTTTGTGAAGGAATCTCATTTCATGGCTGACATAGTAGATTTCTTGGAATATTTAAAGCATATTGAAGACAAGGATTGATGAGGTAGAACATTTAATGCAAGGACAACCATGTTTGAGTGTTTCTATGCATGGATTTAAGCAAAATTTTATATTTTTTTATAGAGGATGAAGGAGGAAATGAAAATATGGAAGGATTTGATAAATCTAACGTAACCCTAAGATTAACGATGGTGTTTAAGTAAAAAAATATCAAGCTACCTATTTAAGGAGGCATCACAAATGACCTAGGAGTGGTTGGTGTATTTGTTGATTGAAAAATTTGAGCATGAGGTTTAACATTGAAGAGTTGAGGTGAAGAATATTTTATTAAAAGGTTTCCAAGTGAATTAGTGATCAAGGTGATAATGGAGGTCAATCATTAAATCAACTATTGAACCAAATTGTGATTTGTATTTCCAAAGTGAGTTGTATTTATTCAGATCTACCTAATACTACTTTCTAACCATTGTATTAGCTTCAAATAATTTATTAAAGGTAAAATTCTAATGGAATATTCTTAAATCATCTAAAAACACCACTTATAATAGCATGATTAAATACTTTAACAAGGTCATACCTGAAACTCTATGTTGTAACCTTTAAGAAAGTTGACTCTTTATAGAGTTCACTTTAAAAGAGTGAAATATTGGTAGTATGTTATTCCCTAATTGGGTTTCCAAATTAAATCACAGTGTTATACTTGTATGGATGATATTTGAGTTTATTTACTATTAATTTTTTACATTATGCAAGTTAGTTACTATTGGGATAGTGGACTGCAATTTTATGTAACTGATATACTACTACAGAGACCAAGTGGATGAAAAGAAATATATAATTTGTTTAAAGTGTTTAAAATTTTAATTGGTACATTTGAACCTAAGTATAATTGATTCATCCCCCCTCTCTATTATTCTAAATCATTTAACAAGTAGTAGCCAAATGAAAGTGGATGAGGACATGAAGATTGAGGAAGGACTTTCCTTGCTTATGAAGAGAACTTAAAGGTAAAAATATATTCAAGTGTTGGACTTGTAATGAATATGGTCATTATTCTTCTAAATTTCCCAAGAGTAAATAAGTCTAAGAAGCTCTATAAATCAGGAGTGCCTAAGGATTGCCTTTTTGTTGATAAAGAATAATTTAATGCTAAAATAGAAGAATTCTTGAGTGAAAGTGATGATGAGAATGATGAAACAGGATATTTTTTCTATTACTGAGTAAATTCCTAAAAAAGAAGAAGTTAGAGAAGAAAAAGAATTAGTATCACAAGTTCAAATTTCATTGGATTATAGATAGTGGTTGTTCCCATCACATGACTGATTATATGCATAAGTTTGTTGAATTCAATAGTTTTGATGGAGGAATAGTTATAGGTGGAAATAATGGAGCCTATTAAATAAAAAGAAAAAGACCCATTACACTTGATTGAAGGACGAAGATTGATGATGTTTATTTTGTGGATGGTTTGAAACATAAACTTTTGAGTGTTGGACAACTAGTGGACAAAGGATATCAATTACAACTTATAGAGAAGACCTACATTATCAAAGATAAAAATGACACGCTAATTGGTATTGGTACAAGAATAATAGGTAATTTATTTTAGTTGAATCCTACTGAGATGACATGTTTAGTTACTAAGTTGGATGATATATGGTTATGGCATAATAGATTTTGTCATATCAACTTTGATGACATTGTGAAGGTTAATACTACATTTACAGTTAGATATTTACCTAAGATTGTGCAACCTACTAACATGATGTGTAAGGAATGTGTAATGGAAAAGCAAAAACAAAATTCATTTTTGAGCAAGAAATTTACTACTTCAAAGAAGTTGGAGATTGTGTACACATATTTGTCCTACCAAGATAAGAGCATTCTATGATGAAAGCTATTTTATGATTCTTGTTGATGATTTTCTTCAAAAAAAATCAAAAGATTTTTAGAAGTTCAAGATATTTAAGAGTAGATTTCAGAATGAATTCAGCTTGAAGATTAGATGTTTTAGATCTAACAGAGGAAGAGAATTTACTTCAAATGAGTTTAACAATTTTTGTGAAGATAATGGTATAAAGAGACAACTTTTAGTCCCTAAAATACCTAAAAAAAATGGGATAATAGAAAGGAGAAATAGAATAGTGACAAAGATAGAAAGAGAAATGATGCCTAAAAAAAATGTATCCAAAATATCTTAAAAAGAAGTAGTAAATACATCAGCATACACTATGACCAAAGTACAAATCAGACAAAGGCACTGGTAAGAAACCTTATGAACTTTGGTTTGGACATGTTGATGTTTTGTAGCTTCTCTCAGATAAATTGTAGCAAAGAGATATATATCTATATGTATGTATGTATTTATGTTTTTACACACACACACACACACACACACACACACACACACACACACACACACACACACACACACACACACACACACACACACACACACACACATATTAGATATTTCATAACTATAATATTGTGATTATAAAAATGAATAGACATGTCCCATTAAGGCACATGTCTACTGTTTACTCACTTTTATATTTAAATTAGAGATTTCCACAAATTGGAAAATATAGACAAAAATAATTAAAGTGTTATTACATTTGTAGTGACTCTTGAAAACCAATAGGTATCTGAGCTACTCAATTTTAGGGATCTTTCAAAAGATTGAAACTATTTCAAATATTATGAGGTCCTATGAATCAGAGAGCCTTGGTTTGTACAATGTCAATGTGCAAGTTAAAAAAGAAGAGGTACATGATGAATAAATAGTAGTAACAAAGAATATATTCTATGTAGTCATCTTCAAAAGTATAAATCATTTACTTTTCATTGGGGGCCTCATTTTACTACAAATCTATGTACCCTACTTGTGGATAATTGTCAAGCCATTAGTAATATCACCAACTTCCTTTAGAGTTCACATTGGTGGTTCCATCTCTAGGTGAGGGTCTTATACAGATCACAAAAATGAAGATGGAGATGCAACAAAATGATAAATGATGAGGATGGAGATCAAGAGGATTGAGGTAATCCTTGAGTCGCAACATTTTATTATAGCCTCAAAATTGGTGAGAATATATTGATAGATTATGTAGATTGATCTCGTATAGGAAAAATATATTCCCTCAAAAGATGTTGAAGCTTGTTTGAAAAGAAGCACTTCTCCTTTGAGGATTTTCATGGCCAATTCATTTTGCAATTTTTCTTGATGTTGCACAAGTGGGTTATTAGCCTATTTAAGAAAGTAATACAATAGCTTGTGTTGAATTACATGTAGTGACTAAATTTATCTCTTGGATGGGACAAGAATCACTATAACTTACATTAAATCATGATGGAAACACAACCAAAGGCCAGAATGAACACACAAGAAAAGGGAAATATTATTATCAATGAAAAATGCCCTATGGGCTTACAATAGTATGATTCTAGAGAAAGAAATCCTCCACATAGTACCTTCTCTCAAACTGCATCGATAATTGCTTTTATAATGCCAAAAATGTTCTTAAATATACCCCAATTCATTTAGGGTTAGGAATAAATTCTCGAATATGCCAGTTGGCATCCACCACCAAAATAGAAGGTTCCAAAAGTTGTGTTAGACATTAGTGTAAAATTAGAAGAATCCAGAAACCGTAGTCCAACTTCTAGGAGGTATAACTTTTGAATTGGGACTTCAATTGACAAACTGTTTACATTTCCAGAAAGCTCTCAAAGTGCTCTATAGCCCTATGGATAGTCATTGTTGTCCCCCATTTTTTGGCCTTGTATGAGGCTGTTTAGTACCCTAAACTTGACTTTGAAGAGCTCCTAGGAGGTCTCTAAGAAAATTAAAACTACAATAACTTTCTAACCGTAAAGCCTTTTGACCTGATTCTTTTTCTAAAGAACTTTAAATTACAAGTAAAATCATCCCTCCAATTTACACCCTCTAACTCATCATAATTTTGGATTAATTACAAAATAACCCTTTTTTCAATTTACACGCATCCTAAGGTGTTTAAAAACTGTAACCCAAAAAACTAATAGTGAAACTATGAGAGTTGGAACCTTTATTTGACCCAAATGGGTATCGAAAAATAAAAACACATTAACCAAAAACTATCTCTAAGCATATTTTTTGGGTGATATAGGATTTCCCTTACACCACTAGATGCTTCTGCATCAAACACTTAGGGTAGATTGAAAAGTGACCTTGTCACTTTATGTTAGAGGAAACCCCAAATGGGAAACCTCTACTATTGATATCCAAGTTGATTCCTCTATTGGTAGTCCTTTCCACTTCACCAGGCACTCTTCATACTACCTATTTCTGGTACTCCTACCCACACGAATATCCAAAACATCTTCTATCTCCTCCTTCTAAGAAGTAGGAATTAGATATGGCTCCAACATCAACCCCTCATCTATACCATCATAATGATATTCTTTTAAGTTTTCAATGTTGAAGATAGGAGAAATGTAAATCCCATCTGGCAACTCCACCTCATATGCATTTCCTGAGTCATGTTTCTTCAAAATTTTGCATAGGCCAAATTTCTTCATCTTTAGCTTGTTGTAAGTACCCACTAGAAATCGTTCCTTTTGTAAGTGTACCATAACTAGATTGCCAACTTGGAACTCCTTATGTCTCCTCCTTTGATTTGCCCTAGCTTTATACTATTCATTCATCTTGGTAATATGTGCATGGACCTCCTCATGTAGGTTCTTTACATGTTTAACAAATTCTTCTACCTCAACACTTTTCCTCTCACCTTGCTCGATCTTCCTTAATTTTGGTGCAATCCTTGGGCTACTTCCATACACAATTTGGAATGGTGATCTACTAGTACTCCTATTTACAAAATTATTGTAAGCAAATTCTGCTTGTGGTAGAATCAAATCCCATCCCTTGGGCTTATCTCCCACTAAACACCTCAGCAAATTACCTAGACTTCTATTTACTACTTCTTTTTGTCCATCAATTTGCAGATGATGTGTAGAACTAAACTCCAATTCTATCCTCAACTTCTTCCATAAAGTCCTCTAGAAATACCCCACAAATTTAGTATCTTTGTCGAAAAAAATACTCTTTGGGAGACCATGTAGTCTGAACACCTCTCTGAAAAATGAATCTACAATATGTACAACATCATGAGTCTTGTCCCATGGAATGAAATGTTCCATCTTGGAGAACCTATCAACCACCACAAATACTGAGTCATTACCCCTTTATGTCCTCAGTAATCCAAGAACAAAATCCATACTTATGTCCTCCCATGGCTTTGATGGAATAGATAATGGCTGATAGAGTCTAGTATTGTGAATAAATCCTTTGGTTGGTTGACATACTTGACAACTTTGTACAAACTTCTTCACATCCTATGACATTTGAGGCCAAAAATAATGTTCTCTAAGAATGGCAATGGTCTTATCTTGACCAAAGTGTCCTACCATCCCCCCACAGTGTTTCTCTGTGATTAAATTTTCCCTCATGCAACTCCTTGGAATTCACAATTGACTACCCTTGAACAACATACCATCCTAAATAAAATAATCTAGCCACCTCATTCTATCTATCATAACAGGTTCTTTACAAGCCTTTCGTGCTTTAGCAAAATCAGGATCCTTAGGGTACGAATTCTTGAGTTCATCAAACCCAACCACTTCAACCTGCATTACTACCAGCAACAATTGTCTACTACTCAATGCATCTGCAACCCTATTAGACCTTCCATTTCTATGTTTCAATACAAATGTATAGCTCTACATGAACTCTACGCACTTCAAATGTCTCTGGTTCAATTTATCTTGGCTATTTAGGTACTACAATGCCTTTTGATCAATATACAAGACAAATTCTTTTGGAAATTAATAATGCCTCCATTTCTTTAAGGCTTGAATGATTGCATAGAACTCTTGATCATAAATAAAATACTTCTTCTTTGCATCATTCAATTTTTCAGTAAAATATGCAATAGGCTTACCTTCTTTGCTCAATACAACCCCAATAGCACTACCAGTAGCATCACAATCTAGCTAAAACACTTTATCAAAATCAAGAAGTGCCAACACTAGTTGTTCTGTCACCTTCTTCTTTAACAATTCAAAACTCCTTTTAGCTACTGTAGTTCATTTGAACTCTTTCTAATGTAGTGCAAGGCAGGAGCATCTCCAAAGGAGATGTCCTAGCCCCCTACTATAAAATGACACAGTGGAAACACAATAACAGGAAGCAATAACACATGATCTGATACCAAATTACAATAATATATTCATAAAATATAACTAATTACATGCAATGTGCTAGACTATAAGGCCTTCCCGATTATGACCAAATACAAAGCAAGTAATAGTTTTGCAAGATCCCTCAAGATCCAATCCCAAACCCTAGCTAGTCTAGATCCACACTCTGGTAGAAACCCACAAGGAAAATCTCAACTTGTGCTTGCAAGCCCACCAAGCTGTCTCCTTATTTTCCAAGCCACAACTACTAGCTCTACTCCAACTTCATCCAAGTGTAAACTACCTCACATTTGGCACTCTGTCCACACATTCACAACTCCATCACAATCCTATTGTAAACTACCTCACATTCGGTGCTCTATTCATATACTCAGGAAAACTCACTCTTCAGCTACTTCCCACACCCACTCCTCTTCTGAGTGAATCAATAATAACTAAAGACTTCCCTAAAACCCCTACTTATACCAATATAATCCAAAAGTTGGCTTAAAACACAAATTAAATGAAAATACATAAATTAAATGCCAAAGTCAGCCTCCTACAATAATTAAATTCCCAAAATTGATGTTTTAGTAAAATTGTGATATGTCCTAGCTCCGAATGAATTAGAACCCAAGCTTTGAACTATAGTTAGAAGTCTAGGCCCTATTCAATGTCTAAAAGTTTAATCCTTTAAATAATTGTGAAAAATTAGTTATATAGCATGAAAAAGACACCAAATTCTCAGGCCATGCCGAGCAACCAGAGACCATGCCGAGCTCCATAGAGCATGCTGAGTTCCAAAGACCATGCCGAGAAACTAGGGACCATGCTGAGCTCCCTAGACCATGTCAAGCTCCATAGACCATGCCAAGCTCCCTAGACCATGCCAAGTTCCAAAGACCATGTCGAGCAACTAGGGACCATGCTGAGCTCCCAAGTCCATGCTGAGCTGCATAGACCATGTCGAGCTCCATAGACCATGTCGAGCTCCCTAGACCATGCTGAGTTCTAATCCTTCTTTGACCAAGTACTAGTCCAAACACCCTCCAAAGAAACTACTAAGCCTCCTCCCATGAACTCCAAAGTAGTCACCAAGTAAACCCAAGATGCTCCTGCATTAGACTCCCTAGGTAACTAGAAAAGTGTGTCCAACACTTTGATGCCCAAAGAAAGAGAAACAACCAAATTTATCTTCACCAAAGTCTTGCACTCCAACAGCAATAAGAAAACCAATATGCACATCATCCACATCCACATCATTCTATCAAACACTAGAATCTCATCCAACCAATCATCATGCTCACTCCTATGAACAAACTGAACATAATGCTTCATCAACAAACCCCCATCCATATCAACAACTAGTGAATCCATACTAGTAGCAACCAACTCCACTTCAGTGACAATATGAAGATCTCCATCAACACATGCTAAAATTTCAACACCAACCATCTCATTGCTCACAACAAGATGCTTTGCAACACAAAACTTGCCACCAACAGCAACCAGATCATCCATGACAAAGCACTCTACAATTTCCATGTCAAACTCAACCAACTGATCATAAAAACCAACCTCTATCCTAGCATCAAAAAGGTTAGGAATATCTTCAGCAACAACTTCCAGCTATTCTGTAGATTTTGTACCAGACTCCACAAACTAATCAATAAAACCAAACTCTTCCACCTCGACCTTGTTATGCCATCTTCTCTCACAAACAAGTCTCTTAACTGGCCAAATGACCCTCTTCTAGATTGGTAGACTCCAACTCCACAAATAGCTATGGAATTCCTTCCTTACCCCATCCTTAACATGATAAGCCAAGCTAGCTTCAAATCAAGTAGTCATCTTAGAAAACCTCCTCTCCACCACATCAAACCTCCTCTCCACCACATCATGGAGATTTGCAAGCATCTCAGGGTCCAATCCTCTTAGAGCCATCTCCTTGGATCTTCGAAAACCCTCTACAACAAATCCTTCCCATGCTCCTTGTGACAACCTTGAATAGTTTGCAAGTTAGATCACAACCTGCCACTTTGCATGAACAATCAAGAACCACATCACAAGTCTAGGACCACGGATTTGTAATCCACAAACTCTCTACAATCATGCCTTAACAAGATCAAACTTCCATCTTCACATCCATTTATCAATTTTCATGTCCTCCCAAGGTCTTGGTGTAAATTGCCTCAGTTTTGGTGATTTGTCTACACAGTCAGGAACAACATTCACTCTGATACTACCTGACTTAGTGCAAGGTAGGAGCATCCCCAAAGGAGATGTCCTAGCCCCCTAGTATAAAACTACGCATCGAAAACACAATAACAAGAAGCAATAAAATAGGATCTGATACCAAATCACAATAATATATTCATAAAATATAACTGATTACATGCAATATGCTAGTTTGTAAGGCCTTCCCGGTTATGGCCAAATACAAAGTAAGTAATAGTTCTGCAAGATCCCTCAAGATTCAATCCCAAACCCTAGCTAGTCTGGATCCACATTCTAGTAGAAACCCACAAGAAAGATCTCAACTTGTGCTTGCAAGCCCACCAAGCTGTCTCCTTATTTTTCAAGCCATAGCTACTAGCTTTACTACAACTTCATCCAAGTGTAAAATGCCTCACATTTGGCACTCTGTCCACACATTCACAACTCCATCACAATCCTACTATAAACTACCTCACATTCAGCACTTTGTTCACAAACTCAGGAAAACTCACTCTTCAGCTACTTCCCAAACCCACTCCTCTTCTGAGTGAATCAATAATGACTAAATACTTCCCCACAACCCCTACTTATACCAATCTAAGCCACAAGTTGGCCCAAAACACAAATTCAATGAAAATAGATAAATTAAATGCCAAAGTTGGCCTCATACAATAATTAAATTCCCAAAATAGATGTTTTAGTAAAATTACGATATTGCCTAGCTCCGAATGAATTAGAACTCAAGCTTCGAATCGTAGTTAGAAGTCTAGGCCCTATTCAATATTTGAATGTTTAATCCTTTAAATAATTGTGGAAAATTAGTTATATAGCTTGAAATAGACACCAAATTCTTAGACTATGTCGAGCAACCAAAGAACATGCCAAGCTCCATAGACCATGCCAAGTTCCAAAGACCATGCCGAACAACCAGGGACCATGCCGAGCTCCCTAGACCATGCTGAGCTCCATAGACTATGCCAAGCTCCCTACACCATGCCGAGTTCCAAAGAGCATGCTGAGCAACTAAGGACCATGCCAAGCTCCCAAGACCATGCTGAGCTGCATAGACCATGTCGAGCTCCTGAGACCATGCCAAGCTCCCTAGACCATGCCGAGCTCCAATCCTTCTTTAATCAAGTACTAGTCCAAACACCCTCCAAGGAAACTACTAAGCCTCCTCCCATGAACTCCAAAGTAGTCACCAAGTAATTCCAAGATGCTCTTGCATCACTTTCCTATCCCCCCTTATTGTTTCAGTTAGAGGTGCACATATGCCACTAAAATTCTTAATGAACTTCCTATAAAAACTAACTAGACCATAAAATGATCTCACCTTTGTAGTAGACCTTGGAGTAGGCCATTCTAAGATGGCTTTTACCTTCTTTGGATTCATTTTGAGACCTTCAGATGATACAACAAACCCCAAGTAGACTAACTCTTTTTTTACAAAGCTACATTTCTTCAAATTAATTAACATATTCTCTTCCGTCAACCTATCAAGGACTCTACAAATGTGTAGTAAATGTTCATCCAAAGTCTTGCTAAAAATTAAAATATCATCCAAATAGAGAATAAATTTTTTTCCCAAGAATTTCTTTAGTACCTCATTCATAAGCCTCATGAAGGTGCTTGGTGCATTGGTCAGTCCAAAGGGCATGACTAACCACTCATATAGATCCTCCTTGGTCTTGAATGTAGTCTTCCACTCATCCCCCTCTTATATCCATATCTAGTGATAGCCACTCTTGAGATCTATCTTTATGAAGTACTGAGCCCCACTTAAGCAGTCCATAAGATCATCCATTCTTGGAAAAGGAAACTAATACTTGATGGTTATTCTATTTATAGCTTGAGAGTCTGTGCACATTTTCCACTCTCCATCCTTCTTTGGTGCTAGTACTACAGGTACTACACATGGAATCAAGCTCTCTCAAATCAGCCCCTTCCTCAATAGCTCTTAAACTTATCTATTTAGCTCCTTAGTTTCAGTAGGAGTCACCCTATGAGTAGCCTTGTTAGGCAAACTAGCTCCAGGGAATAAATCTATCTGATGACTGATTTGCCTTACTGGTGGCAACGCTTTTGGAACGTTATAAGAGATGACATCTCTAGAATCATTTAATAGGCTTGAAAATTTAGGTAGAATTTCACTACTTCCTTCCTTATCTCTACTAGGAATCAAAGCATAACACATATGTTGATGTTTCATACCATCCAAAAATTTTCTTCCATCAACAAGACACATCCTAGCACTACCACATACCTTTTCACCTTCCTTTACCAAGGGCTTAAATTTGTGGCAAACTCCATCCTTTGTTAGAGAGTATATATTTGCATGACATCATGTACAACATGCCTATCAAATTGGAATGGTCTTCCCAACAATCAATGGTAGACATCTATTGGAATAATGTCACAAAGAGCTTCATCATGGTAACTCCCAATCTTGAACTTCATCAAACATTTTTCACTGACTAGGAACTTATGATCATCCTTCAACCAAGCAATCTGATAGGGTTGGGGGTGTTTCTCCCTCTTGAGCTTTATCTTAGAGACCATTTATTTGGACACCAAGTTGTTAGTATTGCCACCATCAATGATCACATCACAACACTTATCCCCACACTTGCACCTGGTATGAAACAAAATCCTCCTTTATCTAGGTTCTATCTCACCACTTATTAAGACCCTTTCATTTAAAATAACCTCTCCTCTTTCTACATCCTCAAAATGTGATGATTGTGCATCCTCATTTAAATGAGCAACCCTTGCATGACTATCAGCTCTCCTATCTGTCCTTCCTTGTCATTGAGGGCATTCAAAGGTACGATGAACTTATTTATTGCAATGGAAATAGGTACCTCAAAAGCCTCCTCTTCCTAATCCATGTCCACATCCTCTACATCTTCCTCTCTAATCTCCAAGGTTTTGATCATGGGAGCAGTTGAAACCCTCATTCCTCTGGTTCCTGGTAGTACCCACATCTTCATTTTTCTTTTGGGTCTCATTTCGGCCTCCAAATGACCTACTACCACCCCTTCCTCCTTGACTGTGTCCTCTTTTCCTTCCTTCAAACCTTTTATTTAGCTTCTCTTCAACTCACATGGCAAACTAGTATGCCTCTTCAATGCTAGTCAGTCAAACCAGACTTAACTCTTCCTGAATGCTAGGTTGTAACCCACTAATGTAATAGGCAACCTTCTCCTTATTAGCTTCTCCATGCCATACCCTAATAAGAAGTCAATAAAATTCCTCTATATATTCCTAGAAAAATTTTCCTTCTTGCTTTAACCCTTGCATTTTCTTGAACAAATCAAGCTCATACTCAATAGGAATAAACTGCTTCTTTAGTTTGTCCACCATGTGATCCCACCTTGTGATTTTCTCCTTTCCTCTTCTATTCCTTTCTAGGTGAATCTCTTGCCACTAGATTTTGGCATGGACTTTCATTTTGGTCCTCGCAAAATTAACCCTCTCTAGGTCCCTAATATCCTCAAACTTAAAATACTCCTCTAGTTCATTGATCCAATTGATCAACTCATTCAAGTTTAGAGTTCCCAAAAACATACCCACATCAATTTTAGGTCTTTTTCCAAGCTTATAAATTGCCCTAAAAAGCCTCTCCTGTACTTGATTTAGGACTTCCCCTTCATCTTCCCCTTCCTGTCCAATTTTTTCTTCTGCTTCATTTTGTTCCTCACTTTCATTGCCTAGGGAAACATTTAGTCCTCTACAGATCTCCTCCTGTAATGCTTGAACTTGTCTCTAGAGGGCTCTAACCTTAGAAGTAATGACTCCAACCCTTCCACCATGTTCCCTTCATGGAGGCATATTCTTGTCTCAAACCCACAACCTCACAGTCTTGGTGCAAATTGCCTCATAGTTAGTGCTCTGATACCACTTGATGGAGACATAACCAAAGGCCAGAATGAACACACAAGAAAAGGGAAATATTATTATCAATAAAAAATGAACTAAGGGCTTACAATAGTATGATTCTAGAGAAATAAATCCTCCACATAGTACATTATCTCAAACTCCAACACGAAATACTTTTACAATGCTAGAAATGTTCTTAAATAGATCCCAATTCATTTAGGGTTAGGAAAAAATTCTAGAATATGGCAGTTGGCATCCACCACCAAAATAGAAGGTTCTAGAAGTCATGTTAGAAGTCAGTGTAAAATTAGAAGAATCTAGAAATGGTAGTCCAAACAAGTCATAAATTTTGAATTGGGACTCCAATTGACAAACTATTTACATTTCTAGAAAGCACTCGAAGCACTCTACAACCCTATGGACAAGCTTCACTCATCCCCCATTTTGGGCTCTGTACGAGGCTATTTAGTGCCTTGAATCTAACTTTGAAGCACTCTTAGGAGGATTATAGGAAAATAAAAACTATAATAACTTTCTAACCATAAAGCCTTTTGACCTGATTCTTTTTTTGGAGTGCTTTAAATTACAAGTATAATCATTCCTCCAATTTACACCCTCTACCTCATCATAATTTTGTCTTAGTTAAAAAATAACCCCTTTTCTGCATTTACATGTATCCCAAGGTGCTTAAAAACTCTAACCCAGAAAACTAATAGTGAAACTATGAGAGTTAGAAGCTTTATTTGACCCAAACGGGTATCTTGAAATAAAAACACATTAAATAGACACTATCTCTAAGCATATTTTTGGGATGATATAGGATTGCCCTTACACCACCAGATGCTCTTGCATCAAATCGACTAGGAGTTACCCAAGAACTAATAGAGGACATTTAAATGTGGTTGGACAAAGAATGAAGATCAAAAATTTCAAATTAGTATGGAGAGCTCATGACACCAAACTCTTATGCATGTTTGAAAGGTCACTCATGGCTATTCCACCCATGTCGATAGCCAATTCTAATTGTAAACTAATGATTACTTTGAGCATTGATAAAGAAAAGACCAAATTATTTGTTGGATTCAACACAAAGGTCAAGGAAGGATGAGTATCGTATAAAGTTCAACTTACTATGCACACTATAAAATTAAAAATAAGGATAATAAGGCTAGTCACAGGAAAACTACATGGACAATTGATTTAAAGCCCAAGATCATTAATATGTCTATGGTTGTCATTATAGCTCATCCAATCATTTGATCCCACAGATACTAGGTAAATTAAGGTAGGTAAGTTTAAACTTTCTTATAGTGTTGAAGTAAAAATATAAAATGATTGGTGAACACATGACCACCACCAAGACTAGTGGGTCCCACTATGAAAGAAAATTTAAGTATGATAAAGTTCATTTTAATGTTGTAAATTAATAGTAAATGTTTATTTCTTATATATCTTGAAAATTTTTCACCCTAGATTACTATATGTGGCATTAATAAGAAAAATAATAATTTGAAAATATGGATTAAATTATTTCTATACAAAATCAAATATATACATATATCTTTAATGTATATACTTAAATTAGATATTATAAATATATGTATATATATGTATGTATATATGTGTTTATATATATGTGTGTGTGTATAAATATATTGAAATAAGGGGATCATTCTCATATTAATATCAATTGGAGTGATACATAAAATTAAAGGATATTGATGTACATATAAGTATTTATTATAGGAGTTGATAAAATCCAAATCCACAACTCATCAAGATCACCTACATGCAAATAACCTATCGAAGGGAAACCAAGAAGGAAAAGGTGGAGCTTGGAAAAACCCTAAGTAGACTTGAGAGAGAACATTTTAAAAAAATAATGAAAGTGTATTTACAATAAAAATGGAATGTGAAAATACAAAGAGAGAGCCCGAACAAAAGGCCTCATAGAAGCTTTTAGAACAAGCTAGAAAGGTAGAACATGCTAGAAGGGAAGGAAATCTCAACAACTTATCACTACAACCACTAAATACTAAATATTAAATAAATGCATTAACCTAAGTAATCTTAAGTAAATAGAATAAATAATAAATAATAAATTATTTACTCTAACACCCCCCTTAAGTGCAACTTAGGGGAATGCCTTAAGGTCAGAAAACTAAGATGAAAAAGAAAAATGGGTCTTGGCAATGAGGCCATGCTAGGTATTCATGTACAGTGCAAGAGAATGAAACCTCTAAAAATGGGGAAAGAGAGAAAGTCAAGTGGTAAAAACCATGCCCCAAAAAGAGGTAACCTAGTGAAGAACTAAAGAAGTCTCCAACTAGAGAAATGTCCCCTAAAATAGGAACAAGAAGCGATCATGAAGAGAATAAATGAAGCATGAAGAAGCCACAAAATTTTCCATCAGAAAGAAACTATTGATCTGAAGAACCTTCATGGAAGAATAAGGCATGAATTGAGCGTGTCTATATGGTAGATGATCCATTTCACCGAAATGCATAGGTATCCAGCCACTGCAATTGCCTCATTTATAGGATCAACCAATAAATACATAGCTCACACTATCAAACCATAAAACCAAGGATGCATTAGAACAATAGTGTAACGCCCCCTTAATGAAAAAAGGGTGTGATGATAGGCAACTGAGGAGGTGGGCCAAAATCCTTTCTAGGCAGAACTAAGAACGATGAGAGAGGAAGAGGTACAAACACCTATAAAGACATAGTCACAATGATGCTACATGGGGCTAATGTCATGGAAGGGACACTCACTTAACAAAGGGATAAGGCCTAAAATAGTAAACAACAATCCCCCCCATGGTGCTTTATGAAAATAGTGCAAGTACAACTATCTCAAAACAATGTTCATGAAACCAAAATGTAAAAGTGGCACTTTGTTAGTAGTAGCTACCTCATGATGAATCAATATTTTCCACATCATTGTGACATAGTGACCTCATGAAACATGGCATTTCTCAACACCTTAGCACCTTGAGAAAGGTGCAACGTATGGAAACCTCTGCCACATGTCATGTTGTGATTTGTCAGATGGATGCCACATATCCTAATTTGATTGGTCCATGATCCACATCATCACTGACATCATTATTCATGTAAGTCATCCACATCATTAGGCATATTGTTCCAAATTTAACTCTTTACCTCCTTGGGTCCCACAATGCATTTCTTTATGCTTACAAAAGCCATGGGTCTTATTAGGCACTTCATGATGTTTCATTGTTATATTTAAGGGCATAGAAATCCCCACTACAATGAATATGGGACTAAAAGCTTGAGCTATTCCTTATGGAGTTCAAAGCTATTCTCCAACACTACTTGCAACACACTTCATTATGAACCTCAAACTTGGAAATGAAGAAGGTATGTGTAGAAAATCACTCTTCAATGGCATGCGCAATGACCAATCCCATGAATGAAGCTTTATGCAAGTAGATATTTATCGAGGTCAAATTTTGAACCAAAATGTCATAAATGGAGAGCTTGTGGTCTACATATAATTAATATCTTCACAACTTTTTATAGAATTGGAGCCTTACATGAATTCGCCCATAGCCCATTCACTTCTAATCAACAACGTCTCCAAAAAGAAATTTCCACTGTAAACACTATCTTACTACTCCATAGTGGCTCCATAGTCCATCATTCTATCCTATGCATTCTATATATAGAGGAATAGAAGATATCTTACCTTCTTTGTATTTATATCACTTGTTGGATCACTTGCATTACAAAAAAATTGTTACACAGGGAAGCCTTTAACCCTACCTTGTAGCTTGTGAGATACTCCACTTCTTCCATCACCATGAGATGTGGTTGCTCCCTCTATTTAAAAAATAAATGTCCACCATTGCTTTAATAGGTAACCCTCCATACTAAATTGCCCAAGTGGATGTGAGCAAAGACTCTTCCAATTGTGGTGAATTCAAAACTATCCAAGAAACCATTTTTATATTACTAATTTCTATATTGATTTATGGCTTTCCTATCATTATTTGCACCTTGCTCCCTACTATCATCATCATAATCAACCTAGTTTTCATTTCTGTTGATCCTTGGAGCTTGTTGTCCTCTGTAGTAGAGATGAGTCAACATTTGTAGGTCTATATGATATCAATGGAAATCTTCCCATAAAAAAAGATGTGAATTTCAAATTGGTGGCAATAGGAAAAGCAGTCAAAAACATCACTGGCTCTCAAACCCCCTGAGTGGTCAATGGATTGTGGCAGCATTGTCCATAAAACTTTTTAAATTTATTATTTTCCTATCAAAAGTGCTCCAATCCTCTATAAACATTCTAATATCATTCCTTCACTCAAGTTGCTGACTAACCCCACTAGGATGTCATTTAATCGTATCTAAAATTTAGCCTCTTCATACAACTCGATAGTATGATCAAACTTGTTCCTTATGTCCTTATAAGAAATAACTTCCAAACTGCAATGTCAAAGAAGATTGTTTGTGAATGGATCGTTAAAGGTGATTTCAAAACATCAAATCTCATTAATAAGATTGATTCCCATATTTATTGTCGATTTTGTACACATAACTCTACAAACCCTTTTGATCTCAAAAGGAGGTATGTGATTGTTGAAGAAAATTGACTGTGACAATCATTATAGTCTTTTGAAAGAATCTTTTATTATCCAGATATCTTCTCAATTTGTTGAGATTGGTTAGGCCCCAACAATGGGTTTAGCTAAAAAAAATTTCATTTTTGAACAACTAAACTATCACATTGATCCATTATTCATATCATACTAATTTGATCAAAATTCAATCACTGTCACATGATTTAAAGCTGGCCTTCAACCTTTACTACAAACTGCTAGTTTTGTGCCAAGAGGTCCTTTGACTTGCTTTAAAAATTGACCAAAACACTTGATTGGGCTCTAAAATCAGACATATTGATTCTTTTTTCCATATTCTATTACCCTATAAAATCTCATCTCATGATGAATTCTCAGTCAAAAGATATTGACTGTCAAAGTTGCCATCACAGAACTAGCTGCAAGCAAATAGTTCAGAAAATAATAAATTACGTTCAGATTTGGCTTTGAAAAAAGGGAAAATTGAAACTTGTGGGCACAAAACATGGGGCATTGGTTCACTATCATGAGAAAAATGTGAAACTGGGATTTTGGCTCATGAAAAATAACTAGGTGTATTTGGTGAATGGTCAAAGTGGGCTACTCAAATTTGCAGATTAGAAACACTGGCAGAAAAGTAATTTTTTGCAAATGGAATAGACCCGGGAAAGTGTGTAGATAGATTCATCAATACTTGAAAACTAGTACACTTAAAAAAATTTCAAAATATAACACAACAGTGCAATCCATTTGATCTCACCCATCACATAATCAGAGTTACGACATCCCAAATATGGGTATCGACCAATCTACATTTTATGACACTAGTAAAACTTTAGAAATTGCTTTTGGAATCACGTTCAAAAACTGATCAAATAATTTTTTCATAAGTTCAAAATTTAAACATAACAAGTCTTTGACCTCTAGAATGTAATGCAAAAGGAATTTTTTCATTTTGGTCAACTAGGTCAAGTTATAACTGGTCAAATAGGGCCTCCCAGAGTTTTGAACAATTTGCATCAGCATGACAATAATAAATGACCAAGTTTGAGGGATTCAAAACCTATTCAAAACATATCAAAATGACTCAAAATATAAAGCATAGGTTCTTTGATATGGATATTAAATAATCCCAAAGAAAAAAGTCATGGAACATTACTAGGTGTGAGATATTCAAACTCAAACAAGGCTTCCTGTTGATGTTTGACACTTAGGCAAAAATGCAGATTTGGACATTGCACAAAATGAAACTTCACAAAATGACTTAGAATGGAATTTTATCTTCATGGGATGAGTGGATATGATGAATTCAAGGTGTTACAAACATTAAACACCTCTTAGGCCTCAAGTAGATAGTTACTTACACATGCATTAAAAAATGCTTATAAGGCTTGATTTTTTGAAAGGTACTCAAAATCAAGGCTTCAATTTTGGGTCCCAATAGTAGCTCTATCTGGGGATGATTACTACTCCTAAACTATACAAATGATGGCTCTGAGCCACCAAACCTATCATAATGTCTTACCTCTATCATATATCTTATTTCATCTCCACTTTTAGGAGGTAAGCCAAAAAAATCTCTTGTATCATTTTCACCAATCAAATTAACATTTTGAATCAACTCACTTGTCAAACTCAACATTAATTTCTACATCATGCTCATTACGAGAAAATAGATCAGCATGCTCATGTAAACTAGGATCAATCTATAAACTATCATCTACATATGACTACTACATGCTATCAACCAGAAACAAAAATGATTCATATTCTACTTTGTTCATAGAGTTGCATGTGTCAAAATTTGCAACTCACCTTGTGTAACTAGATGTAAAGAGTATGTAAAATCTGATCACTACTCACTTGCAATCATGTTACTCATCAAATAAAATTTATCTTTTTCTGAAACCTCTTCACACTCAAACAATTGATTATTCACCAAGTATGAAAACTTATCCTAAAAGTACTAATCTAAACTATGTTGATCATAATGATTTTCTTCATCTAACCAACTTTCAAAATGAACCTTGGACTTATCACTATAAAACTTATCAGCACATAATGAAAATCCATATTTGATTGACAACCTTCACTATTTTCCTCTTCATCACATGAAACATCAAAACATATTGCAGCAAAACCAACATGAGAAGAATCTACAATAGCATCAAACTTCCCTTCACTAACATCCCTCGCATCCAACAAGTTTTCATGTGCAAAGACTTTTGAGTTACTATCATATACACCTCCAAAACTTGACAAAGATTTTTTGTATTATATATCTCTTTTCACATCAAACTTTGGGGAAGTAACTTGACTACATGAAAAAACATTATGATGGAAAATATGAGCATCCTTAGAAACAATTAAATACTTTTCAAAATTATGAACCAACAAAGCTGAAATTTTATTATGGCTTAAGAAGACCATCTCAAAAATCTTCTCCTAGCTGTGAGTATCATCGTCTTGATTTTTTCTAGGTTCTCTAAGAGTTGCATTATCAGAATTTCACTAAGATTCACTTGTTCTTTCTCTACACATATCTTCTATGCTACATAGATGAATCTTGCTGAAAATTCATCAATCTTTGAGCTTGCACAAATAGAATAGGCAATAATTCTACTCGAAAATATTACATCATCTTTCTTGATGGTGTTGATCACCATAGCCATTCAATTATTTATTGCTTTAGTATATCTCTAAACATTCTTCTTGACCAATTTCTCACCTATAGGTACATTGCCTTGTTTACTAAGACTAGTTACCTCATGAATAAGGTTAGTAGAAATATAAACTATATTGTCTTGTATCCATAATTTACCATCATGTATCCTATTTAATATAGTTTGTGTCCATTCATTAGTATCTAACTCATGGTAGAAGTGATTTTTGAACAAGTCTTTTTCCTTTAGATGTTCAAATCTAGGCTTCATAGTCATATCCTGATTGAAAATTGTATTGCATAAAAATGTAATAAGAGAATAAACATTAAGCAACTAACATCTATTCCTACATTATCATGTAAACCTCAAAATATGAAAGAAAAATGTGCAAAATAAAGATAACATGAACATAAAATAACTTAATATACTCAACATAGCACAAGTAGCACTATGCAAACCTCACAAATCACCAAGTGGTTGATGATTTCCTTGCTCATCGGATGTGGTTGCTCACAAATCTAGCAGCATAACAATAGGGTAGATAGTGCTTCTAGAAATGAGGAGAGAGCTCTCCTTTTATAGGAAAAAGGATGCAATGGATGGCTGAGATTAAAGGCAAGATGAAGGGTTAGGATCTCTTAGGATCGATGAGGATTTCAATGAGGTGGAGGCCAAGTAGCACTATGCAAACCTCACAAATCACCAAGTCGTTGATAATTTCCTTGCTCATCGAATGTGGTTGCTCAAAAATCTGGCAGCATAACAATAGGGTAGACAGTGCTTCTGGAAATGAGGAGAGAGCTCTCCTTTTATAGGAAAAAGGATGCAATGGACGGCTGAGATTAAAGGCAAGATGAAGGGTTAGGATCTCTTAGGATCGATGAGGTGTCAATGAGGTGGAGGCCAACTAGTCTCCACATGGATTAGGGTTTTGACCATTCAAAGGGGGCAATATGCTCACACATGTGTGAGAAACCTTTGATGGTGACACGATCAATGAGGTGTGAGACAAGTTGATTCTCATGCAAGAGGACAATTGTGCAAGAGGTGTGAAAGCATGGTCTTTCACACATGTGTGAGACACCTTGATTCTCATGCAAGAGGACAAGTGTGCAAGAGGCATGGAAGGCATGAGGGATGAGGAAAGTGTGATCATCTCTCACACATGTGTGAGCACACACTTATGATTAAAAGGTGATTAGCTAGGTGATTATGCAAAGCAAGCATGATTAGGAAGTGGGTTGGTTTAGAAGCATGGGTTAGCTTAGAGTAGTGTGGTTAGGTGAGGGTTAAAGGTAGGATCGATGTGCTCAAATAGGATTAAATGTAATATTTAATTCCAAGGCAGATTAGGAAAGGAATTAGTTAAGTAAACAAAGTACTTAATTAAAGTGAATGGGTTAGGATTTAAATAAATCTTAGTTTATTTAAATCAAGGAATGGCTAGGATTTAAATAAACCTTAGTTTATTTAAATCAAGGTAAGGAAAATGTAATTAAATAAATATAAATTTATTTAATTAAAGGTAGGGGAATTAAATAAATAATAAATATTTATTTCATTGGTCAGGAAATGGATTTTGGACAATTTTAGGTGTCTTCAAAAAAAAATTCCATATCTTTGTTCATGAATTCACTACCAATAGACTCAAACTTACTATTCAATTAATTTCTTACATCTTCAAGATATACTATGTTATTCAGAGTGATAGGCAACACTAGGTTAGGATTTCCTTGAGTAGGTTTTACAAAAAAAATCTTTAACTTAGGTCTATCTTTGTTTTCAACACTGTACACTAGTAACATATTCAGAAGGCTTGTGAATGGGTGGATGAAGGGGGTGGAAAGATTGTCATTAGCCACACCTTGAAGGGTGATGGAAAGGAGGAAATTGTGGAGGATAGGTAGGAGAAAGCTTGGATTTAAATTTTGGGATATAGGCATCCAAAATGGATGAAGGAGACGATGGATTCAGGATGGTGGATTTGGGTATATAAGGACCCAAAATGGATTTGGAAAGTGGAAGCATGGATGGATTCTACATGAGGGAAGCCTTTGGATTAGTAGAATTGGATGTTGTTATGAATATTTCTTTGAGATTCATTACTACATTAAGTAGCTTTGGTATCCACAAAAATTTTGCATTTTTGATTTTTAGCCTTTATGGCCTTTTGGTTTGCTCTTTCTTTTAGATCAGATTTTTCTTTTCTTGGACATGTCATTTAGAGGGGACATCTTGATCCTTGGGATTTTGTGTATTTTTGGATTAATTTTCTTTTTCTTTTGCATCCAATTTGCTTCCATTGGCTATGGTAGGGGTGCATGAAGAAAAATGGGATGGAGAGCTAGGGGATGGTGAATGTTGGAAGGAAGTCAAGGATGTGTGCCTTTGTTGATCTTGACTAGGGCCATGAGGGGATGAAGTGGAAAACATGGATATGGTGGATGGATGTATGTAAGGACCCAAAATGGAAGGAAGGGATGAAGGGTTCAGATGTGGAACATAAGGACCTAGAATGGATGTAAGGGATGATGGGTTGGGAATATGGATATAATGTCCTAAAATGGACTTGGAATATGAATGATGGGAATGTGTAGGTTTGGATGGAGGAATTGCAAATTTGGAAGAAGTGGAAGGTGTACCAACATCTTGAGACATTATTTCTTCAATGGGATACTTAACATTTTTAATACAAGATGCAAGTCCAGGTATATGGGGTTCATGAGTGGTTTGGATAGGTGGGATAGGATCATGTGGAGGATTAGGATCATGAAGGGGATTATCAGGGCTAATAGGATCATAAGATGGAGAGGTATCATGAAAAGAAAATGAAGGGTTGCTTTGATCTTGACTTGAAAGAGGATCATGTAGCAGAATGAGTGGATCATGAGATGGAATAGGATCATGAGATGGAGTGATTTGATCTTGACATAGAGGAATATTAGTTGATGGAGTGGACGTAACTTCTTCATGAAGTGGATGAGGGAAGGATGCTAACTCCTGAGATGGAGTGGAATCAGTAAGATGTGTGGTAAATGAAATGTCTTGATCTTGATTAGGAAGGGAATCATGAAATGGACAGGGAGGGATAAATGGATCTTGAGGGATAGGGGAATGATGGGATGAAGAAATGCTCGGATCTAGAGGAGAAGAGGACTCTATAGTGTCATGCTTTGGAAGAAGGTCATGAGATGGAACTAGGGGTATCACTTTTCATGATTGGCTTATTTCATTTTGTATTTTACATTTTTCCAAGAATGATGAGAAATACCCCTTATGAGGTGGGGTTGAGGTTTTTGGAGCATTAGGATTGTGTGAAGGTGAAACTATGGGTAGGGGATTGCATGGAGGGTTGGGGTTGGATGGGACATGAGGACTATGCTATTCAAAACATGGGGGAAGAGGAAACATGGCATGGAAGGTGGCCTCTTTTTGTTCGCTTGCTAAGAGATAATGCTTTAATTGTTGCATTTCCATGGCAAGGGTATTTCTATTTGAGGCATTGTGTGTGCAATGAATGGAATTGTGCATAGTTGAAGGATAATGAGGTGGATTTCCCTTGTCAAAGGTAGAATAATAATGAACATGAGATGAATTAGAGTTGGATATGAAGTGTTGAGGATAGATTTGATATGTAGGTTGAATGGGAGGTATAACTCCATATGTCTCTGAAGATTGTCAACCATTTGATTAAAAAAATTCAAATCCATAGATGTTAGACAAAGAGTGATGAAAGATGGATGATGGATGGGATATGAACTTAGGACTAGGAGCTTTGGACTTTGATTTGAATTGGAATTGGTTTTGACTTGATATTTATTGAATTTGATATTGATTAGATATTGATGAGGGTTTGATTTTGATTTGATAAAAATGCTATGATATTGCAAACAAGTGAATGTGAATTTGAATGAAAGTCCAATGTGTATGACTATGCTGCTATGACCAAAGTAGAAAATTTGATGCAAAGTTGAATTAGAAGAAGACTTGAATGAAATCAGAAAGATTGAAGATGGATGAAGATGTAAATGGATCAAATTAGAAATTGATTAGAAAAGAATGCATTTGATAAGGGATTGGATTAAGAATCATGAGGATGAATAATTGAATGAAGAAATTGGAAGTTGACACAGATTATGAACCATGATTAGGATGAAGATTATGAATTAGATTGAATGACAAGGAAATGATGTGGATGAAGATGATGAAGACTAGATGTAATGGTTTGAATGATGAGGACAAGAGATGTGTGAGGGTGATGACTGTGATGGAAAAAAAGATGTGATTTGGAATGATGTGGACAACTTGACTAAGGGGAACCTAAACCAAGACTTTTTTTTGTCATTTTTGAAATTGTTTTTTATTTTTTTGGATTTTTGAACTTTTTGGATTTTTTTGATTTTTAGGTTTTATGATGTTTTTGAATTTTTGCATTTTAAGATGTAAAATCATACAAAGAAATATGTACAAGGCAAGTGTGTTTTAAACACTCAAGAACATCAAACACACCAACAATCCTATAAGGTTTTGACTAGGATGTACAAGGATCAACTAGAGGGTGTCCTTGATATATGCAAGGTACGTGAGGCCCAAATCTGTAGAAAAAAGAAAATATTGCCACACAGCCAAGGGGAGATGGTAACCAAAATCTCCTCCTTCACTTCCCAAAGGTATAAAGTTCTTTGGGGCTTAGCCAAAAGTGACAATATTATGCTTCCAAGAGATGTGTCTTTCGATTCACCACCCGATATTAAATAATCTACCAGAACACAGGAGTTGAGGTCATCACAAAGGGTGATGAAATCCCCAAGTAGGCCTCCTAAAAAAATGAAAAAAATAAGACCACTTATTTCTTGTGCACCTAAGATCACCCAAAGGTGCAAGGGGAGAGAATACGTAAGTGGCCTTAGGGTTCAAAAAACATATGTTTGGTCCTAATGAAACTTTAAGTTTTCTATCTATGTTGAAGACACACATGATTAAACCATACACTATTCTTTCCAACTTGAAATTGTCGTCAACATAAAAAAAAGTGCAGATTCATCAACAAGAAATTAAATCAAGCCTATGTATAAGCAAGATTGTTGAAAATGAAATCAATTTCCCTTAAGGAATTCAAGATTGTGTAGGTTAATTTTAAGCACCAATTCTAAATGTTTGCTAGCCTAAGAATACATGTCCATTCCCTTAAGGCATTCAAGATTGAATTTGATTATTTATGCATTTAACCATGCATTCAAAGATGAGTGTTTAAGCATACAAGTTCATTTCCAAGACCAAATTAAGGAAAAACCTACAAGCAATATGGTTAGTGAGAAAAATATCCCTGCAAAACCACAAGTTAGGGTAGTGAAAATGCAAGACAAACATGAAACAACCCTGCAATGAAAGAGTTAGCATAATTTTTTGTCTTTGTAAGAAAAATCAGAGATCTAAATAGCATCAAAATCTCATGAAACTAGAACCATGACGATGAGCTCAGAATCAACTTTCTGGCAATATTTCATTTTTTGAAAATAGAGTTCATATGCTCAAGTTATGAGCAAAAAATTGAAGGCTGCTCCTTATGGCTTAGAAGGGCATGTGGACTGCTGATGCAGTGTTGACATCAGCAACCTGCAAGCAAAAATTTGACAGTTAGGAGAACGTCAAGAATTTTTTTTCATTTTTTTAAATTTTTTTTGAAAAAAAAGAAAAATTCTTTGTTTGTGCACTGATGCAGAGTCCACGTATGCATGCGTTGTAAAAAAAAAATCCCACATGGCTGGAACCCTAATGGGTTCCATGTGGCAACACCAAAGGAGGCTTGCGTAAAGGTTTGTATAGTGGTGGTCCATGGGTGGTGGGATTTGGGCGGAGGAAGTAGGGAGAGGTGGAGGGATAGTGGAGGTGAGGGTTTGGTCAACAACAAAAGGCTGCTGGTGGTGCTTGGGAGAAAGGGGTGTCGTGGTGAGGAAAAGTAGTGTCAAAGTGGGAGGTGATTGCCTAGGGAAGGGAGTGGCATCTAGTTTTGGTGTGATGAAAGGTTTTTTCGGCTGCTGCGGGTGGGCCGTAGGCTAAGGACGTGGCGGAGGGGCTGAACGGGGGTTTGCAGGGCCTAGGGAGGAGCTGTGGAAGTGGGAGTAGAGGAGCATGGATTTTTTTGAGGGAGTGGTAGCATAGTGGAATAGGCCATGAGTGGAGGTGGAGAGGAGCATGGATGATGAGGTAGAAATCGCAAGGCTAGGGAGGGTTTTGAATGTCGTGCGACACGTTGTAGAAAGTGATTGGTCACAGGCGGAGGGTGAAGCAGAAGTTGCGGGTGTTGGGTGCTATGAACCATGGGCAAACAGTTGGCCACGGGGTTACAGTACTGCTAGCGGTGGCAGAGGTCATGGCAGATGATTCGAGGTGGGTTTTTCGTGTGGAGCTACACAAGGTGGAGGCGCAGATGTCACGATCGAGGTGGCATGTTGCAATGCTAGGAGGAGAGGTGTTGCGGGGAGGGTGAAAGGGAGGTGGCTGCAGTTGTAGCACGACTGAGAGGGAGCTATGGGTGGAGGATTTGCAGGAAATAGGACTGAGCGATGGAGGAGGAAAGGGAGCAGGGTCGAGGCAGCAGTTGCACTGCTCGCGGGTGCTGCCGTAGGCGGCGGTGGCTCAGCCTGTAGCAAAGAACAAAAGCAATTAAATTTTTTTAATTTTTTTTGTTTTGTTTTGTTTTTTTTTCAATTTTTTTTTCAATTAGAGTTATATCTATACAAATGATAAAACAAAACAACTTCTTATATATTTATAACCCCACAAATTTTTTTTTTTGATTTTTGATTTTTGAAATGTAAATCAAATAAAGTAACCCCCCACCATTTTTTTTTTCTTTTAAACTATTTATCTACGAAAAAAGAAGGAATATATATTTTTCCTAAATTTTTCCTATTAGAGAAAAGATATATTCAACGTATATACACTTCTAGAACTTGAAAATAGAGCAACAAGAAATAAAATATGGGGTGTTATATCTCAAAAAACTTCCCTTATGCACTCCAAAGATGATGATGGGCTCCTTGGCTCCATTAGAGGCTGCTCATGGAACCTGATCCCCAAATGCAAGCCTTTGACCTATAAGTTTAGAATCACAAAACACTCAAAGACACATTAGATAGTTAGTTTGAACCCATGAAGTGGGTCCCACTAGACATGCAAAAATGTATTACATAAAAATGTAATAAGAGAATAAACTTTAAGCAACTAACATCTATTCCTACACTATCATGCAAACTTCAAAATATGAAAGAAAAATGTGTAAAATAAAGATAACATGAACATAAAATAACTTAATATACTCAACATAGCACAAGTAGCACTATGCAAACCTCACAAATCACCAAGTGGTTTATGATTTCATTGCTCATGGGATGTGGTTGCTCACAAATTTGACAACATAACAATAGGGTAGATAGTGCTTCTGGAAATGAGGAGAGAGCTCTCCTTTTATAGGAAAAAGGATGCAATGGATGGCTGAGATTAAAGGCAAGATGAAGGGCTAGGATCTCTAAGGATCGATGAGGTGTCAATGAGGTGGAGGCCAAGTAGTCAATGATAGGGATCTTACTCAAGTTGCTAAGCCTCTTCAGAGTAACTATGCTCTGATACCAATTCTTAGAAATATGGATTATTTTTTGGGGGGGGGGAGAGTGAATCAGTAATCAACAAACTTTAGTTGTCAATTGGATATTATTTATTACTTTAAACAATGCATAAAAAAGAAATAAAGTAATGTTGAATAGTAATAGTAGCAATGCACAAAGATAGCTCATAACACCATACTGAAACCCTGGTGAATGGAAAAGCCTAGTGGGGATGATACCCACTAGATAATATAATAATAGATAAATTCCTTGTTAGAGGATGGACCTTGTTAGGAGTCAATGAGCAATTTCAGTATAAGGAGTCCCTGTTAGGAGACTTCAAATCCTTGTTAGGAGATTCCAACTCTATTAGGAGTTGTAGTACAATGAATGCAAGATGAGCCAACTACCCAAACATGCTCTTCCAATTACAAGTAGAGCTCACTACTCAAACAAGTAATTAGACTAAACATAAGTTTTGTAACTTCTTCTTCAACTGATCCTTGATCTATAGCTCAATCTTGTATCACCAAATATCTCATATAAAACTTCACATATATTTCTTTTAAAAAATTTCACATATAATCACAATTACAAGATATCACTTGCAATCAAAATCTCTCACTTTACAATCTTATCACAAAATTTCCTTTGCATAGATACGATGCCTTTAAGAAAATTATTGTTGGGTCAGCTAAGACCACAAACCAATTTTCCAACTTAGAGTAAACATCTAGGATGTACACTCTAATTGGACAAGCAATTATTTTGTAAAAAAAATAATTCTTTCCTTTAATTTCATTGTCCTATTTCATCAAAACATGAATATATCTATTTTGTACAGTTTGTAGTGACTTTTGAGATTATACACATCATCACCAACATGTATACTATCTCCATCTAACATTGCTAGTCATAATATGATGTCAGCAACAAGTTATAAATAAAATAATACACTATTGTAAACCAAATTTTATACTTAGACAATTTTTCAATTACCATACACTAAGTATCTTTATTTCCAAGGTTTCATTTGAATATGTACATCATGTGTTGCCATAAATGACAAAAATTACATATCATTGTTACCCAGTTGTCAACAAAGATTTGAAAGGGGATGACATTTTCAAAATGTCCCGAAAGGATGATGAGACCTTAGAAGACCATGTTTCTCTATTTATGTTCAATCTTCAGAATACCACACGACATCAATTGAATGAGGAATAAAAGAAACACATTTTTATGAGAGGTGTAAATGATGTAAGCATTAAAGCTCTAGATCTTATGGCAGGAGGAGATATCACTCAAAAAACCATGACTGATATACAAAGTATATGTTTGAATTATTCCAAGGCCATTGTAATGAGAGGTAGGGGACTTAGAGATCTACCACATAAGTCCAATGATAGTTTAGGAGTATCAAAGATGGAATTATCCAATTTGCTATCAAATTTCAAGTAAGACATCATTAATGATGTAGCCACTCAACTAGATAACATGTAGGCAAGAAAGAAGAAAGATGAAGGTGATGCCATGTTAGCAAAATACAATCCACATTATAGGGAAAAGAAAAGGCACTCTATATGTAAGTCTATTGCAATTCTAGAGGCATAACTAGTGCCTACTAATTTTTAAGCCATTGATGAAAATGGAGAAGTACTCTATGTTGCTTAGTGAAGGCCATGGGCTCAAAGACAAGGTATGCCACAAGATCCTCTTCAAAGTTATAACAGTAACAATCAATGAAAAAATTCTCAAAATACTAGTTTTAGTGGAAATAATAGTTGGCAACAACCTTAGCAAGCTTGGCAGTAACCTCAAAAAGCTTGGCAACAACCTCAGTAGGATTGGCAACAACCTCAACAATGTTGACAATAATCTCAAAATTGGAATACCCAATCTAGTAAAACAAACCTAATGCCACAACCTTAGTAGCAGGTTCTAATTCCTCCTCCTATAACTACTAATACTCCTCCCAAGTAGACTTAGCTACTAGTTTAGGCTAATCCTAATCCCAACAATACTAAATAGCTAGCGCAACAACAAAGCTATGTTATCTCCTTGATGGATATTCACTTAAGGTTAGACACTACTCTTCCTTTAGCCCAAAAAGCTTATAATAACTAAAGTTGAAGATTCCCTAACCAAGCAGACAAATATGTCAAATCAACAGAGCTCTCTTGTAGCCAAAGAACCTTTTTTTCCTAATAGGTTGATGGAACAAGGCCAGCCTATAGAAAACCATGCAATTTTTGGTTTTCGTAATTAGTTGAAACAAATGACAATAAAAATACCATTATTGGGTGCTATCAAGGAAGTCCCTACCTATACTAAAGCTATCAAGGAAGCATTTATTAAAAACTAGGAAGGAAGAAGAAATATCCAAAAATCATTCATGTCTTAGGACAATTGTCTGATTTAATGTTGGGGAAATTAACTGTACCTATATATTTTGACCCTAGGAGTGTTGTGGTTATTGTCACCATCCATGGGATGCAAGTTCAAAATGCTTTAGTTGACTTAGGAGGACTGATACATGTCATGAAAAAAGAGGTATTTTCTCAATTACATATCATTGGCCTTAGAGAAACACCTACCATACTTCAGCTTTTTGATAGCTCTACTATCAAGACACATGGGATGATAGAAGATGTCATAGTCACTTTAAAATCTTCAGAGTATCTAGTTGATATTGTTTTCTTCTCCAAAAAGCTTGACATGGGTGGATATTCTTTAATTTTATGGTAACCATGGTTGGCTACTATAAAGGCCTATATAGCTTGTCAATATAGAAAGATGACAATATCTAATGGTATCCATACCAAGAACCTGACTTTATACTCCCCTGCTCAGGCACTATTGCTAGATGGCCAAGTAATTTAGCCAAACATGGGTGATGATGATCTAGAGGTCAAGAATCATTTTTAGCTTCTCAAGAAGAAGATGCGATCATTTCATCTATTATCATGAATGAGTATGGAATAGAGTCTCAAGTGTGTCCTCAAAAGGAATGTATCTTAGAGACCATATTACCACCATTGGACTCACCACATCATTCCAAACCTTCCAAATTTCTTGACTCTTTATTACCTCATGAGTGTACACTCAAAAGTGTCCCACTCTAAGCCCTTCTATCCAAATGATTCCATGAGTTTAGAATTCTTGGATGCTAGCTTAGAGCTCCCTATCCATGGAGTGCAAGAGAGCATATTTCAAGTTCAAGGGCTCTCAGCTGGGCCTTCAAAATACTCTTCTTACTAGTAAACCATGTAATGGGATGTTCCAAAGACAAGATGCAAGAATGAAAATGTCTCAAGGAGTTCCTCAAGTATGCAATGCAAATGAAAATTAAGCTAGAATGAGATGCAAAGTGTAGCTATGTTAAGCATGTATGAGAGTGTTACAATCTAACTGTTAGGCTATATGATTTAAGCTACATGTAAAAATGAAAGCTAAGATAAGCTAGAGTTCCATGGATGAGAGAATGTAGACAAGGAGAGAAGTTCTCCACAAAGCTCTAAAGAAACCTATTAGAAAACCTGCAGCATAACAATACTCAAAAGATGGATGCTTTGAGGGGGAAAGCTCTCTCCCTTTTAAAGTCATACATATGGTAGAGATCAAGATGAAGATGGTGGATGATCAATAGTGGAATTTGAAAAGAGGAGTGATCCATGTGCACACACAAGTCAACCAATAGAATATAAGTTGACTTGTCATATAAGAAAAAAGTCACAAAGCCTTTTTTTTTAATTGTAAAATAGAAAAAGGACTTTATGTGTGCACTTTAAGTGGGTTAGAAGAATGGGGTCTTTTATTTAATTAAAAGGGGGCATGTTCTTTTAATCAAATAATAAACTTAGGATAGCATAGTCAAACTATCGGTTATAATCAAATAAATTGATTATTAGCAATTTGGTCTATGTAAATGATTAAATTAAATTAGCCATAATGTTGAGAAGGGGGCTAATAGTTTAGATGACCATTTTTAGGTGATTACATTTTATCCTCTTTGACTAATGCGTGATTAATCTAGGAACACATTATGTCAAAGAAAATAGAAAGCCAAGTAGGTTGTGATAGATATAGATATTTGATTTTGAAGAATGAAATGTAGAAAAAGATAGCAAGTCCTGAATGTACAGCCTAATAGTGGTAGTACTGAACACTAGGAAAAGATGATGTCAGAATTCAAGAAGAATGCTAACACTTAGCAAAGTAGATAAATCGAGAACAAGTGAGAAGATCAAACAAATGCTCCTAAGAAATAGATAGTTGTAGCAATCAGTGATAGAGTATTTTTGCCCCCTCAAGATTGAAATAGAAATGAGGTAAGGGATGCAAAAACTGGCTAGACATGAGAAAATTAGAATATAGCAATGTCCAAGATGATAGATAGATGATTAGAACCCAAGAACGATTATAAGAAACTGATAAAATTCTCTAGTTTGACTAGAGTTGACCTTGAACGATATTGCATAAAAATTAGGTTAAAATGAGTAGAAAGGTAATTTTGGACATGAAACAATGAATTTAAGTAGATATGAAGTATGCAAATGATGAAGACATGAAGAAGTGAAGATGCCCCAGTGATGATTCAAAGATTAGACCTCAAAAGGTCAGCTAACTGCTCAAAAGAAAGTAGAATTTTAAAAGACAATTTTGACCATCAAGATAAACTCGGATTTGGATTTCAATCTCAAAAATGAATCCAAGATGTCAAAATTATTTAAGAGGTCAAAACTTTATATAATTTGATGATAAGATAGAAAAGAGATGAAGAGAAAGATTAAGAAGGTGAAAAGACATGAACAAAAAGAAAGTAAAGAAATATATGAAAGGAGTTAGCCGATATGTCTGCAAAAAGATGAAGAGAGAGCTCTCCTTATATGCAAGAATGCAAGACTGAGCTAGAAAATGAACCTAAAATGAAAGCTAATATGAAAAGTTGTTTACCAAAAAGAAGTGCATAAAATTTAGACTCTTAATTTCATCATTGAGCATTTATTAGGGACATCATGAGATCATACAACCATCACTAGTATAACTATGAGGATATGAATATGATCAATATCAGATAGGTATGTGGAAATCCAATCTAAGCATTAGAGACATGTAAGTCAAGATAACTACGTGATTAGATTCCCTAAGTTTAATTTAGCAAGATTACACTTCTATCAAGGCATAAGCACCAAGATAAACCCTGAGTGCGGTCTTGTGAAACAATCAAGGATGATACATTTGTAAGTCAAAATGTTGAATAGCTCAAGCATAAATGCTTACACCACTATAGACAAAAAAAGTATACCCACAAGTAGAAATCAAGAAAATATGTTCCATGCCCCCAGTCTTCTAGTCAATGACATCCTCAAAAGACAATTAGGGAGGGAACACATGGAAAAGAAGTCATCATAGACAACACACAAAGTAGATAAAGATCAACATAGCTCAGTCATTTAAGTGTTAAAGTGTGTGTGTGTAAGTCACTTGGTCATTTCTTCAAGACTTGATTCTGATAGTGAGAAATATCGTGACATCGAAGACCATAGGTAAACTATCTGAAAAGTGTTGAAAATCACTTGATGTCAAGGTGGGTGAAGTGTTGAGAAACACTATTTTGTGAGTTGTCAAAGGAACCCTAGTGCACAAGAATACTCTAATAGGCTAAGTAGCTATGCCCTCGAGACGAGGACAAGAAACAATTCCAGGCTAGGAAATGTGTAGTGAAATGGATGATTGAGACTGTTAGACATAGGTACAAGGGTTTCAAGTAGTGCCTATTTCTAGGTTTTCACCACTTGACAAATTTTTTTCAGGACTTTTTTCAATTTTTTTGTATGTTTAAATTTTTTGATTTTGATGGTGATACATCAAAGTGCCTATTGCTAGGTTTTCACTAAGATGATCATTTTTTCATGATATTTTCTAATTTTTAGGATTTTTTCAGCATCATAAATATATATAGGATAGTTGAGTAGCAAGACTCTAAGCATAGAACTTCATCAAATGTAGGATGTTGATAGGCTCTACAAGTTCTTCACCCTCTAAAGTAGACAATTGATAAGCACTAGACCCAAATAATACTACGATAATGTACAGACCTATCCAATTAGGTTCAAACTTTCCTTTCTGTTCTTGATATTGCTGATTTTTTGGATTTTCTCTAACCACAAGTTCACCAACTTGAAATTCACGAGGGTGAACCTTCATGTTATATTGGGTAGACATGCACTTCTAATAAGCCCTGATGTGATCAAAAGAAACTTTGCGGCATTCATCAAGAGTTTCCAGTTTTTGTACTAGCATAGCTCTATGGTCTTCGTCAGTTACTAACCCATGCAAGGAGATACACAAGGAAGGTATCTCAACTTCTAATGGGAGAAAAACCTTAGAGCCATAGACTAGAGAAAAGGGCGTAGCCCCTATAGGAGTACAAATAGAGGTTCTATAGGCCCAAAGTGCTAGATTTATTTGCAAGTGCCAATCTTTCCTAGACTTGTGAACTATGCAGTGTAGGATTTTCAGTAGTGTATTATTCGAGGCCTCAGCTTGGCCATTCCCTCGGGGATAGTAAATAGAGGACCAGTGTTGCTTAATTTGAAAATTTTTGCATAGCTTCTTTAAGTTCTTATTCTTGAACTACCCTCCATTATCTATAATAATAGAGGATGGGATACCATATCAACAAATGATGTGATTTAGTATAAACAGGGCAACATGTTTGCCTATAGTAGCAGATAGTGGTACAACTTCAACCCATTTAGTGAAATACTCCATTGATGTGATGATGAATTTGTGACCACTGTATGAGCTTGGATGAATCTTTCCTACTAAGTCAAAGGCCCATTACTGAAATGGCTAATATGTCACAGAATGGATTAACTCTCACCTAGGAGCATGTATCAAGTTCCCATGGAGCTAACATTTCCGCATAGCGCACAGTATCAACTTGCATGGTGGGCCAATAATAACCCATCCTAAGTAGTTTTTAGGCAAGTGTAAGGCCATTAGAATGTGCCTCACAAATGCAATTGTGGACTTTGACAAGTGCCTTCTCAGACTCTTCTAGCTCTAAAAACCTAAGCAGTGTTCTGTCTAGACCCTTCCTATACAAGTCACCAGAAACCAAAGTACAATGTGAAGCATTACGAAGGAATTGGAATTTTTGGTTGTGTGTGAGGGTTTGAGGTATAACCTAATCACACAGGTAGGCAAAGATAGTCATGTAGCAAGAGGAATCATGACCCACAACAATGCAGATCACCTAGTTATCCAAGGAATCATAGGTAGGGTGACGTAGTTCTTCCACTAGGAACTCAAATCACGATTCATGTTCTTATAGTTGGAGGATATATGCTAAGGTGGCGATAGCATCAACAACCTTGTTTTCTACTCTAGGAATCTATTGGAAGGTTACAAAGGTAAAATAATTCCTTAGAGCATCTATCAACTTCTTATAAGGGATCAACTTATCATCCTTCATTTGGTATTCATTGTTTACTTGGTTCACAACAAGTTGAGAATCACCATAGATGTGTAGTTTAGTTATCCACCATTAAGGAGCCATTTTGATCCCATTTGTTAATGATTTACATTCCACGATGTTGTTTGTACATGGGAACATGATTTTGTAGGACTTTGGGACCGTATAACCATGAGGGAAAACAAACAAAACACCCGCTCCAGCTCCATTCTGAGTATGAGACCCATGAAAAAATATCTTCCATGTCCTCTTAGTAATATACATGATTGAGGCATCTTGAAACTCAATTTGCATAGGTGTTGTATCTTGGAGTGGAAAGTCATCCAACTGGTCAGCTATGGCCGATCCTTTGATTGCCTTATGTTTGACATACTGAACGTCAAATTCAAAAAGAATCATCATCCATTTAGCAAGATGACCAGTAAGTGCAACTTTACTTAACAAATATTTCAAAGGATCTATCTTAGCAATCAAGTGAACTGTATGCGCCAACATATAATTTCAGAGCTTTTGAGAGGCAAATACTACAACAAGGCATGCCTTCTCTATACTTGTATAGTTTATTTCATAAGCTACCAAAGTTTGACTGATATAGTATATGGCTCTTTCTTTACCCATATCATCACTTTGGGCTAAGAGTGCTCCTAGAGAAGAATTCGTAGCTGAAATATATAGAATCAAAGGTTTTCCCAGAATGGGTGGCATCAAAACTGGAGGTTTTGCCAAGTAGCCTTTGATTTGATCTAAACTCTATTGGCAATCACTGTTCCAAATATGGGTAGATCCTTTATGCAGATTTTTATTGAAAGGTTGACCCTTATCAGCTAATTGAGAGATAAATCTTCATATGGATTGTAGACATCTTTGCAGACTTCTAAGATGACTGATATTCTTTGGTGGAGGCATATCCATGATAGCTTGGACATTTTTGGGATCAACCTCAATGCCTTTTGCTGAAATGATATACCCTATAAATTTGTTAGAAGTGATACCAAAGGCACATTTTTTTGGATTTAGCCTAAGTTGAAATTGTTCCATATGTTCCAATATCAGACTAAGGTCTCCGAGATGTGTGTCTCATTTTTTAGATTTAGCCAGTGTGTCATCAACATAGTCCTTCATGTTTTTATGGATCATATCATGAAATATGGTTGTCATTGCTCTTTGATATGTAGCACCAGGATTTTTAAGCCCAAAAGGCATGACATTCTAGCAAAAGGTACCCCATGCACATGTAAAAGCTATCTTTTCTTGGTCTACTAGAGCTATCTTGATTCTGTTATCATCAGTATCATCAGTATCTTTTCAGATATATCTGCTAACTGTATGGAGGTCTACATGGATGATATTACCGTTTATGAGACTACTTTTGAGAAAGAAAAAGCCAATCTAGAGATGGTACTCAAGTGATGCCAAGACTACAACCTTTCCCTAAATAGTGAAAAATATTTTATAATGATGGAGGAAGGTGTAGTATTAGGCCATTTCAATTCATCTAAGGGCATCCAAGTAGATCCAACAAAGATTGAAGTCATTAGTACCTTGCCTACACCAAGAAAGCAGAAGGATATACAAATTTTCTTAGGACATGCTGGATATTATAGAAGATTCATTAAAAACTTTAGTCGACTTGCAACACCCCTCTATAACCTATTATAAAAGGATTCTTAATTTTCCCAGGAATCTCATTGTGATACATATTTCCTACAACTTAAAGAAGTTCTTACCACAACACCTATTTTAAGAGGACCCAATTGGGGACTGCCTTTCCACATTCATATAGATGCCTCATAATATGCTATAGGTGTTGTGCTAGGATATAAGGTAGACTCAATTGAACATGCCATTTATTTCATCAGTAAAAAATTGCAAGGTGTAGTGTTTAACTACACAATCATTAAAAAGGAGCTACTTGTAGTTATATATGCCCCTAATAAATTTAGGCACTATATTATTGGATATGAAATATTTCTCCATATTGATCATTTTTCTATAAATTATTTAGTGAACAAGCCCACAAGCTTAGTGATGCAGAGTATGCAGCAAAAGCACCAACTCTTCTTCCAACTCCGATCAACACCTTAACTTGCTTCCAACCTCCAAACAGCAACTAGGCTTTCTTCCAAGGTTAATGACTGACCCAATGGCTTCTAACATTGGTAGACTCTACCTCAAAGTGGACTCCACTTCACAAGCCCAACCCTCAAACCTAGGGTTCACAAACAACTTGGGACAATCACACCTATTACGGATTCCCTAACACCAAATAGGCTTAAAATAGAAAATATTTCTTAGATTGGGTTAGAACTCCATTCCTATGATAGAAATGGTGCTTACTAACTCAAAATAACAAGAAAAACCCCCACTTTGAAGTTTCTCAACACCCAACACTGAAAATTACAAATTGTTACCAGCACTTTTATTAGAACAATTCCTAGTTTCAATGGTCAAACTCTCAAAAAATACAAAGAAACATACAATATTTTCACATCACCAAACACCCTTCAACTACTCCTATGAGATTCCAAAAGATCAATTACCAACTCTACTCCAGCATCAAGTTATGCCCGCTTTGTGTCACAGTCCTAAATGGCCAGTTTAGGCTGGGTTACAAGGAAAGCATAAATAAATGGGTTCAAAGACTTGGTTCAACCCCTTGGATCTCTTCTAAACCTTTTATTTTTCCTTCTACACCCTTCACTTGGGTCAAATCAATCAACTTGGGAGCGTGATCCTTCGTTTTCCTTCAAAACTAGACTAGACATAAGACTATGTTCAGCCTAGGGCTTGCTGGTAAAAATAGGTGCCCAACTCCTACAGCCCTGAAACTCTTCCATCTTTAAGTCACCTCTCCTAACTTTCATTCCACAAAGCGGAATTGAAATCCCACTGTGGGTTTGCAAGTTAGGAGGCCATCTTGTTGAAACCCTCAATGTGTAGCAATTTCAGACCTACCTCTACTAAAACAGGTATAACTTTTAACCCAGAATAGATAAAAACTTCAAACCAATTGAATTAGAATTCTGACTCAGTCCTCTTTCGAAAAATATAAGATTTGTACCGCTACCAATCCGTACAGTCTATACAGAATTGAAAAAATAGGGAAAATTACAGAATTTCTGAGTTTTATTCACCAAATGCTGTCCACCCGTCCGTACCATGGCCTTCCCCACGTGTGGAGACCTTAAATAAGTGTCTTTCAACAGTTATAACTTCCATTTGGACGGTTGGAAGACCATAAAACTTCCTTTTTTTAAGTTTGACAACAAATTTGCAAAAATTGCTCTTTAGCAACTTTTTGCATTTTGCAACTTTTTGCACCTTTGCATTTTTTTTTTACACACCTTCAATTGAAACGTGTCCTAATGACTCAAATCCACCTAAAACATCCTAAAAATAGTAAAATACTCAAGAATTCATAAATAATGACTCCTTGGTTACAAATGGTCACTTGGCTTATAACCACACCAATGTGCCATTGTACCTTACAATTGAGTCTTCATTACAAATATGGACCAAACTTCATTCCTAACAACTCTAATGCACTAAAAACATTGAATTCATGCCTAAGAGCCTTAGGTGCCCTGCACCATACTCCCTAGGCCAAAAGAAACTCAAGCCTCTTGAGTTGCTAATGTGGACACGTTGTATCCCATCTTCTTTATAGTTGATTCAGGCAGCCAACTTGCATCTTCAACTGGTCTACCTGTCCATTTGATGAGGTAGTCCATGTACACCTTCCTCCTAGTCCTTTTTCTTTCTCTTTTATCCAAAACACTTTCTATAGTGACTACCCCTGCCTTGGGAAGAGAGTTCATGATCTCTTTATCTACTGTGGTTGATTCAATGCCACTGGTTTCAGTCTGAGAACCTCTGTAAGGATATAAATCAGAGACATTAAATGTATTGGAGAGCCCTATGTCTGGTGGCAACTCCACCTTATAGGCATTGTGTCCACATTTTTGCAAGATCCTAAAAGGACCTATTTTCCTCATCATCAACTTAGTAAACTTACCTTTAGGAAGCCTCTCCTTTTTAAGGTTCACCATAACCAGATCCCCTATTTCAAATTGAAGATCTCTCCTCTTAGTATCTGTTGCTTCCTTATACTTCATTGTCATTTTCCCTAGCCTATCTTTGACCTCTTGATGAATTTCCTTCATCACCTCAGCAAAATCACATGCTTGAGCACTGGTTCTTTCCATAGATTTGACATCTCTGACCTCCATTACCCCTCTAGGATGAGTGCCATAAACAATTTGAAATGGGCTCAATCCGGTTGTCCTATTCATTGAATCATTATAAGAAAACTCTGCTTGTGCTATGAATGAGTCCCAAGATGATCCATGTTCCTTAGTAAGGCATCTTAATAGGTTGCCTAATGATCTATTAACCACCTCCGTTTGGCCATCCGATTGTGGATGGTATGCTGATGAAAATGAGAGGTCTGTACCAAGTTTTCTCCACAAAGTCCTCCAAAAGTGCCCAAGAAACTTAGAATCTCTATCCGAGACTATGCATAATGGTAATCCATGTAGTCTTACTACTTCCTTGAAAAAGATACCTGCAATATAAGAGGCATCATGACTCGTTTCACATGGCAAAAAATGTGCCATCTTGGAAAACCGGTCTACTACAACACAAATACTATCATAGCCTTGCTTGGTCCTTGGCAATCCAAGTACAAAGTCTAAACTTACAGCATCCCAAGGCCTATTTGGTATTGGTAATGGGGTGTACAGTCCTGCATTAGAAGTCTTTCCCTCTGCCTTTTGACAAATCACACAAGTCTCTACAAAGTTTCTTACATCAGTAGGCATCCTAGGCCAGTAATAAAATCTTCTTACTAGTTCAAGGGTCTTGTCCAATCCAAAATGACCAGCTAGACCCCCATAGTGCTTCTCCTTTATAATTTTCTCCCTCAAGGATCCTCTAGGGATGCATAGCTGACTCCCTTTGAAGAGCAATCCTTCTTGCAGCATGAAATCTGCATAAATGCTATGGTACTGCCCTGTCATATCCCTGCAGACTTGATGAACTTATTTGAAGTCTTCATCACTTTCATACATGTCTTTTATGGAGTGGAATCCCACATTCTCCAACCTCATTTCTTGAATGGTCAAATTCCTTCTACTAAGGGCATCAGAAACCTTATTTGCCTCCCCTTTTTTATGCTTAATAGTGAAGGTGTATGATTGAAGGTACTCCATCCATTTCACATGCCTGTGGTTCAACTTTTCCTGTCTATTCAAGAAACTCAATGCATGGTTATCTGTATAGACAATAAACTCCTTGGGCAATAAATAATGTCTCCATTTTCTTAGAGACTGAACCATAGCATACAATTCTAAATCATATGTAGAATATCTTTGTTTTGCTTCATTTAACTTTTCACTAAAGAAGGCTATTGTCTTACCTTCTTGACTTAGGACTCCTCCTATGGCCCTATTACTTGCATCACATTCAATAGTAAATACCTTCTTGAAATCAGGTAGAGCAAGGATGGGTGCCTCTGCAACCCTTTTCTTCAAGTACTCAAAGGACTGATCAGCGTCTCCTGTCCATGCAAATTTACATTTTCTTCCACCCTTGATTGTATCAATCATAGGGGCACACAAATTACTGAAACCTCTAATAAACATTCTATAAAAGCTTGCCAAACCATGAAAGCTCTTTACCTCACTTGCATTCCTTGGTGTAGGCCAGTTGAGGATTGCTTCCACCTTTTCTGGATCCATCTTGAGGTTGCCCTTGGAGATGACAAAGCCTAGGAACACCAGCTCTTCTTTCATGAAGACACATTTATTCAAATTTATCTTCAATTCCTTCTCCCTGAGTTTCTTCAAAACCAATTCCAAGTGTGTTAGATGTTCCTCTTTAGATTTGCTAAAAATCAATATATCATCAAGATATACAACAACAAAATGATTGATGAAAGGTTCCAAAACTTCATTCATGAGTCTCATGAATGTACTAGGGGCATTAGAAAGGCCAAAGGGCATCACCATCCATTCATAAAGTCCCTCATTAGTTTTGAAGGCAGTTTTCCATTCATCTCCTTCCCTTATTCTGATTTGGTGGTAACCGCTTTTCAAATCAATCTTGGAATAGTACCTTGCCCCTCCTAGGTGATCCATCAAATCCTCCATCCTAGGCATTGGGAACCTATATCTGATGGTTATCTTGTTTATGGCTCTTGAGTCCATACACAACCTCCATGTACCCTCCTTTTTGGGTGCCAACAAAGCAGGGACTGCACAAGGGCTGATGCTCTTTCTTATGAACCCTTTTTCAAGCAACTCCTCAACTTGTCTTGCTAATTCCTTGTTTTGTTCTGGTGTCAACCTATAGGCAGGCTTATTAGGCAATGTAGAACCTGGAATAAAGTCAATACAATGACTTACCTCTCTAAATGGTGGCAAGGTATCAGTAGTAGGGTCTGAAATAACTTCCTTGTATTTATCCAAAAGCTGCCTCACTTCCTTGGGTTCCACATTCCTTATTCCTAATCTGCCTTCCTCCTTTTTCTCCTCTTGTCTTGGCTTTACTACAATGGCAAAGCATGGGGTGTTCTTCACCTTGAGAGTCTTCAAAAACTTCTTCTCCCCAGCCATCATTACACTAGATGCATGTTGGGTCTCCTTTCCATCTTCTAGCAATGGTGTCATAGTGTACTCCTTCCCATTTTTGGTGATGATGTAGACATTGTTCCTCCCATCATGCTTGGAATTAACATCATACTGCCATGGCCTACCTAACAACAAATGACAAGCATCCATATCTACAACATCACAAACAATTTTGTCCTTGTACTCCCCAATTTGAAATTCAACATTAACTTGTTCATTAACAACAACTTGCTGCTCCTTACTTAACCACAAAAATTTGTAAGGGTTAGGATGAGGTGACCTCTTCAATCCAAGCTTATTTACCATCTCTATTGATGCAATATTATCAGTTGAACCAGAATCAACAATTACCTTACACACTTTACCTTTTACCTTGCACAAGGTCTTAAATAAGGTCTTCCTTTGGGGAGGTTCTTGTTCTGCAACTGTCTTCAGCAGGATTCTATTGAACATTAAAGATTCCCCTCGCTTTGGATCAGCATTCCCTCTTGCTCCTTGGTCACTTTGTGCATCCTCTTCTTGAGCCAAGTGGATTCTTCTATCTCCTTCTTGACTACTGCTGCCCCCTTTCTCTAGACACCTAGAGGATCTATGCCCTGTTTGATTGCAGGTAAAACACCTTCCAGTGAATACCCCTAGAGTCCTTCCTCCAAATCTTCCTCTCCCATTAGGTCTCCTACCTCTAAATCCTCCTCTAGGATTGGATTCTCCATCTGATTTTTCTTGACTGCTGCTAGGTTCACCTTGAGATCTATTAGATGAACCTCTGCCCCCAAATCTTCCTCCACCTCTGTTATTTCCTCCTCTCCCTCTTCCATGGGAATCACTTCTCCTCTTGAGTTTCTCCTCAATCTTGAGGGCCATTTGATAACATTGGTGGATGGTCTTAGGATTGAACAAAACTAGTTCATCCTTGATGGAGTACTTGAGCCCATTCAAGTATCTTGCCAACTTTTGCTTTTCACTTTCAGGAACTTGAGCCCTTAGAGTGAGTTTATGAAACTCCTCTGTATATGCTCCTACATCCAAGTCCTTTTGCCTGAGACTTTGCAACTTTTGATGCATTAGGACCTCATAGTCCTCTGGTACAAACTGTTTCTTAATCTCTGATTTCATTCTCTTCCACGTGGCTATGGGTGCCTTCTCTTCCTCTATTCTCTCATTTTGAAGAAAATTCCACCAACTAAGGGCAGATCCTTTCATCTTAGACTTAGCCACCTTTATCTTTTGGTTTTCTGGCACATTATCACATTCAAAGTGATTTTCAAGTGCTTCAATCCAATCCATGCATTCTTCTGGATTCAACTTACCACTGAACATAGGTAGGTCTGATCTTTGATCCTTTCTTCCTACCCTTTCTAGGGCCTCCAACATGGCTCTTTGATCTGCAGGCATTTCATCTCTAACCTGCCTAGGCTCTCTAACTTCAGTCCTTTCTTCTTCTCCTTCAGAGTCTTCCATGACTCCTCTAGCCATCTTGCCCTTCAATTTTTCCAATTCTCTTTTCATGCTTCTATTTTCTTCCCTTACTGCTCTACTTTCTGCCATTTGTTCTTTGACCAACTTGGCCAATTCCACATTTGTGATCCTAAGAGGTATCTCCCTCTCTCCTTCCTCATTATCTGACATCTTTCCTCTCTAATCAGGCTCTTAGTGGCTCTGATACCACTCTGATGCAGAGTATGCAGCAAAAGCACCAACTCTTCTTCCAACTCCGATCAGCACCTTAACTTGCTTCCAACCTCCAAACAGCAACTAGGCTTTCTTCCAAGGTTAATGACTGACCCAATGGCTTCTAACATTGGTAGACTCTACCTCAAAGTGGACTCCACTTCACAAGCCCAACCCTCAAACCTAGGGTTCACAAACAACTTGGGACAATCACACCTATTACGGATTCCCTAACACCAAATAGGCTTAAAATAGAAAATGTTTCTTAGATTGGGTTAGAACTCCATTCCTATGATAGAAATGGTGCTTACTAACTCAAAACAACAAGAAAAACCCCCACTTTGAAGTTTCTCAACACCCAACACTGAAAATTACAAATTGTTACCAGCACTTTTATTAGAACAATTCCTAGTTTCAATGGTCAAACTCCCAAAAAATACAAAGAAACATACAATATTTTCACATCACCAAACACCCTTCAACTACTCCTATGAGATTCCAAAAGATCAATTACCAACTCTACTCCAGCATCAAGTTATGCCCGCTTTGTGTCACAATCCTAAATGGCCAGTTTAGGCTGGGTTACAAGGAAAGCATAAACAAATGGGTTAAAAGACTTGGTTTAACCCCTTGTATCTCTTCTACACCTTTTATTTGTCCTTCTACACCCTTCACTTGGGTCAAATCAATCAACTTGGGAGCGTGATCCTTCGTTTTCCTTCAAAACTAGACTAGACATAAGACTATGTTCAGCCTAGGGCTTGCTGGTAAAAATAGGTGCCCAACTCCTACAGCCCTGAAACTCTTCCATCTTTAATTCACCTCTCCTAACTTTCATTCCACAAAGAGGCATTGAAATCCCATGGTGGGTTTGCAAGTTAGGAGGCCATCTTGTTGAAACCCTCAATGTGCAGCAATTTCAGACCTACCTCTACTAAAACAGGTATAACTTTTAACCCAGAACAGATAAAAACTTCAAACCAATTGCATTAGAATTCTGACTCAGTCCTCTTTCCAAAAATATAAGATTTGTACTGCTACCAATCCGTACAGTCCGTACGTAATTGAAAAAACAGAGAAAATTGCAGAATTTCTGAGTTTTATTCACCAAATGCTGTCCACCCGTCCGTACCATGGCCTTCCCCACGTGTGGAGACCTTAAATAAGTGTCTTCCAACAGTTATAACTTCCATTTGGATGGTTGGAAGACCATACAACTTCCTTTTTTTAAGTTTGACAACAAATTTGCAAAAATTGCTCTTTAGCAACTTTTTGCACCTTTGCATTTTTTTTTTACACACCTTCAATTGAAACGTGTCCTAATGACTCAAATCCACCTAAAAAATCCTAAAAATAGTAAAATACTCAAGAATTCATAAATAATGACTCCTTGGTTACAAATTGTCACTTGGCTTATAACCACACCAATGTGCCATTGTACCTTACAATTGAGTCTTCATTACAAATATGGACCAAACTTCATTCCTAACAACTCTAACGTACTAAACACCTTGAATTCATGCCTAAGAGCCTTAGGTTCCCTGCACCACTTAGGAAGATTGACTCCCTGGTTGTTACTTATGTAAGAATTTGATATCACCATAGTTAACAAACATGACAAGGCCAATGTAGTAGTTGACTTTCTCTCTTGATTGCATGTACCTAATGATCGTATAGCCATTGCCAATAGTTTTTTTGGATGAACACCTTTTTATATTATCAACAAAGAATCCATGGTATGTAGATACTACTAATTACCTATCCACAAGAAAGATGCATGTCCACTTCTCTACCAAAGAAAGAAAGTTACTAGTTGAAAAGAGCTTTAACTACCCTTGGATTGCTAGATATATTTTTATACCAAACCTAATCAAGTAATGTGTCGATGTATAAAGGAGGTGTATGCCATGATGAGCCCTATGGAGGTTATTTTGCAATTAAATAGACAACCTTTAAAATCTTGACAATTGGGTACTATTGGCCAAGTTTACACAAGGATGCAACTAGATACACAAAGAAATATGACAAGTATCAACATATGGGAAGATCCACTAAATCAGATAAAATGCCCTTGCACCCTCAAGTAGTTGCACCCTTTGATAAATGGGGGATTGACTTTGTAGGACCTATTGAACCTTCTTGACAAGGTAAATCCTATATTCTAGTTTTCATTGACTATGTAACCAAGTGGGAAGAGGCTAAAACCATGAAACACCATAAAAATGTTTCCAAATTATTGTATGAATCCATCTTTATACAATTTGGAGTCCTTAGGGAGTTGACATTTAATCAAGGAGCTCAATTTACATCGAATTTGATAGCTGCTCTCATACAAGAATATACTATTTGACATGGTAAATCATCACCTTATCATCCACTAGCTAATGGTCAATTCGAAGTTACCAATAGGGTGCTAAAAGCCATTCTCACTAAAATAGTAGCACTCCATAGGAAGGATTGGGACACAAGCTTTCTGGTGTTACAGAACCACCTAGAAATCCACAATATGTTTTACTCCTTTTGAGCTCATCTATGGTAGGTCAACTATAATGCCTATGGAATTTTAATACAAAACCTTAAGAACTACTTTGGAGCTTGGTATGGAACTTACTATTGCACAACAAGAACACATTTTGAGTTTAAATGGGCTTGATGAATGATGGAAATCTGCATTGAATGACATTGAATTCATCTAGCATCAATAGAAACAGTGGCATGATAGGTTTATTAAAGAAAAAAAAATTGTTGCAGATTGGGAACTCCTTTATGACTCCAAGTATCAACACAATCCTAGGAAGTCTCAAACTTGCTGGCTAGGATCGTATGAGATTATTGTTGTATTTGTAAATGGAGTAATCTAGTTGTCTATTATCGACCCTATTTGCTTCAAGTTACTTATCAATTGGAATTGCCTCAAGCTTTACAATAAACTAGTTAGTTGCAAGGATTTCCTACACATTCTAGCATAGTGAGGATATACTTGTTCATGTAGCCATCGAGTTTGGATCTTCTATCCCGACTTTTGCTACTTCATGATTCCATTTAAGGCTTTCATAATGAACATTTTCATTTTGAAAGTACTTTATCCACCATGCACTCCACTCTACCTTCTCAGTTTCCCATCTTTCCATTCCATCCCGTCACTTTGTCAATTTTGATGATCTTTTCTAGAACACTTTTCCTACAGCACATGCTAGGTATATGCCACATAACCTTGCATATATTTTATTTTATTCATTTTTTGTTAGAAATTTGTGTTGTTTGAATTTATTTACTCTTGCATATCCTTGCCTGGTGGGACTCATGCCTTTACTTAGTTGGGTGGAGGGAAATATTCATTTTCAAATAAATTGCAAATCACATGTAAAGTTATTGTCTTATGAAATGACTGTTATCACATGATGATGACTTATCCTTCTATGATTGTGTCATTATGAAATTAAGGACATTAAAAGTGATTACTTAACTTTTAATGATAATTTAAGAATGTGTTTGGGGTGGTAGACCTATACATGAGTGAAAATAATGAAACTTGGTGCAAGAAGGATATCATGAGATATTGTGCATTAAAATCTTTAATTGTATGCCATTTTTTTGTCTAAGATATCTGGTACCATAACATTGCAAATTTTGATTCACCATTGTTGAGCTCTAAAAAGACCATGAATTTTTTTCAAAATTATGCCATGCATAACAATGGGTGGAGGTCTTTAGAGAAATGAATCAGTTGATCCCAAGGTTTTGTTAGGTGATGTAGCTAGTTGTGAGATGTTTAGGAGAAGAGGATGTTTGGACTACTACCTCAGTCAAAAAGGATTTGATGAAGAGATTTCTCTTCTATTCATGAAAACTTTAAGATTGGATTTGAAATAGTTAAGGGCCACATAATTGAATTTAGAAAAGATGTGGTAGCCAAAGTTGTGGAAAGAGAATTAACAAGAAATCAATTGGGACATGTGAAGAGTTTTTACAGTTCAATGAGGTACAGACTATGTTGGTCGGACCTAGAGGCCATGGTGTTGGACATAGGGAAATGACCTACTAGTTTTTGTAAGGCTATCCCCAAAACTGAAAATATTCTTAAAGCCTCTTCCTCTAGTTCTAGACCAACTAAGAAGAGGGTTTATAAAGTTAAAGCTATTAGGATCAACCATAGATAGAAATAACAATTACATGCAAATATAAATAATATTAGAAAATAATAGATCGTACACAAGAGAACAAAAGACTCTAAGATTTGAAGTGGTTCACCCAAACCTTGGGCTACATCCACCAAATAGTAAGTCCAATATTATTATGGTCCAGTGATTAAAATTTGATTACAATTTGTAATCCCTTACATCTCAATACTGCCACAAGAAACAATTTTTGTATAACACATAATGAAAAGCCGCAAACCTAATTTCTTTTTACAAGAATTCTTACCACTTTAGGGTTATAATTAATAAATATATGTCAACCCAAAATCCCTAGAGAATTATGAAATATGTATAGTACTTCCCTGATCAGTCCCCACAAACTAACGATCTCCCACTTGGGAACTAATTAGACTCCACACTAGACAATAATCTCCCACTTGGAGATTGATCGTATAACAATATCACTACCACATGGGGTTCCCACTAGATAAAACCACCCAAGACTCTATTGTTCTTTTATTCTTGTTCAGTCTAGATGACCAAAAAAAGTTGAAGAGGAGTTTAACTTCTCCCCTATCATTAACTTTGTAAACATATCCATTGGATTTTCATCTGTATGTATCTTGTCTAGGTTTAACTATCGATCATCCAAAATTAACTAAATGAAATGGTATGAAAACTATATGTGTTCAGTCTTTGAATGCATAGTAGAATTCTTCACAAGAGGAATGACACTCTAACTATCTATAAACAAATAATTATCCCTCTGAAGGTGTCCCAATTCTTTTAGGAAGAACCAAAGCCATATCATCTCCTTGGCTACCTCTATAGAACCAACATACACTACCTCAATAGTAGACAAAGCATTAATCTTATGCAAACAAGAAACATATCTATCTACTATATTAGCATGAATCCTGATGCTGATGCTGGGGGAGCATTGCAGAACATTATTTGTCATTGATGACAACATAACAATAAGATTGTATAAGATTATTAGAGTAGCTGACTGAGACTTATGTATTACAGACATCACATTGTGTATCTACCTATGCATAATTACTAGCCTATATTATAGCATGTATTTGACATGTGGGCAAGTGATAGTGTACAAAAGATATTGATAATTTTTAGAGAACTGTAGAAAAATAGAGCAGTGGAAAACCAATTTCTATTATATGACCAATATAGAGCATTGTATTTAGAATTAAGGGTTGTGTAGAGAACTAGAGGTAGCACACTGACTACTAATGATTTTATCAAGTGCATAGGTATGGAAGTCATACATGTGAAAGTTTTTGTATAAATATGTGCCAACAACATTCATAAATGTGTATTTCATTTAAGTAACTAATAATAAAGTATGGAGCTGACTCAAGGAATTAATATTGAGTGTTATGAAGGAAAATTGTTTTCCAATTTTTAACTATCATGATTGTGATTGAGAAGCAGAGAGAACTTGTGAATTGAAAAGTAGAGGAGTAGAGCAATCGTCTAATGCATGTAAGTGACCTCAGGGGTTACTATTGATGGATACATAGTTCCAAATCTAATTGCATGATCTAAAGGTGAATTAGTCTAACATACTAGATAGACGAAGAATCAAAAGACTATCACACATATATTATTCTAAAAGGAATAGTACCAAGATCAATTGGACAGTGGGTTCATTGGTATGATCTTGAAGTTGTTTGGATAGTGGGCTCAACTAGCTTCCACAATTCCTAACAAGGTTGGAATCTCCTAAGAGAGATTCAAAGTCATCTAATAGGGAATCTTTGTAGTGAGTGTTGTAATAGACTCCTTATAGCGTCTATCCTCTAATAAGGAATATTTAGTTTAGTACATTATTTGTGGGCATCATTCCCACTGGGGTTTTCCCTCTGATCAAGGGTTTCCCTAGTCAACATATCTAGTCTAATTGTGTATGCACATTTCTTTATGGTTGCTAGTTTATTTGGTTGAATGATTAAGAATTATTTAAGAGGTTTAATTTTTAGATTACTATATAAATAATTCACCCCCCCCTAGTTATACTGGTGAACTGCTTTTTCTAACAATTGGCATCATAGCATCAGGTCCTTGAAGGGAAGTTTAACAACATTGTAAGATCCATGGTGAATCTGTTGAGGAAGGAAAGTCCTAGATTTGATGGCACAAACTATGATAGTTTGAAAGAAAAAATGAAGACTCGTCTCTTGTGCATGGGTCTAGGATATTGGCTTGTAACCAAGACATCTAAGAACATTGTAGAAGAAGACAATCTTGAAACCTACACCGAGGAATAGAGAGAAGTGTTTATGTGCAACATAAGGGCAAGAGAAGAAATATTGTTAGCATTACTTGAAAGTGAGTATAACTATGTAAATCAACTTAAAACATGTCATGAAATTTGGAAAACTTTAGAGGCTAATTATGAAGGTGATGCACATGCAAAGAGGGTTAGATTGCAAAATTTGTATTGTGCATTCCAAGATGCTAAAATGATGGAAGATGAATCTATAAGAAGTTATGTTGGCAAAATATTTGAGATTGGTGTAGGAATAAAATATCTTTATGGAAAGAAATTTGATGATGAAGTAATATGGAAGATCTTGAAAAGTTTAGCACCACCCTTCAAGATAGTGACATAGATGATTTGAGTAATGTTACCTTGCACCACTAACTTCACCAAAGAAACATTGCTTGGGAGATTGAAAGTTGAAGGATTTGATCTAGAACAATTTGGAGAATTAGCAAAGGTTGAGACTGATGATATAATCAAGTTTGTCAAATTAAAAAACTATGATGGAGGAATTTTCGGAGTAGTGAACAATGCAACCTATTATATTACAAGAATTAGATCTATCACTCTTGATGGTAAAACATACATTTATGACGTTTACTTTGTTGATGGACTGAAGCATAACTTGTTAACTGTTGGAAAACTTATGGAGAAGGGCTATCAACTGTAGCTAGTAATGACACATGAATTATCAAGGACAAGGAAGGAAAAATACTTGGTACTAGCACAAAAACCATAGGTATTGTATTTAAGTTAAACTCCACTAAAATAACATGTTTAGTAGCAAAGATTGTCAATAGTTGGCTATGGCATAGAAGATTTTGTCACATTAACTTTGATAACATTATGAAGGCCAGTAATATGCTTGTTGTAAGAGATATACCCAAGATTAGTAAGCCCACTAAAACTATTTGTAAGGAATGTATTTTGGCTAAGTAGAAGAGAGTCTCATTTCTTAGCAAGCAATTTTGTATTGTACAAAAGCTAGAATTGGTTCACAGAGATCTAAGTTGTCCTGCAAGAACAAGAGGATTTTATGGAGAAAGGTACTTTATGAATTTTTTTGATGATTTTAATAGAATGATGTGGGGAGCTTTTCTTAAAGAAAAATTAGAAGCATTTGAGAAATTCAAGATATTTAAGAAGAAAGTTGGGAATGAATCTAGAGTTAAAATCAAGAGTTTAAGATTAGATAGAGGAGGAAAGTTCACCTCTAGAGAATTCAATATCTATTGTGAAAAGCATGGCATCAGAAGATAACTATCCTCACCCCATATACCTAAGAAGAATGGGATTTCTGAAAGAAGAAAAAAATCAATTGCTAAAGTAGCAAGAACTATGTTATTTGAGAATGATGTACCAAAGACCATTTGGAGAGAAGTGGTAAATACAATAATATACACACTAAACAGAGTGCATATTAGGAAGGTATGCACAAAACACCCTATGGATTATCGGTTGGTCACTCACCATCAATCAAGCACTTCAAGATATTTAGAAGGAAATGTTACATACATAGAGATGATGATATTGGTAAGTTTGATCCAAGGAGCGATGAAGGTATGTTTCTTGGCTATTCATTAAAAAAGTAAAGCCTACAAATGTTATAACTACAGAACAAAAACTATAGTTGAGTGCAAAAATGTTAAAATTGATGAAAAGTTTGGCATAAAGGAAAAGATAATGAATTACAAATCTGATGGAGATGATTACTCTAGAATGACTAACATAAGTAATGAGTATTTCTCAAGACTAACAATGACTTACATAATAGTGTGCAAGTTGAAGATGTGAGAGAAGAATAGAGCATAGTACTAGAAATAAGAGTCGAAGCAACAACTCCTACCCCAAATAGGAACTTTATAAGAAATCATCCTACTAATCAGATAAAAGGAAGTAAGGAAAAAGGAGTAATGATAAGGAGCAGAATTAATGAAGAACTATGTCTAATATCTCAAGTAAAACCAAGAAGTGCAAATGAAGTAATCAAAGATGATAATTGGATAAGGGAAATGAAGGATGAACTCCAATAGATAATTAAAAATGACACATGGGAATCGGTTCCTAGACCTAACGACAAAAATTTGATCGGCACAAAATTGGTGTTCAGAAATAAAATCAATGAACGAGGAAAAGTAATAAGGAATAAAGCACGACTTGTATGCAAGGGTTACTCTTAGCAAGAAGAAATTGATTATGAAGAAACATATGCACCTATAGAAAGAATGGAAGTAGTTAGAATTTTCTTGACATATGTGAAAAATAAGAATTTTAAGGTATATTAGATGGATGTTAAGTCAACATTCTTGAATGGAGAACTTGAAGAAGAAGTTTATGTTGAACAACCGAAGGGTTTTCCTTTAATAGAAGAGAAGGATATGGTTTGTGAATTAAAGAAAGCATTGTATGGATTAAAGCAAGCACCAAGAACCTAGTATACAAGGTTGGACAAATACTTAGCAAAGCTTGGATTTACTAAAGGAACAATAGAGAGTAACTTATACTTGAAGAAATTAGGAGATGATTTGCTAATAATCATTGTATTTTTTGATGACATCATTTTTGTTGAAAATGATGAAGCCAGTAACAAATTATCAGAAGAAATGAAGAATGAGTTTGAGATGAGCATGATAGGAGAAATGGAATTCTTCTTAGGATTAAAAATTTTTCATAACAAAGAAGGTATCTTTATCTCTCAGACCAAATACTTAAAATATTTGCTAAAAAGATTTGGTTTAGAAAATTGTAAACCTATTGGAACTCCTATGGTAACTGGTAATAAGTTATCAAGCAAAGATGAGACCTCTACTATTGAACAAAAGAAGTATAGATTTATGATTAGAGGATTGTAGTATCTAACTTATAGTGGACCAGATATAACTAATGCAGTTTGAATGGTGGAAATATTTCAAGCTGATCCTAAAGAATATCAGTATGCAACTGTAAAGAGAATATTTAGATATCTAAAAGGAACATTAGATTACAACATTTGGTGTGATAGAAGAAATGACTTTACTCTTTGTACTTATACAAATGCTGATTGGGTTGGCGATAGGGATGATGGAAAAAACACTACTGGAGGAGCATTTTTTCTTGTAGGAAGACTAGTTTCTTGGCTTAGCAAGAAGCAAGATTGCACCTCATCGAGTACTACAGAAGTAGAATATGTTGTAGTAAAAAACAACTATAATCAAGTCATATGGATAAAGCAGATGATGAAGGATATTGAAATTACATTCACAGAACCCTTTATCATTTAGTGTAATAGCACAAGTACTGTTATTATGTCTAGGAATCCTATTTTGCACTTCAAAACTAAGCACATAGCAATAAAGTATCATGTGCTAAAAGAGAAAGTTGCAAAAAAAGAAATCAAACTAGAGTAAATTAACACTAAGGAATAGATTGTAGACATTTTCACAAAGGCCTAACCAAAAGATACCTTTGACTACCAGAGAGGTATGCTTGGGGTTATGGCCCTACCTAGTTCAGAGTAGAAGATGCAGAAGTACATCAGTCCAAGGTACATAACACCATTATTAGATTGGACCGAATGCTAAAGCTTCCTCTATGGGGGAGTATCTATGATGAATAGAGTTAGAAAAGACTCTTGGTAAATGATAATTGGTGTACAATAGTGTCTTTAGCCATTTGTGTTGTTTATAGAATTATATGCAAAAGTTGTAAAGCAACATACCGGCTTGTGGTCATGCTAATAGGTTGTTATATGTTCAATTTTTGTACTACCTTTGACATTGATGTCAATGAGGGAGAGAGTGACATGAAAAACATTAAAAAGAGTTTGTACTATGGGGGAGAATTGGTGCAATAAAAGATTTGCATGAACATTTGAGTGATGAAGAAAAACTTTTGGTATTCTTTGAACTAGATGTTTTTCACCTATGTTGACATCAATGCCAAAGGGGGAGATTGTTAGCATGAATGCTAATGCTGATGCTATGGGGGAGCATTGCAGAATATTGTTTTTCATTAATGACAGCATAGCAATAAGATCATATAAGAATGTTAGATTAGTTGACTGAGACTTATGTATTATAGACATCACATTGTGTATCTACCTATGCAAAGTTACTAGCATATACTACAACATGTATTTGACATGTGGGCAAGTGAGCAAAACCTAGATTGAAAGCATATGAAAGATATTTATATATTATAGAGAACTACAAGAAAATAGAGTAGTGGAACAATAGTTTCTATTGTATGACCAATATAGAGCATTGTATTTTGAATTAAGGGTTATGCAGTTAATTAGAGGTAGCACATTGACTATAATGATGTCAGGAAGTGAGTAGATATAGAAGATGCACATGTGAAAGTTTTGGTATAACTATGGGCCGATAGCATTAATTAAATGTGTATTTCATTTAATTAAATTATAATAAAGTATGGATCTAACTCAAGGAATTAATATTGAGTGTGGTATAAAGGAAATTTATTTTCCAAGTTTTAATTATTAGGATTGTGATTGAGAAGTAGAGAGAACTTGTGAATTGCAAAGTAGAGAAGAAAAAAAATTTGCTAATGTGTGTAAGTGACCTTAAGGGTTACTATTGATGGATACATAGTTCTAGATCTAATTTCATGATTTGAAGGTGAAGTAGTCCAATGTACTAGATAGAGCAAGAAGTAAAAGACTATCACACATTTATTATTCTAAAAGGAATAGTACTGAGATCAATTGGTAAGCGAGTTCATTGGTATGATCTTGAAGCTGTTTGGACAGTGGGTTCATTTGCCTTCCACAACTCCTAACAGGGTTGGAATCTCCTAATAGAGATTCAAAGGCTCCTATCAAGGACTCTTTGTACTAAGTTTTGTAATGGACTCCTCATAGAATCCATCCTCTAAGAAGGAATATTCAATTTAGTACATTATTTATGGGCATAATTCCCACTAGGGTTTTCCCTTTGATCAAGGGTTTCCCTAGTCAACATATCTAGTGTAATTGTGTATGCACATTTATTTATGGTTGCTATTTTCTTTGGTTGAATGATTAAGAATTGTTTAAGAGGTTTAATTTTCATATTACTATATAACTGATTCACCCCCCCTTCTGAGTTGTACTAGTGAACTACTATTTCTAACATCTTGCTCCACCAATAGTAAATACATAACCTATAGTACTTTGGATGATATCAAAATCCCCTAAAAAAATTTGAGTCAACATATCCCTATAAATTAGTAGTAGAGCCCCCAAAGTGTAAACACTTATTGGATGTACATCTCAAATATCCGAGAATCCATTTTACTACATTCCAATGCTCAATTCATAGATGACTCATATACTTACTAATGACTCCTAGTGCATGTGCAATATCTAGCCTTGTACATAACATATCATACATCAAGCTTCCTCTAGTTGAAGCATAAGGTACCATTTGAGACATCTTATCCTCTTCTTCTTGTGTCGTGGGACACATCTCCTACGTCAACTTTAGATGACCAAGTAAAGGTGTGTTGACAAATTTAGCATTCTTCATAGAGAAATGTTGCAATAGCTTCCCAATATAATTAGCCTGAGATAATATCGATTTCCTTTTCCTATAATCTTTGCAAATTTTCATACCAAGGATTTTTTTTTCCCCCAAATCCTTCATAGAAAATGCATATGCTAACTAGCATTTCAACCCCTTTATATGATCCATGTTAGACTAAGCTACAAGCATATCATCAACATATAAACATAAAATAATTTAGTTAACATCATCCAACTTCTTAAAGTAAACACAATGATATGGATGACACCTACTATATCCATGTTCATGCATAAAACTATTACATTTCAAATACCATTACCGAGGTGGTTGCTTCAAGCCATATAAACTTTTCTTCAATCTACACACTAAGTTGTCCTTACCTTTGACCTCAACTCCCTATGGCTAAGCCATATATATCTCTTCATCCAAATCACCATGAAGGAATATTGTTTTAACATCAAAGGGATCCAAATGAGAATCTTTAGTAGCCACAATACATAAAATAGTGCAAATAGAAGTCATCTTAACAACAAGGGAGAATATCTCATCAAAATCAATGCCTTTTTTTCTTGTCTAAATCTTTTTACAACTAACCTAGCTTTAAATATTTTCTTACCTCCATCCTCTTCTTTCAACTTGTAAACCCACTTTTTTTGTAAAGCCCTTTTACCTATAGAAACTTGCATAACAAAACCAAGTCTTAATTTTTAGCAAAGAGTCCATTTCATCTTTCATTGCAAACTGCAACTGAATTTTTCTATCTACCTACACAAATTCATCACAACATTTAGGTTTGCCAATAGTTGTTAGTAAAATAGAGTACAAATAAGGAGAAAACCTTTTTCGGGGTCTACTTAGCCTTATTGACTATCTAACATTCACTGGGGTGTGTGGTATTTATTGTTGTGTTTGTTGCCCCTCATGAGGAATTGTTGGAACATCATCTTTTGGAGTATCATCCAACACTACATAATAATTTTATTTCTTCTCATGTTACTGCAATAGATCTTTGTACAACATTTTCTCATTCAATATGACATCCTTATTTTTTACAATTTTACAATTTTCAAAATCCTAAAGCCTATAACCTAATTCATCAATGCCATATCCAAAAAATACATATTTCTTTGACTTAGCTTCCAATTTGGTTTTATTTTCAAAAACTATATGAGAACATGCTTTACAACCAAAGGTTCCGAGAAAAGAATAACTCACCTTCTTACTAGTCCATGTTTTCTCTTGAATACCACAACCCAAATGAGTAGAGGAACCTCTATGAATCAAATATATAGTACTATTGATAGCCTCCACCCACATATTTAAGGGAAACCCAACATGAAACCTCATGCTACTTCCACATTCCATTATAGTCTTATTTATGCATTCATCCACTCCATTTTCTTGTGGAGTCCTTGGAATAATTTTCAATCTACAAATGTCATTAGTGGAGAAATAATATTCAAATTCAATACTGCAATACTCACCACCCTTATTAGATCTGAGACATTTTTAATTTCTTACCAGTCTCATTTTTAACGAAGCATTTCCATTTTTTAAAAGTTTGAAATACATCATAATTCTATCTAAGAAAATAAATCCAGAGTTTTCTAATTGCATCATCAACAGATCTTTGTACAACACTTTCTTATTGAATATGACATTCTTGCTTCTTACAATTTTATAATTTTCAAAATCCCAAAGCCTATAACCAAATTCATTAATTCCATATCCAACAAGTACACATTTCTTTGACTTAGCTTCTAGTTTGGTTCTATTTTCAAAATCTATGTGAGAAAATGCTTCACAATTGAAGGTTTTGAGAAAAGAATAACTTACCTTCTTACGAATCCATACTTCCTCTGGAATGGCACAACCCAAAGGAGTAGAGGGACCTCTATTGATCAAATATACAATAGTATTGATAGCCTCCACCCACATGTAAGGGAAACCCAACATGCAACATCATGGTCCTTGCACACTCCATTATTGTCCTATTCATGCATTCAACCACTCCATTTTCCAATGGAGTCATTGGAACAGTTTTCTATCTATGAATACCATTAGTGGAGAAATAATATTGAAATTCATGACTACAATACTCACCATCATGATTAGACTTGAGAAAATTTAATTTCTTACCAATCTCATTTTCAACCAAGCATTTCCATTTCTTAAAAGTTTGAAATACATCAGATTTCTATCTAAGGAAATAAATCCAAAATTTTCTAGTTGCATTATCAATAAATATAACATAATAATGAGAGCCACCAAGCGAAGATACCTGAGTCTATCCCCATACATTGGTATGTACAAGCTCTAATTTCTCCTTTTTATTTTCCTTCGCAATCTTCACAAAGCTCACTCTCTTTTGTTTTCCATACACACAACTTTCATAGAAATCCATATTAACACATTTTAGACCTCATAAAATTGTCTTTGAATGAAGTACTTTCATACCTTTCTCACTCATGTGCCCAAGTCTGTTGTGTCACAACAATGTATCATAATTTATAGCAGCTATTTGTTCTCACTTCTCAACTGCAACAACTATTTCTGAACATTCATTTTTCTCTGAAACAATTACTGTAGAATGAACAATATGACCTATACAAAGATATAAGATGTCTACTTTCACACCTTTTGTTACTATAAGGGAACCTCTTAAAACCTTCTAATTTTTATCATTAAAAGTAGCTACACAACCCTCATCACTTAGTTGCACTGCTGAAATTAAATTCCTTCTCAACCTTGGAACATGTCTTACCTCATGTAGTAGCCAATGATTTCCATTGTACAACTTAATCTTAACTTTTTCTTGTCCAACAATATTATAGGTTTTATTATCCCCCAAATAAACAAGCCCAAAATCCCCTTGGACATTATCAATAGAATATCCTCTATGAGGTGTAGCATGAAATGAAGCATGAGAATCAAAAACCCATGAATTATCAATACTTTCTAAAGATATAAGCAAAGCATCCTCTTCAAACTTGTTACTTACCACATTTGCCTCCTTGTTCCCTTCTAGTTTATCTCCTTCATTGTTCTTTTGAGTCCAACAATCTTTCTTCTTATGCCTTGGTTTCCCATAGTACCAACAATCTCTTGGTTTTCTAGTTTGAGACCTCTTTCCCTATGACTTTTCTCTTTATTTCTCATGATTTCTAAAATTTCTAGAATTATTTCCTCTCTCAGTCATTCCGCCTCTACTTTATGCATTCAAAGAAATTCCTGATGTAGATCCACTTGAGGTTTTCCTACAAGTTTCCTCACTCAAAATATCACTAATCACATCATCATATTTTAGGATATTAGATCCAAAAATATAATTACTCATAGCCATTACCAAATAATTCTATCTTTTAGGCAAAAAATACAAAATCAAGAGAGCCTTAATTTCTTCATCAAAATTAATACCCACAGAAGATAATTGACTAGTAATAGTATTAAACTCAATTAAATGATCTACAAAAAAGCTATATTCTTCTATTTTAATATTAAATAAATGCTTCATGAGAAATACCTTATTTGAATTGGAGGACTTCTCATACAATTTTGCTAGGGTTTCCGTTAGCTCTTCTGTCGTCTTCACTTTTGTAATGTTGAATGTCATTGATGGTGCCAGGCATAATTAAATGCTTCCAAATTCCTTTCTTTCTAAAATTTCCTAGTCCTAATTAGCCAGAGTTCCCTGGTTCTTAGTTTTTCCTTCCAAAAGCTTCCATAAATCCTTCTAATAAAGATAATCCGACATTTTCATCTTCTATAACTAAAATTTCTGCCCATTAAACTTGTCAACCCTCAACTTACCATTGTCTATCATCACTCCCACTCAACCTTGAGACTCCCACTCAACTATGAGACTTTCCTACAAAGGATAGTTGAAAAACAACCTCACTCTGATACCACATGTTAGGATTAACCATAGATAAAAATAACAATTACATATAAAAATATAAACAATATTAGAAAATAATAGATCACACAAAAGAGAACACAAGACACAAAGTTTTAACATTTTTCACCTAGAACCTAGGCTATGTTGACCGAACTGCAAATCCAATATTATTACAATCTAGTGATTATAACCTGATTACAATTTGTAATCCCTTATAGCTCAGTAATGCCACAAGAAACAATTTTTGCATCATACATTGTGAGAATCCCAAACCCTAAGGTCTTTTTAGATATGATTTTTTAGCACTTTAGGATTATAATTAATAATTACATGTTGGCCCCAAAGAATTATGAAGTATGTATAATAGTTCCATAATTAGTCACAAAAAACTAACAAAAGCCTCCATAGGAGCAAAAAGAAGAACAAAAATAGAGAAATTGTTAGTGCTCCCAAGACCCCATCGTCTTTTAAGACTAAGTCTACTATTGAGGAAGGTGAAGGTAAAGCTATGTAACTTAAAGAAGAGAAGTTAGAATAACAACCTAATGATGAGATTAATATTAATGAAACCCTGCACTTGCAAGAGGTAGGAGCTTCAGGAAGACCTCCTGAAGCACATATGGTAGAAATATATGGAAGCAAGAGGAAATAAAATAATTCTCCATGCCTATCTACACCACCTACAAGGAAAAGTGCTAGGCTTTCTAAGGGGAATACGGTGCCTAAATCCTTTTTTCCAATGGTTAACCTTGAGTTTTTTGAATGTGAAAAGAAGTTCTCTTTGAAGGAAAAATTGCAACAAACCATAGCCAGTGAAAATGAGTGCAATACCCAGAGTCCACAACCTAAAGTTGACCATAGAATTAACTATGTGGTTATTGATAGTGACAAGGATTTTAGTGAGCTTGAACCATCTGAGGAGTTTGAAGGAAGTCCTATTATGCAGGATACTAGTGAAAATTCTATAGAGATTCCTCTAGAGTATTACCTAGAATTCAGGTAAGAAATTATTGAAGAAGTAATAGAAAAACTAAATCAAGATGGGTTCAATATATTGGATAGAACAACAACTAAATCAAATGAGGAAGATAATATGGCAACAATGCTTGATATAAGGAAAGGAGGATGCTTCATGCCACAAAGTGCCAACACAGTTCCTCATCCAACATTTAATTGAATAGACATTTTTTAACCATGAATGATTGCCACATTTCTACACCTTTCTCCATAGGAATTAATTTATTTCAATAGTTGTTATGGGAAAGAGGTCAATAGATGCTAGAAAGAGAAAAATTGAAACATGTTATTAATGAACAAAGCTATATTTGAAGTAGAGCTTAGACCAGAATGAAGTTTTAAAAAGAAGGATTAAACAAACCATAGGATTGATTCCTAAATTAATGGAATAAATTTCATCATCACCAGTATATACACTATTTCTCAAAGAACATCTTGTATATTTCAAGTTGACTAGAATTATGGAAGGGCTTAATCCCTTCATTTCTACTCCATATGAGTTTTATGACACATTCAAATTTGTTTCAATGCCTTCAAAAAAATTATTGTGTTAATTGTATCTCCATAATCTGGTAGTACCTAAAGATACAGAGTGGAATTCACTCTTGTATGTAGGAGATGTGTAGTTGAGAGCAGTGATGTCTTAGATATAGAATGAGATAAGTAGGGAAAACCAAGCTACACCTTATAGGGACAATGAAATGATAGTTTATCTTCTCATGAGACTAGAAGTTTAGAACACTGGACATGTTGGAATTCTTTAAAATAACTGAGAGGGGGGTGAATCAGTTATCCAAGGTCCAGATGTACCAATAAAACTTTTCACAACTTAGTGAACCCATATCCATAAAACATTTTCATCATGCATGCATACATTAGATTATGCAATCACTCAAACTTCTAGGTTACTATCAAATCAACTTTGCATAAATGTACACATGAAACATAATAGATTCAATAACACATTTGACATAATGATTTAACATGGAAACCTTATTTTGGAAAAACCACCAATAGCATGCTACTAATTCTCACTCTTTTGAAGTGATGCCCTATGAAATACCAACCCTATTAAAGGTTTTCAACCACCCTATTAGGAATGAGCCTTGTTAGAGAAATTTTGATCATTCACTTGGAATGTCACCTGGCTAAAGGATTTACAAATAAGTGTTAGGTCAACCTTAATCCAAAGGATTTACCCTAGACTAATACAATGATTAGAAAGTAAAAATAAGGCTTGATATGATAACAACTTAAAACACACCTACAAATTATAGATCTTTGCTTTAGTCCTCCATTTTTCTTGGCTTTCACACACTTCAGCTCTTATAGCTTGTTTATCCTTTAGGCATCCATACCCTTAATCCTTCTTACTTTGCTTGCCAATGTAGTCTATTCTCTTAGGTCACTGAATGAAGATATAACTTAGACTCCTTTTCTTCCTTAGGTTCTTGCACATGGCAACCTTTGCTTCCGATCAGCTATCTCTATAAATAGAAAACTAAGATCTCTTTTTGTTCATCCTCCATCATCCATTTTAGGGTTAGGTTGGATTAGGTAGGATTTAATGAATCTAGCCTTCTTTTCATTTCACTCCCTTCTAGAAACTTCTCCTTTATTTCTCTTTAAATTTTCCTCAAAATATTTTATCTTGAGTTATGTGAAACTAGCTCATCAATCTTATCTTCCACATAGTTCACACAATCCAAGAAATTAAACTTGTTGGCATAGATTCATCAAATTATCAATCTTTCTCAGAATGCTAACACTTGGTATTGACTAGCTTCTAATGCTTGACACATACTATATTTCTCAGCATCAACTAAACTTTACTCAGCTTACACTAAAATTTGACTTTTCTCAGCTCCAACTATTTTTTTTCTTGGTTCACATTAACTTTTCTTAGCACCTACTATGGAGATTGTTAAGCTTAGTAGATAAACTTCATTTAACTTGTTCTTATGAACTTAATCAGTGTAACCATCCTTTGCAACCTTAAGTAGATTATCAATGCACTATAAAATCACTATTTTAGTTGATTATTATACTCCTCTTATATATCATAACTCAACCTTTCCTCTGGGTGCTATTGTTACTTCATTTGATCAAATCATATCCATCAATCAAATAAATGATAGTATTCAAATCATCTAAGCAATTATCCTACTAGCAAGTAGAAGGTTTGACATTAGTGACAAAAAAATGATTAAAACATATTTATGATACTTTTATTAATCTACTTTTCAACAAGATGTGCATTTATCAATTGGGTTTCTATTCTAGGAAATCTTGTTGGGGCTAGTAAAGTATGTTTAGTCATAGAAAAAGCTATTGTAGACTAGGAACACCACTCTATATCACCTAGATTAGTAGAGTAACATGAACACTAATATATAAAAAGCATTCTCAATACTAAAAACAAGTAAACACTTATGATAGGATAGATTTTTTATCACCAAAAATGGAGGCAAACCAAGAATGATAAGCTCCAAATGGTATAACACAATGATGCAATGGATTTTTCCTTGATTTTAGGAATGTATGCTCACAAGTTATGCTTCAAACTTCAAATGGATGGATGGGGTGAGTGAAACAAGGTTTCAATAATGGAGTCATGAAGTGATTTTTCCATTATAATGGTATTTTGGTAGTTTATGAGCTCTCAAAATAGCATTATAAATTTGCATGGAAGGTGGATTATTTTAGTGAAGGAGGAGGGTTCAATTTATAGGCCAAGGGCTTGAGGGATGGAGGTATACGATGCAAGGAGAGATGAAAGCTTAAGGAGGGCTAGGATGCACTCAAATGGTAGCACATGGATTGTGCTTGTTTAGCACCAATCATGGAGTGACACATGTCACAGGGTCATTGGGTGGAGGAAAGGGCAAGGATGAGTAAACAAAGGAGGCTCAAGGCCTTAAATGGTCCTCATAAGTGCTTGTAAGAGCATTCATTGGGTATGTAAGAGCATTGAGGGCTTTGTGATTGGGATATTTTGGAGGGAGTTGAGATTGTTAACTTTGCTTTGCTTAGGAAAGTTTTAAGCTCACTTGGGGAATGTGACAAGGTTAGGGGAGGATTAGGCTTGGGTTTAGGATTAGATTAGGGATGTTAGAGATGTGCAAGTGGATGGCATTCATGAGGGTGGGTGAGTTAGTGGCTAAGCTTAGTTAGTATGGGTGGATGGGGTGGATTAGGCTAAAAAAAGGGGTTTAGGGATAGGCTAGGGGTTATTAGATTTGAGGGTTTTATTTATAAAATAGACTTATTTAATAAATGAGGGTTTTTGGAATTAGATAGGAGAATAGGATATAATTGATAAATAATAGGTTATTTGATTTATCAATTAGGACTATAGATGATTAATTAAATTAATCACCTAGGGGATGGAAAAGGATTAATTAAATAGGAATTCAATTAATGATGTCTTTAGAGATAGCTAAATAGGATTACCAAAGCGGTGTAATCAGATTTAGGTGTCTACAAACTCATCCCAAGATATTGAGATAATAATTGTTGCTTCAAGACAAAGGTGGACCAAGATGCCACATGATCTAAAGATAAGAGAACCCCACTCTCCTCAAATTTTAGCTCTTGCTACTATTCAAATTCCATGGTATATCAATTTGGGAAGAAGTTAGTGCAAATTGTAGACACCTAAAAACCTTTAGAAAATAAAGTATTTTTATTTTTTGAAAAATTCCTGATGACATCATCATTTATTAATTAATTAATTTATTTTTATGCCATTAAATCCCTTTATCTTAATTTAAAATATTTAATTAAGGAATCCCTGCCAAAGATGTTTAAATCTTATTTAAACATTATTTCCTTATTTATTAATTATTTAATTAAGAAATTGACCAAAAATCCCAAAATAAATAAAATTTTTATTTTTTGCCCAAAACTTGGCCAATTTCCTTAAGACCACTAACCTCTTCCAAAATCTTCTAATCCTTCTTTAATTTTGATTAAAGGCTAATCTCATCATTTCCTACCCCTAATCCCAACTCAAAATATTTAATTAAGATTAAATATTAATCCTCATGTTTATTAAAAAAGTTTTAATAAATATCTCCTCAACCCAAACCCTTGAAATAAATAAAACTTTATTTATTTCCTAAAATCTAATTTATCCTCATCCTAAGAAGTTCTAGACTCTTCTAGAAAGTCTTCATCCTCATCCTAGGAAATTCTAGACTATTCTAGAAAGTCTTTATCCTCATCCAAAGTCTAGACTCTTCTAAAAGATGTCTTTAAACCTAATCCTAATCCTCTCCTAACCTTGTCACATTCCCTAAACATGGGTTAAAACTTACTAACCCAAGCCAAAGTTAACAAATATCTCCTCCTTCACCCACCCTCATTAAATGCTATCCACTTGCCTATCCCTAAGCTAATCCTCAACAATATACAACAAGGATGCCGCCCATGGGGCCAAGTAATCAACCTTTGATCACCCCCAACTTGTTCACCATAGCCCAAAACATAATCCATGAAGTAAAGTCATAATGCCATTTTAAGAAGCCATTTTACATCAAAACCATACATTCACACCCAAATTCCAACTCTATTTGAAGCCCTTTTTGAAGCATAAGCTTGAGCATACATCCTATCTATTTAGAAAAAGCTACTCAACAAGAGAGCTTCTCATTGAGAGAGCCCATTAATGGCTCATATTCTTAATTGAGAGCTCATCTTAGTCTATCTTGAATTTTATGAATTTTGTTTAGTTTGTAGAAGCTTTATTTAAATTTGGTTTCTATTAGCATACTAAAATTTCTCATATACACAAATTGCTCATATACACAAATATTGGCTTCCATTAAGGTATCAACCTCCCATTCTTCTATATCAACTACTCATAGTGAAGGGAAATGTAGAGGATCTGATATGCTTGAAAAAGTTTAGCACTAGAGAAGGCTCAAGGAAAATTATGGGTACTTTGATGATATTAAGAATGAACCAAGGGAGAGATGAACAAGTTATTGGAGAGTTTAGGCCTAAATCAAAAACTTCATGGTTGTTGGGGATGCCCAATAGCTCAGTTGGGGGGAATGATGGGCCTCCAAAAGGCCATTATTTTAAGATCTTTTTATCTTATTTTTAAGTAGTTATCTTGCAGAAATAGTCATGAATTTATGGTTTTAAGAAAATGAGCTTATGTTTTTATGTATATATATTATATATATGTTAAGACATGAAGTAGAAGTATGGATAGTTCAAATATTTTATATTTTCTTGAATTTATGGACAAAAATGGTATAATCAAGGAATATTACATGTTGATAAATGTTTCCCCATCTATGTTATGTCTTATGTAGTTTTTTCCTATAGCCATAGTATTTGCAAGAGTGGTAATTTGAACATTACATCTTTTTATTTGACATCAATGATGAAATAAATATATGTATATGAAAGTTATGTGCACATTCAATTTTTTGTAGATACTTTCCACATGTATTCAAAGATCAACACCTCAGTGCTAAAGTGAAAGCCAACTAGATTTCTAAACTATCACAAATGGAGTGAGTCATTGTATGCTTTCTGTTGTTGTAGCATAGGAATATAGCTCCCATAATTTTTTATATTCTTGGAAGGATTATTTATGGTTAATTCTATTTATGTTTTAAACTTTATGAGTTAACTCATATGGTTTATAGTCACACCCTCAATCTATGCTAAACGAGCAGTTCACTCACCAAGCCTTGGATGAGTGAACCAAAAACACAATAAAGACAAAAGATATAAACTTGAACTTTGTACTCTATTCATAGATGGTAAGAGATTACATTTGATTAAAAAAAATATCACACTTTGTTGCTATAAAAATCAAACTATTCTATCCTCACCAAAAACTTTCACTCATAGCTACAATAGTTGTTATGTCAGGCAACCTAGTGTATGTCCTGAGCAAAGTAAAAGCTAGTAGGTGCCAAGTGAAGAAAGTTTAGTGTGTGCCGAGAACTAGTAAAGACTTAGTGTATGTCAGGCAACTTAGTGTTGACTACACATCAGAAGACAATGATTGCTAAGAAATCAACATGTTATTGTTGAGTGCTAGTAAAATGAGTTTGATTAAAGTTTTGATGAATCTGATTTGAAAAATTGACTTCTTGAATTGTGTGAAGTGTGTAGAAGATAAGTATGATGAGCTAGTGGCATAGAATTCAAGATAAACCATTTTGAGAAAAATTTGATGAGGATTGTAAGAGAAGTTTCTAGAAGAGAATTGAATGGAAATGAGGGTAGATTTGATGAATCTAACCTTACCCTAAGATGCATGATTGTGGTTAAGCAGAAAAATATCTAAAGTCTCTATATAAGGAGATAAAAGGGTACGAGAAAATTTTCATAGTGTGAACCAAAGATAAATAAGGAGTCTTGAGGTTTTGTTTCATTTGGTGGCTGAAGGGATGAATCTACAATTGGCATACTAAGAAAGAAAGCTTAAGGAGGTGAAAGCTTGAAGGGTGAACAAGCTGTTAGAGATGGAGATTGAATGCCAAATAGAATGGAGGACTAAATAAGAGATTTGTAATATGCAAGTGAATTTTTCTTTTATCAAATCAAGTTTTACTATTACCTTTTAACAACTATATCAATCAGGATAAATAGTTTGGATTAAGGTTGACCTAATAGTCACGAGTAAATCATTTAATAGGGTGAAATTGTAATGGAATGTTCTAAATTCCTCTAACAAGGTTGACTCCTAAAAAATTATTTGAAATCATTTAATCAAGGTAACATATAATAGTGTGCATTGTAACCTTTAACAAGGTTGGCTCCTCATAGAGCTAACTTTAGAAGAGTGAGGTTGGCTCCTCATAGAGTTAACTTCAAAAGAGTGAAAATTGGTAGCATGTTACTGGTGGTTTTCCCAAACTAGGTTTCCACATAAAATTTTTGTGTCAATTTGTGTGAATGATTTTGTGGTATTTCATTTTTACATGTCTACAAAGTTCATTTGACCTAGGATAGTAATATACTATGGTTTGAGATAGTGGATGACCAATACATGCATAAGTATTCTTTAAGTATTAAAATGTTTTATATGTACATTTGGACCTTGGATAATTGATTCACCCCACTCCCAATTAGTTATTCTAAAGAATTCCAAAAATTTAAAGGTAAGGCATATAGATGTTTTAATAGGAGAAGTAAAACTATTTTTTAGAGTGTTAATCTCAGAGTTGATGAAAAATTTAGAATTTAGGAATGGATACTTAATTATAATTCTGATGAAGAGATTAATACAAGGCCTAACAAAGAGAACGTTGAGAAGGAATTATTTTATGAGACTAAAACTGATTTACAAACTGAAATTCAAAGAGAAAAACCTAGACTTGAACCTAGAAAATAAATTAGAGTTGAGAAATTGAAACCTAGAAAATTTTGATAAAGAAGCACCCTACATAAAATATCATTGGAAGAAAAGATAAGGGAGTGATGAAAAGAAATAAGGCACAAGAAGAAATATGCTTGATTTATCAAATTCAACCTAAGAATGTTGAAGAAGATTGTGAGGATAATTATTAGATAAAATCTATGAAAGACGAACTAGAGAAGATTGAGAAGAACAAAACATGGGAATTGGTTCCTAGAACTAAAGATAACAGTATTACTAGAATTAAATGGTGTTACAAAACAAGATCACTAACCAAGGTGAAGTTGTAAGAATTAAAGAAACTTTTTCATGTAAACGTTATTCACAACAAGAAGGAATTGAAGTTGAAGAAACTTTTTCACCTCATGGTAGATTAGAAGCAATTAGAATGTTTTTGGCATATGCAGCTAATAAGAACTTTAAATTTTGTTAGATGATGTTGCCTAATGAATTAGAGCTATATGCTTCATGATAAACATGAAGCAAATTAGGGCCAATGACATCTCAAAGAACCTTGTAGAATTCACAATGAAACCATCACATCTAGGGGCTTTGTCACTAACCATGGAAAAGATAGCTTCCTTTAGGTCTACAAGTAATGGATTTTTTGCTCACAAAAGGCATATTGTTTAGGAGCAAGCCTATTAGGGGTAACATCAAGGTAGGCTTGTAATGCTTGATCACATGCAGTAGAGTGCCCTTGAATCATAAAAACCTACTCATAATGACATGAAAAAGAATGGAGAATATTTCATAGGTTGGGGAAAACTTGCTAATCTTCTTAGATGTGTTTAATACCCACCATAGAGTGATGAGTCCTTAGAGCACTAAAAAATTCTTTGGAGGCCTGATTGCCTACCTCCAACCAACGGAGACAGGCCTTGGTTTGAGCTCCCCAAGTAGCATAGCTATTTCAACTTGTTTCTAGTGCCAAAGGTTGGAAAGATAAACCTAGAAATCTGTATCAAAAAAATTCATGGCAAGGGCCTTGTTAGTTTGTAGTGACTGATCAGGAAAAGTACTGTACATACTTCATAAATTCCCTATTTTATCAAGAATTTTTGGCTGACATGTAATTATTAATTATAACCCTAAAGTGGTAAAAATTCTTGTATAAAAGGGCTTAGGGTTAGGGATTGTTTGATAGTGGTGATGTGAAAATTGGTTCTTGTAGCAGTATTGAGCTATAAGGGATTACAGATTGTAATATGGTTGTAATCATTAGATCATATTTGTTGGTGTAAATATGTATTTACTATTTACACTTACTTAAGTTTACTTAAGTTAATGCATTATTTTATTATTTTATTTTGTGAGACATTTAAGAGTTTATGTACTTTTTTGAGTTTTCATGTTAAAAACATAGAAGTACACAACTCTATTTCAGCACATGATGTCTACAACACTAGAGTTTGCATCATTCACTAAGTTCTCATGTAGAAAATTAAGTCATTCACACTCCTTTTTTAGCACATGTTTTCTACAACATTGATTTGTGTCACACCATTGTAGGCTTATCCTTTCATCATCACACTTAATTTCATGTTTAATGGAGGATAACCCATATTTGGTGGACATGTGCTTGGTTGTATGACTTATCATGTAGCTAATTCTATGGCATTCTAGATGCATCTTAGATTCTTTTATATACATGCACTCCTACTGTACTCTTAATGCATATTGAATGAATATATTATCATTTTGATCATACTCTTTCTTTCTGTTCTATAGTTGTGTTTGTGTTTGAGTTCTTAGTTCCTAAGTGAATTTTACCTTAAGGAAAATTCTTACATGGTATCAAAGTTGGGAGATTTTCTCTACACATAGCCATTCAAAACCTTTGTTGCTTCATCACCTTAGCTCAAATCTAGAGTACTGCAGAAATTGGGAGCTTCTAGAGCCAGATCTGACATCACAATTACATTCAGAATGCTAATTCGGTGAACATTGACTATAAACTCAACTAACCTAGGCCAAAGTCGACATTAAGGAATTTTTTTTTTACAAATTGGCACTCGGAGGCCCCAATTTGCAATTTGGGTGTGATCATTTGTAGATCCATTTAATTATTTTATGGATCTATAATTCTATTTTTCTCTGCATTTTATGGATCTTGGCCCTACATAGAGGAATATTCCTCTATAATTATTTTGGTAGACTGTACAAATTGGTGGGCATCTTTGAATATTCCATTATTCACTAATCAAATTCTGGCCATCTTATATCAGTGAGCAAGAACCAGTGGTTGGAACTTCTATCGATGGAACCCAAACCACTAGTGGACCTTTTTTACTTTTCTTGCGCATGCATTGGATTTTATTTACTTGTGAGATCAGTCCCCTAGAAAATTTGGGACTAATCCCATGATTTTCTAGCGTAACAAAAGACTTCATGGTGAGACTGTCAATCCCATTGTTTGGAACTTTGGCATCCCTTCAACTCACCATCAACATTTGTTAAATACCCTCAAACAACCCCTTTTCCAATCTATGGTCATCAAACCCACACTATGAATATTCCAACATATTAAAGAGATTCTAACAGTCATTGCTCCAGTCCTAAAAATTATGATTCTCGTGTACAATCAGTGCTAATTAATCTAACATGTAGCACCATGTGGACTATCTTGATAGTACAGTTAGTAGAACTGACATCTCAACATGCTAATTGTGCTAAACACATCTACAACATGTGGAAGACATGTCAACAACTAGCTCGAAGCTATGTTAGCACATATAGTCAGTGCCACTTGGTCAGACAGGAAGCCACATTAGACAACAGATTAGTGCCAAGTTAGTAGCTAACTCAGCTTGACATGTAGGCATCCACCATAGTCATTTGTATATAGAGTCACTAGACCATACTGTGCCATGTGTCATGTCTATATGAGTGATGTTAGTAGTCATAATGCCATATCAGAAGGATTTCAATTTTTTTGCTGAGGTTAGCATTTTTCTAGGTTAAAATTGATGGCCATTCGACCATCATTCCTAGAAAATTTTGAATTGCAGCAATGGCTCATTGACTATCAAATTTAAGCTAGTAGTTTTCCTTCTAGACCTCTCTCTAGATTGCTTTTTGATTTGGCAGCCTGACTTTGCGAGGTCATATCTTGGTCATCTAGACTCCAATTTAGCTGAATTTTTTTTTTGAGATTGGGTAGAATTTTCTAAACTTTTTAGTAGTGGTGTTCTTTTATAGTTTTGGTGCAAGAATTTTTTAGAAATTTCATTTTTTGGCAACTGTACCTACTTAATATTGTATTTTGCAACTTCAAACACTCTGTATGGGCACATCTGGTTTCTTTTTTAGGTTCCATTTTTTTTGAAAGTGCATTATTTTTTCTCTACTTTGCAAATCTATAGTCAAATTATAGGATCGTGTGGACAAAATTCTCACTTTTATAACTAGGACTTTTTCTACATTGTAAAGCTTTAATTACTTTTCAAAATTGTTGTACATCTGAGCTATATTGCATAGTGATAGATTTTGGCCTCAAAAGGTAGTTGTAAAAGAAAAATTAGAAAGTCCACTTTGTTCATTTTGAAAAGTTGCCCATTGTACATACACTACTTATAAAGTGCCAAAAGCATTTTTTTTGGGGGGGTCTTTTGATTGAGTGAAAAGGGGGAGTGTGTACTAAGTTCTTGTATTAGTCTTTTGTGCTCTTTTCATTTTCTACATCATGGGTTCATTTAAATGTCCACCTATGACTTCATGCAATAATTCTACATGGAAAGATATTGCATGGAGAAGATTAATGAAAAAAGGTTATAGTCTTTATGTTGATGGTACAATTACCAAACCTATTGATGCTAAAGAACTCATTGAATGGAAAAAAAAGCAAGACCAATAGCCTTTAGGAATTATCAGGATTTGTGTACATAGAGGTCTTTTCTTCCACATTACTAGCATCATAGAATCCAAACCTGTATGGAATAAACTTCAGTCATTTAATGGTAAGGTGGATGAGGAAAAGGGATTTTAGATTAAGGATGATCTACTTCTCTTGGATCCAAAGAACTTTGACAAAATTTAGGATTACATCAACAAATCCAAAGAGTATAGGGAACTTCTTAAAGATTAAGGAAATCCCATGAAGGATGACAAGTTGATTCATCACATCCTAAAGAAGCTACCTTCAGAGTATGCTTCATTTTTTTTGACTTTTAATACTCATAGGTTGACCATGGGATCTACTTACTAGAAGCCCACATTTGATGCATTCACAGAAATGTTGTTTTTTGAACAATCTCAATTGATGGATTTAGGACTTCTCATGACATCAAAGACAAAAGCCTTGCTAGCTAGTGATGAGAACCAATCAAGTCAAGGAGGAAAAAGTTCTAGGAACAAGAAGAAGAAGTAGTGGAAGTAGAAATTACAATCTGAGATAGAACAATCCTCCACATAGCAAGGCAATTCTTCTTCCAACAAGAAGGTAAGTAATGAAAAAAAGGACACAATTTTTTGTGCATATTGCAAGAATCCAAATCATGATGAGAATCATTGCAAGACTAAAAGAATTGATGGGTTAGAAAATCTACTCAAGAAGAACAAAGTTCAAGTACTAGGTACTTCCAAGGATTCAACTCCAACCTCTTCAAAGAGAAAATGGCAAGCACTTATGGAAAACACAAGTTCTTCTTTGGAATGAATACTTTACTCAGGTGCCTCCTATCATATGGGTTCTTCAAAGGGAGATTTTTCTTCATTGAAGCCATCAAAGGTACCACACACATTTGTGGGAGATGATACTAAAATCAAAGTTGAAGGAAAAGGAAATGTGGAAATGGAAAATGAGGAATTCAAAGATGTTCTCTATGTTTCAAACCTTAGCTCCAATCTCCTCTTAGTTTACCAAATTACTTACCTTAGAGATGGACACAAAGTTGAATTCCTTCTAGATTCAGTGATGGTGCATAGTCTTAAAGATGATTTATTGGTTGCAGTGGGGAAAGTCAATGATGATAAGAGGCTTTATTCCTTCTCCCACTTTGTGCCTAAGTCTCCTTCTCAAGCCTTGTTGACTCACTCTATTTCACAAACCACATTATGGAATGATTAGTTTGATCATCTTGCCTTCTACTCTCTTCACCAACTTTTCTCAAAACACATGGTCAAAGGTCTACCTAACATCAACTTTTCTCAAGGTGACTATTCCTCATGTTTAGTGGATATGCATCTTGAGGAGAAGTATGATAAAGGGAAGTATTCAAGAGCACTAGCTATTCTCTAGTTGGTTCACATGGTTTTAGCAGGACCTTTTGTAGTGACTTTAGTCAAGCAAGGTTGCTACATCCTTACTTTTGTTGATGATTTTTCATGATTCACATGGGTCTCCTTTCTTCATCACAAGAATGAAGTTTTTCATAAGCTTCATTCCTTTAAGACTCATGTTGAACAAAAATCAAGGAAAGCCATCAAGGTTCTATGGGTGGAAAATGAGAATAGATATGTGGATAGAAGACTTAAAGACTTTTGCAGACTTGAGGGAATTGAGTTTTAGAATTCACAAGCATTTAGGCCACACAAGTTAGATTTTGTAGCACTAAGGATTAGGACTCTCAAATCCATGGCAAGTTGCATGATAAAAGTCAAGTATCTTGATCATACACTCAAATTTGAAGCCATTAGTAGTGCTACCCACATTGTTAATAGGTCTCCTCATAATGCCTTAGATGGTAAGACTCCTTTTGAGGAATGTTGTGGCAGAAAACTAGTTGTGAGTCACTTCAAAGTCTTTTGTTGTCCAGCATGGGCTAACCTATCTTCTAGGGGATGTAAGACACAAGCACCTAGGCCTTGTACTTTCATTTGGTATGAAGATAGATTGAAGGCATATAGACACTTGGATCTAGAGGCTCATGAGACTTTTGTGGAGAAGGATGTTCATCTAGCTTATCCTCTAATCCTCTCTACACTTAATACATAGTGGAAATTGACAGTGACACCAGTGATAGTGGTTCAATAGATTTAGACATGTGCAGTTCTATTGATAGTTATAGCAAGAGATCACATCATTAGTATAGCCCACATGCTTATATTGCCATAGTGAAAGGTTCAACACAACAGGGTACATCTTGTCTTCTAGCTCCAACTTCAGTTGATGACTTCTTGTCAAAAAATGTAGGTTTATTCATGGAGTCACACACCACTAATTTGCGAGATAGTCTTGAGGATTTACATCTTCTCATTAATGACGATGATCCTTCTATAGTTGTTGTGAGAGCTCAATCTTACCCTCATGTCCATTCTCTATATGATCAATCTTCATAGGTTGGTGTGATTATGGATCCTTATGAACAATAGTTGTCAAAGGTCTCTTTGTCAGTTGAGGAGATAGATGGTTTATTGGAATAGGTTCAACAAACATCCTTTTTAGATCTGTATTCATTTTATTTAGCACAGTTGGAAGGGGTGAACACCAACATCAGCACAGGGATACTTGAGTAGGTTTTAGGGCCACCATACATCTTCAGGATTGTACCTTTGCCCTTTTTTCTTCCAAAGGGGAGAAACATCATTCTACACTCATAGACCAACTTCTTCCTTAGAGAAATGATCATTGATCAACATTCTTCATTAGGGGGAACTACCTTGTCTCTATTCCTCTTTTTTCTCATGGGGGGGACCTTTTCCTCATATGAGGTCTTATTATTCTTCTTCTTCACTTTTGTATATACTAGATTTATGTCATAAAGGGGGGGCCTTCATTACTCCATCCATCCACACATCTCTATTCATGTCTCTTTTTGGGGGAGGGTTTTTCCCATGAATTTTTCCCTCTTTGTCTACTTTATGAGAGATTGCATTTCAATATGTAGATGGGTACCTAACATGGCCTAGTAGCCGGGACCAATCCTTTATTTCATCTTAGTTTTTGTAAGCTTAAGGGCATTCTCCTAAGTTTCACTTAAGGGGGGGTGCTGGTGTAAATAAATATTTACTATTTACACTTACTTAAGTTTACTTTAGGTTAATGCATTATTTTATTAGTTTTCATTATTTTATTATTTTATTTTGTGAGACACTTAGGAGTTTGTGTACCTTTTTGAGTTGTCATGTTGACAACATAGAAGTATGCAATGCTATTTTAGTACATGGTGTTTATAACACTAGAGTTTACATCATTCATTGAGTTGTCATGTAGACAACATAGTTATTCACACTCCCTTTTTAGCACATTTTGTCTACAACAATGATTTATATGTCACACCCTTGTAAGCTTATCCTCTCATCATTGCACTTACTTTCGTCCTTAATAGAAAATAACCCATATCTGATGGACATGTGCTTGGTTGTATGATGTATCATGTAGCTATTTCAAAGGCATTCTAGATGCATCTTTGAGGCCTTTATATATAGGCACTACTAGTGTACTCTTAATGCATATTGAATGAATATATCATCATTTTGTTCATACTCTCTCTTTCTGGTCTACAGTTGTTCTTGTGTTTGAGTTCTTAGTTCCTGGATGAATTTTTCCCTAAGAAAAATTCTTATGATAATAATGTCAGACTTGTTTTTTGGTGGAAATAGTCCAAGGATTGGGTGAACCATGTTAAATCTTGGTGTCTTGTGTTCTTTTCTATATGATTTATTATTTTCTGATATTTTTTATATTTGCATGTAATTGTTATTTCTTCCTATGGTTTAATCCTAATAAGTGGTATCAAAGCTTAGTTATTTTTTAGTTATCCTCTATAGGAAAGTCTCACAGTTGAGTGGAAGCAATGATAGATGAGGGTAAGCTAAGGGTTGACAAGTTTAATGGGCAAAACATTTAGTTACAGAAGATGCAAATGGAAGACTATCTTTATCAGAAGGATTTATGAAAGTCATTAGAAGGAAAAACCAATAATTAAGGATCTATGTCAAATGATAAATGGGATCTTTTGGATAGAAATTTACTTGGAAGCATTCAATTATGCTTGGCACCATTGGTGGCATTTAATATTACAAAAGAAAAGACAACAAAAGAGTAAATGCAAACCCTAGCAAAATTGTATAAAAAGCTCTCCACTTCAAACAAGGTATTTATCATGAAGCATTTATTTAATATGAAAATGAAAAAAGGTGGGTCTATTGAAAATCATTTAAATGCATTTAATACTATTATTAGTCAATTATCTTCTGTGGGTATCAATTTTGATGAAAAAATTAGGGCTCTCTTGATTTGTGTTTTTTACCTAAAAGTTGGAATGGCTTGGTAATGGTTGTAAGTAATTGTTTTCCTAGATCTAGTACCCTAAAATATGATGATGTGATCGGTGTTATTTTGAGTGAGCAAACTCGTAAAAATCATTAGGTGGATCTACATCAGGAAGTGCTTTGAATGCACAATATCAAGGTAGAATGACTACGAGGAAGTAATTCTAGAAATTGTGAGAAATCAAGAGGGAAGTCAAAGGGGAGGAGGTCTCAATCAAGAGGACCGAATATCTATTGGTACTTTGGAAAACTATGACATAAAAAGAAAGATTGTTGGACTTGAAAGAAAAATGAAGGAGATAAACTAGATGGAGAGAAGGAGGCAAATGTGGTAAGTAACAAATCCAAAGAGGATGCTTTGCTTCTGTCTTTAGAAAGTGTTGATGATTCATAAATTTTAGATTCTGGTGCTTCATTTCATGCTACAACTCATTGAGGTTATTTCATTGATTATGTCTAAGGGGATTTTGGACTTGGTTATTTGGGGGATAATAAAACCTATCAAATTGTTGGAAAGGGAAAACTTAAGATTAAGTTGCAGAATGGGAATCATTGGCTACTACATGAGGTAAGACATGTTCCAAGGCTTAGTAGGAATTTAATATTAGCAAGGCAACTCGGTGATGAGGGTTGTGTAGTTACTTTTAATGATAAAAATTGAAAGGTTTCAAAAGGTTCCCTTGTAGTAGAAAAAGGTGTGAAAATAGGCACCTTATATCTTTGTACAGTTCATATTGTTCCTTCTACTTTAATTGTTTCAAAGAAAAATGAATGTTCAGGAATAGTTGTTGCAGTTGAGCAAAGAGAACAAATAGTTGATATAAATTTGGATATAGCACTATGACATAATAGACTTGGGCACATGAGTGAGAAAGGTATGAAAGTAATTCATTCAAGGAAAGTTTTACCAGGTTTGAAATGTGGTAATATGGATTTTTGTGAAAGTTATGTGTATAAAAAATGAAAGAGAGTGAGTTTTGTGAAGATTGGGAAGGAAAACAAAAAGGAGAAATTAGAGCTTGTACATAATGATTTATGGGGATCAGCTTAGGTATCTTCCTTTGGTGGCGCTCATTATTATGTTACATTTATTGATGATGCAACTAGAAAAGTCTAGAATAATTTCCTTAGATAAAAATATGATGTATTTAAAATTTTAAGAAATGGAAATGTTTGGTCAAAAATGAGGTTGGTAAAAAATTAAAATGTCACAGATCTGATAATGGTGGTGAGTATTGCAATCATAAATTTGAAGATTATTACTCCATTAATGGTATTTGTAGATAGAAATCTATTCCAAGGAATCCATAGGAAAATGGAGTGGTTGAATGCATGAATAGGACTATAAAGGAGCATGCAAGGAGCATGAGGTTGCATGTAGCGTTGCCATCAAAGTTGCTGTATATTTGATTAATAGAGGTCCCTCTACTCCTTTGGGGTGTGGTATTCTAGTGGAAGGATGAATTGGTAAGAAGGTGAGTTTTTGTTTTCTCAAAACCTTTGGTTGTGAAGCATTTGCTCACATAGATTCTGAAAATAGATTCATAAAATTGTAAGAAGCAGGGATTTCATATTCAATGAGAAAGTGTTGTACAAAGATCTATTGTAGAAACATAACAAGAAAGAAGATGATTATGTAGTTTTGGATGATACTCCAAAAGATGATTTTCCATCCATTCCTCATGATGTGCAACAACCGCAACAAAAAATACCACACACACTAGTGAATGTTAGAAAGTCAACAAGGCAAATTAGACCTCTAGAAATATTTTTTCCCTCTTTGTATTCAATTTTACTTACTAATGCTAGTGAACTTGAATGTAATGATGAAGCTGTGCAGGTGGATACTAAGATTCAGTGGGAGTCTATAATGAAAGATGAAATTGACTCTTTGCTAAAGAATAAGATATGGGATTTATGCAAGTTTCTTGAAGGTAAAAGGGATTTATAGAATAAATGGGTTTATAGGTTAAAGGAATAGGATAGAGGTAAGAAAATATTTAAAGTTGGGTTAGTGCTAAAAGGATTCACATAGAAAAAGGGCATTTATTTTGATGAGATACTTTGTCCTATTGTTAAGATGACTTCTATTTGCATTGTTTTAAGAATTGTGGCTACTAAATAGTTTCATTTAGAGAAAATTAATGTTAAAATAATATTCCTTCATGGTGATTTGGATGAAGAGATATATGGTTCAGCGATGAGGATTTGAGGTCAAAGGTATGGAGAACGTAGTGTGCAAATTGAAGAGAAGTTTATATGGCTTGAAAAAAGCACCTTGGTAATGCTATCTAAAATTTGACACTTTATTCATGAGCATGGATACAATAGGTGTCATTTAGATCATTTAATTTATTTTAAGAGGTTGGATGATGACAGCTACATTATTTTATGTTTATATGTTGATGATATGCTTGTACCTAGGTCCAACATGGATCATATTAAGGGGCTAAAATGCCAGTTAGCACATGCATTTTCTATGAAGGATTTGGTAGTAGTAAAACAAATATGTGGTATGAAGATTTGTAGAGATAGGAAGAATATAAAATTGATGCTATCTCAGGCCAATTATGTTGAGGTGTTACAACATTTCTCTATGGAGAATGCTAAAGCTGTCAGCACACCTTTACATGGTCATTTGAAGTTGACTAAGGTGATGTGTCCCAAAACACAAGAAGAGGAGGATAAGATGTCCAAGGTACCCTATGCTTCTGTTGTAGAAATATTGATGTATGTTATGGTATGTACAAGGCCAGATATTGCACATGCGATTGGAGTTGTTACTAGGTATATGAGTCATCTATTAATTGAGCATTGGAATGCAGTCAAATCGATTCTTAGATATTTGAGAGGAACATCTAATAAGTGTTTACACTTTGGGGGCTCTACTACTAATTTACAGGGCTATGGTGACTTAGATTTGGTAGGGGATACTGATACCAAATAGAGTACTATAGGTTATGTCTTTACTTTTGGTGGGCTAGCCACGAGCTAGGTTTCTAGGTTATAGAATGTTAATGCTTTATCCACTATAGAGGCAGAGTATGTTGCTGCTATAGAGGTAGCTAAGGAGATGATATGGCTTTAGTTCTTCTTGGAAAAATTTTGACACCCTTAGAAGGATATTTATTTGTTTATAGATAGTTAGAGTGCCATTCATCTTGCAAAGAATTAACCTTTGCATAAAAAAGAAAAAACACATACAATTATGGTACCATTTCATTTGGTCCATTTTTGAGGATGGCTAGTTAACGCTAGAAAAGATACATATAGATGAAAATCCAATAGATTTGTTTACAAAGGTAGTAACAAAGGAGAAGCTAAAATCCTCTTTAGCTTCAATTGGTCTTCTAGACTAAAAATGAATACAAGAAGAACAGTGTCTAGGGTGGTTTGATCTAGTGGGAGCCTCACAAAGCAGAAAAATAGCTATAGGATTAGTCTCCAAGTGGGAGATTGTTGTTTACTGTGGAGCTTGATCAGTCCCCAATTGGGAGATTATTAGTTTGTGGTGACTAATTAGGAAAGTACTGTACATGCTTCAAAAAAAAAATTTGGTCCCTATTTTATCGAGACTTTTGGGCCAACATGTAATTATTAATTATAACCCTAAAGCAATAAAAATACTTGTATAAAAGGGGTTAGGGCTAGGGATTCTTTCATAGTGGTGATGTGAAAATTGGTTCTTGCAGTGGTATTGAGCTGTAAGGGATTACAAATTGTAATAATATTAGACTTGATGTTTGGTGGATGTATCCTAGGGATTGGGTGAACCAGATTAAATCTTGGTGTCTATTTTTTTTTTTCTATGTGATCTATTATTTTCTAATATTGGTTATATTTGCATGTAATTTTTCTTTATGACCATTGTTTAATCCTAACAAGCCTATAAGGCTATACATAGATTTAGAGTAGTGGCTTAATAAGATCTTGTATGGTACATAGCTAGCTATCTACCATAAATGCAAAGAAATGTCATAGTATGGAGGATAATGTCATTCTACCATTAAATCCAACCAAAATGAGTGTGGGGTCAAGGATCAAGATTCTTAACATGCAGGATGTGTGCCATAGTTGGCAGATGGGACACCAAGGAATTGTTCAGGTGAAACTAGGTTTTACTCAGGCAAGGCTAAGTTGTTTTCCAAGTGATAGTAAAGAGAATGGGGGAGTGACCTGACAATGTTACATTAGGAAGGGGAATGACAAGTAGGGCATCATTTTAAGAAAAGTAAAAAGAATTGTACATAAATCATAGCCCTGTCAAGTCTCTTGAAAACTTTGTTAGACCCAACTTGAAAATTGGACCAAGTATGCAAAATCCCATCTAGGTAGTAGCAATTAGCATTAGGATAAAAAAGGCCTAACTTGTTCTTCATGTGAAACTAGGCCTCCCATTCACCAACTACCATCTAAAGGGAAAAAAGCCTTCCTTGTTAGAGACTAGTTGAACCATGTTGAAATCCCCACAAAAAACCCATGTTGCAAGTGGCAAATGACCTACCAACCAATGCCACAGGTTGAATGATCAACAACATCATTGGGAGTATAAATGTTAACAATACCAAAAGAATGATTCTAAAAAGATAGAAAAATCTAAACCACCCTATGTAGAGGGTGTGAACCATGTGAAATAATAGAGTTAATTAAATAAGGGGAGAGAAGAGTAACACCATCACCTTGACTAGCTTGATGCTGAGAAGCAAAAATGGTACTATCTAACCAAATAACACAAAAAGCTAAGGTAAGACGAAACCTAGCAACTTTAACTTCCTAGATACAAAGCACATCAAGATCAAACTAATGCTTGGTATCACATAGAATATTCTCTAAGGATGTCTATCAACACTTAGAGAGGAGAAGCTATTGTGCAAAAATGAGGGAGTCTCAAATGAGGGGTCATCAAGAGCAATGACCCTCTTAAGCTTCTTCCCATTGTAAAAAAAACTCATCATGGCCATCTGGGCTATGAGACCAATGTAGAATTTACTAGGAAATCATCAATGTTGTTTGTGGTGCTCGAGTCCAAAGAGGATTTAGACTTGGGGTAGGAATGCCCACTATCCCTTGGCCTCCAAGGTTTGAAGCAAGGGGCAGTGAGTAATGGAACTAAGGATTCTATGGGTATTTGGCTTGAGCTAGATTTACCATGATCCATAGGCAAAGAGATCACCTTAGCCATAGTCAAGCCCTTCCCTTTTTGTACCATCATAGTCCATTCATGTTTCTTGGAAACCATATTGAGCTTAACTTCTGAAGCATAGGGGTGGCTGTGGTCCAACAAGGGACAATCCCTAATCTTATGCTTAGGTGACTGGCACCGATAATAGTTATTCAAAAGGTTATGGAAAAGAACCTTTTGAGTAAAGGTGGTACCACCTATTTAGATTTTTATTGTATCCTAGAGGTCCCTAGATAGGTCAACCTCAACACAAACCCTACATTGGGGATCAACATTGAAAAACTTGTTCAATTCAAGGCACACAATATTTCTAATGGTTTGCACAATAGTGGGTAAAAAAGACCAGCAAGGAATGGGTAGCCTAGGGAACTCTACCCAAATAGGTACCTTAAGCTTATGATCATCTAAAACAAAAAAAATTCATGATTAGTGTTGAGAAACCAAGAGGAAGGACCTGAAAATCGAAGGGCGTTGCACAAAAACATGTTTAGCTTGGCCTACATTGCCAAAGTGAAAAATGAAACAGCCTTTGGTAAGGCTTTGAATGCCTTCAAGGTGAACACCATGAGGTGTCCAAACCTTGGAAACCCATTGCTACAACATGCTTTTTGAAGCAATATGACCCAAAAAATACACAATGAGGGTTTTTTGTTCTAGTCATGTGCATGCACTATCAAACTCCTTGACATTCAAAACAATATCAGAAGAGGAATTATCTCATGAAACCCCTTGGGAATGATCTTGCATGGGTGCTTGGTTGATAGATCCATTCTATCCAGTAGCAACAGTACCAATATTAACTATCGAGTAGAAGAAGATCGAACTCATTATAAATGAAACCTTATTCCCATAATAATGTGGTATGATAGATGGTGGAAACTAGCAAAGATTCAAAGAGAGTCCATACAAACCCTAGCAAAGCTCATTTCTCTTATCAAAGAAGAAATTTGTAACTGGAGGCCCATCACTTTGTTAAATGTCTCCTACAAGATCACTACCAAAGCCATCTCTCTTAAAATTTGACATTTGCTCCCTCAGATTATTCAACCTGAACAAAATGGTTTTATCAAGTCCCACTATATCTTTGACAATTCCATTACAATCTATGAAGCTATAGAGTGGGCTAGGCAATCTAAATAGAAAACCTTATTCTTCAAGATTATTTTTTCCAAAGCATATGACTGAATTGAATGGCCTTTTATTTTAGCTATGCTTCAAGCTCTAAGTTTCAGCCCAATCTTTTGATAGTTGGTGTAGATGCCTTTAGGGATGCTTCTACTTGCATCACCATCAATGGTTGATAGTCTAAAGTTTTTGAGCTCTTCAAGTCTATCCATTAAGGTTGTCCTCTTCCACCTTTCATTTATTTTTTTTAGTTGAGGACTTTGCCTATATTCTTGCCAATGCCATTTCACAAGGTCTGGTGCATGACATTTCTCTACCTGAGTCAACCATTCAACTAGTTAATGGTCATTTTGAAGATGATTCTTTCCTCACTTTGATTGAGGATGAGCATAAAAATTCTAATGGCTTGCACTATTTGGATACTTTTTTCCTTGCTTCAAGGTCTGCTATCCAATGGCACAAAACACTTTTCTACCGATAATCCTTTTTTCCAGGCCCTCAGTCGTTGCAATAATATGGGTGGAAATGGGTCCAAGATGGTGAAAATTTTAAATTTTTGGGCATTTCCTTTGCTTGTCAAGTATCTCTTATGGAGTTGTGGAATGTTGTGCATGCTTGAATTAAGAAGAAGCTAGAATATTGGATCAATAAGCCCCTTTCACTTGTGGGAAATTTCCAAATATGCTCTAAAGTGCTTGCTTCTACATATGTGTATTATTCTTCATGTTGAGCTCCCTTTAGAGCCTCGTACCTTAAGCTTGAATGTCTTCTCCAAGACTTCCTCTAGGCCTCTAATCTTGTACATCATGACTTTCACAAAGTTTCCCTAAACTTATGTTGTTTTCCCAAAGATTCTAGTGGCCTTTGTTTTCTTTCCACCCACAAGTAGGTGATAAACCTCTATGCCAATTGGGTCATATGGGCTCTCACCACATATGAGGCCTGGAAAATTTTGTTATGGACCTACATTTCTTTAGGCTTTCTGATTAACTGGCCAACCTAAAAGGGGATTGGCTTTCAAACCCTTCTTGTGACTTTTGAACCTATTTGAATTTAGGACACTTTTGTTGCTAAGAGTATTTTGGAAATCCTAGGAGGCCATCAAGCCATGGCTTCACTAGGTTGGTAATGGGTTTAGAGATGGACTCTTAATGAGCCAACAAAACCTTTGGTGGTCACCCTTGTTTTCCACTCAAGGTGTGCCTCTATCTAAAATTCAAGGAGTCAATGCTTTATTTTAAATTTATAGAGGTATTAAAATGCCCAAAGATTTATTCTCTATGGTTACTATGAGCCTTCACTCATGGGAGGATCTCCAAGTGCAGTGTAATCTTATCCATACAAATTAACAAACAACTGATCTTCTAGTTTCTGTGATCCCTCCCAATTCTTTACACAATCTTGGAATTCACTCATCCCACCCTTGGTGGAAATATTTGAAGTGGTATCCAACCATTCCAATGACCAGTTACAATCTTAGGCTAGGGTATCAATGGATGGTGCCCCATCTCTTGATGGTTGATACTCTCAACTAGTGTTTTCATTTGTATTCTTCTCGTAAGACTTGGAGTCTTAGATTATCCACTATCTAGCATACCATCATAGAGCCAAAGATTGCTCACTTTGACTAGTGTCTCCTTTTCTAGGGCTTTCCTTTGGGTACTCATCTCTAACATCTAGGAGTTCTACATTCTAGATGCCATTTTTATGGTCAGACTAAAAGCTTCCTGCATATTTTTTGGTTCTACAGACAAGCTCATAATTATTGGCTTTGGATTTATGATTTTTTTAAGCCTTTTCATCCAGAGGCTTTTACTTGGCATATGGTCATTCTGGGTGATGCTCCCAGACTCCCTTTTAGATATTCCCAAATTTGACATGCTTTTAGAATGGAAATATTGTTTACAATTTGGAAATATTGCAATGTCATTTTATTCTCTCATAGCTCTCTTGATATTCATGTTGCTATGTGATAAGGCTAATTATTGCCTCTATTTTATGATAGTTTTAAAACACTTTGTAAATAATTTGTTTCATTTTCATCAAGATATTTGTGAACTTATGTTTATCTAAACCAATGATTAACCTATCGATAGATAGTATGTCATCTTTTGCCAATATCATATATATGATGCAGTATTTCATATAATTATCAAAATGTGTGTTCTTATATTTGAATTTAATTTGAAAATGCTTATTTGCAATTATCTCTACATTATAATAAACCTGTTAGCAATGAAGCTGAAGATGATTGGAAGAATTCAAAGATGAACATTGAAGATAGCCAATAGCATTCAAGGAGAAAAGAACGTTGTGGTGTAGCCACGATGGAGAAAAGTCATAATGGTACCAAAGGACACAACAATGAGTATGGAGGAGCTATAAAGACCTACTACATTCTCTAAATTTATTATTATTATTATGACAAGTGGTTTTTTAGACTTTATTATTCCTTCCTTGAGCCATTATCTCTTCTTCCCAACTTGAGTTGTTATTTTACTTCTTTCTCCCCTTTGGGTTTTTAGCTAGGTTGTTTACTTTTCTATTTCAAAATAAGCGTAAATCTCCTATATATAGGGATGAGACCAAGTGTGTTAGTTTAGTGAGAAGGAGAAAGTTTATGAGAATAGACTATTAACTTTTGTAGTGAGTTGTTTTTAGAGTTCTATGTGTTGTTTCTATGAAATGAATTTCTGAAATGTATTGAAATAGTTTTTGGCTTCTATCTTATGTTAGTAGTTTAGTTAAAGCTGACCAAGGGGGCCCACTTGGGAGGTGAATTAGATTAGGAGAGTATAGATTTATTTCCAAGCATTTTTGGTATTGGAAGTAGTGTTTGGACTTAAAATTGAAGCCCTGATTTTGAGTACCATAGAAGAAATTAAGCCCTATAAACACTTTTGATGCATGTGTACCCAGTTGCCTGTTTGAGGTCCATGAGGTGTTTAATGTTTCTAACACATTTTATTTAGTGCATCTATGTGTTCCATGAAGTGAAACTTCCATTTCAAGCCATTCCATGAGATACCATTTTGAGCAATTGTGAAATTTGCATTTTTATCCAAAGTGTTAAACAGTGATAGTAACCCATGTTTGCAATTGAATATCTCACACCCAATAATTTTTCATGACTCACCACTTTGGGAGTATCTAGTGTCCATACCAAAGAGCCTATGTTTTAGATTTTGAGTCATTTTGAATCTATTTGACTTAGTTTTGAATTCCTCAAAGTCTATCATTTATTGTTGTCATGCTGATGCAATTTGTTCTAAATTCTGGGAAGCCATATTTGACATGTTTTGACTTTGACCTAGTTGAAAAAAATGCTAAATTTCCTTTTGTGCTAAATTTTAGAGGTCAGAGACATGCTAAGTTTCAAATTTGAGCTTATGAAAAATCCATTTGGTCAATTTTCAAATGTGATTTCAAATGCAATTTCTAACTTTTTACTAGTGTCAAAAGGAGCAGATTTATCAGGACCCCTATTCGGGATGTTATAACTTGAGATCCATGAAAGATGAGATCAAATGGATTGTAATATTGTGTTGTACTCAAAAAATACTTCAAGTGTGCCAATTTTCAAGTCTTGACGAATCCGTCTGCACACTTTCCTGGTTCCATTCCATTTGAAAAAATCACCTTTCTACCATTGTTTCAATCTACAAAATCCGAGTAGCCCACTTTGACCGCTCACCATTTTCACCTAGTTATTTATCATGACCCCAAATGATAGATTTATGTTTTCCCCATGATAGTGAACCAATGCCCCAATTTTCATTTTCCCAAGTGTAAATTTTCTTAGTTTTTAAAGCCAAATACGAATGTAGTTTAGTGTTTTCTGACATGTTTACTTATAGGTAATTCTGAGAAGGTAACTTTGATAGAGAATATCTTTTGACTAAGAAGTTTTCATGAGACAAGATTCAGCAGGGTGTAAGAGTATGTGGAAAGAGAATCATTATGTTTGATTTTAGAGCTTGGTCAGTTGTTTAGGTTAGTTTTTAAAGCCAGTCAAAGGACCTCCTGACACAAAATTGACAGTTTGCAAAAGGATGTAAAATGAGCTTCAAATTAATTTTAGTGGTTGAATTTGTTTTGAAATCAATACCATAAGGTGAATGAGTCATTTTTGCAATTTAGTTGTTTAGAAAATATTTTTTCTTTTAGCTGGACCCACTTGGGGCCCAGTTGATTCCATCAAATTGACAGAAACACTATGAAGTTGTTATGATATTCTATAGTGATGATGCTCTTTAAAGATAAATTTATTATGCCCTAATCATCATTTAGAAATTATAATATTGTATGAGGATAAATGAATGTATTTTGGGGCTAATTGTTTGTCATGAACTTTTAGATATATTTATCACTCTGAAATGGGTTACCATCCATTGAACTAGTACCCTGATTTGTCCATGAGAGGGCTGCTTGCAATTTGGAAGCATAGGCCATTGAAGAGCAATGCTAGTAGTCTCAAAGAAAAATCTGAGGCTACATTATGCAAAATTCAGATTTCAAAGATAAGATGGAGAGGTTTTACTAAAGGATGAAGAGAACAATCCATTGTGTTTGTGGGTCACTCCATGGGAGCTATAGTGGCAACCTTGGTGACAATTGGATTTCTATAAAAGGGGGTGAGACAAATCTCACCATTTTGAATTACATTTGGTTCTCCATTAGTGGGAGATGTTAGACTTGAGGAAGCCACGTAGGGGTGAATAGGGCTAACTCAAGAATAACTCTATTGTGAACATGCCTCAAAGGTGTAAGTCAACTAATTAATATGATCAATAGAAAACTAGAAAATTTTCATAATGAAATTGACTACCTATTCAAAACTATCATAGAAAGACAAGTGACATCAAATTAAAAGGCTTCCCACATGCACAACAATACAATATGATGCAGTGATGAGATATGTTTCCAAATGATTGGAACGAAGTAGATCATGAAAGTAGGGAACTAAGCCACTTGCGGCAATGTAAAAAGCCATCCAGTGTTAAAAAAGGAAGAATCATGATGCCAAGGAAGTTTTCAACACCAAAGAAAGGAAGGATGTTCATGCATGTAGTAGGGGATCAACTCTATGCTAAATGCAAAGATAGTTAACAAGGGGCAAGATGAACACATAGCAAAAAGGGAAAGCTACATATTAAAAGGAGTAGCCCATAAGAAAATAGGGGCAGAGCCCATGTTAAGATAAGGGGAGGTGTTTTTGAAGGAAGAGACCACGACAAGGGATATAGGAGACAAGCTCCACACAAAAATAGAGTAGACACCTTTGAAGATATAAAAAAGACCAAGCTGCTGACACTAGAAAAATGAGGAATGATGAAAGCTACCAAGAAGAGGGAAACCACATGGGAAAGAGCAACCACACATTGAAACACAAAGTAGAGCCTATGCAAAGAAGATCATGCCACAAAATGAAGAATAGAGCTTAAAAAGTTAAAACATTTTATCCCACATTGGGGATATGGGGATTTCTTTCAATCGTTAAACACAAAAGCACTTAAGATGTAAGATGTCTTCAAAGACATTGGCTTTTGTGAGCCATTGAGCATGTGTGGGTCTAATTTGGATGTGAAAGAAAATTGGAGGTGAATAAAGTATAATTTTGAATGAATATGTTTGAAAACTGATGACATCAACATTGTTGGAGTGCTTGAAAAGTGAAAAGTTACCAAAAATGGAGTGCCAGAAAAAGGAAGTTTCTAGTGGTCGCCATGTCACCACTAGAAAATGGTGAGAAATTTTGGCAAGTGACATGGCAACTTGCCAGAAAATCAAATAATATGGCCTAGAAAACCAAAATTCTGGCAGAGTTTGAAGTGTAGTGATCATGATGAAATGGCAATAATGTGGCAATGATGTGGAGTTCTAGACCAACCACAAGGTGCCATGGGGCATGGATTTCAAGGCAGGCTATGACATGGTGATTAGATTACAATGATGAACATGAAGGTGACAAGTGGCAGATCCAATGGATGTCACTATGTTGCTAAGGTAAAGTTGCATGCTAGTTAACATAGTGACATAGCAACCATGACATGGCATGATGAGGTGGTGTGCTAACGTGGTGGTGAGAAGGATGAATCAAGTGATGCCACGTGGCTTTAGTTGTGTAGACCAAAACCAATGAATATATGACATGTGGTGCATTGTGGATGAATAGGTGATAGGTGTTAGACCAATGGGATGATGCCATGTGGCATCTAGGTGGCAGGGATGGATGATTGTGCAAGTTCAATCCAATCATGTATAGACACATGTCACTAGGGTTCGTCAATAGGGTTGACCCAAAATGGAAGATAAGGCAAAAAAAAAAAGATTTTTAAAATATTATTTTAAATATCTTCCTGAATAATGTGTAGTTCCTTTTTAATAAATTTGGAGTTATAATATAGTTCAAACTATAGGAAACGATTAATTTTTTGTAAAATGTTATGCAAAGCCATGAGATGGAAGCTTGAACTTCAAATGGGCATAATAGGGGCAATTTTTGTTCAAAATAGGTGCTCCAATATATCGTTGGAACTTGAACGATTTGAATTTTCTAAATTTGAAGTCAATTTTTGCATAGGTGATCATAGGTTTGAATTATAAGCCAATTTGTGATTCCCGGGGCATTCTCAACAGAATGGGCAAAAATTGTCATCGATCATCAGAGTTGGTCATGAGGTAGATATAAAGACTTGTTGAAGTGTGAATGCAAAGAAAATGGATTCTAAGAGATTTTCTTAGCTTGTAAAGGCCATTTTAACTGATTTTCACTTTTACCTTGAGTTCATTTTGGCATCAAAATTAGTTATGATTTTCATCAAGTATGTTAGATATTTCTTGCTTGTAGAGGCCAAATGATGGGGATTTGATATGCAATTATAGAGAGAAGGTAGAGAGAGGCTTTTTTAGCTTGTTGGGAAAGAATTTTGAGTGGACACATGTCAGTTGCATAACTGATCTAGGAATTGCTTCCTTTCTATTTATTCTTTCTTCTTCTCTTTTATAAGGGTTAGCCATTTTCTTTGGGGAAGCTAGCAGGGTTCTAGTGTTCTATTTTGAAACTAGTATTGTTGATGGTTCTACTTCCTATCTATTGCACTGTGCTCTAGCAGTGAAGGGCACACATTTGCTCTTCTGTAGATTTTCAATTCATTTCATGTATTGTTATTTTGAGATAATGGAAATTAAAGATAAATCATGTGAATTATCTCGAGATTCATTTAGTTTTACTAGTTTATGTATTCAGTCTTTCCAAGGATGAATATAAAAGGGGATTTACACAAATTATCGAGGTTTTCTTATTCTGTCTCATATTTTTTCATATGCTATCAACTTTGGGATTAAATGAATAAGGTTCATTTTATTTAAGGCATCTTGGATGAGTTGTATGTCAGATCTGTTGTTGCTTTTGATTCAAGGAGTCAAGTAAATGCTTCAATGTTTTCATAGGGTTTCTGGGTGTATGAAGGGGATATTTCATAAGAATGGAATTTGGGGATTTCAGTTGATAAACTTAATTGTAATGCAATCAAGTTAGTTCATCTTGTTGGTAATGACTCTATGTCCCAATAGATAAGGCATTGATCAATAAGTTAGATGCAAGCTGATATGAATGCCATTTTCACAAATTATTTTAATCAAATCAATTCATTTTTTCATGTTTTGTAGTGGGCTAAAAGGAATTAACCCTCACTTAGCTTATGGTTTCATAGGTTATGATCTGTAGCTATTTAAGTCCTATGTCATTGCATAAGTATTAGAAAATAAAAGGGGTTTCATCTACTATTATTAGGTTCAGATTTATGTTTAATTTCATTGGTACCATACATCAGAACTTCAAGGTTAACTCACCTAGGTCTTGTAGAGCCTGAAGTAAAGGAGTTATGCCTTATAGTTGGCCCAAGATTGTAGTCAAGTATATCCACCATAGGAATTTTCTAGTCTTAGAGGCATTGGTTTGATTTCTTGGTTATTTTCAAAACTGTTAAATTAGGAGCCAAAAAAATGGTGACTCTACTGGAGAATTGTGTTGAGATTCATGATAGACAAACCTTGAGAATTTAAAGGGATTCAACACAATAATAGGAACAACATGGAGAAAGTTTTTATAAAATAATAAGTTGATTTGTTCAGTCCATTTCCTTGCTACATCTTTGTGTTCACCTGTAAGCTTTATTCTCTTACTATAGTAGTTCTTTAATTGAATGTAAATTGTGCTGAGAAATGAGTATACCTTCAATTAGTTCAATTTTGTGAGTTTTTGTTGTAAGAATCAAAGTCAAGAATCTAAAAATGAAGTGTATCTTCTTTCTAAGGTGTTAGTGATCTGCAAGTTTTTCCATATTGAAAGTTTGGTTCAGAATGTAAAGTGTGATTGGTGACTCTGATCTAAATCTCTATGGTAGTGCATGGTTTATTTTAAATATCATATGCTTTCAATATTTATGGGAAGATTTAATTTGTTGGAAAGAGGAAGTATAGGTTTCTTGATTAATGGTTTATGTGGTTGTTTGTATCTACTAAAGTAAGTGATTTCAAAGGGTGAATCACTACTATGATTTCATTTTCCTCTTCAAGGAGGTAGTGGCTCTACAAGGATCCTATTAGTGGTGTGAATGATTTCATATTTGCACATATGCCAATCAGTAGATTTGAGGTTTCATATAGAAACACATAAAGGTATTTATAGTTTTCATGTATTTGTTTTTCATTAAAATTGAATGAACAAAATAGTGTTCTCCATCAAGTGATTTTTAGCACTAGGAAGAGGAGAATAGTGTGATAGGTCTTATACACTTAGTGGGAATAATTTTTAGCTTGTAAAGTTTTGTGAAGTGTTTCAAGTGATTCATTGGTAGAAGGTTATAAGCCTACTGCAAATTACAAATCAAAATTATTGTTGATGAGTGTCAAGGCTTTGAAGAATGACAAGTATTATTTCATCAAGCATGTAGTTGGTTAGTGATGTTTGTAGATCTTTTTCTACCAAGAGATATATGCCATTAAATTTCAATGGCATTCATGGTTTCCCAAATGTCATTCCTAATGATGTTAGAAATAAATTGCCAAAGTTTAGTGGGAACAATTTTGTTTCAGCTAGTCATCATGTTGTGTTGTTCAATGATTTAATGGGTGACTATAAAATTGCTCATGAGGATGTGCACATGAAATTATTTGTTCAAACTTTGGAAGGTAATGCTAGAGACTAGTTTTCTTTTCTACCAGTGTGCTCTATTTCATCTTGGGGTGAGTTACATTCCACCTTCATGGAGCAATTTGGAGAAAGAATTAGCATATCTAGTTCTTATGATAAGTTCTTAAAGATTCATGTTAAGTGTGATGAACTTGTGCCTCCATTCAATATCAAATTTGCAAAAGTTTTGAATGAGATCCTTAAGAGTTATAGACCCAATTGATCAAATGTGTTTAGCTATTTACTTTGATGCATTTGACAAGGAAATGAACTATCCACTAAGGGAAAAAGACGTTAGGAAATTATATCAGGCTTCTATGACTACTATAGAGATTGAAAACAATATGAAATATGGATTGACTAGAAGTCATTTCATTAGAAATGTGTGCCAGTATAATGTCTCTAAAAGAAAGGATGAGTGTGGTGTTGATGTTTCAATTTCAAATTAGATCATTTATAGAAAAGAATGAGTTTATTGCAAATGAAGACATGTATGTTCATGATGTTACAGTAGTAAGATGTCTATTAGACTTTGATAGAAATGATCAATGTGATGATATTTTAGATTAAGAATTAGTTGTAACAACAAGCTCTTAAAGTGCTGATTATGTACATGATGATGTTGCTAATGTTTCAAGACATGAAGTTGCTACATTTAGATCTTAATCTTGTGCAAGCGAGAAGGTTGAGAGTTATGTCTTTGATCATGAGTTTGATCTCGCTGATCCAACATACCATGGAGAGATGACACAAGATGAAGAGTGTGAATCACTTTTTATCTCAGTTACAGTCATAAGAATATACTGTACATGTGTGTAATGTTTTAGTAGTAGATGGTAAGGTGGATTCACTTGATTAGTCAAATATGCAAGAAATGATTTACCTTATTCATAGATTGCATCATGTTGAGAATGTTATAAAATCTGAAGTTGAAAGATATTCATCTCAGTATGAGAGAAAACAAGCTGAAATTCATGTTTCAAGTGATGATAATGAAGTTGCTAGTTTGATATATGATGAAGAAGCATCATGTGAAGACAATGATCAGAATTGTTGCTCAAGTCAAGAAGAGGATAGTGCTTGTATATGTTCATCTTCATGCGAATCTGATGCAAATTGGGAAGAAGAAGGCAATGATGGAAGTAAGTACTCTTATATTGCTAGTAGAGGTATGAGTTCTTTTCTTAAATCTAAAAGTGAAGTTCTACTTAAAAGTTATGTAAGTCAGCTTGAGGTTGAAAGTTGTGAAGAAGAGTTGTCTACACAATATGAGGATAAAAAGATTATTTATAAAGGTGAATTGATTAGTTGTGTAGATGAATGTCTTTCAGGTACATGTAGTGATAATCAAATAAAAAAGGATTCTAAGGTTAATGCATGAACACCTATTGGTAAGATAAATGATGATTTGTTTGCAAGACATTTGAATCACCTTAATGGAGACAATGCAAGTAATATTGATTCTTATCTTCCATGCTCCATTAATGGAGTTAATGGTGTGTCTTTGAGTGATGATTTTGATTTTTCTTCACATGTTGTAAATCTCCATGAAGACAAAATGGTTAGTGGATTTAAAGTGTGCACTAATGTTTTATATGATAAAAATCCTGATCATGATCATGCAATTTTTTGTCAACATGTTCAAAAAGGATTACTACATGGAGTTATCAACAAGTTGTCTGATGAAAAAATGGAAGGTTCAGATTTAGCTAAGGATGAGTTTAATGATGATACATTGTTTTACTACTATAAGAGATCAGATTTATCTGTTGGAAATCTGATTGAAAAGCTCATTGTTGAAGATCAAAGAGGGAGATTGTAGCGAAGAAGGAAGACTATTGTAAAAGAATGTTTTCAATCATTGTTTTGTCATTGATGTCAAACCTGCTACTTGTAGGAATGATATTTTCTTAGAAGATCCAAGTACTATCACTTAGTTGATTGATGAAGAGGATTTGATCAACAATATGTAACAAGAGAACCTAAGGGAAAGGTTGAGTTATGATGTTGTAATGAAGTGCAAGGATCAATTAAGACAATGGTTAAATGATGTATTGATGACATACTCAAAGATATAGAGGTTGGTCACATTTATAAATATTGGAGGAAGAAGTTGTAACAAGGTTGAATGCAAAGCTTAAACTAAGATCATTAGTGGGTGTCGAGCAAGTTAGTTGAAGCCGAGAAAATTCCTAAGAGAAGCTGAGTAATCAAAAATTCTAGTGTGTGCCGAGTAAAGATCAGGTGTTGATCATAAAAAAAAGTTTAGTTGGTGGCAAGTGAAGATTAGGTATCAAGCATCAAAAAAAATTTAGTTGGTGCTGAGTCAACTTCAAGTGCCGAGCATCACGAAAAACACAGTTGATGTCGAGTAACATAGTATGTGCCAAGCACTAGTTTTTCAATAGTGTTGAGCTACTGCATTATTTCAAATGATGAAGATTCACCAAATCTAAGCTGACATAGTGGTTACATTGAATTTTGTGACTGATTTGGAAGATAAGAATGATGAGTTGTTGGCACATAATCTTATGTAAACCATTTTGAGCGAATTCTAAAGGATTATTCAAAAGTTTCTAGAAGAAATAGAATATGGGTTAGATGCAATGAATCCTACCTAATCCATGTAAATTGAAATTAGAGAATGGAAGAATCAAGTGGGAAAAGGTACTCCAATAATTATATTTAAGGAGTCATAGACCAAGAAGCTTAGAGCTGCTGATACTGTTGTTGCTGAAGAGGCAAATTTGTGAAGTAGTTTGAAGGGTGTCAACGAAGAGACATCTAGGAGAAGGAAGAGCATAGAGGCTTTGCTTCTATGAGTGGTCATGAAGAAATGATTGCACTAGTACATTGAGTGTGGAGACTCAAGGAGACAAACCTTGAAAGGAGGGCAAGCTGTTAGAGTTGTCGACATTGAAGGCCAGGCAAGGGTATGAGCTGAGAAGTGATCTGAGATTTGCAAGATAAGTTGTATGTTGTAGTTAGGTCAAGATTTTCTAATACTCTCTAGCAATTGTATTAGATCTAAAAATCTTATCAACTTAGGTTGGCCTAATATCCATTTGTAAATCCTTTAATAGGGTGACATTCCAAGTGAATGTTCTAAAGTCCTTGAACCAGGCCCACTTCTAATAGGGTGGTTAAATCCTCTAACAAGGTCACATTTAACAGTGTGTTGTAAGGCTTTAATAGGGCATTCCTTTCATAAGGCATCACTTTAGAAGAGTGAGAATTGAGTAGCATGTTACTAGTAGTTTTCCCAAATTGGGTTTCCACGTAAATCACTGTGTCATGTGTTGATTTCTTGTGTGTTATGCTTGGATGTTGATTTATAGTAACTTGCTAATTAGATAAGTTAAAGCTTGGATGAATGAATAATTGATTGGGTTCACTATACATAGTTAAAAGTTTTAATAGGACATTTGGAACTTGAATAAATGATCACCCCCCCCTGCCAATTATTCTAAAGAAATTCTAACAATTTCTATCAAAGTCTTCTACTAATCTAGTTTCAAGGTACTATAAGCAGGAAGATCAAGATGTCCAAGAGAGAAGTTTTCGAGCTCAACAAAGAAAACTTTTCTGCATGGATGAGTTTGATGAAATTTCACCTTGGATCAATAGGTGACTATGCATAAACTTCAATTAGAATAGAAAATGTAACTCCAATAGGACTTCTTATTGCAGATGATTTTAACAAAAAGAAGTAGCACAATCAAACAATGTTGGAGATTGCCTCTGCACTTAGCTATGTAGAATATGATGACATCAAAGATTGTGACACTACATTCAAGATGTGGAAAATGTTATCAAAAATCTATGGAGGAGATCATAATGTCTAGAGAGAAAAGAGAGAAAGCTTAAGAGGAAAGTTTGATGAGATGAAGATGGAGGAAGGGGAAAATGCTGCCCAATATGCTACAAGAATGAGAGAAGTGGTGAGCGCAATAAGGAGTCTAGGTGGACAATTGGAAGAAGAAACAACCATCAAAAAATAATTAAGAACCTTGCTTCCTAGCTATGCTATAAGAGTTTCAGCCATCCAAGAACTAAGGTGTATACAAGGGAACACACTAACCTTTGAAGGAATAGTGGGAAGACTTACTGCATTTGAGCTATCCAATTTTGACAACTATAGACCTAAGAATCTTGAATCTTCTTTCAAGGCCAAGATGGAAATAAAATATATTGAGGAGGACACATCAAGCAAGAAAAGAAGAAAATAAAAGCATGCATCCGGTTATAGCAACACAGATGAGGAAGATGTGGAACAGTGAGAAGAATTACTGGCCAGGAGATTTCATAGAGTTAAAGGAAAATTCAAAGGTAAGCTCCCTATCATATGTTTCAATTATAATGAAGTAGGTCATAATGCTGCAAGATGTCCATAGAAGAAGAACCACAAAGAAGGAAACAAGTATAGGAACAAGAAAGAAGATGCCAACAAAGATTACAAAGAAAAAGGCAAGAAATGCTACATTGTTGAAGAAGACTCTAATGAAAATGATGATGAAGTAGTCTATGTAGCCATGAAGGATGAATCAAACAAAGATGAAGAATAAGCAACAACATTGGTTACCTATGTGAACAAGAATGACATGTGGATCATAGACAATGGATGTTCACATCACATGATAGGAGATAAAAGTAAGTTCATGACCTTTACTCAATATGATGGAAATAGTGTTAAATTTGGTAATGATGCCCCATGTAAAATCAAAGGAAAAGGCTCTATTAAACTTACAAAGAAAATTTCATGTGATAATGCATACTATGTTGAAGGATTGAACTACAACTTGTTGATAGTATCACAGTTAGGAAATGTAGGTTGCAAAGTTGAATTTGGAAACAAAAATGTCAAGATCTATGACACTAATGTAAAGCTAATATGAAAAGGTAAAAAAATTAGGATTAATCTATTTTACCTAGATATGGAAGATGCAATATGTCTTGTTATTAGACTAGATGACATATGGTTGTGGCATAAAAGGTTGTGTCATGTTAACTTTGATAATCTGATTAGTATCAACAAGAAAAAGAAAGTCAGAGGGTTTCCCAAGTTGAAACTTGAAAACACAATGTGTAAACAATGTCAACTAGTGAAGATGACTAAGTCTAGTTTCAAAAGAAAAACATACACTTCCCAGGAAGTACTAGAGTTAGTTTATACAGACTTATGTGGCCTAATATAAGTGTAAAGCTACTTAGGAGATAGATAGATAATGCTACTTGTAGATGACTATTGCAGGATAATGACTGCTATGTTCTTAAAGTTAAAATCTGATGCATTTCAAATGTTTAAGTGGTATTTGGAAAGAGTTGAGAAGGAAATAGGAAAGAACCTAAAATGCCTAAGGTCAAATAGAGGAGGCGAGTTCACATCAAGAGAGTTTGAAATATTTTGCAATGACAAAGGTATCAAAAGGAAAACATCAGCACCAAGAACTCCACTCAAAATGGTATTGCTAAAAGGAGGAATAGGTCAGTAATTGATTGTGCTAGAACCATGATGATGGAAAAAAATTTACACTAAAGTACTAGAGCAAAGCTGTAAGTATTGTAGTCTATACATTGAGTATAGTTCAAGTTGGGAAAGGTACAAATGCAACACGTTTTGAATTATAGTATGGTAATTCACCTAATGTTAAACATTTCAAAGTATTTGGTTGTAAGTTCTATATTCTAAAAGATACCAGAAATGACAAGTTTGATGCTAAAAGTGACGAGGGCATATTTCTTAGATACTCCACTAGAAGTAAGGCATATAAGTGTTTGAATGTTAACACTAACAAAGTTGTAGAGAGTGCAAATGTAAATTTTGATGAAATGCAAAAGTTCAAGTTGACGAGTCAAAGAAAATAGAGGATTATAGATCCTCTTTATACTTCTATGAAGGAATGATAGTTAAAGAAAATGCTACAAATCAAGTTGGGAACTAGCAACAAACTTCAGTATCTACCGAGTCTCAACAAGTGAATGCCAAGTTGCATTTAGAAGCTGAGCTATAGAATGCAAAAAATGCACATTCTAACTCTAAAAATAGTATGCAAGAAAGGAATGATGAAGTGCCAGATGAAGAAGAATGAAATGACCTTGAAGCTGAAGGGTCAAACATGGAAAGAAGGACTGAACCCAGATTAGCCAAGTATGTAAGAAGACATCACCTTGCAGATCAAATCATTTTTGACAAGGATGTTAGACCAATGACAAGGCATAGGCTTAGAAGTGAATCATGTTTGTTAAGCGAGGTTGAACCTAAAATAGTGAAAGATGCACTACAAGATGATGACTGGTATAAAGCCATGGAAGAAGAGATAGATTAGATTAAGAAGAACAAAACATGGTCTCTAGTTCCTAGACCAGCTGATAAGAATATGATTGGTAGAAAATGGGTGTTTAGAAACAAACTTGATGAGAATGGTGAAATAACAAGAAACAAAGGTAGACTAGTTTGCAAAGTCTATGCATAAGAAGGACTGGATTATGGAGAAACATTTTCCCCTGTTACAAGAATGGAAGGAGTAAGAACATTACTTGCATATGCTACTTATAAAGATTTCAAAGTGTACCAAATGGATGTGAAGTCTACTTTTCTGAATGGTATATTGGAAGAGGAAGTCTACATAGAACAACCTAAGAGATTTGTACATGAGAAGAAAAATGACATGGTCTGCAAACTACACAAAGCACTTTGTGGATTGAAGCAAGCACCGAGAGCATGGTATGAGAGGTTTACAAATATCTTGTGAAAATAGGATTTGAGAGAACATATGACAAAATCAACTTGTACATCAAAGTTAAAGAAGGTAAAGATATTTTGACATCAAAAATATTTGTTAATGATATAATATTTGGAGGAAAAGATGTTTTATGCAAAGATTTTGATGATCAAATGAAGCATGAATTTGAAACGTCAATGCTTGGAGAAATCAAATTCTTTGTTGGATTACAAGTACATCAGTTGAAGCATGGCATATTTGTGACCCAATCCAAATATATTAAGGAAGTACTCAAAACATTTGAATTAGGAGACTCAAAACTAGTCAGCACACCAATGGCAACATGCCATAAGCTATCCAAGAATGATAAGTCTGCTAAAGTAAATCAAACATTGTATAGGTCAATGATTGGAAAGCTGTAATATGTTGTACATAGTAGACCAGACATTGCATTAGCTATTGGAATAGTAGCAATATTTTCTACAAATCCAAGAGAAAATCACTTAATGGCAGTGAAAAGAATATTAAGATACCTGAAAGGAATTGATGACTTTGGTTTGTACTACAAGAGGAATGGGAAATTTGAACTGAGAGCCTACACTAATTCAGATTGGGGAGGTAACATTGATGATAGAAAAAGCACCAATGGAGGAGCACTTTTATTAGGAAAGAGGTTGATTACATGGACCAACAAAAAGGAAAGTTGCACCTCACAGTCCACTGCTGAAGCTGAATATGTGGCAGCTACTCTAAACTACACCAATATTGTATAGATTAAACATTTGCTACAAGGTATGAAGGAAGAAGTAACTGAGCCTATGATACTTTATTGCAATAATACAAGTGCTATCAATATATTAAAGAATCCAGTAATTCATGCTAAATCCAAGGATATTGCAATCAAGTATCGCTATGTAAGAGAGTTCGTGGAAGACAAACAAGTGAAAATGGCATATGTTAGCTCAAAGGAATAGATTACTGATATCTTCACAAAAGCACTTCCTAAAGATGCTTTTGAGTATCTTAGAGGTAAGTTAGGGGTAATACCCCTAGCTAAGGCTACCTAGAGCAAAAGCAAGAATTCCCTGCATCAAATGAGCTGAATGTAGAAGATATTATACATTGATGCAGAGGATGTTTACTTTGAGATCCATGCTTAAAGTAGTAGAAGTGTTGAAATTTCAAATCAGTCACAAGTAAGGTGATAGAGGGAGACATTGAATGAACTTGTAAAGGCTACACTTGCATATTAAAGATGCTAATATGTCTTTGGCATTGTTGTCAAAGAGGGAGAAGTAGAAAACTGATCAACAACTATTGAAGATAAAGAATTAGAAAAGAGGGAGAATATGTTTAAAACTAATCAAATGAAGATAGAGGGAGAAATTGGTAGAAATAATTAAAGGTTGATCAAAATAGTAGAAGAAGAGCAATACAGAGGGAGAAAGACAAAGAACAAGGATCCATTAGCAAATAGGGAGAAACTAAGATCAAGGAAATGTGTAGTTACAATTTACTTTTTGGCATTTGACTCACTATTCTAATCTAGCTAGCATTTGGTTAAATAATTTAGTCTAATAGTTGATCAGTTTGGTTTTCCATCAATACCAAAGAGGGAGATTGTTGGAAATCTAATTGAAAAGCTCATTGTTGAAGATCAAAGAGGGAGATTGTAGTAAATAAGGAAGATTGTTGTAAGAGAATGTTTTCAATCATTGTTTTGTCATTGATGTCAAACTTGCTACTTGTATGAATGATATTTACTTAGAAGATCCAAGTACTATCACTTTGTTGATTGATGAAGAGGATTTGATCAACAAGATGTAACAAGAGAACCTAAGGGAAAGGTTGAGTTATGATGTTGTAATGAAGTGCAAGGATCAGTTAAGACAATGGTTAAATGATGTATTGATGAGATACTCAAAGATATAGAGGTTGGTCACACTTAGACATATTGGAGGAAGAAGTTGTAACAAGGTTGAATGCAAAGCTTGAACTAAGATCATTAGTGGGTGCCAAGAAAGTTAGTTGAAGCTGAGTAACAAAAAATTCTAGTGTGTAACGTGTGATCTTCATGTGCCGAGTCAAGATCAAGTGTCGAGCATCAAAACATTTTCAATTGGTGTCAAGTGAAGATTAGGTGTCTAGCATAAAAAAAAATTCAATTGGTGTTTAGTGATCTTTAGGTGTTGAGCATTAAGAAAAATATAGTTGATGTCGAGTAACATAGTATGTGTCGAGCACCATTTTTTCAATAGTGTGTAGCTGTTGCATTATTTCAAATGATGAAGATTCACCAAATCTAAGCTGACATAATGGTTACATTGAATTTTGTGAATGATCTGGAAGATAAGAATGATGAGTCGTTGGCACAAAATCTTATGTAAACCATTTTTGAGAAAATTCTAAAGGATTATTCAAGAAGTTTTTAGAAAAAGTAGAATATGTGTTAGATGCAATGAATCCTACCTAATCCATGTGAATTGAAATTAAAGAATGGAAGAATCGAGTAGGAAAAGGTACTCCAAGACTTCTATTTAAGGACTCGTAGACTAAGAAGCTTAGAGCTATTGATACTGTAGCTATTGAAGAGCCAAATTCAAGAAGTAGTTTGAAGGGTGTCAAGGAAGAAACATCTAGGAGAAGGAAGAGCAAAAATTCTCTACTTCTACGAGTGGTCATGAAGAGATGATTGCACTAGTACATTGAGTGTGGAGACTCAAGGAGACAAAGGTTGAAATGATGGCAAGCTTTCAAAGTTGCAAAGATTGAAGGCCATGCAAAGGTATTAGCTGAGAAGTGATCTGAGATCTACAAGATAAGTTGTATGTTGTAGTTAGTTCAAGATTTTCTAATACTCTCTAGAAATTGTATTAGATCTAAAAATCCTATGGACTTAGGTTGGCCTAACAGCCATTTGTAAATCCTTTAATAGGGTGGCATTCCAAGTGAATGTTCTAAAGTCCTTTAACTAGGCCCACTTCTAATAGGGTGGTTAAATCCTCTAACAAGGTCACATTTAAAAATGTGCTATAAGCCTTTAATAGGGTAGGCATTACACAAGGCATCACTTTAGAAGAGTGAGAATTGAGTAGCATGTAGGTGGTTTTTCCAAAATTGGATTTCCATAAAAATCATTGTGTCATGTGTTGATTTCTTATGTGTTATTCTTGCATGTTGATTTATAATAACTTGATAATTAGATAAGTTAAAGATTGAATGAATGAATGGTTGATTGGGTTCACTATACTTAGTGAAAAGTTTGAATAGGACATCTAGACCTTGAATAACTGATATAGACCCCCATTTGATGGGGACACAACCCAAGCACAAAATGGACACAATAAGAAAGGGAAAATTGTATTAACTGTGTAAATATGATATTACATTTAGTATAGAGAAAATAGACTTCAAAACATTCCCTAAGGGATTTCAATAGTAATAATCTGGAGATAATTTCTCCTTTTAGTACCTCCTCTCAAACTCCACTCCGAATTGCCTTTTACAATACTAGAAATGTTCTTAAATAGACCCCAAAGGGTTAAGGATTATGAATACATTCTAGAAAGTGCTATTAGGAATCCACCGACCAAATAGAAGGCTCTAGAAGCTGTGTTAGAAGTCGACACAAATCTAGAAGAATCTAGAAACGATAATAGAACTTTCGGGAGGCATAACTTTTGAACCGTAGCTCCGATTGACAAACTGTTTACATTTCCAGAAAGCTCTCGAAGCGCTCTATAGCCTTATGGACCAGCTTCGCTCATCCCCCATTTCTTGACCCTGTTCAAGGTCATTTAATGCCCCTAACCTAACTTTGAAGCATTCTTAGGAGGTCTCCAAAAATTGAAAAACTGCATTAACTTTCAAACTGTGGGGCCTTTTGACCTGATGCTTTTTTTGGAATGCTCTAAATTATAATTACATTCATCTGGCAAATTTACACCTTCTATTTCACCAAAATGATGGCTCAATTATAGACTCTTATTTTTTTTGGCATTTACACGTATCCCAAGGTGTTCAAATACTCTATCCTAGAACATTGATAGTGGAATTGTGAGAGTTGGAACCTTTATTTGACCCAAATGGGTATCCAGAAATGAAAACACATGAAATAGAAACTGAGTCTAAGTACATTTTTTTGGTTGACACAGGATTTCCCTTATACCTTTGGATGCTCCTACATCACCCTTCTCAGTTATTCTAAAACAATTCTAACATTATCTTCATCCATACGTGATAGTGAAAATGATTATGATGTTGCATCTCATGATATGGATAATAAGGTGTTTGATCAAGCTGTTATTGAAAATCAACATGCACCTTATAATGAGTTTTATGATGAATATTTTAATGGGACAACTAATCCATTTGCTGATTTCAAAGAATCATTAGAGGATTTTGGATTAGTTTCAGACTATGACATTGATGATGAGTATAAATATGATTACTCCCTTGAGTATCATCTAGTGATGCATAAGGATACATAATTTCAAGGTACATGTGTGACCCTTTTCCCCATGTTGAGTATGAAGCTTTCATATTCAAGACTGATAGCATGCATGATTCATTTAATAAAGAAGAGTTTTAGTTTCAGTCTGATAATTGTGCGCATGTTGATCAGAACTTTCATAATGAGCAAGTTGTAGAAAATGAAGCTAGTTGTTAGATGCATTATGATAGTGAAGGTGTAGATTTCATTTTGTCAAGTGAGTTGTTTCAAGATGCTGATCTAGTTGGTGAAATTGATATGAATAATATTTCTAGCTAACCTCATGAAATTTTAGATGAGAATCAGATTTATGATAGAGGTAAGAGGTCTTGTTGAAGTTTGGTGGCTCGGGGTCATTGTTTTGTACATAGTAGAGGTAGTTGTTTTTGTTTTCAATAAAGTTGTTCAAGAAAAGTTCTTGTTGTTTTAGGGAGTGGTCTTCTTCTTCTAGAGATTTGAATCCTTGCCATGCTAGCAAGGGACATGTATCCCCAGAAAGAGCCACTGTTGTGACTCAAAATTGAAGCCCAAATTTTAAGTACCATAGAAGAAATTAGGCCCTATAAATGCTTTTGATGCATTTGTACCCAGTTATCTGTTTGAGACCCATGAGGTGTTTAATATTTCTAACACCTTTCATTTAGTGCATCTATATGTTCCATGAAGTTAAACTGTTGTTTTGAGCCATTACGCGAGATCTTATTTTGAGCCCATGTTTGCAATTCAATATCTTGCACCCTATAATTTTTCGTGACTTGCCACTTTGGGAGTATCTAGTGTCCATATCAGAGAGCCTTTGTTTCATAGTTTAGTCATTTTGAATCTATTTGACTAGGTTTTGAATCCCTCAATGTCGGTCATTTATTGTTGTCATGCTAATGCAATTTATTGTAAATTTTGGGAAGCCCTATTTGATGTGTTATAAATTTGACTCAATTAACCAAAATGATAAATTTAATTTTGCACTATATTTTAGAGGTCAAGGAAATGCTACATTTTAATTTTGAGCTTATGATGAATCTGTTTGGTCAATTTTCAAACATGATTTCAAATGCAATTTCTAAATTTTTAATGGTTTCAAAAGGAGCAGATTTGTCGAGACCCCTATTCAGGACGTTATAACTTGAGATTCATGATAGATGAGATCAAATGGATTGTACCATTATGTTTTACTCTAAAAATACTTCCACTATGCCAATTTTCAAGTCTTGACAAATCCGTCTGCACACTTTCCCAGGTCCATTCCATTTGCAAAAATTGCTTTTCTACCATTGTTTCAATCTACAAAATCTGAGTAGCCCACTTTGACCACTCACCATTTTTACCCAGTCCAAGTCATAGATTTATGTTATCCTTGTGATAGAGAACCAATGCCCCAGTTTTTGTTTTCCTAAATGTAAATTTGCCTAGTTTTTAAAGCGAAATTCAAATGCAGTTTAGTGTTTTCTGACATGTTTACTTGTAGGTAATTCTGAGAAGGTAAGATTGATAGCAAATATCTTTTGACTAAGAATTCATCATGAGATAAGATTTGAAAGGGTCAGTTGTTTGGGTCAGTTTTTAAAGCTAGTCAAAGGACCTCTTGATGCAAAATTGACAGTTTGCAAAAGGATGTAAAATGAGCTTCAAATTTATTTTAGTGGTCAAATTTGTTTATAAATCAATGCTAGAAGGTGAATGAGTCAATTTTGTAGTTGAGTTATTCAAAAATGAAATTTTTTTTAGTTAGACCCACTTGGCGCTCGACTGATTCCATCAGATTGACAGAAACACTGACAAGTTTTTATGATATTCTATAGTGATGATGGTCTTTAAAGATAACTTGATTATGAACTAGTCATCATTTACAAATCAGAATATTGTACGAGGATAAATGAATTTATTTTGGGGCTAATTGTTTGTCATGAACTTTTAGATATATGTATCACTCTGAAATGGGTTACCATCCATTGAACTAGTACATTGATTTTTCCATGAGATGGCTGCTTGCATTTTGGAAGCATAGGCCATTGAAGAGCAATGCTAGTAGTCTCAACGAAAAGGCTCAGACTACATTCTAGAAAATTCAAATTTAAAAGATAAGATGGAGAGGTTTTACTGAAGGACAAAGAGAACAATCCATTTTGTTTGTGGGTCACTCCATGGGAGCCACAGTGGAAACCTTGTTGATAATTGGGTTTCTAGAAAAGGGGGTGAGACAAATCTCACCATTTTGCATTACATTTGGTTCTCCAATAGTGGGAGATGTTAGAATTGAGGAAGCCATGTAGGGGTGAACAAGGCTAACTCAAGAATAAATCTATTGTGAACATGCCTCAAAGGCGCAAGTCAACTAATTAATATGATCGACAACAAACTAGAAAATGTTCACAATGAAATTGACTACTTATTCACAACTATCATAGAAAGACTAGTGACATCAAATTAAAAGGCTTCCCATGTGGACAACAATCCAATATGATTTAGCTATGAGATATGTTTCCTAATAATTAGAACTAAGAAAATCATGCAAGGAGGGAGTTGAGGCATTTGCGGCAATGTAAAAAGTCACCTTGTGTTAATAAAGCAAGAAACCTGATGCCAAGGAAGTTTTCAAAACCAAAGAAAGGAAGGAGGTCCACGTAAGCAGTAGGGGATCAACTCTATGCTAAATGTAGAGATATTTAACAAGGGGCAAGATGAACTCACGCAAAAAGGGAAAGTTTCATATTAAAAGGTGCACCCCATAAGCAAATATGGGTAGAGCCCATGTTAAGACAAGGGGAGGCATTTTTAAAGGAAGAGACCACAACAAGGGATATAGGAGAGAAGCTCCACACAAAAGTAGAGTAGATGCCTTTAAAGATATAAAAATACCAAGTTGGTCATGCTAGAAAAATGAGGAATGATGAAAGCCACCAAGAAGAGGGAAATTGCATGGGAAAGAACACCCACACATTGAAATGCAAAGTAAAGCATGTGCAAAGAAGATCACACCACAGAATGAAGAATAGAGCTGAAATGGTTAAAACCAGTTATCCCACATTGGGGATATAGGGATTTCTTTCAATATTTAAATGCAAAAGCACTTAAGATGTAAGATGTCTTCAAAGACATTGGCTTTTGTGAGCCATTGACCATGTGTGGGAGTGACTTGGATGTGAAAGATAGATGGAGGAGAATAAAGTATAATTTTAAACTAATACATATGAAAAAATAATGATGTCAACATCATTGGAGCGTCGGAAAAGTGAAAAGTCATGAAAAATAGATTGCCATAAAGATGAAGTTTTTGGTGGTTGCATGATGCCACTGGAAAATGGTAAGAAATTCTAGCAAGCGACATGGTTACTTGCTAAAAAATTAAATAATCATGCCTGAAAAACCAAAATTTTGATGAGTTTGAAGTGTAGCGATCATAATGAAATGGCAATGATGTCGCAATGATGTGGAGTTATAGACCAACCACAAGGTACCACATGGTAAAAATTTTAAGGCAAGTTGTGATGTGGCAATCAGATTGCAATTATGAATAGGATGGTGACAAGTGGTAGATCCAACATATGTCGATATGTCACTAAGGAAAAGTTGCACACTAGTTAATATAGCAACATAGCGACCATGACGTGACATGATGAGGTGGCATGTTGATGTGGTGGTGAGAAGGATGAATCAAGTGATGCCATGTGGCATCAGTTGTGCAAGTCAGAACCAATGTAGATGTGACATGTGGTGCATTGTGGATGAAAAGGTGATAGGTGCTAGACCAATGAGACAATGCCAAATGGCATCTAGGTGGCAGGGATGGATGATTGTGCAGGTCTAAGCTAATCATGTATTGACATGTGCCAGTAGGGTTGGTCAACTGGGTTGACCTGAAATGGAAGATAAGGCAAAAAATAAAATGATTTTAAAAATATTATTTTAAATATCTTCCTGAATCATGTGTAGTTCCTTTTTAATAAATTTGGAGTTATAATATAGTCCAAACTATAGGAAAGGATTAAATTTTTGCAAAATGTTGTGCAAAGCCATGAGATGGAAGCCTAAATTTCAAATGGGCATAACAGGGGAAATTTTTGCTGAAAATAGGCACTCCAATATACCATTAGAACTGGAATGATCTAAATTTTTTGAATCTGAAATCAATTTTTACACAAGTGCTCACTGGTTCAAATTATAAGTCGATTTGTGATTCCTGGGGCATTTTCAACAGAATGGGAAAAATTTGTCATTAATCATTAGAGTTGGTCATGAGATAGATATAAAGGCTTGTTGAAGTGTGAATGCAAAGAAAATTGATTCTAAGAGGTTTTCTTAGCTTCTAAAGGCCATTTTAACTGATTTTCACTTTTATCTTGAGTTCATTTTGGCATCAAATTAGTTATGATTCTCATAAGGTATCTAAGATATTTCTTGCTTGTAGAGGCCAAACGATGGGGATTTGATATGCAGTTATAGAGAGAAGGTAGAGAGAGGTTTTTTCAACTTCTTGGGAAAGAATTCTGAGTGGACACATGTCAGCTGCATAACCAATCTAGGAATTTATTCCTTTCTATTTTTTCTTTCTTCTTCTCATTTGTAAGGGTTGGTAGTTTTCTCTAGGGAAACTAGCAGGGTTCCAGTGTTCTACTATGAAACCAAGATTGTTGATGGTTATGCTTCCTGTCTATTGAGATATGCTCTAGTAGTGAAGGCCACACATTTTCTCTTGTGTAGATTATCAATTCATTTCATGTATTGTTATTCTGAGATAATGGAAATTAAAGCTAGATCAAGTTAATTATCTAGAGAATCATTTAGTTTTACCAGTTTATGTATTTAGTCTTTTCAAGGATGAATATAAAAGGGGATTTACACAAATTATCTGGGTTTCTTATTCTATCTCTTAATTCTTCATATGCTATTGACTCTAGGATTAAAAGAATAAGGTTCATTTGATTTAAGTCATCTTGGATGAGTTGTATGTCAGATTTTTTGTTGCTTTTGATTCAAGGAGTCAAGTAAATGCTTCAATGTTCTCATAGGGTTTCTGGGTGTATGAAGGGGATATTTCATAAGAATGGAATTTGGGGATTTTAGTTGATAAACTTAATTGTAATGCAATTAAGTTAGGTCATCCTGCTGGTAATGACTCTATGTCCCAATAGATAAGGCATTGATCACTAAGTTAGATGCAAGCTGATATGAATTCCATTTGCACAAATTATTTTAATCAAATCAATTCAATTTTTTGTCTTTTGTAGTGGGCTGAAAGGAATTAACCTTCACTTAGCTCATGGTTTCATAGGTTATGATCTGTAGCTATTTCAGTCCTATGTCATTGCATAAGTATTAGAAGATAAAAGGAGTTTCCTTTGCTATTATTTGGTTCAAATTTATGTTTAATTACATTGGTACCATACATCGGAACCTCAAGGTTAACCCTCCTAGGTCTTGTAGAGCCTAAAGTCATGAAGGAGTTATGCCTTATAGTTGGCCTAAGATTGTAGTCGAATGTATCCATCATAGGAATTTTCTAGCCTTAGATGCATTGGTTTGGTTTCTTTGTTATTGTCAAAACTATTAAATTAGGAGCCAACAAGTAGAAGTTGTAGGTTCCTTCGTATAGCATTATACTTTGTGAATGTTCCTACAACATCGTGTGAAAAGTTAAAGTAGATGAGCTGAGTTGGAATATTTGTTAGCCTTTCATTGTATTTCCATAATTTTTTTCATAAGGAGTTAAGTGTGTTAGCTTCCTGCAACAATAGTATAAGTTCTTTTCCTTGCATTTTACTTTCCTACAGCATAAGCATAGTGACTCGTTAAGAGATGTTGTACACATATTGTGTTGACCATTTCAAGTATACATCCCTGGGTTAATAAGACTAAATACAACTCATAGTGGAAAAAATAATTCTTAGATTGAATAAATTATTCCTAAGCATGGCCTAGAGCATGATTATTATATACCTATTCCAAGGCGGACCACTATGTACTGTAAAACACATCTATGCAATAATCTCATGATGCAAATACAAGCACAAACATACAAAGTCATGCTAAAACTGACTCACCTGTAAGAGATACTTGCCCACTAGGGAAATGGCCCTTGTATAGTTCTCTGAGTGCCTCCACATGCATTATCTAGTGAATGTACTCCTCATCATGGTCAATAGTTAGATAGGGTAGTTCTGCTCAATGCTCATAGACCCCAAGTCATAGCCTGATCTTCACTCCCCTGATGGTGGTTTTTGGGGCCATCACTACTTAGACTCACCTCCTTGGAGGCTAGGCTTGGGTTGGTCCCCACTTGCTCCCCCTACTACTGTTGATGCAAGTTGGCCTTCTCCTCACTATGACCCCAAGAGGACTTTCCCCTAGTTGGATTTAGCCATTTCTCCTCCCAGGGTTGAGGAAGATAAAGACAAGGATGCTGATAAGTATTTTTTTGTTGTTGATAGTTGGGCTCCCTCTAAACCAACCAATAATCCTAAGGACTTCTAGGGTTATAATGACAAAGACCCTCATTCGATTGGCACTGCTCTTGTAGCCTGCAAGTTTTTTTTTTTTTTGCTTATATATATTTTGGTGAATAGGTGATCTCTGAGCTTGAGTTGTTTGAACTCATAGGGTGATCTTGTATCCCTAGGGTAATTTTTTGTGAATATGTATCTTTAAATTTTAATTAATGGAAAAGGTATATTCATCAAAAAAGTTTGTTAGATGGATGTTTGTAGACACTTACAATCATCCCAAAAAGCTATATTAATTCATTTAATATTTCCTTTGATATTATAATTAATTAATTATATTTGTCATATTCTTTGAATTATTTAATTAAATTTATTTGATTAAATAGGTTCATTTCTCAAATGTATTTAAATTTAATTGAAATACTATCCCTCTAATGTATTAAATTCATTTAATACATAGTGCTCCATAAATCCCCTTTTAAATAAATTCTAATTTATTTAATTCACTCAACTTTATTAAATTCTTTAATCTTGTGATTAAGTTAAATTCTATTTAATTTATTCCTAATCTCATTCTAAAACCTAGTCTACACCCATCACTCTCATCCTTCTAAGCCTGCCCACTACTTAATCCTGCTTTATTATCTTAGATACCTTTCTAAACACCTCTTAGCTCCTAAGTGTTTGCTCACACATATATGAGAAGCTGATGATCCAATAAATCTTCCACTTCATTTATAAATCTTACACCTTTGTCCCCCACTCCTTCCCCCAAGGTTGCTTACACATGTGTGAGCATATGTTGAACCTCTCAACCATAAAGGTTCCTTTTGACTTTTGCATGTCTTGTCATTTAGCGCATGTGTCTCCCTTGTAGCACCTATGTGGATGCCACATAGATACCACCTCCCCAAGGCCTTTCTCAAACCTATAAATAGATCCATTGTCTCAAGAATTTTATATCTCCCTCATTTGCATTATTATCATGCTAGTTTAGCTTTTTAGTTCTTAGAGTTTTTATGCTGAGAGCTAATCTTTGGTAGTTGTTTGCATTACTTGGATTTCTAGATTTTGGATTAGGTTCATGGAAGTATGATATTGTTAGGTTCTTTCTCCATTACATTTCATCCACATTCACATCCATGGAATCCTTTGAAATTGGCCCACTCATAGCCATTTCTTGAAGATATTCTCCATTCATTTAGTCTAGATTCACTCATTTAATTTTGCATACATTTATCAATCAAGGGATTCAATAGTTGTGTTTTTGGAGAGCACATCCATATCCCTCCAATCTAAAGCACAACAAAAAGGGCTCTTATGAGTGCCCCTTGTTGAGCTGCTTTGAGGTTACATGATGACTCTAAATTTTGATTGCATGGTTTTAAAACTCAAGTAGAATTAGTAACTTTCCAATCTTTTTTAAGTCTTTGATATACACATGCTACTAATGTTTGATACTTTATGCATGCTCCTAATAGATTAGGTTTTCATGTATACATTTTGGCATTCTTGGTGGGACCCATTTCCCTTTTCCATTATCAGATTCACTCAAAAACTTGACTTTTTCTATAAAAATTGTGCATTGTCGTCTCTGTTGGGACATAGTGTCATTTGTGATTTTTGCAAATGTTTTGTCATCTTTGAAAATCATCATCTCTATGTTTTGGCATCTTCACCAAACTCAACCCACAAAAATTGCTAAATAGAATTTGATTTTTTTTGTTCTGTTGTCTTCACATATTGTCGTCTCTATAGTTTTGTATCTACACTTGTTTTGAAAAAAATTCTATACAGTCAGTTCTATTGTTTCCCCATTTCCAAGTTATATTATGTTGTCTTCGTAGTTTCATTACTTTGTTGTCTGCATTGTGGGTAGCTAAAAACTTGTCACTTTATAGATTGTTGTCTCCAATTTTTGGCGTGTGTGATCCTATCTTGTTGTCTATGGACTAGGAATGTAAGTAGTAGGTATATCATACTTTCTTTGTATTCTGTTGTATACAATTTTTGTCATCTCTATCTGCATTTTTTCATTCTAAGCTTATTTACATATAGAAAAAATAACAAAAAAAGTTAAAATAAATTTTTCTATAGTTAGCTTTGATTTTTGGGGATTCTGTTGAAGTTAATCAAGTTTTTTACTATAGCATTATAGATGGGAGTATTTTAGAAACACCTAACCATATTTTCTTGTAGGTTTTTCTTAATATTTTATTACTCTTGGAAATGAACTTGAATTCTTAATCATTTGTCTTTGAATGAATGTTGCACTTAATGGGATAAATCAAACACACTCTTGAATCACTAAAACTTAAAATAAGAAAATCCAATCTGGATTGCGTAATCAATTGAACAAAACCTTTCATTTGGATGAATGTTTAAAAAAAAAAATCTTGAATGCCTTAAGAAAATTCACAAACATTTTTTTGGAATGAATGGTTAGATGTGTGTGCCAATGAACATCTTTCCACCTCCTTCATCCACTCATTCACAAGTCTTACAACTTAGTATCCATCAAACATTTCTTCCTCCCAACCATTCCACCCCCTTAATCCAAACCTTTTTATAATTCCTTCACCTCCATTTCCCAACCCATTTCACCCTTCTTTTCACTATCCTCCAACATCTATGAGAAAATAGTAAAAATTCCTTGAGAATAATAAAGAAAGAGGATGAAATATCAAGGTATACCATCCATGCATTTAATTGCTTGAGTCCTCCCTTTATATCCATTTTCTTATGAGTAAACTTATCCATCTATTCACTTTTCCTCTTCCACTTGTACTCTACACTAGGGGCAAGCTCAATCCATACCACATTGTTTTACATATCTTCCATATTCCTATCTAGCATTCATCATCCTAGTCCATCTTTGATCTCGACTATCATTTTCCTTCCATTATCCTACGTATTTCCATCCACTTTCATATATTTGATCTTGACGTTATATCCATATCTTGTATCCCATGATCCTTGCCATGTTCATTTATTCCATCCTTCATCCATAATCATACATACTTCTATCCTCCTTTCATATGTCCTTGATCTTGGTTATTCTATCCATTTCATCCATACTCTTCATATCATTATCCCTATTTCATTCCCTCCCTCACATACCCCCTATTCATTCCACTTTCAGGCCTATGCTTGTGATTAATACTAGAGGCACAACAACAAAAATGTTCATACATGCTTTGGAAGAGCATGTGCATTCAATTCCTCCATACAATATCCTTCACACCATCTTTCAATTTCCACACATCTTTTCCCACCATTTTTCCTTCCATTTTTCCTATCCTTCATATGGGGCATTTTCGGTCACTCCTTTGTAACATGGTCATTGGCTCCCCATTTTCCTATACTAGATCATCTGGTCCCCCATATTATTCCTCCATTCAGATATCCCCACCCTTTTTATGCATTTACCATTCCTTAGATCTCCCTTTTCAGTGGTCCCAATCTAGTCATTTCCATCAACTTAATCAATTAATTTTTCCTCTAATCTAATCACATTCCCTTCTTCCAATCATTTAAAAAAAATCAATTCCTTAATTTTTCCATCTATTTTCATATACCTTTATCAAATTTCTAGTCTTCCATTAAGCACACTTTCCTCTAGAGAACAGTTCTCGCTTTCTCTCTTGCATTTGCCTTCCATTCCAATTCAATTCATCCATTATCTTATCATATCTTATCCAAATTCTTCTATCTATCTCATGACACTAAGCTTCAACCCATCAAACTAAGCTTATCAAAATAGTGATTGTCAACAAACTTACACAAATTCACATTGAGACTAAATAATTTGAGAAAATTGTTCCTTTCACTATAGATGCTAGTGAACAATCACAAACATTTCAATATAATTAAATCAAACAATAAATTTCTACCTTACAGGATGCATCCTTCCTACATAGGCTTAACAAATTTACCGTCAAAATAAAGTTCATGGCAGGAATTGTGGACTAAATGACTACTTGGTTATACAGTCTTTTGTTGATTTTATCTTCATGTTTCAGTGATAGTCTCCTCAAACGTGCCTTGATCTTCAATATCTTGCTATCATTTGAATTAATTTACTTGATTACATGTGTCATTTTATGAGATGATCTATTTTCATGATTCTTTAGCACATCTATGTCAGTTTCAAGTTATGGTTATGCATTGCTCACTGGGGCAACAAGTTAGCACACTTTCCAGCAAGATCCCTAAAAATAATTTAGGTGTGTCCAAACCTCTCCAGTGCACATATGTCATATTTTCTATCATGACTATGAAGCCTACATCTATATTTCTAAAGTCTCTATTTTGTTTAGAGTCTAGTCCATGTAAAGGAGTCTTGTCATCTATGCTTCTATAGCATTTTATGTATAACTCCTCTTGCAATATCAAACTAGGGTGTGCTCTCCCATATGAACACAACTAAATCCCATGAATTCATGTAGTTAAGTTGCATTTAGATTAATCATTATCCAATTCACCCCACTTCATTTGGATCTTACCAACAAGTCATGCAAGGTCATCTTTGAAACCTTTTCTCTTTCCCTTTTCCTTCCCATGTCTATTTTCAAGAAAATGGAGCCATATATATTCCTTTCTCACCCCATTTCCTTGAGGGGCACCCTCCTCCCTTATCATCACTATGACACAACTCCTAGGACTTCTATCCTCTCTAGGGCAACCTAAATTTTCTTTTCTTTGATATAATGTTGTTCCAACATCACATTGAAGAGGGGCAAAATGTAGATGCTTAAAATCATCCAAAAAACATATATTAATTCATTTAATATTTTCTTTGATATTATAATTAATTATTAATTAATTAATTATATTTTTCATATTCTTATACTTATTTAATTAAATTTATTTGATTAAATAGGTTCATTTCGCAAATGAATTTAAATTGAATTTAGATACTTCCCCTCTAATGTATTAAATTCATTTAATACATAGTTCTCCATAAATCCCCTTTAAATAAATTATAATTTATTTAATTCCCTCTACTTTATTAAATTCTTTAATCCTATAATTAAGTTAAATCTTATTTTATATACCTAGTCTACACCCATCACTCTCATCCTTGTAAGCCTACCCACTACTTAATCCCACTTTATTATCTTAAACACCTCTTAGCTTCTAAGTGTTTGTTCACACATGTTGTTGGAGTGTTCAAAATGGGAAGAGTACTTTTGGGGGGGGGGGGGGGGGGGGTGGGTGGGTGAATCAGAAGTACTACACCTTTTAACATTTTTCAATCCTTTAAACATATAATTGAAAAAAGAATTGCATGCATGTAAAAATATAAAAGAACATAAAATCATTCACATGCAATAACACATAACACAAAGATTTGGTAACCCAAAAAGCCTCCAGGAATAAGAAGGTAAAACTGTGGTGGGGATGATACCCACAAAAATAATTGCAACAATCAATGTTCAACCACTTCTGATGGTCTACCTTGTGAAAGGCCTACCCTATTAAAGGCTTTACACTATGTCAATAGTGACTTGTTTGGAAGATTTACAAACACTTACATGAAGTGTCACCCTGTTAAAGTATTTACAATAGGTTGTTAAACCCACCTAATACATAGGATTTTCAATCACCTTCTCCAAAGGTTCTCTTGCCTAGCTGTTAACCTAACATATCAAAATAGGATTTCAACCTCTAATAAAATTGTGAGAGAGAATTAGAACATTTGACCTGATTGAATGAAATCTCAAATTGCTGGGTTTAGGTACTAGATCTGCTCTTCTCATTCTGATCCTTACTTGATCTGATCTCTATATGTGTTCCTTGTCCCTTGTGCTATTCTGATGAATTGGATATGAAATTGCTGCTCTGTTCCTTGAAGTCTTTTCCTCTTCACATTGAAATTTTGTGATAAACTCCCCATACACTATTCTCATCCACACATGCAATGGGTTTTTGATCTTCTTTTAAAGAATGCAAAGATTTAGGGTTAGGTATGGATCTATGATCCATATTGAATCTCAAATTCTTGCTCATACCTTGCATTTTTTTGATTGGTTTCATGTAGATTGCATAGGGAATGTAGATGATTTGTCCTTAGCTTTATTCTCCTTCAAAATCTCTCTAGGTCGCCTTCAAAGATGGTTTAAATCTTAGTTTGTGAAAGCATAAACCCTTATGCTGATGCTGAGTTACTTGACACTCATTACATTACTAATGCTCGGCATGAACTAATTCCTAGATTGCTCAACATCCATTACGATCCTGGTTTGCTCAAAACTTGTTAAACATTGTATTGCTCAATATATGTATGTTCTATATTGCTTAGCATCTAAACATTTCTAAATTTCTTGGAACATGAACATTTCTTGAGTCACTCAGCACATACTATGTTCTAACTTTCTCAACACCAACTGTGGCTCAACACCTATTAAAATTTTAGCTCAGCATACATTGTGTACTTGGCTTATATAGTGAAGATGGTTAAGTGTGTTGACACTCAATTATCAAGACTATTCTTTTGACCAACAGTCAACCCCTTTGACACGAGTGTCAAAAACACTTAATTAAGCATTTATAAACTTAACCTTATTGAGTAAATTCTTTATTTGCTTGGCATTCATGCCAAATTTCAAAAATATTGTGAGTAACACTATACTTTATGACTTCCCCTGAGTTGATTATGCCTTGTCCATTCTTGAAACTGAAACTCTATACTAATGTGCCTGATTCTCTCTATCCTTTGTCTTGTTTCTACATTCTGATCCTATGTGTTGTATCTAATCTATGTGAAGTTAAAAATTTTGCATCTCCCCCTTTCTCCTTCATTACTAGTCTCCCCCTTTTTGGCTATTTAAAAACTTTCCATATTATTCTCAAAATGAATGAAAGAGTGTAATTCAAAAATGGTTCAAAATTTGATATTCTCTTCAAAATTTGGTATTCTCCCACAATATCTTCGTATATACATATCTCATTTTAAACATATATCTCCTCCTAATTTTATCTCCCCCATTTTTTGACACTGATGTCAAAGGGTTCTATGGAGTAATACCATGCTTAGCCAAAAATGTGTTATTTACCTCCAGAAGTATTTTCAGAGATGCATTCTAATTTGTTAGTGCAATGTCCAATGACTTATGCTAGATGGCAGTCTCTACTGCTAGATGTATAAGTCCATCCGAGGTAGAAAGATTTGAATATTTCTTGAGGACTATTTTTGCATACATTTGCTCCTTGTGGAGTACAGGGGTTATAGAGGACTAAATTTGCATCAACTTAGCTTTTGTATTTGCCTCCTCCATTGTTAATATAGCTAATTCTCTTTGTGTGTGAAGTGTTTGACCAAAATTCTTCTCACTGTAAGCTGGGTTAGTTGGGAGTTGCATACTAGAAATCTTTAGATTTCTCTCCAACCTCAGTATCTTCTGGCTAGACTCCTATGTGAAGTCAGAAAAATCACACAACTTGTTGTACAGGGAGAATATATTTCCAAGTCTAATTTTTACTCTATCCAATTTCATAGCTAGCTCAACTTGAGATAGTGCTATATTGTATGTGTGAATATATAGCCTCTGCTAATATACACACTTCAACACAGTCCTTATTTGTGGATTCATCCCGAAATGAACATTAGATTGTTCATCTAAAAATCAGCTGGCAAGGCGACTTGTTGCCTTCTATCTAAAGGGAATTTCTTGTTAGATATCCTTAGATTTGAGGTGTTAAGCAACTAGACCCTCTAAGAATGAAGGATTTGAAAGAAAATGTGACTAATCTATATGAGAATGTAGATTAATCTAAAATGGAGAATGTGCATTTAATTTAAGAACATGTAAAAGAAAGCTATGCTAAAATGTATGCATATTATGCTAAATGAGATTAAACTAGAAAATGAATATCTTATGAAAGTAAGGAGCTCAAATGAATGCACAATCCAACAGTAATTTGATGCAAATTCTCATTCAACCTCCCTCAAAATGAAGAGATGAGGGTCTCTCAGAAAGCATGCTGTGAAGATGAGATTGGCTCTGAAGTTGATGACATAGAGACCAATTGATAAGCTTTTAAGGACTATCTCTAGAACAGAGCTTAATCCCAAGGAATCCAAGTAGAGCACCTAGATACCTAAGATTGGTAGCATTTAAAAGACTATCTCCAGAATAATGCATAATCTTTAAGGATCCAAACAGAATGTCTAGATACCTGAAATTAATAAGCATTTAAAAGGTTTCTTCCAAACAAAGTTTAACCTTTAAGGATCTAGGTAGAACATCTAGATACCCGAGAGTAATAGCATATAAAAAACTATCTCCAGAATGGAGTGTAATCTTCAAGGATCCAGATAGAACACCTAGATACTCGAGAGTAGTAGAATTTAGAAGACTATCTCCAGAATAGAGTGTAATCTTCAAGGATCTAGATAGAACACCTAGATACCTGAGAGTAATAGCATTTAGAAGGCTATCTCCAGAATATAGTGTAATCTTCAAGGATCCAGATAGAACACCTAGATACCTGAGATTGAAAGCATTTAGAAGATTATCTCTAGAACGGAGCTTAACCTTCAAGGATCCAAGTAGAACACCTAGATACCTAATATTGACAAAAGAAAGATAACAAGGTCCAATCATGAGTCATAGAATCATCCCCAGAATGAGGCTTGATCCTCAAGAGTAAGGGTTTAGACTGTCCCAATACCTGTCCATCAGACTCAAATCAGAAATGTTATAAGATGTGATGAAATGATGAAAAGATGAAGATAGGTAGCAAAGATGCTAGATAGAAGGGAACAAGATGACCCAAGTGATGAGATGCCCCAAGTGATAAGGACATAAGATGGGAACCAGATGCCCTAAGTAATAAGTATTCAATGATGTAATCATCCTGCCCCCTCGGGAGCAAAATCAAAAGATGACACACTAGAAATATGATTTGAAGTAGTATATCATGAGATATAGAATAAATTTGAGATTCAATAGAATATAGAAGAGACCAGAATGATTGAAAGAAGATTCAGGGTTGATTTGAAATGATTTTGAAGTTGCAAAGATCAAGTTTGACCAAAAGTTGGTCAGATTTAGCCTTGGTTGACTTGGGTTGACTATTTCAAAAATGATGTTTTTGAAAATATGGAGAATGTAGAGATGAAGGGCTTCTAAGAATCAAAAAATATTAGAAAGATTTGGGCTACACAAGCGTTTGATCGCATCTATCCCTAAAATTTTAAAATTCATTTTTGAGGCTCTTAGGTGTGTTAAATTTCAAATTTGATTTGGAAAATGGTTCAAGAATAGTCCAATTAGCCAGGGGTGTATTTTTGCACAAATTTGAGCACTTTGAAGAATTTGGTCAACAGCTATATAAGGGCTTGAGGGGTCATTTTCAATTCATTTGTGCTTTTGTCTTATAGTGATTTTGAGCTCTGATAGAGACATGGTAGTAAATGTAAGATATCATCATTTTGAGTGCTCCAAAAAACATAGTTGGCCAACAAACTACAGACCACTGATGAGTTGTAGATTTCCTTTCTTCGTACTTTTCTTTCACACATTTCAAGGTCATTTATAGCACATTTTAGCATGTTTTAGGTTTGTTTAATTTGATTTTCGCATGAGGCCAATCTCTTTTAGCGCAAAGATCTTCTTTCTTTGCATGAAGAAATAGGGTACACTATTTTTTCATGCACGACTGAAGGATCTTCACGCGGGATGAATTAGGTTTCATGCGAAGATTGAGTTTCTTCACGTGAGGCGATTCGTGTCTCGTGTGAGAATGTCTTTTGTTGCGCGAACATCTCTTTTTTTGTGCGAGAAGTTATTTTTTCGCGAGAGCGGCTCTTTTTTCCCGTGACTACAAGAATCTTCACACGAACAAAGAATGATTTTGCATGAAATTGGAGATCTTCCCATGAGATTTCACAAATTTTGCATGAAATCCCATGACAGTTATGCTTAAAATTTTTATTTTCACACTCTAAAATTGCATTTTAGTTCATTTTGATGCTTTGTTTTGACTTGATACTGATCGTTTGTTTGTCATTTCTTGTAGTGTGTGCAAGAGGTCTTTGGAGATGTTTTATTTAGATCACACTATTCACCATATGGAGAGTTATTGCAAATTCTTGATGATGTAGATCGGGCAGACATTGCCTGATTGGGTTTGTCCTCTCTATGTTGGATTCCAGCCATGATGGTGAATCACAACTTACTCACAACTTTGGTGGAGCATTTCCATTCAGAGATGAACACCTTCCACTTGCTGATTGGCAAGATGACCATTACTCCAGAGGACATCTGGAGGATTCTAAGGATTCCTTTTCACAGTGCTTGAGTTATTTATGATATAGTGCCCTAAGAAGGGACAGAGGCATTATTTGTTGTGTTTGGGAGAGAGTTACCAAGAGGCAGAGCCATTAGGTGGGATGAGCTAATGCATACCTATGGACCCACACACCGGCTGGCATCCATGCTGGGTATATTTTCTAGTTGTTTCTTATGCCTTGATAGAGGGCAGCATGGGTTAGAGTGCAGATGGGGTGCCATGCTTTGCAGGATGCTGGAGGCACTAGAGATCTTCGAATGGGGTCAGTCCATGTTGGCCTACCTTTTCTATGAGATGCATGAGGTCATCTTCCATGAGAAGAAGACCATGGCAGTGAGGGTATATGTATTGCAGATCTAGGCCTAGGAGCATCTTCCCGTATGTTGGCCAATTTTTGAGGATGCCAGAGAGCCCATGGAGCCCTGCATATGTAGATATCGAGGGCATATTACCCAGGCCCACCTGGGTAAGACCAAGAACTGGTGGATGCATCTTGATGACCTAGTGTTCATTGTATGGCAACCTTGGAGAGAGACAGAGGACTGGGATGATGCCCTTAGAGAGCTACCATGGATGTTTAGTTCTCGACCTTTGGCGGGCAGGATGAAATTAGTTATAGAGAGATTTTCTATCTCACAAGTATGGTGGTAGTATGGTTGACCACAAGACATTTCACATGAGTATTGTTCCTATGCCAGGGTGCAAAAGGATATTGAGCAAGGATGGGCACCACAGATGGATCTAGGGAGATCCATGATAGATATCTGTAGTTTAGCTACAGTCCAGTGGGACTACCTACCAGAGGTAGTAGATGCAGGGATGACGCCTACATATTAGGCATTTTTGATCAGCCATCTGTTCCCATGCTTTACAAATCCACTAAGGATGGCAAGGCAGGTATAGAGGCAGTCGCCCCAATAGCAACAAGCACAGCCATAGCTGCTAGGTTAGCCAAAGGTTCCACCATAGGTCCAGCATTGGGTACAACAGATGCCTATTCCCCTACGTCATATAGGATCAGACTTAGGTGCTAGGGGTAGTGGGGTAGGACACAGTAGACGATAGAGGACAGAGGAGCAAGCCCCGTAGTAGGAGGGTTCGCAGCAATAGGTGCCTCCACAGCCATAGGCACCTCCATAGTAGCAGGCACCAAAGATGGTAGATGAGGACATGCCAGATCAACCAGCGGGTGGCGTACATGACATGGTGTGGCAGTATCATGAGCGAGTTTGTCAGGCCTCCCAAAAATTTGGAGAGTTACATATTTTAGTGGTAGTAAGGGATGCATAGCTGGTAGAGCAACAACGAGATACTGATCTTTGGAGAGAGCGCATCGAGACTGTAGAGTAGAGATAGAGCTAACGCAGGATGAGATCCACTTCCAGTCAGCTTAGGCAGTGTATTACTATGCTGCATACACCATCACCGTGCCTGATGAGACACTTTAGGTGCAATGATATTCTCAGTATGTGTGAGGGTTTGGGGGTGCACAACCTCCTATTAGGCTAGATATGCCATTGCCGCCTCTGCCACTTGCTGCCTCTACTCCTCTTGCTCCTCCTAGAGGTGAGGGTTTGGGATAGAGTTAGACGCTCTGTACCTGATATTTGATTTTGATCCTTGACTATGTATCGATTGGTGTGCTAGCACTACATGTATCATTTTTTATCAATTGCACTCGAGTAGCGCCCATTTTTGTACTGACCCATTCTTTTGATATATATATATATATATATATATATATATATATATGAGATTTTGAGCTGATTTTCTATGTACATGTTATTGTCTATTTTGTTTTGCTTTGATGTACATGAGATGTATGTTGTACTTAGATAGAATGCATATGTATGAACTGACATCTCATGTAGTGTTGCGTGTTTTTGCTTGAGAGTCACAGGTATTCTATTGAGGAGCATGAATCAATGAACCAAATGCTTGTGCAGCCATAGAAGAATTTGATGCATGTGGAGTATGAATAGAATGACCATTGAATTGCATGCTTATGCAAATGAATTATGTAATGCAAGACTATCCTAAATGCAACCCTAGGTCTGGTTACCAAGCCTTGACGATTTATCATCACTGGATATAAAATAAAGCTGGTATATTATAAAATTCCCATTGACATTGCAATCATGGAAATATGAATATAACATATGTTATTGGTTTTTTGGGATTAAATGTAAGCATTAGAGGCACAAGAAGCCAGAATGACCAAAACATTTGTCCCTTTTAATGTAGCAAGTTAACATAAGCATCAGAGCATAAACGCTAGGATGACTTGAATGTTGCTTGCATGATAGGCACACCAAACACACATGAGATCCGTCTTATGCTAAGTATTCATTATTCATTTTGTCCATAATGATCCTTGTGTTCATAACCTGAGACAGAAGTGTGCTAGATATACTCACAGTGACTCGTATGTTCACTTAGCAGGATGAGTATCAGTATTTATTATAGCATGAAGAGTTTACTCCAACAAACAAGGAGAAGAACTAATGTCATTGACGTATCTATATAAAAGGAGTTGAGGTACACACAACCATCCAATATGAGATAGAGGCTCTTATAGTGGACACCCCTCTTATAGGAATATATCAACTTATTGGAACTAAATTGCAAACAGAAAGCAAAGAAAAGATCATGCCCCCAATCGTTACTTCTCTAGTCGAAGATGACATCATCAAGCTGCTTGAGGGGATATGATAAAGAAGAAAAAAGAAAAAAATGCTCAGCATATCCAAACAAGTATATCATTTTTGAGTTCAATGTTTTAGGGATTGATGTCAAGTGTCAATGTCCAGAACAAGTTTGATAGAAATCTCTTCAGTAGGGTGACAAAAGTAGGCAGACGCAGTTAGAACAACTGGTGACTGAGGTCAAAGAGGAATCTTCATGATGAAGAACCTAAAGAGGACTAAGAAATAGTAGACAGACACAACCAGGACAACTGGTGACTGACAAAAAGATTTTCCATAAAGGAATCTGGAGACATGACTTAGCAATACTAGACAAACATAGATGAAACAACTGGTGACTATTGCAAAAGTGATTCTACAAGGAAAATCTTAAAAAGAGTGACACTAGCGACAGTAGGCAAATGCAGTGAGGACCACTGGTGACTGTCGCGAAGGATATTCTATAAGGAGAATCTAAAAAATAGTGACACTAGTGACAGTAGGCAGACACAGTGAGGACCACTGGTGACTGTCATGAAGGAGATTCTATAAGGAGAATCTCAAAACTAGTGACACTAGCAAGAGTAGGCAGACACAGTGAGGATCACTGGTGACTATCGCAAAGGAGATTCTATAAGGAGAATCTTAAAAATAGTGACACTAGCGATAGTAGGCAGATGCAGTGAGAACCACTGGTGACTATCGTGAAGGAGATTCTATGAGGATAATCTCAAAAATAGTGACACTAGCGATAGTAGGTAGATGCGGTGAGAACCATTAGTGACTATCATGAAGGAGATTCTATGAGGAGAATCTCAAAAATAGTAACACTAGCGATAGTAGGCAGATGCGGTGAGAACCACTAGTGACTGTTGCGAAGGAGATTCTATGAGGAGAATCTCAAAAATAGTGACACTAGCAATAGCAGGTAGATGCAGTGAGAACCACTGGTGACTATCATGAAGGAGATTCTATTAGGAGAATCTCAAAAATAGTGACACTAAAGGGGGAATTCTCCCGAGCTATGACAAGACTCAATCCATGGATACATGAGCAAAAAGTAGGAAAAGTAGGAAAGCAAAAGCATGAAAGTGACTGTACAAAGTAGCCATAAGATGCGCTACAAGATGGAGCATTGGGAACAAGAGGCACCTATTTACCAGATTTTTACCTTCTTGGCAAGATTTCCTTTTTTTGCTACCATGATGCCTATTTCTAGGTTTTCACCAATGACGCTTTTTTTTTTCAATTTTTTTTGTACTTTTCTCTTTTTTGAATTTTTGAGATTTTTCACTTTTTTTTGGTGTTACCAAGGCACCTATTGCTAGGTTTTCACCAGGGTAACAATTTTTGTTAGGAATTTTTTCCAAATTTTAGATTTTTTCAGAGATTACTAGCTCTCAAGAAGGATCACCTTGATTTTGTTTTAGTGTCTAGCAAGGTGTAGGAAAAGAAGTAGTAGCAAGCTAGTGTATAAGTGGAGATGGATAGGCAAGGAGTATGAAGCAATGAATGTTACCCTCAAGGAAAGCCTTCACAAGATTACCCAAGCTAGGTAAAAGGATATAACAATATAAGCTCATGCTGTAATGAAAGGTATCATGTAAGTAATCCATGAAAATTACCATCTCAAGAGATTGCTAAGAACTAAGTTTTCTTCTTTCTTTCATTGATCAAGACCAAAGGGTTAACTGAATAGGACAGAAAAGTTTGTTATGGAGGTTATGAGTGAATGACTTTGGAAATGAGGACATCTAAAGGATAAGCAAGATTATGATAGGATTTCATGGATGGAAAAATTACGCATGATGCCTGTTTACCAAGTTTTCATTATATTACTTGTCCAAGGTGCCACAAGAAGTGGTTTTCACCATAGGACGAATTTAATTATTTTTACTTTTGCTACCAAAGCGCCTATTTCCAAGTTTTCACCAAGGCACTTTTTAAAAAAAAAAATTCTTTTTTTCTTGTTTTTTTTTTTTTTTTTTTTTGCATTTTTAGAGTTTTTGGAAAGAATTCAAGCCTTTCTAAAGTTAGATAGAACTCCTATAATGTAAGTTATGATAAGCCAATGCCATAGAAAGGTACGCTCAAAGATGTTGATAAGGTAATGGAGGGAGATAGTAGAAAAGATATATGGAGGACAAGGTTTAGGCTATGGATAAGATAAATGGATGGAAGGATAAAAGGTGGAGGATAGAAGGTGGAGTGGAGAGGGTATGAAAGGGATGTGCAAGGGTAGAAGAAAAAGTGGGCAAGGTCAACATTGACACACACCTTGAAGGAGAGTGGAATTATGGAGGAAATATGGATGAAATAGTTTGAGGTTTAGATGTATGAGTTGGTAGAATAATTTGGAGGGAGATGGAGTGGAAGGCTTTGTAACATTTTTAGGAAGATGTTGGGAAGGAGATGAAGTGGGAACCTTTGGAAGCTTGAATGTCAACTTCAATTTTTTTTCAATATTCAAGTCCTTCAAAAGAGACTTGGGAATCCATATAGCTTTTGATTTTTCATTAGATGCTTTGGAACGCATTTCTTCAATAATAGATTTAAGAACCCACATTTTCTTTGGTTGAGCTCTTTGAATAGTGGACCTTTGTAGTCTCTTTTGTGTATTTTCCTTCTTGACATTCACATGTCGATTAGAGGATACATAGTAAACTTTTGAGGATGGATTCATGCACTTTTTTTTGAGTTGATCATCCAAATTTCTTTCAAAGGACTTGGGATTTATGGATGAATGAGGCCAATATGACTGGTTTAGATGGAAAGGTGGATGTACAGAGTTCAAGTATGTGTATCTTTGTTGATCTTGGGGTAGGGTAGGAGGAACGTGTAATGAGCTAGTAGTGGCAATAGGAGATATAGGAACATAAGGTCCCAATATGGATGGAAGACTTGAAGGTTTTAGCTTAGATGGGTAGGGACCATGGATAGATTTAGAAGATGTAAATGAGCCATGAGTATGGATATTAGCATCTTTAGAGTGAGCAATATGACCAAAGTCATCAATAGATTTATGAGTAATTGTTATAGGAGCAATACCTTTGACAGGAGTATTTAAAGCTTGAGCATAGTTTGGAAGTGAATGTAGTGAGGTAGAATAAGAGAGCGAGGGAACACTTTTCTCTTCAAAAGGAATTTTGGGTAACATAGGAAAAGTATCCTTCTCTTGGTCTTTTGTAATCTCCTTAAGGATGGTGGAAGGAATATCTTGATCTTTCTTAGTAGAGGTGCATGACATGGGAGATGGAGGACTATGTGGCTCTTGAGATGGAGGCATGAGATCTTGGAAGATTTGAAAGGGGATGAAGGAATCTTGGTCTTGATCAACACTTGTTTCTTCATCATTTAAGTAGTCCTCTTGACATGAAACCAAATCCAAGGATGAGGGAGTATTTGAATTTGTATTCGAATATATTTCTAGAGTCACCATAATAGGCTCTTGAAGGGACAATGGAGGAATAGTTGGACTGGAGATAATAAGAGGAGCAACACATGGAGGTTTTGGATCTTTTCTTTGTGTAGTATGGGAGAGGTTTGTAGCTAAGTCAAGATTAGCTTGAGTTTCCTTTAAAGGTAGTCCTTGAGGGTACACATAGTCAATTGGGGGAGTAGTGAGTTCTTTTGGTGAATATGTGTTGGAAAGATTGGGCAATTTAGAAAGTAGATGTATGTTGGAGGCAATAGAAGTTGTGTTTGAACCATTGCTAGACATGGTTTGATGAGGTTGATACTTCTTGAGAGTAGAATATTTAGTAGTTGAGAGCTTAGATTTTTGAATTATACCATTGTCAAAGAGATCTTGGATCTTTTTTTCTAGCTCCTTACAATGAGAAGTTTTATGTAAATTATGTCTATGATAGACACAATAGTTACTCGTAAAGGAAACTCTCGCCAAAGTGAGCTTAGGTAAAGTAATGAGTTTTTCTTCAAGAAGTTCTTCCAAGGTTAATTAATAAGATTTTCCCAAAGGTGTGAAATCACACTTTGGTTTAGGTTCCCAAGGTTTTTTTTCAAAGATATTTCTAGATTTCTTGGGTGTATGTGAGGTGTTCTCAGATGTCTTGGATTCAAGATCACAAGAATGTGATTTTTGGTTGTCATAGGAGAAAGGGAAAATTTCTCTCAAGGAGAATTTGTTCGATGATGTGTTTTCCTCTTCTTTTATTCTTTGAAGTTGAGCACTTATCATTTCAATTTTTTTCTTCATGTTTGTAATTAGAATCCCTTCTTCCTCACTAGGAATATTGGATTTAGCACATTTGTTGTTAGCCATTTTGATGTACTATGTTTCAAGTAGTGACAGCCAAGTTTTAGAACATAAGTCAAGTTGCCACAATCATAGACAATGACAAAAAGTAAAAGCTTAGACAAGGACCACACTAGAACATAGTCTCAAAAAAGCAAGATAAGAGTGCAGTGTACTATGGTATGAATAGTCTGATTTGAAGGCTAGAATAGCCAAAGATTATGACTATCATGACACAAAGTACAACAAGCACTAAAGGACAAGAGCAAGATAACTGAGAGACAAGACTAGTTAAAAAATGGATTGCAAGTCATTAGCTAAGTAGGATTCCACTATTTGGGACTATTTTTAGATAGAGAAACAGTAAACCAATGTAGGAAACAAACTTGGTATAGAGCACAGATAGCTCTAACAAACTAACTTGATAGTTCAGACTCAAGATCTCATGTGAAGATCCTTTGAAAGGTGCATGAGAAAGTACACAGGGCCATGCAAAGATTCAGGATAGCATAAAGATTTCACACGAGGATGTGTTGTAGGCCACACAAAGTAGTGCAAGGTTAACTTGGATAGAATAAAGATCTCGCATGGAGATGTGCAACTATTTTCACAAGAACTTGGAAAAAGCCGCATGAAGAAGTAGTAGGACAAAAAGTATTCACGCAAAAGTTTGCAAACTGTGTACGAAAATGGAAACCAGACTGATAACTGAACTAGATTTTGAAAAGACTTTAAAGATTTTAGATAGTTTTGGATAGATTGTTGATTCGTTTCAGTAACCAGGAAGATAAATAGGCACGTAGAACAGTAAGAAGGTGATTTCAAGCACATCTAAAAATAATGAGCAAGGGCAAAAGCAACCTTGCGCATGAACAATCAAGTGACTTAGTTTGTGCTAATCCCTAGTAGAGATATTTGTGTATTTTTTCAAAAAGTTTTGCAATCATTGCACACATTCCTAAAAAGTGAAAAGTTTGGCCTCTCTAAGGTTTTTAGTAATGTTTTGACTCTGGAACTTTTATGACTCACAGGGGTGACCTCCAATCTCGGCGCACCGAGGTTTCAACATAGTCCGACAACTTAATCTTCAAGAGTTACTAGGGAGATTTGACAAACCACAATGAACCACACGCATGGATATTTCTTCCACAAGGACATTTATATAGCGGTTGTCACTACCATGTCAAAAATGGCTATTATCGCTCGAGGTTCCATCAATGTAGTTTGCCCTGTAGAGGGATTGTCTAGTATGGTTAACCCTCTCTAAAGGTGACTGAATCACAATAGTGTACCACAAGGGGACTTAGCTTCGAGATCCAAGGTTTGGACACCTTTTCACTTTTAGTCTAATCAAAGTAAACAGATTAATCTGACACGATAAACTAAGAGTATCTCTTAAAGATCTATGATATCAACTCCCAGTGATCTATCAACCTCTCCAAAGAAAGGATGCCTTAATCAACAAGTTGAAGATTCATCTATCTACAAGATGCTTGAAGTATCCTCCCCACCTACAAAGAATTTGTCTTAGAGAGGAGTTTCACTAGGAACCCACTCCCTCAAGATCCACAAATAGTGTTCATGGGGGCTTAATTACTATGTGTGTACAGATGTTAATTCCCGGAAGAAAATCTATCCAAAAGAAATAAAAAAGCACAAGGTGGTACACTTAACACTTTAACTATTGTGAGATGAGTCCAAAGATGTGGAACATTTAACCCCTCACACAAGCTAAAACGAGTTCACAACTTAGAAACTAGTGAGTTCTAGAAAACACAAAAGGGTTACCTTATGGAGCATTTAACGCTTCTTTCCTGTAGACCCCTCCCCTTTAACATGGTGCTGATCTTGCAACCACAGGGTGGAATGAGGGGCCGATGGATTAGTGAGTCCAATAACCCAAGATAGCTAATTAGATCTGTCACTAATAACTAACCCTACTAAATGAATACTAACGAAGATCACACCCTAGTATCAAATTATGCATGTGTTGTAAAATAAAAAGATGGAAGGAAACACACACAAGCTTGACATGAGAGATATTTGTTTTAGATCCAAATGAAGTGTTATCAGCTGAGGAAGGTTACCCGGTGATCCTTGCAACACGCTCAGTAGATTTTACTTGATTTTTAACAATTCTTGTGCTATTTTCGAAGCTAGCAAAAGCAAGATGAGTTTTTATTTTTTATTTTGCTTTCTTTTTTCATATTTTGATGGCCTTTCTTTCTTCCTTGTTGTTTTTCAAAAATAGAAACCTACAATAAAAATTATTGATTAAAATTCCAAGATTTGCATCATGAGTTAATAAATTTTTTTTATGAAAACACATAATTTTTTTATTAAAAATGGAATTATGATCCAAAAAAATCTGAAATTTTTATTGTAGTCTACAGAAACTGTTCCAAATTGGCAATAAAAATTTCAGATCAAAATGTTGAGATTTATCTGATAAATTAATTTTTTTATGAAAAATAATAAAAGAATTAATAAATATATATTTTAAATCTAAAAACTTTAAATTTGTTATTACAATATCTGGACATCATCCTAAACTTCCAGTATAAATTTTAGATTTTAATTCGATGATTTACTATGCAAACTAATTTTTCAATGAAAAAATCATTAACGAATTACTAAAAATCTAATTTTTATTCCAAAATTCTAAAATTTTTACTGTACATGCCAGACATTGTCACAAATCTGTAGAAAAAAGTTCAGATCAAAACGTGTTATTTTACTAGCTCAAATAATTTTCATATGACAAAACCATTAAAAAAATAAAAAATAAAGCTTTAATCAAAAAAATCTAAAATTTTGCATGTGATTTTTCCCTATTGTCTAGAACCTTCAGTAAAAATTTCAGACCAAAATTCATCAAGTTGGTCTACTTTTTATGATTTTTATAAAAAAAAGAATTTTGATCAAATTTTTTATTTTTTTATTTTTTATTTTTAATTTTTTTCTAAAAAACTTTAGAACATGAGAAGGAAGAAAAAGGAGAAGAAGAAGAGAAATAGAAGAAGATTAAGAGGAGAAGAGGAAGAGGTTTCTCAAATGCTCATTTTCTTATCATTGTTGGATGCCTTCTCAAAGGTGTCTTCAAACCTGCAACAAGACAAACCTGCAAAACAAGATATAAATAAAAAACTAAAATGCAAAACAAAAAGAATGAGGCCAAAAAATTGATTTCTCAGCCCCGCGGTGGGTGCCAGAAATGTATGCATGAATATGCGGCCTATGCTAAAACACACACTTCAACACGGTCCTTATTTGTGGATTAATCCCGAAATGAACATTGGATTTTTCATCCAAAAATTAGCCAGCAAGGCAACCTGTTGCCTTCTATCTAAAGGGAATTGTTTGTTAGATATCCTCATATTTGAGGTATTAAGCAACCAGACCCTCTAAGAACGAAGAATTTGAAAGAAAATGCGACTAATCTATATGAGCATGCAGATTAATCTAAAATGGAGTATGCTCGTTTAATCTAACAACATGTAAAAGAAAGCTATGCTAAAATGTATGCATATTATGCTAAATGAGATTAAACTAGAAAATGAATATCTTATGAAAGTAAGGAGCTCAAATGAATGCAAAATCCAATAGCAATTCGATGCAACTTCTCATTCAACCTCCCTCAAAATGAAGAGATGAGGGTCTCTTAAATAGACTTTCTTAGAATCCATCAACGGTTGAGATTGATCTCAATCAACAGTCAGGATTAAAGGTGAAGTTCAGTCATAAAGGAAGATTCCCAAATTAAAGGGATTTAACTAATTTAATTTGAGTAAAAAAAGGAGTTAACTGATTTAATTTGAGTAGAAAAAGAAGTTAACTGATTTAACTCATTTTTGATCAACAGTGAACTAGAAATTTCCTTTTTTGAACTGAAGAGAGATTTTGGTGAAATATTTAATTTAATAAAATGAGATATGCTCTCATAATTATCTTTTCTATTTAATTAAATAATCTTTTAATTAATTAGAGACACTTTTCTTATTTAATTAAATAACTTCATTTAATTAATTAGAAATAGCTTCCCATTTAATTAAATAACTTTGTTTAATTAATTAGAAGTAAGTACTCCATTTAATTAAATAATTTTGTTTAATTAATTAAAATAGGCACATTTATTAAATTAAATAAATTTAATTCTATAGTACATTAGCCTTAAGATATAATTTAATTTAATTAAAGTATAAATACTTAGTAATTAAATTAAATATTAATCAATAGGTTTAATGTGACTAATATGAGTAAATAGTATAGGAATTAAATAATAAGCATGATGAATGCAGATCAAGGTTTTCTGCATCTGACAATTAAGTCAAGTAGCGAGTAGCCGAATAAGAATTTGCCTAATGAAATAAGACTTTAGGATTGGTCAGAAATAGACCAGAATTGGTTGAGATGGCAATGAGAATTTTGGGGTATTACATATATCACCAGATATTTTCTCATTTACCTTTCCTTGGAACTTCCTTTCTGACCATTCCATTAATTTTGCATTTGTATCATGGTCTTCATTTGTCACCTAGTCAACTATGTCAAATAGTTTCTCTACTATTGGCCTTGAATCATTAGGTGTTTGCAAGCTAAAGGCATCCATAAAGATGTCCTTTATCTCATTCAGTGCTTTCCTATATTTATATTGTTTTCTCAGTACCTCTTCTCTTCTTCTTCTATCACGTGCACTCTATATTTCATTAATCTTCTCATCAGTGAGAGTGCTAGATTCATAGTAAGGTATTGTGATTTCCTCATCAAGGTCAGGATTTCCATAATGAAGTTTCCTAGCTACTTTTGTTGAGCTCAAGACAAGTGTTCTAACTTGTAATGCTAGCATTTCAATGCTTAGCTTCTGAAGAGTTTGAGTGGGAGTACCTATTTTTGGTAATTCAACCAAATTTTTAATTGCAGATTCCTCCTCAACTCTTGTCTCTTCCTTCTCTTCATCTTGTTTCTCCTTTTCACTATCAATGGCTAGGTGTGTGCTTGTTGGCTGTTCTATTTTTCTTGTTTCTACCTCTAGTGTTGTACTTGGCACTTGAAGTGCATCTTCTATTGTTCTTGGTGGAGATGGTGGAAGAAGGAATAGGATTCTAGAGTGGTCAAAGGTGGTTCTTATGTTTGTACCTTGACTTCCTTTGATTTTACTATTGCCTTTTGCAATTCATCAACACTAACTAGTATTGGGCTTGAACATAATCTAGTTGCTTGTGTTGATTGGTCAAGGATCTTTGCTAGATCCTCTACAGTTAATGGATTGATGTTTTGACCAGAAGTGTTAATAATATCCTTAATTTTGAAAATCTCTACAAGTGTGATAATAGCATGAGGAGGGCTATGAGGTGATAGTTGTGTGTCTTGCACACTTTATTCTTGTTGCTCATCTATACCCTTTTCTTCCTCTTTCTCCTCTTTATTCTCCTCTTCATCTTTCTTTTCTTCTTCCACTTTCTTCTCTTCCTCAACCTTTTTCTTTTCTTCCTTCTTTCTAATTGTTTTTATTTCCTTTATCTTGGCACTTGCTTCTGCCTTGTATTCCTCATCAAAAACATCATCAATTTTCTTATAAATTATTTTCCACAACTATGTGGATTTTCTCACAACATATTCAATTTTATTCTACAAAATACTAAATGCCCTGTGCTTCGGAGTAAATCTACTATTGTACCTCTTGATTGAATTAGTTATTTGACTCTTAGTCAAATTAGGCAGCAATCTAGCTAAAGTAGATTCCCTTATTTTCTTTTCCATTTGTAGACAAAAATGCCATTTATCTTCAAAAATTCTATACAACTCCTTGGGCATTGAGCCATCTAGCTCTAGAGGTGTGTGCTTGTACTCATCCATCATAGCATTAATAGATTCATCTATTTTATTTTTCTCTTCCTTTGTGGGCTTATTAGAATCTAAATTCTTCAAATCTTTTAAGTCATTATTTCTAATCTTTGTACACAATTTATCTATGGAAGACTTGGGTGGACGACTTACCACTTTGAACTGATTGTTATCATCTATCTCTATCTTTTCTTCATCTAAGTTAGGTTGAGCTACATATTTTCTTCTCTTCCTTGGCTCCTCATTAGTCTTCTTGGTAGTTTTTTTCCTCTTCTCTACTTTTTCTTTGACCTTTTGTGTTGTAGCTCTGGTGGTGGCTCTGGTAGTAGGCTTCTTTTTTGCAAGTTTTGCCACTTTCTTTGCTTTGGGTTAAGGAGTAGGTGGAGTTTTAGCCTTCCTCTTGGTGACTTTAGTTTTGATAGGTGCTTCCTCAGCTTCTTCTTCCTCTGCATCTTCTTCCTTGTCCTAACCTAGACCTTTTGTTAGTTGTAGAGGCTCATCTTCTTCATTTTCATTGTCATCCTCTTCTTCATATGCTTCCTCTTCCTCTGTTGTGCCTTCTTCTTCAACACCAAATTTCTTCTTGATCTTTTTGATCAATTTGTCCTTCTTTTTCACTATTGTAGCTTTCTTAAGGTTTGTCACCACCCTTGATTTGACAATGTCATAGGTTCCAAAATGTTTTTCACCCTTGTCAATTTCCTCTGCAAGTAGTTTTGTTATTGCTATTGATTCCTAATCAACATCAAGTTCATAACCTAGTGGGATCTCACTCTAGGTATGACTACTTGTATATAAGTGTAATCAATTTCCACAAGAAAGTAAATGTCCTTTTCATGCTGCTCAACTAGTGAGACTGGAATCCTCATTCTCTATTTCATGGACTTCTTGAAGTCCTCAAAATAGCTAGTCATTTGGGCATCAAAATTCTTACCCATCTACTTAATGAATCCATTTATTTACTCAACAATGGTCTTATTATGATCCCATTTCACCTTTCCTACTCAAGGGAATTTTTTCATAATATAGAAAAACATAAAAACCAAAACTGAGTGAAATTAAAATTGAGCTCCCTTAGACTTCCTTATAGCTCCTAGGTTCTCATTAATCTGCTGTAACATGAGCTCTGCAAGATCATATGTATGATCTGTCTTCACGAATTTATAAAGTACATCCACTACAATACATGGTACACTGTTTAGTCTACTTGATTGGTAGAATTTGTGGGATATGACTCTCATAGTGAAATCTAATAGGGGTTCTATAATGGTGTTTATTTTCATTCCCCTATTATTCCATTTTGCACCTATATTCTTCTCTATGGCTTCCTTTTTGTCACTTCTTAGGGTCTTTGGCCAATCTAGGGTTGGAATACCAATAACCCTATGGATAGTTTTCTTTGTAAACTTCACTAGCCCTATCTCTAACCAAAAGGCTCCATCATGGATTCTACTAAACACTATGCATATCCATTCTATTTTGAAAACAATAGGGAAAACTAGGGCTTTGGTTAGACCCTTCTTCTCAACTATGGAGAATAATCTTTAAGTTTTCCTTTACCACATAGTTTATCAAATGCATTAAAAATCTGTAAATCTCCTATGGCTCCAACTTTATAGTTATAACACTTTCAATCATCTTGAACCATAACAACTTTATCATGTATTACAGATAGGGCACCAACAAGATCATTCTTACAGGTGACTTTAGGAATGGGTCTAAACTCAGGCTATTTGACTTCATTACTAAATAGTTGAATTTCAAGACCTTCCTTTCCTTTGGTAGATTTTGACCCAGATGCCATTGTTTATCAAACTAGGGTTTAAAATTAAATAAGCTTTCAAACTATGCCTAGCTTGGCACTTGAATGAAATACCTATGAATTGATGAAATCAAGTTGAATCGCTATTGGAATTGCTAAAAATCACTATTTGATCACTATAGAATCACCTCTTTGATCTGCTCAACTTTTCTATGTTCGAATGATTCAAAAATGAATGATTTTGAACTTTATTATGTTTAAAAACCTAGAATTTATTGCATTTGTGATTACAGCTATACACTCGGCATCCATTATCACATCTTATTCAACATCAATTGAAATTGTGAATTTCTCGACAACCACTAACATGTCTTACTTGGCATCCACTAGTCTATTCAACTCAAAATGTATTGAAGTTTTACTCAGCAACAAAAGGTAGCTCGGCATCATCTTCTAACCTTTGACTAGGCATCTTTTCTCATGCATATTTATTCTTTGCAGTACTTCTATGTTTTATTAGACTGATGTGTGATATATCTTTTATATATATCAACTCCATGTATCTGTCTTTTGCTTAATTGAATGAGGTGTGATCACTTAACCTCTTGGGTGAAGTGATCTCTCCATTTGATGTGTTGCATTCACCTTTCTTCTTCCATGTCTTGTTCATTTGTCCTCTTATTTGTTCAACATCAATCTTTTTTTTCCTTTCTTGACTTTAGTCTTTGGTGCTTTTGACTTTGTAGGATAGTTTCCGTTGATATGACCTGTCTTCAAGAAACTAAAACATGTTTTTTGGTTTAGCCACCTTCTATAACTTCCCTTGAAATGTGTCCTTATGCAATTTTAAGGAATGTGTCCATACTCTTGACAATAGTGATAGCTATACCTAGTATTGTAATCCCAATTGTAGTGATGTGCATGATTGATTCCTCTTGCCGACTCATTAGGTGTCCACATAGGTTTTGATCTACATTCAAATTCTCTATGTTCATATGTTTTGTAGTTGTAATAGTGACCTTCAAATCTTGGTGTCCTCATGGTCTAGGTTCTGCAGTATTGTGTTGAATGTCCTTGCTTTTTGCACTTGTGACAAAAGTTTGCATTCATAGGCTTATCATGTTGATGACTATTCTTGCTTTTGCACATATTAAAGGTATGTCCCTTTTTAGCATAGAAATGACAAGTATGTTTAGTGTTCTAACCTTTGTTTATTCTTTCTTCTATAGCCTTGGACGATTCTCCTTATTCGGTGCTGATGTAGCCAATTCCTAAAGTATCATTACTAGCCCTTGGTGATTTCAACAATTACTCGAAGTATTTGATGGCCTCATTGGGTTTTTTGTAACCTTTTTCTATTTCCTTTTCTCTCCTCAATTCATTTTGCAATTGTTCATTTTGCATCTTAGAGGTGGAGATATCAATGTCCTTCATGTTTAGCTAATGATGAGAATTCATCATCTAGCTTAAGGTGTCTAGCTGCATGTTTGAGATCTTTTCAAATTCAATAATTTTCTCTTCCAGCTAATTAGTGAGATTTCTCTTGTCATATTCTATCATGGCCTTGTCTTCAATAGCTCTTTTCTTTTTTTCAGTCACTTTGCAAAGCATTATGGCTTGTGATTCTTGTTCAAGCTTGAGTAATCTAATTTCTTCAGCATGTGCTATGTTTTTCTCTATTAATTCTGCTATTGCTGCACCAAATTCTTTGGAATCTCCATTGGAAAATACTTGTGAGGTTTCAATATCCTATGGCTATCTCCTTCATTCTTTTCAAGGATTTTTTCAGTTCCTCCCTGGCTTCTTCTACTTTGTGTAGAGCTAGTTACACATCAATCACCTGATTGTCAATGATCTTCCCAAGTTTGAAGACTTCCATTTTTTGACCTTTTTCTCCAAGCTATTAGGCTTCTCCTTGTGAGAACTAGAGCTTTGATACCAATTGTTGGAGTGTTCAAAATGGGAAGAGTACTTCTAAGAGGGGGGTGGGTGAATCAAAAGTATCACACCTTTTAACCTTTTTCAATCCTTTAAATATATAACCGAAAAATTAAATTGCATGCATGTAAACATATAAAAGAACATAAAATCAATCACATGCAATAACACATAACACAAAGATTTGGTAACCCGGAAACCCTCTAGGAATAAGAAGGTAAAACTGAGGTGGGGATGATACCCACAAAAATCACTGCAACAATCAATGTTCAACCACTTTTGATGGTTTGCCCTATGAAAGGCCTACCATGTTAAAGGCTTTACACTGTGTTAATAGTGACCTGGTTAGAGGATTTACAAACACTTGCATGAAGTGTCACGCTATTAAAGGATATACAATAGGTTGTTAAACCCACCTAATACATAAGATTTTCAATCACCTTCTCCAAAGGTTCTCCTACCTAGCTGTTAAGCTAACTAATCAACGTAGGATTTCAACCTCTAATACAATTGTGAGAGAGTATTAGAACATTTGACCTAATTGAATGTGATCTCAAATTGTTGGTTTTAGGTACTAGATCTGCTCTTCTTGTTTTGATCCTTACTTGATCTAATCACTATATGTTTTCTTTGTCCCTTGTGCTATTCTAATCAACTGGATATGAAATTGCTACTTTTTTCCTCTAAGTCTTTTCCTCTTCACACTAAAATTTCACTATAAACTCCCTATTCATTGTTCTCATCCACACATGCAATGGGTTTTTGACCTCCTTTTAAAGAATGCAAAGACTTCGGGTTAGGTATGGATCTATGATCCATATTGAATCTCAAATTCTTCCTCATACCTTTCATTTTTCTCATTGGTTGCATGCCTTCTCCATTTTTTTGATTGGTTGCATGCAAATTCCATAGGGAATGTAAATGATTCATCCTTATCCTTTTTCTCCTTCAAAATCTCTCTTAGTTGGCTCCAAAAATGGTTTACATCTTAGTTTGTGAAAGCACAAACTCTTATGCTAATCCTGAGTTACTTGGCACTCATTAGATTACTGATGCTTGGCATGAACTGATTCCTGGATTGCTTGGCATCCATTACTTTCCTAGTTTTTTCATCACCTCTTAAACACTATATTGCTCAGCACATGTATGTTCTATATTGCTCAGCATTTGAACATTTTTAGATTACTCGACACATGACATTTCTTGAGTCACTTAGTACATACTACGTTGTGACTTGCTCTGCACCAATTGTGGCTTGATACCTATTGAAATTATAGCTTAGCATACATTGTGTACTTGAAATATATAGTGAAGATGGTTAAGTGTCTTAACACTCAATTTTCAAGACTATTCTTTTGACCAACACATGTGTGAGAAGCTCATGATTCAATAAAGCTTCCTCTTCATTTATACCTCTTACACCTTTGTCCCCCACTCAATCTCCCAAGGTTCCTCACACATGTGTGAGCACACCTTGAGCCTCTCAATCATAAAGGCTATTTTTGACTTTTGCGTGACTTTTTCCTTTAACCCATGTGCCTCCCTTGTGGCACCTATGTGGATGCCACATAGATGTCACCTCCCTAAGTCCTCTTTCAAACCTATAAATAAAGCCCTTGTCTTGAGAGTTTGACATATCCACCCTCATTTGTATTGTTATCATGATAGTATAATTCTAGAACTTTTAGAGATTGTTATTCATTTTTACTAACTCTTTGGTAGTTTTTTACTTCTTGCATTATTTTTCATATTCATGGTAGTATTGCACTCTTAGATTTGATTATTACATCCATTTTCATTATCTATTGTGTGCTCTCAAGAATGGTTGCTTCCATGTTTGCGTCAATAGTTGTATTTTGGGAGAGGACATCCACATCCCTCCATTCTAAAGCACACCAACAAGGCCTCTCATGGGTTCCCTTTGTTGAGATTCTTTGAGGTTGCATGAGGACTTTTTATTTTGGTTGCATCAAGTTGTCAAAATCAAGTATAGGTAGTTGTATTTCAATATCATTTAAATCTTTGATATACATGTGCAACTAACATGTGCTTGTTTATGTATGCTCCTAACAAGTTAGGTTTTCTTACATACAATGTCAAAATAGATTTTCTAAATGGAGAACTTGAAGATAAGGTATACATTGAGAAACCTAATAGTTTTCCTTTACAACATAAAAATGATATGATTTTTATATTGAAGAAGGTATTCTATGGACTAAGACAAGAATCTAGAGCCTAGTATGCAAGATTGGACAAGCACTTGACAAATTTGGGATTTGTGAAAGGTTAACCTATATGTAAGAAAAGATGATAAAGGATTATTAACTGTTATAGTATTTTTGGATGAAATTATTTTGCAAGTAATCATGAATAAAGAAAGGTATTTTTAGAATAAATGAAGAAAGAATGTGAAATTAGTATGATTGATGAGATAAAGTATTTCTTGGGATTGCAGATTGCATAGAAAAAAGTGTTGGAAATTGGGATTACTAAGGGGAGAGGGGGTGAATTAGTAATCTACAAACTTTAGTCACCAACTAGATTTTATTACTTACTTTAAAGCATGCATAACACTGCAATAAAATAGTACTAAAAAGTAACAGTTGTAGACACCTAAAAACCTTTAAAAAATAAAATATTTTTTATTTTCTGAAAAAATTTTGATGACATCATCATTTATTAATTAATTAATTAATTATTTAATTAATTTATTTTATGCCATTAAATCCCTTTATCTTAATTAAAAATATTTAATTAAGGAATCCCTCCCAAAAATGTTTAAATCTTATTTAAACATTATTTCCTTATTTATTAATTATTTAATTAAGAAATTGACCAAAAAACCTAAAATAAATAAAAATTTTATTTTTTGCCCAAAACTTGGCCAATTTCCTTAAGACCACTAACCTCTTCCAAAATCTTCTAATCCTTCTTTAATTTTGATTAAAGGCTAATCCCATCATTTCCTACCCCTAATCCCAACTCAAAATATTTAATTAAGATTAAATATTAATCCTCATGTTTATTAAAAAAAGTTTTAATAAATATCTCCTCAACCCAAAGCCTTGAAATAAATAAAACTTTATTTATTTCCTAAAAATCTAATTTATCCTCATCCTAAGAAGTTCTAGACTCTTCTAGAAAGTCTTCATCCTCATCCTAGGAAGTTCTAGACTATTCTAGAAAGTCTTTATCCTCATCCAAAGTCTAGACTCTTCTAGAAGATGTCCTTAAACCTAATCTTAATCCCCTCCTAACCTTGTCACATTCTCTAAACATGGGTTAAGACTTACTAACCCAAGCCAAAGTTAACAAATATCTCCTCCTTCACCCACCCTCATTAAATGCCATCCACTTGCCTATCCCTAAGCTAATCTTAAACCATCCTATTCCATCCTCTAATCATTTGCACAATCCTAAGCAAGCTTAAAACCTTCCTAATAAAGCCCAAGTCAAAATTCCTCTCATCTCTTTCAAAATATCCCAACCATAAAACTTTATGAAGCCCACTAGGCCATAAATGACTCTTCCAAGCCCTTTTATTGCTCTTACAAGCTATTATGAGGGTTTTTATGAAAATTTTATCCGTTGAGCCTCCTTTGTTGAATCATCATTCCCCTTTCCTCCATCCTCTCACCTTGTGGCATGTGTCACTCCCTGATTGGTTGCAAGGAAGCACAATCCATGTGCTCTCCTCTCATGCAATCTGAGCCTTCCATAAGCTTTTTCCCATCCTTGCATCCTAGCCCTTGATCCCTCAAGCCCTTTGCCTATTTAAGGAATCCTCTCACAAGCCATTTTAACACAATCCATAAAGTAAAGTCATAATGCCATTTTAAGAAGCCATTTTACATCAAAACCATACACTCACACCCAAATTCCAACTCCATTTGAAGCCCTTTTTGAAGCATAAGCTTGAGTATACATCCTATCTATTTAGACAAAGCAACTCAAAAAGAGAGCTTCTTATTGAGAGAGTCCATTAATGGCTCATATTCTCAATTGAGAGCTCATCTTAGTCTATCTTGAATTTTATGAATTTTGTTTAGTTTGTAGAAGTTTTATTTAAATTTGGTTTCTATTAGCATACTAACATTGCTCATATACATTTTGGCATGCCCGGTGGGACCCCGCATGGGTCATCTTCATTAGCTTTTTTAGTCAATTTTTGTATGTCATTTGCTAATTTTGGCTAATTTTGCTTGTTTTTGTGATTGGTAGGATTGTATAAATTGGTTTTGTAGGTCCACATGAGCATGAAGAAGACAAAAGAACTCATAGTCTATCTCATAGTATTTTTAGATTTTTTAAGCTTATAGGTAGATAAAGCACTTGGAATTCTTCTTCCTCTTCTTGTCTATATTCTTCTTATTCCATCTACTTCTTGTTCTTCTTCTTGTGGGAGATCTTGGCCATTTTTTTTTAAGGAAGCAAAATCATACACACTTCTTTTTAGTGCTTAAAATGAACCCCCAAATCATATTTAAATCCATTAAAAAATTAAAAATTTGCAAAAAAGAAAAAATCTTTTAACAAGTGAAACTAAACCAATCCAATCATTTGCATCCTTGCAACATCAAGGTTTTAGATGCATTCATGCAAAGTTAGGAACACTAGATTTTTGGGAATTTAAAAAGAACTTCAAGTTTCCATTTCAAAAGGTTCAAAATCAACACTAAGTGCACACTAAAATCTAAATCAAACTCAAAGCATCAATCAAGGATAAAATGAACCTCATTTGCAAATATTTTAAAGTTCTTTTAAAAATCTCATGAAAACTAAGAGTCCTAAATGGTTGCCAAAAATTTTCCTAAAAGCTTTGTTAGTTGTTCCAAACAAATGTCTTGTTGCAAAATCTTGAATGTTTCTTAGATTTTTCATGCATCAAAACAATCTAGGAATATCATTTTTGGGCTTAAAATATGCAAACTAGAAACACAAAATCTTGAATGAAAACCAAATTCCAAAGAGTCATTTTCACTTTTGATTCCAAAACAATCTTGAATGATCTAAGGTTAAAACAAAGCACTTCGAAGTTCTTAAAACAACACACAAAATCTCAATCATGAATGCTCAAAGGAAAAAACTTGAATGTTTAATCACTTGTCTTTGAATGCATGTTGCTATAATCACTCTTGAGTGTCATGGATTAAAATCAAGTTTTTTTTTTTTTATGAATGCATGATTAAAAAAAAAAATTCAATCTTGAATGCCATAGATCAAATAATCATCTTTTGGGGCATAAAAAGAATCCACATTTTTGAAATCTTCTAAGTTATAAAAACTAATAAAGATGCTTTGAGTAAGTTTGTAGTTGGACTAACCCTCTTTAATCACCCATCAATTTAACCATTGGTTGCAATCTCAACACCATCTATAGGGATGGGTCTACCTAAGAGGGTGTTAAGTGCTCCACAAATATCAAACTCCACTCACTTGGGTCTTTAGTGGTTTTTCTAAGTTAGAAAATTTTTTGAATGCGCATTAATCTCGCTCACACTTCATTTGGGCATAAAAATTGGACAAATCTTGACGTGGAGGGCCTCCGGGTGCGCGCTTGTCAATTGAGTTTCACACATCTTTGTTTTGGGCTTAAAACAAACTCACACTCAATCTTGAATTCCTAACAATCAATGAGTTACATTGCATGGTTTGGACGCATTTTCAATGGCGCTCGCATTTCTTATGTTGACGATCTCTCAACTTTCATTATCTTGACGATGCTGTCAAATTGGAATGAACATTGTATGCCATAATCATAAGTGTCTTCAATCATAGCTTACAAAATCTAAATCATCAATTGGAATAAACGTGTGTCTTTTAAAGCCTAAGATCATGTATGTGGTCTTGTTTTACACTTTTTAGCAGGCCTGCTTGGGGGATTTCATCACCCCTTGGGACGACCTTAACTCTAGTGTTCCGACAGAGTATAAAAATTGAGAGGTGAATCCAAAGACACCTCTCTTGGAATCAAGATTTGGTCACTCGCACTAAGCCTCAAGGAACTTTATACCCTTGATAAGTGAAAGAGGAGAAGTGGGTTACCACTCCTCTCGGCTGTGTGACATCTTTTTGCTTTCATCTATGGATTTCGGCCTCATGTACCTTATGTATATCGAGGACTCCCTAGCTATAACAAATTTCATCCTTGTAAAAAACTTCCTAGGATGTTGGTGTGTTTGACATGATTGCTCTAAAATTTTGTCTACTTGTTTGTTCATAGCTTTTGAATGAATGTTTGCCAACTTTGGTCAAAATCCCAAAAAAGAAAAAATCTCCCAGCTTAAGGCATACTTAGCATAGTCACTGCCTCATCAGAAAATCATCAAAGCTCCCCCGCTGCAACTGAATCTATCTAGTTCCTTTCTTTAGAACAATCCCAAATCCAAAGTCTCTCCAAATCATCCCCCCAGCTAGCTAGCAACCCAATCCAAAATCACACCCAAGCCTTTAGATAGTTGTTGTCACTATCCCCTCCATCTCCAAAACCTCAAGCCATACCTCCTCTATTGCAGGATATCTTTTCATCCCATCAGCTAAATCAAGATCCTATCCTACCATCTCCTCCACTCCATGCTTCCATCTTACCACCTATCCAAGCTATTTCACCATCTATAATATACCCTCTTGGTTCACTTACATTCATCCATAGTGGCCTCCTCTCAATAGAAGAATTAAGAATAGTATCTCCCTATTGTAGTACATCTGATAAAGCACTTCCACAATTTTTTGCAACCAAAAAGTATCCTCAACTAGTTCAAATGCTCAATCAATGACATCAACAAGGTCAAGGTTTAGGACCACAAGAGCAAGGAATCAGAAAGCCTATTATTGCACAAAAAAATCTAGGATTTCATGGTCTTGGATATGTATCCAAAGGCTCACCATCTAAAGGTGTTGGTACACCACACCCCCAAACCAAGCCTATCTCCAAATGCCCCATGCCAACCTCCCATCACTCCTTCAAGAAATCTTATGTCATCCCCCCTCCACCATCTTCGCAACCTAAAACAACCTACCATATCCCCCCTTCATCTGCTAAATCCATTTTGGGTCCCTATGTCCCAAAATCTACCATCCTCCATCCTCCTATCATCCATCATTCAAATCCTATTCCCTCCATTCCTATGCAAGATCAGCAAAGGCACATATCAAGGCACATCATCCATCATCATCACCCTACATGCTCTCCCATATCCTCTCCATCTCACAAAGCTTCTCCTAACCATCTTCCCAAAGCTTACCACAACAATGTAAATGCCAATTTCAAAATGCATAAAGCTAAAAATCCACATCCTAGGAAATCATATGTCTATTCTAAAAAACATACTCCAAAAAAGAAAAATCCAATCAAAGAATGCAAAACAATGCAAAAGCCTATGAAAAGAAAATCCAAAACCATGTGGATCCCAAAGAAAAGAGTTGAAACCCAATGCATAATGGCATCCACCATTGCTAATCCCCCATCCAGTGACTCATGTCCCCCATCTCCTAACTCCATCTTGGGTGCCTATATCCCCAAGCACGCTTCCACAAATCCTCCATCACGCTCGCATCTACCATCTATCCCGCATATGCTCTTTTCACACCATGTGCCAATGTTGCTCTTGCAAGCATCCCCATCTCATGCTCCTTTTCGACCTTTTAATCCCTCCATCTCCTACCATCAATCCCATCTAATCCAGTCTATTGCATAAATCACACATCTGGTGTACCAACAGCTAGCAACAAAATTGAACATTCCAATAGCTAGTGAAAAATACCAAAAAAACCAAAATAGCTGAAGAAAACCAAAATCATTCCAGCTAAGTCCAAAGTCAAAAAGTCAAAAAAAGAAAATGAAAAAGAAAGTGTCCACTGGTGAAAACTTGGCAATTCAAGCACCTTGGACAAGTACCATGATGAAAACTTGGCAAACAAGTGTCATGCATAATCTCGCCATCCCCGGCTTAGCCTATCACCCTCATGCTTTTGGTCATCTCTTGAAATCCAACTCCATCTTCCAATCTATCCACCTATCCTCCACACTCCATCTTCCATCTCACACCATCCACTTATCTCCTGTAGCTTCAGCCAACCATCCCAACTATCATCCATCTCCCTAGCCCCTTTAGCTTTTTGCATCCTAGCTTCAATCCTATCACATCCATCATAAGACCTCCTTTTGCATGTTATCTTTTGATTGGGGGCACTATATTCCCTTGAGATCTTGTCTTGTCCATCCTCCCTTGTCATTGGTATCTAGCTCTAGGCTATCCTCATGCAAACCTAATGTCATACTGATGATGCATACTAGTGCACATGTCCGTATAATCAACCGAGTTCAAGTTATGAAAGACACAATGATGCAGTGATAATACAATGCATAACAGAGCATGTTAGCAGAATATGTTAAATGACTTGAATAATTTTTTTAATTATTATTTCCTGATGAGCTGACTCTAAGAATGATATGTGAGCTGACTAAGGAAGAATTTACCAATATGTTTGGTATAAGTAAAGAACTTCATTTGCGAAGTTACTATGTAAAATGAATGATTGAATGTAATGCCCCGCCAAGGGATCCAAAGAATTAACCTAAAATTTCACTAAATTTGGTAGCATTTTTTTTTTTTTTGAAACATGAAAGTAACCACTCGTTACATAGTAGTAAAAGAAATAGAAATATTCAATTGAGAGTAAACATAAACATACATACATAATAGGTTACATTCTTCTAGGAACCCTTAATGTTGAATTACATCTAAATCAACTAATATTAATGATTTCATCTACATCCACATAAAATAATAATGAAAAGTCCAATGTTCTTAAATTACATTTCTGATTGCTTAATCATCCACTGTACATGCCATAGGATATGAAAGGCTTAAAAGAATATACATATGTGAAATAAAGTACATCATCCTATTCTAATCCATGATGGAATTATAGTAAGTAAATGAAACCACATGACATAAATGATACATCATCATAGAAGATATAAACATCATGATATTTAACACAAACATGATTAACTAAGTGCACGGTTCCTCCCAACCATAAATAGCATCATTAGACCATCATGGGCCCTAGCCATCCCTCCATGCATAACATTTCAAATCACCAAAGAGATCATCAATATTAAGATAGTAGGAATGTCACTCCTAGATCATGCTACATCATATGCAGAAAGTAATCTAACATGCTACAACATATACATAAGAAATCCAATCATGTAAAGTAGAGCATAAGATAAGTAAACAACATCATCTATCATATGCTAATCATCAATGTAAGAATACATGTCCACCATCATAATCCAAGAATGCATCAGCCACAGTGTCTTAAATAGATCTCAAATGATAAGAGTGAAATAGCACTACTACCCGACCATGTGGAACGTAAATGGTCCACTCCCACCACACTAAGGAGATAATCTCAAGTCCCAAATAGACTATCAAATCATATAGTACAAAGACTCTCTAAGTCTAGGAATCCTAAAAGTATACTAACTCAAAGGTTCCAATCACAAAACTGACATCTAATCCCAGAGGCACACAAAGACATGTAGGAAACCTACTATGCAAGTGGTAAAGCTTCATCGCATGGATCACGTTAGAGTTACCCTAGCAATCTCTCAATAGACCCTAACCCCCTCGTGATCCCTATGCAGCCACTAGTATCCTATCATATAGATGACACATACTATGGAATGCAACGATGCAACCAAGCATTCTCTCTACTCTCATCCTAGTTTGTACCAGCACTCGAGGAATGGGTGAGAACAAAACAATTATCTTTTTAGGTTTATTTAAGTCAGTATTAGGTGTGAATGTTTTCACTTATTAAGACAACATACAATGAGTTACCTTGGTAGCCACTTAGGGCCCCGACCCCCATTGCAAGCCACTTCTCGACACTACAAGTAGATAACCTACCCTAAGCTCATGGAATCATAAATCACAAAATACCAAAAGATAATCCACAATATAAAAATAAAATCTCCATGAGTCAAATGAAAAGCTTCATAGATAATCATGACCACAACAGTTCTCTATTCAAAACTGAAGGTATCCTTGATAATAAAAATAATCATTGGTTCTCAATACGCAACCAAAAAGCTTCTCAAAATAATACTGATCGAAGACTCCAAAATGGTCGAGTCAAAAAAATGTCACAACATGACATCATCAAGATCAGTTAACAATTTCAATTCCATCAAATGACTGGAAAGTAACCCAAGCATAATTGATCGATGACTCAAAATGGTTAAGTCAAGTGTCTCATACATATGAATCTCAACTTCACACAAGAAGACTGGAAATCAATAACAATCAGTAAATACAAACATCTCATAGAGCATACCATCACACAACCATGGTTGGGTTTATAAAGATCAAAATCAAAAGACATCATCATGACATCAAAATCATAACCCCCGAGCCTCTAGTAGATGTCCTATAACTGGTCAACACTAGTCAACTCAAAAACCCAAAAGAAGAAGCATAGAGAAAACACAATGCAGGAACATGTTTGGGTTTGCAAAAATTAAATTAAATTAAATGCGGAGGTCTCAGTTTTCATTTTCAAATTTAGATGGAGGAACATTTTGAACATTTTTCCTAACCCATGTATTGTTTTGATGGATTAAAGCTTTTCCCTCTAACTCTTAGAATTCAATTTTCTAAATTTTCTAGGAATATACATTATACTTATTTTGATAATGAGTTGTCACTTTGGAATAACTCAATTTACGATTTTGAGAAGGACTAAATATTTGATAACTTAAATATTATAACTTTTAATTAACCTTAATTAGATTAAATTCTAATTAAGTAAATTGATGAATTTAAAGCTATACTATTTATTCAAAATCTTAAATATTTAAAATTTTCATTAACATTATATATATATATATATATATATATATATATATATATATATATATATATATATATTATCAACATTTAACAATATTAGTAATGTTATTTTTATTATTAAAATATTTGCAAAATATAAAAATTGATACCAAATACTATCACAAGTACACTGCTTACGCAGGTACCCTGCGACTCATTAATATGAACTGACATCAAAGTCAGTGGAGAGCATGGTACGATTCATATAACATGTACCCATAATAGTGATTGTGGTCGCATGCTTATATATATATATATATATATATATATATATATATATATATATATATATATGCTGCGAGTTATATAGAAAGAAAGGCCATGTGGCCCGTGGGTCGCAGGTACCTTGTGAACATGCGAGTACTTTGCGACTTGTGCAGGTATGCCACCGATGGATGGGGGTATGTGGGGTCTCTCCCAAAATTTTTTAAATATTATTTATTTTTAATAAACATTTTGTTTCAAACATTTTTCCAAATCTGTTTTCTTTCAACTTCGATTTTACAAGCAACATTTAACTATATATATATATGTATATATGTATATGTATATATGTATATATATATATGTATATATATATATATACATATATATACATATATATATATACATATATACATATATACATACATATATATATATATACATACATATATATACACACACACAAATCAGGTTTAAAGTATTTAAATATATATATATATATATATATATATATATATATATATAAACAAGAAGGGCTTTCCAATTAGATAAATTGAGAATTTCTCCTAAATAGTAATTGTTCTCCAATTTTACCCATTAATTCTTTTAACTAGGTTTGTCCATATGCATATGAAAATCCTAGCCCCATAGATTCCTCAAATTTAAGCATATGAAATTTATTTTAACTACCCATGACAAATGCATACAACCAAGATATAAAAATTCTTAGAAAGCATTCAGAAGACACGAAGAAGACAGGAAGTGCAAGAAGTGGAAATAACATAAGCCAAACTCACAAGTGTCTACCTTGACACTGATGCTAATTCATTTCTCCTCAGAATCTGCAAACCAAGCTCCTTCCTTCTCCAACGTTCCCGGGTCCTCGAAAACACTCTCCCTAAGCTTCTAAGAGTGTATGAATATAAAGAACTCTCAGGAAGCACGTAGAATGTCTCTAGAAACAAATAGAAGGTGTTAACAACTAAGCATGACTCTTTTTAAACCTTCTAGATGAGTCATAAGGTTGTAGACACCATGTGCTTAATTTGTAAGATAACTCTTGCGTTGTTGATATATGTGCAATCATGAGGTGCGTTTACTCCTAGGCAAGCTTATAACTTTTATTTTAATTCTTTTATTACTTTTATTATTATTTATTTATTACTTTATTATTATTATTATTATTATTATTTTTATTATTATTAATTTTAACTTCTTTTATTTAATTCTTTTCTCAATTAATTTTCATTTAATTAATTAAAATCAAAATATCAAAAGATCATGATATTATGTTTTTTTTTTCAAATAATTAAATAATTAATTAAAATTTTTATTTTTAGACTTAGTTAATAGAAAATTCACCATAGACCTCCAAGATAAAATATGAAAACCCATCATAGAACAATCCATACAAAATCAGTCTAAAGGGTTAAAATCATGAATTATGTCATCTGACACATTCAGAAGGTAAAATATCTTGGATACTTGTCCTATCTCACTAGGAAAAATGGTTTAGGGGTTTAGGACTTGGACTTGAGAATTTATCTCCCTTCTCTTACCATTGAGACAGTGCAATAGGGTACACTCATCCTGGCAATTTAGGGAAGTCGATGCCTAGTACCTGTAACCTGCATAAAAACCATGCATGTACATACAATATATATATATGCTAAGCTAAACAAGAAATGGTAGGAAGTGGTTCATTGTGTAGATCTTAACTAGCAGGTGACTTTGACTCCCTTCCTTAACCACATCAGAAATGCAATACATAAGAATAAAAATGCACACCATACACATGCAAGTATGGGGTAAGTATCCATAAGAAAACACATGTGATAATAAACCATCTAACTACTCATCATCAATAACTGAAAATAATGTATTAATCATTATGCATATATGAAATGTAGAGTCTAAGTAATCTCATCATACATCAACTGAATCCATAGCACAATATCTGATAGTCTCAAAACAATGCTACTAACCATCAACATAAAACTAGTCTAACATAGTCTGACAATAATAGCAACAATATGTCTAGAAAAATGTAAACAAGGGAAGGAATTACATCCACCCCCCCTTGGATTAGGCTTACTCCTGGAAGCCTACAAACAAGTAGAGATATAACTCTTTTAATTTAGCTGCATCCTCCCATGTAGCTGAAGAATCATCGATAGGGTCCCATTGGACCCTTACCTACTCGATGGTTCGACCCCTGAGGGTCAACTCCCACTGCTCCAGAATATGAACTGGCTCCGAGGCCAACTGCCTGTCCTCTACCTGCAATGCATTCAAATCAAGAACATGAAAAACATCAGGGATATATTTCTTAAGTACTGAAAGATGGAAAACATCATGAATGCTAGCTAGGCTGGGCAGTAGAGCAAGGTGATAAGAAACTAGGCCAATCCTCTCAAGAATATCGAATGGTCCCACAAAGAGAGGTTCTAGCTTTGAAACCTTTCCATATTGAATCGAAATCTTTCGTGAACGTACTCCCAAGAAAACCTTGTCTCCCATAGCAAACTACTTATCTGTCCTATGTGCATCAGCATACTTTTTCTGCCTATCTTGTGCCGTAGTCAAGTGCTCATGGATATGCACTACCTGTTGCTCCATATCATGAAGCATCTTAGGACCCAACAAGATGCGATCCTCAAGACTATCCCAACTCAAAGGTGTACGAAAAGGATTACCATATAAAGCCTGAAATGGTGCCATGCCAATAAAAGTGTGATACCCATTGTTGTAGGAAAACTCCACTAGGTAGAGATAATCCTCCCAATATGTCTGCATATCCATCACATACATCCTTAACATATTTTCCAAAACCTGATTCACCCTCTCTATCTAACTATCTATCTCTGGGTGATATGTCGAATTGAAATTCAATTGTGTTCGAAGCTCATGCTACAACGATGTCTAGAATGCCGATGTGAATACAAAATGCCTGTCAGAAATGATCTTTCGGGGAATACCATGTAGTCTCACAATGTCACACATGAAGACATTATCTACAAAAGCTATTGTGTAGGAAGACCTAATTGGTGAAAAGTGTGCCACCTTAGTCAACCAATCAACAGTGACCATGATAGGATCATGATGACGAACAGTCATAGGTAATCCTACTATGAAGTCCATAGAGATGATGTCCCACTTCCATGAAGGAATGAGATTTGGTTGCAAAAGTCCTATCGAGTGCTAGTGTTCTGCCTTGATTCTCTAACACTCAAGACACATTGCCACAAAATCAGCAATATCTCACTTCATCTCGAAACAATAGAATAAATGCCGCAAATCAGCATGCATCTTCTTGACACCTGCATGTGCTGAGTAGGGTGTACGATGAGCCTCTACTAGAATCAAGGTGTGAAGTTCATCCAGTAATGGCAATTAAATCCTTCCTAAATGTCTCAAAAGAATATCTAACTCTTAGATTTAGCCTATAAACTTACCCTCCAAAGGTCTTTCTGCGTCTATCTCTCTACACACCTCTTGGTACCAAGAATTTGTAGGAAGTGCCTAAAGAATCTGACTCCTCAAATCAACACTAAGAGTCATAGATGATATCACATGTCTCCTATGACTCAAAGCATCTGCCACCGCATTCTCCTTTCCCTAAATGTACTTTACCTCAAAATCATACTCACATAAAAATTCCATCCATCACCTTTGACGAGCATTCAAATTAGGCTGTGTGAAAATGTATTGAAGACTGTGATGATCACTATGTAGCTCAAATTTGTGCCCCAACAAGAAATGTCTCCACCTTGTCAAAGCATGAACTAGCCCTGCTAACTCAAGATCATGCATAGAATAATTTAGCTCATGATCCTTGAGCTTGCATGATTCATATGTAATCACCCATCCATTCTGCATCAAAACTGCTCCAATCCCTTCCAGGGGTGCATATGTACAAACCATGAAATCACTTTTTGGATCAGGTACTACTAAGATTGGTGCACCGGTCAAAAGCTCCTCGACCTTCTGAAATGCTTCCTCACATTCCTCTATCCATAGAAACTTCTTTTCTTTCCTTTGAAGGGAAGTGATAGGATGCACTATTCTGGAGAAGTTTTGGATAAATTTGCCATAATAAATAGCTAGACCCATGAAACTATGAATCTCTAAAACATTAGTTAGTGTAGGCCAATCTACTATTTCTTGGATCTTTGCAGGGTCTACTAAAGTACCATCACCTAAAATGACATGCCCTAAATACTGAATCTTTGGTTTGAAGAATTCGCACTTAGCTTCATTGGCATAAAGTTGATTTTCTCTCAAACATTGTAAAACTAATCATAGGTGTTCCTCATGCTCCTTCTAAGTCTTAGAATATATCAATATATCATCAAGAAACACAAGTACAAACTTGTCAAGATAAGATTGAAACAGACCATTCATCAAGCTCATGAAAATTGATGGAGCATTTGTCAGCCCAAAAGGTACCACTGTTAACTCATAATGCCCGTAGTGAGTTTCAAAGGTGGTCTTGTGAATGTCAGCTTCCTTAATGTGAAGCTGGTGGTATCCCGACTTAAGGTCAATCTTGGAGAATACTATAGCCTCCTTGATCTGATTGAATAAGTCATCAATCCTAGGTAGAGGATAGTTTCTCTTTATCGTCACCTTATTCAACTGTTTGTAATCAATACAAAGGCATAAAGAACCATCTTTCTTTTTCACAAAGAGCACTAGAGCTCCCCATGGTGACACACTAGGTCAAATGCTCCCTTTTGCCAAAAGTTCCTCTAGCTGAAGACACAAATCAACCAATTCCTAAGTAGTCATATGATAAGGAGCTTTAGAGATAGGCTCTACTCCTAGAATCAGGTCAATGCTGAAATCAATGTCCCTCTTCAGAGGCATGCCTGGAATCTCACTTGGAAAGACATCTGCATAGTCCTATAAAATTGGGTGATCTAAAGTCTTCCTCATAGGATCTTCCTCATCAAGATCATTTACCATAATAGAAAATACCTAACATCCCTTATGAAAACTCTGCTTTAGTTGCATGACAAAAATCATCCATAGAGATATAGGCCTCGGTATCCCAACAATCTTCACATCATTTCCTTGGTCATCTTGACACAATATAATCTTCTTCCTATAGTCTATACTCACTCTATGAGAGCCAAGCCAATCCATTCCTAGAACCACATCGTATGAACCAAGGGGTATAACCTGAAGGTCAACTGTAGTATCAAGTCCTCCTATGCTAGGCTCACACTTATGAACTACAAAATCTGTGGAGACTTCAATGCCCGAGGCTAGTTCCACTTGCCAACCATAATGTATGCTATTGCATAGCATAGAAGGCACATGTTTTGCAAATAGACTAAATTCAATTTTCAGTTTTTTGTATGTTTAGGTTTAAGTATAATTTTTAGTTTTGGGAACTAAGTGTTGCATATGCAAGTAACAGTTTAAGTTCTATTTTAGTTCACCTAGTTTCAAGTTTGAAAGAGATACACATCATAGTTCAAATTCCTAGTTTGTTCCAAAATACCCAGAGCTTCCAATGTAAAAACTCGGGCTTTGATACCAAATGTAATGGCCCGCCAAGGGATCCAAAGAATTAACCTAAAATTTCACTAAGTTTGGTACCATTTTTTTTTGAAACATGAAAGTAACCACTCATTACATAGTAGCAAAAGCAATAGAAATATTCAACTGAGAGTAAACATAAACATACATACATAATACGTTACATTCTTCTAGGATCCCTTAACATTTAATTACATCTAAATCAACTAATATTAATGATTCCATCTACATCCACATAGAATAATAATGAAAAGTCCAATGCTCTTAAATTACATTTCCAATTTCTTAATCATCCACTATACATGCCATAGGATATGAGAGGCTTAAAAGAATATACATATGTGAAATAAAGTACATCATCCTATTCTAATCCATGATGGAATTATAGTAAGTAAATGAAACCACATGACATACATGATACATCATCATAGAAGATATAAACATCATGATATTTAACACAAACATAATTAACTAAGTGCACGATTCCTCCCAACTGTAAATAGCATCATTAGACCATCGTGGGCCCTAGTCATCCCTCTATGCATAACATTCCAAAACACCAAAGAGATCATTGGTATTGACATAGTAGGAATGTCACTCCTAAATCATGCTACATCATATGTAGAAAGTAATCTAACATGCTACAACATATACATAAGAAATCCAATCATGTAAAGTAGAGCATAAGATAAGTAAACAACATCATCTATCATATGCTAATCATCAATGTAAGGATACATGTCCACCATCATAATCCAAGAATGCATCAACCACATTGTCTTAAACATATATCAAATGATAAGAGTGAAATAGCACTACCACTCGACCACATGGAACCTAAATGGTGCACTCCCACTGTGTTGAGGAGATAATCTCAAGTCCCAAATAGGCTATCAAATCATATAGCACAAATACTCTCTAAGTCTAGGAATCCTAAAAGTATACTAACTCAAAGGTTCCAATCACAAAACTGACATCTAATTCGAGAGCAGGAAAGTGTCATCACCTGGATCATGCTAGAGTTACCTTGGCAGTCTCTTATTAGACCTAGGCCCCCTAGTGATCTCTATGCGGCCACTAGTATCCTCTCATACAGACGAGCATACTACAGAATATAGGGTCACAACCAAGCATTATCTCTACTCCCATCCTAGTATGTACTAGCACTCGAGGCATGGGCTAGAACAAAAAAATATCTTTTTAGGTTCATTTAAATCAATATTAGGTGTGAATGTTTTCACTTATTAAGACAACTTACAATGAAAAACCCTAGTAGCCACTTAGGGCCCTGGCCCCCATTGCAAGCCACTTCTCAACACTACAAGTAGATAACCTACCCTAAGCTCATGGAATCATAAATCACAAAATACCAAAAGATAATCCACAATATAAACATCAAATCTCCATGAGTCAACTGAAAAGCATCATAGATAATCATGGTCACAACAGTTCTCTATTGGCAACTAAAGGTGTCCCAGACAATCACAATAATCATTGGTTCTCAATAAGCAACCAAAAAGCTTCTCAAAATAATACTAATCAAAGACTCCAAAATGGTCGAGTTAAAAACATGTCACAACATGACATCATCAAGATTAGATAACAATTTCAATTCCATCAAATGATTGGAAAGTAACCCAAGTATAATTGATCGATGACTCAAAATGGTTAAGTCAAGTGTCTCATACATATGAATCTCAACTTCACACAAGAAAACTGGAAAGCAATAACAATTTGTAAATACAAACATCTCATAGAGCATACCATCACACAACCATGGTTGAGTTTATAAAGATCAAAATCAAAAGACATCATCATGACATCACAATCATAACCCCTGAGCCTCTGGTAGACGTCTTATAACTGGTCAACACTATTCAACCCAAAAACCCAAAACAAGAAGCATAGAGAAAACACAATGCAGGCACATGTTTGGGTTTTCTATTTAATTAAATTAAATTAAATGTGGAGGTCTCAGTTTCCATTTTCAAATTTAGATGGAGGAACATTTTGAACATTTTTCCTAACCCATGTATTGTTTTGATGGATTAAAGCTTTTCCCTCTAACTCTTAGAATTCAATTTTCTAAATGTTCTAGGAATATATGTTATACTTATTTTGATAATTAGTTATCACTTTGCAATAAATCAATTTATGATTTTGAGAATGACTAAATATTTGATAACTTAAATATTATAACTTTCAATTAACATTAATTAGATTAAATTCTAATTAAGTAAATTGATGAATTTAAAACTATAATATTTATTTAAAATCTTAAATATTTAAAAACTTCATTAACATTATATATATGTATGTATGTCCGTACGTACGTACGTATGTATGTATGTATGTATGTATGTACGTATGTATATATATATATATATATATAGACACACACACACACACACACACACACACACAGAGATCGGCTTTAAAGCATATATATATATATAAACAAGAAGGGTTTTCCAATTCGATAAATTGAGAATTTCTCCTAAATAGTAAATGTTCTCCAATTTTACCCATTAATTCTTTTAACTAACTTTTTCCATATGCATTTGAAAACCCTAGCCCCATAGATTCCTAAGATCTAAGTATATGAAAATTTCTTTAACTACCCATGACAAATGCATACAACCAAGATATAAAAATTCTCAAAAAGCATTCAGAAGAAATGAACAAGATAGGAAGTGCAAGAAGTTGAAATAATATAAGCCAAAATCACAAGTGTCTACCAGGACACTAATGCTAATTCACTTCTCATCAGAATCCGCAAAGCAAGCTCCTTCCTTTTTCAACACTCCTGGGTCCTCCAAAATGCTCTCCCTAAGCTTCTTAGCGTGCCTGAATATAAAGAACTCTCACGAAGCACCTATAATGTCTCTAGAAACAACCGAAAGGTGTTAATAACTAAGCATAAGTCTTTTCCAAGCTTCTATATGAGTCATAAGGTTGTAGACACGATGTGCTTAATTTGTGTGCTAACTCTTGTGTTGTTGACATATGTGCAATCAAGAGGTGCGTTTACTCCTAGGCAAGCTTATAACTTTTATTTTAATTCTTTTATTACTTTTATTATTATTATTTATTTATTACTTTATTATTATTATTATTAATTTTAATTTATTTAATTTAATTCTTTTCTCAATTAATTTCTATTTAATTAATTAAAATCAAAATATCAAAAGATCATGATATTATATTAATTTTTATTTTTTCAAATAATTAAATTATTAATTAAATCTTTTAATTTTAGACTTAATTAATAGAAAATTCACCATAGACCTCCAAGATAAAATATGAAAGCCCATCATAGAACAATCCATACAAAATTAGTCTAAACGGTTAAAATCAAGAATTATGTCATCTGATACATTTGGAAGGTTGTAAGGAAACTTGGCAATAAAGAATATAATTGTTTCCACATAACCCATAATAGATCTGAAATAATCACGAAATTAAAATCCACATGCAAGAGAATAGACAACATACCCACAAAATGTGACACAAGATATACCCTGGGAAACCCTTATTGAGGGAAAAACCCAGCCTCCAAAAGCATCCATCACCATGTATTATTCAGCAAAAAATACCATTGCCATACAACCATGGAAGCCTTCATGGCCATAGCCACAACCGAGAAAACTATGTGAACAAGCATGAATCCACACATCCCATGCCATGCTTTCAACCTTCACAAATGCTCCCTTGGCTAACCTGTCAAGCCTTGTCCCGCTCGACTCTTGCCTTTTGTCTTCTCCTTGTCACTCTTTCTCACTCTACAACAACTACCCTTGTGGCTGCTTATATAGTAGCAAGTCCCACAAAACCACTAAGTGGTATTACATAAACCATGTGTTACCTAACCCACTGACCCCACATTTAATATTGGGCATTTAATTCTTTTCCCCAATATTAAATAATTACATGAAATATTTTCACAATGTTACAACACAACTCATTAAGAATATTCCATAGGAATCTTTACATGTTGCATGTCCATTTAGGCACAACATTACATAATAAAAAATAAAATAATAAAATAACAATATTATGCAATGCGTGCAACACCCATTATCTCAACAATCTCCCACTTGTTGTATACATTGCATAGGGTCAATCCATAGCCACATAAATGAACAAGGGAACAATCCCTCCTAGCACATCCACCATCATGGATCAAAATATACCGAGTGCTCCATCCTGGTACCCGCGACAAAATCAAAGTATCTAGCATCTCGAACATGAATGATCTCACCTCCTATTATGCCACTCCCACTGGACATACATAGAAGCCATCCAAAGAGAAAGCCACCCAACCTGTCGCATTAGAAGATCATAAAATCCTGTACCAACTGAAAAATTTTGAGCACCATAACCGGATCCAAAGGTAATCACATGTATCCGTAGTTGTCAAAATATCCATAGCTGAAATAGCACCCACAACAAAGTGTCAAACCTATCCAACTATCCATACCTCAAAGGTATAACAAGTGAATCTCATATCACCGACATATCCAATCTGCAACCTGCAATCATAAGCCTCAAGAGCAATACCTGCCACATATATACCAAGAAGCTCCCACTGCAAAAGATAATGTCAAATCTATAACCAATCCACTCACAGCATCTCAAAGAAGTGAATCCATGTAGTATCAAGGACATCCACAATACATAAACTAATATCTTGCAAGAACAACTCTCATAACAAGTCTCCAATAGTCTCCCAAATTCTCCACAACTAACAGAGGAAAGAGATAAAGTAATAACCATGTCATCTCTCACATGACATACATGAGCACAAACCAGTGATCACAATCTCCAACCAATCTCAAATCCAATGTAGTCAAAACTGAACATTCAGGAAGATAACCAAGACTAGAGAAGCCATGCAAATCATAACCTGTATCATGTCCTTCTACACACACCTCTAGATGTAAACTATTCAAGTATGATCTCCTCCATAAAACCCCAAAAAGAAGCCTCAACAACACCCAAACCATACCATATAACTAATCATGGATGTAAGCCTCTCACAAGAAGATCAAACTCAATAAAACCATTCCTAAACCAAGGAATAACCATTCCTAATCCAAGGAATATGCCCAATATAAAACCATCTCCCAAACTCAACCAGCATAACAACATATGCACATGGAGATAACCAATGCTTAACCATATTTCAAATGAACCCTCCAGAACTAACTCATGTACCATAGCTCAAGATCCATATCCATGAAAGACAAGCATAAATATAATGCAACTAAGAGAAACAATGGGCTATACCTCTCAAGTAGCAAACCACCGAGTAGACCAAGAGCGGGGAATGAGAATGCTCATCAAGATACCCAAGTCTCCAACCAAGACTCATCTAAGAACAATCTCCTCTCAAGTCCATATCAGGTGACTGCCCCTCGGACTTCCTGCTAAAACTATCAATCGTCTCAACAAATACTTCTCTAATCCAAGAAAAATCAGCATCACCACCGTCTCTAAGTATCCATGAGCACCTATAACCAATCAATCCATGACAACTCCAAATGCAACATAGCAATAACATGAATTATCCAACTTATGATCAGTGTACTCAATACCAAGAAACTAAACCAAGATCAATGTCAAAGTTCCAACCATGGCTTCAGGAACATAAACATGACAACATGATCTTACCATCTCAACTAAAGAGATAGCATGCTCCATATGAACACACCATAACATGTCACAACTCTAAATGCGTATAAAGAGTATACCATGACATAATATTGAAACCATCCTTATACCAAGGATAACATGCCAAATAAAAGCATAAACCACACCTTTTCCAAGAACCCTGTGAGTCTTCAAGATGCAACCTTCTCCACACACCATGAAGAAAAAAACCATCTCCACGTACCAGGAAGAACCATCTCCATACACTATGAAGATAACCAAGAAGTCCATGAGTCCTCAAGATCTAACCATCTTCAAACACCATGAAGATAACAAGTGCACCATGCAAATGTCAAAGATGCTTCTGCAGTAACAAGATCTAAAAAAAACCTCCAACATCTGCAAACACTCAATAAATATACCAATGCCAACAACTCCCACTCAACTGTGGTACCAAGTCACCTAGGGCATCATAAAATCCATCCTCTCCAAACCAAGAAGATATAAACCAAACCAGGAACTAATCCTGCACTATCACCCCATCACTGTCGCAAGCTCCCACTAAACCGTGTATCCAAGCTATCCATGACATCATGATGAAAAAACCATCATCTAACCATGAGAATCAACCAAGGCATCAAACCATCAAAGAACTCAAAGTGCACATCATGATCTCCTCAAAAGAAACCAAATAACCATGATCCTCGACTAAGAAGATATACCAATCATGTCATGCCAAAATTTATGACACCATGATCACATCCATGAACCGAGCATCTGGCTCTCAATATGTCCAACCTGTCAGCATAGTCAACCACAATCCTCCACCATGACTATACCTGGTAACAACATCTCATCCCTTCTACATGAAGATAAAATCATAAAATCATGTGACTTAGGGCATAGACAACCCAAATCCAAGCCACCAATCTGAATATGCATCAATAATGAAAGATCAATGGGCAAAGACAACCCATAACCAAGCTATAAATGCAACCTATAAGTATAGACCACTTACAAACACTACACAACTTGTAGACCCAACAAGTCATCATGCATATCCAAACCAAACACTGATAACCATATCATCCTGAGACCAATTTGAAATATAAACTGAGTATACAATGACATCAAAACTTAAATCTCCAATGCCATAAACTCACAATGTTACCATAGTCAAAATTTATCTATAAACTGTTCAGATAAATATATCACCAAATAAATCATGCCAAACCTGCACCAAATCTGAACCAATGTGTAGAGCTCTCCAAGAGCTTTCTGTTGACTACTCAAAGTCCAAAATCTAACTCCGTATGCCCAAGTTATGCCCTAATCTGTGCTCAAAATAAATAACATCTTACTTTAGGGCTCTGAAAACTTGACAAAATTTTAAAATCATAGAACCAAACCTACACCATCTTGTAGTGCTCTAAATTAGCTTTCCAATGCTTGTAAGAACTCTGAAATTCGATATTCTGAGAGAAAGTTATGGCCATTTTACTAAGATAGTCTTTTTACCATTTTCAGTACGATTTTTAATTTTTTAAATTTTTTTTAGTGACGAAAATTTCGACAGGATTAAATTTGACGGCCATCATGGGCTGAAATCAAAAAATTCTTTCATTTCCTCTGAACATGGCCAAACTAGGGCATATTATATATCAAAATTTATGGAAATGTCGACCCGGATCCAATGGTGAGGTCTGTTTTTACCCAAGAGGTCATTTCTGCAAGCTACCCCCCAAAACCCTCATTTTAAATGAAACATCCAAAAAAATCTTTTTGTCCAACAATTTCACATGCCCAAAATATTTTAACATCCCATCATAACAACAAATCCAAAACCCTCAGATCTGCAATAAATCATTCATATATCTTGCCCTTTTCTTTTATCCTCTCATGCATTCCCATGGATTCAATCTAGGGTTACAATAATAAAACCATAGCTCTGATATCACTTGTAAGGAAACTTGGCAATAAAGAATATAACCATTTTCACATAACCCATAATAGATCTGAAATAATCATGAAATTAAAATCCACATGCAAGAGAATAGACAACATACCCATAAAATGTGACACAAGATATACCTTGGAAAACCCTTATTGAGGGAAAAACCCAGCCTCCAAAAGCATCCATCACCATGTATTATTCAGCAAAAAATACCATTTCCATACAACCATGGAAGCCTTCATGGCCATAGCCACAACCGAGCAAACTATGTGAACAAGCATGAATCCACACATCCCATGCCATGCTTTCAACCTTCACAAATGCTCCCTTGGCTAACCTGTCAAGCCTTGTCCCGCTCGACTCTTGCCTTTTGTCTTCTCCTTGTCACTCTTTCTCACTCTACAACAACTACCCTTGTGGCTGCTTATATAGTAGCAAGTCCCACAAAACCACTAAGTGGTATTACATAAACCATGTGCTAAAACCATGTGTTACCTAACCCACTGACCCCACATTTAATATTGGGCATTTAATTCTTTTCCCCAATATTAAATAATTACATGAAATATTTTCACAATGTTACAACACAACTCATTAAGAATATTCCATGGGAATCTTTACATGTTGCACGTCCAGCTAGGCACAACATTACATAATAAAAAATAAAATAATAAAATAACAATATTATGCAATGTATGCAACACCCATTATCTCAACAAAGGTAAAATATATTGGATACTTGTCCTATCTCACTAGGACAAATGGTTTAGGGGTTTACGATTTGGACTTGAAAATTTATCTCCCTTCTCTTACCATTGAGACAGTGCGATAGGGTACGCTCATCTTGGCAATTCAGGGAAGTCGATACCCAGTACTTGCAACTTGCATAAAAACCATGCAAGTACATACAACATATATATGCTAAGCTAAACAAGAAATGGAAAGAAGTGGTGCATCATGTAGATCTCAACTAGTAGGTGACTATGACTCTCTTCCTTAACCACGTCAAAAATGCCATACATAAGAACAAACATGCACACTATACACATGCAAGTATGGGGTAAGTATCCATAAGAAAACACATGTGATAATAAACCATCTAACTACTCATCATCAATAACTGAAAATAATGTAATAATCATCATGCATATATGAAATGTAGAGTCTAAGTAATCTCATCATACAAATTTGATAGTCTCAAAACAATGCTAGTAACCATCAACATAAAACTAAGCTAACATAGTCTGACAATAATAGCAACAATATGTCCAGAAAAATGTAAACGAGGGCAGGCAGTGCATTGAATTCCATACAAAGTAATGACACGTGATGTGAGATATTTTACAATTTGATATATGCATAGTTACTCTTTGTGTTAAGAACTGATAATCAGAAGAATTGTGAAGTATAGCAAGTAATCTAGTTATGCATAGTACAACAAGTGATCGAATTTTGTATGCATCTCTATTCTCTTGAAGAACTTATTTGTATAGTTGCATGTTAGGGTAGTGGGCTCTTCTTGCACATATTTGTTTATGTTCTACCAACTCCTAATAAGGTTGAAGCAATTCCTAATAGGGTTGAGGCTTCTAACAAGGCCTAGTCTCCTAACAAGGACTCAAGACACTATACATTCTTCATAGACACCTAATAGGGTCAATATCCCCAACCAAATTATTTATATAGTGAATCATTTTGTGGGTTCCACCCCCACTGAGGTTTTCCCTTGGCCAAGATTTCCCTTGTTAACAAAATATGGTGCTATGAGTTCTCCTCTTGTATGGTTGTTTATTTTTCACTATTGGTTCTTCCTTTTATGCATGTGGAAAAGTAATTAATAAAAATTAGTTGTGGGCAAAAAGATTGAAAATACTGATTCACACCCGCCCCTCCCCCCACCAAGTATTATCTATTTCTAACAATACCATGCCTTTACAAAAAATACTACTAGGTTGGATAAGACTACAATTCACTTTTCCAAGTTAGAGTAAACATCTAGGATGTTGGCCCTAAGTGGACACGTAATTGTTTTGCAATCAAAAAAATTCTTTCCTTCAATTCAGTTGTCTCGCTTTATCAAAACATGATTAACTCTATTCCATATAGTTTGTACAAACCTTGGAGGTTATACACATCATCACCAAAATGTATATCATCTCCATGTGACCTTGCTTCACATAATATGATGTCTACAACATGTTGTAAACAAAACAATACATAAACAATTTTCTAATAGCCAAATACTAAGTATCTTTATTTTTGAGGTTTCCTATCAACATGTACATCATGTGTTTCCATTAATGATAATAATTACATATCACCATTAGCTAATTTTCATTGATCTCTCCCTTTGGCATTGATGGCAACAAAATAGGGAAAATTGGCTAAGTGACAAAAACAAAAGTAAATATTACATCTATTACAACTTTACATATATGCTCCCCCTTACAATATACTTTATACTACACATGTATCTCTCCCCTTTGTATCTTTCCCAACAATGACATGTATACAATTTTCACATGAATCTATCCCCCTTTGACATCAATGACAAAGCTCAAAATATCAAGATTTAGTCCAAAATTGTCAAAAACTATTGAAGTTGTTGTCTTCCATTATGCTAATATTATCTCCATACAATCATCAAAAATAATCTGCAGGCTATTCATACCTTTGTTCCATGTTTCTTTGGTAGACTTTGCTAATATGATAATTGCACATAATGCATATGATGCAATCTCAACTACATTGATATCTAAATACAAAAAGTTTATATATGTGTCCTTCGCCTTGACACATTCTTCTAGGTTCTTCTCAAAAAATGATAACTTAAAAGTAATGGATTCTTTGAAATTAGATGTTCTCTTGAATATTTGCTCTTTCTAAAGTTCTAGTTTCCCAATAGTGCTATGAACGTTGGCAACTTGACTCTCAATATCATTACCTTTGCTAGATGGGTGTTGGATTAGGTTGGATAAAGACTTGAGCTCGTTCATCTTTGCTTGTATCTAATTGTCCAAATCCTTAGTCAATTTGTATGATAAGGTACACTTAACATACAAAGCTTTTCCTTCCTGCTAACATTTTTGAAGTTCTTTTATGCATATATCAAGATTGACTAAGTCATTCTTGATGTTCTGGTAGATGGTGCTAAATTGCTTAGCATCATGGGAAATTTGAGCCTTTTCCTCTGAAACATTTAGAAAATTAGTAAACTCTTCATCAAAAGACTTGAGCATTGCATGTGCTCTTAGTTTGGGATATGACTTAGTATGTTGTACTATCAAAGTACTAGGAAATCAGTTAGTCACTTCCATTAGTGATCTCTGCAAACTTTAACTATCTTATTCTTTTGTAAAAGTTTGGATAAGGATGAAATTATATCAGTTTTATGATCATCATTAGTAGCCAAACTAGCAAGAGAGAGAAAAGTAGATGAACTAGATAGTTTAGTCTCATCCTCCTTTTGTTTCTTTGCTACTTCCTTAGCTTTCCTTTCTTCCTCTTCTTTCCTTTCCTTTTCCTCTCTTTCCTTCTTCTTTTCTAATCTTTTCCTTTCTTCCTCGTCTATTTTCTTTTTGGTTACTTCTTATGCAATCCTTCTCTTATCTTCATCTTCTTTTCTTTTTCTATCTTCCTCAAGCAATTGTTCCTTGGCTTCCTCTATCTTTTAGTTTTCAACTTCTATTAGCCTCTTCTCTTCCTCAAAAATTTTCAACTTTTCATCAACATCTTTGGTGTCTGGTACATTTGGTTTAAAACCACCAAATGGATAGGTGTCATCAATGTTAAGAGTAACATTAGTTTGATCAATCTTTATAGTGTCACCACTGATTGACACTTTCGAGGTTCTAGGAGTATGACTTTTACAACATCTTGGTAATAGTTGCTATAGTCTCCTTTCTCAACTTAATCTTCTCACCAACCATAAATAAGAATCACCTCAACTTATTCATTAGGTATGGTACGAGTATATTCAACAATCTCTTAATCGCATCTTCATCATCAATATTGCAAATTGTCCTTAGCATAGACTTCCAAAATTCAAGGTCTTCTTCTCTTGCTAGAGTCTTCTTTTCTATGAGTCTCTCATAGAATTTCCAATTCGCTACTCCTTTGATATCCTTCATACTTAGATCATTTGCAATGATATGTTTCATAGTAGATATATCAATTTTATCTTTCACAAAATTATTGTATAGATCATAAAACTTGTTCATTTGAACAAAGTTTCCCACATTTATAATTGTTTTGTTTATCTTCTCAATCTTTGACTTCCATGGTTGCTGAGCTTTTCCTACTGCTTTTTTAGGTGGAGTCACCTTTTCAACTTGCCTTGTTTCATGTTCCTCAACCCCTTCATCATCACTAGATTCAGTTGTCAACAATGCTTTCTACCTCTTACCATGTCCTGTAACCATCTATTTGACTCTCTTAGTCTTTGTTGACACTACTTCAACTAATCTCTTTGATTTTCTCTTATGTTCACTAAGTTGAAGATCAAATACTACCGCATAAGGAATGATCTGTTTTAAAGTTGTCTCAGCAACTAAAACTAACAAGGGTTGTATGTTCAATACACCTTGTTTCATTGTCTATCTCACAACCTTAGATTCACTTTTTGTCATTCTAGTCTTAGATAATGCCTTCTTCATGATTAACTCAACCTTCTTATGATATGCCTTCTCCAAGTTTGCTTGATGAGCATGTTGTGTAATCTCATCATACATGCCAAATCTATACTCAAGTTTACTTTTATCTAAATTCAACAACAAGTCAATGTAGCTAATTGCAACATCATCACTCAACTCATAGCTCAAAGGATTCAAAAATGTTTCCTCAGGTTCTACTACTTAAATGTATGTATAGTCTATATCAAATAGAATAAATTTTTCCTCCTTGAACCTATCCACAATTGCAGGTGAGATCCTAAATCACTATTCATCTCATTTTGGAATGTCCTCATAATTAGATTACCACTATGCAATACCTTATCTATAGGGTGCCTTTTGCATACCTCTGTAATCTTTTACATAGTTCATTTGTCACTACTCATTACATCTATTATTGACAAGGAAATCTCTTTAATACATGAAAGAATATGTGATTTATTAGTGATTGGAATCTAAATACACCATTCTTTGTTCTCTTAATATTTGCAAGGTTTTCCAAGAGTTTCATTCTTAGTATTTCACTCAAATTAAATTTCTCTTTCTCAACACATATCTTGTAAGCTACATAAATAAATCCTACTGAAATTTCATCTATTTTAGAACTTTCACAAACTAAATAAGCAATAATTATGCTAGGAAATCTCACATCATCCTTCTTGATGGAGTTGATTACCATGGCTTTCCCATTGTATACTGCTTTAGTGTAAATTTGTACTTTCTTCTTAACCATTATTTCACCTATGGGTATACTACCTTGTTTGCTAAGACCAATTACCTCATGAATTAGGTCAATAGAAATGTCTACTACATTGTCTTGCATCCACAATTTTCCATCATGTATCCTACTTAATATGATTGAGTCCATTGATTTGTATCTAGCTCGGAGTAGAAATGATACTTAAACAAATCAAATTCCTTTAAGTGATCAAATCTGAGCTTCATAGTCATATCATGGTTAAAGACTAGTTCCATATCCTTATTCATATATTCACTTTCAATCAACTCAAACTTGCAATTAGAATAATTTTCTATTTCTTCAAAGTAAACTGCATTGTTCTGAGTAATAGACAATGCAAAGTTAGGGTTTCCATCACTAGGTTCTACGAAAACTACATTGAGGTTAGGTCTATCCCAATTCTCAACACCATGAGCAACTGACATATCATGATCTTATCAATAATATCTTTAACTGAACAAATTTTGCTGAAAAATGATAACATACCTCTTTCCAAAAATAGGGTTTGCTACAAAATTGCTATGACAAGTCGCTTCTAGATGCTATTCACTTTGAAAGTGTTTGTAATAAAATAAAATTCAATTCTGTACTCTATTTATCCATCAACTTGAAAAGTACATTAATTACATACATTAAAAATATGAAAAAGTTGTTATTTGCATTCTACAATTAGATAACTACCCAAACTTATCCATTTGATGTTCAAATGTCACTTGAGGTTTACTATAGCCTCCTTCCATCATGAAAAACATCCTCAAGACTTCGCATCATGGAATTCTCGACAAAAATATAGTTTTCATCTTCTGTTAAAGAATAAAATTTTACTGTAGTACTAGTAACTTTGACTTTTATTATAACTTGTTTAGATGAGCTCCAAAACACACGTGAGCTTAGGTACCATCTAAACACAATTGAATAAACATTTTCCCAACTTTTCTATTTCTAATTCAATCTCTAACTAAAGTTCTCAAATTTTGATGCTGTGAACAAGCTTAATTCAACTTGATTGAATAAAACTCAACAACTAGCTTTGATCTTCCTATCTTATCATCTAACTTTTCTTTTGAGATATATGTTCCTTTCATGATGCTTCATTAAGTTCTTCTTGAAGTTCATTCACAATGTCTCTTTTTTCTTTACTATTAGATTTGGAGTTCCTTTCATGCTTCCTTCTATCATTCCTTCTATTTCTCTAGTTTCTTCCATTATTCTTTCTATCTCTAAAGATTCTATCCATTCTTTAGTACTTTGTTGTGTGTTTGAAGTTGCTATATAACTAACATGTAGGTGCTCTGCTTCTAGGATTCTACTAATCATCGGGTGCATGACAATTTCGAGCAATGTGTCTTGAGTTGTTACACTTATAACACATAATCTGTCTTCTATTATCATAAGATCTTTTTTCTTTTGAAGTCCTTTCATTAGATTTTCCATCTGCAAGGTTAATATTTCTAGAAATTCTAATATTTCTTCTATCATTATCCTCCTTAGGTTTTTCTACAATTAATTACATTATGACCCCTACCATGAGAATTATGAAAATAAAAGTCCTTAACATGATTAAATAACTTATTAGTACAATCTCTTTTCATATGACCTATTTCATTACATAAAAGTACTTACTTCTAAATTCATATCTGGTTGTCTTGGGAGTCTCCACTTGCTTTGGTTCATCTAAGATTTCAATTTCTTTAGGTTTCTTAGAAGATTGAATGGATTCAATATTATCATTAGATTTATCTTTTTCTTTCAGATCTAATATAATCCAAGGTTTCTTTGCAGATATGTCAACTAGATAACCAAGACTAGTCTTGTCATAAGAAGGTCTCTATTTAGACATAGAATCAACAAGATTTTCTTTGCTAGAATAAATTTTCTTAAGCTATTGTATGGACTATGCCAATTCACCTTTCACCATAGTATTGTACATATGGAGTTCTTCATGATCTTCTTTCAATACTTCAAACTTAGATGTTTTCTTTTCTAGAATTGGTCTTAGATCTACATTTTTAGTCTTCAAATCATATTCAACTTTTCTAGGATCATTTCTCAAAGTTAACTTCAAATTTGTAATCTTCAATTAATGCTTCAAGATCTTATACTTTATCTTCAACTTTGAATAGCCATCATCAGTAGTTCCATATTTAGTAGATTCAGGCTTTGATTTTAGATGTTCAATCTTCTCCTTCAACTAACCAATGTATGCTTTGGAGTCTTCATATCTATCTTTCAACTTGTCTCTTTCTTCAATAAGGAGATCAATTTGTTCAAGAGATTCTTTAAGATTCTTCATCAACTGTTCCATATCCATAGGGATCTATCTTAAGTTGTCAAGCCTCTTCAAAGTAACTATGCTCTAGTGCCAATTGTTAGAAATAGGGATTATTGGGGGGGTGAATTAGTAATCTACAAACTTTAGTCATCAACTGGATATTATTACTTACTTTAAACCATGAATACAAGGAAATAAATTAATGATGAAAAGTAATAGTAACAATACACAATGATAACTCATGACACCATATTTTGTTAACAAGGGAAACCTTGGCCAAGGGAAAACCTTAGAGGGGATGATACCCACTAGATAATATACTGATATATATGTTCATTGTTGGAGGATGGACCCTGTTAGGAGTCAAAGAGAAAATTTGGTATAGCCAATCCCTATTAGGAGACTTTGAATCCTTGTTAGGAGATTCCAACCCTATTAGGAGTTGTAGTATAATCTATGCAAGAAGAGCCCACTGCCCAAACATGAAATTTCAACTACAAGAAGATATCACTACTCAAACAAGTAATTTACTATGATTTTCCTTCCTTGTCTAATCTTTGATCTTTAGATTTATCTTAGATCACTAGATAAAACTTTGCATATAGTGCTTTCACAAAGATTTGCTCACTTTAGAACCTTACAAGATAGCACTAATACACCAAGATTGCGCACAATAACACACTTCTCATTTGAAGAAGTCCTTTGCATAAATACCATGCCTTTACACAAAATACTATTGGGTCAGCTAATACCACAATTTACTTTTCCAAATTAGATTAAAAATGTAGGATGTTGGCCCTAATTGGACAAGTAATTGTTTTGCAATCAAAACAATTATTTCCTTCAATTCCACTATCCTGCTTCATAAAAACATGATTAACTCTTTTTCATATAGTTAGTACAATGTTTTGAGGTTATACACATCAACATCTACATGTGTACAATCTCTATGTAACTTCACTTGACATAATATGACATCTGGAACATGTTATAAACAAAACAATACACTGCTATAAACCAAATTCTTACCTAGACAATTTTTTGATAGCCAAATACTATCTTTATTTCTGAGGTTTCTTGTCAACATGTACATCATGTGTTTCCATTAATAACAATATTTACATATCACTATAAGCCAATTGTCAACACAAAGATGGTGTTTTCATATCACAAGCTAAGTATCTAAAAGACTTATTGAAGAGATTTAGTTTTGGAAAATTGTAAAACTATTGGAACACCTATCATAACTGAATATAAATTTTCTAGAAAAGATGAATCCCCTACCATTAAAAAAGAAAGAAAGTACAAATCTATGACTAGTGGATTGCAATATTTGACAAACAAACTAGACCTAAAATAGTAAATGTAGTTGGAATTATGAAAAGATTTCAAGTAGATTCTAAAGAAACACATTATGCAGTGGTAAAAATATTTTTTATATTATGGACTATGGTATGACATATCAAATGATTTCACTATATCTATATAAACTAACGTAGATTGGGTAGGAAGTGTAGATGGTATAAAAAAACACTAGTGGTGGAGCATTTTTCTTGGAAGGAAGATTGGTTTCTTGGCTAAGTAAGAAACATGATTGCATTTCATAGAGTTAGGTAGAAGTAGAGCTTCTAGCACTAGGAACCAATAGTAATAAGATTTATGGATGAAGAAAACATTGAGAAAATAAATTTTGATTGAGTTTATAGAGCCTATTATTTTATAATGTGATTATAAGAGTGTATTGAGTATGTCAAATAATCCTATTTTACATTCAAAGACAAAGCATATATCTATTAATTATCAAATTTTGAGAAGCAATTTTTTAGAGAAATATATGATATTGGAGTATGTTAGCACAAAGGAGTACATAGGAAACATATTTACAAAACATGATTTGGAAAAGGACACATTTGAGTACTTGAGATGCATGGTTGGGCTTATGCCCAAACCTAATTTTAAGTAGTTGAAGCAAATATTTCATCAACCCAGTGGTAAAAAACAAAACTCTTTCTTTTATCTGAATTGGATTCTTGATTCTTTGTGTATGGGTGACTATCTGGGTTAGAGTTGAGTCATGAAGGACTCTTGGTAAATGGTATTTAACATCATCTTTGGCCACTTGAGCTTATTGTAGATCTTGTTGAAAATGAATATTGTTGAAGTATATAAATGAGGGAGATTGTTGAAACCTATTGGTTTTTTCACACTATTAAGCAAAAAAATACTTAATACCAAGATAAAAAGATCACAAAAATCTAAGGATTAGCTAATTCCTATAAACAGTCATGTGTACTTCAAATCTGGGCCTAACTTCAACAAAATTAGAAAGATTTTCTACTCTACAGGCTCTGCAAAAGCAAGGCAAGTGCACCTGAGGGATGAAATATTTACATCATGATATTTCATACGCACTTCACTCATTCTATGAAAGTCAATAACAATACACATCCCTTATAATAGGTTGGTCATAATTCTTCTTAGATTTACAAGTAACTCTGGGCAATAGTAGCTAACTAAGACTCATAATTTAAATGTAAACAAGTGCTGACTAGCTTTGATATTCTTAAAACATTAAAGTAAAATTTATTTTGAAATTAAGCTTGGTTCTTATTCATGGTTTCTTCATATGAAAATTGAATTAATAGATCAATGCCTCATCCATTGGGATTTAGAGTCTATCCAATTTCTAGACCTAATTGACTACATTACAATCAATATTATCAACAATTCTCACTAAAACTCATTCTTATAATCATCCTTCTTATTACCATGGAAATACTATCAACTTCACTAAAGCATTTATCTAATTCATTGAATTAAAAGCAATAGTGAAAATAATATACAACTTTGACATAATTGCATTCAATTGAAGAAACTTTGCTTATATAATTTCAAGATATCCAGGTAATAACAATTGGAGAGAAGACTAACGAAGAAAAAATATGGGGATAGCTCATGCTTTATATTAATTTCCTTTGAAAAATGTATAACTATTATAATAGAACTCAAAATAACTCTGATAAGGCATCTAGATCATGTAACATTAATGTATTCAGAGATACTTGTAGAGAAAATAAATCACAAAGTTTGAGTCAAGACTAGACTAAAAAAGATTTAGTAAAAACTAAAATTATGTAATGACTCAAACCCTTTCTCTAGCCTTGTAATCTCATTTATATAGTATGAGATGCAACAAGATTCAGGCATAGAGAACTAAAAGTTGTCCTTAAGACATAAAGTATCTACAATGCTACTATCATAAAAGACAAAATTTGTGCAACAAGAAAACTTTACATCATAATATTCTTTTGTGGGACCATTTTTTATTACACCTTTTTTTGCATTTCTTTGTGAGTAAAAAATTTGATGATTGGCCTAATTACTATTATTGCTCCTCAGAAGTTGTAGCCAATGGGATTGATTGTGATATATTTGGCTTTGCTTGTTGCAAGCTAACTTCCACTTGAGGTTCTCCATGTATATCATCATGAACTGATAAGACAATAGTTATATCTAATTTCTACTCTACCAAGTCACCACTCTATGTTTCTATGCTTGCAACTATAGTTGGTTGTCCTTCTTTGTCCTTTTCTTTTCTTGCAAATGTGTCAATAATTTGTACTTCATCTTGTTCCATATCTTCATCATTAGTTTCAACATGTTCTTATTGCTTTGGATCAAAAAAATTTGCCATCCACTTATCAAAAAGTGTGTTATTCGGCTAATTAAATTGTAGAATATCCTACCACATTTTCATAACATATTATGCAACTTTTTCAATTTCATCAAAATCTTGTCTTAAAGAATCAAAGAATAACCAAACTTTTACAATTTCTTCAGTAGTAGCTTCCCAACATGCATTTCCTTTTTCATTTATAAATCTATTCATCCTTGGACAAAATAGGTCATCTAGTTCTTAGGCCCATTCCTCCTTATTTTTAAATTTATTCTTTTTTATCTAAAGCATGTGGGAACAAATCAAATTTAAAACTCTTGTACTTGTCCAGATAACTAACAATTGTCTTTTGTAGCTCAACTCTTTTATCATCAAATTCTGAGAGATCATTGGCAATATCATAATTTTTTCTATATATTGATGTGATAAACTAATGATAGAAAAACATAAGAGTGTAACCTCTCTACTCTTCTTACTCCATTTGTTGACAACTAGCTTCAAAGCTTCATCATTTGCCTTTATTTCATCCCATTTACTTCATATCTTTGCTAGCTGCTCATAAAATGAGGGCCAATCACTTTTGTTAACTAAATACATGACATATTTTCTTTGCTTGTCCTCATATTGTATATCCAATTCCAAATGTTGTGCCCATAATTTGTTTTTTTCTTCTTCAAAATCTTCTACAGTATAATACTGTGGCCTTTGTGGTGTATTTGGAATCTTAATAAGAGGAGTGGATTTTTAAGGCTCCACTGGTGGGTGAGGATATGTAATTCTTGGCCTTGTGGAATGTTCCATCAATTTATTCTCTATTTTAATCCTATTTTGAACTTCTTTATTAGATGTAGCCAAGACATTCTCATACCTTTCCTACAGCTCTAGTTTTCCTCTCTTGTCACTTTAAGCTATGGTTAAGGTGAAGTTGGCTAATCCAACACCTAGCGCTACTACCTCCTCAGTGGTAGTTTCTTCAACAGTCTTCACAATCAAGATACCTATCAAGATAGTATCATTAGGCTAGGAAGATCTAGTGCTAGATCCTTTTCTCATTGACCAAATGACCAATGCAGCATGGTCTTCACCAAATTTAGCACCTTTCATTTCTTTCTTCCTCTTTTCCTCTACACTCATTTTATCTGTAACAGAATTAAAAACCATACCATTTACAATATCCCTATTGGGTAGCAGTAATACCTCAAATGCTTTTATCATTTATCTCTCTTCTTGAGGTTTTAAGCTCTTGAATTCCTATATCATCTCGTCCTTGACTTGGTTTTGTACATCTACCTCTTCCATTTTTAGATGCTCTTTTTTCAATTTACTGTATCTTTCCTCAAACTTTCCAATGTTTATTCTCCAAGAAAATTGGTAAAAGGCTCTTGATTTGATAAAATCATCATCAAAAATAAATTCATGGTAGGCTTGTTCCATCACAAGGTTCAACTCTCTTCCTCTATAGTCTGCCACTGTTAATTCAAGGCTTGGCATTGCAAGTTCCTATGGATTTCCCTCTTCTAACTCAACTTGAGCAATGAACACTCCCCCTTGGGATACTAATTGGTTCACTTGGTCCCTAGTGAGCTGTTCATCTCCTATTTGTAATGTGAACTAAGTAGGTGAATATTCCTCAACTTGAGGTGTTTGTTCCTTTACTATTTTCTACCTCTTGGCTAAGGGCTTGTCAGATCTTTCCTCAAGAATAACACTAGTTGATCCTATTATTTGTTTTCCTTTATATATAGTGGCCTTCTTATTCTAAATGAAATTGTAACTAGGTTTCTTTTGAACAATTAACCACCCTAATCCCACTGTAGGAGTAAATGATAACATCCTCATAACTTCTCTAGCCTTTTTAGGAAAAGAAATAATAATGAATAGCTTCTTTTCATTCATGACCTCCATAACTTTGGGAAAAGTGGTCTTAGTTTATTCAACATATCTTCCTTTGTTTTGGCATCTTTTAGAGGCTTATAGTTATTATCAAAATAATGAATGAATTATAAAACCTTAGAATAAACCCTTCATTTTTCCTTTTTGATTTGCTGCTCTTGAAGAGAGAACTCATTCCTTATTATATCTTTAGGAAAATAGAATTGGTGATCTTTTGCACCAACTTTAGTGCTTTTTTTGAACACATAAAAAAATCTCTTAATATACAAAAATGGGGATGAGACACAACCATCTTGTACTACTCCAAGAATTTATACAAGAATAACCAAACATCCTTTGTGATTATGAAATGATGGGCCATAGTTCAAGTGGGGAAAATTGAGCCTCTTCCTCTTTTAGCCAATTGTGCTTCCTCTAATCCTTCGAGCTACCACAACACCTTAGCTATCCATAACTTCGAAGGAACCTGGTAGAGTAGGACATGGGGAGTCCCTTGGAAACCATAAACCCTAAAAAATATTGAAATAGGGTATGGTATGACATCTACCCAATTATGGGAAACTTTTAAATTAGAAGAATTATCCATAGGTCTGATAAAATCCATCAGTGCCTTGGGAACTCTAGGATTGTCCTTTAATAAGAGGTACCTTAATCTAGAGGCAAAATACCAATCAAACCTAACAAAACTAGCCTCCTCTACATTCCAGGTCATGTTTGCACTCCACAACTACACTGGTAGAGCCTCTTCTTCATATTTTTGGTTTAGGACCATCTCCTTTTCAAAATATGTAACCCTTTTAAATAGGAACATGTGCATTAACAATGAATAATGGCCAAAAAAAAATTCCACCTTGCTCTTTGCAATTCCAACTAATCCTATGTGGATCTCTTCTACTATATAAGATGCAAAATCAAAAATAATATAGACACCAAAAGAAGAGATCTGAGTCAACATATACATAAATTTTATTGGCAAAATTTTTTTCTCATCCTCAACAAAAACCCTACATAGAGTCATATGTATTTTTATGGCCCTAGAAGTGGAAAATTCCTTTTTAAAGGGCTCTTTAGTAAATTTTGTGACCAGTGGAAAATTTCCAATTGAACCCAAGTGTGCCCTTAGGGCACCCTACCTAATCTTATCCCTCTTACAAAAGTATTCTTTTTCTAGTCCTAGTAGGTCAATGGTTACATGATAATCAAAAAATTGTTCTAAACCAAAAAATTCTCAAATTTCTTTAGCATTTATTCTTACTAGGCATTCCCCATCTATTCTTCTCACTATCTTGGCTGTTGGGTCATAATTTTGGGCAATGGCCATGAGTAGGTCCAAATCCATAAAAACACCAGGGACCATTAATTTTCCTAAATCAAAATTTTAAATGTTTCCATGGGGAGCAAACAACTTTCTTTCTAAGAACCACTTCTTAAAAAGATGGAGCCCTATTTTAGTAGTAGTAGCATCGCTAACCCGATTCTCTCTATCGTATAGGCTATCCACAATCTTGAGTCTAGGGTTCACAAAAATTATCTTTTTCATCTAGGTAGACTCATTTATAGACTTGGGAAATAATTCAAGAAGGTCATCATGTATATTTCTACTTGCATAATCTACCTTTCCTGAGAAAACTTTCTTTGGAGGCATGTTTACTAGTGACACAGAATGCCAAAATTCTTTACTATCCATGGATTTGGATACTTACTTGGCTATTTTTTATTATTTCACTATGATTCTACACACACTATGGATACTGGAAGCTCTTTCACAGTTTGATTGCACAAGGAAGTTTTCTTCAATGGCTCATAGTTCTCTAAAATTCTAAAATTTGTTTATGTAGAGTAGAAATGGCAAAATCTTCGGACTATATCTTTGGTCCTAGATCACATGGGGAGCTTTCAATTTGCATAAATGAATTGTAAGGAGAAATAAGGTACATCACCTTCTAATTTTGAAAGCACACCATCAATTCTAAAAAAACTTATGATCTAGGAATAAAATCGTGAATGACGCACTTTCAATTTTCTAGGTTGGTAGTCAATCAAATCAAATATCTCCACATAAAATTTTCCTTCCACTACTGGCAACTTATTCTGGACCCACTAATGCTCGTAGACACATGTAGCACTCTCACTATGTCTCTATGCATAAATATCAAGCTACTTCTACATGTGACATAGCGACCATCATTGATGCATCTTTGATCTAACAATGTATATTTTGCAAGTGTTTTAATGCAACTATGGTGGCTCCTTCTTGTTCCCTAAGGTTTTGGAACCTTGAGGATTTTCCTCCCACTCAATTACATAAGAAATTGAAAATAAAACATTTTAAATTTTAAATTATTTTGCATTCATATAATATTTAATTCTTCAAAGGAATTAAATATTAATGTGCAAACTAATTAGGTTTTAAATGATTATATAAAATTAATTTCTCACCTAATTCATTCTAGAAAGAATTAATTATTATTTCAATGTATGTGCCGATAAGAAAAATATAAAAGGGAAGTGGGCAAGTTGATAGATATAAAATAAATTAATTCTTTAAGAATTAATCTTATTGTAAAGTGCAAAATAAAATTGCACTTAATCATAGGAATGGAAATGGGGGGATAAGGCAAATATTTTAAAAAGGAATTTGAAATAATTAATTCGTTAAAAAGAATTAATAATTTTTGCAAAATAAAGTTGTAAGAGATTTTGACAATTGATTAAAGTTGAAATGAGATGTAAAAATAATTAATTCTTCTATAAGAATTAATTAGTATTATAAAATGTCAGAGAAGACAAAGAGTTCGGTAAGAAGTTGGGGTAGTTGCCAAACTTCTTTGAAAAATTATTTAAGGGGTGAAAAAGAATGGTAAAGGGTTCTTCTTCTTAGGTTGGGAAATGTCTGTAAATTTTTCATGAAAGGGGATGACATTTGGAGCTTTGAAGATTATAACAGATATATTAGAGGAAAGAGTTTATTTTTCTGCAATTTGATTATACTAGCCAGGACAAAATGATTCTATAGTCATTTTTTAATATTTCTTTGAAATAAAGAGAAATATTTCATATTAGATCTTATGGTTTGAATATTTATTTTTCTGATTGAAATCAACTATATAGTTGTTTCTTTATGATTCTGGGATACAATCTTGTAGTATTTTGTCAAGGATGTGCATGTTTGTAAATCAGTTGGTTGACAAATTTGCAATTTGTACAACAAGTCATGTAATCTCCTCAAATTTCTCTATAATGTGAAAGACTTGGTAGATAGTCATATGGCTATTTGCTGGTTTTTCTCTCATTATCAAAATATTAATCTTATAATCACATTTATCTCATGTTGATGGGTGGATATTATAAATCCTTTTGTGTCTTCAAGTTAAAGACATAAGCATATATCACATTTATTGAATATCTTTTATGAGGGAGTTGTACCTCTCAATTTAGAGGAAGATTATCAATGAAATGATAATCTATCCAATTGTTAGTACATTTTTTTACTAATAGATTGTGGCGACTCAATTTAAAATGGATCAATTTTTTTGATGAATCAATAAAAGCATTCCACTGTTCCTCCTCATTTGTTTGTTGTTCCTTGTGTTTGCTTCCATTGTGTTATCTCTTGTAGGGTGGTTTGGATAGCTAGGTGAGCCTTTGGCCCTATTTATTCATGTATTGCTTGTGTCAGATGGTATTAGAGCCTAGTTGTTCCTGAGTGTGCAAGCATATCACTGAGTGCGAGGTAGTTTGTAATAGGACCTTGGTTGGGTGAAGTTTATTAGAAAAGGGTTTTGATTTCAAAAGTCCTAGCTAGTTAGCAGTTTGGTGTAGGGTGGTAGACCTATAGATTTTTCTTACACTTATAGAGGACTCAACATTTGATTGTCATTTGTAAAAATGGTTCAACAAAGGAGGAATGTCAATCTAGAATTATTCGACATGGTGAGGAAACTTGTAGCTAGAGTAGAAGCTATTGAGTTAGCACAAAATTGTGGAATACATCTTCATGAGGTTGAGAGTGATGAATATGATTATTTTTGAGATGATTTACATGAAAGAATTGATGATCTAGAAAAGCTTGATTTTAGTTGGCATCTGAGGATTAGAAAGAAGGTTTTTTGGCTAGTTAAAGAAATTATGAATAGAAGAAGACAGATCATGGAAGTACATGATGATTTCTTTGAAATGGAGGAAATATCTTTTGGTTTTCATGAGTAGATGGATAGATCTAACATGGAAATTGCAGAGCATCTTGTTGTGTGCAATGAGGTTGCTGGAGAGGAGAGTTTCACTTATGTTGGTAAGGAACCATATGTTGTTATGCATAATGATGTTTATGTTGGAATGGATGTGATTGAGGACTCATCTTTTATTGTTGCTACTAATCTAGAGTTATCTATTCATCCTATTATGAATGATGTTCATTTAGATGTTTCTTGTGGTAAGAAGATAAATTTACTTGCTAGTAATATGGTTGAGGGTTTTAGAGGTGTTATTGATATGGATTTAAATGATGTTGTTGTTACTGAAATGGATTTGAACTTATATGTTATTTTTGAGATGCTGAAGGAAATGGAAGTTACTACTAATGTGGATTTTGATGATGTTGCTGATTTACATGTTGCTAGAAGAATGAATATATATATATATATATATATATATATATATATATATATATATATATATATATATATATATATATATATATATATATATATATATATATATATATATATATATATATATATATATATATATATATATATATATATATATATATATATATATATATATATATATATTATGAGTATGGATGACATAGGGTTATTCTTGCATGTTTCTTATATGGATTCATTTACTATTGATTTGGTGGAGGATTCCTATATTATGGATTTATATGCTTTTGCTATGATGGATCTAAATTTATATATTGTTGACGACTGGATTTGTCATTTGGATATTGTTGTTGATCTAGTTTTCTGATTTTTGAATGGATGAAGCATAGGTGGTTTATTTTCAAATCTAATCTCTTTTCCTTGATGGAGTGGAAACCTTTTGTAAAGATGAAGCTAAGTACAAAATTTTCTTTTGTTATTAAAATGTGGATCATGTTTTCCTATTTACCTACATAAGTTGATGTAGAAGCATCTTAATTCTTTTCTATTTACCCTGGTAGAATGATGCAAGGGCATCCTTGGTTTCTTACCTTTCCTTCTCCTTTCATCAAAGGTCATAGTACTTACTGAGTTGCAGTAGCTACCTAGTGGATGTGGTGGCTGAGTGGAGGACTTGACTGAGCTCATGAGTTTACAAAATTGATAGTTCTAACCAAATTCCTACTGATGCCAAGTGATCCTTCGGTTATTGAGTTCTTTTTGATGTTGATTGATCCTTTGGTTGCTGAGTTCTTGTTGATGCTGAGTGATTGATTGGTTGTCAAGTTCCTATTTGATGCAGGAGCATCTAGAGGTATAAGGGCAATCCTGTGTCACCTAAAAAAAATGTTCTTAGAATTAGTTTATGTTTCATGTGTTTTCATTTTTGGATACCCATTTGGGTCAAATAAAGGTTCCAGCTCTCACAGTTCCACTATCAGTGTTCTAGGATAGAGTATTTGAACAACTTGGGATACATGTAAATGCTGAAAAAATAGGAGTATGTAATCAAGCCATCATTTTGGTGAACTAGGAGGTGTAAATTGGCCATATGAATGTAATTATAATTTAGAGAATTCCAGAAAAAGAATTAGGTCAAAAGGCCCCATGGTTTGAAAGTTATCATAGTTTTTTGAGTTTTGGAGACCTCCTAAGAATGCTTCAAAGTCAGGTTAGGTGCATTAAATGACCTCAAAAAGGGCCAAAAAATGGGGGATGAGCTAAGCTAGTCCATAGGGCTATAGAGCACTTTGAGATCTTTTTGAAAATGTAAACGGTTATTCAATTAGAGCTACGGTTCAAAAGTTATGCCTCCCAAAAGTTCAATTACCATTTTTGGATTCTTCTAGATTTCTACCAACTTCTAACGCAGCTTCTGGAGCCTTCTACTTGGTTGGTGGATGCCTACTAGCACTTTCTAGAATGTATTCCTAGTCCTTAACCCTCTGGGGTCTATTTAAGGACATTTATGGCATTGTAAAAGGCAGTTCGGAGTGGAGTTTGAGAGGTGGTACTAAAAGGAGAAATTATCTCCAGATTTATGTTATTGTAAGCCCATAGGGCATGTTATGAAGTCTATTTTCTTTGTATTGAATGTACTATCTTATTTTCATAGTTAATACAATTTCTCTTTTCCTGTTGTGTCCATTCTATGCTTGGGTTGTGTCTCCATCAAGTGGTATCAGAGCCGATTTTTCTGAGTGTGTAGATAGAGCGCCGACTGTGAGGCAATTTGCACAAGGACTGTGAGGTTGTGGGTTTGAGTTAAGAAGATGCCTCCATGAAGAGAGTGTGGTGGAAGGTCTGGAGCTATTAATCCTAAGGAGGTTAGAGCCCTCCAAAGGCAGGTACAAGCATTGTAGGAGGAGCTCCATAGAGGAACAAATGTTATCGCAGGTGACGATAGTGAGGATGATAATGAAGAAGAAGAAATTGGACCAGAAGGGGAATTTGATAGGGAAGTTCTGAATCAGGCAGAGGAAAGGCCTTTTAGGGCCATTACTAAATTTGGGAAAAGACCTACAATTGATGTGGGTGTATTTTTAAGAAATTTGAAACCAGATGAGTTGATCGACTGGATCAATAAACTAGAAGAATACTTTGAGTATGAGGATATCAGGGACCTAGATAGGGTTAAGTTTGCAAAGGCCAAACTAAAAGGCCATGCCAAAATCTAGTGGCAAGAGGTTCAATTGGAAAGAAATAGAAGAGGAAAGGAGAAGATCACAAGGTGGGATCGCATGGTGGACAAATTGAAGAAGTAGTTCATTCCTATAGACTATGAACTTGATTTGTTTAAGAAGATGCATGGGCTAAAGCAAGCAGTAAGATTAGTCCAAGAATATACAGAGGAGTTTTATCAACTTTTGATTAGAGCAGGGCATGCAGAAGCAAATAAGGAGAAGGTTGCTCATTATATCAGTGGGTTTCGACCTAGCATCCAAGACGAATTAAGTCTGGTAAGAATGACTAGCATTGAAGAGGCATACCAATTTGCCCTACGAGTTGAAGAGAAGCTGAATATAAGGTTTGAAGGGAGACAAAGAGGGTGTGGTCAAGGAGGAAGGGGAAGTGGTAGGTCATCTAGAGGTTGAAATGAAACCCAAAAGAAAAATGAAGATGTGGGTACTAGCAAGAACTAGAGGAATGAGGGTTTCAACCACTCTCATGATCAAGACTTTGGAAATCAGAGAGGAAGAGGTAGAGGATGTGGAAAAGGAAGAGGAGGCTTCTGTGGTACCTATTTCCATTGTAATGAAGAAGGTCATCGTGCCTTTGAATTCCCTCAATGACAAGGAAGGACAGATAGGAGAGCTGAGGGCCAAGCTAGGGTTGCTCATGTGGATGAGGATGTACAATCATCACATTCAGAGGATGCAAAAAGAGGAGAGAGCTTGGTGAATGAAAGGGTCCTACTAAGTGGTGAGATTGAACTAGGACAAAGGAGGAGTTTTTTTCATAGCAGATGCAAGTGTGAGGATAAATGTTGTGACGTGATCATTGATGGTGGTAGCACTAATAACTTGGTATCAGAAGAGATGGTCTCTAACCTGAAACTCAAGAGGGAGAGACATCCTCAGCCGTATCAAATTGCTTGGGTGAAAGATGATCATAAGGTCCTGGTAAGTGAACAATGTCTCGTGAAATTCAAAATTGGGAGTTACCATGATGAAGTTTTCTGTGATGTTATTCCAATGGATGTTTGCCATCTATTTTTGGGTAGACCATGGCAGTTTGATAGACATGTAGTACATGATTGTCATGCAAACACATATTCTCTAACAAAGGATGGAGTTCACCACAAACTAAAGCCCATGAAAAAGGAAGGTGAAAAGGTATGTAGCAGTGCTAGGATTTGTCTTGTTGATGGAAGGAAGTTTTTATATGGAATGAAACATCAACGTATGTGCTATGCTTTGATTCCTAGGAAAGATAAAGAAGGTAGTAGTGAAATACCACTTGAAGTTTCAGATTTACTAGGTGAATTTGGAGATATTATCTTTGATAATGTTTCAGAAGGATTACCACTAGTAAGGAAAATTAGTCATTAGACAGATCTGATTCTAGGAATAAGTTTTCCTAACAAGGCTACTCACAGGATGACTCCTACTGAAACAGAGGAGCTAAATAGACAGGTTCAAGAGCTGTTGAGGAAGGGCTTGATTTGGGAGAGCCTAAGTCCATGTGTAGTACCTACAGTATTGGCACCAAAGAAGGATGGAGAGTGGAGGATGTGTACATATTCTCGAGCTATAAATAGGATAACCATCGAATATCGGTTTCCTTTGCCAAGGATGGATGATCTTATGGACTGCTTGAGTGGAGCTCAGTACGTCACAAAGATAGATCTCAAGAGTGGCTATCATCAGATATGGATACAAGAAGAAGATGAGAGAAAAATAGCCTTCAAGACCAAGGAGGGTCTTTATGAGTGGTTAGTCATGCCATTTGGATTGACAAATGCCCCAAGCACCTTCATGTGGCTTATGAATGAGGTACTTAAGAAGTTATTGGGAAAAAAATTTATTGTCTATTTGGATGATATTTTAATTTTTATTAAGACTTTGGAAGAACATTTATTGCATATTTGTAGTGTCCTTGAAAGGTTAAGGGAAGAGAAACTATTAATTAATTTGAAGAAGTGTATCTTTGCAAAAAGGGAGTTAGTCTATTTGGGGTTTGTTATGTCACCTGAAGGTCTCAAAATGGATCCAGAGAAGGTAAAAGCCATCTTGGAATGGCCTACTCCAAGGTCTACTACTGAGGTAAGATCATTTCATGGTCTAGTTAGTTTTTACAGGAAGTTTATTAATAATTTTAGTGGCATATGTGCACCCCTAACTGACACAATCAGAGGGGATAGAGAAGAGTTCAAATGGACTATAGCAGCTGGGAGAAGTTTTGAATTGCTGAAGAAGAAGCTGACAGAACAACCTTCGTTGGCACTTTAAAATTTCAGAAAGGTGTTCCAGGTGGATTGTGATGCTAGTGGTAGTGCTATTGGGGCTATATTAAGCCAATAAGGTAAGCCTATTGCATATTTTAGTGAAAAATTGAATGATGCAAAGAAGAAGTATTCTATTTATGATCAAGAGTTTTATGCAATAGTTCAGACCTTAAAGAAATGGAGGCATTATTTATTGCCAAAGGAATTTGTTTTGTATACTAATCATCAGTCATTATAGTACCTAAATAGCCAAGGTAAATTGAATTAGAGGCATATGAAGTGGGCAGAATTTTTGTAGAGTTATACATTTGTGTTGAAACATAGAAGTGGAAAATCTAACAGGGTTGCAGATGCACTAAGTAGGAGACAGTTGTTGCTTACAGTAATGCAGGTTGAAGTAGTTGGGTTTGATGAACTCAAGAATTTGTACCCTGAGGATACTGATTTTGCTGAAGCATGGAAAGCTTGTAAAGAGCCTATTGTTGTAGATAGAACCAAGTGGTTAGACTATTTGATTCAGGATGGCATATTGTTCAAGATTGGTCAATTGTGCATTCCAAGGAGTTCCTTGACGGAAAATTTGATTAAGGAGAAACATAGCAGAGGGATGGCAGAACATTTTGGTCAAGATAAGACCATTGCCATTCTTAGAGAACATTATTTTTGGCCTCAGATTTCACAAGATGTGAAGAAGTTCGTACAAAGTTGCTAGGTTTGTCAAGTTGCCAAGGGATTTAGTCACAATACTGGACTATATCAGCCATTGTCTATTCCATCAAGGCCATGGGAGGACATAAGTATGGATTTTGTTCTTGGATTGCCAAGGACACAATGCATTAATGACTCAAAATTTGTGGTGGTTGATAGGTTCTCCAAAATGGCACATTTCATTCCATGCCACAAAACTCATGATGTTGTCCATATTGTAGACTTGTTTTTCAGAGAGGTGGTAAGACTACATGGTCTTCCAAGGAGTATAGTTTCTGACAGAGTTACTAAATTTGTGGGGTATTTCTGGAGGATATTGTGGAAGAAGTTGAGAATAGACTTGAAATTGAGTTCCACACATCACCCACAAACTGACGGCCAAACAAAAGTGGTAAACAAAAGTCTGGGCAATTTGCTAAGATGTTTAGTTGGGGATAAGCCCAAGGGATGGGATTTGATTCTACCACAAGCAGAGTTTTCTTACAATAACTCTATAAATAGGAGTACTAGAAAATCACCATTCCAAATTGTATATGGAAGTAGCCCAAGGACTGCACCAGAATTGAGGAAGATAGAGCAAGGGGAGAGGACAAGTGCTGAAGCTGAAGAATTTGTTGAACATATCAAGCATCTACATGAGAAGGTTCAAGCACACATTACCAAGATGAATCAAGAGTATAAAGCTAGGGCTGATCAAAGGAGAAGACATAAGGAATTCCAAGTAGGGGATCTAGTCATGGTACACTTACGAAAAGAAAGATTTCCAACCGGTACTTACAACAAGCTAAAAATGAAGAAATTTGGCCCCTGCAAAATTCTAAAGAAACATGACTCAGAAAATGCATATGAGGTGGAGCTACCAGATGGTGTTCATATTTCTCCTATTTTCAACATTGCAAACTTAACAGAGTATCATGATGATGGTGTAGATGAGGAGCTGGTGTTAGAGAAATGTCCAATTCTTGCTTCTAAGAAGGAGGAGATAGAAGACATTCTAGATCATCGTGTGGGTAGAAGTACTAGAAACAGGCAGTATGAAGAGTATTTGGTCAAGTGGAAAGGACAGTCGATAGAGGACTCAACCTGGATTTCAGCAACTGAGGTTTCCCATTTGGGATTTCCTCTACCATTCATAAAGTGATAGGGTCACTTTTCAATCTACCCTAGGTGTCTGATGCAGGAGCATCTAGAGGTATAAGGGCAATCCTGTGTCACCCAAAAAAAATGTACTTAGACTTAGTTTCTGTTTCATTTGTTTTCATTTTTGGATACCCATTTGGGTCAAATAAAGGTTCCAACTCTCATAGTTCCACTATCAGTGTTCTAGGATAGAGTATTTGAATACCTTGGGATACATGTAAATGCCAAAAAAATAGGAGTATGTAATTGAGCCATCATTTTGGTGAACTAGGAGGTGTAAATTGGCCATATGAATGTAATTGTAATTTAGAGCATTCCAGAAAAAGAATCAGGTCAAAAGGCCCCATGGTTTGAAAGTTATCATAGTTTTTCAAGTTTTGGAGACCTCCTAAGAATGCTTCAAAGTCAGGTTGGGGGTATTAAATGACCTTAAAAAGGGCCAAAAAATGGGGGATGAGTGGAGCTGGTCCATAGGGCTATAGAGAACTTCGAGAGCTTTTTGAAAATGTAAATGGTTCGTCAATCGGAGCTACAGTTCAAAAGTTATGCCTCCCAGAAGTTTAGCTACCATTTTTGGATTCTTCTAGATTTGAACCAACTTCTGACATGGCTTCTGGAGCCTTCTACTTGGTCGGTGGATGCCTACTAGCACTTTCTAGAATGTATTCCTAGTCCTTAACCCTCCAAGGTCTATTTAAGGACATTTCCAGCATTATAAAAGGCAGTTCGGAGTGGAGTTTGAGAGGAGGTACTAAAAGGAGAAATTATCTCTAGATTTATGTTATTGTAAGCCCATAGGGCATGTTATGAAGTCTATTTTCTCTGTACTAAATGTACTAGCTTATTTTCACAGTTAATACAATTTCTCTTTTCCTGTTGTGTCCATTCTGTGCTTGGGTTGTGTCTCCATCACTATTGATGCCGAGTGCTAGTGTTTTGTGGAGTCTTCATTTGCAGAGTTATCTGTTGTTCCAATTCGTGCTGACCTCTCATGCATTTAATTTAGTTATGGGTATTTAATATTTGTTTAGACCAACTTGTGGGCTTTCTATGTCTAGAATCTTTTGTATTCCATTTTGGAAAGTATTTAAAGTGGTCTTGGGTAGACTCTTAGGTATTAGCATTGTAGGAAGGATAATTGTGAAAGCTAGAGATGAATATTTTTGAGGTATGGTTTGGACATAGAAGTCACATTTGATTCTAGAGATTTGTTCTTTTTTGAAATATGTATTCTTTCTTGTAATTTTCGTAACCCAGAAGGCCGTACAATTGGGCATGTTGGATGTAAACTTATTAATTTGAATATAAGAAATATTCTCCCTCTAGATCTAAATCTTGCTCCTCTTGTTGATTTTCTACTGTGTGTTGGTTTGCTGGTTTCTAAATCACTTTATTTTGGGGTACATCTAGATTCATACGAGTGATCCTTTGGGTGCCGAGTGCCAGTATTTTATGGAGTTTTCATTTGTTGAGTTATCTGTGGTTCTAATTTGGGCTGACCTCTCATGAATTCAATTTAGTTATGGTTATTTAATATTTTTTTAGGCCAACTTGTGGTCTTTCTATGTTCTAGAACCTTTTGTATGCCATTTTGGCAAGTATTTAAAGGGGTGTTGGGTAGAGTCTTATGTATTAGCATTGGAGGAAAGATAATTGTGAAAGTTGGAGATGTAGATTTTTGAGGTATGGTTTGGAGATAGAAGTCACATTTGAATGTGGAGATCTATTCTTCTTTGAAAGATGTATTCTTGCTTGTAATGGCCATAACCCAGAAGGCTGTACAGCCAAGCATTTTGGATGTAAACTTCATAATTTGAATATAAGAAATATTCTCTGTCTAGATCCAAATATCACTCCTCTTGTTCATTTTCTATCATATGTTCGTTTGGTCGTTTCTAGATCACATCATTTTAGGGTACATCTAGATTCATACTACATCAAATGGTATTAGAGCCTAGTTGTTTCTGAGTGTGTAAGTAGATCACTAAGTGTGCGGTAGTTTGTACCAAGACCTTGGGTGGGCAAATTTTATCAGAGAATGGTTTTAATTTTAGAAGTCCTAGCTAGTTGGCGATTTGGTGTAGGGTGGTAGATCTACAGATTGTTAGGAATAAGGTGTCTCAACCTTGTATAATTCCTATTCATATTATTTGTTTTGTAAAAAGTATTTCTTGCAAATAATGTTGATGTGTCAACATCTTGAATTGTGTGTAAGGAGACCATGACTAAAATGGTTATGATGGATTCCTATGACACATAAGAGCTATGTTAGGAAGATTTAATGATAGGTGAAGACATGTGGCAACTAAGATATTTGAGTACTGTACACTCTACGAAGAGATGTGATGTGAAAAAGGTGTATTGTTGGTATTGTGAGTAGCTACTGGAGTCTTCTATTGTTGATGTTGAACTTGCATTGCAAGTGTATTGTAACCTTGTGTTGAAGATAATACATTGTGTAGGTTCTGAAGGGGTGGGGTTGTTTTACCGAAAGGTTTTTCCCCATCGGCAAATCCTTGTGTTATGTGTTCCTTTCTCTATCTATTTTCTGTATGCATGGTTGGCTACAATATTGTTGTTTACATGATATTGAATTTGTAAGTGTAGAAGATTTTAATAGGATTTGCATCATACTTTCCTTATGAGATTAGTGTAGGAAGTTGTTTCCGCACCTAAGTTTCCTTACACATATTTGGCCTACACTTGCAGAGGACTCAATGTTCGATCATTATTTTTAAAAATGGTTCAACGAAGGAGGAATGTCAATCTAGAATTATTGGACATGGTGAGGAAACTTGTAGCTAGAGTAGAAGCTATTGAGTTAGCGCAAAATTGTGGAATACATCTTCATGAGGTTGAGAGTGATGAATATGATTCTTTTTGAGATGATTTACATGAAAGAATTGATGATCTAGAAAAGCCTAATTTAAGTTGGCATCTAAGGATTAGAAAGAAGCTTTGTTGATTGGTTAAAGAAATTATGAAGAGAGGAAGATAGATCGTGGAAGTACATGATGATTTTTTTGAAATGGAGGAAATATATTTTGGTTTTCATGAGTAGATGGATAGATTTGACATGCAAATTGTAGAGCATCTTGTGTGCACAATGAGGTTGTTGGAGAGGAGATTTTCACTTATGTTTGTAAGGAACTAGATATTGTTACACAAAATGATGTTTATGTTGGAATGGATGTGATTGAGGACTTATTTGTTTTTGTCATTGTTGATCTAGAGTTATCTATTCATCTTTTTATAAATGGTGTTTATCTAGATGTTGCTTGTGGTAAGAAGATAAATTTACTTGCTAGTAATATGGTGGAGGATTTCAGAGGTGTTATTGATATGGATTTACATGATGTTGTTGTTATTGATATGGATCTAAACTTATATATTTCTATTGAGATGTTGAAGGATATGGAAGTTACTACTAATTTAGATTTTGGTGATGTTGCTAATTTACATGTTGGTAGAAGAATGAATATATATACTAATATGAATATGGATGACATAGTGTTGTTCTTGCATGTTTCTGATATGGATTCATTTACTATTAATTTGGTGGAGGATTCCTGTATTATGAATTTATATTCTTTTGCTATGATGGATCTAAATTTATATATTGTTGATGACTAGATTTGCGATTTGTATATTGTTGCTAATCTAGTTTTCATGTCTAACGATGATGATGTTAATGATAAGTTATAGATGGAGCATTATTGGTTGGATCAAATTTTGATTTTTGAATGAATGAAGCATAGGTGGTTTATTTTTAGATCTAATCTCTTTTCTTTGATGGAGTGGAAACCTTTTGTAAAGATGAAGCTAAGAACATAATTTTCTTTTGGGATCAAAATGTGGAACATGTTTTCCTATTTACTTAGGGAGGCTGATGGAGGAGCATCTTAATTCTTTTCTATTTACCTTGTTAAAATGATGTAGGGGCATCCTTGGTTTCTTATCTTTCTTTCTCTTTCAATCAAAGGTCACAGTACTTACCAAGTTGTAGTAGCTACCGAACAGATGTGGTGGTTGAGTGGAGGACTTGATGAAGTTCATGAGTTTACTAAATTGATAGTTCTAACCAAGTTCCTGTTGATGCCAAGTGATCCTTTGGTTGCTGAGTTCCTATTGATGCCAAGTGATCCCTTGGTTGCCAATTTCCTATTGATGCTAAGTGATTTGTTGGTTGTTGAGTTCGTGTCGATGCTGAGTGATCCTTTGGGTGCTGAGTGCTAGTATTTTGTGGAGTCTTCATTTGCTAAGTTATCTGTGATTCCAATTTGGTCTAACCTCTCATGCATTCAATTTAGTTATGGGTATTTAATATTTGTTCAGGCTGACTTGTGGCCTTTCTATGTTCTACAATCTTCTGTATGCCATTTTTTCTTCTTTGAAAGATGTATTCTTTCTTGTAATGGCCATTACCCGAAAGGCCATACAGTCGAGCATGTTGGATGTAAAATTATTAATTTGAATATATGAAATATTCTCTCTCTAGATCTAAATCTTGCTCCTTTTATTCATTTTCCATTGTGTTTTGGTTTGCTAGTTTCTAGATCACTATCAAATCTTTCTAAAATTTTTAACTCCTTCACAAAGGGAGATTACAGCATAAAAGAGAAGTTTGTGGTATAAAATCTAAGAGGGAGAAAATTTTTGTCAGAAAAAGTTTTGTTCTCAAATTTCATTGTGCTATGACATGTTGTGTTGCTATCAATGCCAAAGGGGGAGAATGTTGGATACAATCAACTAATTGTGTGTTGTTTTTTATGTTAGACAAATTTCATATTAGTTGTCAGTTAGTGCTTACAGAGCTCACTTGGTTAGCAAGATAGTTTTCCTTGTATACTGAGCATTCCTCGAGATTACTCTACAAAGATAGTGTCTGTCAAGCTTACTCAAACATTGAAGGAAATTATGGTAGAAAGTAGTGTTAACCAGATTCTCATGGTTAATGAAGGAAAGTTGGTCATAGTTGGTATTAACTGAGTCTACTCAGTTGCCAAAGGATTTGTGCAAAGTTCATAGTATTAACCAAGCTTCTATTGGTTAACACATAGAATCATTTTAGGACTCGTTCTTACCAAGTTGGCTTGGGCATCGAAAGATTTTGTTGATTTGGGATATGAAGTTTAATTATTTCAAGTATTTATTCTAGCCAACTATGGTAATGATTATTGGTCATTGTAGTTTGTATTGAGCTGACTTGACAATCTGAATTATATAAATATAAGGTCAAGTTGTGATTTTCAATTGTATGCAAGTGTATTGATTGATTGAGAAGGAAAGTCTATGAGTGAACTTGAAGGATGGTCAGATATCCTTGTGGAGTAGTAAAGTAAAATTCAATCAGGAAGGATCTAGTATGAGGCAAAACAAAGATCTATAATTTATAATTTAGTTGGATCACAATCACGTTATTTCATTGATACTTTCTTACCATTGTAGTAGTGATCAATACTTGAAATAATTAAACTTCATATCCCAAATCAACAAAATCCTTCAATAGCTGACCCAGCTCAGTAAACATTGGTCTTGAAATGATTCCCTATGTTAGCCAATAAAAGCTTGGTTAATACTACATACTTTGCAAAAATCCTTTGGCAACTGAGTGAAGTTAGTTAATACCAACTTTGACCAACTTACCTTTGTTAACCATGAGAACTTAGTTAAAATTTCTTTCTATTATAATTTCCTTCAATGCTTGAGTGAGCTTGGTAGATATTGTCTTCATAGAGTAATATCCAGGAATGCTCGATAGAAAGGAAAGTTGTCTTGCTGACCAAGTGAGCTCTATAAGCACTGACTTACAACTGATATGAAATTTGTGTAACATCAAAGACAACACACAATTAGTCAATTGTATCCAACATTCCTTTCCTTGGATATCTTAAAGTACCTCCTCGAGGACAGAGTTTGATGACTCTAATTGATTGTAGTGAAAGAATTTTTGTGTCATGGATTTGGTTGCATCCCAACCATGGGGGACTCAGATTGGACCATTTTCTTTGTCTCATTACTCAAACTTACTTAAAAGTTGAATAGAATATCTCACAAAGTTTTTTGGTGATGAAAATCAAGACCTTGATGATCAAATTAAAGCAACTACAGTCACCTGTGGGATTCTTGGTGTGTAAGAAGAGAACATATTTGTTAGACTATTTTTAGGGAGTCTCATTGGAGGTGCTGATGATTGGTTTCAAAATTTTCCTAATGGTTGTATCACTTGCTAGAGTGATCTTGATGTAAAATTTCTTCAAAGATTTAAGTCTATATTTGATGTTTCCAATTTATTATTAAATTTATTTCAAATTCAAAAGAAGGTGGTTGAATCTATGAGGTATTTTGTAGATAGATTCAATAGGTGTGTTGGTAAAATTCCCCAAAATAGCCAACCAAATGAAAATAATCAATTGTGTATTTTCATTGTTGCTTTACAAACTAAAATCAAGTTTTTGTTAAATATCTAGAGAGTGCAAACATTGAAAGATGCACAAAGGGAAGCTATTAGTTTAGATGATGACATGTTTCTAAGTGGGATGAAGTGTAAAGAAATTGCACAGGTAGGAATTTATATTTGTGAACAACAGAATTATCCTAAGGAAAAGCCCAAATAGAAAAGGCTCATTCTCAAAGCAGCTAAATCAACACTTCCTATTTATCAAATTTTGATGGTTTTCAATGATGAGGATCACCTAATCCCTCCTATGATTGAAAGAACTTCCTGTAGTGTAGCTATAGCCTACCATCTAAATGTTGATTATTCATCAGCCTCATAGTCAACTGACTCAATAATTGGCCTTGATATATCTCCCATTGAACAAAACCTAGAGGATGAAAAATAAAATGAAATCTCATTAGGTGATTTTAAGTCTTTAGAATTTGATTCTTTTATATTTGAGACTTTTTATTGTTGGCATTAAGTTATATTTCTCATTAGTGGCAACACTTATTCAATTCTATATGGTTACCAAGAGCATCATTCAGTCTCTAGTGTTTATTGAGAAATCCAGTGATAACCAAGTTTCATAGTTCATATTGAGCATTCCAAAAGCTACCAAGTGAATACAAATAGTGTCCAATCCAACAATTATCACCGAGAAGATAGTGGTCACTGAGCTTCATAGTGTCTACTGAGTGATGGATGGGTAGTGTTTATTGAGTGAAAGAAAAGTAAATAGAGTACTTAGTATCTACTAAGTAACAGTACATCTACAGAGTCTCCAATGGTTACCGAGTTCAAAGCTACATTGTGTGATTAGTATGGACCAAGCCTCTACTTCTACTGAGTGCATGATGATGCTGAGTAATGTAGTGGGCACTGAGTATTAGAAGTTCACCTAGTTATCTTATAGAACCCGAGTTTCTACTATTTGGCTGACTCAGTAATATTTTGTTCACTTGTGTTTTAGTTGACCTTGTAATTGTAAATATTGGAATGATATATATATGTAATGTATTGTATCATTTGTAATATATGCATGAGTCTATGGATGGATATGTGATATTTTGAGAAGAGTGAATGCAAATCAACAACAAAGTAGAGTATTTAGCAAGCTTTACAAGGAGCAGTAAAGTTATATCAATCACAAGAGGTGATCTGTACTTCAAGGATCTTATCAACAATCAAGTTGTAAGTCAAATCCTCTTAAGTGCTGAATTAATTTAAAGTTTTTGAAGTTACTGACTTACCCCTCCCCTCTTAGTAAGTTATCTAGTCTTGATTATTTCCAAGACTAATGCTATTTCACTAAATGATGCTATTTGGGAAGGTACAAAGGATCAACATACACAAGAAAAGATTGATGATAGATACTCTTCTAAAAGTGTGGCTGATCACTCAATGTAATATTTATTAGCATGCTTGGATGGATCATCCTATGAGCATGAAGTTGATTATGAATTTTTTTTTTTTGATATCTTGGAGACTAATGAAGCATTACTACAGCCTAAAGCACCAAATGATGCACAAGAAGCATAAAAATTTTCATGCATTTTTCAGTGCCCTGTAGATCTTTTCCCATCTATTCCTTTAGAAGAACTAGTGTAGAAAATTACAATGGAAGCATCACATAGGCATTCCAAAAATCAAAAGAATCAAGGTATGATAATTTTTTTTTCCATTTTACTTGCATTTGTGAAAGGAAAGTTTTGAATTTGTATTCATTTCCCCCCCTTTGCATACATTTTCCATATATGAAATGAAAAACATACTGCTATTCTTTCTTACTATTCTTTCTCCATATCACCAAGAATTAATTTAGAAAGGCTCATACTTTCTGCAGCCTATAAATGGTGATGTTTTGTTTTTAGGATTTTCCCCCTCTCCATTGTAAAATAACCACCCCTTTTTTGCAAGTTTTGGCTTAGTTTGTTTCTATTCTATTTTGCATGTTGTTTCCCCTCTAATAAGGTTATATCATCTTTTATCATTCCCCTTTCCTTGAATCAATCCATATTCTAAAAAAAATCATGTGATTAAATCCATGTTAAATTGATTGATAACATCCTATCCTCATCTAGTTTCAATGTACAAAGTTTCTAGATTCAAATTTTTATATTCCATTATATTTCTGAGAGACACATATATAAATATAATGAAAGAAAATTGAAAGTAGCATGAAAGTTGAAGCAACACAAGAGAATTAGATTTTAGTCAGATATTTTTTAGTATGATGGGTGCATAGGTGTATGAATGTACAAGCTTTGGAGTTTCTCTTTTGCATTATATTATCAAAGGTCAGGATTTTCAAATTTTCTTTTGGTGGTTAGTTTATATGGTGGAGTTACTTTCAGTTTGAAGTTTTTGAATATGTGGACTCTATTTCCAAAGGCCTTGTCCAATATTCCACACTTTTAATAGTTGGATAACCCTATCAAGACCAAAAGTGTGCAAAAATATTTGATGATAGACTATGGTCAATAAAATCAATTATTTGGAAAATGGAATGTTTCTATCGACTGGAAACTTGGAAGCATTCTATGATCATGGATTAGATTTTACACGTAGTTGGTTATAATCATGCATTTTCATTCAAGTTTAAGTGGCATTGGATTAGAAATAGATGCTTGGAATTCAAATATATTGCATGGACATGTGATTTTATTTTAGGGTTATGGTCACATCTTGATGCATATACCAAAGAACATAGATGTTAATCCTTGATGGGATGTTTGTGATCAACAACCCTCCCATCATAGAGAGATAAAGAGTATTTCAAAACTAAGATCCTTAAAAATAATGTCTATTTTTAATGAAAATAATATGTATTCCTCCTTTATTCATTGGAGATATTAATGCAAAGAGTTGACATAAGGTGTCAACATATTTTAACTAGGGTAAATGTTTCAAGCACATGATTACAACATTTTAAATATTGTTTACTCCTTTAGCATGCATGGATGGTTATATTCCATGAAAGTAGGTTGCACATACTAGATCAGGACTCTTTTTCACCAACATCAAGGGCAAGAATTGCTAATGGATTCCTCATATATAGCAAGATTGTAGAGGACAATTTCTTTGAACATAATGTTAGATTGTGGAGACTGATTAGGAAAGTATTGTATATACTTCATAAATTCTTTGGGGTGAAAAATTTGGGCCCTATTTTATCATGATTTTGGGCTGACATGTAATTATTAATTATAACACTAAAGTGGTAAAAATACTTGTATAAAAGAGCTTAGGGTTAGGGATTGTTTCATAGTGGTGATGTGAAAATTGGTTCTTATGGTGGTTTTGAGTTGTGAGGGATTACAGACTGTAATCAAGTTGTAATGTGGATGTAGCCCAAGGATTGGGTGAACCATGTTAAATCTTGGTGTCTTGCATTCTTTTTTGTGTGATTTATTATTTTTTGATATTGTTTGTATTTGCATGTAATTGTTATTTCTATCTGTGGATTAATCCTAACACGTCACTACCTATAATCTTTGTGACAAGTCACAGTAAAGTGTAAAACCTAATTTGGTTTACAAGTGTGATACAAAGATACCAATAAAGTTTTAAAATTTCAGTGGAAGGTGGTAGGGACTCAAAACATGAATAACTCTTGCATTATTATCACAATTGGCTACAAAAAATATGCAACTATGCAAGCCCAAAATCATGATGCCCATGGATGGTGTTTTAGGGAAGTAGTGGATAATGGGACTTACTATTTTTTTTAGATTGATTATGTCTTTGGCCAATCTAGTTATTAAAAATAATAATAAGAGTGAGATATATCTATTAAAATAAATGATAGCTAGGTTGGACATGCTTTTGTACATCAATAGATTATGCTACACTACAGCTTGAGGAAACAATGATCACTCCAAATATGAAGAAATATTAGTAGACACACGAATTGGGAAGATGTTATTCTATAGCCAATGATGTTGTGGACTAAAGTCATGAGTTGAGGACATTTGATGGATCCTCTACTATTTAAGATCAAAAGGAGCCTTCTTTTGAAATAATTATAAACTCTTCTCAAATATTTGTGGATACCATGTAGTCACAGGTTTAGAAACATTTATGGGACTATTATAGTGCTATACATGGAATCCAACCCATGTAATTTTTTGTATAGTCCAAGTCACCAAGAAATAGAATATGGGTTTTGAATCATCAGATCTACCCATAATAGTTTGTCTCAATTTGACTTCTCACAAGTTAGAGATGTACTAGAAAATGGGTGCATGCAAGAGTTTTATGACTTTAGTAGTCCAAAAATCATCAATATCTAAGCATTGGTAATCTTCAATTTATCAATTATTATGGGTTTAGTAGATATCAATCCATCTTATTGACATCTATATGTAGAGTTATCATGCATGAATGATCAATGCTGCTATGGAAATGAGTTCATTTAACTTGTTAGCAATGATGCTACTCAAATGTAGGAAATAGAAAGTAGCCTAGACTTCATACTAGATACTATTCTTGCCAACCATCGACTGGAGCCATAATTTTCTCTAGTAGAGATCAATAGAAAACTTATCATGTTTAGTATTGTTCTAGAACCATTGCACTTTCTTTCTCCTTGTTTAATACTTGGAAGGAGAAGCATAGTGGGGAGCTTCATAAGTAGCATAGAGGAAATACAAGAAGCTCTAAATTTCTATACAGAGAAGAATGTTTCATGCAAAATTGAGATTGTGGGTATGTAATAGCATAATAGGGTTGAGATGTGATGCATATTTCAAATGTAGCTTCCTCGTGTTCTTCAATTTGACCAACTAGTGAATGTTGGAGATGTTTGTGACATTCAAAATTGTATTTCCAGAGGTAGTTCTCAATTATAAAGGCTTGCCAACATTCATTTTTGATGATATATGAATAGAGAGCATGCATATAGAATAATATTCTATAGTTTTGGTCATTTGTAGGTGGGCATTTTGTAGATCTTCACAATCACATGAAATTGAAGATTGCAAATGATATCAACAGACTATAGAGATGAACAATATCCAATGGTAGTGAGATATGTTTTGGATAATAATGAATTTGAGATTCCAATGAAAAATGTGTTGTTGCTTACAGTGGCATCTAAAATATAAATTTTTATTTACATGGATCCTCTATCAAAGATAACCATTGGTGGATAAATATTCTTTAAATTCTATGATTTGGAAATGCATTTTTCTTAGTTTGTTTGATGGGAATAAAAGAGGATGAAATATGAAAATAATAATACCAATGTCTATGCGAGAGGTAACAGTAAATAGCCAATGGGATGAAGCCTTAGTGTTGTTGAATTGTAACTATTGAAGACATTGAATACATACCACTCATTCAGGTTTTGTGACAACTATCTCATTGTGTTGGCCTTAGACTATTTTTAGGTATTTTTGGTTAGCAAAAAACAAAGACAATGCAACATAATGTCTAGAAATTTTGAGGATTGGGTTTGACACTACATCTTCTAGTATGTCGCATTGTAAATGATTTGGAAGAAAATATTAAAGTCAAGCTTTCACAAGTTTTGTTATGTTGTAGTCAGGTATATTCTCACACCTGTGATGTTTCCAAAATTTTGCATGTTCGTCTCTTAGTTAGGGATCATAAGGCTCATGAAGTGATTTTTAAATCTTTTAAATATTTTTCAAACCCCTTGTCTAGAGGATTAGATATTCAAAGTTGGTGGATCTAATATGAATTTCAAATCCATTTTAAAAACATAGTTTGTAGCTTTATTTCCTAAAGGAGGAGCCTGTGAGAAGGGTGTTTGAGAGATGATTGTCAATGAAAATATGATGGATTGTTTGTGGAAGTCAAGGACATAGACAAGATACAAACACTTGGAAATTCCATCATCCTCATGTTTTATCACCAAAATTTATCTGGTTGCTCGAGATATATGCCTAAAACATAGAACAAAGGTTGGTGCTTTGTCTTTCAAGAGAATGCATAATTTTAATTTGAATGACAATGGAATGATGACTCTACACCCAATGGACAACACTGGATGGGAGTAGGTAGAGATTCTAGAGTTATCTACATCTCGGCATAGAATGCAACCCCTAGAGAGAGCCACTATTACCTAGGGTTTTGGAACCCTGAGGGTTTTCCTCCCACTCAATTATGTGAGAAATTTTTTTACAAATATATTTTAAATTTTAAATTATTTTGCATTCATAGAATATTTAATTCTTCAAAGGAATTAAATATTAAAGTGTAAAGTAATTAGGTGTTAAATTATTATATAAAATTAATTTCTACCTAATTCATTCTAGAAAGAATTAATTATTATTTCAATGTATGTAACCATAAGAAAAATATAAAAGGGAAGTGGGCAAGTTGATAGATATAAATTATAAATAAATTCTTTATGAACTAATATTAATGTAAAGTGTAAAATAAATATTGCACTTAATCATAGGAATGCAAGTGGGGGGATAAGGCAAATGTTAAAAAAAGAAATTTGAAATAATTAATTCTTTAAAAGAAATTAATTATTTTTGTGAAATGAAGTTGTAAGAGCTTCTGAGAATTGATTAAAGTTGAAATGAGATGTAAAAATAATTACTTCTTTTATAAGAATTAATTATTATAATAAAATACTAGAGAAGATGAAGAGTTCAGTAAGAAGTTGGACTAGTTGCCAAACTTTGAAAATTTATTTAAGGGGTGAAAAATAATGGTAAAGGGTTCTTCTTCTTAGGTTGGGAAATGTCTATACATTTTCCAAGAAAGGGGAAGACATTTGGAGTTTTGATGATTGTAATAGAGAGATTAGAGGAATGCGTTTATTTTTGTGCTTTTTTTTGATGAATAGTCCCTTCCTTAGATTAAAAAAATACAATAAAGTTACATATTCACGAAAAAAGGTGCTCAAGGAAATAGGATCACCCTATGAGTTCAAACAACCATATGCCAAAAATCTACTATTCATCAAAAGAAACTTTTAGAAAGCATTAGAAAACATAGAAATCCTCAAGCTACCAACACAACACTAGCTGAGGGAGGAGGATCTTTATCATCTCAAGGGGAACTCATCTATCATCAATAGTAGCAACATTATCTTCATCTTTCTCTCCTCAAGCTTAGGAGGAGAAATGGCTAAGTCTTGCTAGGGAAACACCCACTTAGGGTCTAAGTGTGTAGAGGGCCAAGTGGTACTAGGAGTAGTAGGAGGAGCCATTAGGGACCACCCCAAACTAGACCTTTGGGGAGGTGAGGCAAAGTGGTGCCAACCACTAGAACCTCCAGAAGAGTGACACTAAGCAAAAGCACCACCACTAGGAGAGCTGTGTGACTAAGAGCTAGGCATGTGCAAGCGGTGAGGAGAACTGCTACATCCTTGATGATGACCATGAGGAGTAGTATGGTTGCCAGAGGCTAAATCTAGTAGAGCACAAGCTATTGTACAAGGGGAATTTCCCCAATGAGCCAAAAGATCCTTCAAGTGAACAACCTCCAAGGCCACTTTATTTGTTTGTACTTGAACCTGCAACATGACATTTTTATAAATACATGCTTTAGCATACATAGACACATTAATGTCAAGTGTGTTGTTAGCATAAATGATTGCATTGTGATTTTTGCAAATGGTAAATAAGATTTCCAATCTAAAAGCATGCCATATCTAGGCATACTTGAGGGGTATCTAAGTATTATCACCTAGAACAACAATATGCCAAGAAAAAGGTTTTGGGCAGAAGGCACAAAAGAGATCATGGATCCATTGCTAGTAATACTAAGCCCATCTATAGATCCAAAAAATGTGCAAAAAATTCTCTAGTTGACCAAAAAAAGCGTAATGGGGGTTAGGAAATCCTAGGTGCTACAACTAAGGGCTTAAAGGCAAGCCTTGGAAAAGAATACACTAGGAAAAATGTGCAATTTTGGGTTCAGTAATGGTGTGCCACATAGTGGAAAACCTATGACTCCAAGTATGGTGAGAAGATTAAAAATGCCATCATTGATTGACAACATCAACCATGGGCAGATGAGGAACCAACCATCGATAACCTAGCCTAGGCTTATAGCTAGTTACTAGGGTGTCTAGATACTACTTCTAGTCTTTCCACCAAGGGTGAGAGGACTGAATTCCCACTTTATGCAACAAATGTGGAGGCATCATAGAAACTAGCAGATCAAAAGTCTACCAATCTAGATGAGTAAGCCAGAATTGTCTTGAATCTAGACAAAAGTACCCTGAATCTAGATAGTTTCAGTGATGACAAGAAGTGTTTGAAACCCAATCCCCTTCTAGGCTGGCCAGTGAACCAAAAAGCCTGAAGAAATGCAATGTCTTAATAAAAAATTCTAGGCTTCATTGATAGAAAGAGCTCGAATCACCCATTTGACAGAAAACGTAGTACCTTTTTTTTGGGTGGACAACAAGCCTAGGCCACTAAATTCTTTGGTAAGATAGTAGAAATCCCAAGTGACTGTATAAAATCTCTAGTGAGAAGTGTCTAATGCCAAAAGGAATTCATGTAATAGGTGCTTCAGTTTGAGGTAAGAGGCCTTTGAAGGAGCCCAATAGGAGGAATAGTATACATGGGTGGCAGCCAACACTTTGGAGCAAATCTGGAATTTTCCTATAAAGGAAAGAGGTTTGGTGATCCAATACTAACTTCTTTTGTATTTTGGCAAGAACCACATTCTAGAGCTCTATAGAAGAGGCTTGGAAGGAAAAATGGATGCCCAAAAAATGAAAGACTTCCCCATGGTAAACCCATTTCTATTGATATCACTCAAGCCAAGCAGGATGGAGAAGGGAAGATTATCTATAGCAAAGAATTTTGTGCCACTGAATAGAAAACCTTGAAGCAAGACCGAATGTGTTAAGACATTGCAAAGTAGAGGCAACATTCTCTTCATCCTCTATGAGAGTGAGGAAGGAGTCATCTGCGAAATAATTCACAAGTTGATCAAGGGAATTTGGGAGGGAAATACCTTAGAACCTCCTTTGTGAGATGGAATTTGTGAGAAAATAACCAAAACCTTTTGCTGCCAATACATATAAAGGAGGTGCCAACAGTCATCCTTGTCAAATTGAGCAATAAATCCCAAGAGCTTGAGGCTAATGACCATTAATGGAGATGCAAGTAGAGGCAACCCCAAAAAGCATTTGGACTAACTACACTAAGGTAGTGCCAAACCTAAGAGCCTAAAGCATTGCAAGGATGAAAGGCCACTCAATCTAGTCATAAGCTTTGGAAAAATTAATTTTGAGAAAGATGGCCTATTTCTTGGAATTTCAAGCCCATTCCATCCCTTTTCACATAGAAAATATATTGTCTAGGATATAATGAGATTTGATAAAACCTGTTTGTTTAGGGTGAATGCTCTAACGAAGAAAATGATGGATTTTAAGAGAGACAACCTTGGTAATGATCTTGTAAGAAACATTCAACAAAGTAATAGGCTTGCAATTACATATGTCTTTAGGGTCACCTAACTAGGTATGAATTTGATATTCCCCTTGTTAATAATATTTCCTAGAGAATGGGAATTGTAGACCTTAAGGTAAACCTTATACAAGTCTATTCCAATCTCATGCCAAAATGTTTTGTAAAATTCATAAGAGAAACCATCACAACCAAGGGCCTTATCATCCTCCATGGAGAAGAGATATTCCTTGAGGTCTGCTAAAGTGAGCTTTTGCTCATAGAATGCATATTGTCTTGGAGTGATTCTTCTAGGAGTGACAACCAAACAAGCCTACAAGGCTTGGCTTCGAGCTATCAAGGGACCATGTGTTGTGAAATTATTTTCATAGTGGGAAATGAAAGCTTGGAGAATTTCAAGAAGCTCAAAAAAGGTGTGCTAACCCTCCTAAATGCATTTGATCCCCACCATAGAGTGGCAAGCCCTGAATGCATTAAAAAATTCCTTGGAAGCTTGATCTCCAACCTCTAGCTAGTGAAGGTGGGCTTTGAGTTGAGCTCCCCGGGTAGTATAATTGTCTAGAATCTACTTTTGGTAGTGAAGGTTGGCAAGCTAAACCTAAAGATCTGTATCAAATGGATTCATAGTAAGAGCTTTAGTGTCCATACAAAGATCTTTAGTAGTGGCCTCATAGAATCTCTTGAAGTAAGTGACCATTTTCCTCACATAAATGCAAAGAAACCTCATGGTATAGGTGATGGCATCATTTCACCATTGAATCCACATAGAGGAAGAGTAGGGCCTAGGTTCAAGGTTTCAAGTTTATAAAATATGAGCGATAGTGGGCGAATGGGACAACACTATAGTATTAAGGTAAAACTAAGTTTTACAATTACAAGGAGGGACAAAATGCTAGGTAATATAGAGAAGTGGATGGGAAAATGGTCTAAAAGTGTCACATTAGGGAGTGGAGTGACATGTAGTAGACTCATGTGAGAAAAAGAGAAAAATGAATAAGTAGAAATCATAGCACATTCCAACCTTTTAAGGACCTTGTCAGCTCCCTCTCAAAAGTTGGACCATGCGTACTAGATGCCATCAATCTGACAGTGATGAACATTGGGGTAAAAAAGACCCAACTTGTTTCACATGTAAAATGAGGCTTCTTGCTCTCCAGCTAACCATCAAAAAGGTAGAAGGACCACTTTATCTAGATCCAACTCAGCCATATTAGAATCTTTGTAGAATATCTAGGTGACAAGCAACAAAGAATCAGCTAGCCACTTCCATAAGTGTGATTGCTCTATCACATTAGTAGGGGAATAGATATTGACAATGCTAAAAGAATGATTTTGAAACAATAGAAAAATCCCAACAACTCTCTACATGGGGTTAGAACCATGAAAAATAACAAAAGGGAAAAGTTAAGGGGAGAGGAGAGTGACTACACCACCTTGACCAACTTCATTCTAGGAAGTGAAGCTAACACCATCTGACCATATCATGCAACAAGCTTATTTGAGAAGAAACCTAGAGACTTTGACTTCTTGCAAGCATAGAAAATCAATATTGCTAAGTCTATGCTTAGTATCACAAATAGAATATTTTCTAGGGAGGTCTATTAGCCCCCACACATTCCAAGAGAGAAAATTCATTATAAACCAACTTGCATATTCTCCTCATCCTCAAGTGAGGAAAAGCTATTATGTAAGAAAGTAGAGGATTCAAACAAGGGGTCACTCAAAGTTATTGATCTTCATTTATCACCAATGATAACAACTACATTTTGGCCTTTAGGGCTATGAAAGTGATGGAGAGATGGAGAGGAAATCATAGAAGCTTCTTGAAGCACACGACCAAGCAGCTTGGACCTTTGGTTGTTCTGTCCCCTGCAATGCAATGTTTGAAATAGGTGGCAGCACACCCATGGGAACCTCTAGTGTCATGGGCACAAGAGGATCCACACTATAGCTAGGATAGTTGGGCTCTTGAGAAATAGAGCTTGGCTTAGCAACACTTTTACCTTTCTTGACAATTGTTATCTACTCATCCTTTTTAATAGTTGGAGATGGCTTGGGTTGCTACACCAAAGAGCAATTGCACTCAAGAAGAGGACAATCCTTTATCTTATGGCTAACAGATTGATAATGAAAGTAAGTATTTAGGAGATCTAGGTAAAGCACCTTTTGGTAGTACTAGTCTAAATTTCTACAAATTTTTTAATGTCCATAGAGAGGTCGACCTCACTATAGACCTTCCATTAAGGGCGGGTATTAAAAAATTTGTCTTGTTCCACACAAATCACTTTGCCCATAGTTTTGGCAATTTCTAGGAGAAAAGACCAGCAAGGGATGGGTATCCTAGGGAAGTCTACCCAAATTGGAACCTTAAGTTTGTAGTCATCTGAGATGCAAAAGTCGCGAGACTATAAAAAAAGTAGAGATGAGAAAAATGGCCATAGCCAATGGCTTAAAATGCTCTCGAGAGGTTACCAAAATGAAACAAGAAAAAAGACCTTCATGAGGTTCTTAATCCATTCAAGGAAAATCCCTTGGGGGGACTAGGCCTTAGATACCCATTCATGTAGCATGCTTTCAGATGGACTATGACCAACAAAATACCCAATAAGGGTTCGGGTTTCTCGCCATTGAGAAGTAGATTCAAAAGAAAAAATATTCAAAATCAAGTTAGGAGAAGAATTACCTTGTGAAAAACCTTGGGCTCAAATTTGCATGGGTGTTTTCTCAATAGGACCATTTTTGCATGCAGCAACAACTCCAGCTCTAGTAGCAACTGCTAGGCTAGATAGGGTTGAGGCCATTATATCCTAAAGTAAATTCCCACAATAAATGTGGAATGAAAAACAATAAGGTGGAAAGGGCTCATATGAAAACCATACAAACCCTAACAGAGCTCATCACCACCTTATCGAAGCTATTTTTCTACAATTTGATTGTACTAGCAGGGACAAAATGATACTATAGTCATTTTGTTATGTTTCTTTGTAATGAAGAGAAATATTTCATATCAGATCTTGAGGTTTGAATATTTATTTTTCTAATTGAAATCAATTATATAGTTGTTTCTTTCTAATTCTAGGATACAATCTTGCAGTATTATGTCAAGGATGTGCATTTTTGTAAATCAGTTGGTTGACAAATTTGCAATTTGTAGAACAAGTCATGTAATCTCCTCAGTTTTCTCTATAATGTGAAAGACTTGGTAGATAGTCCTATGGTTGTTTGCTATTTTTTCTCTCATTATCAACATATTAATCTTATAATCACATTTATCTCATGTTGATGGGCAATTGTTAGAAATCTTTTTGTGTCTTTAGGTTAAAGACATAACCAAATATCACATTTATTAAATATCTTTTATGAGGGAGTTGTACCTCTCAATTGAGAGGAAGATTATGAATAAAATGATAATCTATCCAATTTTTGGTACATTTTGTTATTCTTTTGAAGCATATTCAATCATTGTTTGCATTTCTATTCAAAGGACAAAATTATTTACTAACACTTCTAATTTTCCTTTGGTTCCTATGTCACATGCACTAAAGATTGTGCAAGTCCTTAGAGTGACATGGCACCCACCATTGATCTAAGAAGATCTAATGGCCTCAAAAAATACAAAATCTCTTCTAAGTGTGAATCCACGTGCTATGTGACATTAGACCACCTTGACATGCTGGCATGGTAATTCATTACAATTAACCCTTTTGACACTACTTTTTGAAAATAGGTCCCACCATGTTTTCAATTTACAAGAAGTTGTCATGTTACTACTAGTAGAGTTCTCACAATTTCCAGTGGAAACATAGCAACCATTTTATATTTCAAAGAATTTGACATTGTGAAATAAGCATGTTTCTCATTATGATACTTTTTTTATTACACCTCTGACATTCTATAATGATGACATAGCTTATAAATGACAAAGAAACTTTATAGTGCTCATCGTCAGTGTTGGCCCCATCATGTTTCACTTTTGTGGGAGTTTTCCATGTCTTGACAGAAAAAACCTTACAGTTCCTAGTGGTGACATAGTAACCACCATAGATTTTAAAGGATTGGACAATGTGAGAAAAGCACATTAAAGCCATATTAAATATCAACTTGGTCCTAGTGTAATAGATACTTGGTCGCTATGTCATATGAGATAAAGTGAATGCAAGTTTCTATAGCAACAAGAGAACCACCATAGATCTTAGGAAGATCTGATGGTAAGAAGCATTTTAGGGAATTATGAAGCCAAAATGAAAATTTGTTAAAAGGTTGCCAAAATATATATATATATTAAAAAATGGCTTTTTCCCACTCGCTTTTAAAAGGTAAAACATATGACGTAAAGGGATTTCTTAGGGCATTAATTTAGTTTAATTAGGATATTTGTTAGGCCTAATCAAATTTGAAAAGGAACCAAACCCTAATTTTCTTATAGAAACTAGGAAAATTCATAGAATGACATATTCATAAAAACATGACCAAAAAAACCTATAATGGAAAGTTCATTATTTTTTCATGATGTCAAACCTATTTCTTGTTGGTGAGACAATTGCTAATTTGATCTAAATGTTATCATTTTATCGATTGTTGAAGAATATTTGAAAAGAAAGGATAATAAGAGTACCTAGAGAAAGGTTGAGTTATATGGTTTATAAAAGGAGAACTAAGACCAAGTAAGACTTTGATAATATAGTGTATTGTTTATGTACTTAAGGCTACAATGATAGGATACTTCAGCAAAGAAAAGAAATGTCTTTGCCAAGCCTAATTGAGAAAATAGTGGAAGCTGAACAATTTAGTTCAAGCTAAGTGAAAATTTAGTTATTATTGAGAAAAGAAAAATTCAATATGTGCCAAGCAAAGGAAGTTTAGTATGTGTCAAGTACTAGTAAAAATTAGTATGTGCCAAGCGTTAGAGGAAAGAAGTAATGACCGAGTGAAGACTTAGTTCATGCCAAGAAACCTAGTGTTGATCGAGCATCTGAAGATAGGTATTATCAAGTAAACAAAATATTATTGTTGAGTGATAGTATAATGAGTTTGATCAAATATTTCACAAATTCGAGCCAAACAAGTTTATTTCTTGTATTATGTGAAGAATGTTGAAGATAAGTATGATTGAGCTAGTGGAATAGAATTCAAGATAAACGATTTGAAGATGAATTTGAAGAGGATTTTAAGACAAGTTTCTAGAGGGAACAAAATGGAAAAATGGTAGATTCAATGAATCTAACCTAGTCCTAAGATGAAAAATTGTGATTAAGTGGAAAAAGATTTAAATTTTCCATATAAGGAGATAATAGGATAGAAGAAAAGTGTTAGAGTACAAACCAAAGATAGACGATGAAGTCTAGAGGTGTTGCTTCATATGGTGGTTGAAGGAATGAACTTGCAGTTGGCATACTAAGGATGAAGGCTTAAGGAAGTGAATACTTGAATGGTGAACAAGCAATCAGAGATAAAGGGGAATGAATGCCAAGCAGAATAAAGAGCTGAATGAGAGATCTATAATCTATAAGTGAGTTTTTTTGTTATTAGATCAAGTCCTACTATTACATTCTATCAATTATATTAGTATGGAGAAATCCTATGGATTAATGTTAACCTAACAGTCATGAGTAAATCCTTTAACCAAGTGACATTCTAATGGGATGTTCTAAAGTCCTCTAAAGGATAATTTTTAATAGGGTGATTAAAATCCTTTAATAAAGGTCATATTTAAGGCTCCTCATAGGGCTCACTTCAAAAGAGTAAAAATTGGTGGCATGTTACTAGTGGTATTTAAATAAAGGTTTTTCCCAAATTAGGTTTTAACATTAAATCCTTCTATCAAACAATGTGATTGAATTTGTGGTATTTCATGTTTATATTCCTACACAGTTCACTTGACCTAGGATAGCAATGTAGTAAGGTTTGAGATATTGGATGATCTAATCAATGCATGCACATGTATTTGTTAAGTACTAAAAAGTGTTATCTATACATTTGAACCTTGGATAAGTAATTCACACACCCCCCTCCCCTCCCCACCCCTCTCAGTTATTCTAAATTATTCCAATAGATCTTACTTATGGAATTCACATAACAATACCTTTGTCATTAATGTTAATGGGGGAGAGAAAAACACATGAAAATATCCTATGAAAGATTATCCTTTGGGGGAGATCTGAGTATAGTATACCTAATATATTCTATAAGAAATAGTGGAGAGATATGCTTAAGGGAGATATTCACATTAATTGATGAAGAGGATTTGAAAATATGTCGATGTATGGGGGATACTAATACCTTCCTTGTATACTATGGTTATAATATTCATAACATCCATGTACAACATGAAAGGGAGAATGTATGTAACATAGATATAACATCCAAAATTCCCATCATCTATTTTCCCACTCTGCAACTTTTTGAATTTTTTCACGCTTGGCTCCCTGCGCCTGGCTTCGACTTTGGCTTTGGCTTCAGTCCTGGGTGTCCTGGCCTCTACGTCTGGTCTTGCATGGACTCTTAGCTCTAGATTCTTTGTTAGGCCCTTCATCTTTTTGACTTCTTGCCTAGTTCCCTTGCTTGGCTTCAGATTCATTTTTGGCCCCTGGCTTCGATCCTGCCTTTGTGCCTGAATTTGACATTGGCTTAGCTTTTGCTCCTGATTTCGGCTTTGGCTCCAACATGGGTCTGGCTCTTACTCTAGTGACTAGTTTTGTTTTGTGTTTTCTTCCTATAGTTGGTGTTATGGAGGTCCCTTCAGCTTTTGGGTTTTGTTCACCTGGTGTTGCTGCTTCAGCCATTTCCTATGCTAATGTGGCTACCTTTGAGGCTAGTCTTGGTGGACATGCTACTAAACCAGGGCTCCATGATACCGTTCATTTGGGGAAGCTGATTGCATTTAGTAACCCTTCAAAGTTATACTTAAAACCCTTTTTTGTTGATGAGATCTCTAGTTGTTTGTCTGACTTCTCAGCTAATGCTGCTATCTTTTACTTTAAGGGTTTTTGGCCTTCTTTATCAGACTTGCATGCCAAGATTTCTCATCATTGGAACCCCATTATTTTAGAGACAACCCATATTTACCCTTTGCCTAGGGGGCTATTCATTATCAAATTTGAATCTTCTACTGATAGAGCTATCATCCTTCACCGTGTTTTCTATTGGAATTCAAAGTATCCCCTAATGGCTAAACTCTTGCATAAATATTTCAACCCTCTGATAGAATCCTTTAACACTTTCCCTATTTGGGTTATGTTGTTGAATCTCCCCCTTCACCTTTGGGTAGACTCTTTTTGGAGGAGGTGGGGAGTTCCCTTGGTTCTTTCTACTTGATTGATAAAGATTCTTCCAATGTTTTTGTACTACGTATGCTCGAATACTAGTTGAAATTGATGTTTCTAAGGGACTCCCAGAAATGATTTCAGTGGCTTCTTCTTTAGGATCTTGGAATATCCTTCTTGACTATGAGGGTATCCCTTTCTATTGTAGGAAGTGCCGCAAGACTGGTCACATGGCTTCTGGTTGCTTCCTGGTAAAATCAAGACTGAAGATGCCCCCTTCTTGGTGGAAAGGGGTCTCAGAAGATCACTACACGGTCCACAAGATCCTCTCTCTAGGGGATGAAGACTCTCTTCATGATATTGTGGTGGAGGTCTCTTCTACTATTCCAGGCTCTTCAACAAAGGATCATCCTTTGGCACCTTTGGTTGTAGCAAATCAGTCCTCGGTTTCTATTGTCCCATCTTTTGGTGCTTTAAAGGAGGATCCTCCATTGGCTCCTCCTCTAGTTTTTGTTTTCCCATCTTCTGTGGATGTAGTTGATCTGTCTTCTGGTGTCTTGGGGAAAACCACCTCTATTTCTCCTTCTATGTTTGTTGTTCCTTCTCTTGTTCCTATTGTAATCTCCACTGCTGCTATTTTTCCAATGGCTTCAGGGGTTTATGGGTCTTGTTGTAGCTTAGTTGATTCTCAATGCCAGCCGGCTACTGATTTGGTGGGGGTTGGAAGCTCCTCAATTATAGTGCCCTCCATTTCTATTTCATCTAGATTGGCCCTTCCTGTGTCCTCTTCCCTAGATGAAGACTTTCCTATTGTAGCCTCTTCCCTGGTCTTAGGGATTTTTGGTGGCTCTGATGTTGCTAATTTTTGGTGGCAGAAGGTTGTGGGTTTGGTGGAGGATGGATGGACTGTAGTAAAAGGTAAAAAGATCAAGCCATCCACAGCCTCTTTTGACATGGCATTATGTTCTCACAAGAAGGGATCTAAAGGCAAGGCATGATTTTGGTCTGTTGTTCTTTTTTGCCCCCTGGATTTTGGAATGTCATTCTTTGTAGTGCATAATGGTTGGAGATTTCTTCCCCTCTTATCTTTGGGTTTCAGGAGCCTAGTCAAAACCTGTGTTGGTGGCTGTTGTTCTACCACTTTGGTCACCTTTTTTTTGGTGATCTATTGTACTGGCCTTTTGTTTGGCCTTTTTCCTTTGGTTGGGCTTTATCTTCTTATTTTCAATCATTTTTTCTATTTCAAACTTGGGTTTTAGGATCCCTACAAAACTTGTTTATCTAATAAAAAACATAGATACATTTGATATTGATGGAAGTTAGATTATTTTCATCTATGTTTTCATCAATGCCAAAGGGGGATATTATTAACATGAATACTAATGATATTCCTACCAAGGGAGTATCCTAGAAGTGTTGGAGAAATTCTTCATTGGTTTTGTGTTGCATTCATGACAAAGTTTGTCATTGATGTCAACATATTGGTTATTCTATGAAGATTGGTAGAGCAACATATATAGATTGGCTTTGCATAGTTAAAGGATTGAAGATCAACCTATGCACATGTAGGGATATGCTCTAGAGTTTGTCTAGATGCTAAATTTAAGAGAATGTAATGAAATATGAAGACTGAAGAAAGTTATGAAGGATATGGTTAAAGTTGCTTTCAGATAGTGTTTTTGAAAAATGGGTATATTTGTTTGGATTTTATCTCCTAATAGAGATGGAATCTAGTTAAGTTAATTGACAAAGAGGTTTAAGATATGTTTTGTTCAATAAAATTGTCTAATTGTGTGTTGTCTTTGATGTTACACAAATGTCTTATCAGTTGGCAAACAGTGCTTACCAAGCTCACTTGGTCAGCAAGGCAATTTTCTTTGTCTACCAAGCATTCTTGGAAATTACTCTGCAAAGATAGTGTCTATTGAGCTCACTCAGGCATTGAAGGAAATTATAGTAAAAAGTAGTGTTAACTGAGCTCTCATGGTTAATGAAGGAAAGTTGGTTAGAGTTAGTGTTCACTGAGTTCACTCAGTTTCCAAAGGATTTTGCAAGTTCACAATATTAACCAAGCTTCTATTGGTCAACATAGGAAATCATTTCAGGATCAGTGTTTATTAAGTAGGCTTGGCCAATGAAGGATTTTGTTAATTTAGGATATGAAGTTTAATTATTTCAAGTATTGATTCTAGCTAGTTATGGTAACTTTTATTGGTTATTGTAAGTTGTAATTAGATAGACTTGATAATCTGAATGGTATAAATAAAAGGTCAAGTTGAGATTCTAACGTATGAGCAAGTATGCAAGTGTATTGATTGTTTGAGAAGGCAAGTGTGAGAAAACTTGAAGGATGGTCAAATATCCTTGAGGAGAAAAAAAGTTATATTTGATTAGGAAGGGTCTAGCATGAAGTAGAATAGAGATCTATAATTAGTAATTTAGTTGCATCACATTTAGGTCATTTCATGGTTTTTTTTTTATACCATTGTAGCAGTGATTCCAAAATCTCTTAGCAAAGTTGGTTTAATAGCTAATTGTAAATCCTCTAACAAGGTGACAATTCCATTGAGTTATTTTAAAGGTCTCTTTCAATGCCACTCCTAATAGGGTGATTAAATTCTCTAACAAGGTCA